>CM060860.1:20720493-22123021 GCA_030737845.1 Acorus calamus
CGAAACAACATTTTTTGACCCAAATACGTTGTCCACCCAAACACCATTTTCTCACCCAAACCAGCAGTTTCTGACACAAACTCCAGTTTCTGTCCGAAAACCATTTTCTGTCCCCAAATAATGAAATTTCCATTTTTTCAACCCAAACACCAACTTTTACTGTAAACACAAATTTTGTATCCATATAACGAAGCAGCATTTTTCGATCGAAAAACTTTAGCGTCACCAAACAACATTTTTTCGGCCGAAATACCATTTTCTAACCCCAAAAGGCAATCTGAGAAACGCCATGTTTCGACCAACCAATCAATTTTTTCACCAAAACACTATTTTTTTAACCCAAACAGCAATTTTCGACCAAAACACCATTTTTCGACACAAAAAAAAAATTCCCTTTTCACTTTTTCTGCCGAAACATTTTTCATGGACCCAGACAGCATTTTGGAACAACACACAACACCATTTTTTCGGCCGAAACACCCTTTTTTTCCCACCGAAACAACTTTTCTCGTCCGAAACTACATTTTCCAAACCCAAACACCTATTTTCAATGCAGATACCACATTTTCACCGAAATAATGAAAACACTGTTTTCCTTCTCAACAACCATTTTCGACCCAAACGCAGTTTTTTGAACCAAATTCCCATTGTTTCATTCCGAAACAACATTTTTTTACCCAAATACCTTGTCCACCCAAACACCATTTTCTCACCCCAACCAGCAGTTTCTGATTCAAACTCCAGTTTATGTCCGAAAACCATTTTCTGTCCCCAAATAATGAAATTTCCAATTTTTCATCCCAGATACCAACTTTTACTGTGAACGCAATTTTTGTATCCAGATAACGGAGCATCATTTTTCGTTCGAAAAACATTATAGTCACCAAACAGCATTTTTTCGGCAGAAACACCATTTTCCAACCCCAAACGGCAATCTGGGAACAAATCACCCAGACTCCCATTCAAACTCCATTTTCTTTACGAAAACCATTTTTCGACCTCAAATAACGATTACTCCCCTTTTTCGACCCCCACTCTCAACTTTTTAACGTAAACACAATTTTTTTTTCCAAAATAATGTAAACATCATTTGTTTTAACCGAAACAGCAATTTTGGAACAAAACTTCATTTTTCCAGAGAAAACACCTTATTTCGACAAAGACAGCACTTTCGGACCCCAAAAAGCAGTTTCTGACTCAAACTCCACTTTCTGTCCGAAAACCATTTTCTCACCCCCAAATAAAGAAAGTTCCATTTTTTTCAACCCGGATATCAACTTTTAAAGCAAACACAATTTTCGTATCCAAATAATTAGAACTCCATTTTGTTTGTATACGAAACACCAATTTTCGAACGGAACATCATTCTTTCATGAGAAACGCCATGTTTCGACCAACCAATCAATTTTTTCACAGAAACACTATTTTTTGAAAACAAACAGCAATTTTAGACCAAAACACTATTTTTCGACACAAAAAAAATCCACCCTTCACTTTTTCTGCCGAAACATTTTTCATGGACCCAAATAGCATTTTGGGACACCCAACAACATTTTTTCTGCCGAAACACCATATTTTTCCACCGAAACAACTTTTCTCGTCCGAAATTCCATTTTCCAAACCCAAACACCTATTTTCAATGCAAATACCACTTTTTCACCGAAATAATGAAAACACTGTTTTCCATCCCAACAACCATTTTCGACCCATACACAGTTTTTTAAACGAAATTCCCATTTTTTCATTCCGAAACAACATTTTTTGACCCAAATACGTTGTCCACCCAAACACCATTTTCTCACCCAAACCAGCAGTTTCTGACACAAACTCCAGTTTCTGTCCGAAAACCATTTTCTGTCCCCAAATAATGAAATTTCCATTTTTTCAACCCAAACACCAACTTTTACTGTAAACACAAATTTTGTATCCATATAACGAAGCAGCATTTTTCGATCGAAAAACTTTAGCGTCACCAAACAACATTTTTTCGGCCGAAATACCATTTTCTAACCCCAAAAGGCAATCTGAGAAACGCCATGTTTCGACCAACCAATCAATTTTTTCACCAAAACACTATTTTTTTAACCCAAACAGCAATTTTCGACCAAAACACCATTTTTCGACAAAAAAAAAAATTCCCTTTTCACTTTTTCTGCCGAAACATTTTTCATGGACCCAGACAGCATTTTGGAACAACACACAACACCATTTTTTCGGCCGAAACACCCTTTTTTTCCCACCGAAACAACTTTTCTCGTCCGAAACTACATTTTCCAAACCCAAACACCTATTTTCAATGCAGATACCACATTTTCACCGAAATAATGAAAACACTGTTTTCCTTCTCAACAACCATTTTCGACCCAAACGCAGTTTTTTGAACCAAATTCCCATTGTTTCATTCCGAAACAACATTTTTTTACCCAAATACCTTGTCCACCCAAACACCATTTTCTCACCCCAACCAGCAGTTTCTGATTCAAACTCCAGTTTATGTCCGAAAACCATTTTCTGTCCCCAAATAATGAAATTTCCAATTTTTCATCCCAGATACCAACTTTTACTGTGAACGCAATTTTTGTATCCAGATAACGGAGCATCATTTTTCGTTCGAAAAACATTATAGTCACCAAACAGCATTTTTTCGGCAGAAACACCATTTTCCAACCCCAAACGGCAATCTGGGAACAAATCACCCAGACTCCCATTCAAACTCCATTTTCTTTACGAAAACCATTTTTCGACCTCAAATAACGATTACTCCCCTTTTTCGACCCCCACTCTCAACTTTTTAACGTAAACACAATTTTTTTTTCCAAAATAATGTAAACATCATTTGTTTTAACCGAAACAGCAATTTTGGAACAAAACTTCATTTTTCCAGAGAAAACACCTTATTTCGACAAAGACAGCACTTTCGGACCCCAAAAAGCAGTTCTGACTCAAACTCCACTTTCTGTCCGAAAACCATTTTCTCACCCCCAAATAAAGAAAGTTCCATTTTTTTCAACCCGGATATCAACTTTTAAAGCAAACACAATTTTCGTATCCAAATAATTAGAACTCCATTTTGTTTGTATACGAAACACCAATTTTCGAACGGAACATCATTCTTTCATGAGAAACGCCATGTTTCGACCAACCAATCAATTTTTTCACAGAAACACTATTTTTTGAAAACAAACAGCAATTTTAGACCAAAACACTATTTTTCGACACAAAAAAAATCCACCCTTCACTTTTTCTGCCGAAACATTTTTCATGGACCCAAATAGCATTTTGGGACACCCAACAACATTTTTTCTGCCGAAACACCATATTTTTCCACCGAAACAACTTTTCTCGTCCGAAATTCCATTTTCCAAACCCAAACACCTATTTTCAATGCAAATACCACTTTTTCACCGAAATAATGAAAACACTGTTTTCCATCCCAACAACCATTTTCGACCCATACACAGTTTTTTAAACGAAATTCCCATTTTTTCATTCCGAAACAACATTTTTTGACCCAAATACGTTGTCCACCCAAACACCATTTTCTCACCCAAACCAGCAGTTTCTGACACAAACTCCAGTTTCTGTCCGAAAACCATTTTCTGTCCCCAAATAATGAAATTTCCATTTTTTCAACCCAAACACCAACTTTTACTGTAAACACAAATTTTGTATCCATATAACGAAGCAGCATTTTTCGATCGAAAAACTTTAGCGTCACCAAACAACATTTTTTCGGCCGAAATACCATTTTCTAACCCCCAAAAGGCAATCTGAGAAACGCCATGTTTCGACCAACCAATCAATTTTTTCACCAAAACACTATTTTTTTAACCCAAACAGCAATTTTCGACCAAAACACCATTTTTCGACACAAAAAAAAAATTCCCTTTTCACTTTTTCTGCCGAAACATTTTTCATGGACCCAGACAGCATTTTGGAACAACACACAACACCATTTTTTCGGCCGAAACACCCTTTTTTTTCCCACCGAAACAACTTTTCTCGTCCGAAACTACATTTTCCAAACCCAAACACCTATTTTCAATGCAGATACCACATTTTCACCGAAATAATGAAAACACTGTTTTCCTTCTCAACAACCATTTTCGACCCAAACGCAGTTTTTTGAACCAAATTCCCATTGTTTCATTCCGAAACAACTTTTTTTACCCAAATACCTTGTCCACCCAAACACCATTTTCTCACCCCAACCAGCAGTTTCTGATTCAAACTCCAGTTTATGTCCGAAAACCATTTTCTGTCCCCAAATAATGAAATTTCCAATTTTTCATCCCAGATACCAACTTTTACTGTGAACGCAATTTTTGTATCCAGATAACGGAGCATCATTTTTCGTTCGAAAAACATTATAGTCACCAAACAGCATTTTTTCGGCAGAAACACCATTTTCCAACCCCAAACGGCAATCTGGGAACAAATCACCCAGACTCCCATTCAAACTCCATTTTCTTTACGAAAACCATTTTTCGACCTCAAATAACGATTACTCCCCTTTTTCGACCCCCACTCTCAACTTTTTAACGTAAACACAATTTTTTTTTCCAAAATAATGTAAACATCATTTGTTTTAACCGAAACAGCAATTTTGGAACAAAACTTCATTTTTCCAGAGAAAACACCTTATTTCGACAAAGACAGCACTTTCGGACCCCAAAAAGCAGTTTCTGACTCAAACTCCACTTTCTGTCCGAAAACCATTTTCTCACCCCCAAATAAAGAAAGTTCCATTTTTTTCAACCCGGATATCAACTTTTAAAGCAAACACAATTTTCGTATCCAAATAATTAGAACTCCATTTTGTTTGTATACGAAACACCAATTTTCGAACGGAACATCATTCTTTCATGAGAAACGCCATGTTTCGACCAACCAATCAATTTTTTTCACAGAAACACTATTTTTTGAAAACAAACAGCAATTTTAGACCAAAACACTATTTTTCGACACAAAAAAAATCCACCCTTCACTTTTTCTGCCGAAACATTTTTCATGGACCCAAATAGCATTTTGGGACACCCAACAACATTTTTTCTGCCGAAACACCATATTTTTCCACCGAAACAACTTTTCTCGTCCGAAATTCCATTTTCCAAACCCAAACACCTATTTTCAATGCAAATACCACTTTTTCACCGAAATAATGAAAACACTGTTTTCCATCCCAACAACCATTTTCGACCCATACACAGTTTTTTAAACGAAATTCCCATTTTTTCATTCCGAAACAACATTTTTTGACCCAAATACGTTGTCCACCCAAACACCATTTTCTCACCCAAACCAGCAGTTTCTGACACAAACTCCAGTTTCTGTCCGAAAACCATTTTCTGTCCCCAAATAATGAAATTTCCATTTTTTCAACCCAAACACCAACTTTTACTGTAAACACAAATTTTGTATCCATATAACGAAGCAGCATTTTTCGATCGAAAAACTTTAGCGTCACCAAACAACATTTTTTCGGCCGAAATACCATTTTCTAACCCCCAAAAGGCAATCTGAGAAACGCCATGTTTCGACCAACCAATCAATTTTTTCACCAAAACACTATTTTTTTAACCCAAACAGCAATTTTCGACCAAAACACCATTTTTCGACACAAAAAAAAAATTCCCTTTTCACTTTTTCTGCCGAAACATTTTTCATGGACCCAGACAGCATTTTGGAACAACACACAACACCATTTTTTCGGCCGAAACACCCTTTTTTTTCCCACCGAAACAACTTTTCTCGTCCGAAACTACATTTTCCAAACCCAAACACCTATTTTCAATGCAGATACCACATTTTCACCGAAATAATGAAAACACTGTTTTCCTTCTCAACAACCATTTTCGACCCAAACGCAGTTTTTTGAACCAAATTCCCCGAAACAACATTTTTTTACCCAAATACCTTGTCCACCCAAACACCATTTTCTCACCCCAACCAGCAGTTTCTGATTCAAACTCCAGTTTATGTCCGAAAACCATTTTCTGTCCCCAAATAATGAAATTTCCAATTTTTCATCCCAGATACCAACTTTTACTGTGAACGCAATTTTTGTATCCAGATAACGGAGCATCATTTTTCGTTCGAAAAACATTATAGTCACCAAACAGCATTTTTTCGGCAGAAACACCATTTTCCAACCCCAAACGGCAATCTGGGAACAAATCACCCAGACTCCCATTCAAACTCCATTTTCTTTACGAAAACCATTTTTCGACCTCAAATAACGATTACTCCCCTTTTTCGACCCCCACTCTCAACTTTTTAACGTAAACACAATTTTTTTTTCCAAAATAATGTAAACATCATTTGTTTTAACCGAAACAGCAATTTTGGAACAAAACTTCATTTTTCCAGAGAAAACACCTTATTTCGACAAAGACAGCACTTTCGGACCCCAAAAAGCAGTTTCTGACTCAAACTCCACTTTCTGTCCGAAAACCATTTTCTCACCCCCAAATAAAGAAAGTTCCATTTTTTTCAACCCGGATATCAACTTTTAAAGCAAACACAATTTTCGTATCCAAATAATTAGAACTCCATTTTGTTTGTATACGAAACACCAATTTTCGAACGGAACATCATTCTTTCATGAGAAACGCCATGTTTCGACCAACCAATCAATTTTTTCACAGAAACACTATTTTTTGAAAACAAACAGCAATTTTAGACCAAAACACTATTTTTCGACACAAAAAAAATCCACCCTTCACTTTTTCTGCCGAAACATTTTTCATGGACCCAAATAGCATTTTGGGACACCCAACAACATTTTTTCTGCCGAAACACCATATTTTTCCACCGAAACAACTTTTCTCGTCCGAAATTCCATTTTCCAAACCCAAACACCTATTTTCAATGCAAATACCACTTTTTCACCGAAATAATGAAAACACTGTTTTCCATCCCAACAACCATTTTCGACCCATACACAGTTTTTTAAACGAAATTCCCATTTTTTCATTCCGAAACAACATTTTTTGACCCAAATACGTTGTCCACCCAAACACCATTTTCTCACCCAAACCAGCAGTTTCTGACACAAACTCCAGTTTCTGTCCGAAAACCATTTTCTGTCCCCAAATAATGAAATTTCCATTTTTTCAACCCAAACACCAACTTTTACTGTAAACACAAATTTTGTATCCATATAACGAAGCAGCATTTTTCGATCGAAAAACTTTAGCGTCACCAAACAACATTTTTTCGGCCGAAATACCATTTTCTAACCCCCAAAAGGCAATCTGAGAAACGCCATGTTTCGACCAACCAATCAATTTTTTCACCAAAACACTATTTTTTTAACCCAAACAGCAATTTTCGACCAAAACACCATTTTTCGACAAAAAAAAAAAATTCCCTTTTCACTTTTTCTGCCGAAACATTTTTCATGGACCCAGACAGCATTTTGGAACAACACACAACACCATTTTTTCGGCCGAAACACCCTTTTTTTTCCCACCGAAACAACTTTTCTCGTCCGAAACTACATTTTCCAAACCCAAACACCTATTTTCAATGCAGATACCACATTTTCACCGAAATAATGAAAACACTGTTTTCCTTCTCAACAACCATTTTCGACCCAAACGCAGTTTTTTGAACCAAATTCCCATTGTTTCATTCCGAAACAACATTTTTTTTACCCAAATACCTTGTCCACCCAAACACCATTTTCTCACCCCAACCAGCAGTTTCTGATTCAAACTCCAGTTTATGTCCGAAAACCATTTTCTGTCCCCAAATAATGAAATTTCCAATTTTTCATCCCAGATACCAACTTTTACTGTGAACGCAATTTTTGTATCCAGATAACGGAGCATCATTTTTCGTTCGAAAAACATTATAGTCACCAAACAGCATTTTTTCGGCAGAAACACCATTTTCCAACCCCAAACGGCAATCTGGGAACAAATCACCCAGACTCCCATTCAAACTCCATTTTCTTTACGAAAACCATTTTTCGACCTCAAATAACGATTACTCCCCTTTTTCGACCCCCACTCTCAACTTTTTAACGTAAACACAATTTTTTTTTCCAAAATAATGTAAACATCATTTGTTTTAACCGAAACAGCAATTTTGGAACAAAACTTCATTTTTCCAGAGAAAACACCTTATTTCGACAAAGACAGCACTTTCGGACCCCAAAAAGCAGTTTCTGACTCAAACTCCACTTTCTGTCCGAAAACCATTTTCTCACCCCCAAATAAAGAAAGTTCCATTTTTTTCAACCCGGATATCAACTTTTAAAGCAAACACAATTTTCGTATCCAAATAATTAGAACTCCATTTTGTTTGTATACGAAACACCAATTTTCGAACGGAACATCATTCTTTCATGAGAAACGCCATGTTTCGACCAACCAATCAATTTTTTCACAGAAACACTATTTTTTGAAAACAAACAGCAATTTTAGACCAAAACACTATTTTTCGACACAAAAAAAATCCACCCTTCACTTTTTCTGCCGAAACATTTTTCATGGACCCAAATAGCATTTTGGGACACCCAACAACATTTTTTCTGCCGAAACACCATATTTTTCCACCGAAACAACTTTTCTCGTCCGAAATTCCATTTTCCAAACCCAAACACCTATTTTCAATGCAAATACCACTTTTTCACCGAAATAATGAAAACACTGTTTTCCATCCCAACAACCATTTTCGACCCATACACAGTTTTTTAAACGAAATTCCCATTTTTTCATTCCGAAACAACATTTTTTGACCCAAATACGTTGTCCACCCAAACACCATTTTCTCACCCAAACCAGCAGTTTCTGACACAAACTCCAGTTTCTGTCCGAAAACCATTTTCTGTCCCCAAATAATGAAATTTCCATTTTTTCAACCCAAACACCACTTTTACTGTAAACACAAATTTTGTATCCATATAACGAAGCAGCATTTTTCGATCGAAAAACTTTAGCGTCACCAAACAACATTTTTTCGGCCGAAATACCATTTTCTAACCCCCAAAAGGCAATCTGAGAAACGCCATGTTTCGACCAACCAATCAATTTTTTCACCAAAACACTATTTTTTTAACCCAAACAGCAATTTTCGACCAAAACACCATTTTTCGACACAAAAAAAAAATTCCCTTTTCACTTTTTCTGCCGAAACATTTTTCATGGACCCAGACAGCATTTTGGAACAACACACAACACCATTTTTTCGGCCGAAACACCCTTTTTTTTCCCACCGAAACAACTTTTCTCGTCCGAAACTACATTTTCCAAACCCAAACACCTATTTTCAATGCAGATACCACATTTTCACCGAAATAATGAAAACACTGTTTTCCTTCTCAACAACCATTTTCGACCCAAACGCAGTTTTTTGAACCAAATTCCCATTGTTTCATTCCGAAACAACATTTTTTTTACCCAAATACCTTGTCCACCCAAACACCATTTTCTCACCCCAACCAGCAGTTTCTGATTCAAACTCCAGTTTATGTCCGAAAACCATTTTCTGTCCCCAAATAATGAAATTTCCAATTTTTCATCCCAGATACCAACTTTTACTGTGAACGCAATTTTTGTATCCAGATAACGGAGCATCATTTTTCGTTCGAAAAACATTATAGTCACCAAACAGCATTTTTTCGGCAGAAACACCATTTTCCAACCCCAAACGGCAATCTGGGAACAAATCACCCAGACTCCCATTCAAACTCCATTTTCTTTACGAAAACCATTTTTCGACCTCAAATAACGATTACTCCCCTTTTTCGACCCCCACTCTCAACTTTTTAACGTAAACACAATTTTTTTTTCCAAAATAATGTAAACATCATTTGTTTTAACCGAAACAGCAATTTTGGAACAAAACTTCATTTTTCCAGAGAAAACACCTTATTTCGACAAAGACAGCACTTTCGGACCCCAAAAAGCAGTTTCTGACTCAAACTCCACTTTCTGTCCGAAAACCATTTTCTCACCCCCAAATAAAGAAAGTTCCATTTTTTTCAACCCGGATATCAACTTTTAAAGCAAACACAATTTTCGTATCCAAATAATTAGAACTCCATTTTGTTTGTATACGAAACACCAATTTTCGAACGGAACATCATTCTTTCATGAGAAACGCCATGTTTCGACCAACCAATCAATTTTTTCACAGAAACACTATTTTTTGAAAACAAACAGCAATTTTAGACCAAAACACTATTTTTCGACACAAAAAAAATCCACCCTTCACTTTTTCTGCCGAAACATTTTTCATGGACCCAAATAGCATTTTGGGACACCCAACAACATTTTTTCTGCCGAAACACCATATTTTTCCACCGAAACAACTTTTCTCGTCCGAAATTCCATTTTCCAAACCCAAACACCTATTTTCAATGCAAATACCACTTTTTCACCGAAATAATGAAAACACTGTTTTCCATCCCAACAACCATTTTCGACCCATACACAGTTTTTTAAACGAAATTCCCATTTTTTCATTCCGAAACAACATTTTTTGACCCAAATACGTTGTCCACCCAAACACCATTTTCTCACCCAAACCAGCAGTTTCTGACACAAACTCCAGTTTCTGTCCGAAAACCATTTTCTGTCCCCAAATAATGAAATTTCCATTTTTTCAACCCAAACACCAACTTTTACTGTAAACACAAATTTTGTATCCATATAACGAAGCAGCATTTTTCGATCGAAAAACTTTAGCGTCACCAAACAACATTTTTTCGGCCGAAATACCATTTTCTAACCCCCAAAAGGCAATCTGAGAAACGCCATGTTTCGACCAACCAATCAATTTTTTCACCAAAACACTATTTTTTTAACCCAAACAGCAATTTTCGACCAAAACACCATTTTTCGACACAAAAAAAAAATTCCCTTTTCACTTTTTCTGCCGAAACATTTTTCATGGACCCAGACAGCATTTTGGAACAACACACAACACCATTTTTTCGGCCGAAACACCCTTTTTTTTCCCACCGAAACAACTTTTCTCGTCCGAAACTACATTTTCCAAACCCAAACACCTATTTTCAATGCAGATACCACATTTTCACCGAAATAATGAAAACACTGTTTTCCTTCTCAACAACCATTTTCGACCCAAACGCAGTTTTTTGAACCAAATTCCCATTGTTTCATTCCGAAACAACATTTTTTTTACCCAAATACCTTGTCCACCCAAACACCATTTTCTCACCCCAACCAGCAGTTTCTGATTCAAACTCCAGTTTATGTCCGAAAACCATTTTCTGTCCCCAAATAATGAAATTTCCAATTTTTCATCCCAGATACCAACTTTTACTGTGAACGCAATTTTTGTATCCAGATAACGGAGCATCATTTTTCGTTCGAAAAACATTATAGTCACCAAACAGCATTTTTTCGGCAGAAACACCATTTTCCAACCCCAAACGGCAATCTGGGAACAAATCACCCAGACTCCCATTCAAACTCCATTTTCTTTACGAAAACCATTTTTCGACCTCAAATAACGATTACTCCCCTTTTTCGACCCCCACTCTCAACTTTTTAACGTAAACACAATTTTTTTTTCCAAAATAATGTAAACATCATTTGTTTTAACCGAAACAGCAATTTTGGAACAAAACTTCATTTTTCCAGAGAAAACACCTTATTTCGACAAAGACAGCACTTTCGGACCCCAAAAAGCAGTTTCTGACTCAAACTCCACTTTCTGTCCGAAAACCATTTTCTCACCCCCAAATAAAGAAAGTTCCATTTTTTTCAACCCGGATATCAACTTTTAAAGCAAACACAATTTTCGTATCCAAATAATTAGAACTCCATTTTGTTTGTATACGAAACACCAATTTTCGAACGGAACATCATTCTTTCATGAGAAACGCCATGTTTCGACCAACCAATCAATTTTTTCACAGAAACACTATTTTTTGAAAACAAACAGCAATTTTAGACCAAAACACTATTTTTCGACACAAAAAAAATCCACCCTTCACTTTTTCTGCCGAAACATTTTTCATGGACCCAAATAGCATTTTGGGACACCCAACAACATTTTTTCTGCCGAAACACCATATTTTTCCACCGAAACAACTTTTCTCGTCCGAAATTCCATTTTCCAAACCCAAACACCTATTTTCAATGCAAATACCACTTTTTCACCGAAATAATGAAAACACTGTTTTCCATCCCAACAACCATTTTCGACCCATACACAGTTTTTTAAACGAAATTCCCATTTTTTCATTCCGAAACAACATTTTTTGACCCAAATACGTTGTCCACCCAAACACCATTTTCTCACCCAAACCAGCAGTTTCTGACACAAACTCCAGTTTCTGTCCGAAAACCATTTTCTGTCCCCAAATAATGAAATTTCCATTTTTTCAACCCAAACACCAACTTTTACTGTAAACACAAATTTTGTATCCATATAACGAAGCAGCATTTTTCGATCGAAAAACTTTAGCGTCACCAAACAACATTTTTTCGGCCGAAATACCATTTTCTAACCCCCAAAAGGCAATCTGAGAAACGCCATGTTTCGACCAACCAATCAATTTTTTCACCAAAACACTATTTTTTTAACCCAAACAGCAATTTTCGACCAAAACACCATTTTTCGACACAAAAAAAAAATTCCCTTTTCACTTTTTCTGCCGAAACATTTTTCATGGACCCAGACAGCATTTTGGAACAACACACAACACCATTTTTTCGGCCGAAACACCCTTTTTTTTCCCACCGAAACAACTTTTCTCGTCCGAAACTACATTTTCCAAACCCAAACACCTATTTTCAATGCAGATACCACATTTTCACCGAAATAATGAAAACACTGTTTTCCTTCTCAACAACCATTTTCGACCCAAACGCAGTTTTTTGAACCAAATTCCCATTGTTTCATTCCGAAACAACATTTTTTTTACCCAAATACCTTGTCCACCCAAACACCATTTTCTCACCCCAACCAGCAGTTTCTGATTCAAACTCCAGTTTATGTCCGAAAACCATTTTCTGTCCCCAAATAATGAAATTTCCAATTTTTCATCCCAGATACCAACTTTTACTGTGAACGCAATTTTTGTATCCAGATAACGGAGCATCATTTTTCGTTCGAAAAACATTATAGTCACCAAACAGCATTTTTTCGGCAGAAACACCATTTTCCAACCCCAAACGGCAATCTGGGAACAAATCACCCAGACTCCCAAATAAAAAAAGTTCCATTTTTTTCAACCCGGAAATCAACTTTTAAAGCAAACACAATTTTCGTATCCAAATAATGAGAACTCCATTATTTTTGTATACGAAACATCAATTTTCGAACGGAACATCATTTTTTAATGAGAAACGCCATGTTTCGACCAAGCAATCAATTTTTTCACCCAAACACTATTTTTTGAACCCAAACAGCAATTTTCGACCAAAACACCATTTTTCGACACAAAAAAATTCACATTTCACTTTTTCTGCCAAAACATTTTTCATGGACCCAAACAGCATTTTGGGACAAACAACACCATTTTTTCGGCCGAAACACCATTTTTTTTCCACCGAAACAACTTTTCTCGTCCGAAACTCCGTTTTCCAAACCCAAACACCAATTTTCAATGCAAATACCACTTTTCCTTCCCAACAACCATTTTCGACGCAAACACAGTTTTTTCAACCAAATGCCCATTTTTTCATTCCGAAACATCATTTTTTGTCCAAAACAACTTGTCCACCCAAACACCATTTTCTCACCCCAACCAGCAGTTTCTGACTAAAACTCCAGTTTCTGTCCGAAAACCATTTTCTGTCCCCAAATAATGAAAGTTCCATTTGTTCAACCCAGACCCCAACTTTTACTATAAACACAATTTTTGTATCCTGATAACGAAAAGGAAATCTGAGAACCAATCACCCCTTTTCCCATTCAAACTCCATTTTCTTTACGGAAAACCATTTTTCGACCCCAAATAGCGAAAACTCCCTTTTTTCGACCCACACTCTCAACTTTTTAACGTAGACACAATTTTTTTTTCCAAAATAATTAAAACATCATTTGTTTTAACCGAAACACTATTTTTTGTACCAAAAATTATTTTTCCAGAGAAAACACCTTATTTCCACAAAGACAGCACTTTCGGACCCCAACAAGCAGTTTCTGACTCAAACTCCAGTTTTTCTCAGGTTCGAAAAATGGGTTCTCGGTCGGAATAAATGGTGTGTCAGTCGAGAAAATGTTGACGGCGTTGCTAAATGTTGTCTGTTTCAAAAAAATGGAGTACGGTACGAAAAACGGGGTGTGGGACGAAAAATCTTGTCCGGGTCAAAATATTGTGTCTTGGCCGAAAATTAGGATTGAAGCCGAAGAAATTTTGTCTGGGTGAAAAAAAATGGCATTCGGCTAAAAAATAGGAGTGTATCGAAAATATTGTACGGGTAGAAAATGCAGCCCACGTCAAGAAAATAGTATCTGTATAAAAATATGTGGTATGGGTCGAAAAATGTCATCTCGGCCGAAAAATTATATCGGGGGTCGAAAAATGGTGTCTGGTTTAAAAAATGGAGTCTCGGTATGAAAAATGTGTGCGTATTAAAAAAATATTTTTCAATTCGAAAATGATGTTTGGACAAAAAAATGGAGTCTGTGTCGAAAATATTGTCTCGGTCGAAAAAAATTTGCCACAGTGAAAAATGGAGTCTATGTTGAAAAATTATACCCTATACAAAAAAATGCTCTCCAGATCGAATAACTGGTGTCTGAGTAAAATAATGCAGTCTAGGACAAAAATTTGCGTGTGGGACGACAAATATTGTCTGTGTCGAAAATATGTTATCGGAGTATCAGAATAGTGCTTAGGTCGAAAAAAGAGGGCCTAGTTCAAAAATATTGGTGGGTCGAAAAAATGCAGTCTTAGTCGAAAATGCTAATGGGTCGTAAAATGCAGTCTCCGTTGAAAAATGATGCATGTGTCCAAAAAAAGAGCATCTTAGTCAAAAATTCAATTTGGATCGAAAAATGGGGTCCCGGCCGGAATAAATGGTGTGTCAGTCGAGAAAATGATGACGGCGTTGCTAAATGCTGTCTGTTTCAAAAAAATGGAGTACGGTACGAAAACGGGGTGTGGGTCGAAAAATGTTGTCCGGGTCAAAATATTGTGTCTAGGCCGAAAAATAGGCTCGAAGCCGTAGAAATTTTGTCTACGTGAAAAAAATGGCATTCGGCTAAAAAATAGTATTCTGTATCGAAAATATTGTACGGGTCGAAAAATAATTTCTGAAACGACAAAATGCTAAATATTGTATAACACGAGAAAATGCAGCCCACGTCAAGAAAATGGTATCTGTATAAAAAAAATGGAGTCTGGGTCGAAAAATGTTGCGCGGGTTGGTTTTTTCTAGTCCAAAAATGGTGTCTTGTTCGTAATGTGGTGTGGCGGTCGGAAAGCTTGTGTCTATTTCAAAAATTGGGGTATGTGTCGAAAAATGACATGTCGGCCGAAAAATTATATTGGGGTCAAAAAATGGTGTCTGGGCAAAAAAAATAGAGTCTCGGTATGAAAAATGTGTGCGTGTTGAAAAAATATTTGTCAATTCGAAAATGATGTTTGGGACAAAAAAATGGTATTGTCTCGGTCGAAAAAAAGTTGTCTCGATAGAAAATGGAGTCTAGGTTGAAAAATTATACCCGATACAACAAAATGCTCTCTACATCGAAACAATGGTGTCTGAGTAAAATAATGCAGTCTCTTGTTGGTTGTGTCGAAAATATGTTTTCTGGGTCAAAAAATGGTGTGAAAAATGTTGTCCATGTCGAAAAAATGCTATTCGAGTATCAGGATGGTGCTTACGTCAAAAAAAGAGGGCCGGGTTCGAAAATATTGGTTGGGTCGAAAAAATGCAGTCTTAGTCGAAAATGCTGTATGGGTCGTAAAATGCAGTCTTTGTTGAAGAATGATGCCTGGGTCAAAAAAAAGAGCGTCTTTGTCAAAAATACAGTTTGGATCGAAAAATGGGGTCTCGTTCGGAATAAATGGTGTGTCAGTCGAGAAAATGATGACGGCGTTGCTAAATGTTGTCTGTTTCAAAAAAATGGTGTACGGTACGAAAAACGGGGTGTGGGTCGAAAAATGGTGTCCGGGTCAAAATATTGTGTCTGGGCCGAAAAATAGGATCGAAGCCGAAGAAATTTTGTATGGGTGAAAAAAAATGGCATTCGGATAAAAAATAGGAGTCTGTATCGAAAATATTGTACGGGTCGAAAAATAATTTCTGAAACGACAAAATGCTAAATGTTGTATAATACGAGAAAATGCGGCCCACGTCAAGAAAATGGTATCTGTATAAAAAAAATGGAGTCTGGGTCGAAAAATGTTGTTCGTTCTGTCAAAAAATGGTGTCTTGTTCGTAATGTGGCGTGGCGGTCGAAAAGATTGCACGTAGTTCAAAAAATTGGGTTATAGGTCGAAAAATGTCATCTCAGCCGAAAAATTATATCGTGGGTCGAAAAATGGTGTCTAGATTAAAAAATGGAGTCTTGGTATGAAAAATGTGTGCGTGTTGAAAAAATGTGTCAATTTGAAAATGATGTTTGGGACAAAAAAATGGAGTCTGTGTCGAAAATATTGCCTCGGTCAAAAAAAAGGTGTCTCAGTGAAAAATGGAGTCCAGGTTGAAAAATTATACCCGATACAAAATAATGCTCTCTAGGTCAAAAAAATGGTGTCTGAGTAAAATAATGCAGTCTGGGACAAAAATTTGTGTGGGTCGACAAATGTTGTGTTATATATGTGTCACTTTTTAGCCTGTTAGGTCAATTCTGGCCATTTTCGTAATTTTCTTTTTTCGATCGGAACCGCTAAAATTTTGGCTTTTAGCCATCTGCGGGAGCTATAATACTCCGATTGAAAATCTAACTGCGTATTATGGGTCCTTGTACCGTTTTATACCACCCATAATTATTTCATCGAATTCCGGTTACGTTTTAGAAAATTATGCAGTTCCGAATCGTATCCGGATTTTGGTCAAATTTGGGAAAGTCAAAGAGAGAAGACCTTGACCAAGTCAAATGATGACTTGGACCATGTCAAAGAAGACCTTGACTAGTCAAATGTGACTTTTGACTAGTCAAATGGTTTTGTTTTCTAGCTTGGTTGAGTTGACCAAAGTCAAAACTCACCAACCCACTTTTTGAGCATTAACTCCCTCTCTCTCTCCCTCCCCCTTGTCAACGTGGATCATTTTTTCACGCCCTCTTTTGTTTATTTTTTTTCACTCTATGTGTGTGAGTTTGTGTGAAGAACTGGTGGTGAAGGAAGTGAAGCAGAACTCACAAAAGGTGTGTGTGTGTGTGTTATGTGTGTTGTTGTTGATTCCCTCTCTTTAGCTCCGTTTGAAACCCCCTTTATCCACTGTTTTTCAGCCAAATAGGGGATGGTTGGAAGGCTAGGGAGGGGTGGTAGTGTTAGTTGTGGTGGAGGTTGTGTCGGGTGCACCCGAGGGGCCCCGAAACCTCCCATTCCCTTCCCCCTCCTTTTATACCTTTCTTTCACCCTCTTTTCTTTGGTTTCCTAGTGTTAGGGGTTGTTAGGGAGTCAAGAATGCTAGATGGTTGAGTTAGGGGTGAGTGGAGAGGGCAAGAAAGGGGCTTGACAGCCCTGGGCGCGCGCATGGGTCCATCCGAAAAATTGGGGTATGGGTCGAAAAATGTCATCTCGTCCGAAAAATTATATCGGGGGTCGAAAAATGGTGTCTGGGTTATAAAATGGAGTCTCGGTATAAAAAATGTATGCGTGTTGAAAAAATATTTGTCAACTCGAAAATGAGGTTTGGGACAAAAAAGTGGAGCCTGTGTGGAAAATATTGTCTCGGTTGAAAGAAAGTTGTCTCGGTGAAAAATGGTGTCTACGTTGATAAATTATACCCAATACAAAAAATGCTCTCTAGGTCGAAAAAATGGTATCTGAGTAAAATAATGCAGTCTGGGACAAAAAATTGTGTGTGGGTCGACAAATGTTGTCTGTGTCGAAAATATGTTTTCTTGGTCAAAAAATGGTGTGAAAAATGTTCTCCATGTCGAAAAAATGTTATCTGCGTTTCAGAATGGTGTTTAGGTTAAAAAAAGAGGGCCTGATTCGAAAATATTGGTTGGGTAGAAAAAATGCAGTCTTAGTCGAAAATGCTGTATGGGTCGAAAAATGCAATCTCTGTTGAAAAATAATGCTTGGGTCGAAAAAAAGAGCGTCTTTGTCAAAAATATAGTTTGGATCGAAAAATGGGGTCTCGGTCGGAATAAATGGTGTGTCAGTCGAGAAAATGATGACGGCGTTGCTAAATGTTGTCTGTTTCAAAAAAATGGAGTACGGTACGAAAAACGGGGTGTGGGTCGAAAAATGTTGTCCGGTCCAAAATATTGTGTCTTTGTCGAAAAATGGGATCGTACGAAGGGCGTGCTGGAGGCTACGCCAGAACCTCGAAGTGAACCTGACATCCCTATCAGAAAAGATGCTGACCTGAGTGCCTTGGAGATGAACGATCTCTGAGACAAACAACTGCGCCAGGGTGTCCAGAGAATTGGTGAGCCGGATTGGGAGGAAATGAGCGGACTTAGTCAGTCGGTCGACGATCACCCAGATGGCATCGCGACCCGAACGTGACTTCGGCAAGCCCGGAACAAAGTCCATAGTAATCTGCTCCCATTTCCACTGAGGAATGTCAATAGACTGCAGCTTCCCCGCAGGACGCTGATGCTCCGACTACACCTGCTGGCATACAAAGCAACGGGCAACGAAAACGGCCAACATCCGCCTTCATCCCGCGCCACCAGTAGCCACAACGAAGGCCCCTGTACATCTTCATGCCACCAGGATGCATTGTGTACCTCAAACGATGGGCCTCATCCAAGATCTTCTGCTTCAACTCTACGTCATCAGGAATACATACCCGACCTCTGAACCGCAGGATCCCATTCTCGCGAATCTGGTAATCCGGTCGCTCGCCCCGAGCGACGCCTTCAAAAAGGATAAGAAAGTGAGGATCCCGCCCCTGTGCCGTGCGGATCTCGTCGAGGAGAGCAGGCTGCACCACTAGCTTGGCCAAGAAGCCACCAGCAGGCGTCTCCCGAACACTGATCCGGCAAGCGGCCTCCTCCAGAAGCCTCCAACGACGAACAGCCAAGTGGGCGGCCATGCCCAAGGGCTGCCTACTAAGAGCATCTGCTACGACATTCGCCTTACTTAGATGGTAAGCGATGTCACAATTATAGTCCTTCACGAACTCGACCCAACGTCTCTGTCGCATGTTGAGTTCCGGATGGGACTGCAGATAAGTCAGGCTCTTGTGATCCGTGAAGAGCTCGACCTCCACGCCATAGAGGTAGTGCCTCCAAATCTTCAACGCAAAGATGATCGCTGCTAACTCCAGGCCGCGGGTGGGGTAATTCTGCTCATGAGGCTTCAACTGGCGTAAGCAACCCAAACCTAACTGCGATTTGTCGGAGTAGACTGCGTATCCACCACTCCCAGACGGGATGGTAAGAACTGGCACTGAGGTGAGTCTCCACTTCAGCTCCTGGAAGCTCTCCTCACAAGATGGGGACCACTCGAACCGGACAACTTTCGAGTGAGGGGGGTCAGAGGGACGGCTATCTTCGAAAAACCCTCCACAAACTTCCAAAAAGACCCGCCAAACCCAGGAAGCTCCGAATCTCGGTGGGATTCGACGGTCGCCGCCAATTCGACACGGAAAGCGTCTTATCCGGATATACCCTCACCGGAAATCACATGGCCAAGGAAAGCCACACGCTCCAACCAGAACTCTCACTTACTGAACTTGGCGAACAACTGATGTCTGGCCAAAGTCTCTAAGACAGTGCGAAGATGGTCAGCGTGCCCCTCCAGACTCCTCGAGAATACCAGAATATCATCAATGAAAACTTCCACAAAAGAGTCGAGAAAGGGTCGAAACACCTGATACATCAGATCCATGAAGGCGGCCGGCGCATTCGTCAACCCGAACGGCAGAACTCGAAACTCGTAGTGCCCGTAACGGGTACGAAAAGCCGTCTTCGGAATATCAGATTCTTGGATCTTCAGCTGATAGTAGCCCGAACGGAGATCGATCTTTGAGAAGACACGCACTCCCTGGAGCTGGTCAAACAGATCATCAATCCGTGGCAAGGGGTACTTGTTCTTCACGGTCCGCTTATTCAGCTGTCTGTAGTCAATACACAAATGCCGCGAACCGTCCTTCTGAACAAACAGGACAGGGGCTCCTCACGAAGAGACACTCGGACGTGCGAACCCCTTCTCAAGCAACTCCTCTAGCTGTACCTTTAGCACCTTCAACTCTGCTGGGACCATCCGGTACAGAGCCCTGGAAATCGGCTTGGTCCCCGGAATCAGATTGATCTCAAACTCGATCGCGCGATCCGGTGGCAGGCCTGGAAGATCATCAGGGAAAACCTTCGGATATTCCGCCACGACAGGAGTCTGACTGATATCAGCCCACAGCGGTGCATCCTCATCCACAATGCACGCCAGGTAACCCTCGCATCCCCCCTGAAGGAGTCTCCACGCCTGGATGGACGACACGAACCCAAAAGGAGCAACTTCCTTATCGCCCACAAACTGGAAAGACCTCCTACCAGGGACGCGAAAAGACACCGACTTCGCAAAACAGTCGATAGTGGCGTGACTCACTGCTAGCCAGTCCATCCCCAGGATGGCATCGAAGTCTGTAATGGCGAGCTCGATCAACTCCACCGGAAACTCATGCTCTGCAATCACCACCGTACATCCCCGATACACTGAGCGAAGGAGAATACGGTCTTCGACCGGCAATGATATCTCCAGCATAACATCTAGAGGGGTCGACACCACACCCATCTGTCTCGCAAAAGCGGGAGACACGAACGAGTGTGTGGCCCCGGAACCAAACAGCACATAACCAGGATACTGGGATATCAGAACAATACCTCGGCGGTAAGTGCTGGTACACGCCCCTGAACGAGCTGCGGTTGAGGAGCAGGGGCACGTCTCGTGGGCTGCACTGCCTGCCTACTCTGGTCAAACTGGCCACCCTGTGGCTGCTGATACTGACGCTGCGGCTGCTGCTGCTGGCGTTGCTGCGGTTGTAGTCGGGGCACAGGAGGTCGGCCCGCATTGGGGCAATCAGAGATGATATGCCCGACTTGCTGACAATGGAAACAGCGTCGCGTCACGGTCGCCTCGCCTGGGCTGGAAAGGCGGCAATGGGTGCAGGGCTTTGCGCTGGCACCACATTGACAGGAGTAGCGGCGGCCGCTGGTCGATCCACGCGGGGCCGCTGGCGCTCGACTGTCCTCGCCCGAGACACCAGGTCGGTGTACTTCGAGAGTGCCTCCGAGGAAACGTGCACCCGGATGGTGCTGTTGAGACCCATCTCGAACCGACGGCATCTCGTCTTCACGTCCATCACCAAGGCCGGGGCAAACCGAGAGAGTCTCGTGAAACGTGTGGAGTAGTCCGACACTGACATGGTACCCTGCGTTAGCTGCTCGAACTCCGCATCACGATCTGCCGCGTCGAGAACGGGAAGTACTCCGCCAAGAAGTGGTTCCGGAACCCGGCCCAAAGGAGTCGCTCCACACCCTCCGTAATGTCCATAGATCTGGTAGCCCCCCAATCAGCGGCGCTACCCTTCAACATGAACGTGGCCAACAAGACACGCTGGCGGTCGGTGCAGTGCATGGTTGAGAAGATCTTGTCTATCTCCATCATCCAACGCTCTGGGGCAAGGGGGTCCGTCGTCGACCCGTGGAACTTAGACGGATGAAGCTTCAAAAAGGGGGTGAGGCCGGTCTAATGCACACGGGCCGATGCCTCTAGCTCCTCCTCCCTCTGCACGGGTCCAAGAACTCTGATTGCAGGAATCTCCACTGGTACAGGGGGTACTTCTGGCACCATAGGTGGATCTGCTGTTAAGGGTACCTGCGGGGCCGCCTCGCGAGCTGCCCGCAGTTCCTGGATCTCTCGCGCTTGCTCAGTCAACGCTCTCGTCTGAGACTCCAGCGCCCTCGTCTGAGTCTCCAGAAGGTCCACCATCCGAGCGTAAGCACGCTCCCATGCAGGAGGCTCCTGTGCAAGTCCTGGCCCAACAGCCGAGGACTCTCCAGTAGACTCCTCGCCTCTGGTAGGTTTAGAAACCTCTGAAGCCCGAGGGCGACCACGTCCACGCGCCCATCTCTGAGGTGGCATATCAGCAACCTAAAGAATCAGCAGTAGGATCAGAATACTCATATAGAAATCCTAGGTCTCATCTCAATGAAAACAATTGGCTCTGACAGGACCAGGCTCTGTTACCAACTTTTGTCACACCCCAGGGCGGCCGTCCCCGAGACGTGGCAAGTATATATATGATATCAGTAATCCATACACGAGGTCAAATAAAGACTCCACAATATAAAAGGCAGTAAAGCAAACCAAGTAACTGACATCAAATATATACAAAATTGTGGAATCTCAAACGACTAAGTCTGTAGTTTAAAGACATATTTACAGACTAAAGTAAACAATCAAACTGTCATGTGAGAACCAATATACACAACAAAAGATATAAACAATTCACATACTGTGCACAAGCACAAGTAGAATACATACAAGGAAAAAAGGGATGATGATGGCCTCACACTCGCAAGATATCCAACGCGAACGCTGGTCCCCTACTCGTATCGCGCCTCAGGGAGCTCCTCCTTTGGGTCCGGATCAGCGACAACTAAAGAAAACATATGCGAGGGGTGAGCCACACGCTCAATGAATGGAATAATTCATGCATCATAACACATATAACTTCAAACAATCATTCAAATCCCTCACCCCGACGGGTGACCTAGGTTGTTGGGAGCAACTGCACTAACCCTCGCCCTTACCCTCCCTAAGGATGACCTAGGATTCGAGAAATTGCACAAACTGGCAGATCGAACCAGCGCCGACTCATTACATCCTCACCCTCACCCCCTCCTCGGGGTGACATAGGCTTTGGGGAAGAGGTCGACTGTTCTACACCGCTCGTCATCTGGTAGTCTCTCCCGGTGTGGCCTCTACAACCTGGTAGCCTCCCAAGTCCCCATCTCGGCTATATGGGCACACCAACAAGCGTTGTGGACAGTTCCTAGGAGCACCTCACAGGGTTCTGGCCTCTACCGGGTAGCCTCCCATGACCACTACCTCGGCTGTATGGGCACACCAACACGCCTTATGAGTAGTATCTGGGAGCACTCCACCGGACTTTACTATGCCGGGTAGTCTCTACATGGAGCCGACGAAGGGAAGAACACTCGACACACACGAACACGATCCCTACGGATCCATCATCAGCGGTTGTCAAACACCGATAAGCGCAATGAATTCTAGCGAATTCCCTCCAGGGAGCATAACTCAGATGCGGGGAAGATATCTTATTCTAAGTGTCAATGCCATAGTATGACCTCATAGGTGGTCATACACTTGCCAAATTTCATTAGGCAAGATCCCTGGCTCTAAGCATAACCATTACTTATATATCAAACACACTATCAGACATGGAATATTATTTATAGGCCATCTTGAATAAATAATACAACATGCTCATAATATTGTCTATGTCATGTTTGCCCTTATGCTATCATATGACATGATATCTAGCATATATGGCTCCTATATATGTTATATGGACATATAATCCCTAAAATTCAATATCTAGCATGACATGATTACATGCTTAGCAAGCTAGGTAACAACATGCATGCATTCATCAAGTTATATGCAATTATGGGGCCCCAGGGGAGGGCAATGCACTCCAACGTGGATTGTACACCTCCCAACTGGGTTGGATTGCCCCACTCACCGCAACCCGGGTCGTTGCGTGACCAATCGCTAAGATCTGCAAGACAATGGTATCGAATAGGGTGCGTATAACCGCATAAAAACATTTAAAATTAGCTAAAAATGCCAAAGGCTTAGACATGCACGCATACGGGCTCGCACGCATGCGAGTACGCGCGTACGCATGCATATCCGAGCACCCCGATGCCTACCCGAGCCCCCGGGCAGCCACACGTGTGGCCCCCGCACACACGCGCATGTGCACGCACGCGTGCACGTGCCCCGGAGCACGGACGCGCGCCCAGGAACCCATCCACGCGTGAACCCAGCCGCGCGCGCACACGCCTGCTCGCGTGCGCCCGCGGGTCCCCGCACGCTCGCACGCGCCCTCCCGTGCTTACACGCACACCCGTGCGTACGCGCACGCGCCCCCCAGCGCGTCAGCCCGACCCAGACAGCGCGTGCACGTGCGCGAACAGACCCGCGCGCGCGCCTAAAGCTCCAACACCCCCCTCCCTCACCCCACAGACACCCAAACCCATGCATATGGTGTGCAATGTCCCCTATCACCAATCCAAGCTCAGAAAACCTGAAAAATAAGGAGGGGGAGAGCATACCAAGAGAGGGGGAATGAAAGGGGGAGATTCGGTGCCCTCCGAGCACTCGCAACCACCTCTACCGCCACCACCACTGCCACCACCTCCTCAACCTCTCCTCAGCTTGCTGGGAAAACAGGGGAAACCAGGGGAGAAATTAATGGAGGGAGCTTGAGAGAAAGAGAAACAACAACAACAATGGCACAACCAAAACCCACCTCTTCTTTGTTGTGCTCCCACTTCTTCTTCTCCAACCAAACCAATACTCACTCACAATACACTCAAAAACAGAGAGGGAAAGAGAGAAAGAGAGAGGGCAAATGAGAGTGAGAGAGAGCCCCCCAAAACTCACGTTTTGGGGGTGTGAGGGGAGTGGAAAAAGAGGGGGGGTAGGGTTAAGCCTAACCTCACCCCCTCATAAGCCAAATAACAAAGTGTTTACTTGGTGGCTAAGCAAGGGGAGGTGGTCTTACCCAAGGTGACCATAACCACATAAATATCTCATTTACTATTCCACCTACCAAATCAGTTCGAAGAAAACCCGGATACGGTTCAGAACTGCATAATTTTTAAAACGTTACCGGAATTCTATGAAATTTTTATGGGTGGTATAAAATGGTACCAGGACCCATAATATGCACTCAAATTTTCAATCGGAGTTCTCTAGCCCACGCAGATAGCTAAAAACCAAAATTTTAGCGGTTCTGATAAAAAAAGAAAATTTCGAAAATGGCCAGAATTGACCCAAACGTTACTAATAGGGCAAAATGTGACACATATATAACATATATAAGCCTACTTCATGAAGACACCAACTCTTAGTATTGCACACAACATGAAAATTAACTTATTGAAGAAATCAAGAAAAACTTCTACATCGGCAGCAATTACCCCTAGTTGTTTGATCTCCACAGCACCAAATACTCATCCAAAAATTCCAAAATAAATCGTGCACATTCTCTGATATGTTGGGATTATAATCCGTGAAGACATGAAATCCTGATTTAATCTTAAAATGCGTGAAATAAATTATTTTCAGAAATAGGTCTTTTTCTGCGCGAATCTGGACAGGCCATGAACATCAGGCTATAACTTTCAATATATGTAACCAAATGACACCAAATTTGATAAATAGCATCTAGACATATGGATAATCAAATCACATGCAGACAGAACCTTCATAACATGCCTTTAGGTACTAATTTCAGATGGATTTTCACAGGACAGAAAATCTGCCTTATTTGACACAAGACTCCCAACAAGGAAAAAGGGAAGAAACACATACAACAACACTTTTGCATCCTTGCTGACTATCCAAAGTATTACAAGACAACACTTATACTTCTTTGAAGCATAAACACAAACACCTACGTGGCACAAATGGGAGGTGAAGATACCTGGGGAAGAAGAGAAGAGGGTACACATAAGAGCTCCCACCATCACCATCACCATCACCATCACCTGCTACCAGGTCTACACACACTCCTCAAAACAAACAACACACATACATTCAGCCATGATTTTCCAGCACAGTTGGACACACAAACAGCACCAATTAAAGATGAAATACTAAGGAAGTACTTGGATTTCACTCACCTCCATTGAGTCAACACCAAACCTTCACTTCTCTTGGCTTCTCTTCACCCAAACCCCCTTGAAGCAGCCATGACAACCACAATTCACAGCAGCAGCAGCAGCAGCAAAGAAAAGAGAGAGCTTGACAGCCAACAAAGAAAAAAAGAGAAAAGAAAAGAAAAACAGGGGATTCATCAAATCCTCTTCAATCTCTCTCTCCTCCCCTCTCTCTCTCTCCCTCTCACTCTCAAACTCACATTGCTTAAACCCTCAAAATACAAGCCGAAACCCTCTTTTTATTCCCCCAAAATAACAAAACCGTCCCTCACCAGAAATTCTGGATGGATTCCAATAAAATAGTCATAACTTCTACAATATAGCTCCGAATTGCATAATTCAAATTCCGTTATAAAGACAAGATGATTATCTACAATTTTCATGTTTATAACCAGATCAAATAACCTCTCCAGCTATTCCGAAATCTGAGCTAAAAATCTTACAGGGCTGCTGCCTGGGTTTCTCATCTTCGGGGTATACTTGAAAAAATACCCATAACTTTTGATACACGAATCCAGTTGATCCAATTCCACTTCTGTATGGAAGCTATCCCAAAACTGCATAACAAAATCAAATCCGAATACAAAATCAAAACTGCATAATTCCAAAAACGTCAGAATGCGACGAAAATTTATAGGTAGGCAAATGCCAGTACCAGGAGAACAGATATGCAGTCAGATTTTGAAACTGAATGCCCAAACTATAAAAATAAGTACAACCCAATATTTACCTGCCAAAAAGTGACACAGACTTAACAGTTATCTAGATACAAAAACAGTGTTTATAGTAAAAGTTGGTGTCTGGGTTGAAAAAATGGAGCTTTCATTATTTGGGGACAGAAAATGGTTTTCGGACAGAAACTGGAGTTTGAGTCAGAAACTGCTGGTTGGGGTGAGAAAATGGTGTTTGGGTGAAAAAATGATGTTTCAGAATGAAAAAATAGGAATTTGGTTGAAAAAACTGTGTTTGGGTCGAAAATGGTTGTTGAGAAGGAAAACAGTGTTTTAATAATTTCGGTGAAAAAGTGGTATTTGCATTGAATATAGGTGTTTGGGTTGGGAAAATGGATTTTCGGACAAGAAAAGTCGTTTCGGTGGAAAAAAAAAATGGTGTTTCGGCCGAAAAAATGGTGGTGTGTCCCAAAATGCTGTTTGGGTCCATGAAAAATGTTTCGGCAGAAAAAGTGAAAATGGTGTTTTGGTCGAAAATTGTTGTTTGGGTTCAAAAAATAGTGTTTTGGTGGAAAAATTGATTGCTTGGTCGAAACATGGCGTTTCTCAGGAAAAAATGATGTTGGGTTCGTAAATTGGTGTTTCGTATACAAAAAAAATGGAGTTCTCATGATTTGGATACGAAAATTGTGCTTGCATTAAAAGTTTGTTTCTGGGTTGAAAAAAATGGAACTTTCTTTATTTGGGGTGAGAAAATGGTTTTCGGACAGAAACTGGAGTCTGGGTCAGAAACTAATTGTTGGGGTCCGAAAATGCTGTCTTTGTCGAAAAGGTGTTTTCTCTGGAAAAATGAAGTTTGGTTCGAAAAATGGTGTTTCGGTTAAAACAAATGATGTTTTCATTATTTTGGGAAAAAAATTGTGTTTACGTTAAAAAGTTGAAAGTGTGGGACGAAAAAAGGGAACTTTCGTTATTTGGGGTCGAAAAATGGTTTTCGGAAAGAAACTGGAGTTTGAATGGGAAACTGGGTGATTGGTCCCCAGAGTGCCTTTTGGTGTTAGAAAATGGTGTTTCAGCCGAAAAAATGCTTTTTGGTGTCGATATGTTATTTCGGTCGAAAAATGATGCTTTGTTCCAAAACGATGGGTATTTGTTATAAAAACAAAATGATGCTTGTTTCAAAAAATGGTGTTGCAGTAAAAAAAAATGGTGTCATCATTATCTGGATACAAAAATTGTGTTTACAGTAAAAGTTGGGGTCTGAGTTGAAAATATGGAACTTTCATTATTTGGGGACAGAAAATGGTTTTCGGAGAGAAGCTGGAGTTTCAGTCAGAAACTGCTGGTTGGGGAGATAAAAGGGTATTTGGGTTGACAAGGTGTTTGGGCTGAGAAATGATGTTTCGGAACGAAAAAATGGGAATTTGGTCGAAAAAACTGTGTTTGGGTCGAAAATGGTTGTAGGGAACGAAAATTGTGGTATCATTATTTCGGTGAAAAAGTGGTACTTGCAATGAAAATAGGTGTTTGGGTGGGAAAAATGGTGTTTCTGTTGAGAAAAGTTGTTTCGGTGGAAAGATTGGTGTTTCGGCTAAAAAATGGTGTTTGTGTCGAAAGCTGTTGTTTTGTGTCCCAAAATCCGGATTGGGTCCAAAAATAAGGTTTCGGCTGAAAGAGTGTAGTTTTTTGGTCGAAATTTGGTGTTTAGGTTGAAAATTGTTGTTTCAGCTTGAAAAATTGATGTCTTGGTCGAAATAAGCTGTTTCTCATTAAAAAAGATGATTCGTTCGAAAAATGGTGTTTCAGTAAAAAAAAAAAATGGTGTCATTATCGGGATACAAAAATTGTGTTTGCAGTCAAAGTTGGTGTCTGGGTTGAAAAAATGGAAATTTCATTATTTGGGGACAGAAAATGGTTTTCGGACAAAAACGGGAGTTTGAGTCATAAACTGCTGGTTGGGGGTGAGAAAATGGTGTTTGGTTCAAAAAACAATGTTTCGGAACGAAAAAAATGGGAATTTGGTCCAAAAAACTGTGTTTGGGTTGAAAATGGTTGTTGGGAAGGAAAACAGTTGTTTCATTATTTCGGTGAAAAAGTGCTATTTGCCTTGAAAATAGGTGTTTGGGTTGGGAAAATGGAGTTTCGAACGAGAAAAGTTGTTTCGGTAGAAAAATTGCTGTTTCGGCCGAAAAAATGGTGTTGTGTGTCCCAAAATGCTGTTTGGGTCCAGGAAAAATGTTTCGGCATAAAAATCAATTTTTTTATGTCGAAAAATGGTGTTTATATCGAAAATTGCTGTTTGGGTTCAAAAAATAGAGTTTTGGTGGAACAATTGATTGCTTGGTCGAAACATGGCGTTTCTCATGAAAAAATGATGTTTGGTTCGAAAATTGGTGTTTCGTATACAAAAAAAATGGAGTTCTCATTATTTGGATATGAAAATTGTGCTTTCATTAAAAGTTTGTTTCTGTCCCAAGTTAAAATTTGTCACCTTCTCCATGGCATCCAGATACTGGTCAACATGTTTATTAACTTTCTGTGCCAGTGTCTTAGTTAATGGATGCAACTCCGCATTTGGAGCATCAGGAATGATGGAGCCATAGCCTGATCCTGAAAGACAGAATGAGTGGTCAGTTAAGAACAAGTGACACGTGACTGGAGGAATTATTGTGGGATCTGCATGAGATCCGACAATGAGATCTGACACAAAAAATTAAGAAGATGTCGACAGAACAACTCCACAGCAGAGGATTTTTTTATCCAATTCAGCTCATTGATAATAAAAATAACTCCCCATGACTCTCCAAAACACTTCAGAGAACAAATGAAAAAGAAATAAGATCATGCCATTTCAAGACAAACCTCATAAATACATTTTTGCAACATTTAAAACTATCCTTGTGAAAGGACAATCTTGAATGGAAAAATAATTGTTTAATGATAACTTCACCAATGACACCCTAATGAAAATCTATGAAATTGACACGTTCCCAAATTGACCTAAAATTCCCATGTGCTTAGCAAGATTCCTCATTTGCATGGACAGCTAAAACAAGGACGTATATTTCATTGAAAAATGTAATCATCTGTTCTGTAAATTAAAAACATTTTTCACTTAAGAAAAGTGCTTCTGATCAGAGAAAGCGTTTGTTCAATTTGCATAGCTTTGATTTTAAAATGGTAAGTGCCCTATATGTATTTATCTAGATGTGAAGAATCTTTGTAGCTAGGTATTAGTTTCTGTTACAACTCGTTAGTGTTAATGGATTAGTTGTTTCCCAAAAGTTCCAACAGTTTTTTCCCCTTCGGGGTGAGGGTGAGGGTGATGTGTGGTCACGACTCTACGTGACATTTATATATGTCGGTGTTCTCCCATCCATATCTTTCCTTGAAAGGAAAATACGTTAGTGTTATATTATTATTCTTGAGTTGGATTCTTGCCACTCACTGAGCTTGTAGCTCACCCCTCGTGTGTTGTTTTCCGCCAGGGATCCTTCGGTGACTCAGAGTCATGGGAGGTTAAGAGGGCCGCCTCTTCGGTGAGAGAGACTCTCGTGATTCAGGATGCTCCAGAGATCTAGTCTTCTCATCAGCCACCTCCTCCTTCTCAGCCAAGTTAGGACGTCCCTCCTTTGATTCAGCCTCCCGTGGATGATGACAACACTCCAAGGTATAGTTCTGTGTCTTGGTTTTGGTAGAAGAATTCATACGTATGCAAATAAATCATGCTTTATTCTTTTCTTTTGGCTCAAGTGATAATTTAGCGATGCCGAGCTCAAGACACAGATTTAAAGCTTCTTCGGTGGACCCCTATCTTTCCTTTTCTTGTTTTATTTAAAAAACACTCATTTATTTTAATTTAAGCTTGTTTTTTTATTTATGAACAAATTATACCTTTCTTTTGTGTATAGATAGACATGGGTGATTTTTAATTTGGCTGGAAAGGGTGTTCTTTCGTTTTAATTTGGTTTGTGTATGTGGAATGGTTTCATATGGATTTGGTGTTGTGGGTGGATAAATCGGTGTATAAATGCATGGGTTGATATATGATTTTGGTTTTTGTTACTGTTTGGTTCGTATTTATACAGGTTCTAGGAGTGTATATGTGTATGGAATGTGTATATATAGATTTCAGAAAGGAATACTCCTAAAAGGTTTCAAAGATTTAAAGAGTTGATTTAAAACTGGACTGACAGGGTAGTTTGGGTAGCAAGTGAGGGGCGGCTATTTCAGTCTAGCCACCTAGAGGTAGGCGGCTAGTTCTCTTTAGCCGCCCCTAGATTGTGAAATTTTACATGAGAAGAGGGGCGGCATGTTGGATGTAGCCGAATGGTATCCGATGGCTTGTTGGGAGTACCCGCCCATTGCCTGGGATGATCTTTTGATTGTCTGCTACTGCTGAAAGGCTTTGTCAGTATTTGGTCAACCTTTAAAACCTGTAAAACCATTCCTTCCATGAACCAAGTGTTAAATCTATCCGGATTGTGCCCCTGCACTGACTTTTGAGCCTCTCTTGCTCTAATTGTCAAGGGCTACAACCTATCTAAGGTAATTCAAAAGTAAAGCGAGGAAAAGGTGCGACGAGCCACGCTCAGCATAAAATGACGGAGTCTAAGTGGCTTTAACTGTGGGAATGTGTAAGAAAGGAAAAATCTCAGGTGTGTGTGAGAGGGGCAATTTTCCTTCTTAAATGTGTGTGGAAGGATATGAAATGAGAGTAATAGAGGCAATTTTATTTTGGTATGGGGAGTCAATTGTGATATTTTGAGAAAATTGAATGTAAGTGTTTGGAAAAGGAAAATACAAGCTTATGCATAAGTGTGAGTGACATAAGGGAGCATTTTAATTCTTCAATTGATTTTTCATGTGAGAGGGCAATGTTTTCAATTTTCTAAAGTAAAATATACCATTAAGTCCCTGAAGAGGGACCCTTGTGGTCACCTATGTCCAAACCAAGATTGTATTTGAAAGGTTTTGGCTTAAGGTGTCAAGTTCTCAAGTTCATGGTTCTCAAATGTTTGATCATATTATTCTAAATATGCTTGGAAATCCATGAATCTGCCAGGACTCAAGTCAAATAAGCTTTCTTTAGACAGGCAAGTTTTTAAATGAACTCATGTGACTGTGTGTATGGTAAACATGGGAAAAGGTCTACCCTTGGTTGAAATTTTGCCTTTCAAAGTAGGCATAGTTCAATTCCAATCTCCATCGCAGAAAATAAAAGAGGGGATGAATGAGGTGAGAGAAACATCTTACTTGGGGTAATTTTTAGAATTGTCATAGTCTGACATATGTCTTACTTTCTTGGTCCTTCTGGCTTTTTTTTTACCACTTCTTTATTTGGGTGGAGAGTATAGCCCACCGGGCGTGTACCTGTATTTTGGGTCGAGAGTACACTCCATTTGTTTGGATGTGTACTAGTATAGCCTTTCGTTCAGCATATAATGTTTGTAGGCGATCGTGCCGTTTGATAGAAAGTATACCCATTTGTTTGGGTGTATTTTCTTTGTTGGCCTCTCATTGCCATTCTTTTTTTGTTTTGAGGGGGGGGGGGGGACTTTTCTATTTTTCACCCCTATTCTTTTCTGCTTCCCCTCTAGAAGTGATGGTATGGTGCTAGAGTCAGTTTTGGGACATATGCTAGGTCCAGGACAATCCCCAATTTTAACTTTGGGGTTGATATGAATAAGAGTGAAAATAAAGGGGAGATGCTTTGGGGTTAAAAAATTATCCTAGTCTACAGGGTATGCAATTTTTCCATTTATCGGGTAAACCGATTCCTATGTCATACTTGTGTGATGAAGGTGGCATGATTGGTGAATATGAATTCAAGTAAAACACAAGTTATCTTTGAGAGTTACAATTCTATCATCAAGCACTAAACACTAGAATTCGTAGGAACAAAGAATAATATTTCTCAAGTATTGATAGTTTTATGCATGGAATTTCTTTAGATAAAGTGCATTCCACGAACCTGAGATTTTGACTCCTCCGGCATCCACCGAGCGGTAGACATTCCCGGAGTAGGCATGGGTGATCACATAGGGTCCTACCCATGTGGGTTGCAACTTGCCTTTTGGGTGGAGCTGTCTTGATGGCATAATTTGCTTAAGTATCATCTTCCCAATCTTAAATTTTCTCTCTATTACTTTCCTCTAGTAGGCATGGGCATCTTTTAACCTCTCCCCCCCCCCCCCTTTTTTTTGGGTTTGTGAAAGCATGTAAGGAAACTTGAAATAAACAAATCTTTTGCTAATGTCCCTTTTTTTTAAGGCATGTAAACAACTGTGTACTGGGTCTTGAAAACGTAAGCTGTTAAATAAATCTTTTGTTTTTGTTTAAGAAAGTAGGGAAACAAATATGCACAGGATCTCGGAAAACGTAAGCTGATAAATAAATCTTTTATTTATTTTTTGTTTAAGAAAGCATGGAAACAAATATGTATAGGAGTTTTGGAAACGTGAAGGCTTACGTGAAGGCTTATTTGGGTGGATCTGAACCATTTCTTCGATTGGCTAGCCTTTGGAGGCCGATTTATATCCGATGGTGGTCCTCTATTTCCAAATTCTCCGTTTCTTACTCTCTTCATAGGTCTCCCTTGTTGCAGCAGATCCTCATCGGTGGAGTCCGGCTTCCAGCAAGCAAACAACTCTAGCCGGATGCGCATTGCATAGATATTCCAATTCTGGACTCGTGCCCTCCCAATGTGTGCCTCTCCCTAGACTGATACCACTCCTCTGTGGTACGGAAAGCGGAGGCATTGGTGTCAAGTGGATGAGACAGCTTCGATGCTGTCGAGCCATGTTCTCCCGACGATTAGGAAATGAGGTGATCGGATGTCCATTACCATGCAGTTGATGATAGTTGATATCGGACCAATCTTAAGTGAGAGTGTGACTAGCCCGCAGGTGTTTTTGCACGTGGTGTCAAAGGCACAAATAAACTTGTCCGACGGTTCCAGTCTGGGGACTTTATCTTCAAGCTTTTGGTAAGTGGAATAGGTTAGGACGTTGGTATCCGCTCCCATATCGATGAGAATGTGCCTGAATTCTCTCTCTCCAAGTTTAGCGGTGATTGTGAGGGGCGCGGAGCATACTCCGGTCTTGGCGATCTCACAAGGGAAGAAGGCGATTAGATTGGGCCCCACGTGGTTGTTTACGAGTTCATGGTCCCGACTGTTTCTTTTGAGGGGTAATGGTTGTTGTAGAGAGATCCAGGTGGGCTGTCGCCTTTAGATTCGACACCTAGGTGCAAGGATAGTGCGTACATATTATGCAACATCCAGTTATCTTCGTTTTCATACCTGAGACGCGCTTCTCCCTAGATAGTCAATATGTGGCCCATGAATTGTAATTGGAGGCATTGATGTCTCAGAGAGCAGATGGCCTAGATGTTGTCTAACCACGGCCGTCCCAGCATAAGTGGATATCTTGTGTCAATGTCAGCCACGAAGCATTCCATTTCACAAATTAGGGGACCAACTGCTAGCTCGAATAACCCAAGGCCGTAAATGGTTTTTCCGGAATGGTTGAAAGCTTGGATGGTGGAATATGCTGGCTGGACAAAAGGGCGGCCCCGCTTGGGCATATCCTGGTAGGTGGAGCAAGTCATGATGTTCATCCCTGACACTAGGTCGATGAAAATGTTGTTAAGTCATATCGCCTGAAGTCGCCCACGGACGTGGAGGGGGTATGCTCGCAGCCTCCGGTCAGGGTGTTATATATGTGTCACTTTTTGGCCTATTGGTAACCTTTGGGTCAATTCTGGCTATTTTTTGAAATTTTCTTTTTTCGATCGGAACCGCTAAAATTTTGAATTTTAGCTATTTGCATGAGCTAGAGAACTCCGATTGAAAATCTGACTGCATATTATGGGTCCTGGTACCATTTTATACCACCATAAAAATTTCTTCGAATTCCGGTAACGTTTGGAAAATTATACAGTTCTGAACCGTATCCGGGTTTTCTTCGAACTGATTTGTAAATGAGATATTTATGTGGTTATGGTGACCTTGGGTAAGCCCACCTCCCCTTGCTTAGCCACCAAGTAAAACTTGGTTATTTGGCTTGAGATGGGGTGAGGTTAGGCTTAACCCTACCCCCCTCGTTTTCCACTCCCCTCACCCCCCTCCAAAACGTGAGTTTTGGGGGGGCTCTCTCTCACTCTCTTTTGCTCTCTCTCTCTCTCTCTCTCTCTCTCTCTCTCATTCTCTCATTCCCACTCTGTTTTGAGTGTATGGTTTGTGAGTCTTGGTTTGGTTGGAGAAGAAGAAGAGGAAGCACAACAAAGAAGAGGTAGGTTTTGGTGTGTGCCATTATTGTTGTTTCTCTTTCTCTCAAGCTCCCTCTCTTATTTCCCCCCCTGGTTTCCCCTGTTTTTCCAGCAAAGTAGAGGCTGAGGAGGTGGTGGTAGTGGTGGCGGCGGTTGAGGTGCTTGCGAGTGCTTGGAGGGCACCAAATCTCCCCATTTCACTCCCCCTCTCTTGGTAAGCTCTCCCCCTCTTTACCGGTTTTCTGAGCTTGGGAAGGTGTTAGGGGACCTTGCACACCATATGCAAGTGTTTGGGTGTGTGGGGTGTGAGGGAGGGTGGTGTGGGAGCTTTGGGCGCGTGCGCGGGTCAGTTCGCGCGGGTGCGCACGCTAGCGGGCGCTGTCTAGGTCGGGCGGATGAGCAGGGGCGCGCGTGCAAGTACGCGCGGGCATGCACGGGCGCGTGCGTGTGCGGGCGAGCAGGTGTGCACGTACGCGCGGGAGGGCACGTGCGCGCACGGCTGGGTTCCTGCTCGCGCGGCCAGCGCGTCTGGGCGTGCGGCCAGGCTCGGAGGCATGTGCACGCATGCGTGCATGTGCGCATGTGTGCTGGGGGCATGCGTGTGGCTGCCCGGGGGCTCGGGTAGGTGTCGGGGTGGTCGGAGATGCATGCATACGCGCGTACTCGCATGCGTGCGAGCCCGTATGCGTGCATGTCTATGCCTTTGGCATTTTTAGCTAATTTTAAATGTTTTTATGCGATTATACTCACCCTATTCGATACCCTTGTCTTGCAGATCTTGGCGATCCGTCACGCAACGACCCGGGTTGCGGTGAGTGGGGCAATCCAACCCAGTTGGGAGGTGTACGATGCACGTTGGAGTGCATTGCCCTCCCCTGGGGCACCATAATTGCATATAACTTGATGAATGCATGCATATTGTTACCTAGCTTGCTAAGCATGTAATCATGTCATGCTAGATATTGAATGTTAGGGATTATATGTCCATATATCATGTATAGGAGCCATATATGCTAGATATCATGTCATATGTTAGCATAACCCCCACTATGCATGTCCCCACTTAGTTAATTTGATTAACTTATATGTATATGCATAGGGCAAACATATCTCAGACGATATTAATAGCATGTTGTATTATTTATTCAAGATGGCCTATAATTAATATTCCATGTGTGAAAGTTTTTTTGGTATATAAGTAATAGTTATGCTTAGAGCCAAGGATCTTGCCTAATGAAATTAGGCAAGTGTATGACCACCTATGGGGTCATACTATGGCATTGACACTTAGAATGAAATATCTTCCCTGCATCTGAGTTATGCGCCATGGAGAGAATTCGCTAGAATTCATTGCGCTTATCGGTGTTTGACAACCGGTGATGACGGATGCATAGGGATCATGTTCACGTGTGTCGAGTGTTCTTCCCTTCGTCGGCTCCGTGTAGAGACTGCCCAGAGTAGTAAAGTCCGGTGGGGTGCTTTCAGATACTATTCATGACGCGTGTTGGTGTTCCCATACGGTCGAGGTAGCGGTCATGGGAGGCTACCCGGTAGAGGCCAGAACCCTATGAGGTGCTCCTAGGAACTGTCCACGACGCTTGTTGGTGTGCCCATATAGCAGAGATAGGGACCTGGGAGGCTACCAGGTAGTAGAGGCCACACCAGGAGAGACTACCAGATGACGAGCGGTGTAGAACAGTCGATCTCTTCCCCAAAGCCTATGTCACTCCGAGGAGGGGGTGAAGGTGAGGATGAAATGGGTCGGCGTTGGTTCGATCTGTCAGTTTGTGCAATTTCCCAAAGCCTAGGTCATCCTTAGGGAGGGTGAGGGCGAGGGTTAGTGCAGTTGCTCCCAACAACCTAGGTCACCCTTCGGGGTGAGGGTGAGGGATTTGAATGATTGTTTGAAGTTATATGTGTTATGATGCATGAATTGTTCCATTCACTGAGCATGTGGCTCACCCCTCGCATATGTTTTTTTCAGTTGTCGCTAATCCAGACCCGAAGGAGGAGCTCCCTGAGGCACGGTACGAGTAGAGGACCAGCGTTCGCGTTGGATATCTTGCAAGTGAGAGGCCATCAGCATCCCCTTTTTCCTTGTATGTATTCTACTTGTGCTTGTGCACAGTATGCGGATTGTTGATATTTTTAGTTGTGTATATTGGCTCTCACATGACAGTTTGATTGTGTACTCTAGTATGTAAATATGTCTTTGAATTACAGACTTAGTCGTTGAGCTTCCGCTACTTGTATATATTTGATGTCAGTTACTTGGTTATTGCTTTATTGCCTTTTATATTGTGGAGTCTTTATTTGTCCTTGTGTATGGATTACTGATATCATATATATACTTGCCACGTCTCGGGGACGGTTGCCCTGGGGTGTGACAAAAGTTGGTATCAGAGTCTGGTCCTGTCAGAGCCAATTGTTTTCTTAGAGATGAGTCCTAGGATTTCTATATGAGTATTCTGATCCTAGTGCTGGTGCTTTAGGTTGCTGATATGCCTCCTCGGAGATGGGCGCGTGGATGTGGTCGCCCTCGGGCTTCGGAGGTTTTTGAACCTACCGGAGATGAGGAGTCTACTGGAGGGTCCTCGGCTGTTGGACCAGGACCTGCGCAGGAGCCTCCTGCATGGGAGCGTTCTTACGCTCGGATGGCTGACCTTCTGGAGACTCAGACGAGAGCGCTGGAGGCTCAGACGAGAGGATTGGGCCAGGAACTACGGGCAGCTCGCGAGGTGACCCCGCAGGTACCCTTAGCAGCAAATCCACCCGTGGTGCCAGAAGTACCCCCTGTACCAGTGGAGATTCCTGCAGTTAGAGTTCATGGACCTGAGTAGAGGGAGGACGAGTTAGAGGCAGTGGCCCGTGTGCATCAGATTGGCCTCACCGCCTTTTTGAAGCTTCATCCTCCTGAGTTCCATGGCTCGACGACGGACCCCCTTGCCCCAGAGCGTTGGTTGATGGAGATAGACAAGATCTTCTCGACCATGCACTGCACCGACCGCCAGCGTGTCTCGTTGGCCATGTTCATGTTGAAGGGTAGCGCCGCTGACTGGTGGGCCACTTGATCTGTGGACATTCCGGAGGGTGTGGAGCGACTCCTTTGGGCCGGGTTCTGGAACCACTTCTTGGCGGAGTACTTCTCGTTCTCGACACAGCAGATCGTCATGCGGGAGTTCGAGCAACTGATGCAGGGTACCATGTCAGTGTCGGACTACTCCACACGTTTCACGAGACTCTCTCGGTTTGCCCCTGCCTTGGTGATGGACGAGGAGATGAGACGCCATCGGTTCGAGATGGGTCTCAACAGCACCATCCGGGTGCACGTTTCCTCGGAGGCACTCTCGAAGTACACCGACCTGGTGTCTCGGGTGAGGACAGTCGAGCGCGACCTAGGGGTTCCCTCAGCTATTCTTACCCCTTTTGCAGACAAGAGGCCACCCAGGAGTCAGGATTCGGGACATCGCAAGGGCAAGCGGCCCCGCATGGATCGACCAGCGGCCGTCGCTACTCCAGTCGATGTGGTGCCAGCGCGAGGCCCTGCACCCATTGCCGCCTTTCCAGCCCAGGCGAGGTGACCGGAGATGCGACGCTGTTTCCATTGTCAGCAAGTCGGGCATATCATCTCTGATTGCCCCAATGCTGGCCGACCTCCTGTGCCTCGACTGTAGCAGTCGCAGCAGTAGCCACGCTAGCAGCAGCAGCCGCAGCGTCAGTATCAGCAGCCACAGGGTGGCCGAATTGACCAGAGGAGGTAGGAAGTGCAGCTCGCGAGACGTGCCCCTGCTCCTCAGCCGCAGCTCGTTTAGGGGCGTGTAGCAGCACTTATATATGTGTCACTTTTTGGCCTATTGGTAACCTTTGGGTCAATTCTGGCCATTTTTCAAAATTTTCTTTTTCGATCGGAACCGCTAAAATTTTGGTTTTTAGCTATCTGCGTGAGCTAGAGAACTCCGATTGAAAATCTGACTGCATATTATGGGTCCTGGTACCATTTTATACCACCCATAAAAATTTCATCGAATTCCGGTAACGTTTGAAAAATTATGTAGTTCCGAACCGTATCCAGGTTTTCTTCGAACTGATTTGTAAATGAGATATTTATGTGGTTATGGTGATCTTGAGTAAGCCCACCTCCCCTTGCTTAGCCACCAAGTAAACACTTGGTTATCTGGCTTGAGAGGGGTTGACGTTAGGCTTAACCCTAACCCCCTCGTTTTCCACTCCCCTCACCTCCCCCCCCCCAAAACTCTACGTGAGTTTTGGGGGGGCTCTCTCTCACTCTCTTTCGCTCTCTCTCTCTCTCTCTCATTCTCTCATTCCCACTCTGTTTTGAGTGTATGGTTTGTGAGTCTTGGTTTGGTTGGAGAAGAAGAAGAGGAAGCACAACAAAGAAGAGGTAGGTTTTGGTGTGTGCCATTGTTGTCGTTCTTTCTCTTTCTCTCAAGCTCCCTCTCTTATTTCCCCCCCTGGTTTCCCCTGTTTTTTCAGCAAAGTAGAGGCTGAGGAGAGGCTGAGGAGGTGGTGGTAGTGGTGGCGGCGGTTGAGGTGGTTGCGAGTGCTCGGAGGGCACCGAATCTCCCCCTTTCACTCCTCTCTTGGTAAGCTCTCCCCCTCTTTTTTTTCTGGTTTTCTGAGATTGGGTAGGTGTTAGGGGACCTTGCACACCATATGCATGTGTTTGGGTGTGTGGGGGGTGAGGGAGGGGGGTGTTGGAGATTTGGGCGCGCGCGCTGGCGGGCACTGTCTGGGTTGGGCGGATGCGCAGGGGCGCACGTGCACGTGTGGTCGAGCGGGTGTGCGCGCGCGGCTGGGTTCTTGCGCGTGCGGCCAGTGCGTCTGGGCGCGCGGCCGGGCTCGGGGGCGCATGCGTGCGTGCATGTGCGCATGTGTGTGGGGGCCACACGTGTGGCTGCCCGGGGGCTCAGGTAGGTGTCGAGGTGCTCTGATATGCATACGTACGCGCGTACTCGCATGCGTGCGAACCCGTATGCGTGCATGTCTAAGCCTTTGGCATTTTTAGCTAATTTTTATGCGGTTATACTCACCCTATTCGATACCCTTGTCTTGCAGACTTGGCGATCGGTCACGCAACGACCCGAATTGCAGTGAGTGGGGCAATCCTACCCAGTTGGCAGGTGTACGATGCATGTTGGAGTGCATTGCCCTCCCCTGGGGAACCATAATTGCATATAACTTGATGAATGCATGCATGTTGTTACCTAGCTTGCTAAGCATGTAATCATGTCATGCTAGATATTGAATGTTAGGGATTATATGTCCATATATCATGTATAGCAGCCATATATGCTAGATATCATGTCATATGTTAGCATAACCCCCACTATGCATGTCCCCACTTAGTTAATTTGATTAACTTTTATGTATATGCATAGGGCAAACATATCTTAGACGATATTATGAGCATGTTGTATTATTTATTCAAGATGGCCTATAATTAATATTCCATGTCTGATAGTTTTTTTGGTATATAAGTAATAGTTATGCTTAGAGCCAAGGATCTTGCCTAATGAAATTAGGCAAGTGTATGACCACCTATGGGGTCATACTATGGCATTGACACTTAGAATGAAATATCTTCCCTGCATCTGAGTTATGTGCCCTGGATAGAATTCGCTAGAATTCATTGCGCTTATCGGTGTTTGACAACCAGTGATGACTGATCCATAGGGATCGTGTTCGCGTGTGTCGAGTGTTCTTCCCTTCGTCGGCTCTGTGTAGAGACTGCCTGGCGTAGTAAAGTCCAGTGGGGTGCTCCCAGATACTATTCATGACGCGTGTTGGTGTGCCCATACGGCCGAGGTAGCAGTCATAGGAGGCTACCCGGTAGAGGTCAGAACCCTGTGAGGTGCTCCTAGGAATTGTCCACGTCGCTTGTTGGTGTGCCCATATAGCAGAGATAGGGACCTGGGAGGCTACCAGGTAGTAGAGACCACACCGGGAGAGACTACGGATGACGAGCGGTGTAGAACAGTCGATCTCTTCCCCAAAGCCTATGTCACCCCGAGGAGGGGGTGAAGGTGAGGATGAAATGGGTCGGCGTTGGTTCGATCTGCCAGTTTGTGCAATTTTCCAAAGCCTAGGTCATCCTTAGGGAGGGTGAGGGCGAGGGTTAGTGCAGTTGCTCCCAACAACCTAGGTCACCCTTCGGGGTGAGGGTGAGGGATTTGAATGATTGTTTGAAGTTATATGTGTTATGATGCATGAATTGTTCCATTCACTGAGCATGTGGCTCACCCCTTGCATATGTTTTTTTCAGTTGTCGCTGGTCCGGACCCGAAGGAGGAGCTCCCTAAGGCACGGTATGAGTAGAGGACCAGCGTTCACATTGGATATCTTGCGAGTGAGAGGCCATCAGCATCCCTTTTTTCCTTGTATGTATTCTAGTTGTGATTGTGCACAGTATGTGGATTGTTGATATCTTTTGTTGTGTATATTGGCTCTCACAGGACAGTTTGATTGTGTACTCTAGTCTGTAAATATGTTTTTGAATTACAGACTTAGTCGTTGGGCTTCCGCTACTTGTATATATTTGATGTCAGTTACTTGGTTATTGCTTTATTGCCTTTTATATTGTGGAGTCTTTATTTGACCTCGTGTATAGATTACTGATATCATATATATACTTGCCACGTCTCGGGGACGGCCGGCCTGGGGTGTGACACAGGGAGTTCTTGTCTGTAAAAGAGATGGTCATTGGGCGACAGGGGCTGTTAACCGTGTCAATTCTTCTGGAGGACCCATTGTCGTTCAGATATAGATCATCCGAAGTATACTCCCCTTCCTCGTTTCCTTCGCTTGGTCCTTTGTGAACCTCCTCGAACGGCTCTTCTTCTTCTTCTTCATCTTCTTCTTCTTCTTCTGGATTACTCTCTTCTAATATGCTCTCACCCGACTCTATGTCGATGACTTCGACCATAGCTGGGACTACTTGTTCTTCCTCACCATATAGTATAGCGAGGTCATGATCATCAAGGTTCAACTAAAAAAGCTCTTCTTGCCTTTTGTCCTCAAACTCTTCAAAGGAACTACTGTCTATTGAGTTTTCTGAACTGCTTGGTACTGGTGATGGATATCCTCCTTTCTTAACTATATTGATAATGTGAACCCCAGAGATGGAAGCTTGATTGTTGTCACGCCCCAGGGCAGCCGTCCCCGAGACGTGGCAAATATATAATATCAGCAATCCAGACACGAGATCAATAAAAGACACAACACAACATCAAAGGTAATAAATGTTAGGCCTCATGTCATTTTATTAATGATTTATATAGTAATGGTTGTATTACACAAGTATTATCATAGAAGAAGTGATGGATAGTACAATCATGTGTTGTTTCATATTTTCATGCATTTGGAGTGTGTGTTAGGCCCATGTATGCTTAACTTATATCCTAAGCTCTATATTTGGCATGATAGGATTTAATCTTGTTAATATCCAAGATGATGTGGTTTGATTTTGATTTCTTCATGAGATATTTAATTTTGAGTTAGCTTTCATACAAAATTAGAATTAGATCATTTGGATTCATGTAGCAAAAGTTAAGAGTGTTTTTCCAATTATACCCCGGGGATTAGAAAACCTGGCAGCAGCTCTGTTTTATATTAATTGTATAACTCGGAACAGTTAGAGAGGTTTTTGAAGATTGGCTTAAACATGAAAGTTGTAGATAATCTTCTTAGCTTTCCAAAAGTTGAATTGTACAATTCGGAGTTAGATTGTGAAAGTTATGACTATTTTACCAAAGGCTGTGCAGAATTTTAGGTCAGGGGTAGTGCTGTCATTTCTCCTTCCTCTCTACACCCTTCCATTGACTTAAAAAGGGAGATTTTGCTGGGTCTCCAGCATCAGATCTGGAAAAAAATAGAAGAGAAGAAGAGAAGGAGAGGAAGAGAAGAGATTGAAAAGAGTTTTAGGTGAGATCATTTAAACCTTTGATTCCCTTTTTGTGACTTGTTTTGATTTGTTGATTTGGATTCTTATTTGGAGAAAGATTACATTCATTTTTGCTCAATGGTTTTAGTTCTTGATTTGGAGAAGAAGAAGAAGGATATGTTGGAGTTAGAGCTATTATAAATGCACGGTGAGTCCTTTTTTTCTTATTTTCTTTTCCATGGTTGTGCTTGTTTGTTAGATGTGCTTTTGGAGGCTAAAGTGTGTTGTTATTAGTGAGTGTTGAATATTTATGAGTGGTATTGAATATTTATGAGTGAGTTGGAGAATTTGTAGGACACAAGATTCATTCTTTGGTTTCATATCATTGGAATTGTATGTTCATCATCTTATCTATGAAGTTTATGAATTTTTAGGCATGGAGATGAGTTATTTTTGTGATATTTCAGTTGCTAACTCATGTTCTATGTGATTGGGCTCAAGTATAGACTATGATTTTGAAGTTTGGTATGTAATTAGTTGTAATTGAGTGATTTTGGGTTCACATAATTGCTGCCAAGATTTTTTTTATAGGTGCTACCCAGGTTCATTTTGTGTAGGTGTGATGTTTAATTGCTGCCAAGATTCATTTTTTTGTGTAGGTGTGATGTTTAATTGCTGCCCAGATTTTTATAGGTGCTGCCCAGGTTCATTTTTAAGTAGGTGTGATGTTTTCTGTTGATTTATAGGGAATTTAATTGTGGGATGGCCTATGGAAGAATGGCTTTCGATGGTGTAGAATAATTAGTTTATATAGTTGGAAGTCTAGGGTGTGCTTTGCAATTGTTGGATAGGACCTTTGAATGTGTTTTAGACTAGTTTTTCATGCGTGGACGCTTTAGCACGACAGGAGAATAATGTGAGACGTTTGTGTGTAGTGACATTTGAGTCACTAAAAATATATACATATAGCGTTGTTAACATGGGATGGATCTCCTATGGTATGAGACGCAGACGGATCTGTCTTTATGTTAGGGACATAACACGAGAGAGCGTTTTTAAGGTTCATCCTGGACGCCCACGGGATCCGGTAGATCAAATTAGCTACATGTCAGAGTGGTTGGATGAGGGAGAGCCTTAGCCAATATTGTGGGTTTGACGACCCTGTTCGCAAAGTGATGATGCCTAAGGCGGGTTCTATTGGTGTGGTTTATGTTGTAGTCGGGCTTTGGTGGACTTAACGGGTAGAGTGATACTCCCTGTATTGGTCGAGCCAATGCAATTGCATAAATGGGTCGCCTACGAGAAGTCACTGCACGACAGGAGAATAATGTGAGACGTTTGGGTGTAGTGACATTTCAGTCACTAAAAATATATACATATAGCGTTGCTAACATGGGATGGATCTCCTGTGGTATGGGACGCAGACGGATCTGTCTTTATGTTAGGGATATAATAAGGTAAGTATGAGTTGGCCTCCTGTGGTATGGGACACAGGTTGATCGGCTTGTGCTAACCCAATCATTCATAAATTATTTTTTTTCATTTATGAGAACTGTACTTTGAGGTGTCTTGTAGTTAGTTCAATTCACTAGGCCTTCACCGGCTTACCCCTCTATTGTTATGAGTTTCTTCTAGGTGCTGCACAAGGTGGGGGACATGATCAATGAGTTTGGGGTACTGCAGGAGTATTTTTTTTGTGTGCCTCCCGGTGATCTGACTAGAGCCTGTCAGCTATCTTGTTATCCTTTTTTATCAAGTCTTTTGTAGCTCTTGTTGATATGTATCATATAACTTTGTAATTATGACTTATGTTCACACGGGACGGCGATTGTGTATTCTTTTGAGGACCAATGTTATATGTTTCTTGGCCTTGTGTTGTTTATATATGTATATAATCTTCCGTTGTTATCTCTTGTGCTTCAGTCATATGTATATACTCTTCCGTTGTTATCTCGGTATCATACACATGTCACCCCTTGGAGACGGCCGCTCTAGGGGCGTGACAATAAAATAGTTAACAAGGAAGCTGACATAATATATATACATATAGAGAAAACTTAAATGACCAATTCTGTAATTCAAAGACATATTTACAGACTGGAATACATAATCAACTTCCTGTGAGAACCAATATATGACAAAAGACATCAACGTACGAGTACTGTGCATAAGCACAAGTAACAATACGTACAAGAAAAAGGGGGATGCTGATGGCCTCTCACACTCGCAGACCCAAAACACGTACGCCGCTCTGCTAGGTACTGCGCCTAAGGAAGCTCCTCCTTCAGTTCCGGCTTAGTGACAACTGGAGGAAAACATATGCGAGGGGTGAGCCACACGCTCAGTGAATGGTACAATCCATGCAGCACTACACATATTAATCTTACAAGCAATCAAGTCTCAATAATTTGAATCAACAACTTAAGCTGGTGGGTCGGGTGTCAACCCAAACCTACCACGCCATATTAATTATTCCAAGTGACTAAGGTTCCAACAGATGGAACAATTACTTAAGTTACTGGGTCGGGTATCAACCCGAAACCCACTACATCCTCACCCTCACCCTCACCCTCACCCTCAGGTGACATAGGACTTATTGGGGAAAAGGGGTCAACTGGTCTACACCTTTCATCATCCGGTAGCCCTCTCCCGAGTAGCCTCTGTTAGACCTGTGTCATTTAGAGTCCTAATTTCGATCGGAGTCGCTAAAATTTTTGATTTTTAGCTACCTGTTGGGGTTTGAGGACTCTGATTGAAATATAACTGCATATTATGGGTCCAAGTATTGATTAGTACTGCCTATAAAAATTTCGTTTAATTCCAATAACGTTTTTGGAATTATGCAGTTTTGGATCAGTATTCGGATTTGATTTTGTTAAAATCCAAGATGAAGAGGTAAAAATCCGATATTATTACGTGATGTTCAGTTTTGATATAGCTTCCATATAGAAGTGGAATTGGATCAACTGGATTCGTATATCAAAAGTTTTGGGTATTTTTCCTAGTATACCCCGAAGATGAAAAATCCAGGCAGCAGCCCTATAAAAGTTTAGCCTAGATTTTGGAATATCTGCAGAGGTTATTTGATCTGGGTGTAAACATGAACTGTATATAATCTTCTTGGCTTTCCAATGGCTTTGGAATCATGCAATTCGGAGCTGTATTGAGGAAGTTATGGCCGTTTAAGTGAAGGCTATTCAGGGTTTTTAGTCCGAGGACGGCTCGGTCATTCAGTCGACCTTGCCTATTAAATCCCCTCTAAATGTTACGACTTCAGCCCTATCTCACCCTCTCATAGAGCTCTCTCTCCCTCTATTTGGTCTCTCTTTTTCCCCTCTTTGTGTGTGTAAAGGAGGAGAGGAAGTTGAAGGAGATCAAGGTGAAGAGGAAGATCAAGGGAAGGAGCCATGTTGTTGCTTGATCTCTATCTTTCAAGCTCTCTCTTTGATCCCTCTTTGTGTTGGGTCAGCTAGAGATGGTGGTGAAGATGAGGTGCTTGTGTTTATGCGAAAACAAGAAGAAGTGGAAGAGAGAAAGGTGTGTGAGCTTGTGTTTATTGTTGGTTGTTGTTATTGTTTCTCTCCCTCTCTAAATCAGCCCCCCCCCCCCCCATGTGTTTGGTTTTATGCATCTATGAAGGGTCTGCTTGGAAGAGGAGGACCAGCCAAGAGAAGATCTCCCAAGGCTGAGGTGGTGAAGCGGTGGTGGCGGTCGAGGTGGTTGCGGGCGTGCGGATGATCCCCCACACCTCCCCCTTCCCTTCCCCTCTCTTTTGGTGAGTTTTTCTCTTCTTTTTAGTGGCATATATGGTTGTGCATGTCATGGGGTTTGGCTTGGGTGCTGTGGGGGGCTTGGGGGAGGGTTTGGGAGGCTGGGCGCGCGCAGGCAGGCGCGCAGGGGGTGCAGACGGGCATGCAGGCGCGCACGTGCGCGGGTGTGCTAGAGAGGCGCGTGGTGCGCGCGGGCGCGCGCGTGAGTGCGTGAGCGGAGGGTTGTCAGGCGCGCGGGTGGTGCGTGCGTGCGCGCGCGAGTCAGGGGCGCAGCGGTGTGCCGTGGGCGCAGGGGGGTGCGCGTGCGCGTGCGCGCGTGCATGCACGTGCGGGTGGCCACCCGTGTGGCTGCCCGGAGCCCAGCTTGGGCGTGCTGAGGGTCGGCACCCTCGGGTGGGTGTCCGGGGGGCTCGGGCACGCGTGTGTGCGTGCACGCTTGTGTGCGTTCGAGCCCGTATGCGTGGATGTCCAATCTTAGGCATCCCTAATTGATTTTATATGTTTGTATGATTGTTTTACTCACCCCTTTTGGTACCCTTGACTTACAGATCTCATCGGATGGGATGCGCGTCAATCCGGGTATCGGTGAGTGGTTTGATTCCAACCCTTCCGGGAGCGCTCAATGCACGCAGTCGTGCTTCGCGCTTCTATGGGGCTTTAATTGCATCCTAAATATGCTAGATATCATGCATGCTAGGTTGTATAGCTCGTATATTGTGTAGAACCCCCTATTCTACCTTATACTTGCTTATGTATTGTATAGAATATTGCATGACTTAGGTAGTTTTGTTTGAAATACTACCTTTATTTTTAGACATATCGAGCATGTTTAAACTTGGGTTAACAACGGGGTGTATGCCAGGTAGAGGCTACCCTGGGAAAGGGCTACCGGTGGACCAAGGGCTTAGAAACGATCTAGTCTCTTCCCAAGAGCCTGGGTCACCCTTTTGGGGGTGAAGGTGAAGGATTGATACAGTTACTCCCAACAGCCTAGGTCACCCTTCGGAGGTGAGGGTGTTGGTATGAGTGTGGTGGGCTCGAGTTGATACTCTACCCACCAGCTTGTGTGGTTGATTTTCCCACAAGGTTCACGTTGCGAACATGTAGTGGTTCCTCCCAATATCCTTGTATTCTGAGGCTCCGACGTTGAAGCTGCCCTGACAGAGGACTCCCACTTGTAGGTACTCCCGATGCGTTCGGCAGAGGTACTGATCATGAGAGTATACCAGGTAGAGGCTACATGACGGTGGGCCATCAGACGATATTGCGAGCGTGAATAGTTCTCCCATTCGTCGGATCTGTGTTGAAGCTGCCTAAGTTTGAGCCACCTTGGGTGGAGCCCCCACCTGTAGGTACCATCGATGCGCTTGACAGTGTACTGACCGTGGCCGGCTCCAGGTAGAGGCTGCCCGGGAGAGTGCTAACGGATGACGAACGGTGTAGAACAGCAAGTTTTGTCCTTCAAGTCCCTAGAGTCACCCCTGTGGGGGGCTAGGGCGAGGGCGGGGTATGGTCGCACCGCCGTATGACCTTGTTAACCGTTGAGTTTCTACCCATGGCTTTCCTTGATAGGAGATTGCCTTAGTATCGAATGATTATGTTGGTGTTTGGTTTCTGGCCACTCACTGAGCTTGTAGCTCACCCCTCGCTTATGTTTTTCTCTAGTTGACGCTGAGTCAGATCCAAGAGAAGAGATCCCCTGGTGCAGTACGAGTAGGAGACCCGCGTTCGCATTGGATGTCTTGCGAGTGAGAGGCCATCAGCATTCCCTTTTCCTTGTATGTATTATACTTGTGCTTGTGCATGGTATGTGGACTGTTGATGTTTGTTGTTGTGTATATTGGCTCTCACAGGACAGTTGATTGTGTATTCTAGTATGTAAATATGTCTTTGAATTACAGACCTAGTCGTTTGAGATTCCGCTATTTGTATATATATTTGATGTCAGTTACTTGGTTATTGCTTTATTGCCTTTGATGTTGTGGAGTCCTTATTTGATCTCGTGTATGGATTGCTGATATCATATATATACTTGCCACGTCTCGGGGACGGCCACCCTGGGGCGTGACAAAAGTTGGTATTAGAGCCATGTCCTGTCAGAGCCAATTGTTTTATTAGAGATGAGTCCTAGGATTTCTATATGAGTATTCTGATCCTAGTGCTGGTTCCTTAGTTTGCTTATGTGCCTCCTCGGACACGGGCGCGTGGACGTGGTCACCCTCGGGCTTCGGAGGTTTTCGAACCTACCGGAGGCGAGGAGTCTACTGGAGAGTCCTTGGCTGTTGGGCCAGGACCTGCGCAGGAGCCTCCAGCGTGGGCTCGTGCTTATGCTGAGATGGCGGATCTTCTGGAGACTCAGACTAAAGCACTGGAGGCCTAGACTAGAGCGTTGGCTGAGCAGGCGCGAGAGATCCAGGAGTTGCGGGGGCGGCCCGCGAGGCGATTCCGCAGATACCCTTAGCGGCAGATCCACCAGTGATGCCAGAGATACCCCCTGTACCGTTGGAGACCGTATTCTCCTCCGTTCTGTTTATCGGGGGTGTACCATGGAGTTCGCGTGCGGCACCAGTTTCAAGTGTTGAGGATGTGGCGTACTGCTCATTAAGGGGTGATGTCTTCTTCCAGTCTTCCTACTCAGGATAAGGGGCCTTGCAGGGTTAGCGTTCCTTGTTTGGTTGTCGGGATATTCTATATCGGGACCTCATGGGGCCCTCCCAAGGTTCTTTTCCCAGTCAAGGAATACCTTTGAAGCATCAAATTGATGATGGATTATTCCTCACTTGGAAGGTGCGATAGCGGGTGGTGATGCATACGATCGGGATTGGGTGCATCCTATTGCAGCTTGGTGGGCGCTCGCTTATGGACTAGGGTTCCATAGCCATATCCGGAGTCGCTTCGATATATCATCGTGCGTTGTAGCGGTCCGGTAGAGGCCAGAGTCCTGCGAGGTGCTCCCAGGTACTATCCACGATGCTTGTTGGTGTGCCCATATAGCAGAGATAGTGGACTTGGGAGGCTATCAGGTAGTGGCCACACCGGAAGAGTGCTACTGGATGACGTCGAGAGCTTGGACTCCCCGTGATGAATCTGCCCATTGAGTGCATGATGCCAGAGTTTCAATGGTTATAGTTGGACGGCCAATTGGTGGTGGCATGGAAGCAAAGTTTGCGGTACTGTCGCATTTTGCCCCCACATGGGTAGTAAATGAGGAGACGCGACGCTAAGCATTCGTGATGGGACTCAACCGCCATATCAGGTAGATGACGTCGCTTAGGCGTTGTCGGGAATCGATGACCTCCTATTGCGTGTCTTGCGGATTAAGTGCGGTCGAGCGGCTTACCCAACGTGTAAGGGTCATCATGAGCGTCAGCCATGCTCGAGGAGCAGAATTTGGACTTAATCGTTGACCTCTTGTATTGCCACGTCTCGAGGATGGCCGCTGGGGTGTGGCAGTACCTTCTTGTGTAATACACCAATTTTAATCCATTTAATCTCAAAAGTCATCCATGTTGGATTTTAATAAAACCCCTCAACCCTAGATCTCATGCAGATCGGTGAAAAAATATAATAATATGCATACCTGTCGTCATTGGTTTTAAGGATATGACGGTAGGTCTTCCACCTTCAAAGTCTCTTTCTCTTTTGCCTTCTGTCACACAATGATGAGATGAGTATGAGAAATAGAAATTAAGGTTTAGACTGGGGGGCCTCAACTATTTTATATAGGCAACCCAAAATTCTATCTTCGTCCATCATAATGACTGAAATTATAAATGAGTCCTTAATTGGTCTCTACACATAAAATTGAATCTGGACTCACTTATTACATGTGTAATTGAACGTGCATGAAAGATGTGTTATTCAACCTTATTCAAATTAAATCACAACTGAATAGGTATAATCATAACCACTCATTCTTTATTTGACAATCAACAATGTCTAATAACCCACCTTAAGAAATTGCTAACAATCCAATCCTTTGTCCTTTTGTTTTGAGTGTTCTTCAAATCCAGTTGGAATCAAAGTTGTTAGCTGTTGGAAGATAAACATATCAAGGTGTGTGTAAAATCATGGGGGTTTAGGGGCTTGAAGAGAATCATAAAAGAAAAGTGAACAATGGGGGAGTTTTTGTGATGCAAAGGTGTATCTAACTAATTATTTAAATAAAAAAAATGAAAACAATCCTTTTAAATTTGCATCACTATGGAGGTAATGCCAACTTGGTGGACGGGAGGGTTGATCCAGTTGGGCTCCTCCCGGATTCTAAGTATCATTTTATTTTGGGATACCCCTATTGAATTTTATTTTTGTCAAAATACTCCTATTAAAATCACATTTGCATCAATACCCTTGAGCATATTTAAATCAGTGCATCTATACCCCTACAATTATATTCCGTCTATTGTGGTTTAATTTTTTAATTTGTCACCATTTATGGGCTATGAAATCTCTCTTTTACCTCTATTTGATAGCAAGACCTCTTAAATTCAAATTCCATATATACCCCTGTAAAATTTTAATTTTATCAAAATACTCCTGTTAAAATCACATTTACATTAATACCCTCGAAAATATTATGCCTGCGATTATATGTTGTCTGTTATGGTTTATTTTCTCCATTTTGTCACCCGTTATTGTGCAGTAAATCTCTCTTTTACCCCCTTATTTGATGATAAGACCTCTTAAATTCAACCCAATCCCATTCATGAAAAATCACAAAAACCGAAAAAAAGTCTGAGGTTTTTTGCTCTTCACGGTTTTCCTCATTAGATTTGTATCTCATGTGATTGCATATAGGTTTGACTCGTGCCCCACTTTCAGGAATCCACCCAAATGGTCATAGGGTGTCTCTGTCACTCTCTGTTTATACCCTTGGATCTATTTGCATGTCTCCTTGGTATGATTGGAAAAGGGCAGCCCTATCCCCACCTGGGTACTTGCATTGCCCACCACTTGACTGTTCCCACAAGCCATGCTTATTATAAAATCCAATCCCACCACCATATATATCACATATTGTCACGCCCCAGGGCGGCCGTCCCCGAGACGTGGCAAATATATAAATGATATCAGTAATCCATACACGGGATCAAATAAGGACTCCACAAAAAGGCGATCAACAAGTAACTGACATCAAATATATACAAAAAACGGAAGCTCAAACGACTAAGTCTGTAATTTCAAAGACATATTTACAGACTAGATTACACAATCGAACTGTCCTGTGAGAGCCAATATATATACAACAAAAGACAACATCAATCCACAAATTGTGCCCAAGCACAAGTAGAATACATACAAGAAAACGGGGAATGCTGAAGGCCTCTCACTCGCAAGATATCCAACGTGAACGCTGGTCCTCTACTCGTATCGCGCCAAGGGGAGCTCCTCTCTCGGGTCCGGCTCAGCGTCAACTGAATGAAAACATAAGCGAGGGGTGAGCCACACGCTCAGTGAATGGAACAATCCATGCAACACAACTCATACTAATCATTTCAAGTAATTTCGGTTCCAACAGATGGAATCAACTCCTTAAGCTGGTGGGTCGAGTATCAACCCGAGCCCACCACTCCCGCACCCTCACCCCCACAGGGTGACATAGGACCTTTAGGGAGCAATACCCTCACCCTCACCCCCTCCTCGGGGTGACATAGGCTCTTGGATGAAATTTAGATTGTTTCTACGCCCTTGGTCCACCGGTAGCCCTTATCCAGGGAAGCCCATACCTGGTATACTCCCATGATCAGCACATCCTCACAAATCGGCAGCACCTACGGATGGGAGCCCTCTGTCAGGCCGGCTGTCTCAACCAGGAAGTTCCTACGCGGATCCAACGAAGGAAAGAAACCAATCTACTCTCGCGAATATGATCCCCTTGGATCCGTCGTCATCGGTGTCTACACACCGGTAAGCGCAACGAATTCTCATGAATTCCCTCCAGGGCGCATAACTCAGATGCGGGGAAGACATTTCATTCGTAGTGACTATGCCATGGTATGACCCCCTACTAGGTCATACACTTGTCCAAACTTATTTAGACAAGATTCATGGCTCGTAAAGGTATAAATAATATACAACATATAATTAAATGAATAATTATTCCAGATATTCCCTGCCTGGGGGAAAGAACCCCTTGGGAGGGCACTTGAGGTCCCGATATAGGACACCCCGACAACCAAACAAGGAACACGGAATACCCTAGCCCGAGTCTCACTGGTAACTTCCCAAGGTCCCTTAATCCCGAGTAGGAATATAGGAATGAAGTATACAATTCAAGAATTAATCATGCTAGCATGTGATAATACAATAACAAGTTATAATATATTCTAAGGCATGCTTATCCTATGCATATTCATATAGGTTTAATCTAAATAAAACTAAGTGGGGACATGCATAAGTCGGGGTTATACTAACATATGTCATGTATCTAGGCATGTATGGCTCCTATGCATGATAGATGGATGTATAAAACCAAGCATGCTACATCTAATCATAGCATGGGTGCATTCTTAGCTAACAGGCAAATAACATATACATGCCAACAAGATTAATATGCAGTTATGGTGCCCCAGGGGAGGGCAATGCACGTCTATGTGCATCGAACGCCTCCCGACTGGGTTGGATCGACCCACTCACCGCAACCCGGGTCGTTACGTATCCGTTCGCCAAGATCTGCACGACAAGAGCATCAAAAATGGTGAGTATAACTACATAAAAACACCTAAAATTACCCAAAAATGCCAAAGGCTTAGATATGCACGCATACGGGCTCGCACGCATGCGAGTACGCGCGTACGCACGCATATCCGAGCGCCCCGACACCTACCCGAGCCCCCGGGCAGCCACACGCGTGGCCCCCGCACACACGCGCACGTGCACGCACGCGTGCACGTGCTCCCGCGCCTGCTGGAGCCCAGCCGCGCGCCCATCCGCGCGCCCAGGCGCCCAGCCCCGCGCGCGCGCACGCTCGCGCGCGCCCGCGCGCACCCGCAGATCCCCGCGCGCCCGCACGCGCCCGCCCGCGCGTACACGCGCGCCTGCTCGCCCCCGCTCGCCCGCTCGCGCACGCGCCCGCTGCCGCATCCCTCGCGCGCGCACGCGCACGCCTACCTGCGCCTGCGCCTGCGCCCCTCTGCGCGCCTGACTGCGCGCGCACGCGCGCGGACAGACCCGCGCGCGCGCCCAATACTCTAACACCCCCCCCCTTCACCCCACACACCCCAAACACATGCACATGGTGTGCAAGGTCTCCTAACACCTACCCAACCCTTGAAAATCAGAAATAAAGAAGGGGGAGGGCTCACCAAGAGAGGGGGAGTGAAAGGGGGAGATCCGGTGCTCTCCGTGCACCCGCAACCGCCACAACCGCCACCACCACTACCACCACCTCAGCCTCTCCCCAGCCTCTCCTTGACTGAAACAGGGGATAAAAAGGGGGTGTAAGAGAGTGCCAAAGAGAGGGAAACACAACAACAACATCAACCCTCACCTTTTATGCTTCTAACCCTTCTTGATCTTCTTCTTCTCTTTGTTTTTCTCAAAAAAACACACACAAACACACACAAAGAGGGCTGGAGAGGGAGAGCCACGTTGAGGGAGGGAGAGGAAGAGAAAGTGAGCTCAAATGCTCACTTTTGGGGGGTGAACACAAGGGAAAAGGTGGGGGTGAACATAACCCTAACCTCACCCTCACACACACCAAAAGACCAATGGTTTCTTAACCATTAAGCAAGAGGGGGGTGAGGTTACCTAGGGTCACCATATTCACCAAAATATCCCAACACTATTCCACTTAACAAATCAGTTTCGAAGAAAACCCGGATACGATTCGGAACTGCATAATTTTCCAAACGTTACCGGAATTCAATGAAATTTCTATGGGTAGTACTGAATAGTACCAGGACCCATAATATGCAGTCAGATTTCCAATCGGAGCACTTCAGCTCACGCAGATAGCTAAAAGCCAAAATTTTAGCGGCTCCGATCGAAAAATGAAAAAATTCGAAAATGGCCAAAAATGACCTAACGGTTACCCATAGGCTAAAAAGTGACACAATTATAACATTCTTCCCCCCTTAGGAAATTTTGTCCTCAAAATTTAAACAAAAACATCTAGGAAGGGAATAGATGTGTATATGCATCACGCATGGCGTCCTCGCGCTCCTAAATGGTCTTGGCACCAGAACGGCGCTGCCATCGCACCTTAACCAATTGTGGGGGCAGGACTATTGCGTTAGGCCATCTCTCAACTCTCTCAAGGATGTCAAATGACCAATGAAGCGCGGACACAGCCAGCCCCGCCCACCAAAGTTGAGGATGCCCTTTAACCGGGACACCTTCAGGAAAACATAGTCGTCAAATTAAAATCATTGGAACTCCAACATCATACGCTCCTTGGGCAGATTCATCACGGGAAGTCACGCTCTCAACCTCGTACCGTAACACTCCATTCGATCGCACTCAACACACTCGCTTCAGCACCTTCCAAGCGCGAGGGAAAGGCAATCATCCAAGGATGTTTCAAAGATATTCCCTGCCTGGGGGAAAGAACTCCTTGGGAAGGCACCTTGAGGTCCCGATATAGGATATCCCGACAACCAAACAAGGAACACGGAGTACCCTAGCCCGGGTCTCAATGATGACCTCGCAAGGATCCTTAATCCTGAGCAGGAAATTGAAAGAAGACATCGCCCATTAATGGATAATACGCCACACCCTCAAAACATGGAACCGGCTTCGCTCTCGAACTCCATGGTACACCCTCGATAAACAGAACGGAGGAGAATCCGGTCTCCAACCGATACTGATATCTCTAACAAGGCATCAAGAGGGGCCGACACCACACCCCTTTGTCTCGCGAAAGCGGGAGACACGAACGAGTGCGTGGCCCCGGAATCAAATAACACAAAAGCAGGAAGCTAGGAGATCAGAATAATACCTAGGACAATGCTACCCGAAGTCTGCATCTCGCCGGCCGTAAGTGCTGCAACACGACCCTGAACAAACTGCGGCTGAGGAGCAGGGGCACGCCTCGCAGGCTGCGCTGGCTGCCTCCTCTGATCAACATGGCCACCCTGTGGCTGCTGCTGCTGCCGCTGTGGCTGCTGCTGCTGCGGTCGAGGCACAGGAGGTCGATCTGCATCGGGGCAAACAAGGGCCAGATGCCCGACTCGCTGGCAGTGATAACATCGTCGCGTCTCCGGTCCTCTAGCACGGATCGGAATGGCAGTAATGGGTACAGGACCCCGAACTGGCACTACCTCAACTGGCGTAGCGGCGGCCACTGATCGATCCTCGCGGGGCCGCTTGCCCTTGCGGCGACCCTGGTCTTGGCTACTGGGGTGTCCCTGATCCGCAGAAGGGGTATGAACCGCTGGGGGAACCCCAAGGTCGCGCTCGACTGTCTTCGCACGAGAAACAAGGTCGGTGTACCTTGAGAGTGCCTCTGAGGAAACGTGCACCCGGATGGTGCTGTTGAGACCCATCTCGAACCGACGGCATCTCGTCTCCTCGTCCATCACCAAGGCAGGGGCAAACCGAGAGAGTCTCGTGAAACGTGTGGAGTAGTCCGCCACTGACATGGCACCCTGTGTCAGCTGCTCGAACTCCCGCATCACGAGCTGGCGCGTCGAGAACGGGAAGTACTCCGCCAAGAAGTGGTTCCGGAACCCGGCCCAGGGAAGTCGCCCCACCCCTCGGGGATGTCCACCGATCGGACGGCCCACCAGTCGGCCGCGTTACCCTTCAACATGAACGTGGCCAGCGAGACACGCTGGCGGTCGGTGCAGTGCATGGTCGAGAAGATCTTGTCTATCTCCATCAACCAACGCTCTGGGGCAAGGGGATCCGTCGTCGAGCCATGGAACTCGGGTGGGCGAAGCTTCAGAAAGGCAGTGAGGCCGGCCTGATGCACCCGTGCCGCAGCCTCGAGCTCCTCCTCCCGCTCCTCGGGTCCATGAACTTCCTCCACGGGAATCTCCGCCGGTACAGGGGGTACCTCTGGCACTACTGGTGGATCTGCAGCTAATGGTACCTGCGGGACCGCCCCACGGGCTGCCCGCAGCTCCTGGATCTCTCGTGCCTGCTCAGCCAGCGCTCTTGTCTGCGCCTCCAGTGCCCTAGTCTGAGTCTCCAGTAGATCCGCTATCCGAGCGTAAGCACGCTCCCATGCAGGAGGCTCCTGCGCACGTCCTGACCCAATAGCCGAGGACTCTTGAGTAGACTCCTCGCCTCCGGTAGGTTCGGAAACCTCCGAAGCCCGAGGGCGACCACGTCCACGCGCCCATCTCCGAGGAGGCATATCAGCAACCTAAAGAACCAGCACTAGGATCAGAATACTCATATAGAAATCCTAGGACTCATCTCAAAGAAAACAATTGGCTCTGACAGGACATGGCTCTGATACCAACTTTTGTCACGCCCCAGGGCGGCCGTCCCCGAGACGTGGCAAATATATAAATGATATCAGTAATCCATACACGGGATCAAATAAGGACTCCACAAAAAGGCAATCAACAAGTAACTGACATCAAATATATACAAAAAGCGGAAGCTCAAACGACTAAGTCTGTAATTTCAAAGACATATTTACAGACTAGATTACACAATCGAACTGTCCTGTGAGAGCCAATATATACAACAAAAGACAACATCAATCCACAAATTGTGCCCAAGCACAAGTAGAATACATACAAGAAAACGGGGAATGCTGAAGGCCTCTCACTCGCAAGATATCCAACGTGAACGCTGGTCCTCTACTCGTATCGCGCCAAGGGGAGCTCCTCTCTCGGGTCCGGCTCAGCGTCAACTGAATGAAAACATAAGCGAGGGGTGAGCCACACGCTCAGTGAATGGAACAATCCATGCAACACAACTCATACTAATCATTTCAAGTAATTTCGGTTCCAACAGATGGAATCAACTCCTTAAGCTGGTGGGTCGAGTATCAACCCGAGCCCACCACTCCCGCACCCTCACCCCCACAGGGTGACATAGGACCTTTAGGGAGCAATACCCTCACCCTCACCCCCTCCTCGGGGTGACATAGGCTCTTGGATGAAATTTAGATTGTTTCTACGCCCTTGGTCCACCGGTAGCCCTTATCCGGGAAGCCCATACCTGGTATACTCCCATGATCAGCACATCCTCACAAATCGGCAGCACCTACGGATGGGAGCCCTCTGTCAGGCCGGCTGTCTCAACCAGGAAGTTCCTACGCGGATCCAACGAAGGAAAGAAACCAATCTACTCTCGCGAATATGATCCCCTTGGATCCGTCGTCATCGGTGTCTACACACCGGTAAGCGCAACGAATTCTCATGAATTCCCTCCAGGGCGCATAACTCAGATGCGGGGAAGACATTTCATTCGTAGTGACTATGCCATGGTATGACCCCCTACTAGGTCATACACTTGTCCAAACTTATTTAGACAAGATTCATGGCTCGTAAAGGTATAAATAATATACAACATATAATTAAATGAATAATTATTCCAGATATTCCCTGCCTGGGGGAAAGAACCCCTTGGGAGGGCACTTGAGGTCCCGATATAGGACACCCCGACAACCAAACAAGGAACACGGAATACCCTAGCCCGAGTCTCACTGGTAACTTCCCAAGGTCCCTTAATCCCGAGTAGGAATATAGGAATGAAGTATACAATTCAAGAATTAATCATGCTAGCATGTGATAATACAATAACAAGTTATAATATATTCTAAGGCATGCTTATCCTATGCATATTCATATAGGTTTAATCTAAATAAAACTAAGTGGGGACATGCATAAGTCGGGGTTATACTAACATATGTCATGTATCTAGGCATGTATGGCTCCTATGCATGATAGATGGATGTATAAAACCAAGCATGCTACATCTAATCATAGCATGGGTGCATTCTTAGCTAACAGGCAAATAACATATACATGCCAACAAGATTAATATGCAGTTATGGTGCCCCAGGGGAGGGCAATGCACGTCTATGTGCATCGAACGCCTCCCGACTGGGTTGGATCGACCCACTCACCGCAACCCGGGTCGTTACGTATCCGTTCGCCAAGATCTGCACGACAAGAGCATCAAAAATGGTGAGTATAACTACATAAAAACACCTAAAATTACCCAAAAATGCCAAAGGCTTAGATATGCACGCATACGGGCTCGCACGCATGCGAGTACGCGCGTACGCACGCATATCCGAGCGCCCCGACACCTACCCGAGCCCCCGGGCAGCCACACGCGTGGCCCCCGCACACACGCGCACGTGCACGCACGCGTGCACGTGCTCCCGCGCCTGCTGGAGCCCAGCCGCGCGCCCATCCGCGCGCCCAGGCGCCCAGCCCCGCGCGCGCGCACGCTCGCGCGCGCCCGCGCGCACCCGCAGATCCCCGCGCGCCCGCACGCGCCCGCCCGCGCGTACACGCGCGCCTGCTCGCCCCCGCTCGCCCGCTCGCGCACGCGCCCGCTGCCGCATCCCTCGCGCGCGCACGCGCACGCCTACCTGCGCCTGCGCCTGCGCCCCTCTGCGCGCCTGACTGCGCGCGCACGCGCGCGGACAGACCCGCGCGCGCGCCCAATACTCTAACACCCCCCCCCTTCACCCCACACACCCCAAACACATGCACATGGTGTGCAAGGTCTCCTAACACCTACCCAACCCTTGAAAATCAGAAATAAAGAAGGGGGAGGGCTCACCAAGAGAGGGGGAGTGAAAGGGGGAGATCCGGTGCTCTCCGTGCACCCGCAACCGCCACAACCGCCACCACCACTACCACCACCTCAGCCTCTCCCCAGCCTCTCCTTGACTGAAACAGGGGATAAAAAGGGGGTGTAAGAGAGTGCCAAAGAGAGGGAAACACAACAACAACATCAACCCTCACCTTTTATGCTTCTAACCCTTCTTGATCTTCTTCTTCTCTTTGTTTTTCTCAAAAAAACACACACAAACACACACAAAGAGGGCTGGAGAGGGAGAGCCACGTTGAGGGAGGGAGAGGAAGAGAAAGTGAGCTCAAATGCTCACTTTTGGGGGGTGAACACAAGGGAAAAGGTGGGGGTGAACATAACCCTAACCTCACCCTCACACACACCAAAAGACCAATGGTTTCTTAACCATTAAGCAAGAGGGGGGTGAGGTTACCTAGGGTCACCATATTCACCAAAATATCCCAACACTATTCCACTTAACAAATCAGTTTCGTAGAAAACCCGGATACGATTCGGAACTGCATAATTTTCCAAACGTTACCGAAATTCAATGAAATTTCTATGGGTAGTACTGAATAGTACCAGGACCCATAATATGCAGTCAGATTTCCAATCGGAGCACTTCAGCTCACGCAGATAGCTAAAAGCCAAAATTTTAGCGGCTCCGATCGAAAAATGAAAAAATTCGAAAATGGCCAAAAATGACCTAACGGTTACCCATAGGCTAAAAAGTGACACAATTATAACACATATAAATCAAATCCTAATCCCACCACTCCCTTAAGTTCTCTTCCTTTCCTCTTCCTTCCCTCTTCCTTCTCTCCTTTGCCTCCTACTTGTTTTTTATTCTTTCATTTCCTCTTCTCTTCTCTCCCTCCCATCCCACCTGATCCGCCCTCTTCTTCTCTCCCTTCCACCTAAGGCCCTCCTCTTCTCTCCCTCCCACCGGATGAACCATTGAAAAGGAGAACCCACGCGCCATCGTCTATCCGCATTAGGTATGTGCCATTCTTTTTCTTGATTACATATTTCTTATCTTATTCTAGATTGGTTATTGAACAAAAAAATTATTTAGGGTTCGGGATAGAAATATTAGTTATTCAAAAATAAGAATAAAGTTTGGGATAGAAATATAGGGTTTCATATTATAACTAAATATGTGATTAAAAGATTTGTTATTCAAAAAATAAAATTAGGGTTTGGGATAGAAATCTAGGGTTTGGGATAGAATGTAGATTGAAACCTAGGGTTTGGGATATAATGTGGATAGAAAGCTAGGGTTTGTAATAAAATGTAGATTGAAAATTGGTTTTGTTCTTAAAAATTTATGGTGGGATTGAAACGTATGTTTGTCATAGAGGTGGATTGAAAGATTGGTTAATAAAAAATAATAATAATGGTTTGGGATATAAACATATGGTTTGGGATAGAATGTGGATTGAAACCCAGGGTTTGGGATGGAAAGATTAGTTATTAAAAAAAAATTATGGTTTGAGATAGAAATATATGGTTTTCCATAGAAATTTAGGGTTATTTTTGGATTGAATTGAATTGTGTTTAATGTTCAATACTGAAGATGGATGTATTTATAAATTCGGCTATTGAAGTTTTCTAACACAACAATATTAATATTTAATATAAATGAATTTCTTTCTTAGGCAATTCCACTATAGTTTTTGTGTAGCTCTCATTCTCAGAAAACATAATTTGATGACCTGTAGAAGACTATGACATCTATTTGTATGAGATGACCTTATTCATTACAAAATTTTATATGTAGCATGAATGCAATACTCTTTGTTATAGTTGGATTTTGATCTCTGTGACTTTGTTGTGTTATCCTCTCAGGATTTGTGAACCGAAAGAATTAAATTGGCCGTCCAATTGGTTATATAAGACCATAATAAAACTAGTCTAGGTAGACTAGAAGAGAAGAAAAAAGAAGGCAGATATAGGTGGATATCATAAAGAATTAAACACAACCCAGGTTTTTATAATATGTACACGCTTCACACTTAGTTTAGTAAGATATTACAAGTTTAATTTTGATTATTTGAAGTGAGAAAATATATCTTCATTGGCTCATCTAGTCGTCCTGCACGTGTGAAACAAATATTTAGATTGATGTGGTTGCCAAAACAATTATTTAATAATTCATAAAACCGAAATTGGTGCAAATGGCCTCTACCTCTGATGTCCAAATGGTATACTATTGAATTATTGTGTATTTTTAGCGAAACTAGATTATATAAATTCCTTCTTTTAACATGTCATTGTCTATTTGTAGCTTAAGGAAGATGTAATACAACATCTTCAGCCATTACTGGATAGGAGGACAACTATTTATTCCGCACAATCCAACATCCAACAATTGCTTCTGTACTTGGAGAATGGCACACCACTTCCCAATGCAGCAAGGGTGGAACGACACTCCTAGAAAAGACATGCTTCAACACAAATGACTTTATCACAACCGCCTTGTTATCATTGTTAAGTCAGCCCATGTGTCAAAAATAAACTTGTTATATTTTGTTAGAGGGGAGACTAAACCTCAAGAACATGGCATTCCTTTAGTTTTGAATGGCACATAACATTATGAATATTCAATTTGTAATGAATGCCTTCTTAAAATGTGTGTGAATGATCGGTTGGGATGTGAATGACTAAGAAAAATCATGTAGTCGATTTGACAGGTTGTATAGTTTTTATGTATTCATGTGTTGTTAAGCTAATGTATGTGAGGATCCCCACATCATAATAAAATGTTGAATCTTGTGTAACAATAGGCATCAGATTTTTTTTCCGTTCATCTGCTGGTACTAGTGACTACACTGTAATTGTTTGACGAATTCTAGGACACATGCTTCATAATAGTTTCATTCAACAGACCTCTCGTCGCCTATTAAAACCCAAGTCGACTAAACATTTGTCGTGGAATATGGTCTGTCGAACAAATTCCAGAACACATGCATATTAATGGTTTTGCTCGACGTGATTTTCATCGTCCAAGATAACCCAGGTCGCCTGTTGTCGGCCTTCAATACAACTCGACATGAGGTTTGTCGAACGGATTCCAGAACACATGCTTCCTAATGGTTTGTTCGACGTTCATTTCATCGTCCCGGACAAACCAGGTTGACATCCCTGTTGTCGGCCTTTAATACAACCACTCAACTCCAGGTGTGTTGAGCGGATTTTAGAACACATGTTCATTCATGGATTTGTTCGACGTGACATTCATCGTCCATGACAACCCATGTCGACAACCCTTCTGTCGGACAATAATGAAACCAGTTGACTTTTGGTGTGTCGAACGGATTCCAGAACACATGCTTCCTTTCATGGCTCATTCGATGGGCCTTCCATCGCTATTGTTATCACAGGTCGACTGGGTATGGTCAACATGTACTATATATGGTCGACCATTGAGGGTCGAACACCATCGAATCATATGAATTCCCAATGGTTTGTTCGACGGGACACCCGTCGCCATTGTTATCCCAGGTCGACTGATCTGTAGTCGGTTAGTTGTACTTTTGATTGACGCGAGGTCTGTCGAACGATGTCCAAAACTATCCTTTTGCAGGTTGTTCTGACTCATAAATTTGGGTTTCCCGTCGCTTGGAAAACCTTAGGTCGATTACTCTGTGGTCGAATAGAAGCAAGCTCATGTGTATTTACACTGTAATTAAAAAAAACTGAATTCAAGTGCCTTTATACAATCAAATCACCTAAAAAATTGTTCAATCCATAAAATTAAAAAGTGTCAACTAAGGATATATATCAGCCATCGCATTATCAAAATATACACAATGTGTTTGCACATTTCCACATCTATTTAGCTTTACAAAATGAATCCACTTCGACCTTTCAAAGTATAAGACAAACAAAAAAAACCTATACCATCATTTACAAGGAGTTTACAAAATTAGTGGATTTGGACCTTTACATGTGTAAGACAAACAAAAATATAATCTTACACCCATACCAATGTAACATATACAAGAAGAAGTGATTCCCCAACACGTGAGCTAGTCAACATCAATGACATCAGCCATGGCTACATTGGGCCTAGCTAGGATCCTGAAACGATCCATCCTACCCACATAAGATGTCACCCAATCACTAGCTGCATCAAGACGGTACCTTGATCAAGAGAGTACAACTGGAGGAAGTGGAGCGTCCAGAGTTAAATCCAACCCGACAAAGTGACAACCTTTTACATAACCGAGTGATAGGATTCGGTGAGCGCTGATGGGTGGTGGAGGATCTCTCATTGGGAAGAAGGTGAGACATTGATTTTTTTATATGTGTACAACGATGACCATGTAACAAGAAGCAATCACAAACCCCATCTTCGGTATCGTCATCCAATGCTCCCTGTCCGCATATGAAGACTGACATTTGACGCTTCTGTAAGCCCTTCTTCTCTTTGTCTTTCTTCCTTGGCTTATTGTCATATTTACCACCTCTTTCACATATAAGATCAACACGGGCTGATCTATGAGATGATAGGCATTCTGATCGACCAATTACTGTGACCACCCCAATGTTTCTACCAACTCCATTAACCCATTCAACTAGTTCTGTTCGGTTTTCAAAACCCTGAAATAATAACACAATATAATATATTATTGTCACATGATGTTTCATATGATCACATATGATTGAGAGTAAAGCTTACCAAAGCTGTATTGAAATGCTCGGTCGTGTCAATGACTGGGTTAGCATCATTGAGGATGGTATCTTCCAAGTTGGGGATCTCCTCATCCACATGGTCAATGGCCTCCTCATATATATATATATATATATATGTCATTAATAAGTTTGCTTTTTCATTCAAAATCATAAATTATAATGTAGAAAGACCAACCTCTCTATGCATAATATAAACACTTATGGTGTCATCAAAAACTCCGCTTTCAATGAAATTGAGCCATCTCAATATCTATAAAAATAATATTAAAAAACATAAATTAATTTAAACTATATAAGTTGACAATGATCTAAAACAACTACCGTTATTACCAACACTACTAATGACTCCAACACTATAACCAATACCTTAACCTGTCACGCCCCAGGGCGGCCATCCCCGAGACGTGGCAATAATATAAAGTATCAGCTATCATACAAGAGGTCAACAATGACTCCAATAAATAATACACAAGGCTAATGAAGCAATGACAACTGATAACTTAACTGAATTGCGGAAGCATAAAAATATCAATAAGTCTGTAATAAAAAAATATTATTACATACTCGAATAGACAATCACTGTCCTGTGAGAGCCAAATCTAGTCCAAATAAAAATACAATATGTGCAACACGCACAATTACAAATACATTACTCTAGGACTGCTGACAGCCTCGCACTCGCCAATCCACCGGACATGACGCCTCCATGCATGCAAGACCACACCACAGGGAAGCTCCAGCTCCACGCCCAACAACGCCCCTGTAAAAGAAACAATACGCGAGGGGTGAGCTACAAGCTCAGTGAGTGGCTGAAACCAAACACCAACACAACAATTCAACACTAAGGCAAATTCTTATAAAGGAAAAGCATGGGTAGAAACCCAAAAGGTCACGCGGCGGCGTGATCATACCCCGCCCTCGCCCTCACTCCCAAGAGGGAGGCTTTTGGGACTCACAGGGAGGAACAACTGTTAACCATAACACTTGATATTACTGCATAACAGTTACAATGAGTCCATCCGCTACGAGGTAGAGATATACTTCGATACCTCAAGCGTTAGGAGGCATACCCAGAATATACTCGATGGGTATAAAAGTCACGTGATGACGTGACTTCCACCCACACTCGCCCTCACCCTAGCCCCCACAAGGGTGGCCCTAGGGACTTTTGGGATAACACTTGCTGTTCTATACCGTTCATCATCCGGTAGCACTCTCCTGGGCAGCCTCTTCTTGGAGCCTCCCATGGTCAGTACACTGTCGAGTGCATTGATGGTATCTACAGGTGGGGGTCCACCCAGGGTGGCTCGAACCTAGGTAGCTTCCACACGGATCCGGCGAAGGGAAGAATGATACACGCTCGCATGTCGTCCGGTGGCCCACCGTCATGTAACTTCTGCCTGGTACACTTCCATGATTAGTACATCTGCCAAATGCATCGGGAGTATCTACAAGTGGGAGTCCTCTGTCAGGACAGCTTCAACATCAGGACTTCGATATACGACGATATTGGGAGAAACCACTACATGTTCGAAATGTGAACCCTATGGGAAAGTCAACAACACAATCTAATGGATTGAGTATCAACTTGAGCCCACCACACCCTCACCAACACCCTCACAGGGTGACATAGGATTATTGGGAGATATTAGACTGCTCTACACCCTTGGTCCACCGGTAGCCCTTTACCCGGATAGCCTCTACCTGGTATACTCCCATGATCAGTACATCCCCGCACGCATCGGTAGTACCTACGGACGGATGGGAGCCCTCTGTCAGGTCAGCGTTTCCAACGCCGGGTAGTTCCTACACGAATCCAATGAAGGGGAGAAAACAATCTAAACTCACGGATACGATCCTCTTGGATACGACTTTATCGGTTATCAGCCACCGATTAAGCATAACAAATTCTCATGAATTCCCTCCACGGCGCATAACTCAGATGCGGGGAAGACATTTTATTCTAAGTGACAATGACACGGTATGACCCCATAAGAAGTCATACTCTTGTCTAATCCCATTAGGTAAGGTTCATGGCTTAATATAAGCATACACAACATGTAATTAACTATGCAAGGAAATCCTACTTAAAAATGCATATTGTTGGAAAAATATATCCTGACTGCCAAGATCCGTTGATCGAGGTATAGATCGGATAACAAAAAATTTTATTAAATCTTTTTAATGCAAACCCTACAATGCGGAATTAGGGTTTACCTTCAGAACTCAGATCAGAGTTCTGCCGAAGAGGAAGATCGGATCTAATGGACGACGATGAATCGCTCGATCGGAATCTTCAGATCTTCTGCCATATGTCCTTTCTATGTTGCAGATCCGCGGTGGAGTGTGGTCTCCTTCTTGCTTCGAACGGCAGCCGTGAATCCCTTCACTCTCCTTCTCTCCTTTCCTCACCTTTTCTGGATCCAGAGATCCTAAAGGGTTTCTAGGGTTAGGGTTTTGATTTTGGCTGAAATCATATATCTTTGAGAGAGAGGAAGCCACATATTTATAGGATAGGGCAAGGACCTAAAGGAGAAATCAGCAATTGGCTCCTATGGGCTTGGGTACCATAACTCAACCTAGAATTAAAAACCGAAAGCCCATAAGTCATAAATCACTAAAGAATTATGACTGCACTCCAAATATACTAATCTCAAAATAATATTTTGAGCTCCTTATTTTATATGCTTAATATCTCCCCACGCTAAGATTCCAATACTCGTTATGAAATAATTATTACTGACAATATTATTTCATAACATCTTATTTTTCCTTGAGATCTTCCGCTTAACTTATTTCATATGTCGGATAATTAAATCCACTGGCCGGGTTAGACATAATCAAAACTTATAAGCATCCTCAAGAGAGTATCATCAATCTCCTATTGGAGACGTGGATTCCATCAATAGCAAATATTCATCATACAAGCGTTATTGTCACCCAACTTACCGAGCCTATTGATCCATAGTAGAATCTCACTCTTTAATAAATCAAAATAACAAATAACAAATGCACATGTTTAAGAACAATTTTAGGATTAAGAGCATAAGCAATCATAATAAATATGGGGTGTAAATTATTTTATCTAGTCAGTAAAAAAAATAATTACCCCAACTTGGTCCGTTCAATACACACAAGGTGTACTAGTACAATCACCCAAAACCTATCAACCGGTCTTTTATAGTTAAGATAAACTACGTAAGATGAACTGCACTACAACCTTTATCCAATGGATTATCCAAGTCCATCTAAGGTTGTGACCTCAACTTATAATTCACAGGAAACCGATAATCTGATCTTCTGTGTGTAAGCCGAACTCTACACACCATATTATCTACAGTGTAAATTAAAGGACTAAATTAAAAACAAGCACAATATTACAAATAATATAATGCAAGCATTCACCAATAATAATTCTCATCAAAATGCTAAGACCATCTTAATAATAGAGTTTATTACATAAGTCATGGCTTTTAGAACATTACTCTAACACATATAAGGGCACAATAATCATTCAGGTACACAAAGTATATTCTATCATGCGTTGGATATCACCAACTTAGAAGGGAAAGGTTAAGCGCAACTTCGCACATCAACAGGCGCATGCCAATAATTCCAAGCAAGCCCGAGACAAGTAGGAACTATATCTACTCACAATTTGCTAAAAGATGGAGGGCGAGAGAGAGGGAATGCCTCATCCTCTCCTGAAGCTGATCCTAGTTTTGCCCCAACAAGATGGGCGCAACAACTACACCACGTCCTTCAATCTTAAACCAAAGGAATATCATGCATGTACCCCGTTATTAACCCAGAATTAAACATGTTGGATATTACACATGTAGGGGGGTGGTATTACAATACTACCTAAGGTATGCATAGTCTATACATCCATATAAACCCACATCATACATGCCCATACAAGAGGGCGCATGCAAGCATAATAATACACACTTGAATATGATACATAGGCGCGTATAGGGTAGAAAAGGGGTTCTATGCAATATACGTGCTATACCACCTAGCATGCATGATATCTAGCATATTTAGGGGTGCAAAGATGCCCCATGGATGCGCAATGCATGACTACGTGCATCGAGAGCATCCCGAAGGGTTGGATCGAACCACTCACCGATGCTCTGGATCATCGCGCATCCCATCCGACGAGATCTGCAAGGCAAGGGCATCGAAAAAGATAAGTATAACCACATACAAACACATACAATTAACTAGAAATGTCCAAGACTTAGACATGCACGCATATGGGCTCGCACTTATGCGAGCACGCATGAATGCGCGCATGTCCGAGTGCCCCAGCGCCTACCTGAGCCTCCGGACAGCCCCGCGTGTGCCCCTGCACGGGCGTGCACCATTATTGCCCTGCCGCACGCGCCCCGCCCGCTGCCCCACACGCGCGCACGCATGTCCGACTACGCCGGACTGCGCATAGCCTGCGCGCGCACGTGCGCGGACAGACCCGCGCACGCGCCCAGCCACTTCTAACCCCCACCCAACCCTCCACACACATCCCAACACATCAACCTAGCATGCAAGACTCCCCAACAACCCCATAATCCAAGAAGACCCAAGAAAAGAAGGGGAGAAGACTTACCATAAGAGGGGGGGGGGGCGGAAAGGGAAGATTCGGGGGCCCTCAATGCACCCACGACCATCTCGACCATCGCCACCATTACCACCACCTCTTCCTTACTTCTCCTTCTTTGACATTCCAACAAACACATGGGGAGCTGATCCAAAGGGGAGGGGAAAGCATGAGAGGGAGCATGAGAGGGAAGGGGATGAAGAAGGGAAAGAAACAACAACACAAGACACACACACAAACCTTGATTTGCACTTGCACTTCCTTCAAGTGCTTCTTCTTCTCCATCACCATCTCCTTCAATCCCACCAAACACACCACACAAAAAGGCTGGACCAGAGGGAAAGAAAGGAGAAGACGTGGGATTTGGGGGGGATTAAATAGGCAAAGGAGGGATGGAATGACCAAGCTGTCCCCAGACTAAAAACTCTAGACAGCCTTCACTAGAACGGCCATAACTTTCACAATAAAGCTCCGAATTGCACGATTCTAACGCCATTAGAAAGCCAAGAAGATTATCTACAACTTTTATGTTTACATACAGATCAAATATCCCCTCCAGATATTCCAGAATCTAGGCTAAACATCGAACAAGGCTGCTGTCAGGATTTTACATCCTCAGGGTATAATCGGAAAAATACTCATAACTTTTGATACACGAATCAAGTTGATCTAATTCCACTTTTGGATGAAAGCTAACTTAAAACTGAACATCTCATTATAATATTGGATTTAAACCTCATAATCTTGGATTTTAACAAAATCAAATCCAAATACCAATCAAAACTGTATAATTCCAAAAACGTTATCGGAATTAAATGAAAATTTTATGGGCAGTATAAAACAGTACTAGGACCCCTAATATGAAGTTAAATTTTAAATCAAAGTCCTCAAACTCCAACAGGTAGCTAAAAACTAAAATTTTAGCAATTCCGATCGAAAAATAAGACTCTAAATGACACAGGCTTAACATAACCATCACCACCAACACCCATACCCTGACCACCATCCACCCAAGCATATATCATTACTTCCAATGCATCTCCAACAATCCAAACAAAACACAACCATTATAAAATCCACCACAACCAACAACACATTAAATAAACCTTGACCATATACATCCATGCCCATCACCACCACCAAGATAACATTCTCACTATCGAAATCATCTCCTACATCATTACAAGCACAAATGAAACCACCTCCGTCACTACCACAACAACAAACCCTAAACATACCACCACCACCTTTGAGACCACAAGCACAATAACATTCACCAATGCAACCACAATACCCATGGAAAACACAATTTCAGGAGAAAAAAATGAAGATTGGTTCTTTACCTAAGTTGTTTGGTTATCCAATTAGGGCATCCATTGTCCTCTCAAAGGGTTGATGGAAAGTTGTTGTAATGTCGCCGGAAGGGTCACCAGAGCCACCAGATTTCAACTGGGCAGTCGAGGAGGTGCGTTGTGGTCGACGAAGAGCGTGGGAGAGAGAAAAAAACGCGAGGAGATTGTGTGTTTTTTATTTTGACTCAAGTGGTGGGGAAGGCCTCTCTTAGTTTTTGGGCTGGTGGAGAGGGGTGGCTAATGAGGTTAATGGATTTTAAAATCAAATACATTTTGTGTGTGTTATTTTTTTGGGTTGGGGGGGAAAGCAAGTACTCAGGTGGGGATAGAGCTGTCCTTGGAAAATTTATTTAAATTTATTTGATTTGCACACCCGCCTTCACAAAACCCATATTCATTTGCACCACTCCCAGAAGAGCAGGAAGAGGTCAAGGGCCAACAAAGAGGAATGAAGAGGTGATTCGGTGAAGAGTTGTGTTCCACACAAATGGGGGTGTGCAAATTGGTGTTGGGGGATCGTACAATCAAATTCACTTAAATTGGAGAGGTGCACAAACTGGAGGGAAGTGGAAACAATTTCGAGATATGCAAATAGAGTCACCCGTGGTCATGTTGCAACTCCAACACCCGCTTATTCCGCCCAATCAATCCAAAGCACGACCAATGACTAGATGGAAAACTGAGTCTGGGCCAATGTATTACCATGGCCAACTACAGTGTCCATGTTCGAATTGCATTAAAGGATCAAGGGCAGCTCTATCCCCACCGACCTGCTTGCTGTCCCCCCCAACCAGAAAAAATTAGCAAAATTAATTTGTTTAGTTTTGTAATCCACTATCCCCACCTCCCCTCCCCACCAACCGAAACATTTAGAAAGGCCATCCCCACCACCTGAAATCACTGAGGTGAGGATAATCGATGTATGTGTTCTGGAAGTTGTTCGACAACCCTGAAGTCGAATAGATGTACTGGCGGGCGACAAAAGGTCAATCGACCTGGGGGGTCATGGGCGACGGGAGACCCGTCGAACAAACCATTAGGCAGCCTATGTTATGGATCGGGTTCGACAGGCCTACTGTCGAACATATATACTGTAGGACGACAACATGTCAGTCGACTTGAGAGATTTATGGTGACGGAAGACCCGTCGAACGTTTACAGTGTAGTGATCTATGACTTTAACTATGAACATTCAAAATGTTTTAAACCATTTATACTAATTATGCTTATCAATTCATTCATTCAGTTAAACATGAACATTCAAAATGTTTTAGACCATTTACACTTTGTTAGTCTTGGGATTTAGTCTTCACTTCAATAAAAAAAAATAAGCATTAATTGATACTTGTTCTAAAATCATCCGTGCCGATCGTGTCTTTGAATGTTCATAGTTAAAGTCATAGATCACTACACTGTAAACGTTCGACGGGTCTTCCGTCGCCATAAATCCCTCACGTCGACTAAATTGTTGTCGTCCTCCAATACATATGTTCGACAGTAGGACTGTCGAACTCTATCCATAACACATGCTGTCTAATAGTTTGTTCGACGAGCCTCCCGTCGCCCATGACCCCCCAGGTCGACTGACATTTTGTCGTCCGCCAGTACATCTATTCGACTTCAGGGTTGTCGAACAACTTCCAGAATACATACATCGATTATCCTCACCTCAGCGATTTCAGGTGGTGGGGATGGCCTTCCTAAATATTTCGGTTGGTGGGGAAGGGAGGTGGGGATAGTGAATTACAAAATCAAAAAATTATTTTTATTAATTTTTTCTGGTCGGTGGGGACGGCATCTAGGTTGGTGGGCGTAGACCTGCCCAAGGATCAACCAGCATTCAGCCAAGCATTAGTGCTCAAACCATTTAGCCAAGCATTAACTTGGGTAAAACTTTACCAACCCATATGAAACTTGAGTCCAAAACTTCCCAACTAATTTGATAGTAGGTTGAGCCGGCTGCAAGTTTCAATCAATAATAAAGACTAACCAGGTTGTCCCCACCAGCCTGGCCTAGTGCAGAGACACCAACCCTATGGTGCTTTCACCCCGGATTTGATGCTTACCTGTGGGGAAAAGGTTGGAACTGTTGAGACTCTATCCAGACCTTTGTAACAAAATAATAATAAGAACAACAACAGCAACAACTAACCAAGTTTAATTCCAATCCTCCAAGCTTTTGAGTCAACAGCACTACAGACAACCCAAGAACACTTGATTTCATCCAAAAGATTTGAAGGCATTTTCCCTTCCAAACAAGAGTAGATTGTAAATAAAGAAAGCAAGAAAGATTAAAGGAACACTTGATTTCATCCAAAAGATTTGAAGGCATTTTCCCTTCCAAACAAGAGTAGATTGTAAATAAAGAAAGCAAGAAAGATTAAAGGTCCCATCATTCAGCCAGAGGGGCAGCATTCATTAACCAGCAAAATACCAATTAAAGCAAGTTATTTCGATCTGCTGCACATATACCAGCAACACCTCAAAAACAAACAAACGAATACGCTTATTGTACCACAACAATCAACAGTTTTTGCTCCAGCTCATCTCCATGTACTTGGTGAAATGCACCAAAAGAGTTCAATTACTCATCAACCAAAAAGACAACGCCATCTTTGCGAAAATCATGTGTCGTATGGTCCACCACCTACACAAACAACCAGATTTATATCATAAAATCACGACATACATAATGTTACTTGTATAATTAACACTCATATTACACATGCCCGTGTACCTAGATGATTGCACTGTATATGCATAGTCTAGAAGCGAGTATTTAGGGTGAGTTACCATAAAAAATAAATATATTTAATTTAGTTATAAAACTCACATATGAACTGTTATATTTCAATTTTCTAGATATAAACATCTTCAATTTAACAGTCCCTCCCCAACTTTATTGTTCATATTTGATTTTAAAGCCTGTCAATCTTCGATGAATAGACTTCATCGAATATTAATTTTCTATATCTTAGGAAAGACAATAATTTGGGGATGTCTTTATGAATTTTATTTCATCATATGACTACAGGTTAGTAATCACATACATGAATTTAGCATTTACAGCCTCTATTTTAATCCCAGTAATTTTAACCCTCCTACCCTCCCCTTTCTCTGTATCATGTCCAAGGAACAAACTCCTTTATTGTGCTAGCAATTTGCATATCTGGAATGCAGCAAATATATGATTTATGCTGTAGAAACGTTTAAGGTAATCAAAATCTAAAAACTACAATGTAAGTAACCACGTAACTTTAGAATCAAGGTGCTAAGAAACCAGGGAGATTAGATTGTATGTTTGAATCGGGATGTGATATCAACTATACTGGATATAACAGTGTCTGTGGTCCGAGGTAGAGATCTTACAGTGGATAATTCTGTTAAATTTGTATGATTTAAGCTTTGGCCCTGTCATAAATACAGGACTAACAGCCTACTATTTCCATCAAAATAATTCACTGCACTATTTCTAAGCCAAAAAAAAAGGAACCCTAACAATGAAGGATTCTTGAAGTAGACGTGTAGATAACAAAACTTTACCAAACAAAATAGATAATGGGTCATTGTCCAGCAAACATAAGCAAATGAGTTTTAATCATGCCATGAGTGAAAATTTTCTGCGGAAAGAAGAATCCACAGATTACACAACCATGAGTTTACCATCACATTCTGACATTCTTGTTCACTAAAAAAAGCACACAATAAGAGCAAGATACAAATTAACAAGAATGATATGAGAGTCATGTATTGTCATAGGAGCACATCACCTAAGCTTGATAATTCATTTACAAAGTTTACTTGGAACAATAATGCAAATAATGAAGGTTTTGTTTTGCGTTCCTGTAATATAAAATTAACATAATCCATATCTAGATCATGGTTAAGAAGTCCTAATTTCATCCAGATTCTTGCTATATGCTTCAAGATTAAGAAAACAAAATCACACATATGTAGTTAACTGAATGCATATTTTGGATGTGCTTTAAGATTAAAAAAAAGGGAAAGTAAAGGATATGATGGATTTCAAGGGTATAAAATTGTACCACCTAAGCACTTTTATACCATTGCAAGAATACATGATAAATGAGAAAACACGCGGGGACGAAAAAGATGCTTACATTAGTATTGCTTAGCTCAAGATTGTAAAAATCTATTGACTTTGATTTGAACAGAGGGCCAGCATGCCATGTCCCAACATTGAGTTTCAGGAATTTAGAGCCATCCACCCGGAACACACACACTTCGTCAGGATGAGGAGGCACATAATAGTGACCAGATGCTGACTGCATAGACTTCAGGTCCATCTCATCTTTACTTTTCGTTATATCCAAGATAGAAGCTTTTGCAACACCTAGATACCATGTTTCTCCACCAATAGAACCAAGACATTGAGTTACACTTGCATGATGAGTTATTGTACGGAACTTCAGTTTTCGATCTTCTAGATGCATGATATAGAACCTATTAGCAGATAAAGAAATATCGTCAAACATAGATGCATGCACACATATGCACCAAAAGTTAGGGGGTGGCAAAGGACTACCCTTCTCACCCAACCAACAAAACAAGAACATCAGAAGGCAACCAATAAAGAAATGTCAGGAGGCAAAAAAACATAAAGCAAATCATGCATCAGCAAAGGGGCCCCTCTTGTATTAACATTTTTGCTGCCATGCCACAAGACAAAGAAAGTGGCCCATTCTCACTGGATGATAATTTCTACAACAATATGTCAACAAAAACTAGCAACTGCAATGAAATGTCTATAATATTGTAGAACTGAAGTGGTTAACAAGTAAACTGTAGTTATCAGGTAATGTTCATCCAATGTGATATCAAAAGGGTTAAATAGTGAGGATAACATAATATCTCCAGCTATCCCACTTACCAAAAGAAATTGCTTCATCTCTCTCAGCATGACATTCAGCCCAACTGGTAATTAACATGAAGAGTATGTTCCCAATCACACATATATTCAATTGAAATGAAAAATTACATAATTTCCTATACAACAAGGACACGGACATGGGACACGGCCACACGACAATTTTTGGAGACATAGGACAAGGATACGGTTAGGAAACAACAACAAATAGATTAATATATGTCCATATGAAATAAAATAAAAACATGATAGATGCAACTAATAAAACCCAAACAAAAAAGAAAAAAAAATACAAAAAAAATACAAAAACAGAAAGCAAAACTAAATTAAAAAAAAAAAAGGAATCCAACGAAGAAGAACAAAGTCACAATCAGGCAGAGAGAAGAAGAACAAAGATGAAAGAAAAGACTTTTTTCTCCTTCGTAGAACTACAATTGAGAGAGGGGATGATTCGATGAGCTATGATAGAGGCCGGTTCACACAGTCGATCTAGAGATAGATTGAATCACCACCCAGGGTAAAAACAATGAACTAGCCTGAATCAGCAACGAAACAGTCAACCGAAAAAAGAACCAGATATTGTGACCAAGAGAAAAAAAGAGAGTTGTGGTCGACAAAGGGGTCAGGGACATCCAATCAAAGGAGAGAGATCATGAACGATTGAGAAAGGGAATATTAGACTAAGGTTAAGAGAGGGGGATGAAAACAGAAATAATACCAAAATTGTTTATGTGAATTTTGTTGGAAGAGGACCAATAGAATTGGGCCAAAGAGCACTTGATTGGAGCAAAAAATAAAATGCAGAACTATACAAAAAGTGTCCATCAACTGTTCACAAGATCTCAAATTACCTGAAGCATAAAAGACAACAATAATTGAATGCACTACATGGCTTTGATGAGTCTAATATCAAAGATGGAAGGTGATACAAACGAAGTTCAAAACAGGATCCAGTGGAGTATGGAGTGTATGAATTATCAAGGAAAACGGAAAAAAGAGGGAAATAAGTGGAAATAAATATAATAGTATAACAAAATTAACATTATTGGGGCTCTAAGGAAAATTTGAGGTGGGAAAGTGTATGTTCCCACGTGTATGGGTGTTTTGTGAGACCAGGTGCAGCTTTTTTTTGAGACCCTACGAGACTATTGCATATAATGAAGCAGAAATTCGGATTTTATTAGATGTACTCCTCATTTGTGCTCAACAGAGTTATTCTAATGTTTGGATTGAAGGTGAATCTAAGTTCTTCATGGATGTTCCAGATGATCACCAACAACTTTCATACAAAGTTTTGGAAATGGATAGCATAAATAGAATCTTCCTCATCTTTCAACCTTATTTTCACAACCTTTTGGTTAAAATAACAATGGCACTGAATGCCTTACCAACAATACTATTATACATAAAAAAGGAATATCTTTGTGCCTTGAGCTTTCTTCACAGAATGTTACCCATTTTTTAATGAACCACAATAAGAAATTTATGCATAGTTCAAAGTGTTGATATGTTCCCCTCGGCGCACATCAGCACCCTGGTGTTGTCCAAGTGCGGTCATGTGCGGCCAGCCGTCCGAACCAGGTTCGAACATGAATCAAACGGCCCCTTAAGTGTTCGAATCCAGTTCGAACGGGAAATCAAATGGCCCTTCAGGCATTCGAACTCAGTTCGAACGGGATTCAAACAATTCGAACTCAATTCAAACGGGATTCAAACGGCCCTTAAACATTCGAACCCAGTTAGAACAAGGTTCAAATGCCCATATACTTTTCTTTTTTTTAAAATAAAAAATAAAATATGCAAGTTGTTTGTATGCGGACCCCACCGCATATGGGGTCTCCGCACATGTTTTTAAACTATGATTTTATGTGTATGATTGTCTACTATTTGCATTCTATTTAGTTATATTTGAGGATTTCAATGTTGAGCCTCCTATGTAATCACGAGTCGGAATTGATGGTGAACCTCTTTTTCCATTGCCTCTTGATTTGATATGTAGTTGTATCTCGTGGCTTCCACTGGCTTGGACGCTATTTGTCATTCCTTGAACGAGATGTGGGAAGTGAGGAAAAGGCCAAGGCCGAAGTGTAATAGAAGCAAAAGACGAATAATTCTCAACTGTTCCTCGTGACTAAGGTGTGGGAATTTGGTTGACTGAAACAAATTGTATTCAACGGGAGAACACCATACTACAAGAATATATGAGAGGTGGCAACAAGCTTCATTAAGGATTGAAGTTTTTTTTTTGGGGGGGGGCTACAACTAGTAGAGTGGATTTTGTGGAGGGGACATACTGTAATGAGGAAAAAGATTTGGGGCTATGGGGGTCGTGTCCCTCAAAAATAGTAATTTCTCTTCCCCTAACTCAGGTGGGACCGGTTTTTCCTTTCTTTCTTTGGTTTTTTTTATTCTCAGACTTTGTAATATGGTAATTAATAAAATCATGGTAGATCGTCTACCTTTTTTTCAAAATAAAATAATGGAGGATTTCTTTTCATTATCGTTCTATTACTATCGGCTTTTATCAATAAACAATTAAGGATTTTAAAGAAAAGACCATGAAATTGAACATTGATTATATTAATATCATTCTTCCATATAGTGAAATCAAGAAGTTGTAAGGATCAATCATACAAAGTACATCTACTTTATAAAGTATACAAAGTTGTCATGAAATGATGTTCTTCACTAAAGCAGCATTGGAAACGATCAAAGTCACAAGTCAAGGTTTCAGAATATGGAATACCAGAAGCTTCCTATTAACCTAACTAAATTCTGGCCAAAATCAAGTACAAACCTCCTAGAGTTTGTAATGAGTCACTAAGACAATCAACAAATACTGCATGGATATAAAGAAATTTTAATGTCTTTTGCCCATGGTTGTTATCACCCTATTTTATAGTTTCTTTCAGGGACACTTTATTAGAACATCCAATTTCTTTCATCCAATTCCATTTATTTAAAGTTCAATCAAGGATCATAGTCATCAAATCATATATAAAAAAAGGGCTACCCTATGATTAGAGACATACATTAGACAAATGCAATAATCAGTAACAGTAAATTTCAGATATAATATCAGTTTTGCAATCACTACGATTGGACATAGCAATAGACATTTAGCTGGTTTTAAATATAATTTACAAATTTAAAGAATTTAAGGCTTTTGACAATTTTTGTAAAATTTATCAACTATTGTTGCAAATCATCAGTTTTCGTAGTGTCAAGCATAGTTCAACATATGATGTCTTGTAAAGTTAGACTTCATTCTTTCAAATTAGATCAATTCTCTGTACTACAAATTCAGGAATTAGTGCAACCCCATAAAATGTCCCTAGGAACTTGTACAAAATCGTTCTAAAGTCAATTAAGGAAGGTCCACTCCATTACAGAACTTTTGTAGATTTGCATATTTTTATACACTTGTGATAACTTCCACGGATGGGCTTTAATTAACACCTATTGACTCTGACATACTTTCAAATACTTGTTTTATGGACTTTTATCCATGATCAACAACGTGAGGATCATTATCTCAAAATATATCCTAATGGGGGTAGTCTAATGAAGTGCAATCTTTACAAAAAAAAATGGAATATATCCCTTGGAAATTGAGAGACTGTGAAATCTGAAAAGAGATGATTAAAAAAAAAATTACCTCGGAATCCCTCGAGTAAGATCTAATTGAGCATCATGGGGTCCGAATTCCTCCCCGTCCGGGGAAACCCCAATAACTTGGCCAAATTCTTTGAAGCTATCCGGCGTTGCGTCTATTGCCTTCAGCATCACCGTACGGGGTATTTTAGCCTCGTAAGAAGAATCCATCTGAAGAGATTGATGAATACTCAGATGTGTTGGAGTAGGAGAAGAAAAGCGAGGACGACGGTTTCTCTTGTGCACAAATCCGAATAGAAAAGAAGAGGCGCATCAACCACCCATCCGCAGGGAATTGGGTGCCACACCTTTTCGGACGGTGGAAGCCCAGGATAACCAACGAGTGCCGTTAGTTTTTTTTTCTAGATTAATTTAAGTCCGATGTGCGCGTTCATAACAAATTAATGGTGCATATACTCATGTTAATTAAGTATATGCATCGATAAAAAAAATTTATATTTTTTATAAATTTATTCATGCAATTTATTAGAGCACATGCTTTATTTTTTTATAAAAACATCTATCTCATTAAATGATGTATACTGTGAAGGTAAAAATCTGCAATAGGACACGTGTCAAGACAAAACAGACATAGGCCATCTTACTTGAGGCTCACAAGACCCGATCCGAGTCGGATAACCTCGTGATGAGATCCTCAGTGTGTAGGCACGACTAGAGTGAGGGTTTAGTCGGACAGTCGGACATCTCGTGAGCGAATGTCACCTGAAGCAGTCTAAGACACGACCAAACTAGAGGTCTGGTCAGTCGACCTTACTCTTCGAGAACAAGTAGTTTAAGACACAACCAAATTAGAGGTCTAGTCGGTCACCTTGCTCCTCGCACACATACTCAAAAATGTAACGTACATGCGAGTACATTAAGAGACCCCGAGCAGAATGAAGAAACGGTCAGAAGACTACTAATGCCTATAACTGCCAAATGGGCACTTAAGACCCACTATCAGCAGAAGATGGGTAATCAAGGGCCGATGTGGAGCATAAATACTAAGGACGTTTTCCTAAAAAAGCTCACTCACTTAGTGACAAGGCGGTTACAAGGGTAAGATGGGAACTACGTGTGGCTTAATCCCTCAGGAGTACGTAGGCAGCCTATAAAGAGATCGCGCGATAACATTCTAGGGGCACAGCCAAAAAATTCATATAGATCAAGTTTGTTTTACCACCGAAATCTCTACGAAAATCATCCTTTGAAGTTTATTTCCCAAGAGATTTACAAATTTAACTGAAGGCGGAAAATATCCACCTCAGTTTGGCGTCGTCTGTGAGACACTGAAACAAAATGCCAGTGTTCGTAATGTCAGATCCGAGTGACATTAACATAGAGGGGCAGCAGGAAAGAAACGTCCTCCCATCCGATGCTGTTGTTGACGGCTCGCCATGAACCCTGGTCAGTCAGGTTCAAGAGCTCAAGCGGGCGATGGTGTCAGACCTGTGTCATTTAGAGTCCTAATTTCGATCGGAGTCGCTAAAATTTTGATTTTTAGCTACCTGGTGGGGTTTGAGGACTCTGATTGAAGATATAACTGCATATTATGGGTCCTGGTACTGTTTAGTACTGCCCATAAAATTTTCGTTTAATTCCGATAACATTTTTGGAATTATGCAGTTTCGGATTGATATTCGGATTTGATTTTATTAAAATCCAAGATGATGAGATAAAAATCGATATTATTACGAGATGTTAAGTTTGAAGATAGCTTCCATATAGAAGTGGAATTGGATCAACTGGATTCGTATATTAAAAGTTATGGGTATTTTTCCATGTATACCCCGAAGTTGAGAAATCCAGGCTGCAGCCCTGTAAGATGTTTAGCCTAGATTTCAAAATAGCTGGAGGGGTTATTTGATCTAGGTGTAAACATGAAAGTTGTAGATAATCGTCTTATCATTTCAATGCCACTGGAATCGTGCAATTCGGAGCTGTATTGAGGAAGTTATGGCCGTTTAAGTGAAGGCTGCGTAGAGTTTTAAGTCCGAGGACGACTTGGTCTTTCACTCCGACCTTGCCTATAAATACCACCCCAAAATGTTACGACTTCAGCTCTTCAGCCTCTGTTTGGGCCTCTCTTTTTCCCTCTTTTGGTGTGTATTTGGAGGAGGAGAAGGAGAAGGAGATGGAGCAAGAAGAAGAGGAGTTGGAAGTGAAGGAATCAAGGTTGGTGTATGAATGTTGTGTTGTTGTTTCTCATCTTCTCCTCCCCTAGCTAATCCATTGCTTTCCCTCCCCCTTTGATAACAGCACCCTAGGTGTTTGTTGAAATGCCCAAGTGAAGAAGAAGTGCAAGGAAGAGGTGGTGGTTGCGGTGGTTGCGGTCGAGGTGTGCGAGGGTGCGCTTACGAACCCCTACATCTCCCCCTACGCTCCCCCTCTCATTTGGGTGAGTTTCCTCTTCTTTAATTGGTTTTTGGGCATGCTAGGGTGCTTGGAGAGGGCTTGCATGGGTGGTGTTTGGGTTTGGATGCATGTGGGGGGCTGGGGAGGGATGATGGATGGCTGGGCGCGCGCGCGGGGCCGTCCGCGCGCGTGCGCGCGCAGGCAGGCGCGCTGGAGGGCGCAGACGGGTGCGCAGGCGCGCGCGTGCGCATACGCGCGTGCGCGCGGGTGCTGTCGGGCGCGCGCGGGTGTCTGCGCGGAGGGCTGGCAGGGTGCACGGTGCGTGCGGGTCTTGCGCACGAGCGTGCGCGTGCGCGCGGATGGGGTCCTGGGAGCGCGGGCAGCGCGTCCGGGTGCGCGGCTGGGCGCGGGGCAGTGCGCCGGTGGGCGCGGTTGCGCGTGCGTGCGTGCAAGTGCGTGCGTACGCGTGCGGGACCACACGTGTGGTTTCCCGGGGGCTCGAGGGGGTGTCCGGGGGCTCGGGCACGCGTGCGTGCGTGCACGCTTGCGTGCGTTCGAGTCCGTATGCGGGGATGTCTATGTCTTAGGCATTCCTAATTGTTTCTGTATGTTTGTATGTGGTTTTACTCACCCTTTTGGTACCCTTAACTTGCAGACCTCGTCGGATGGGATGCGCGACGACTCGGGTATCGGTGAGTGGTTTGATTCCAACCCTTCCGGGAGTGCTCGATGCACGTAGTCATGCTTCACGCTTCTATGGGGCTTTATTTGCACCCTAAATATGTTAGATATCATGCATGCTAGGTTGTATAGCTCGTATATTGTGTAGAACCCCTATTCTACCTTATACTTGCCTATGTATTGTATAGAATATGGCATGACTTAGGTAATTTTGTTGAATTACTACCCGTATTATTAATTGAACATATCCAGCATGTCTAACTTGGGTTAATAACGGGGTGTATGCGCAATAATCCCGATTTAGTACTCGCGGGTGTGGGATAGTTGTTGCACCCATCTTGTTGGGGCAAAACTATGACCAGCTTCGAGAGGGGATGAGGCATTCCCTCTCTCTTGCCCTCCCTCCTTTCGCGAACCGAGTGAGTAGATGTAGTTCCTACTTGACTCGGGTTTGCTTGGAATTATTGGCATGCACCTATTGTCGCGCGGATCGCGCTTAACCCTCCCCTTTGAGTTGGAGATATCCAACGCCTGCTTAGGTTGTACTTTTATGTGATTGAATATTTATTTATGCCCTCGTATGCATGTTTAAGTAAGTTATCCCTGGGTAATTAATTGCATATTCTGTATATGCCTATTAGGCCATGAGCCTTGTCTAATGAGATTAGACAAGTGTATGACCTCCTCTGGGGTCATACCATGCCTTTGACACATAGAATTAAATGTCTTCCCCGCATCTGAGTTATGCGCCCTGGAGGGAATTCATGAGAATTCATTGCGCTTATCGGTGTTTGATAACCGATGATGACGGATCCATAGGGATCGTATTCGCGAGTGTCGAGTGTTCTTTCCTTTGTCGGCTCCGAGTAGAGACTGCCCGGCGTAGTAAAGTCCGGTGGAGATCTCCCAGATACTACTCATGACGCGTGTTGGTGTGCCCATACAGCTGAGGTAGCGGTCTTGGGAGACTAGTCCGGTAGAGGCCTGAACCCTGTGCACGAGGTAGTAGAGGCCACACCGGGAGAGACTACCGGAAGACGAGCGGTGTAGAGCAATCGATCTCTTCCCCAAGAGCCTATGTCACCCCGAGGAGGGGGTGAGGGTGAGGGTGTGGTGGGTCGGCGTTGGTTCGATCTGCCAGTTCGTGTAATTTCCCAAGATCCTATGTCACCCGTCAGAGTGAGGGTGAGGGTATTGCTCCCAATATCCTATGTCACCCGTCGGAGTGAGGGTGAGGGTATTGCTCCCAAGATCCTATGTCACCCATCGGGGTGAGGGTGAGGGTAGTGGCGTGAGTGGGGTGGGCTCGAGTTGATACTCGACCCACCAGCTTGTGTAGTAGGTTTTCCCATGGGGTTCGCGCTACGAACAAGTAGTGGTTCCTCCCAATATCGTCGTATGTTGTGGCCCAGATGTTGAAGCTGCCCTGACAGAGGACTCCCACTTGTAAGTACTCCCGATGCATTCGGCGGATGTACTGATCATGGGAGTGTACCAGGTGAGGCTACACGAGGGTGGACCACCAGACGATATTGCGAGCATGAATTATCGTTCTCCCCTTCGCCGGATCCGTGTGGATGCTTCCTAGGTACGAGCCGCCCTGGGTGGACCCCCACCTGTAGGTACCATCGACGCTGTCGACAGTGTACTGACCGTGGCCGGCTCCAGGTAGAGGCTGCCCGGGAGAGCGCTACCGGATGACGAACGGTGTAGAACAGCAAGTTTTGTCCTTCAAGTCCCTAGGCTCACCCCTGTGGGGGGCTAGGGCGAGGACAAGGTATGGTTGCACTGCCGTGTGACCTTGTTAACCGTTGGGTTCTACCCATGGTTTCCTTGATAGGTGATTGCCTTAGGATTGAATGTTGTGTTGGTGTTTGGTTTCTGACCACTCACTGAGCTTGTAGCTCACCCCTCGCTTATGTTTTTCCCCAGTTGACGCTGAGTCGGATCCAAGAGAAGAGCTCCCCTGGCGCCATCCGAGTAGGAGACCCGCGTTCGCGTTGGATGTCTTGCGAGTCGGAGGCTATCAGCATTCCCTTTTCATTGTATGTATTATACTTGTGCTTGTGCACGGTATGTAGACTGTTGATGTCAGTTATTGTATATATTGGCTCTCACAGGACAGTTGATTGTGTACTCTAGTCTGTAATATGTCTTTGAATTACAGACTTAGTCATTTGAGCTTCCGCTTTTCGTATATATTTGATGTCAGTTACTTGTGTATTGCCCTTTTCTATTGTGGAGTATTTATTTGACCTCGTGTATGGATTACTGATATCATTTATATATTTGCCACGTCTCGGGGACGGCCGCCCTGGGGCGTGACAGATGGAGTCCATGCAAGAAACTCGATTCACCCATCTGCAGAGTTCAATGCAGCAGATGATCGAAGCCTCGATGCAACAGTTCTATACAAACATGCATCAACAAGAACCAGTTCAAGAAGGAATTCACCCACCACCTCCTGTGTTGCCCAACCCTCCAGCCGTCATTGCTGAAGGTTCGGAGGGAAGTACTTCTTCTTCAAATCAAAGACAGCAATCTCGTCGGCACTCATGCTTACCTCGAGCGGGCCGACGGCCTCATGAAGAACAGCGACGTGGGCGTTCTCCCCATAGGGAACACTCTGCCCGGCTAGAGGCGTCGCGAAGGCAAATGCACCAAGGAAGATCGGCCTTACGCGAAGCATCTAAAGAACCTCAGAACGATTTGCCGTTTCACCAGCAAACTGAAGAGGTTGTCGCACAACCTCGATACACCATGCGTTCCGAGGTACGGTAGGCCCCAAACCACGGAATGGTGGAGCATGCATTGCAGGGATTCGCTTCCCCATTTTGTACTAAAATTCTCAGGGAACGACTTCCGCGTAAGTTCGTTCAGCCCAAATTCAAGTTATACAATGGCACCACGGATCCCTACGATCATATTTGGCATTCCGACGGGTTGATGTGCCGCCTCTTCCCCTCCATCCTGGAAGGGGCCACACTGACCTGGTTCCATCTCCTTCCGCCTGCGACAATCAGAACTTTTGAAGAGCTCGATACCATGTTTGCCGAGCATTTCATCTGCAGCCGGCGGAGGAAGAAGGATCTTGGGGATCTGGTGAAGATCCAAATGCAATCAGGAAAAATGATTCGATAGTATGTCGATCGCTTCCGCATCCTGAAGTTTGAAGTCGAAGACTGTAATGAGGACGTTGCAATCATGGCTTTCCGGAATGGCCTGCCATCTAAAAACGGTCTCAAGGAGTCACTTACCAAGCGTACTCCTTCCGACTTGTGCGATTTGATGTGTGTAGATCTCCCAATTTTGACCGTCCAAAAAGACGAAAATACTTCAAGTAACATTTAGAAATGACCCACATTTGGACATTTAATGAAAACTTCTTTCAGAACTGGAAACCCTAGTCCAATACTTAGGAAAACCCTAAAGCTTGGACATGGGCGGCTACTTGGAAGTAGCCGCCCCTTCCCGGTGGCAGAAATCAACTAGTCGCCCCCTTAACCGACCCCAAACTGCTTCCCTGGATTGGACATAAAGCAGCATTTAATACTAATGATTGCGACGGTGTGTGCCCTTTGACCGCCCCATCTTGACCGGTACAACCCTAGTAACCGACTCAAGCCACTACTTGTCAGAGATGGGACGTTTGACAGGTCATCATTGGGGTGGCTACTTGCAAGTAACCACTCCTCACTGGGTGGCTAATTTCAGCTAGGGTTTTTAGGTTTAGGGTTTCAATGCAAGGAGAGAGAGGAAAAGAGATTTATAACTTCTTACACACGTGGGGGACAAAATATGACCCAATTAATCCGAAATAATTCATAATCAAAGCATTTGTTCTTTCCAAAAATGGACTGAATATTCAAAAATACAAAGTTTTCTGGATCGACAGCTCTGGTTGAGCCCGTCGCCCATACCCGACGGCACCTACATGAGCCGTCAGGTCTAGATCTGATGGCACCTTTACGAGCCATCAGAGACACAACCTGACTCCTTGTTATGGTTTGATCCATAACTTGATCAATACACATCCGATTTACGATATGTAAGAAGCGTTGGAAAGTCAATGAATCAAAGAATTTAACCATGCCAAATTATCATAATTTAGAGTACTAAACATACTATAAAAATAAATTAATTATGTCCTAAAAGTCACAATCGTTACATATTGTCTAGAATATTTAAAAACTTAGACACTGCATATGTCTAACCCATTCCACAACCTATGGATAGACAAGAGTATTGTCTAGAATATTTTAAAACATAGACATTGCATATGTCTAACCCATTCCAGAACCTAGGGGTTTTCATACTATTCTCATCGACATGAAGAATGTCTAGGGTTTATAAATTTTTAGACACTCAATATGTTTAACCCAATCCAGAACCTATGGGTTTTCCATACTGTTAACTTGGACAGTCCAATTGTCTAGGTTATATAAATACATAGACATCCCGTGTGTTTAACCCATTCCAAAACCAAAGGGAGAATTTTTCTATTCTTATCGATAGGAGTGTTGTCTAAGCAACTAAGAGACAAAGGCATCTAATGTGTCTAACCCTATCCAAAACCTATGGGTGTTTCATATTGCTCCTATCGACGAGAAGATTGTCTAGGATTGATAATGTTATAGACACTCCATGTGTCTAACCCTATCCAAAACCTACGGGTGTTTCATACTGTTCCCATTGACGGGCAAAGTGTCTAGAATATACGACGCTATAGACACTCCATGTGTCTAACCCTATGAAGAACCTACGGGTTTTTCATACTGTTCCAATCGACGGGCAGATTGGCTAGGATGTATAAATTCATAGACAACCAACATGTCTAACCTATTGCAGAACCAAAGGGAAGATTTTTATGTTTCCGTTGACAAGCGAAGTGTCTAGAGAATATAAAATCTTAGACATTGCATGTGTATAACCCATTCCAGAACCTAGAAGTTTTTTTCCTATTCCGATCAACAGAAGGACTGTCTAGGAAATATAAACACACAAACAATCGGTGTGTCTACACGTCCAAAAATGTAGGTTTGTGTATCTGTATAGACAATTTTTTCTTTCATTAATGCAGAGTCAATGTCAAATTCTCATCATAATATAACATTCAGTATCAATTCTCAAACTTTCTACTATAAGATATTTATAATCATGGCTAAATGGGCAGACTTTACCCACCTATTACATACAAAATGAACATTTTCTAATTTGGAGCTAACCTATTTATTAAATACAAAATAAACATTTTCTAAATTAGAGCTAACCGATCTATTACATACAAAATGAATAATTGTTGTCATATACAAAAGATGTACAACTCCACAATATAAACACAAACATCTCTATGTAAGACTTAACAAAAATATGGTCCTACACAAAATGTGATGATTTCTTTGTAGCTAAGCAAGGTCCACGATGTCGACCAAAGCAACATTGGTACCAGCTAGACTTCTGAATACCTCCATTCGACTAATATACAATGTCACCCAAGAACTTTTTCTATCCAAATGGAATCTTTCCCAAGTCGTTATAACTGGAGGTAAAAGATCATCTGGAGTTAACTCCAAACCTTGAAAATGACAACCTCCAACATAACCAATACATAGGATTCGGTGTGAAGATGCAGAAGGTGGAGGATCTCTTATTGTAAAAAAATTCAGGCATTAATTCATAGATATGAGCACAACCACAATTTTGTAATATGATGAGATGATATCCCATTTCGAGCATTGTCATCCAGTGCTCCCTCTCAGCGATTGAAGTTTGACATCGTAGACTCTTCTTCACCTCCTCTACACGGTCCAACCAGTAGAACACTAAGGTAGTGTTTGGTAGTGAGATTGCAAATCTGATTTTCTGCAAATGCACGGTTGAAAATTGATTTTGCAGGAAGCCGCCTCCCCCCTGCTTTCTCCAATTGCAATTTTTGGATACTATTTACCTAAACTCTGTCTGCAAGAAGCTGTGATTGTAAAACTATTTGGTTGCACGATTACATAACTAACTTCTTGCAAATGCAAAAGTTGTCCAATCGCAGAATCAAACGCTGTCTTAAGTTGTATTCATCTAGGTGTTGCTCAATCTCAAGAAGAAGATTATTCCTGACATCACGCCAACCTTCATTCAGCATCTCCAGAAATGCAACAACCACTTGATACCCGCAGCGGCCATCCTCGGGTACGTCACGACTATTAATTATAAAAGGAGACAAGAAATCTGAAAATTCATTCTTATATTTGTTACACCCCATGAATCGATGACGGAGAACTCTTGACCATTGAGCATCTATCTTGGATCGCTTAGAAAGTGGTCGATCCTTCATTTGCGAGTGTGTTGGAGGAAACGCTTCCGAAACAATGGATTTCTCAACCGATTGAAGAACATATTCAAAACCACTTCGATTTCTCTTGGTTGACTCCTCTTGGATGACCTTAACTCTTTTCTTTCCATTTTTCTTATGGCTCCTAGTGTTCACTTTGACAGTGGCTCTAATAAGAGTGTCAGAGCCGGGTCACTCAACTTTTTTAGACCTTTTTTATTTCCTTTCTTTGGACCATATTCCCAATTGTGAATTGATTCATGAGTAGTTCAATCTCTGGTGGAATATCAACAACATTAAAGTAGTCTTCAATAAATGGAGTCATATTGAGTTTACACAAAATAGATGGATGATCGATAGAGGAATTGGATAACTATCATGCTTATATTCAGCAATCTTGTGTGCACATAGTAGACCATAAGTTGTATGAATCACATGGTTGCATGTATCATTATTCGGACCGACCCCATCACTAACATGCACCTTAGGCTCGAACTTTTGAAAGATATGTATGGAAACCACATCAACGATATCTCGAAACAAGAGGCCTCGATACTTATGGGGAATCTTCGTAAGGCTCTCCTCGAACGAGGCACGAATGCCAAAAATCTGTAACTCCAACAGGTTGTGAATTGCCTACCATGAATTTATAAAATTCTGAATGGATGTTCCCAAATGCCTTTTTAACTTTGCATGGTGATCCTCAACACGATTAGTGGTATTATTACCAAGGTGCATGTCTCGATCAGTCACTACAACAAAATAAGGTTTTGATGACAGGCGAAAACAGTCACCAAACCCTTATGTCTATCATGAAAAACCTATAGTGACACTCGGACGTGTGTCGTGGTTGAACTAGTCACCATAGGTTTTCGTGACGGTCAAAACCTGTTGGTCACCGTACGTGGCATATGGTGATAGACACACCCATCACCATAGGTCGACAATAGGTGACGGACACAAATGTCTGTCGTCATTGACTGACATTCAGTGACAGGCTTTGCATAAGTTTCAATGACGGTTGACACTTGACTGTCACCATAGGCAATATATGGTGACAGACTTATCTGTCACCATAAGCCGATAAATAATGGATCGGTGGTCAATGTTAATCACCTTTTGTAGACATTTAATGACAGATTATCATTATCATTATAGAAAATATAATTTCAATCTAAATTTTATGTGATAGTAAATTTTTATGAATAATAAAAAAATTCAATATAATAATTTATAATAATTATTTTACTGAAAAATATAATCATAACGTGTACAATCACAAATTAAAAAGTAAAAATGTTCAAAACTTTTCATTTATAAGAGAATCTCAACAATTCATTACATTATTTCAATCAATATTTAATTACATTATCATAAGACTTCCAATGAGTGAAAATAAAATATCAACGTCCTTGAAGAATACTGTTCCTCTTGACTTTCATCCAATTTATCTCCACCTACAAAAATATTGATTATAAAAATTGATTAATTAAATATTAATTAATTAAGATAAAATAAAAAAAATTAATACACACTTACAAGTCCTCGAGGCCACGCGATGTGGTGTCCAATAGCATCCTTGATGGTTTTAAGTATTCTATGTCGCATCATCAATGTTTCTAGAAAATCTAATGGAGATTTGACCACTACTTCACATCACCCATCACCAGCGGTGTTCCTCCAACAATTTTGGTTGGCTGTTCGCTAAGGAGCATCCCATTTGCCAATAATTTCTTCTCAGTTGATAAAATCTTGATAGGGAATACTTAAAACTATTATACATGTCATAAAAAAATTAGTAAATACATATTGCACATATATATAAAAATTAGTAAAAAAAACAACCTTATTAGTGGGTGTTTCCAACAAATCTAAAATAAAAAAGAATTGGGAGCTGAGAGAGGAGGAGGACCTCGTGGTATATTTGCTGCGAGGGATTGGTGGATGTAGAGGAGATGATGGAGAAGGGCTGGTAGAGGAGATGTAGAGGTGATGATGGAGAGGGGAGGTTTAATTTCATATTTGGTGGAATGCAACAATGTGAAACGGTAATGACCAATCTTTTTTTTTTATTGGGAAGCAATAATGGGGAATTGTCCATGGCTGATTTTTTTCAAGTGGAAGCCTAAGGTATTGGATAGGGAAATCAGAAATATTAATTCAATCTTGATGCAAGCACGCCAACTTTTTCAATCAAAATGTTAAAGCCCACCAAACTACTTTTGGAGTTTACCTTTAGGCCAGAGACCAATTTGAAGCCCATTGAACTTTGTATCCCCACACTTTCAGAGAAATAGACAAACATTATTTACCATGTGTAATCTCAAAATCATGTATTTTGAAAAAAGACAACATTGGTTCTCCAGAATTAAATATCAAGGATGTCACCAAATTATAGTTGAATAATGCTTCCGATATTGTCACCCTCAAACACAAGGGAATCATCTCAATGACCACCAATGCTTGATTTCTTGTAAACAAGACCAACTACTTATGTCAGTAACCACATATTACACTCAGGTAGTCAGGTAATTGTCAAATATATAGCTCAATTCACAATTAACAGGGGTCATTTTGATGCCACTACTGCTTGTACAAAGCGCAACTACTTGTGGGAAGAAATTGCTAAAAGAACAGAGGATGATCCCACTCTCATGCAAAAGAGTTACTAGGGAACCCAAATACTGAGGATTCTGAATGTTCAATTGAATGAATTCATAAGGAGAAAAATATGAGTGACTTCTGGAGATCTGCATAACAATCTTCTGAAATTCAAGAACAGGTGCTAAATTGTCTCTACTATTTTTCACGCAAGAACAGTTTGGAATTTGTAGGGATTCTTTTGGTTGGTTTACCAAGAACGAATCATTATAAAAATGCTCAGAGCGAGATGGGAGCCTAGGAACGCCATGTTGTGTGTTCTCTAGATACAGAAAATGATACCACTGTGCATCTGTTATATTGTTGTCCACTTCCTAACTATTGTGGTCTAACTTGGTGACAGCAACGGGGCTCAAGGATGGGTTCAATGACTTGGAATAGATTATGGTAAAAGAGTACCAAAAAACAAGGGGAAGAGCCTTATGGAAAAAGGGTAAAATCTTCATTTCAGCAGACTGTTGGGCCAGAAGTCGTTTTACTCATATGTTGTGTTAGCTGTTGTGATGGTTCTTACTGTTTTCTCATTTATTTTCTTTCTTGTTCATTGGTACTGTATCTCAAATTCATCCATGAAAGTTGGTGGTAGAATTCCTACTAATTTCTTAAAAAAAAAATGCTATTATGGTGACAGATAGTTAACTCAGCTGGTGGAAATTAATGCACAAGTAAGCACATCAAAGCCCATAATTCAGCCAACTTAGCAGAGTGATCAGAACTATGATGGGATATCTACAAATTTCCTGGAATTAAAAGCTACTCAGTATTTTTATTATCATTAATACTAGATGAAATTATCTAGTTCAGACATCGTTAGGCAAAAGAATTTTTTCATGAAATTTACATGATCAATTGTTCATGGATTGTTAAAGTTCAGTCATCCAGTCAGTTATTTTGTCCCTGTCATCTAGTTAAAGAGTTAATCTAAGTTTCTAAAATTAATAAGGAAAAACAATGATTCCTGAAGTGAAATTTATAATTTAGATTACATCACAAAACACAACACTTCAGTAATACATTTCTTCTTATGCCAAGATTTTGCTATTCAAAATCAGTATTGTGTTGCCAAAGAAATGGCTATTTCCAATATCTATCAATAATTCGATTTCAGTTACATACAGCACACCTAAATGATCCTGTGACTAGTACCAAAGTTTTAACCTTGAAAGAAGCCACTCACCTCACCAGTGGCAATATGTGATAAGAACCTATCTTCGAATTCTCGACAAAGCTCCAAAGCAATAGCCCTGGTTCCTTCCGCACTATGTACCATTTGTTTGCCAAGCCTTACCAACTTATCCTGAACAACTTCGGACTTACCCTGCAGCCTGAAAAGTTTGATGGTGCATAATGAGAAATTAACATCTCAATTTAACAAATGCAAAATACAAGCATTAAGCATCTATTAATGCACAGTCAAATACAAGCATTAAGCTATGACCCTCAAAGCTTATTTAAGCATCAATATTCCAAGACAGATTATTTAATTATCATTCAGCAAATAAATCTTAGTTTGGCAAGGGATGAGTGGCAGGATAAAGGGATAAATGATGCAGAATTGGCTAAAGAACAATTTATTTATTGTACAAATAATTGGGATAACAATTGTCTTAGTTTTGAATCAAAAGTTGGGATTTTTTTGTGTAAAAGCTAATATACATTTAACCCCCTTATTATCTTGATTTTGAAAAATATGAATTAGGAAATAATCAAGAGACATTTTAGGGTATGGTTATTCCCACCAACCAAGTTCACAATCCCACCATTCAATATTACAAAAAAACTTGGATTCTCATTTTCATTATAGTGCATCAATCCCACCACCTATACAAATCCCACCACCAAAATCAAATAACAACACAATCCCACCACCTAAATCAAAATAAAACCAAACCCTTACTCCCACCATCTCTCCCCTTTTTTTTCTGCTGTCGACTAAAATTAGCGATGTCGATGGTCCGGCCAATCACAGCTGACCCCTCCCTCTCTCCGGTGACTCTCCGATTCGTCTCCAACGACACCTTGCATCATTTTTTTTGTGTATGTGATGTCCTAGATGAAAGAAGAGGGACCCAATGTGAATATGTGAGATATATATTCTTGATTTGTGTTTTTTTTTTTGTTTGTTGTGTTTTCATGTGGCCTTTGTGATTGTGTTTCCAATGCCTTCGGGTAGCATTGGAAATCCATCACTAATAATCCGTCAATCTGGGGCTTCTATAAATTGAGATTTTCCTTTGACACATCAACGTCATCTGAAATCGATCGGGTTGACAAAACTTTGTCGAACTGGGGCTTCTGTACACTGAAATTTTCATGTGACACAACAAAGTTAAAATACATATTGCCGAGTTGACGGAGTAATCTCATGTATTATAGATTGGGTTGACAGATGACCGTCGAACTGGGGCTTCTGTAAACTGACATACTATTTTAGCACACTAACATCAAAATACATACTGTAATGTTGACAATGGTAATGGTATATGTAATCAATTGGGTTGACTGATGGCTGTCAAACTGGGCTTATGACACACCATGTCGAAATACATATTGCAGAATTAACGGAGTAATGTCATCTAGTATCGATCGGGTTGACGGATGACCATCGAAATGGGTTCAAAAAGTGAAAATATATCTACTCAACCAGTTCCTGTAGAGATTACATGTTGAAAATCGACTAGGACACATCAAACTAAGTTCACCTGTTGATATTGCCTACAAACTTCCATAAATTACTAAACAATACTACATTGAAAATTCCATGTATTGCCAACAAACATTTGAACAACATGTACTAATCAAAATCTTTCAAAAAGACTGAGCCTATTCAACTTGGTAAAAAAAAGGGTCTAAACACAAAAAAAACACATGAGACATTGCCGTAGATCATTCATTTGATGTGACCTAAACTATGTCTCAGCTGAGTCAGGAAGTGTTATTCCATCTTTGAAATAGTGGATCACATGTTGAATCCCTTGATCTGCAGTGGTACCAGCAGAGCCCATATCAGGAAATGCTTTGAGATAGTGAACGATATTGTTGATATGCTACACTCAGGGAAAACCCTTACAATAAAAACTCTCATTACTTGTAATGTAAGAGTTTAAACCAAACAAATGGAATCACATACATGGCTTTCAATCCAAAAAAAAATAGAGATCAAACCATACATTGCTTTAACAATACCCTAGATTCCTATCAAAACTCTAACTTTGAATAAAAAAAATTCTTAATACTTGTAAGGTAAGAGTTTTAAATCAAGCAAATACAACCACAAAACATGGCTTTCAATCCAAAAAAAAAAATAGAGCTCAAACTATACATTACTTTAACAATACCCTATCTTCCTATCAAAACCCTAATTTTGAATTAAAAAGGTCTCGATACTTGTAATGTAATGATTTTAAAACAAACAAATGCAATCACAATCATAACATGCAATTCAACAAAAAAAATAAACCCTAAAACTTTCACTTCTTTAAAAATACCCTAAATTCCTATAAAAACCCTAACTTACAATAAAAAAAACAGTAATTACTTGTAACGTAAGAGTTTATACCAAATAAATTAAATCACACACATGACTTTCAATATAAAAAAATAGAAATCAAACCATACATTGCTTTAACAATACCTTAGCTTCCATTCAAAACCCTAACTTTGAATAAAACTCTCAAAACTTGTAGGGTAAGAGTTTTAAACCAAACAAATACAATCACAATCATAATTTACAATCCAAAAAAAAAGACCCCAAACCATACATTTCTCTAAAAACATCATAAATTCATATGAAAACTCTAACATACAATAAAAAAAACCCTCAATAATTAAAATATAGGAAGAGATTGAATAACTCATGAATCACTAATAACAATGGAGGAAAAATAGATTCGAAGAATCATTTACCTCTCTATTTATGTTTGGGGGCATCGTGGGTGGAGTTAGGGCGGACTGTGGAAGGTGATCCCGTCACAGTGGCCTCGCGGCGGTCTCGTGGCGGTCTTGTGGTAGGCTCGTGGTGGACTCTCGGCGGATTCACGACGAAAATCGCATCGGATGTGAAGGAGAAGAAAACCTAAAAAACAGAGAGAAGGGGGAGAAGAGAGAGTTTTTCATTTCAAAATAGGTAGGTGGTGGGGTTGAGATTGCATTAGGTGTGTATTTATTATGAGGTGGGATTGGTGTAAGTTAAATTGGGAGGTGGGGGGTTTAAAAAGATGGTGTTGCTAGTAAATTGGTTGGTGGGAGTAACCGCACCCGACATTTTATCCTCTGAAATTGGGATGAGTTCTCTACATTTTATTTCCTTGTCAAAACTAAACCTTATTTACTATAATGGGAATTCATTGAAGTTAAAGAGCAATGAACTGTGACAATGTCCTTTCATATAAGAAAGAAATTACACTTTGACCACCAAGAAGACTAGTACTAAGAAAATTATGTTTTGGCCCCCGATATACTAGTAAATAACCAATTTTTAAGAAAGAAATATAGGTGATATCTTACAAAAAGAAAACCCCTGAAAAAAATAAAGAAAACGAGGATCTCTATACAACGATTAAAAAAGGGAATTAAAGAAAATAACAAAATCATCCCCCCTCCCCCCCACCCCCACCCCCCCAAACATACCTATCACACCTTAGAAAATTTTCCTTTTCACCTGTTCGGGGATTTGCAAGTATGCATAACACATGCACTCCCTTATGTTATTTAATTGCCAAAACACACATACCACTAAAACACTCAAACTGGAATCCACATAAGAAATACACTCTTAACAATAATCAAATAAAAGAATACCAGGAACACTCAAACTGCAATCCACATAAGATATACACTCTTAACAATAATCAAATAAAAGAATACCAGGAATACTCTATTTCATTTATAAGAAGGATGAAAGGGCACGTTGATGTACCCAGAGAGCAGGTTTGGGAGCCTGACTTTCATACGCTTACGGATTTGATGAGCAAGGGTCTCTACCAAAGAAACTCTGCCGAGCTTATTTTGAGGGGCACCAGTTAGTATAGATCGTGAACTTTCACTCTCAGCTCGCCAGGCAGTCTCCAACGAGTTCTCTGCTCCAAGAGATCCAGATTGTGCAGATGCAATGGAAACAGATTGCCCAAGAGCAACCCAAGGAACATCTAATGTATTTCGTGGTCCCTGATTCAATAAAAGTGCCTGAACAGCAGCAAGGACCTTCTGATCTCCAGTTGCTTGGTCAATTTTACTAATAACACCGATTGTTCTTGTACCTATTTGGCAAGGCCAAGGAGAAAGTTATAGTGACCAACAAAGTTTAGAAATAAAGAAATTTCTGTTGTTACCATCTGAATCTTGTTCCCTAGCCAGTTTTAGAGCTCGAGATGAAGAAAATTCTGAAGCTTGAGCAGCAGGTACTACAACAAGCAATACGGCATCATTATGTGCAGCATACTCGGTAACCTAAAAAGGAAACCCTTTCCAAAGCTTAGAAGAATCATTCACGAATTAAAATGTGAACTTAAATCCACATATAAATTCAAGCAACATCACGACAGCAAAAAAATGACAGCATTTGCACTTGAAAAAAGAGAGAATGAACTCACCAATGATTCATCCATACTCCTTTGGTCTAATCCAGGCAAGTCTATCAATTTTAATGGTGGTGCTGACAAAAGAATCAATCTAGTTAGATAGCAAAGAGAACAGAGGGAGAAGAGAAATATTTCTTCTCAGAAAAGTGGATATCATAATAACAATAAACAAGGGAGGTTATTACACAGTTTGGAATTAGGAGGAGATTGTGTTAAACTCATGAGAAGATACTGACTCACTCCCAACTACATAAACAATGTTAAGCACTGCAATATACTCATAGCAATGGCAAGATGGTACAGTTAGGCTTTCGGTGCTCGTCAATGGAAAGATGGTGGGCTACTTCAACATGGGAAGGAGTTTTCGACAAAGTGACCCATTGTCCCCATTCATCTTCATCCTTGTAGCAAATGTGATAAGTAGGATGATTCATCAGGGCATGGCCTATGGTTGGATTCATGGATTAGAAGTCACAAGAGGGGTTCCCGGGTATCCCACATTCAGGCCAAGGACTTTTAGTGTTCTTTTCTGAATTCTATCATTTAGATGCCTCGTCTCTTTGGTATTTTTTTATTGTTTTGCCCGGGCATATCATTTGATTTTTTGAGCTCTTACCTCCCTCTCTCTCTCTCTCTCTCTCTCTCTCTCACTTTTTTTGATAAAAAGGTAAAAATAATGAATTTTGTTCTATTATGGAATTTTATAATTTGGCAAACTTGTGCATGCTGATTTTCGTTGTTCTTTTGTCCTAAATGTCTCCTTGTGTACCTTTCCAAATTATCTATTAGAAATACGTTAGGAATCCATCCATTTCATTGGAAGTTTTTTTTTTTTTTTTTAACCATTTTATTTCCCTTTTCTATTTTCACTTAAAGAATCTGACTAAGATAGCATTTTAATTTATAATGGATCTATTTTCAGGGTAGCAGTTGGAAAGTCGTTGCGAGTTTTGAAGGAAATTTTCCTAATAGAATTAAGCAGCTTCCCTTGGACAGACATTTTGACATCAATAATGTTAAAAGGGTATTTCCCTTTCATCACTTTTAGTTTTACTTTTCCCCAGTAATTTTGCAACAACTAATCACCATGTTCCATTCGTTTTCAGATTGTGCTGGAGGCTGATGGCTATCAACCATATTTGATATCTCCTGAGAAAGCTTTGAGATCACTAATTAAAATTGCATTGGAACTGGCAAAAGAACCATCACGCCTTTGTGTTGATGAGGTATCATTATGAGTTATTTTCAACTGTTTCAGTGCTCTTTCTATGATTTGTATAATTATTTGTTATTGTATTATTCCATATATATTTTTCTTATTAGATATAATATTTTCTGAAGTATCTTTTCATGATCTGCGTATTTGTTTCATTTACACGCTTTATAAATTGTCTTGTATCTCTGGAATGTGAGAAAATATGCGTTGGAATGTTCGTGCTTTTTTAAAAAACATAAGTTAACATTTGTAATATATCAAAAGGTTAATCTCATATGTGGTGTGGTATTTGGCTCACTTGGAATGAATGTATCTTTCAGCAAAAAAAGGTAGTTCTTGGAGAATAATTGGGAGACTATATCCTCCATTGTTAGAGATTGGGTCATGATGAAGTGGACAATCCATATACCGTTATGGGATATCTTTGGTTCGTGAAGTGAAATACCAGGGTCATGTTTCTTTAGGGGGGTTTCTCCCCTAGAGAATTTCTTCCTTCTATCCTTTCCCTTATCCTTTTTGTTTAACATTTTGTAGAGAGGTCACTTGGCTCTTTTTGTTCGGGGGCATCTTTTTCTTAATAAGATTGCTCCTAGCTCTTTTGTCAAAAAAAAAAGAAAGGAAAAAGAGTGTCCAATGATTACAAAGAGAAGCAACTTGAAGAACTTCAAAGGAGGGAACGGAATAGTTTACTATTTGAGTTGCATCCCTTTAAAAGTCTCCAAGAGCTTCTATAATGGAATATTTCAAAAGTACATTTCATAACACAATGTGCGGTTTTAGAAGCCCGAGGCATATGATCTAGCATGTGCGTTTTTTTATGGGGACCTTTCGAACGGAATATTCGAATCCAATGGGGTTTGAATGGTAGTTCAAACGTTTAAAAAATAAATGCTCTTGGAACGAACTCCATTCGAACGACATTCTACGTTTGAAGCGTTTGAATGACAGTTAAAAAATAAATAAATAACGACTATTCGAACGGACCTATGAGTCCGTTCGAACGGTCAACATTTGTGGCCGCACGTGCGGTTTGGACCCTGACCACACATGTGGACCACATATTACTTTGAAACATTGGATCTGATAACTATCACTTCAACACACTATTTTGCAAATGCAAGACGAGAACAAGAAGATATAGATGTATCGATGTATAACGGATTGCCAATTAGACTGCTAGTTTGCCTAGCTTTCTTGATCCCCATGGATGGGAAGATTTTGGAAATCTAATCCAAATTGGAATAGATTCCAATCTTTCTTTTTCAAATTTGCATCCTCCATTCCATCTACGAAGAATAAGAGGTCTCCCAGCCATTATCCATGCCCCCCTCAAAACCACCCCAAGAATTGCAACAAGATCCTCTTCTAGGCTAAAATTAACAATGAATAATTGCCTTGTGATAATTTCAAAAGGATTTCCAGATGCACGAAATGTGAGGAAGGGTTTATAGAATGTTTCTTTTGAATGAAATACACAACAATTTCTTTCTTCCATTTATCTTCCATTTCTTTGACATCTTGATCTGAAAACAACCTTCCTTCATGAGTTTCTAGTTTGAGGAATTCCAATCGCGTCATTTGGGAATGATTAGACTGAACGGGAAATAGATCTGCTCAGGCTTTTTTCTACAATAAGCGATTGGAATTGCTGATTCTGAACCTGTCTAGCATGATTTGGAGGATTTGGAATCTTCTCTGTCAATGCTGGTGGATTGCCTTTCCCTTCTTGATGATTCGGTAGTTTTTCGCTGGCCAACCTGCCGGAGATAGGAGCAGAGGAAATGCTGCCCAAGGAGCGTCCCAAATTTCAGATCCCGCCATTATTTGGAATCTATGTGCTTGTGTTGACATTATTTGTTTTCTGTAGTTCATACTTCATCCATTCTGTTCTTTTGGATTTTCTTCATTCTTCTATCTTTGATGTTGGTTAGTCTGTTTGGAATTTTGTATTCATTTTTTTCTTTGAGAGAAAGATAGGAATCCTACCACCTTTGTATTGAAAATTAATGGGGTGCAACCATACAACTCGAGAAAAGGTGATATAAAAAAAAAACACAAGGAAACAAGCAGATGGACAGTAGGTCAGGCACCTACTATACTAAACCTGAATTTTTTGTTCATGTCATGTCATCCCTTTGCAATCTTGGTGGTACCTTATCATGTCGAGAGTTCCAAATGCATGTATGCTCACTCATAGGGAAATACATGCAGGGAGGAGGGTGTACACAAATCCTTAGCGTTTAGCATTTTTGCTGTCATGTTTATTACATAGAATAAGCTTTTATTTGAATTACTGTGTGAAATAAAAGATCTCTTTAAATATGAATATGTTTTGCTTGCCACAACAGGTACACCGTACACTGTGTATTGATAGACATAGTTTGTAACACCCCCACACCCATTATCCTCTATTAAGGCATGCGATACGGTGTGTCGCGTCAATTACAATTTCATAATATGACAGATAAACCAATACTTTAAAAGTCACATAAATTTAAAACATAAATCAACCACAGGATCTCAATAATTCATTCTCAAGCGAATGATTACACACGAGTTCTTTATTTGCTAATATAATAAATAAACATCCCCTGGTTTTGCTGATAAAGCTAAGGTCGTCCACTACATGCCATGAAGAAGGCTTATTCAAACACCTACGATGCAACGAAAACTAAACCGCCAACACCCACCACGATCGACGATCGCCAACGACTACTATGAAAGGTTAGGAAAAGAGAGGTGAGCTACCACACGCTCAATGAATGGACCTTAACGTCCTAATAATAATAATAATAATAATAATAATAACAACAATAAGATCTTAAGAGTATTTTCCAAAATATCCGAACCAACAGAAATATAAACTTTTCACAAATATTGCGATAAAACGGAATGCTTCTCTTTAGAGGAAATAGCCACCATCTCATACTATCTACATGATGCGTATGATGCAACGGACACGCATGCCTGTATGGCACGCAACCGAAAGTGCTCCATCTAGAGCTTGGTCACACAGATCAATCGTCACGCAGACGGGTGTCACATAGATACGGTCCCACTGTACCTCGTCACGCAGACGATGTCATGCAGACGAATGATATGCATGCAAGATAACCTCCACAATTCACATATTTGCATGCAAGAATAACATAATATTCAGGATACAGTTCATACGTAAAATAACGTATCAAAATGTGATGTCATGCTCATGTAATTCATATTCAAAATAACAATTGTATTCATAACATAGGTATGATGCGAATATGACAGATATATATAGTTTTCAAAAATTACGACTAGACCCACTCACCTTCGGTCCGACGACTCGCAAATCAAAACCAAGCTTTACAGTAACCTAATCTGGTAAGAAACAATAGCAATCGATCAAAATACGCAGAACGTAAAAACTCAGTTTATTCTGTAAAAATCTTTAACTCTTCTAGTATTGAAAACAAAACACGTGTCTTTTTAAAACTTTTGTTAAACCAAAAAGGTTTGACAATCGAAATCAAGTCATATGTATAAAACTCCGATAAAAAACCAAATAAAAAATCCATTGAAATCTCTTCAGAAACCCTAAGTCTATCATAGGTTTAGATACAAACATGGATTTACGTTCGAATCTTCAAAAATCATGAAAACACATCACCAGTTTAGATCTAAGCATATAAGGATTTAAAACAACGCTTAAAGGATCAAAACACGAGTTTACTTAAAATGAATAACCTTAAACATGATATATATATTTAAACATATTATTTTTCTTTCATGAGAGGCTTATAAAACACCTAATAATATCATAGTACCCTAGTTATAATCAGATTCGAAATCGATTTATATTATCTTAAATATCATGAAATAAAAGAAAAACCCAACAAAAAAGCTTAAGACATCAAAGTTGCGATTGTATATATGTGAGATTCAATATCAACAATCAAAACTTGTAAAACACCTTGAAATCAATATCATGTTAAAATATATGGATCCGAGATCATACGAAATCTTTTAAAAAAAAACCTAATAAGAACATGCTCTTTTGTTTTGAAAACCTAAGAAACACAAGATCATATGTAAATAACATTCAAGGGATTCATCACCATTCAAAAGCTCTTTAAAAAATTTTAGAATACTCACCAAAACCTCGTCGATACACCCTTTCCCGAGCCCCCACACAATTGTGCCGAAAAGAAGAGAAGAAAATACTTTTAGGGTTTGAAAATACTATGGTTTCAATGCCAAAGAAAATAGGGAGAGGGAGGTTTAATAATTCTCACACGCACGTGGGGACAAATATCGCGACACCATCAAGCCAATTAACGTCAATCAATGTGTTTGCTCCTTTAAAAAATGGACCAAATTTGAAATCAAATTCCGCCCAGATCGACAGCTCTTATTGAGTCCGTCGCGCAAGCACCCAACGGCTTCTTGAGGATCCGTCGCCTAGAAACCGACGGCTCCTCATGGATCTGTCGCCCAATAACCCGACGGCTTCACCTAAAGCCGTCTTCCAGTAACCCGACGGCACCTATAAGCTCCGTCAAGCACTGCCTGACCCGATTAAAAGATACAGTTGTTACATAGTTTTAGCTGCTCCAAATGCTACACCTGGGTTGGGGAGATACCACCCTTTTAAACGAGAAGTGAGTCTACTAGCTATTACTGGAAGGAACGATTGAATAATTATTTTCTGCATCTAGTTATGCTTACATGCAACCTATATTGATGATATATGGTTGATGACAAGGTCATTGCAATTGCATCTGCTGCACTCGATGGCTTCAGAAATGAAGCAAAAAAAATGGTTGTTGCTTTAGTTGATATGGAACGAGCTTTTGTTCCTCCTCAACACTTCATCCGTTTAGTACAGAGGAGGTACTCTTCATGTTATAGGGATACTTTTGAAATTAGAAAGTTCGTTTTTACTCATGTTCTGTTCAAGCTAGCTTTCCTTTAACATGAATTTATGTTAATTAAGATCAACTACTTCTGATATACATTTTTTCCAGCCAAAGTACTTTTCCTTTGCAGTTTTCTGATGCAATCCTGTTACTGTTACTGTCTCTCAGGATGAATAGGCAACGCCGTGAGGAAGAGTTGAAGAATCGCTCGTCAAAGAAAGGTCACGAGGCAGAGAGAGCCGTACTTAATAGGGTTGGTGTAATCATCTTGTATTGACTATCTAATTTAGAGTTGGTCAATTATATCTGAATATATAATCAAATTGTTTGAGTGATTGCCCTTTGTGGTACATGAAAAGCTTCGATATATTCATGGTGTGCATGCTTAAATTTTATTGCATGTCTTCTTCAGGTGACAAGTCCTCAAATTGGGGGTCAGCAAACAGGTGGTGGCTTGAAATCAATGAAAGAGAAGTTTAATCAAGGTGAGAAGGATGTGAAAGATGGATCATCATCTTTGCAGACTGCCGGAGCTAGTGGGGAGATGACTGCAGGTTCATTCACTAACCACGGAGATACTTGAACTACCATTTGACTTTCTCTTTTGCCTTGTATCAAGACATAGTCGTACGCTGTACATATTGCTTTCTATATTATAACCCATTGGAGTTTATTGATTTTTTCTCTAATTTCGGTTTGATATTTCGCCAAACACAAGATTTTGGACAGATTTCTTAGTTGAGTAGTAGAGTAACATCATAAATAATGCACTCACATTGTAAAACATGTTTCTTTTATTGTATTACATCCCTGTGCTATGATAATCATATTTTTATTCCTCAATTATAATTATCATGAAAGGTAGGGGATCTTACCTAGTTAAGTATTTTTATGGGTTTAAAAAATGATAGGGACTTATTTTTGTGACTAGAGTTGAATAAAATAAATTAAATGAGGTGCTTAGAAAGATTTATGTGATTATAGAGTGACATCAGATTTTGACAGATTTTCTTTGTTGAGTAGTAGAGTATAACATCACCAAGAATGCACTCACTTTGTAGAACAATGTTTATTTTTATTATTATTGCAATGCATCCCTCTTTTCTATGATAATTATATTTTTATTCTTTGATTATAATTATGATGAAAGGTAGGGGATCTTTTTTGAGGAAAATATAGGTGCTTCTTGTTAATTAAAACGTCCCCCCACGAAAGAGATGAGAACTCCGTACAAAATATTAAAAAAAGAAAGAGTAAAAAGATAGGAGGGAGCATTAGGGAAGGGAAAACCCCTTCGAAGCTCCCCTCCCGAACCATAGAACATCGATAATGGTTGATGGAGTCTCCACTTCCAAAATCATGGTGACCCAATCTCTAAGAATCGAAAAGATTGTCGTCCAAGTGCTCTCCAAATCTAAGAGATTGTCGCCCACTTCAACCGGTTGACCTTTGTGAGAACCTTGTCAAGCGTGAGAATCCACAAAAAGCAATCGATCTTCAACAGCACGAGGGCAACCCATACCAGGCACTTGAATGGGGTAATGGGAAAGCCTTGGGAGGGATTCTTTTTGAGCTTCCTGTAAAGGGTCTTCATGGTTAAGTTGTTACGATAAGACAATTTCCAAGACCTTGATCATTTTCCAAGTTTAAATCCACCACTTGGAGAGTCGCGGGAAGGAAATCAACTCCTCCGCTTCAACATCATTTATGCTTCAATGCAAATAAGGAACCCAAATAATGGTATTCTCAATGTGCGTGAAGGAATCAGGAACGTGATCATTCTCTTCTAATACCACCTGAAAGAGGTTAGGAAAAAGAGAAGTCAAGGAAGCTCCTTGGACCCAATCATATTTCCAAAATCAATTTTCACCTGTTTCCTATGAGGAATTGGATCTCTTCTTTAACCACTGTTGCCATCTCTAAGAATATCCTCATCTCTAAGAATAGCCTTCAACAATTTAGAGAGAATGACTCTAGGTAGGGGATCTTACATAGTTAAATATTTTTAGGGGTTCCAAAAGAATATAGTAGGAACTTTTTGTGAGTAGAGTTGAATAAAAAAATTAATTAGAATGAGTGTTTTACAAAAGAATAAAGTGATTGTAAAGGAAGATAATAGTATATGATAAAGAGAATTTTACATTTTATTCTCAAACATCCATAGTGGCTTCGAATGTTCTATTGTTAATATAACGTCTTTTTTTCTCTTTTTTTTTTTTAAAGGTTGATTCTTTCAGACCTTCATATTAAAGATGATCGCCTTTGAACAAGAGGAGATAAGGGATTTCCTAGTAAAAGGAAAAAGTAAAGTAATTAAAAATACATAAACAAATGAAAAGGAAAAGAAAATTCATCTCTCCCCAAATGCTTGTTATGGGAAAGACCACATCAATTAGGCCCCATGATCGTGGATGTCAATTCTTCACCACAGAGTATCATATTCCAGGCCTAGAGTGATGTCGTAATAGTCACCCAAATGTTTTCCTCATAAATATAATTTTTCGAAAGATCAACTCATTCCATGTTGATCGCGTGAGGAATATACAAAAAATTGATATACAAACAACAATAAATGATTTTGTATGCATTATCATCCTATAGAACACAAAAATTTGGAAAAAGTAAAAAAGAAAGAGGAAAAGATATCTAACTCGAAGAACCCGGTCTTCTAATTCTCCCTAATCACGTGAAACACAAATATCTTTTTTTATAAAAAGAATGTATCAAAGATCGCGGTGCTCTGGTGAACAAGGGTGTCTTTGGGTAAAAAATGAATGGATGGGTGTTTCAGGCGAAAAAAAGAGGTGGGTACTGTTTGTATGCCCTTATTCATTTGAACAATACATTTACAATAGGTATTAGGCACCTGTTGCCCAAGTCCTAATGTAAATGCACTTTTCAGCATTTAAAACATGTTTTTTAAATAATAAAACCATTGTTCCCTTTGAATGGTTAATGTGAGCGGGTACATGCGATCGCATATGCCTTTTGACCCCTACTGCACATGTGGATCATATGTTATATTAAAACACTAGATACATATTGCATTACATGTACTAAAGATAATTGATAGATAACCAATGAAATTGATGTATTATATCTGAAATGAAGAAATTAGGGAAGTTTGCATTTATACCCCTGAAAAAACATCTATTTAGCGTTATACCCCGTTTAAAAAGCTAATTGCATGTATACCCCTAGAAAATTTAATCGTTTGGCATGTATGCCCTTCCACCTGTCACAGTTAATTTTTTTGACCTAACCACAATTACCTATCTAACCATTCCTCGTGAAAAAGTCCCTAATACCCCTAGGAAAATTTGCATGTATACCCTTAAAAAACATCTATTCGGCATTATACCCCACTTAAAAAGTAATTGCATGTATACCCCTAAAAATGTTGATCCTTGTGCATGTATGTCCTTCCATTTGTCATCGTTAATCTATTTGACTTAACCACAGTTACCTATCTAACCATTCACTGTGAAAGTCCCTTATACCCCTATGACACATGTCTAAAATCCAAAAAAACAAATACGCCTCCTCTCACATCCTCTCTTCCCACAAATGAAAATTTAATTAAACAGATAGAGGCATATAAATCAATATATCTCGTTAGATGATGTTTACTATATAAAAATAAATAAAAACTTATGAGGCCTGTGTTTTGAAATGTAAAAAGGACTTAGTCAAATATTTTCCTATAATTTTTATTAGCATTATCATGATTAATTTTGTGTTTGATTTTTGGGGCCTGAGGGTTATGGTGTTTTGGATCATCAAATGGTGTCGTTGAAGTATTGAAATACTAGTAAATTTTGGGTACTAGATAAGTGGCTAGTTAGGATTTTATATTACTGAGGGAAAAAATATTGCACTTTATGAATAATGTTTTAGAAGAAAAAATATCTAGAAACATACAAGTTCAAATGTAAAAAAAAATGAAATATGTTCAAAAAAAATTTCTATGAGACCGGGGCAAACGGATGGAGGTAGTCTTCTCAGCTTGGTCGTAAGGTCGGCCACATGGGTCCCTCCGATATCAAATAAAAAAGAAAAAAAGGAAAAGAAAAGAAACAAAAATATATTTGATTCCCACAAAACAGACGAGATGATAGACTTTGGAAATTGAAGAAGGGGTTTTATTTGAAATCTTTTGATTTTAGGGATAAATTAGTAAAATTTCAATACCCCAATGGTCAATAGGGTATATTAGTCATAGTTTTGCCCCAACAAGATGGGTGCAACAACTATACCACACCCTCAAGTCCTAAGTCAAATGAATATTATGCATGTACCCCGTTATTAACTTATGTTAATTAACATGTTGTATATTACTAATAATAGAGGTAGTATTCCAAACAAAACTACCTAAGTCATGCCATATTCTATACAATACATAGGCAAATATAAGTTAGAATAGGGGGTTCTATACAATATACGAGTTATACAACCTAGCATGCGTGATATTTAGCATATTTAGGGTGCAAATAAAACCCCAGGAAGGGCGAAGCACGACTGTGTGCATCGAGCGCTCCTGGAAGGGTTGGAATTGAACCACTCACTGATACCCGGATCGACACGCATCCCATCCGACGAGGTCTGCAAGGTAAGGGTATCAATAGGGGTGAGTATTTCCACATAAAAACATTTATGCCCCGTTTGGGAAGCGGAATAGGCGGGTATAAGGGTGGTATAAGAATGGATAAGGAAATGGTTGTTTGTTTGCAGAGTATAACTTGGTATTACTAAGCCAGTTTAAACGAGTATAAGAGAGTATAAGAATTCTTAATAACTCCTAGGATAAGCTATACTTACTTTATCCATTCTCATGGGCCCACATGTCAAATTAACTTTTTACATCTTATCACATCAAATCACCTATCAACACCTCTTATACATCAAAGGGCCCACATGTCAAATCAACTTTTTTACACTTTATTTATATTTTATTATTTGAAACCAAACAATTCAATCTTTATTCTTACGTTTTCCAATGAGAATAAAAAAAACACAACCAAACATAAAATCTCTTATTCATGTAGATTTGTTATCTATACTGGCATAGTTATTTATCCAGAATAACTCAATTCCGCTATCCAAACTAGACTTAGAATATATTAGAAATGCATAAGACTTAGACATGCACGTATATGGCTCTCACGCATGCAACCATGCACGCACGCACGCGTGCCCGAGCCTCCCGCACACGACCCGAGCCCTTGGACGCACGCGCCCGCACATGTGCCCGCACCCCCTAGCTCCCTTCGGTGAACACAGACGCGCTGCCCCGCACGCACCCGCGCACGCCTGTGCGCTCGTCTGTGCCCTCCTGCCCACGCACGCGCGGATAGACCGGGCACACGCCCAGCCACTTCGAACCCCTCCTCAACCCTCCACACACACCCCAACACATCTACCTAGCATGCATGACTCTCCAACAGCCCCTAAAGCTAGGAAACCAAAGAAAAGAAGGGGAAAAGGCTTACCAACGGAGGGGGAGGAGAAATGGGAGATGTAGGGCTCTCGACACACCCATGACCACCACCACCACCACTCCTTAGCTTCTCCACCAACCTTGCTTGGCTGAAACAGGGGGGAGGATCCCATGGAAACATGAGAGGGAGAAGAGGAAGAGAAACAAATCACACAATCCACACATAAAGGATACACACACACAAACCTTGCTTTCTTGCACTTCCTTCTTGTGCTTCTTCTTCTCCTTCCTTTCCTCCTTCTCTTACACCCAAACAAAGAGACCAAAAAAATAAGGGGAGGTCGGATGGATTTCACACTTGAGAGGGAGAGAAAGAGAGAGAGAGAGAGACCCTTTTTAATGCTCTAAAGGGGGTTGGTGGGAACCTTGACTAGTCAACCTAACCAAGCTAGATGACAAAACCCATTGACCTATTCAATGGTCTTCTTGACTTGATCGACCATCCCCACTCAGGTGTGAAATGTAAACTAACCTCCCAATCCAGTAATGATCAAACTCGGATGCGATTCAGAACTGCATATTTTTCCTAAACGATACCGGAATTCAATAAAAATTTTATGGGCAGTAAAAACAGTACCAGGACCCATAATATGCAGTCAGATTTTCAATCGGATTACTCAAACTTACGCAGATAGCTAAAAAGTTAAAATTTTAGCGACTCCGATCGAAAAAAGAAAAGGCCCTAAATGTTAGGTCTGCGTCATTTAGGGTCATAATTTCGATCGGAGTCGCTAAAATTTTAGTTTTTAGCTACCTAATGGGGTTTGAGGACTCTGATTGAAATTCTAACTGCATATTATGGGTCCTGATACTGTTTTGTACTGCACATAAAATTTTCTTTGAATTCCGATAACGTTTATGGAATTATGCAGTTTTGATTAGTATTCAGATTTAATTTTGTTAAAATCTGAGATAAAGAGATAAAAATCCAATATTATCATGAGACGATCATTTTTTATCTAACTTTCATACAAAAGTAGAATTGGATCAACATGATTCATGTATCAAAAGTTATGGGTATTTTTCTGATTATACCCTGAAAATGAGAAATTCAGGCAGCAGCCTTGTTTGATGCTTAGCCTATATTTTGGAATAGCTAAAGAGGTTATTTGATCTGGGTATAAACATGAAAGTTGTAGATAATCTTCTTGGCTTTCTAATGGCATTAGAATCGTGTAATTCAGAGTTATATGGAAGAAGTTATGGCTATTTTAGTATAGGCTATCCAGAGTTTTTAAGTCTGAGGACAACTTGGCCATTCCATCCCTCCTTTGCATATTTAATCTCTCGCAAATACACGACCTTGGCCTCTTTTTTCCCCTCTTTTGGATCTGGTCCAGCCCTTGGTGTGTTTGGTGCTTGATTTGGGTGGAGGAAGTGAAGGTGTTGGTGGATGGAGCACAAAAAGATGTGTAGTTGTTGTTGTATTGTTGGAATTGTTTCCCCTTCTCTCTTGCTCCTCATTGTTTTTCCCTCCCATTTGGATTTCAGCCCCCCATATGTTTGTTGAAATGCCAAGGTGAAGCCATGTATAGAAGAGAAGCCAAAGAGAGGTGGTGGTAGTGGTAGTGATGGTCGAGATGGTCGTGGCGTACCTGAGGGCCCCAACATCTCCCCTTCCCTCCCCCTCTTATGTTTGGTGAGTTTTTCCTTTTCTTTAGTTGGTTTGTATGCATGGTTGGGAACTTGGGAGGGCATGCATGTAAGATATTTGAGTTTGGGTGTATGTGGGGGGCATGGGAGGGGGTTTGGAGGCTTGGGCGTGCGGGTCTGCACGCGCGCGCGGGGGTGCACGCGCCCGGGTGCGTACTCGGGGGCGCGCGGGAGCTTGCGGGGGTGCGCACGGGCGTGCGCGCGGGGCTGCCTGGGAGCACGCACGGGGTGCTCGGGGCTGCGCCCGGGGCTCCCCGGGGGTGCGTGCGGGGCTGCCTGGGGCCCGGTTTGGGCGTGCTGAGGGTCGGCACTCTCGGGTGGGTATCCGGGGGGCTCGGGCACGCATGCGTGCGTGCGAGCCCGTATGTGTGCTTGTCTAAGTTTTAGGCATTCCTAATTAATTCTAAGTGTTTGTATGTGGTTATACTCATCATTTTGATACCCTTACCTTGCAGATCTCGTCGGATGGGATGCGCGTCGATCCGGGTATCGGTGAGTGGTTTGATTCCAACCCTTCCGGGAGCGCTCAATGCACGCAGTCGTGCTTCGCGCTTCTATGGGGCTTTAATTGCACCCTAAATATGCCAGATATCATGCATGCTAGGTTGTATAGCTCGTATATTGTGTAGAACCCCCTATTCTACCTTATACTTGCCTATGTATTGTATAGAATATGGCATGACTTAGGTAGTTTTGTTTGAAATACTACCTTTATTTTTAGACATATCGAGCATGTTTAAACTTGGGTTAACAATGGGGTACATGCATAATATTCCTTTGATTTAGGACTTGAGGGCGTGGTATAGTTGTTGCACCCATCTTGTTTGGGCAAAACTATGACCAGCTTCTGGAGAGGACGAGGTATTCCCTCTCTCTCACCCTCCCTCTTTTCGTGGACTGAGTAAGTAGGCATTCCCTCTCTCTCGCTCTTCCTCTTTTCGCGAACTGAGTAAGTAGATGTAATTCCTACTTGACTCAGGCTTGCTTGGAATTATTGGCATGCACCTATTGTTGCGCGGATCGCGCTTAACCCTTTTCCTTTTAAGTTGGTGCTATCCAATGCATGTTAAGTTATTTCTTGTGTGTTTGCCTGTTTGAAGTCATGTATGTATGTTAGGTAGGCCATCATTGGGTAATTAATTGCATATCATATATATGTTTATTAGGCCATGAGCCTTGCTTAATGCGTTTAGGCAAGTGTATGACCTCTTATGGGGTCATACCATGGCGTCTTCACTAAGAATAAAATGTCTTCCCTACATTTGAGTTATGCGCCCTGGAGGAAATTCACGAGAATTCGTTGCGCTTATCGGTGTTTGATAACCGATGATGACGGATCCATAGGGATCGTATTCGCGTGTGTCGAGTGTTCTTCCATTCGTCGGCTCCGTGTAGAGACTACCCGGCGTAGTAAAGTCCGGTGAGATGCTCCCAAGTACTACTCATGACGCGTATTGGTGAGTCCATACGGCCGAGGTAGCGGTCATGGGAGGCTACCCGGTAGAAGCCAGAACCCTGTGAGGTGCTCCTAGGTACTATCCACGACGCTTGTTGGTGTGCCCATATAGCAAAGATAGTGGACGTGGGAGGCCAAGTGTGTTTAGTCTTTCTTTAAGAAATGAGAGTTAACATTAACACAAGCACCCTATTTATCCGTAAACTGTAGGGCTGCAACTTGGGTCGGGTTGAACTCGAACCCGACGGGTTGAACCCGATTTTTACATGGGTTGGGTTAACCAAATCGGGTTCGGGTTCGGGTTCAGGTTGACTCACAAATCGGGTTGGGTTCGGTTGGCCTCACTCCCAACCCGACCCAACCGAACCCGTAAACTAATGGTTAAAAGAAGATTATGGGTAGTCCAAATTTTAGGTAAACCTAGCTTATCTTACGGGTTGGGTTGGGTTGATTTATTTAATTTACACATTATGTTAGAAAATTCGGGTTGGGTCGAGTTGGTCCAATTCGGGTTGAAAATTGGGTTGGGGTCGGGTTAGTCCAATTCGGGTTAGGTCGGGTTGGGTCGGGTTGGTTTATTTAATTTCGGGTTGAGTTCGGGTTGGTCCAATTCGGGTTGAAAATCGGGTTGGGTCGGGTTAGGGTTGAGTAGTTTAGAATTCGGGTTGGGGTCAACCCGAACCCAACCCGCCTGAGTTGCAGCCCTAGCTACCAGGTAGTAGAGGCCACACCGGGAGAGACTACCGGATGACGAGCGGTGTAGAACAGTCGACCTCTTTCCCAAAAGTCCTATGTCACCCTGTGAGGGTGAGGGTGAGGGTGTGAGTGTGGTGGGCTCGAGTTGATACTCGACCTATCGGCTTGTGTAGGTTTTTCCATAGGGTTCGCATTGCGAACATGTAGTGGTTCCTTCCAATATCATCATATACCGAAGACCCGGCATTGAAGCTGTCCTGATAGAGGGCTCCCACTAGTAGGTACTCCCGATGCATTCGACAGATGTACTGATCATGGTAGTGTACCAGGTACAGACTACATGACGGTGGGCAACCGGACGATATTGCGAGCATGAATCCTTTTCCCCTTCGCCGGATCCGTGTTGAAGCTGCCTAGGTTCGAGCCGCCCTGGGTGGACCCCCACCTGTAGGTACCATCGACGTTGTCGACAGTGTACTGACCATGGGAGGCTCCAGGTAGAGGCTGCTCAGGAGAGTGCTACCGGATGATGAACGGTGTAGAGCAGCAAGGTTTGTCCTCTAAGTCCCTAGATTCACCCCTGCAGGGGCTAGGGTGAGGGCGAGTGTGTGTTGTAGTCACGTCGTCACGTGACTCCTATACCCATCGAGTATACTCTGGGTATGCTGCTCCTAATGCTTGAGGTATCGAAGTGTATCTTTACCACGTAGCGGATGGACTCGTTGTAACTGTTATGAAGTAACACCAAGTGGTTAATAGCTATTCCACCCTGTGAGTCCCAAAAGCCTCCACCCTTGGGAGTGAGGGCGAGGGCGGGATATAGTCACACCGCCGCACAACCTTGTTATCCCTGGGTTTCTACCCATGTTTTTCCTTGAAAGGAAATTGCCTTTAGTATCGAATTGTTATGTTGGTGTTTGGTTGCTGGCCACTCACTGAGCTTGTAGCTCACCCCTCGCGTACTGTTTCTTTTACAGGGGCGTTGTTGGGCGTGGAGCTGGAGCTTCCCTGTGGCGTAGTCTTGCGTGCGTGGAAGCGTCCTATCCGGCGGATTGGCGAGTGCGAGGCTGTCAGCAGTCCTAGAGTCATGTGTTTGTAAATCATCTGTGTTGCACCAGTTGTATTTTATTTGGGCTAGGCTTGGCTCTCACAGGACAAAGATTGTGTATTCGAGTCTGTAATAATATTTTTGGTTTACAGACTTATTGATATTTTTATGCTTTCACATTTCAGTTAAGTTATCAGTTGTCATTGCTTCATTAGCCTTGTGTATTATTTATTGGAGTCATTGTTGACCTCTTGTATGATAGCTGATGCTTATATATTTGCCACGTCTCGGGGATGCCTGGAGCGTGACACTAAATGACCCATAAGTGACCAAGGCTTAACCGAAATGATTCCAAATGACACATGCCTAACATGGAGAAAGGGGGGCCCGTGGTGGAGGACACTGAAGATGGATGAAGAAGGGGCCGTTAGTGGAGGATGCTAGAGATGGGAGAGGCCACCGAAGATGGAGGAGCAATGGCAATTGTAGGGTTTCTATTTGCGAGTGAGGAGAGAATGAACGAGGGCTTGTATTTTGATTCTGCATTTTCAAGGAGAAGAGAATGTGTGAGGAGAGAGACCCATCAAAAGGGGTTTCATTCTCCATCATTGGATCTCATTGGATGGGCGTCCACCACCATTGGATCTCATCGGATGGTCCATTTGATCCGCACCATTCAAATCTCATCAAATGGTCAGCATTTGATCCGCACGTAAGCACTCATCCGCATGTCCGAAGCATATCGAAACCAGTGTTCAGAAATTCGACCTGTGCGACCGCATATGCGGTTCGGTAAGCCTACCGAACCGTGTAGGCTAATATGCAGAAATATGCAGACAAGGCCCGCATATGCGGTGATATGTGGAAAGCAGGCGCATTGGTTTGAAAAAAAATGGGAATTTTACATTTATACCCCCCTTAAAAAGTTAATTGCATTTATACCCCTCACAAAATTACATTTACACCCTTGTGTCCATCTGAAATTACATCTATGCCCCTGTGTGGCTTAGTCTAAAATTTTAATGGTTTAATATGATTACATTTCTTCAAATTTACATTACTAAAAAATTATTTCTTGTTTATAGATCAACACTATATAATTATTTTTATTAATAAAAAATTACATAACCGCATATATTCTGTGCGGTACCCTACCCGCACGCAAACCGCATTTCAGAGCACTGATCGAAACTATATATATATATATATATATATATATATATATATATAGAGAGAGAGAGAGAGAGAGAGAGAAGATTAGCTACACCTCTGCAGCAAAGAGCCTTATGCCTTATGTGCGGCAGTTATTCTTGGCCGTCTGTCTATGGAATTAGATCTGGATGGTCCCCTTTTATTTTTTTGATTGATTGGTAGGGGCTGACATTTCAACACCACAGAATCATCTCCTCTGTCTCTGCCTCTCTTACATTTTAACACCAAATCATCATCTCCACCAAATTATACACCACCACCAAATCATCTCCTCCATGCTTGTGATCTTGGTCACCCCTCTCCACCCGATTTGCAGATACTCCTCTCCACCCGAACCACAGATCAGTCACCCCTCTCCAGTCTCCACTTGATCCACAAATTGGCCACAGCCACCCCTCACCATGCAGGTATTTTTTAATTTCAGATCTATGGGTTTTTCACATCTAGGGTTTATTTTTTAGATTTTTTTTCTTTGAGATCTGAGGTTTCTTATTGGATTGCATTTGTGAATTCTGTCATGTGAAATTTTGTTTGTTTTACAATTTTGAAATAGATAAGTATTGATGAGGGAGAGCCTATTCAGGTTTTTGAACAATTATTTGAGGAAGATGGGGTTTGGATTCCAGATACTGATGAAGGCATAAAGCCAATAATTGGAATGTGTTTTTACACACTTGAAGAAGGAAACAAATTTAACTCCAATTATGTTAGAGTAGCAGGGTTTGGTGTTCCGAAATCAACTACTAGGTATCTTTCGAGCACAAAAGAATTGTATAAGAAGGATATTGTATATGCAAAGGAAGAATTCAAAAACACTGATGTTAACAGAAATATTAAGACAAGAAATCGAGAAAACATACAGGTAGGGTGCAAGGCTATAATACAATTAAAGGCTAAAGATGGAAAATGAAAAATTGATAACTTCATTGAGGGTCATGTTCATGTATTATCCACTTCTCATAAAACACATCTGTTGAGGTCTCATAGGGAGATTATTGGTTCACAAAAGTCCTTAATTGATAGCTTTCAAGATGCAAATATAGGCCCATCACAAATTATGATTATATTGGCTTCGGATTCGGGAGGATATGATAGAGTTGGTTATACTGGAAGAGATATTCAAAACTATCAAGGAAGAGTTCGCAATGAAATGAGAGAGAATGATGCACAAATATTTCTCAATTCTTTGAAAGAAAAGGCTGAAATGAATTCTTCATTTTATTTCGCATATGAAGTGGATGAAGACAATCGGCTAACACATTATTTTTGGGCAAATGGGGGTGCAAGAAAGGCTTATGCTCACACTATGATGATGTAGTTGTATTTGATACAATTTATGAAACCAATCAATATTCTTTAATTTTTACACCATTTATCAGAGTGAATCATCAGTTTTAGTCTATTTCTCTTGGTTGTGGGATTTTAAAGATGAAAAAAAATTGAGTCATTTTTATGGTTGTTTACAAAGTGGCAAGATGCGATGGGCAAATGTGCACCAATGGCCATTATCGTTGATGGAGATCCAGCTATAACGGCTGTCATTGCAAGAATGCTACCACACACACATAATCGATTTTGCATTTGGCACATAATGAAGAAGTTTCCAGAAAAAAGTATGTGCATTGTCTTGTAGATCTAATTTTTTGGTGTCATTAAAAAAATGTATTTATGAGTCGGAGTCTTTAGAAGAATTTGAGGAGAGCTGGAAGAAAACACCCCGGATTTAGGAGATGAGGGATCTCCTTACAATTAAAGAAAAGGAAAATACCATTAGATATTAGGCTATCCTCTCCCCCAATAGTTTTCCATGATGGAACCGGGTGAAGGCTCTTCTAAGATGAATTTGACCCAATCCGATAACATCGAAGAAATTGTGAATCAAGTATTTGTTGGGATTATGTCTCGATCCGGTATATCATATCAGAAGGCCATGATAAAACCAAATGGGTGGACACTTAATTGGTATATATATTAATTAAGATTTGATCTTAATTAATATTTAAAGTGAATCTTCTAAAATCAATGTACAATATTTGTTTGTTAATTAGAAGATTACTTGGGGAGGAAGTTATTTATATTTATAAATATCCTCTAGGATTCCATGGTAAAAATTGGGCATCATAAAATGTAGAGATCCAAGGGTGAGGTTGAGAGGGTTCTAAGAGAGGGTAATTCCATGAGAGAGTTTGTGAGTCTCTTAATGTATTTTTGTATCTCAACTATTATAGTGGATTCTCTGTTTTCATCTCATGGATGTAGGCCTAAGCCGAACCACGTATATCTTGTTTTCTTCGTGTGATGGTGTTCCGTTCTTGTGATCGATCTCGAGTTTTGTTAATGGCTTCCGCATATTCGTTTCCCAACAGTGGTATCAGAGCCAGGTTTGACCTAGGAGGACGAGATCTAAAGAATGATGGTCAACGACGACACGGGTCGATGATGGTGTACCATTGACAGATTTCTTGTTGGAAGATCCAACAATGGTGGTGTCGTATCGAATTCCACTCGAAGAAGAAGAAAATACACATGAGCCGTGTATTGAAAAAAATTAATACCCATGCAGAGAGCATGTATGAGTCATGAGTGCCTACTTGATGTTCAGGACCCCAATGTATGGGCGGACAAGAGAGTAGACGTGAGGCAATGGCATAAGGAGATAACGGTGGGCATGTTGCGCCCAAGGTCTTCTCGGCTATGGCCGAATTGCACCGGCACGTGTGGATACGGGCTAGAGCCCAAGTACACATGAGGAGGTACATGTGAGGATGCGAGATGCGAGGCGACAGGCGACAACAAGCTCGAAGTCACCTACACAAGGCACATGATGTGGCTACTGAGTTCTTGCGAGAGAAGAAGATGGAACAATGCAACACGGGAAGGTGTTCTGAACCGAGTTCGGGATAGAAGACGTCCCAGGTGGTTTAGGTAAAAGGCGAGTTCAGGTATTCAAAATTCGCAGGCGCATGGTGTAGCTTGTTCATGGTGGAGTCCATACGATCCTTCTTCAAAGATGCACATGGAGAGTGTGCGACAGATGCACCAGATCACTGAGTCAATGTATTGACTTGAAGATGTGACGGTGCAGATGTCCGGAGGAAGATATTCCTCAAATTTCTGCAAGGTTTTTCTTCAAGGTGGAGTTTTGCAGAGCGAGGTGGAGACATCAACAAATCTTCAAGGGGTTCGAGGAAGTCCGAGTTTATCGGATACGAGCCAAGGTGGAGATTGTTAGGATTATGTCTCGATCCGGTTGTATCACATCGGACAGCCATGATGAAACCAAATTAGGGTTGGCACCTAATTGGTATATATATTAATTAAGGTTTTTTATTTTTAAGTCCCCATAAACCATAGGATTTAGTGATTGATCTCTCACTTCTTCGTATTTTGGTTTTAGTCCCTAGATTTAAAGGATATGTTCCTCTTTAGTTCCTCCCAGGGACTAAAAATAAAATTAAATAATTTAGGGATATGTCCCTCCGAGAGACTAAAAAGGAACATATCCTTTAAATCTAGGGACTAAAACCAAAATACGAAGAAGTAAGGGATCGATCTCTAAATCATATGGTTTATGGGGACTTAAAAATAACAAGCCCTATTAATTAAGATTTGATCTTAGTTAATATTTAAAGTGAATCTTCTAAAAGCAATGAACAATATTTGTTTTTTAATTAGAAGATTACTTGGGGAGGATATTATTTATTATTTATATTTGTTTTTTAATTAGAAGATTTGATCTTAGGGTTCCATGGTAAAAATTGGGCATGATAAAATATAGAGATCCAAGGGTGAGGTTGAGAGGGTTCTAAGAGATGGTAATTCTATGAGAGAGTTTGTGAGTCTCTTAATATATTTTTGTATCTCAACTATTATAATGGATTCTCTATTTTCGTCCCGTGGATGTAGACCTAGGTTGAACAACGTATATCTTGTCTTCTTTATGTTATTGTGTTCCGTTCTTGTGATCGATCTCGAGTTTTGTTAATGGCTTCCGCATATTCGTTTCCCAACAGTATTTTCCCAATACACCCTTTTGTGCATGAAGGCACCCTCGTTGCGTGTTAGCCAAATCGATCAACAAGTAGCATGAGGAACCAACCATTGGAATTTTGCTTGAATTCTTCGATCTCCTTTCTTCTGACGATCCTCAAACCACTTCCACATATCTTCTATATTTGAAAAGGAACAAGATGCCTCAAGAGTCTCCCCAAACTTCTTCCAAAATTGGATACTAAATGAGCAAGTAAAGAAAAGATGATCACTTGTTTCTTTCCCAATGCCACACAAACCACAGATTGCATCCCCATCATTAGACCATTTTGTTGGATTCACTTTGGTGAGGACTTTATTCAGAGAAATTAGCCACATTATATATTCGAATCGAGATGAAAGAAGGTGAACAGATGAATGATTGTTGAGTTTCCGATACCATGAGCATAACACCAATCAACTTTGGCCACCATCCATCATTTGGTTTTTTGCTAAACTCACTATCCTATAAATGTGGCTAAACTAAAGACCTAAACCCACCAACCACCATTTCTTATACACACTCTCTCCTCACCGTGTTTTTCTCCCTCAACGCCTGCTCTGCCCTCCTCTTCGCTGCCCCTCCCTCTTCTCTGACTTTGACTCCGTCAAGACGGTAATCTCGAGCTGCTTCTATGAGCCCCTCCAGCCTGACGAGTGAGGCCCTAAAGAGGTCCTCTTCTACAACTCCTTTGCTTCCAACCCAAACGTCCCCAATCATATCCACCTCTTCTTCTCCACCTTTCATGGCACCATCACCCTCCCCGTCTCTGACGGCTCCGGCCCCCACTCCACCTCATTTTCGACGACCTCATCCATGGCCCCTCACACTCATTCCTCAACCTCAAGATCGGCTCTCAGACATGTTACCTTACCTCGTCTGACAAGTATTTTATAAAATGTCTGAACAAAGACAAAGAGACGAGCATCCTCGCTTTGGGTTCCAGGATTTTGGGCCTCCGCATATATAAAGGTGTCTATAAAGGTGATAACTTTGGCTTCTGGAAGCCCAATAAGAACGCCGTAAAGGATTACTTGTTGTCGGGCAATGTTGAATCGGTCCTATGGAGGTTCGTGTCATTGAGGTGGTGGTGGGTTCTTCTATAGATTCAAGGGAATGAACGCCCTCCTCTCCATTACACAGCTCTGAGGCCTCGCAGAAGGGTCTTCGTTGATCGACCCCGACAAGGCCGCCGCCTCATCATCAACACCAAGAACCTCAGAACGCCCAAGATGTTCCACTGCTCCGACGAATGGGATCACGCCCTCGACATGATGCCCCAACCTTCAAAGCTGGAGAGGGTCCATGTGTGTTCAAAAACATGTTAGGCAATTTTCACTGGTAGTTTGGTCGGTTCTTCGACAAAATGAATATGAACATCCAGGTCAACGGGCTCAAGGTTGGGCATTTACGCCCCAGTTCGACTACAGGATTGTCAACTAAACTAAGGACACACGACAAAGAGTATGTCGACCTGGAGTTGATGGACCTTTTGTCAACCCGACTGGTATATTTCAACGGGAATGTAGTCGAAGTTGCTTAAATGTGTTCGACGATAGTTTGGTCGAACTGGAACAAGTGGTTGGTTATTTAGAGGCAAAAAAAGGGAGCGCATATGTTTGTTTTTTATATTTTTGGTTGGTGTTATTAGCCAAATGGTGTGTGGGAATAGATGTGCCCTTTTAATAAATGTATGAAAAATTTAACGAGACATATATATTATCGAACGATGTATATGCTTCACGGGATTTCTAACAAAGCATATAGAACTGTATTTTGGACTGTAGAAAAAATTAAATGTAACAACACCCATTCTTCACTCAAGCTCACATGGACCAATAAAAAAAGGAAAACGCTACGTGCAAGTACTTTTTACAATTCAAATCATGGACCATGCATGTTTTTATTTTTATTTTTAAATAGTAAACATAGATGTATACTTTGATAAATAAAAAAAAGTTTATATCGCTATATTTTAAATTGAATGTACCCATTTTTAAAAATTGTAAGAAAAAATTTAACAAGGTATGTTTCACTGGTTTTATAACGAGGTATATAAGACTATATTTTATAAAGTAAAAAATGACTGAGTGTAGCATCGCCCATTTAAAATGTTGATAACATGTTCTTTTGTGATTGACCAGGTTAGTAATTTGATTAAATTTTTATCATATGATCAAGAATCTTTTCTGATTGGTTAGATTTGACTGTGACAAACACGTATAATTAAGAGTTCCAAGCAAGCTTTGATACAAAATTGAATTCAATTAGTGTTCCATTCATTAATTCAAATCAATCTCTAATCAAGGGTTGACATGTATTCTAAATGATTTTAAAATCTCAAATCATGTATTAATTTGATCCAGCATTGACTGGATCTCATCTCCTTTGATACACTCAAGCCCCTTTGATATGAGACTTTCTTGCTTTATTCCTCAACTTTGTGAATACAGATATACTGAGCCATCCAGAAGGGGTAGATTCAGGTTTGAATGTTTGATCAGGATGAGTTGGTAATATTGTTGGATTATTGATTGTGTTTGGGCGAGGTCTGAAATTTTCCCCTTTGAAATTTCAAAGTAAAAATTGTTAGTGCCATGTTATTTTGGTTTCCTTTTTTCATATGCCTTTCAATTATATGTAATCAGTTGTGAATACTAGCCATTAGGTTGATTAAATACACTGGATCTGATTGATTGCTATTATGTAGAAAAATTTAATCTCAATCTATAATTGAAAAGAAATTTTAAAAAACTAGTAGAAAGATGCATCGACCTATTTATCCAAACTGTAAATTGTGCATCATATCAAGGATTGCCCTTTCATTTAGATACATATATATTGATCAATTGATATGGATTGCATGCTTTGAAATCAAACTACATTTTTTGCAAAATGTAGATTTAAATTATTATTATTTTTTGCAGGTATTTACATTATTTATATTACTAGATCTAAGGTCATACTGAATAAAAGCAATACAAAAATTTTAAATATACAATTCACCCTCGTCTAGGTCCCACTAGTTGAGGTTTCATCAATTAGATCAGACCACCATGGTCGAAGATAAAGTAAAAAATAGGCAAGCAAATGCAACAAGTCCCACTGATATTGATAATATGGCCTCAGATAAAATTAATTAAAACTTGATTGAAGCCTGGTAAGGGGGATGTACAAACATCTTACATCTTCACCTTCCATCCCCACACATTGAAAGCATTGCAAACAGCAAGCAGTCTGATACTAGGAACTTCTGACCAAGCACATCATTTCATGCCATCTTACATGAAACGTATCATGTAGGATAATTTACATTCTGAGCTGATCTACAAACCATAATCAAGAAAAATAACAACTTACAATCAGATAAGACACAGGCACACTTCACAGATAAATGACCATGACACCACATCACATATAGTAACAGTTGATCATCTAGTGGTTGGTACCGATGAGTGATAGAAGGAATGTGCGGTAATGTCCAGATGTCTCTGAATGGATCCAGTCCCCCAAAGATTTGCCAAATTGTTTATGGAATTCTGCCTTTATATAGTACATGTCAATTTCGGTCCTTGTCACAACTACCCTTATAAGCGTTTTGTCATTGGTTCCCAGGCCTTTCATGGCCTTGTGGAGGACCTGACCACAAACAATATTGATATATCAAATTAATCAATCACGGTGATCTGCAAGAAAACCCATTGCAAAACGAAAAAAAATTAATTTCTCCAACATATAACAATGTTACTCAGTACATATCAGAGACACTAATGGAAAAGGCCTATAATCATCTCCACTGTGACCTTTCATATATCTATGGATTCTGGTGCATGGTTGTCGGTTAAATATAAGCACTCTTCTAAGGCTTAGTTGGCCGTCTTTGTGAGAGGATAAGCTATGATTATGGGAATATAAAATGGGAACTGATAGACAATTATTACAATTTGCGTGGACATGAAAGACAGGATATAAGAAAAGAAAAAAAAACTTGTATCCCAGGATTCTCCCCCACTTCTATTGCATAAGGCTGCAGATATGGGCCTTCTAGGCATTAGTTACTGCTGGTTTTTTGTCTATATGCCTAAAACAAACCCTAACATACACAATTTTTTTTGTGCTAGTTTGGTATCGGTGGAAGTTACAGATCCTATAACTGTTCTTAATCTCCGTGGAAAATCATGAATCTCAACCAGAAACAAGGAGATGATCTCTTGCAAAAACTGGTATGACAAATGACTTTTCTGACAGAAATGATGTGTGCCTTCAACCAGAGGCAATCAGGTGATAGGTGTGTCCAGGTGACAAGACATGATGTTACAAAACAGAAAGCATCAACTGTAAACAACTACTTGATCATGTTACGATCAACTTGAAAATATTGACAACAACCAGTTTCTTAATGAGAATCAAGAGATGATCACAACTCACACTACTAGCTAATACGGGATGAGACAGCTGACTCAATTACATGATTGATGATGATATTACTTCTATGGAAAACCATGCTGGAATATGGGGCAAAAAACGTTAATTTTGTGAAGATGAAGTCCAAAAGGGTAGTTGAAATGTAGTTGAAAGGGTAAATAAGGCTACACATCATCTGTTTCAGAAAGACAGCATATTTATGACAAGGCTGTGTAAAGGAATATAATGGGCCGGTTAGATGTCGTATAATAATTGGGTTTACATGATATTGCTAATATGACATATTCATTGAAGTGTCTGTTCTTCCTAGGTTATAAGTAAACTAGTCGGGTTCCCTATAGAAGAGACCTTTCTACATTTAGTGTTGTTTAGTTACATGATACCAGAGACCAGCGACCTATTTTAGCTATCATTTCTTTCCACTTCAACATGTCCACATGTTAGATGTTCAAAAATACAAATTTTGATATACCTTTTAGAGTTGTCTTGGACATTTCCCTATGCAATATATCATTTTCTACGTACATATTAGGGAATTTTATTTTCAAAGCATAATATGCACAAATAAACTACATTTATACATTTCATGTGCATAATTATATTTGTCATGGAGATTCTAATATTAATCCAAATTTCATAGGATATGAAGATAAATTTCTACATGCTATTAGAGGAAAAGAACATGTGGATATTCAATGATGGAACAAATTCCTAAAAGTCTACAACAATTATGGAAAGAATGGATCATCACAATGGCCAAAAGAAGAGAGAATCTCCCTCACAAATCATCTCCAGCAGACAGCCACAAATTAGCAAATCTGATTTGTCAAATCAGTATTAAATCTCTATCAAAATCACTAAAAATCAGCATTAGCAAATCCTCCAAATCCCCACCAAGTCAGCTACAAATTCCTACCAAAACAGCAAGGATTTTTCAAATCCTGGGCAGCTGTCCAGCCTTAAAAGCCCCAGCCAATACAGCCCTCTATAAAAGGGGCCTGCAGAGGGAGGACAGCACATAGAAGATTTCCAGCTGAGCAGAATTTTAGTTTTCCATTTTTCTTGTTCTTTCTTCTTTGTTTTAAGTTTTTCTCTTCAGTTTATATTTCTTTGGTATTAGACATAGATGCTATTGTATTTTATTTGTTTAATCAATAAAGAGTTCTTCTTTCTTTGATTTTCATGGAATCTTTTTATTGTTATTCTAGAATATCACCAACCATGGTAGGCTAGAGAATCCTCCCATCAAGGAGAGGATTCCACCCCATGAGTATGAGTGATTAGATCTTTTATTTGTGCGTCTTATATTATTCTGATTTATGCTTAATGATTATATAGTTTCTTCAACTCAGATTTATCTTGATTATGGGTATTTTAAGATCTTTCATCGTTTTACTTAGATGAGATGATAGATACTTTATAAACCCTATTTTCAAATCGAGCAGAAGTGAACTACCTTCTTTGAAATATTTTGTTGTCATTGGTTGAATATCTTAACTGTCAAGGAAGAGGATCTTCACTATAAGAACCGTCCTTAATCTAGTAGTTAATGGTGTATCAACTAATGAAATGTTAAAAGAGAACTTTAAATCTATATTCTCCATGTGACCAAGTAAAATCTCTTGACTCATGTGAAGTAAGGGAAATATAAGTGCAATAGAAAGATCTAATTAATCATACTTGTGGGGTGGTTTCTAATCCTTGGTGGCTTTTTTTTATCGTATCTTGATTCAAATTAGAATTTTATTTTAGCTTTTAAAGTAGCTTCCTTGGATCAATCTTCAAAATTCTTGTTTTAAAATCTTTTTGGGAATTGATATCTTTTACAATTACTTGTTTGCTTCCATAGCCTCCTTATGGGATCGACCTCTTACTCCCACTTTCTACAAAAAAGAGGTAAGAGAGAGTTATAAATTTCTTTTGTTGGTAAAGGCTAAATCTTAATGACAATTAAATTGAACCAACAAATTGGCGCCGTTGCCGGGGAGGCAAGGTAAGTAATGGTAAAAGTTGAAGGTATCAATTTTTTTTCTTTTCTAAAAAAAAAAAAGTAAAAAATAAAAAATTAAAATTAAATTTTTTTTTTCTTCTTATTATGCAGAGGAGTAAAGGATGAAGAACATAAAGCTCAAGACTGGTTGATCCACCTCAGATTTTGGATTTCCGGAGTGAACAAACTCCGTAGTAAGTTTTCCTTCAAAAAGCAAAAAAAAAAAAAAAAAAAAAATCTTGTTTCCATGATTGTGTATTTAGTGTAACCATTTGCATAAATCAATTTAAGGGCAAAACCTATAAAAAAAAAGATAAGGTCGAGATTTCATCACCTGTGCTTAGCCCAAAACCACCACATTGCATAATTATCCCAAGCCAATCACAATAAAATCAATTAGACATTGGCCCTAGGATTCCTTGAGCTCAATAGGGCGAAGACCACCAAAAGTGCACCAATTGCGCTCTTTGACCACGTTGATGTCTAGGAAAGCCTTGTCCCTCAAAGGGAGACAATTATTGTTCTAGGAGGGTGGTACTTAAGCGGGACCGTGCTCAAGAGCATTGTGGCCCCACCACTACCTGGGGGCTGACCTGGTCAATTTGGTTTCATAAGACCGAATTGGAGGCTTACGTGTACTCTTCAAAACAGTTAGGAGCTGTCTAATTAAGGAGAGATTTTGGGAATTTTTCCTAATAGTCTCTGTGCAAGTAGAATAAGAAATTGAAAGCCCTCAATTAATTTCAAGATAATTGAGCCAAGCTGTTGTGTGGCATTTTGTGGTTCCTTTGTCTAGCCTTTATTAGGATTTCTCTCTTCCTTTTAGGGTAGATTGAGTCAGAGTTCATTATTTTTGATGCATGCACGATAGAAGATAAAAAAGGAGAGAGTTAGAGCCTTTGGACCCTGAGATTGAGAGAACCCATCTTCTACATAGGCGAGTCCTTACGCAATCATCACTCTCCACAATGGGTGATCGTGCTAGAACCTTGAATGAGCTATACGCTCCTGCATCTGCCAATCCACCGACCTGCATAGTGTTGCCGGTCAACAATGCAAACCAATTTGAGATTCAGCCGACAACCATCAATATGCTTCCCAAATTTCATGGGTTCGAAAGTGAGCAACCCTACATCAATTTGAACAAATTCTTGACAATTTGTCAAACGTTCAAAAACCAGAACCTAGATGAGGAAGGTGTCAAGTTGAGATTGTTTCCCATGACATTGGAAGATCATACAACTGCATGGCTATATTCCCTCTCCACTGATTCCATTAGAATATGGGAACAACTCTCTAAGAAATTCATGACAAAATTTTATCCTACGGCAAAAACTGAGAAAATCAAAGATGCCATTAGAACTTTTAGGGGGAGAGCTGAAGATGAATTTTCCCAAATTTGGGAAAAATTTTATGATTTGTTAGTCAAATGCCCTCACCATGGTCTTGACAAAGCCCAGTTAGTCCACTTCTTCTACAAGGGACTACCTCCCACACATAGGAACATGATTGAGTCCATGCACAAGGGTAAGTTCATGAATCAGACCCCTGATCAAGCCTATGAGTTCCTTGTAGATTTAGCTGAGAATGCTCAGAATTGGAGTAGCTATGACAATGAAGTTGATGATAGAGGATCTAGAAAATCAGGTATCTATGAAATAAAAGCAGATCCAGATCTTAAAAATGTCATGACCAACTTAGTGGATGGAGTGAACAAACTGAGTAAGAAGTTTGATAATTTTGCAATAAATCAGAACCCACAGAGAGATCCAAACCCCGTCATGAAAGTGGAACATGAGCCACATGGCATGTGTCTTCTCTGTGATAGTTTAGAGCATCTAGTGGAGTGTTGCCCTAGTTTGCCTACCATCAAGGCCGAGTAGGCAAATTCAATTAATTCATACAATGCCTTTAAGAAGCCCACTCCCAATTCTTTTGGCCCAGTCTACCATCCTGATAATAGGTTCCATCCAAACTTCTCTTATAGACAAAATGAACCTATCTAATATCAGGGTGGTCCACCAGGATATCAAAGAAACTTTTCCAGACCAGGCCCATCACAAGCCCCTCAACAGAACCAACCTTTGGTTCCACCTCAAACTCCTTATGTTGCTCCCACTCCTCCACAACCCTCACATCTGGAAACCATGATGGCTAACATAATGAAGCAACAACAAGAATTCATCCATCAGCAACAACAAACCAATCTGTCCCAAACCCAGACTAATCAAATCCATGCACACGCAATTGCAAAACTTGAGGTTAGTCTAAGCCAAATAGCCAGTTCTCTAGGGGATAGGAAGAAGGGAGAATTACCTAGTCAGCCAGTGTCTAATTTTAGTAGGCAACAGTCACGGCCCAAGGGGGCAATATCAGGTTAACTCTGATGAAAACTCATCCCATGAAGTCCAGGCTATTACCACCTTAACATATGGCAGGCGAGTCGACAAGAAGGTCAAACTCCCCAAGGAAAAAAGTGAAGAAATCACGGTCCATAAGACCCCTAACCAGGAAGAAGGACAGGAGACCCAAGGGAAAGGAAAAGAAGCCCAAGAAATTGCGGCAAAGCCTATAGATGTCTACAAACCCAAAGCTCTTATCGTCTTAGGTTGCAAGAACCCAAGAAGAATTCCCATTTTGATGATATCATGGAAGTATTCAAAAATGTTCAGATCAATATACCTTTCTTAGATGCCATCAAACAGATTCCCTCCTACACAAAATTCTTGAAAGATCTTACCACGGTGAAAAGGAGAACCAATGTTCCTAGGCAAGCTGTGATGGCCGCACAAGCCTCATCTTTCATTCAACAACAAATTGCTCCTAAATACAAGGACCCTGGTTGCCCCACAATTGCAATTAAAATAGGAGAGACTATCGTCCAAAGAGCCCTCCTAGATTTAGGAGCCAGTGTAAATCTGCTACCCTATTCTGTGTACAAGGAGTTAGGTTTGGGGGAATTAAAACCCACTGACATTACCCTTTCTTTAGCAGATAGAACTGTGAAGTATCCAAAGGGAATTGTGGAGGATGTAATTGTCAAGGTGAAAGAATTCTATTACCCTGTGGATTTTGTAGTCCTAGAAACTGAACCAGTGAAAAATCCAAGCAGCCATATCCCTGTGATTCTAGGCAGACCATTTTTAGCCACTTCAGATGCTGTTATCAGATGTCGAAATGGTATAATGACTCTAGCTTTTGGTAACATGACTGTCCAACTGAATGTTTTCCATAGCAGTAACCAACCACCTGAAATAGATGATCTTGAGAAAGTTTGCATGATTGAGAATGTGATTAGCAATTCTTTTGAAGAGTTGAGTTATACTGACCCACTAGAAAGATGTTTGGCCCATTTCGGCCAAGATTTTGATGAAGAAGGTTTGATTAAGGAAGTTAATGCACTTTTAGATTCTGCTCCAATCATGGATACTAGCAAATGGACCACTCGGTTTGAATCATTGCCCATTTCTGAATCTCAGCTAGTATCATCTAGTGTCAAGCCACCTCAGTTAAATCTTAAGGACCTCCCTCAGAATTTGAAATATGCATATTTAGGTGACAACAAGACCCTACCTGTTATGATTGCTTCAAATCTTGTTACGCCCCGGAGCGACCGTCCCCGAAGCATTACCAATCAAACAATAATCAAAAGGATCAAATAAGAAAACAAGGCTACAGGGAAGTGGTAGCCAATAAAATGAAATGATGCAGAAGTATAATATACAATTAAGTCTGTAAATCAAAAACATTATTACAGACTCGAATACACAATTACCGTCCTGTGAGAGCCCAAGTCTATTCCAAATACAACAATATATGCGACACGCACAATTACTAATACATACACAAAAATAGGATTGCTGATAGCCCCACACTTGCCAACCGGAAGCTGAGAGACGCCACGCGCGAACTACGCTAGAGGGATGCTCCACCTCCACGCCCCACTGTCCCTGGCGGAAAACAACACACGAGGGGTGAGCTACAAGCTCAGTGAGTGGCAAGAATCCAACTCAAGAATAATAATATAACACTAACGTATTTTCCTTTCAAGGAAAGATATGGATGGGAGAACACCGACATATATAAATGTCACGTAGAGTCGTGACCACACATCACCCTCACCCTCACCCCGAAGGGGGAAAAACTGTTGGGACTTTTGGGAAACAACTAATCCATTAACACTAACGAGTTGTAACAGAAACTAATACCTAGCTACAAAGATTCTTCACATCTAGATAAATACATATCAATCCCTCGCATCATCCGGTAGCCCTCTCCCGGGTAATCCTCATCCTAAGGGCCATCCAGGGTCAGTACTCAAGCCTTGTATGTTAGTGACGTCATACTCTGAGCATTCCCGACGATACGGCATCACCGTGGTCGGTACTTTAAGTCTCGTATGATAGTCATATCATACTCTTGGCATTCCTAACGATATTATGGCACAATGCAGGACAGACTCAACCCCGGGTAGCTTCGACGCACGATGATGTAGGGAAACAGTACTCCACGTTCGCAATATCATCAGGTAGCCCTCTCCCAGGTAGCCCTCTCCCTGCCGGCCTTCCGATGGCACGTCGGCACCATGCAGGGTAGCTCCAACGCTGGGTAGCTTCGACGCACGATGATATGTGGAGGAAGCACTTCGTGCTCGCAATACGATCCACACATGCTTAACACAGGTAGGCCTAACATGCTATTGTCATAGCTATCAAGTAACAAACACCGAATAGCCTCTACGCACGATGATGTAGAGAAACAGTACTCCACGCTCGCAATATCATCCGGTAGCCCTCTCCCAGGTAGCCCTCTCCCTGGCAGCCTTCCGGTGGCACGGTGGCACCACGAAGGGTAGCTCCAACGCTGGGTAGCTTCGACGCACGATGATATAGAGAAATAGTACTCCACGCTCGTAATATCATCCGGTAGCCCTCTCCCAGGTAGCCCTCTCCCTGGCGGCCTTCCAGTGGCACGGTGGCACCACGCAGGGTAGCTCCAACGCTGGGTAGCTTCGACGCACGATGATATATGGAGGGGGTACACCATGCTCGCAAGACGATCCTCCCGAATCAACTACTATCATCTAGCAATTACCAATTGATATACATAATTCTCTTGAATTCCCGCACAGATGCATCACTTGGATGCACGGGAAATAAGCTAAACACTCGCACTCAATTATGACAAGACATGATCCTGAAGGCGGGTCATGCACACGCCTAACACGGGTAGGCCCATCATACCATTTTCATAGCTATCGGGTAACAAACACCGAGTAGCTTCTACGCACGACGATGTAGGGAAATAGTACTCCACGCTCGCAATATCATCCGGTAGCCCTCTCCCAGGTAGCCCTCTCCCTAGCGGCCTTCCGGTGGCACGGTGGCACCACGCAGGGTAGCTCCAACGCTGGGTAGCTTCAACGCACGATGATATAGGGAGGGGGTACTCCATGCTCGCATGACGATCCTCCTGGATCAATTACTATCATCTAACTAATACCATTGCTAATGAATTCTTATGAATTCCCACACGGATGCATCTCTCGACGTGGGAAATAAGTCCTTGCACTCAATCAGGATAGAACATGATCCTAAGGGCTGTCATACCCGCGTCTAACACAGATAGGCCTGACATTCTATCATCATAGCTATCAGATAACAAACATCAATACAACAATGAATTCTCATGAATTCCCATAGAGTTGCATCACTTGGATGCAGGCAAGATAGCTACTATATTTGCCCACTAAAACAAGTATGCTCCTAACAACAACAGATCATAGATATACCTATCACAGATAAGGCCAAACAATTAAACATACACACAATTATCACATGAGAGTTCCTATCACAACAAGAGTGCATAGACCACATGTCCAAGGAACCTAGCATTCAAGAATTAACCACACTAAGCATCTATCAACACGAAGGCAATACTACGAAAGGACACCTTTAGTATAACATACCCAACATTCCATGCTATATATATAAAAGCTGCAAAGTGATAATAGCAATATTATTTGAAAATCAATAATGAGTATAGCTATAGAACCCCATGGGTACGCGACGCACAATCACATGCATCGAGCGCTTCCCAAAAGGGGTGGATCGAACCACTCACCAAAAACCCATTCATTGCGAGTTCCGCCAACGAAAGCTGCAAAACACAACCAATGATTATCAAATGAAATATGAAGTTTCTTGGCACCTATATATAAGCCTATTTCATGAAGACAACAACTCCTGATATTGTCCACACCATGCATAATAGCTCTTTGACACATATTTATACAAGACTAGTCCATCTACAGCAATCAGCCCCAAACATTGGTCTCCACGGCATTGAATACACATCCAAAAATTCTGAAATAAATCATGTGCATACTCTGATATGTTAGGATCATAATCCGTGAAGACATCAAATCCTGATTTAATCATGAAATACCCGAAATAAATTATTTTCAGAAACAGGTCTATTTCTACGCGAATCTGGGCAGGCCATGAACATTAGGCTATAACTTTCAATACAGGTGACCAAATGACACCAAATTTGATATATAGCATCTAGACATGTGGATGATCAAATCACATGAAGATATAATCTTCATAACATGCCTCTAGACATTAATTTCAAATGGATCTTCACAGGACAGAAAAATCTGTTTTAATACAACACAAAACCCCCACCATTAATGCATAAACACAAACATCTCATGTGCAATAGCAATTACCCATAACACCCTCTCAACAGCACCCATATTCAATTGCACACAGACTCACACCAATATAAACACAAATACATACATGGGCATAAAGAAAAGGGGAAGGGAGTACCTCTTGGAGGAGGAGGAGGATTTCACAAGCACAAATACACACAACCTTCCCTTCTTTGCTGGCTGGACAGATCACAAGAGGGGAGAAAATTAAAAGAGGGCTTAAAAGAGAGAGAGACCAAGCTAATTAAATAGGCTCACACACATGAATCATACACTTTCACCCTTTCTTCCACTTCTCCTCTTCCTTTGCATTAGCTTTTCTCCTCTTCTTTGGCTCTCTATTTTATTTTCCCATGAAAATGAGTTTCTCCCACTCTCTCTCACACACACCATAAATTCAAATAGCAATCACACCTGAAATATGCATCCACAACACCCTCCACACTCAACAATACTACATAGAGACATTAATACTTCATTGGAGCATAAAAACAAACACTTACATGGCACCCCTACACAACCTTGGAGAGGAGAAGAAGATGGAGAGGAACACAAGTGCACACACACATATACACACCTCCCTCTCACTCATCCATCACTTCCATCTTTAAATATCAACCTCCCATGATGGCTGAAACCATAGAGAGGAAGAGTGAGAGGGGAAGCTTGAAAGAGATGGAGAAAGGAAGAATCAACAACAACAACCAACAACCACCATCCAAACATACCTTCTTGGACTCCTTTGTGTGCTCCTTCATCTCCATCACCTCCACTTTCTCCACCCAAAACACACACAAGAGGAGGGGCTGCAACAGCTCAAAAAGAGCCCAAACAGAGGCTGAAGTCGTGCATATTTGGGGGGTTAAATAAGCAAAGGTCGAGTAAATGACCAAGTCATCCTCGGACTTAAAACCTCTGCGCAACCTTCACTTAAACGACCGTAACTTCCTCAACACAGCTCGGAATTGCGTGATTCCAGTGGCATTGGAAAGCTAAGAAGATTATCTACAGCTTTCATGTTTACACCCAGATCAAATAACCTCTCCAGCTATTTCGAAATCTAGGCTAAACATCTTACAGGGCTGCTGCCTGGATTTCTCAACTTCGGAGTATACTCGGAAAAATACCCATAACTTTTAATATACGAATCCAGTTGTTCCAATTCCACTTCTATATGGAAGCTATCTCAAAACTGAACATCTCATAATAAAATCGGATTTTTAGCTCTTTTCATCTTGAATTTTAACAAAACCAAATCCAAATACCAACTCAAAACTGCATAATTCCAAAAACGTCAGAATGCGACGAAAATTTATAGGTAGGCCAATGCCGGTACCAGGAGAATAGATATGCAGTTAGATTTTGAAATTGAATGCCCAAACTATAAGAATAAATACAATCCAACATTTAACAGCCAAAAAGTGACACAGACATAACAAATCTAAAGGAAGATCATGAGGAGAAATTGTTAAATGTGCTGAGGAAGAATCAAGAAGCCATTGGTTGTGTTAGACCTGTGTCATTTAGAGTCCTAATTTCGATCGGAGTCGCTAAAATTTTTACTTTTCAGCCTACCAAGGGGGTTTGAGGACTCTGATTGAAACATAACTGCATATTTTGGGTCCTGGTATTGTTTAGTACTGCCCATAAAATTTTCATTTAATTCCGATAACGTTTTTGGAATTATTCAGTTTTGGATTTGGTATTCGGATTTAATTTTATTAAAATCCAAGATGAAGAGGTAAAAATCCGATATTATTACGAGATGTTCAGTTTTGATCTAGCTTCCATATAGAAGTGGAATTGGATCAACTGGATTCGTATATTAAAAGTTATGGGTATTTTTCCGAGTATACCCCGAAGTTAAAAAAATCCAGGCAGCCGCCCTGTAAGATGTTTAGCCTAGATTTCGGAATATCTAGAGGGGTTATTTGATCTAGATGTAAACATGAAAGCTGTAGATAATCTTCTTAGCTTTCCAATGCCACTAGAATCGTGCAATTTGGAGCTGTATTGAGGAAGTTATGGTCGTTTAAGTGAAGGCTGCGCAGAGATTTTAGTCCGAGGACGACTTGGTCTTTCAGCCCGACCTTGCCTATTTAAACCCCCCAAATGTGCACGACTTTGGCCTAATTTTTCCCCTCTCTTTGTTCTGGTCAGCCCCTTTGTTGTGGGTGGTTTGGGTAGAGGTGATGGAGAAGAAGAAGTTGAAGAAGGTGAGTTGTTGTTGTTGTTGTTGTTGTTGTTGAGGTTGTTGATGATCCTTTCCCTTTCCCTTTCCCCTATCTTTGCTCTCTTCCTTCCCCTCTCTAACCACCAGCCCCCCATGTGTTTGTTGATATGCCTAAGTGAAGAAGAAGAAGCAAGGGAAACTAGATGGGGTGGTGGTAGCGGTGGTGGCGGTCGAGGTGGCCAAGGGTGCGTTTGCGAGCCCCTACATCTTCCCCTACGCTCCCCCTCTTATTTTGCTGAGTTTTTCCCTCTTCTTTAATTGATTTTATGGCTTTGGGGGTTGTTGGGAGGGCATGCATGGGTGGTTTTTGTGTTTGGGTGCATGTGGGAGGCTTGGGGGAGGTCTGGGGAGTGCTGGGCGCGCGCGCAGGGCTGTCCGCGCGCGTGCGCGCGCAGGCAGGCGCGCGGGATGGCGCTGGCGGGTGCGTGAGCGTGCGCGTACGCGCAAGGGCGCGCGGTAGCGCGGGGGTCGCGCAAGGTGCGCGCGGGGGCGCGCTGCGCGCGGGGATGCCCGGGGCTACGCCCGAGGCTCCCCGGGGTGCGTGCGGGTGCTGCCCGGGGCCCGGTTTGGGCGGCTGAGGGTTGGCACCTCGGGTGGGTGTCCGGGGGGCTCGGGCACGCGTGCGTGCGTGCATGCTTGCGTGCGTTCGAGCCCGTATGCGTGGATGTCTAATCTTAGGCATCCTAATTGATTTTTTATATGTTTGTATGTGGTTTTACTTACCCCTTTTGGTACCCTTAACTTGCAGAACACGTCGGTTGGGATGCGCGACGATCCGGGTATCGGTGAGTGGTTTGATTCCAACCCTTCCGGGAGCGCTCGATGCACGTGGTAGTGCTTCGCGCTTCCATGGGGCTTTATTTGCACCCTAAATATGCTAGATATCATGCATGCTAGGTTGTATAGCTCGTATATTGTGTAGAACCCCTATTCTACCTTATACTTGCCTATGTATTGTATAGAATATGACATGACTTAGGTAATTTTGTTTGAAATACTACCCCTACTTATCAAGCATGTTTAATTTGGGTTAATAACGGGGTGTATGCGTAATATTCCTCTGATTTAAGACTCGAGGGTGTGGTATAGTTGTTGTACCCATCTAGTTGGAGCAAAACTATGACTCGTTTCAAGAGAGGATGAGGCTTTCCCTCTCTCTCGCCCTCTTTTTTTTTCGCGAGCTGAGTAAGTACAAGTGGGAGCTTGCTTAGAATTATTGGCATGCACCTGTTGTTGCGCGGATCGCGCTTAACCCTTCCCTCCTAGGTTGATGTTATCCAACGTATATTAGGTTGTAATTTGTGTGTTTACCTGTTTGATGCCATGTATGCGTGTTAAGTAAGCCGCCCTTGGGTATTAATTGCCTAGCATGTATATGCTTATTGGGCCATGAGCCTTGTCTAATGAGATTAGACAAGTGTGTGGCCTCTTATGGGGTCATACTATGGCTTGACACTTATAATAAAATGTCTTCCCCGCATCTGAGTTATGCGCCTGGAGGGAATTCATGAGAATTCATTGCGTTTATCGGTGTTTGATAACCGATGATGACGGATCCATAGGGATCGTATTCGCGGGTGTCGAGTGTTCTTTCCTTCATCAGCTTCGAGTAGAGACTGCCCGGCGTAGTAAAGTCCGGTGGAGCGCTCCCAGATACTACTCATGACGCGTGTTGGTGTGCCCATACGGCTGAGGTAGCAGTCTTGGTAGACTAGTCCGGTAGAGGCCTGAACCCTGTGTACAAGGCAGTAAAGGCCACACCGGCAGAGACTACCAGAAGACGAGTGGTGTAGAACAATCGACCTCTTCCCCAAGAGCCTATGTCACCCCGGGGAGGGGGTGAGGGTGAGGGTCTAGTGGGTCGGTGTTGGTTCGATCTGCCAGTTTGTGCAATTTCCCAAGATCCTATGTCACCCGTCGGAGTGAGGGTGAGGGTATCGCTCCCAAGATCCTATGTCACCCGTCGGGGTGAGGGTGAGGGTGTTGGCGTGAGTGGGGTGGGCTCGAGTTGATACTTGACCCATCAGCTTGTGTAGATGGTTTCCCGTGGAGTTCGCGTTGCGAGCGTGTAATGGGTCCTCCCAATATCGTCGTATCGGGGCCCCAACATTGAAGCTGCTTGGTCTGAAGGCTCCCACTTGTAGGTACTCCCGATGCATTCGGTGGATGTACTGATCATGGGAGTGTACCAGGTGAGGCTGCACGACGGTGGGCCACCAGACGATGTTGCGAGCGTGAATTATCATTCTCCCCTTTGCCGGATCCGTGTGGATGCTTCCTAGGTACGAGCCGCCCTGGGTGGACCCCCACCTATAGGTACCATCGACGCTATCGATAGTGTACTGACCGTGGCCGGCTCTAGGTAGAGGCTGCCCGGGAGAGCGCTATCGGATGATGAACGGTGTAGAACAGCAAGTTTTGTCCTTCAAGTCCCTAGACTCACCCCTGTGAGGGCTAGGGCGAGGGCGGGGTATGGTCGCACCTCCGTGTGACCTTGCTAATCATTGGGTTTCTACCCATGGCTTCCTTCATAGGAGATTGCCTTTATATCGAATGATTATGTTGGTGTTTGGTTTCTGACCACTCACTGAGCTTGTAGCTCATCGCTTATGTTTTTCTTCAGTTGACGCTGAGTCGGATCCAAGAGAAGAGCTCCCCTGGCGCCGTACGAGTAGGAGACCCGCGTTCGCGTTGGATGTCTTGCGAGTGAGAGGCCATCAACATTCCATTTTCCTTGTATATATTATACTTGTGCTTGTGCATGGTATGTAGACTGTTGATGTCTGTTGTTGTATATATTGGCTCTCACAGGACAGTTGATTGAGTACTCTAGTCTGTAAATATGTCTTTGAATTACAAACTTGGTCATTTGAGCTTCCGCTATTTGTATATATTTGATGTCAGTTATTTGGTTATTGCTTTGTTGCCTTTGATGTGGTGGAGTCCTTATTTGATTTCGTGTATGGATTGCTGATATCATATATATACTTGCCACGTCTCGGGGACGGCCGTCCTGGGGCATGACAAAAGTTGGTATCAGAGCCTTGTACTGTCAGAGCCAATTGTTTTCTTTGAGATGAGTCCTAGGATTTGTATATGAGTATTATGATCCTAGTGCTGGTTCCTTAGTTTGCTGATGTGCGTCCTCGGAGACGGGCGCATGGACGTGGTCACCCTTAGGCTTCGGAGGTTTTCGAACCTACCAGAGGCGAGCAGTCTACTGGAGAGTTCTCGGCTGTTGGGCCAGGACTTGCGCAGGAGCCTCCAACGTGGGCGCGAGCTTACGCTGAGATGGCGGATCTTCTGGAGACTCAGACTAGAGCACTGGAGGCATAGACTAGAGCGTTGGCTGAGCAGGTGCGAGAGATCCGGGAGCTGCGGGTGGCCCGCGAGGCGATTCCGCAGATACCCTTAGCGGCAGATCCACCAGTGGTGCCAGAGATACCCCATGTACCGGTTGGAGACCACATTCTCCTCCATTCTGTTTATCGGGGGTGTACCATGGAGTTCGCGTGCGGCACCAGTTTCAAGTGTTGAGGATGTGGCGTAAGCTCATTAAGGGGTGATGTCTTCTTCCAGCCTTCCTACTCAGGATAAGGGGCCTTGCAGGGTCAGTGTTGAGACCCGGGCTAGGGTACTCCGTGTTCCTTGTTTGGTTGTCGGGATATCCTATATCGGGACCTCATGAGGCCCTCCCGAGGTTCTTTTCCCAGTCAAGGAATACCTTTGAAGCATCAAATTGATGATGGATTTTTTCCTCACTTGGAAGGTGTGATAGCGGGTGGTGATGCATACGATCGAGATTGAATGCATCTTGTTGTAGCTTAGTGGGCGATAGCTTATGGACTAGGGTTCCATAGCCATATCCGGAGTCGCTTCGATATATCATCGTGTGTTGTAGCAGTTTGGTAGAGGCCAGAGTCCTGCGAGGTGCTCCCAGGTACTATCCACGACGCTTGTTGGTGTGCCCATATAGCAGAGATAGTGGACTTGGGAGGCTATCAAGTAGTGGCCACACCGGAAGAGAGTTACTGGATGACGTCGAGAGCTTGGACTCCCCGTGATGAATCTGCCCATTGAGTGCATGATGCTGGAGTTCCAATGGTTATAATTGGACGACCTATTGGTGGCGGCATGTGAAGCACGGTTGATGTGCTGTCGCGTTTTGCCCCCACATGGGTCATAAATGAGGAGACGTGACGCTAAGTGTTCGTGATGGGACTCAACCGCCGTATCTGATAGATGACGCCGCTTAGGCGTTGTCGGGAATCGACGACCTCCTATTGCGTGTCTTGCGGATTAAGTGCGGTCGAGCGGCTTACCAAGCGTGTAAGGGTCATCATGAGCGTCAGCCTTGCTCGAGGAGCAGATTTGGACTTAATCGTCCCAGGAATGATTTTGATCTCCCCATAGGGGTTGAAGATCAAGTACCCCTTGCCGCGAATTGATGATCTGTTTTGACCAGCTTTGGGAGCTAGTGTCTTTCTATTGACCGATCTTCGTGCAAGGTACCCTATTTGGAGATCCGGGAGCTGGGCATTCTTTAGTTGGCCTTTCGTGACCGTTTCGGGCACTACGAATTTTAAGTACTGCCGTCGGGGTAGACGAATGCGCCAGATGCCTGCAATGATCTCAAATGTGTTATTGGACCTCCGTGGGCTGTTCTGAGGTAGCCTTCGTTGAGGATGTTGGTTGGCATGCCCTCAGGCGAAGTTGTGGATCGTCGCGTTGGAATGCGTTCGTCCATCGAGATTCCTCAGTGGACGTGGGAGTGAGTTAACATGGATTTCGTTGCGGGCTCAATAAAAAACACGTTCGGGTCATGACGCCGTCTGGGTGATCATTGACCGATTGACTAAGTCCGCACTCCCTATCCAGCTGACTGAGTCTCTGGACGCTTCGACGCGGGTTTGAGCCTTCACGATTGTTCGTCTTCATGGCACTCCGGTCGGCGCTATTTCGGATCGAAACGTGTGTGTTAGTTTGAGGTGCCTGCACAGCCTTTGGTAGGTTTTGGCGCGAGCCTTTAAGTATAGCATTTCATTGCTGACGGACAGCCAGGCGAGAGGATGATTTAGGCCTTGGAGGACATGCTATTTGCCTGCTGCTCGACTTGGGGCAGTTGGATGAGGCACCACCCTTTGGGTAGGGGTCTGCCTGTGAGACGACTGTCATTCGAGCACCCAGATGAATAGAAAAGGCACTCTACGGGCGCGGTTTTATACCTCCCTTGTGTTGGGACGGTTGTAGAGTGCCAGTTGGAGTGGCCACAAATTATTTAATTGACCTTGCGGTGGTCGAGATGGTTCGTGCGTGCCTCTGCACCACCTAGAACCGTTGGGAGGGCTACGTAGGTCATCGTCGCCAGGAGCCTACCTTTGGGTTCGGCGACCATGTTGGCATGAGGTGTCCCGGTTTAAGGGCATCCTCTGTTTTGACGTTCGGGGCGAGTTGAGTCGGCCTTCCATCGGATCGGTTTTCATCGTTGAGTGGATTAGGGGAGTTGGCTATCATGAAGCCTTGCCCCCGTGGCTGACGAGGCTCCGCACCCAGACCGTTCCTTCGGTTAAAGTGCGTGGTAGCACCAGGTTGGTGTCCGGACCACTCGGGAGCCAAGGGACTCTATGGGCGACACTTCTACATTCGGTCTTCCCATTGGGTTTCCTTAAATTTCGAGGACTAAATTTCCTAAGGGGGGGAGAATGTTAGACCTGTGTCATTTAGAGTCCTAATTTCGATCGAAGTCGCTAAATTTTTTGCTTTTTAGCCTACCAAGGGGGTTTGAGGACTCTGATTGAAACATAACTGCATATTATGGGTCCTGGTATTGTTTAGTACTGCCCATAAAATTTTCATTTAATTCCGATAACGTTTTTGGAATTATTCAGTTTTGGATTTGGTATTCGGATTTGATTTTATTAAAATCCAAGATGAAGAGGTAAAAATCCGATATTATTACGAGATGTTGATCTAGCTTCCATATAGAAGTGGAATTGGATCAACTGGATTCGTATATTAAAAGTTATGGGTATTTTTCCGAGTATACCCCGAAGTTAAAAAAATCCAGGCAGCAGCCCTGTAAGATGTTTAGCCTAGATTTCGGAATAGCTGGAGGGGTTATTTGACCTAGGTGTAAACATGAAAGCTGTAGATAATCTTCTTCGCTTTCCAATGCCACTGGAATCGTGCAATTTGGAGCTGTATTGGGGAAGTTATGGTCGTTTAAGTGAAGGCTGCGCAGAGATTTTAGTCCGAGGACGACTTGGTCTTTCAGCCCGACCTTGCCTATTTAAACCCCCCAAATGTGCACGACTTTGGCCTAATTTTTCCCCTCTCTTTGTTCTGGTCAGCCCCTTTGTTGTGGGTGGTTTGGGAGGAGGTGATGGAGGAGAAGAAGTTGAAGAAGGTGAGTTGTTGTTGTTGTTGTTGAGGTTGTTGATGATCCTTTCCCTTTCCCCCTATCTTTGCTCTCTTCCTTCCCCTCTCTAACCACCAGCCCCCCATGTGTTTGTTGATATGCCTAAGTGAAGAAGAAGAAGCAAGGGAAGCTGGATGGAGGTGGTGGTAGCGGTGGTGGCGGTCGAGGTGGCCAAGGGTGCGTTTGCGAGCCCCTACATCTTCCCCTACGCTCCCCCTCTCATTTGGGTGAGTTTTTCCCTCTTCTTTAATTGGTTTTATGGCTTTGGGGGTTGTTGGGACGGCATGCATAGGTAGTTTTTGTGTTTGGGTGCATGTGGGAGGCTTGAGGGAGGGCTGGGGAGTGATGGGCGCGTGCGCGGGATGGCGCAGGCGGGCGCGTGTGCGTGTGCGTACGCGTGGGGGCGCGCGGTAGCGCGGGGGGGAAGCGCGCGGGGATGCCCGGGGCTGCGCCCGGGTCTCGCCGGGGTGCGTGTGGGTGCTGCCCGGGGCCCGGTTTGGGCGGCTGAGGGTCGGCACCTCGGGTGGGTGTCTGAGGGGCTCAAGCACGCGTGCGTGCGTGCATGCTTGCGTGCGTTCGAGCCCGTATGCGTGGATGTCCAACCTTAGGCATCCCTAATTGATTTTTTATATGTTTGTATGTGGTTTTACTCACCCATTTTGGTACCCTTAACTTGCAGACCTCGTCGGTTGGGATGCGCGACGATCCGGGTATCGGTGAGTGGTTTGATTCCAACCCTTCCGGGAGCGCTCGATGCACGTGGTAGTGCTTCGCGCTTCCATGGGGCTTTATTTGCACCCTAAATATGCTAGATATCATGCATGATAGGTTGTATAGCTCGTATATTGTGTAGAACCCCTATTCTACCTTATACTTGCCTATGTATTGTATAGAATATGACATGACTTAGGTAATTTTGTTTGAAATACTACCCCTACTTATCAAGCATGTTTAATTTGGGTTAATAACGGGGTGTATGCGTAATATTCCTCTGATTTAAGACTCGAGGGTGTGGTATAGTTGTTGTACCCATCTAGTTGGAGCAAAACTATGACCCGTTTCAAGAGAGAATGAGGCTTTCCCTCTCTCTCGCCCTCCTCTTTTTTTTTCGCGAGCTGAGTAAGTAGATGTAGTTCCTACTTGACTCAGGCTTGCTTAGAATTATTGGCATGCACCTGTTGTTGCGCGGATCGCGCTTAACCCTTCCCTCCTAGGTTGGTGTTATCCAACGTATATTAGGTTGTAATTTGTATGTTTACCTGTTTGATGCCATGTATGCGTGTTAAGTAAGCCACCCTTGGGTATTAATTGCCTAGCATGTATATGCTTATTGGGCCATGAGCCTTGTCTAATGAGATTAGACAAGTGTGTGACCTCTTATGGGGTCATACTATGGCTTGACACTTATAATAAAATGTCTTCCCCGCATCTGAGTTATGCGCCCTGGAGGGAATTCATGAGAATTCATTGCGTTTATCGGTGTTTGATAACCGATGATGACGGATCCATAGGGATCGTATTCGCGGGTGTCGAGTGTTCTTTCCTTCGTCGGCTCCGAGTAGAGACTGCCCGGCGTAGTAAAGTCCGGTGGAGCGCTCCCAGATACTACTTATGATGCGTGTTGGTGTGCCCATACGGCTGAGGTAGCAGTCTTGGGAGACTAGTCCGGTAGAGGTCTGAACCCTGTGTACAAGGCAGTAGAGGCCACACCGGGAGAGACTACCGGACGACGAGTGGTGTAGAACAATCGATCTCTTCCCCAAGAGCCTATGTCACCCCGGGGAGGGGGTGAGGGTGAGGGTGTAGTGGGTCGGCGTTGGTTCGATCTGCCAGTTTGTGCAATTTTCCAAGATCCTATGTCACCCGTCGGAGTGAGGGTGAGGGTATCGCTCCCAAAATCTTATGTCACCCGTCGGGGTGAGGGTGAGGGTGTTGGCGTGTGTGGGGTGGGCTTGGGTTGATACTCGACCCATCAGCTTGTGTAGATGGTTTCCCGTGGAGTTCGCGTTGCGTGCGTGTAATGGGTCCTCCCAATATCGTCGTATCGGTGCCCCGACATTGAAGCTGCTTGGTCTGAACGCTCCCACTTGTAGGTACTCCCGATGCATTCGGTGGATGTACTGATCATGGGAGTGTACCAGGTGAGGCTGCACGACGGTGGGCCGCCAGACGATGTTGCGAGCGTGAATTATCGTTCTCCCATTTGCCGGATCCGTGTGGATGCTTCCTAGGTACGAGCCGCCCTAGGTGGACCCCCACCTATAGGTACCATTGACGCTGTCGACGGTGTACTGACCGTGGCCGGCTCCAGGTAGAGGCTGGCCGGGAGAGCGCTATCGGATGATGAACGGTGTAGAACAGCAAGTTTTGTCCTTCAAGTCCCTAGACTCACCCTTGTGAGGGCTAGGGCGAGGGCGGGGTATGGTTGCACCACCGTGTGACCTTGCTAATCGTTGGGTTTCTACCCATGGCTTTCCTTGATAGGAGATTGCCTTTGTATCGAATGATTATGTTGGTGTTTGGTTTCTGACCACTCATTGAGCTTGTAGCTCACCCCTCGCTTATGTTTTTCTCCAGTTGACGCTAAGTCGGATCCAAGAGAAGAGCTCCCCTGGCGCCGTACGAGTAGGAGACCCGCATTCGCGTTGGATGTCTTGCAAGTGAGAGGCCATCAACATTCCCTTTTCCTTGTATGTATTATACTTGTGCTTGTGCACAGTATGTAGACTGTTGATGTCTGTTGTTGTATATATTGGCTCTCACAGGACAGTTGATTGAGTACTCTAGTCTGTAAATATGTCTTTGAATTACAGACTTGGTCATTTGAGCTTCCGCTATTTGTATATATTTGATGTCAGTTATTTGGTTATTGCTTTGTTGCCTTTGAAAAGACTACTTTCACCTGTCCCTATGGCACTTTTGCCTATCGTCGTATGCCCTATGCAACGCACCGGCCACTTTTCAGCGATGTATGATGAGTATTTTTTCGGACATGGTAGAAAAAATTTTGGAAGTCTTCATGGATGACTTCTCAGTTTTTGGTTCTAGCTTTGATGAATGTTTGCACCATTTGCAAGGAAAAGAACTTGGTTCTTAACTGGGAGAAGTGTCATTTCATGGTAGAATCTGGGATTGTTTTGGGACACATTATATCAAAGAGAGGAATTGAAGTAGATAAAGCCAAGGTCGAACTGATTGCTAAGTTGCCACCTCCCAAAACTGTTAGAGAGGTGAGATCTTTTTTAGGACATGCTGATTTTTATCGCCGCTTTATAAAGGATTTTAGTAAGATTTCAAAGCCCTTGTGCGATCTCTTAGCAGAGGATGCTCCCTTCAATTTTTCCTCTGCTTGTCTAGCTGCCTTTGAAAGACTTAAATCTGAGTTAACCTCTGCCCCCATCATCCAATCTCCTAATTGGAGTGTTCCTTTTGAGATAATGTGTGATGCCTCAGATTATGCCATTGGTGCCGTGTTAGGTCAGCGAATAGGGAAGCTTCCCCATGTTATTCACTACGCAAGCAAAACTCTTACTGATGCCCAACTCAATTACTCCACCACTGAAAAAGAGTTATTGGCTGTTGTGTTTGCTCTAGATAAATTTCGTTCCTACCTAATAGGATCCAAGGTCCTTATTTTTTCTGATCATGCTGGACTTAAGTATCTTCTCACAAAGAAAGAGGCTAAAGCTCGGCTAATCCGATGGATCCTATTGCTCCAAGAGTTTGATCTAGAAATTCGAGATAAGAAGGGATCTAAAAATGTGGTGGCAGACCATTTGTCAAGATTAATTATTTAGCCATCTACTGAATCTTTACCTATTTTAGAGACCTTTCCTGATGAACAACTAATGATGATCTCCCATACCCATGTTCCATGGTACGCTGACATTGTCAACTACCTTGTCACGGAACAGATTTCCAGCTCTTGGACCAAGCAAGAGTGATTTCGTTTTCTAGCTCAGGCAAAATGGTATTTTTGGGATGAACCGTACTTGTTCAAATACTGTCCAGATCAAATCATTAGGCGGTGCATCCCTGAGAATGATCAAAGGAAGATCCTCTCATTCTGCCATGATCAGGCTTGTGGGGGTCATTTTAGTGGAAAAAAGACTGCTGCAAAGGTTTTACAGTGTGGATTCTATTGGCCTACCTTGTTCCGTGATGCACATGAATACTGTAAATCATGTGATCGATGTCAAAGATTAGGAAAGATTTCAAGAAGAAATGAGATGCCCCTAAACCCGATTTTGATTGTGGAACTCTTTGATGTTTGGGGCATCGATTTTATGGGCCCCTTCCCTATGTCCTTTGGGTACCAGTATATTCTTGTAGTTGTTGATTGTGTCCAAATGGATTGAAGCTATTCCATGTAAAACCAATGATCACAAGGTGGTGGTCCAGTTCTTTAAGGAGTAAGTCTTTGCTCGTTTTGGCACCCCTCGTGCTATTATTAGTGACGGGGAAAAACACTTTTACAATAAGATCTTTGAAGCCTTAATAAGGAAGTACATCATCACTCATAAAGTTGCCACACCTTATCATCCACAGACCAGTGGATAAGTAGAGATCTCCGACAGGGAGATCAAGAAAATCCTTGAGAAAACTGTCAATACTTCTAGAAAGGATTGGTCCATTAGGTTACCAGATGCATTATGGGCATACCGTACAGCCTATAAAACTCCCATAGGAATGTCCCCATATAGAATTGTTTATGGCAAGGCTTGCCATCTACCTATCGAATTAGAACACAAAGCATATTGGGCAATCAAACGCCTAAATTTTGATCTCGACAAGGCTGGAGAACATAGGAAACTTCAACTTGATGAGTTAGAAGAGATTAGGAATGATGTGTATAACTGTGCCAAGAGATACAAGGACCGCATGAAGACCATGCATGATAAGATTATCCTTCGTAAGGAATTTTTCCCCGGTCAGAAGGTCCTTCTATACAATTCTAGACTACATCTATTCCCTGGGAAATTGAAGTCTCACTGGACTGGCCCATACACAATTGAAAAAGTTCATCCACATGGGACAATTGAAATCCACAATGCCAAAGATGGTAAAACTTTTCAAGTCAATGGACATCGTTTGAAACCATACCTTGAGTATCTAAGCCCAGAAGTTGAGGAGACACGTTTGGAAGATCCTGTGTATCAGGATTGATCACTTTGTATATTATTGTAAGAGGGTAGACTGGGTTGATGATGGTCTTGTTCTTTTATCGGCAAAGTGGAAACAGAGGGTGGAATGTCCATTCTCTGATATGGAGATCCGATGGGCCACCTTTGACTCAGAAGGTATAACAACTGTGACTTTTAGCCATCTTAATTAGTTAATTTTTGACGGATCGTGGGAGAGCCGTCGGGTCTTGACGGATCATAGAGGTGTCATCTGGCACCGGGGCGACGGCTCTTGGTGGAACCGTCAGGTGTGTGAGAGACGGGTTCAGTAAGAGCCGTCGATTTGGAAAAATTTTAGATTCCAAATTTCAGTCCGTTTTTGGAAAGAACAAACGCATTGATTGACGTTAATTGGTTTGATGGTATCGCGAAATTTGTCCCCACGGGTGTGAGACTATTAATTTCTTTTCCTCTCTCCCTCATTGCATTGAAACACCAAACCCTAAAATATTTTCTTCTTCTCTTCGGCACCTTCTTGAGAGGCTCGGGAAGGGAGTTTAAGCCTGGTTTTGGGTGAGTATTCTAAAGACTTTAAGATTTTTTCTTAGTTATAATGAACCCCTTGAATGTTATTTGCACATGATCTTGTTTTGTAAGTTTTTCCAAACAAAGACATGGTTTCCTTCTTATTCTTCGAATATTTTTGTACAATCTCGGATCCTTAGTTTTTATGACGATATGATGTTGATTTTGAGGTGAGGTACAAGTTTTTGATGATGATGAAGATCTTTTAAATCTCAACGTATATGTGTCGGAAGTTCATATCTTCTTAGATTTTTCTTGCTAGATTTCATATGATTTTTAAAGGGTTTTGGATCTTATGATATAGCTATGATATGATCATATTTTGGGATGGATTACAAGTTTTCATGTGGAAATAAATGTGTTTTGGGTAGATACCGTGGTTAGTTTAATCGTTTCATGTTTTAAGATCTTTTAAAATGATGTTTTGACCCTAATATGCATAGACCCGAACTGATACATGTTTTTACGATTTTTGAGTTTAAACTTAGGTTTAAATTAATATCATGCCTGCGATAAATCTAAGGTTTTCGAAGACGTTTCGATGAGTTTTGATTTGGCCTCAATCGGATTTCCGCACATATGCTTTGAATTAGATATCGATTTTTTTTCTCTGTCTAACAAATGTTTTTTAAACAACTCGTGTTTTGTTTTCGATGATAGAAGATTTAAATAATTTTTACAAAAAAAAATATAATTAGGGTTTCATGCTTCTGTCTCAGGACGGCCCCTGTAGGAGCCGTCGGGCATGTTCGGGATGGCTCCTAGAGGAGCCATCAGTTTGTTAAGGGACGACCCCAGTAAGAGCCGTCAGGGTTGATCTGTGATGGTCCCAGTGGGAGCCGTCGATTTCTACATGTACGGTTACCATCTGGTTCCATACTATATGTACGTATTGTGATTAGTTCATATCATTTTTGGGCCAGGTTAGGTTGCCTTAGGCTTACTAGAGTTGTTTCGGATTATTGGACCTAAGGTTAGTGGGTCTTGTCTCCTACGTAGTTTTGAAGGACCTTTATCAATGACTTTTAAATGTTATTTTATGTAAAATTCTCGAGCATGTCATATTATATAGGCTGATGCCTTATTAAGTATCGTATTCAAAATGTTAATGTTTTGAAACTGTTGCATGCATACTATTGAAATGAAAATATATGTTGATTATGTCTGCATCGCATTTATCTAGGTGGCTTAGTCTAGGTGACTACGGTTCAGAATGGACCCAAGTCTAGGTGACTTATGTCTAAGTGACATGATTTCCTGTGTGAAATCCTTTCGGCTAGGTGCTGTAATGGCTAGGTGCCATAGAATACAGGCAATTATGTATGTTGCATTTATACACATCATGAGTTGACAGTTATTCGAGATCATGCATCTTGAAAAATGAGATTTCTGTTAAGTTATGATTTATTGAAAAAATTATTATATTTGCAAAAATCATATTATTGTATGTTTCAAATTGTTTCTTATAATATGTTATCAATATATTATTTGTGATATCAATTATTATTGGGACCTAAAGGTCTATTCACTGAGCATGTGGTAGCTCACCCCTCTTTTTCCAACCTTTCAGAGTAGCCATTGGTGTTCGTCGATCTAGGTTGTTATATTTATGTCACTTTTTAGCTTATGGGTAATCTTTCGGTCAATTCTGGCCATTTTCGAAAATTTCTTTTTCGATCGGAACCGCTAAAATTTTGGCTTTTTGGCCATCTGCGTGAGCTAGAGAACTCCGATTGGAAATCTAACTGGATATTATGGGTCCTGGTACCGTTCTGTACTACCCATAAAAATTTCATCGAATTCCGGTAACGTTTGGAAAATTTTGCAGTTCCGAATCGTATCCGGGTTTTCTTCGAAACTGTTTCGTTAAGTGGAATAGTGTTGGGATATTTTGGTGAGTATGGTCACCTTGGGTAACCTCACCTCCCCCTTGCTTAGGGGCTAAGTTTTCTTTGGTTATTTGGGCTATTAGATGGTGAGATTAAGCCTAACCTTACCCCCTCTTTTCCTCTTCTTTTCACCCCCCCCCCAAGTGTGAGTTTTACTCACTTTCTCTCCACTCTCTCGCTCTCAACGTGCCCTCTCCAGCCCCTGCTGTGTGTGAGTGTGTCTGTGCTTTGAAGAGGAAAATCAAGAAGGAGAAGAAGCCATAGAAGGGGCACAAGAAGGTTTGTGCATGTTTTGTTGTTGTTGTTGTTTCCCTCTCTTTGGCTCCCTCTCTAGCTCCCATTGCCCCTGTTTTTCAGCCATTAGAAGGCTGTGGGGAGGCTGAAGAGGTGGTGGTATGGGTGGTGGCGGTTGCGACGGCTTTGGTGCGCCAAGAGCCCGAATGCACCCCCTTTATCTCTTCCCCTCCGTTGGTAAGCTTTCCTTCTCCCTTATCCTTGTATTTCTGGTTTTTCTTGTGTTAGGGGATGTGGTAGAGGTCATGCATGCCATATATATGGGTTGGGGTGTGTGAGAGGGCGGGGGAGGGGGATTTTGGCTTCTGGGCGCGCGTGCGGATCTGTCCGCGCGCGCTGTCTGGCGAGCCGGCAGTCTGGCGGGCGCAAGCGCGGGCGCGCGGGAGCGCGCGCTGTGCGCGCGGGGGTTGGCAGGCGCGCGAGTGCGCGCGAGCGTGCGTGCGCGCGCAGCAGTGTGTCTGGGCGCGCGGATGGGGGCGCGGCAGTGCACCAGCGGGTGCGGACCGGCGCGGGAGCGCGTGCACGCATGCGTGCACGTGCGCATGTGTGCGGGGGCCACGCGTGTGGCTGCCCGGGGGGCTCGGGTGGGTGTCGGGGCGCTCGGATATGCGTGCGTACGCACGTGCTCGCATACGTGCGAGCCCGTATGCGTGCATATCTAAGCCTTTGGCATTTTTGGGTAATTTTAGGTGTTTTTATGTAGTTATACTCACCATTTTTGATGCCCTTGTCGTGCAGATCTTGGCGAACGGTCACGCATCGACCCGGATTGCGGTGAGTGGGACAATCCAACCCAGTTGGGAGGCATTCGATGCACGTTGGAGTGTGTCGCCCTCCCCTGGGGTACCATAACGGTGTATAACATGCGATATACTGTAGATATATGCATGATATTGTCTATTTAGGCTAGGAATGCACCCATGCTATGATTAGATGTTGTATGCTAGGTTTTATACATCCCTGTATCATGCATAGGAGCCATGCATGGCTAGACACATGTCATATGTTAGTATAAACCCGACTTATGCATGTCCCCACCTTGTTTAATTTAATTAAACAGATAAGGAGGTATAAGTATAAGCATGCCTTAGGAAATATTACGTCTTGTAATTAATTTCAGATGCTTCCATGATTAATCTTTATTTTCTTGTAAGAATTAAATGCATGCTTTGGCCATATTTTCTTGCCTAATGAGATTAGGTAAGTGTATGACCACCTATGGGGTCATGCTATGACATGGACACTTAGAATGAAATATCTTTCCCGCATCTGAGTTATGCGCCCTTGAGGGAATTCATGAGAATTCGTTGCGCTTATCGATGTTCGTTAACCGATGACGACGGATCCTTAGGGATCGTATTCGCAGGGGTCGAGTGTTCTTCCCTCGTCGGCTCCGAGTAGAGACTACCCGGCGTAGTAGAGTCCGGTGAGGAGCCCTCCCAGATACTATCCATGACGCTTGTTGGTGTGCCCATATAGCAGAGATAGTGGACTTGGGAGGCTAGTCCGGTAGAGGCCTGAACCCTGTGAGGTGCCGGGAGGCTGCCAGGTAGTATGGGCCACACCGGGAGAGACTACCGGAGAACGAGCGGTGTAGAACAATTGACCTTCTTTCCTAGGGAGCCTATGTCACCCTGAGGAGGGGGTGAGGGTGAGAGTGTTATGGGTCGGCGTCGGTCCGACCTGCCAGTTTGTGCAATTTCCCAAGATCCAATGTCACCCGTCGGGGCGAGGGTGAGGGTATTTGTAACGCCCCCGTACCCATTATCCTCTATTAAGGCATGTGATACGGTGCGTCACGTCGACCACAATCTTTATCAACTGAATTAGACTAACATAATAATTCAAAACACAAAAGTTTTTAAAACATAAACATAAACCAAATCCAGGATCTCAATAATTCATTCTCGACGAATGATTACACACGAGTACTTTATTTACTAATAACTAAACATTCCCTGGTTTTGCTGATAAAGCTAAGGACGTCCACTACATGCCAAGAAGAAGGCTTATTCAAGCACCTACGAATGCAACGGAATAAATGAGAAATAGATCGCCAACGCCCACCACGAATGATGATCGCCAACGGCTACTCTGAAAGGTTGGGAAAAAGAGGGGTGAGCTACCACACGCTCAGTGAATGGATCTTAGCGTCCCAATAATAATAACAATAATAATAATAACAATATTAAAACCTTCAGAGTAAATTCCAAAATATCTGAACCAACAAAAATATAAATTTTCACAAATATCTCGATAAAATGGAATGCATCTCTTTAGAGAAAATAACCACCATCTCATACTATCTATATGATGCGCATGATGCAACGGACACGCATGCCCGTATGGCACGCAGCCAAAAGTGCTCCAACTAGAGCTTGATCACGCAGACCAATCGTCACGCAGACGGCGTCACGCAGATGGGTGTCACGCAGACACGGTCCCACTGGACTCGAGTCACGCAGACCCTCGTCACGCAGACGAATGATATGCATGCAAGAACAACTACTCATACACCAACTGCTTCCGCATGCAATACATTATATCATAATATCCATAAAACATTTACGACATACAAAAATAATCATATCTATCATGATGACATGCTCACATGCTCCATACACAAAATAATAGTTGTATTCATAACATAGGCATGATGCGGTCATGATATAAATATAATAGTTTCAAATCTATATAGAGACTAGACCCACTCACCTCCGGTCCTACGCAAGACTACCGGACTAACAAGAATGCTAACGAGAGTCTACTGCTCCTGAAGATTTTCATACCAATGAACCAGATCAGAAACGGAATATAATGATTAACTAAATCAAAGATCACCACAAATACTGGGCTCAGCCGGCTACTCAAATGTAGCCGCCTGGCTTCCGACGGCTACTCAACCCTAGCCGCCTGATCTCAGACGGCTACTTTCAAGTAGCCACCCCCCGACAGACCCAAAACAGCAAATATGCCCTTAATGACCCCGACTTCCTACCCAAACATTCAAAAAACACGTACCCTCTCTCTCTCATACAAAAATACAGATAAAAACACATTGAAAATATTTAAGTTTGATCCCCTAAATGATCGATTCGATAATAAATCAAAATACCGAAAAAAAATATGACGAAACCTCTATAGGACAAATTTGAAAAATGGTAATATCAACACCATATATTTTCATACCATAAAATAGTATTTAAATATTAAATAACAGTAGGTTGATGGTGATAAAATATCCTAATACATGTTTCTAGCATGCATGAAAATTTGTGTAGACCTAGGCATGATTTCTATTCAAACATCGATAAATCGACAAAACCCAAATAATAAATAATATAAATCTGGATATATGAAAACAGAAAACATCATAACCATACAAGGATCTAGATCTAATAAATTTAATATGATGATCATGTCTTCCAAACCCTAGATCCATGCAAGGCAATGAGTAATGCATCAAAAGCTTATGTAATCCATCCGAAAAACCTTGAAAACCATAGATCTAATATATATATGAATAAATCATATAGATCAGCAATAAAAATCATCGAAACAGTGATGAAATCATATGAGGTTCGGATTCATGCAAAGTGGTACCCAAAACAAGGCATTAGAAACCCTAAACATGCTTTCTATCTTAAGAAAAATAACCCTAACCATGATCTATGTATAAATATTCAAAAACAGCATGTAAATCTTGTAAAAACATCTTAAAAACCTCATCAATGGATTAACATAACATCAAGATCCAAAACAATTCAATATCAAATAAAATCATGAATTAAAATGAAGGAAAAACCCATAAAACCACAAAAACCCGAATCACCTCGGGATGAACCCATCATTGGTGATCAGTAGCAATTAAAACTCTAATATTATTAAAGAAAAACGAAGTAAAAGAACCCACCTTATTCCACAAATGATTTTCTTTCAAAAATCACCCAAAAGACCTCTTTTAGGGTTTGATAAAACAAGAGAGAGAGAGGACTCGTATTAGGGTTTTCAAATGGGTCCTAGGGCATCCAAAACTAGGCTTTTATAAGATTAAACACGTGCAATGACTTACCCCCGAAGAAAACAATCAAATATTCGACAGTTTCGTCAAATCCCTAAATTTCTGCGTTTCTGCGCACAGGTGCCCGACGGCTTGTTGGATTGAGCCGCCTGATGAGGGACGGCTACTTTCGAGTAGCCACCCCTCGACAGGGACGGCTACTTTCAAGTAGCCGCCTCTGGGCAGTTTTCCCCAAGGCACAAAAATGACTATAACTTGCTCGATACAAGTCCGATTCATGATCCGTAAAAAGCGTTGGAAAGCTAACAACACAAGGATTCCAACCATGCCAAATTATAAAAATTTGGAATATCAGAAATACGACAAAAAAATAGTTTAATTACGGTCTAAAAGTCTCAGTTGTCACATCCTTCCCCCCTTAAAGGAATTTAGTCCCTAAATTCAAGGCATACCTGAGGAAGATGCAAACAATGATGGATACTTTTCTCGCATCTCCTCTTCGCGTTCCCAAGTCATTTCGGGCGCTCCATGATGATACTGCCACTGCACTTTGACCAATGGAATGGTCTTGTTGCGCAAGACTTGCTCCTTTCGATCTAAGATCTTCACCGGCCGCTCGATGATAGATAGGTCTTCTTGTACTTGAACCAAGTCTGGTTCAATGACATGGGAAGGATCATGCATGTATTTTCTCAGCATCGACACGTGAAATACATTGTGCACCCGGTCTAATTGTGGTGGCAATGCCAAGCGATATGCCACTGGTCCAACTCTCTCCAGAACTTCAAATGGTCCGATGAAACGTGGATTCAGCTTTCCCCGTTGTCCGAATCGAACTATGCCCTTGGATGGAGATATCTTCAAGAACACGTGATCTCCCACCGCGAACTCTAACTCCCGCCTTCGATTGTCGGCATAGCTTTTCTGTCTACTCTGCGCTGTCCGAAGCCGATCTCGAATGAATTTCACCTTGTCGATCGTATCCTGTACGAGTTCTGGCCCAATAAGACTTCTCTCGCCAACTTCATTCCAGCACAGAGGTGTGCGGCAATTTCTTCCATACAGTGCTTCGAAAGGTGACATCTGAATGCTCGCTTGAAAACTATTATTGTATGCAAACTCTGCCAAGGCTAAGTGATCTTCCCAGCTTCCACCAAAATCGATCACACAAGCCCTCAACATGTCCTCCAAAATCTGGATCGTCCTCTCAGACTGTCCATCTGACTGAGGGTGAAATGCTGTGCTGAAGTTCAATCTCGTCCCCAGCGCCGTTTGGAGAGCACTCCAAAATCGTGAGATGAAACGCGAATCGCGATCCGAAACAATACTGACCGGAGCTCCGTGGAGACGAACAATCTCTCGTACATATAATTTCGCTAGCGTTTCTAGTGAATCATTCACGCGCACTGCCAGAAAATGTGCAGACTTCGTCAATCGGTCCACTACAACCCAAACAGCGTCATGTCCCTTCTTTGACTTTGGTAGACCAGTCACAAAATCCATGGTGACGTGTTCCCACTTCCACTCTGGAATTTCCAATGGTTGTAGTTTTCCAGCTGGACTTCGGTGTTCCGCCTTAACTTTCTGACACACCAAGCATTTCGACACAAACTCCGCAACATCCTTCTTCATCCCATTCCACCAGAAGTTTAATTTGAGATTCCGATACATCTTCGTACCACCAGGGTGTACGGTGTACCGAGATCTATGTGCCTCGTCAAGGATCCTCTTTTTCAATTCGGCGTCCACAGGAATGCAAACACGACCTCGAAAACAAAGGACTCCATCAGCTCGGATGGCAAAGTCCGGCTTCAATCCTTGGTCATTGTCGGATGAGACCTTCAACTCTTCGTCCTCCACCTGGGCCTTTTTAATTTCATCGATGAGATCCGGCTTAACAAGCCGTGCAATGAAACCTTTCTCAGATGATCGCAACACACTAAAAAGGTCGGCCGCTTCATTCAACAGTCTCCATTGACCCACCATCATGTATGATAAAATTCCCGAAGGTTGACGACTTAGTGCATCCGCGACTACATTAGCTTTGCCGGGGTGATACTGGATTTTGCAATCGTAGTCCTTCAGAAATTCAACCCATCGCCTCTGACGATTATTCAATTCTGGCTGAGATTGCAGATACGTCAGACTTTTATGGTTCGTGAAGACTTCAAACTCCTCGCCGTAGAGATAATGCCTCCAAATCTTTAGAGCAAAGATTACTGCCGCTAATTCCAAGTCATGAGTGGGATAATTTACTTCATGTACCTTCAGCTGACAAGATGCATATGCGACTACCTTCTCGTTTTGCAATAACACAGAACCCAAGCCTCGATAAGAAGCATCGCAATACACCACGTACCCACTAGGACCAGATGGAATGGTCAAAATAGGAGCAGACGTAAGTCTCCGCTTCAGCTCTTGGAAACTCTTCTCGCACTGCTCAGACCAGACATACTTGGCGTTCTTCTGAGTTAGACGGGTTAACGGAACTGCAATCTTTGAGAAATCCTGAACGAATCTTCGATAGTAACCCGCTAAGCCCAGAAAACTTCGAATTTCCGTAGCATTCATCGGTTGCTTCCACTCCATCACCGCCTTGATCTTCGAGGGATCGACTGATATTCCGGTTTTAGAGATGACATGACCGAGGAACGTCACGCTCTCTAACCAGAACTCACACTTACTGAACTTTGCATAGAGTTGATGCTCCTTCAATTTTGGAGTACCAAACGAAGATGTTCAGCATGCTCTTCCTTGCTCTTTGAGTATATCAAGATGTCATCAATGAAGACAACCACAAACTCGTCAAGAAAAGGCTTAAAGACCCTATTCATCATGTCCATGAATGCTGCAGGGGCATTTGTCAAACCAAATGGCATGACCAGAAATTCATAATGCCCATATCGAGTACGAAAGGCGTCTTCAGGATGTCTTCCTTCTTTATCTTCAACTGATAATAACCCGACCTCAAATCGATCTTGGAGAAGACCGTAGCCCCTTGAAGTTGATCGAACAGTCATCTATTCTCGGAAGTGGATATCGGTTCTTGATCGTCTTTTGATTCAGCTGACGGTAATCGATGCATAGACGCAACGAACCATCCTTCTTTCTGACGAACAACACCGGTGCACCCCAAGGAGATACACTTGGTCGTGCAAATCCTTTCTCTAGCAGTTCCTCCAATTGAGCCTTCAATTCTGCCAACTCTGAAGGTGCCATACGATAAGGGGCTTTTGATATTGGCTCCGTACCAGGAATTAGATCGATAAAAAATTCAATTTCACGATCAGGTGGTAGTCCCGGTAGATCGTCGGGAAAGACTTCAGGAAATTCAGCGACCACCGATGTTCCTTCGATACTTGCTTTCACCACCTTAGTATTAACAATGCTTGCTATGTACCCCATGCAACCGCTCTCCAGAAGATGCTGAGCTTGCAATGCTGAAATAAGACCCAATGGTCCCACACCTCCATCGCCGACGAATCGCAACGGTCGTAACCCTGGAATCTTGAACGGTACTGTCTTTGAAAATATTCCACGTTAGCATGATAGGCAGAGAGCCAATCCATGCCAAGGATGACATCGAACTTTTGAATCTCTAACAGCAACAGGTTTGCGACAAGACTTGATCCTCTATCCGGACCATACATCCGCGATAGACCGATCGAATGGCGATCAATTCGCCGGTAGGGGTTGCAACAATAATGTTGCTACTACTCACCATCTCAAGCTTTCTTTAATGAAATAACACCGAGTTAGAACGTGACCTATATGAATGCAGGCCTAACATCTCCATCCTATGTCCTTAGCCCTAACAGGAAAACCTAGGCTCTGATACCACTCTGTAACGCCCCCGTACCCATTATCCTCTATTAAGGCATGTGATACGGTGCGTCACGTCGACCACAATCTTTATCAACTGAATTAGACTAACATAATAATTCAAAACACAAAAGTTTTTAAAACATAAACATAAACCAAATCCAGGATCTCAATAATTCATTCTCGACGAATGATTACACACGAGTACTTTATTTACTAATAACTAAACATTCCTGGTTTTGATGATAAAGCTAAGGACGTCCACTACATGCCAAGAAGAGGCTTATTCAAGCACCTACGAATGCAACGGAATAAATGAGAACTAGATCGCCAACGCCCACCACGAACGACGATCGCCAACGGCTACTCTGAAAGGTTGGGAAAAAGAGGGGTGAGCTACCACACGCTCAGTGAATGGATCTTAGCGTCCCAATAATAATAACAATAATAATAATAACAATATTAAAACCTTCAGAGTAAATTCCAAAATATCTGAACCAACAAAAATATAAATTTTCACAAATATCTCGATAAAATGGAATGCATCTCTTTAGAGAAAATAACCACCATCTCATACTATCTATATGATGCGCATGATGCAACGGACACGCATGCCCGTATGGCACGCAGCCAAAAGTGCTCCAACTAGAGCTTGATCACGCAGACCAATCGTCACGCAGACGGCGTCACGCAGACGGGTGTCACGCAGACACGGTCCCACTGGACTGAGTCACGCAGACCCTCGTCACGCAGACGAATGATATGCATGCAAGAACAACTACTCATACACCAACTGCTTCCGCATGCAATACATTATATCATAATATCCATAAAACATTTACGACATACAAAAATAATCATATCTATCATGATGACATGCTCACATGCTCCATACACAAAATAATAGTTGTATTCATAACATAGGCATGATGCGGTCATGATATAAATATAATAGTTTCAAATCTATATAGAGACTAGACCCACTCACCTCCGGTCCTACGCAAGACTACCGGACTAACAAGAATGCTAACGAGAGTCTACTGCTCCTGAAGATTTTCATACCAATGAACCAGATCAGAAACGGAATATAATGATTAACTAAATCAAAGATCACCACAAATACTGGGCTCAGCCGGCTACTCAAATGTAGCCGCCTGGCTTCCGACGGCTACTCAACCCTAGCCGCCTGATCTCAGACGGCTACTTTCAAGTAGCCACCCCCCGACAGACCCAAAACAGCAAATATGCCCTTAATGACCCCGACTTCCTACCCAAACATTCAAAAACACGTACCCTCTCTCTCTCATACAAAAAATACAGATAAAAACACATTGAAAATATTTAAGTTTGATCCCCTAAATGATCGATTCGATAATAAATCAAAATACCGAAAAAAAATATGATGAAACCTCTATAGGACAAATTTGAAAAATGGTAATATTAACACCATATATTTTCATACCATAAAATAGTGTTTAAATATTAAATAACAGTAGGTTGATGGTGATAAAATATCCTAATACATGTTTCTAGCATGCATGAAAATTTGTGTAGACCTAGGCATGATTTCTATTCAAACATCGATAAATCGACAAAACCCAAATAATAAATAATATAAATCTGGATATATGAAAACAGAAAACATCATAACCATACAAGGATCTAGATCTAATAAATTTAATATGATGATCATGTCTTCCAAACCCTAGATCCATGCAAGGCAATGAGTAATGCATCAAAAGCTTATGTAATCCATCCGAAAAACCTTGAAAACCATAGATCTAATATATATATGAATAAATCATATAGATCAGCAATAAAAATCATCAAAACAGTGATGAAATCATATGAGGTTCCGATTCATGCAAGGTGGTACCCAAAACAAGGCATTAGAAACCCTAAACATGCTTTCTATCTTAAGAAAAATAACCCTAACCATGATCTATGTATAAATATTCAAACACAGCATGTAAATCTTGTAAAAACATCTTAAAAACCTCATCAATGGATTAACATAACATCAAGATCCAAAACAATTCAATATCAAATAAAATCATGAATTAAAATGAAGGAAAAACCCATAAAACCACACAAACCCGAATCACCTCGGGATGAACCCATCATTGGTGATCAGTAGCAATTAAAACTCTAATATTATTAAAGAAAAACGAAGTAAAAGAACCCACCTTATTCCATAAATGATTTTCTTTCAAAAATCACCCAAAAGACCTCTTTTAGGATTTGATAAAACAAGAGAGAGAGAGGACTCGTATTAGGGTTTTCAAATGGGTCCTAGGGCATCCAAAACTAGGCTTTTATAAGATTAAACACATGCAATGACTTACCCCCGAAGAAAACAATCAAATATTCGACAGTTTCGTCAAATCCCTAAATTTCTGCGTTTCTGCGCACAGGTGCCCGACGGCTTGTTGGATTGAGCCGCCTGATGAGGGACGGCTACTTTCGAGTAGCCACCCCTCGACAGGGACGGCTACTTTCAAGTAGCCGCCTCTGGGCAGTTTTCCCCAAGGCACAAAAATGACTATAACTTGCTCGATACAAGTCTGATTCATGATCCGTAAAAAGCGTTGGAATGCTAACAACACAAGGATTCCAACCATGCCAAATTATAAAAATTTGGAATATCAGAAATACGACAAAAAAATAATTTAATTACGGTCTAAAAGTCTCAGTTGTCACAGTATTGCTCCCAAGATCCTATGTCGCCCGTCGGGGTGAGGGTGTTGGAGTGTGTGGGGTGGGCTCGAGTTGATACTCGACCCACCAGCTTGTGTTGTTAGTTTTCCCAAATCCTAGGTCACCCTACTGGGTGAGGGTGAGGGTGAGGGATGTGAATGATCATTTGAAGTTATATGGGTTATGATGCATGAATTGTTCCATTCACTGAGCGTGTGGCTCACCCCTCGCATATGTTTCCCTCCAGTTGACGCTGAGTCGGATCCAAGAGAAGAGCTCCCCTGGCGCAATACGAGTAGGAGACCCGCGTTCGCGTTGGATGTCTTGCGAGTGAGAGGCTATCAGCATTCCATTTTCATTGTATGTATTATACTTGTGCTTATGCACGATATGTGGTCAGTTGATGTCTGTTGTTGTGTATATTTGCTCTCACAGGACAATTGATTGTGTACTCTGGTCTGTAATATGTCCTTGAATTACAGACTTTGTCGTTTGAGCTTCCGCTATTTGTATATATTTGATGTCAGTTACTTGGCTATTGCTTTATTGCCTTTGATGTTGTGGAGTCCTTCTTTGATTTTGTGTATGGATTGCTGATATCATTTATATACTTGCCACGTCTCGGGGACGGCCGCCCTGGGGCGTGACAAAAGTTCGTATCAGAGCCATGTCCTGTCAGAGCCAATTGTTTTCTTTGAGATGAGTCCTAGGATTTCGAGATGAGTATTCTGATCATAGTGCTGGTTCCTTAGTTGCTGATATGCCTCCTCGGAGACGGGCGCGTGGACGTGGTCACCCTCGGGCTTCGGTGGTTTTCGAACCTACCGGAGGCGAGGAGTCTACTGGAGAGTTCTCGGCTGTTAGGCCAGGACTTGCGCAGGATGCCTCCAGCGTGGGCGCGTGCTTACGCTGAGATGGCGGATCTTCTGGAGACTGAGACTAGAGCACTGGAGGCATAGACTGGAGCGTTGGCTGAGCAGGCACGAGAGATCCAGGAGCTGCGGGCGGCCCGCGTGGCGATCCCGTAGATACCCTTAGCGGCAGATCCACCAGTGATGCTAGAGATACCCCTTGTACCGGTTGGAGACCGTATTCTCCTCCGTCCTGTTTATCGGGGGTGTACCATGGAGTTTGCGTGCGGCACCAGTTTCAAGTGTTGAGGATGTGGCGTAAGCTCATTAAGGGGTGATGTCTTCTTCCAGCTTTCCTACTCAGGATAAGGGGCCTTGCAGGGCCAGCGTTGAGACCCGGGCTAGGGTACTCCGTGTTCCTTGTTTGGTTGTCGGGATATCCTATATCGGGACCTCATGAGACCCTCCCGAGGTTCTTTTCCCAGTCAAGGAATACCTTTGAAGCATCAATTGATAATGGATTTTTCTCACTTGGAAGGTGCGATAGCGGGTGGTGATGCATGCGATCGGAATTGAATGCATCTTGTTGCAGCTTAGTGGGCGATAGCTTATGGACAGGGGTTCCATAGCCATATCCAGAGTCGCTTCGATATATCATCGTGCGTTGTAGCGGTCCGGTAGAGGCGAGAGTCCTGTGAGGTGCTCCCTGGGACTATCCACGACGCATGTTGGGGAGCCCACATAGCAGAGATAGTGGACATGGGAGGCTATCAGGTAGAGGTCACACTTGAAGAGTGCTACTGGATGACGTTGAGAGCTTGGACTCCCCGTGATGAATCTGCCCATTGAGTGCATGATGCTGGAGTTCCAATTGTTATAGTTGGACGACCTATTGCTGGCGGCATGTGAAGCGCAGTTTGCGGTACTGTCGCGTTTTGCCCCCACATGGGTCGTAAGTGAGGAGACGTAACTCTAAGCGTTCGTGATGGGACTCAACCGCCATATCAGGTAGATGACGTCGCTTAGGCGTTGTTGGGAATCGACAACCTCCTGTTGCGTGTCTTGTGGATTAAGTGCGGTCGAGCGGCTTACCCAGCATGTAAGGGTCATCATGAGCGTCAGCCATGCTCGAGGAGCAGATTTGGACTTAATCATCCCAGGAATTATTTTTGATCTCCCCATAGGGGTTGAAGATCAAGTACCCCTTGCCGCGAATTGATGATCTGTTTTGACCAGCTCTGAGAGCCAGTGTCGTTCTGTTGATCGATCTTCGCGCAGGGTACCCAATTTGGAGATCAGGGAGTTGGGCATTTCATAGACGGCCTTTCGTACCCGTTTCGGGCACTACGAATTTTGAGTTCTACCGTTTGGGTTGACGAATGCGCCGGCCGCCTTCATGGATCTGCTGAACCAGGTGTTTCGACCCTTCCTCGACTCCTTTGTGGTAGTCTTCATTGATGATATTCTGGTGTACTTGAGGAGTCTTGAAGAGCACGCTGACCATCTTCGCACTGTCTTGGAGACTTTGGCCAGACATCAGTTGTTTGCCAAGTTCAGTAAGTGCGAGTTTTGGTTGGAGCGTGTGGCCTTCCTTGGCCATGTGATTTTCGGTGTGGGTATGTCTTGGGACCCGGATAAGACGCTTGCCATGTCGAATTGGCGGCGACCATCGAACCCCACCGAGATTCAGAGCTTCCTGGGCTTGGCGGGTTATTACCGGAGGTCTGTTGAGGGGTTCTCGAAGATAGCCGTCCCTCTGACCCGCCTCACGCGGAAGGATGTCCGGTTCGAGTGGTCCCCATCTTGCGAGGAGAGCTTCCAGGAGTTGAAGCGGAGACTCACCTCAGCGCCCGTTCTTACCATTCCATCGGGGAGTGGCGGATTCGCAGTCTACTCCGATGCGTCGCGGCTGGGTTTGGGTTGCGTCCTGATGTAGAATGGTAAGGTTGTTGCTTACGCGACACGTCAGTTGAAGCCCCATGATCAGAATTACCCCACCCATGACCTTGGAGTTAGCAGCGATCATCCTTTGCGCTGAAGGTTGGGAGGCACTACCTCTATGGTGAGGAGTTTGAGCTCTTCCCGGATCACAAGTGCCTGACTTATCTGCAGTCCCAACCGGAACTCAACATGCGTCAGAGACGTTGGGTCGAGTTTCTTGAAGAACTACGATTGTGACATCGCTTACCATCCGGGTAAGGCGAATGTCGTGGCAGATGCTCTTAGTAGGCAGCCCTTGGGCATGGCCGCCCACTTGGCTGTGCGTCATTGGAGGCTTCTGGAGGAGGCCGCTTGCTAGATCAGTGTTCGGGAGACACCTGCTGGTGGCTTTCTAGCCAGGCTAGTGGTGCAGCCCGTTCTCCTCGATGAGATCCGCACGGCACAGGGGCGGGATCCTCACTTTCTGGTCCTTTCTGAAGGCGTCACCCGGGGTTGAGCGACCGGATTACCAGATTCACGAGGATGGAATCCTGCGGTTCAGAGGCCGGGTATGTATTCCTGACGACGTAGAGCTAAAGCAGAAGATCTTGGTCGAGGCCCATCGTTCGAGGTACACAGTGCATCCTGGTGGCACGAAGTTGTACAGGGGCCTTCGCCATGGCTACTGGTGGCGCGGGATGAAGGCGAATGTTGGCCGTTTCATTGCCCGTTGCTTGGCATGCCCTCAGGCGAAGTTTGGGAATCATTATCGCGTGGAGTAGCGTCAATCCATCGAGATTCCTCAGTGGACGTGGGAGTGAGTTATCATGAATATCATCGCGGACTAGCTAATGTCACGTTTGGGTCACGACGCCGTTTGGGTGATCACTGACCGACTGACTAAATCCGCACTTTCCTCCCTATGCAACTAACTGAGTCTCTGGATGCTTCGACGCAGGTATGAGCCTCCGCGATTGTTGTCTTCATGGCACTCCGGTCGGTGCTATTTCGGGCTGAGACGCGTGGGTTACTTCGAGGTTCTGGCGCAGCCTTTGGCAAGCTTTTGCACGAGCCTCCCTTTAAGTACAGCGTTTCGATACTGACGGACGGCCAGGCAATGAGGACGTTAGACCTTGGAGGACATGCTAAATGCTTGCATGCTTGACTGCGGGGCAGTTGGAGAGGCATCATCCATTTGGTGGGGTTTGCCTGTGAGACGACTGCCATTCGAGCATCCGGATAGAATTGTATGAGGCACTCTACGGGCGCGGTTTTATACCTCCCTTGGGTTGGGACGATTGTGGAGCGCCAGTTGGAGTGGCCGCAAATAATTTATTGACCTTGCGGTGGCCGAGATGGTTCGTGTGTGCCTCTGCACCACCCGGAACCGTCGGAAGGGCTACGCAGGTCATCGTCGCCAGGAGCTTACCCTTAGGATTGGCGACTATGTTCCGGGCGATGTCCCAGTTTTTGGGCATCCTAGATGTCGACGTTCGGGGCGAGCTGAGTTGGCCTTCCATCGGACCGGTTCTCATCCTGGAGCGGATTGGGGAGGTGGCCTATCGCCTAGCCTTGCCCCCCACAGTTGGCTCAGGCCATGACGTCTTCCATGTCTCGCAGCCGAGGCGTTAAGTCCACGATCCTGCTCACGTTATCGTGTTCGAGCCGCTCGTCTTCGAGCCGGGCTTGTCATTCGTGGAGCAGCGCCGTTCTAGTGGCAAGGGCATTTGGGAGCGCGAGGATGCCATGCGTGACGCATATCCACATCTTTTCCCTTCCTTAGATGTTTTTGTTTAAATTTTGAGGACAAAAATTCCTAAGGGGGGAAGAATGTTATATTTGTGTCACTTTTTAGCCTATGGGTAACCTTTGGGTCAATTCTAGCCATTTTCGAAAATTTCTTTTTCGATCGGAACCGCTAAAATTTTGGCTTTTTGGCCATCTGCGTGAGCTAGAGAACACCGATTGGAAATCTAACTGCATATTATGGGTCCTGGTACCATTCTGTACTACCCATAAAAATTTCATCGAATTCCGGTAACGTTTGGAAAATTTTGCAGTTCCGAATCGTATCCGGGTTTTCTTCGAAACTGTTTCGTTAAGTGGAATAGTGTTGGGATATTTTGGTGAGTATGGTCACCTTGGGTAACCTCACCTCGCCCTTGCTTAGGGGCTAAGTTTTCTTTGGTTATTTGGGCTATTAGATGGTGAGATTAAGCCAAACCTTACCCCCTCTTTTCCTCTTCTTTTCACCCCCCCCCCAAGTGTGAGTTTTACTCACTTTCTCTCCACTCACTCCCTCTCAACGTGCCCTCTCCAGCCCCTGCTGTGTGTGAGTGTGTGTGTGCTTTGAAGAGGAAAATCAAGAAGGAGAAGAAGCCATAGAAGGGGCACAAGAAGGTTTGTGCATATTTTGTTGTTGTTGTTGTTGTTTCCCTCTCTTTGGCTCCCTCTCTAGCTCCCATTGCCCCTGTTTTTCAGCCATTAGAAGGCTGTGGGGAGGCTGAAGAGGTGGTGGTATGGGTGGTGGCGGTTGCGGCGGCATTGGTGCGCCAAGAGCCCGAATGCACCCCCTTTATCTCTTCCCCTCCGTTGGTAAGCTTTCCTTCTCCCTTATCCTTGTATTTCTGGTTTTTCTTGTGTTAGGGGATGTGGTAGAGGTCATGCATGCCACATATATGGGTTGGGGTGTGTGAGAGGGCTGGGGAGGGGGATTTTGGCTTCTGGGCGCGCGTGCGGATCTATCCGCGCGCGTGCGCGCGCAGGCGCGCGCGCTGTCTGGCGAGCAGGCAGTCTGGCGGGCGCAGGCGCAGGCGCGGGCGCGCGGGAGCGCACGCTGTGCGCGCGGGGGTTGGCAGGCGCGCGAGCGTGCGTGCGCGCGCGGCAGCGTGTCTGGGCGCGCGGATGGGGGAACGCGTGCACACGTGCGTGCTCGCTTACGTGCGTGCGTACGCGCGTGCTCGCTTACGTGCGAGCCCGTATGCGTGCATATCTAAGCCTTTGGCATTTTTGGGTAATTTAGGTGTTTTTATGTAGTTATACTCACCATTTTTGATGCCCTTGTCGTGCAGATCTTGGCGAACGGTCACGCATCGACCCAGATTGCGGTGAGTGGGACAATCCAACCCAGTTGGGAGGCGTTCGATGCACGTTGGAGTGTGTCGCCCTCCCCTGGGGTACCATAACGGTGTATAACATGCGATATACTATAGATATATGCATGATATTGTCTATTTAGGCTAGGAATGCACCCATGCTATGATTAGATGTTGTATGCTAGGTTTTATACATCCCTGTATCATGCATAGGAGCCATGCATGCCTAGACACATGTCATATGTTAGTATAAACCCGACTTATGCATGTCCCCACCTTGTTTAATTTAATTAAACAGATAAGGAGGTATAAGTATAAGCATGCCTTAGGAAATATTACGTCTTGTAATTAATTTCAGATGCTTCCATGATTAATCTTTATTTTCATGTAAGAATTAAATGCATGCTTAGGCCATATTTTCTTGCCTAATGAGATTAGGTAAGTGTATGACCACCTATGGGGTCATGCTATGACATGGACACTTAGAATGAAATATCTTTCCCGCATCTGAGTTATGCGCCCTTGAGAGGAATTCATGAGAATTCATTGCGCTTATCGGTGTTCGTTAACCGATGACGACGGATCCTTAGGGATCGTATTCGCAGGGGTCGAGTGTTCTTCCCTCGTCGGCTCCGAGTAGAGACTACCCGGCGTAGTAGAGTCCGGTGAGGAGCCCTCCCAGATACTATCCATGACGCTTGTTGGTGTGCCCATATAGCAGAGATAGTGGACTTGGGAGGCTAGTCCGGTAGAGGCCTGAACCCTGTGAGGTGCCGGGAGGCTGCCAGGTAGTATGGGCCACACCGGGAGAGACTACCGGAGAACGAGCGGCGTAGAACAATCGACCTTCTTTCCTAGGGAGCCTATGTCACCCCGAGGAGGGGGTGAGGGTGAGAGTGTTATGGGTCGGCGTCGGTCCGACCTGCCAGTTTGTGCAATTTCCCAAGATCCTATGTCACCCGTCGGGGTGAGGGTGAGGGTATTGCTCCCAAGATCCTATGTCACCTGTCGGGGTGAGGGTGAGGGTGTTGGAGTGTGTGGGGTGGGCTCGAGTTGATACTCGACCCACCAGCTTGTGTAGTTAGTTTTCCCAAATCCTAGGTCACCCTTCGGGGTGAGGGTGAGGGTGATGGATCTGAATGATTATTTGAAGTTATATGGGTTATGATGCATGAATTGTTCCATTCACTGAGCGTGTGGCTCACCTATCGCATATGTTTCCCTCCAGTTGACGCTGAGTCGGATCCAAGAGAAGAGCTCCCCTGGCGCAATACGAGTAGGAGACCCGCGTTCGCGTTGGATGTCTTGCGAGTGAGAGGCTATCAGCATTCCATTTTCATTGTATGTATTATACTTGTGCTTGTGCACGGTATGTGGTCAGTTGATGTCTGTTGTTGTGTATATTGGCTCTCACAGGACAATTGATTGTGTACTCTAGTCTGTAATATATCTTTGAATTACAGACTTAGTCGTTTGAGCTTCCGCTATTTGTATATATTTGATGTCAGTTACTTGTTTATTGCATTTTCTATTGTGGAGTATTTATTTGACCTCGTGTGTGGATTACTGATATCATTTATATATTTGCCACGTCTCGGGGACGGCCGCCTTGGGGCGTGACATAGGTGGTGGCGGTCGTGGTTCGTACGTTATCTTCCGTTGCATATAGGTGGTTGAATAAGCTTTTTCCTTGGCATGTAGTTTCTTTGGTCCCTTTCAGCAAAAACATTTGGATGTTTGAGTTAAATCTATTGTTTGAAATCATCCTGTTTAGGATGAGTTATGTTTAGATCCTGGTTATGGTTTTGTCATTTGGTATGATTAAATAAATCTTTTATGTTTTAGTATTGTGTGACCCGTGTTTTTTTTAGAAATTTGGTAACGGACCATATTCGAGCTTCAAAATGGAGTCTTGGGTACGGGGGCATTACAGAAGGGGATAATGCACCAGGTCTGGATGGTTTTAGCACTCGATTCTTTCAGGAGTTTTGGGACATAGTGAAGACAGACATACTCGAAATGTTTGAGGAATTCCACTCAGGTTGTACAGGTGTGTAGATACCCCATTTTTGACCATCCAGAAAGACAGAAATACTTCAAGTAACACCCGAAAATATTCCACATTTGGACATCTAATAGAGAACCAAAAGTTCAGGAAACCGGAAACCCTAACCCTAAACCCTAACCTAAACCAGAAACCCTGACCCTAAACTAGACCCTGGCCCAAACCAGGAACCCCCACCTAGAGAAACTCTAAACCCCAAAACCCTAGAGAACCCCAAGTCCCTGGCAAGGGACAGCTATCCCTAACTAGCCACCTGGTAACTAGCCGCCCCATGCTAGGCTGCTAGTTAGCACCAGCTGCCCCCCTAGCCGATCTTGAACCGCTTCCCTGGATGGTACATAAAGCAGCATTAAATGCTGATCATTGCGGCGGGTTGTGACCTTTAGCCGCCCTATCTTGGCCGGATCAACTCAAGTAACCGACCCAAGCCACCGCTTGTCAGAGATGGGACGTTTGGTATTTCATGATAAGGGTGGCTACCAGGAAGTAGCCGCCCCATCCTGGGCGGCTAGTTAGGACTAGCTGCCCTTCACCTGGTCCTGACAGAAGAACCAGAGAATTAATGAGGGGTCTAATCAAACACACTATTAACCAAGCCACTCTTTTACCCCCTGGGTATTCCCCTGCCTCTTTTTTACTATAAATAGACGGAGGTCCCAAGCCTTTAAACATCATCGACAATTCACATCCATCAAATCCCAATCCATTTGATATCCATTCCCTTCCCCCACTAGAAATCCCAAGAGAGAGAGAGAGAGAAAGAGAGCCCCTTTTGTGAGAGAAAAATCCACTCCCTACACAAAAAAAACCCTCTCATTCCACCCTCTAGAAACCCGGGCTAAGCCTAGCTTAACCTATGTCCAAGACCAAACCCATTTCCTACCAAAGTTCTGCCCAGACCAACCCAGGTTCCGGACGACTAAACCCTACTAGCCGCCCCATACCCGACGTCTGGATCCCACTAGCCGCCCCATATTCACACCCCATTTGCACCCCTTTGTCCCAAGACTCCTTTAGCCAAGCCCCGGAAGCAGAATAGGATTACCCGTTTTTCACCTCTCTGTACGGTATATCCGTATCTTGGAGCGGAGACCCCACAAACTCCCAACGTAGGTGATCAAATCCAACCCAACCTTTTCCTGCTTTTAGAAAAAGCAGGTGGCGATCACACAAACCCTGGAATCCTTTTGAGCTGCTGTCGGGCGCCTCAACCAGGAACGACAACACCCTTCCGAGAAGACGATCCGACCAAGCCCGCCAGGGCAGGCATCCGATCCGAATCCCCGAAGAACCCCACACACGCACCCCCGCAACCAAGCAGTTCAGAAGATGTCACTGATGACAGTCTATCTGAGGAATCCGAGGAGGAGGGGGAGAACGAGCCCTTCTAGCTGAACCTCGACAACCATGACCTCACCATACTCTGTGGCGAAGAAGAAGATGCAGTTCTCGCCCTACCTGCGATCATCAACATTGAGTTCGATGAAAGCGGACTAGAAAACCCGGGAGGAGGAGAAGAAGAAGAACCCTTTGAGGAGATCCCCGAAGGAGCTAGCGAAGGACCTGAGGGAGGGAAATGTACTTCGGATGATCTGCATCTGGATGACAATGGGTCCACCAAAAGTACCGACACCGTCGATGGCCCCCGCCGCCCAATGACTATATCATTCACTGACCAAGACCTCCGCGGCCCCAGAACATTCGAGCTATCCGTCAGCCCTCTCATCTGTGAAGTAGCCTGCTTCGTGGCCGACATCAACACAAGGTACCCATTGATGCTAGGACGACCATGGTTGGATAGCATCCAAGCTATTTGTTCCCCCCGACACCAATGCCTTCGACTACCCTTCATGAGTCATGTACTGACAATCTGGGGAGAGGCACGCCTCCAGTACGAGAACGAGAACAACTAGGCAATACATAATATGTTCACACTAGCCCTGCGACCGGGAACGAGGATGAAGGTGGTAGCCCACCTGGGTCCCCTTATAACGACGACTATCCCTCGGAAGAAGCGGCCGTGACCCTGCATCCATCAAGTCATCTTACGGAACACAATTCGATCACTTTCCTCCCCCATTGTAGATACCCCAATTTTGACCGTCCAGAAAAATAGAAATACTTCAAGTAACACCCAGAAATATCCCACATTTGGACATCAAGTAGAGAACCGAAGTTCAAGAAACCGGAAACCCTAACCCGAGCCCTAACCCGAAACCCTAACCCTAGCCCTAACCTAAAACCGGAAACCCTAACCCTAACCCTAACCCTAACCTAAACCCAAACCCTAACCCTAGCCCTAAACCTAAACCGGAAGACATAAACCTAAAACCAGAAAACCGGAAACCCAAAAACCCTATGTCCCTGGCAAGGGGCGGCTAGACCTAACTAACCTCCCCATACCAGGCGGCTAGTTAGCACTAGCCGCCCCCCTGGCCGACTTTGGACCAGTCCCCTGGATGGGACATAAAGCAGTATTAAATGTTGATCATTGCGGCGGGTGATGATCTTTAGCCACCTTATCTTAGCCGGATCAACCCAAGTAACCGACCCAAGCAACCGCCTGTCAGAGATGGGACGTTTGGCAGGTCATGATAGGGGCGGCTACCAGGAAGTAGCCGCCCCATACTGGGTGGCTAGTTAGCACTAGCTGCCCTTCACCTGGTCCTGACAGAAAAATCAGAGAATTAATGAGGGGTCTAATCACATACACTATTAGCCAAGCCACTCCATTACCCCCTGGATATTCCCCTGCCTCTCTTTTACTATAAATAGAGGGGGTCCCAAGCCTAAATCCAACATCCACAATCCAATTGACAATTCACATTTTCAATTCACAAATCCCAAACTACATCCCTTCACCCACTAGAAATCCCAAGAGAGAGAGAGAGAGAGCCCCTTTTGTGAGAGAAATACCCATTCCCTACATAAAACACCCTCTCATCCCACCCTCCAGAAACCCGGGCTAAACCTAGCTTAGCCTCTCTCCAATACCAAACCCATTTCCTACCAAAGTTCTGCCCAAACCAGACGAGGCCCCGGACGGCTAAACCCTAGTAGCCGCCCCGTACCCGACGGCTGGGTCACACTAGCCGCCCCCCTATCCACACCCCATTTGCACCCCTATGTCCCAAGACTCCTTTAGTCAAGCCCTGGAAGCAGAATAGGATTACTTGTTTTTCACCTCTGTGTACAGTATATCCGTGTCTCAGAGCGGAGACCCCACAAACTCCCCACGTAGGCGATCAAATCCAACCCAACCTTTTCCTGCTTTTAGAAAAAGTAGGTGGCGATCACATAAACCCTGAAATCCTCTTGAGCCGCTGTCGGGCGCCTCAACCAAGGAACGACACCCTCACCCTTCCGAGAAGACGATCCGACCGAGCCCCCCACACACGCACGCGCACCTGCTCACCGCCGGGATCCTTTCCGACGCACCGACATCGGAGATTCCGACGATACCGACACCCATGAAGTCGCAAAAGCCAAAGCGCGCTCTGCACCCCTCGCAATCACTGCCATATTCAGAGGAAGGGAATTCCGGCACATTCTCTTCGATACGGGAGCAGAAACTAACGTTCTTACATATTCTGCCTACTAGAAGCTAGAAGGCAGGGTTCCTAGATTGGAGCCCTCGGACAAATTCATCTACGCCTTCGACAGCACACGCAAGAACGCTTGTGGATTGGTCACACTCCCACTAAAGATCGGCCCGATCTCCACCATCTTCAACTGCATGGTAATGAACATTCGATCACCCCACCCTCTGATTGTTGGGAGGACATGGCTCAACAGCATCGAAGCCGTCTCATCCACCCGACACTTGGCCTTCGCTTCCCGTACCACGGGGAAGTGATATCCATCTGGGGAGAAGCACGCTTTAACGAAACACAGGCCCGGAATTGGAGTGTCTGTGCCATGCGCATCCGGCTAGTGGTGATTGCATGTTGGCAGCCGGGCTCCACCGACGAAGAACTGCTCCAACAAGGAAGACCCTTTAAGAGGCTCAGGAGGAAGAGTTCGGGAATAGGGGACCCCCACCAGACATCAGCCGGCTGTCAAAAAGAAGCTGACTCGAGGAAGCAATACGAATCCAAGAACCAGGTACCGATCCCCCCGGGTGAGCTTTCAACACCCTGTACATATTTGTTTACAGACTTTTCCTAAAAAACCAAAATTAAAAATATTTGTTTACCAGCTTTCGCTTTCAACACCTGTACATATTTGTTTACAGCCTTTTCCTAAAAAACTAAAATTAAAAATATTTGTTTACCAGCTTTCGCTTTCAACACCCTATACATATTTGTTTACAGCTTTTTCTAAAAATCAAAAATCAAAAAACATTTACTTACCAGCTTTCGCTTTCATCTCCTATACATATTTGTTTACGGCTTTCCTAAAAATCTAAAAACAAAAATATTTGTTTACCAGCTTTCATTTTGTCACCCTATACATACTTGTTTACCCGCTTTTCTAAAAAGAAACCAAAATCCAAAAATACTTGCTAATCAGCTCTCATTCCCCAACTCTGAACATACTTGTTTCCAGCTTTATTTCCACTCTTCTTCAAAAAAATGTTTTCTAAAACGTATTTTCCACACTCTTCTTCAAAATAAAAATGTTTTACAATCTGCGCTTCCTTACCCTCCTTCAAAACAAAAGTGTTACCAAAACCGTATTTCCATAATTTCCTCCAAAACAAAAAATAAAACATTTCCCAAACTTTCTTTACTTGTTTACCAAACAACGAAAATATTTACAAGCCGCATTTCACACTCTTCTTCAAAACAAAAAAACGTTTTACAATCTGCGCTTCCGCACCCTTCTTCAAAACAAAATGTTTTACGAAGCCATATTTCCATGATTTTTGCCTAAAATGTTTACGAACTGTCTTCCCATGCTTTCCTTCTAAAAACAAAATCGTTTTTCAAACTTTATCTCCATTCTTTTTCCAAAAATATATCTATTCGCCAATGCAGCCCCTTTTTCAAAACCATAATATCCATCTGTTTCCACACTTTCAAAAACATAAAATATCAAAAACTACCAAAAAGAGAGAAAAGGAAAATACGAGAAAAGATTAAGAATGCCAGACCATGCCCAGGCCTATCAAAGAAGGGTGGCAAGGGCATTTGAAAAGAAGGTAATCAAAAGAAAATTTGAAATCGGGGAGTTAGTACTTAAGCAAATCATGCCATCAAGACAACCCCTATTCCGGGAATGCCTATCGCCTAGTAGATGCCGCAGGAGTCGAGGTTCCACGTCCCTCATCAGCAAAAGGGAATGCAAGGAAACCTTATCAGAGGCCGTCGAAAAGAGGACCCGGCTGAAGAAATAAAGGAAGAACGCCCTCAACTCTCCGTGCCCTCTATGGGCACGCGGCCGCCTCTCTCGCCTCGATCATCGCCCGCCTCCTCTCGAAGCTAGCTGTAGCTTCGCCCTTCTGGCGCTCTGTAAAGGAACCGAGGCCATACTGCCCCGAAAGCCTCCCCAAAGGGATCCGTTTCAGCGTCTGCTCCTGCTCCGCGAACTCCCATTCCTCGATCAACTCTCGAAACAGCCCCCTATAGTCCGTGAGGGTGGCCGCAATCACTGCTTCCCCCAAGACTGGAAGGCCAGTAATCCGGTGGACGTCCTCAACGGTTGGCATAACAGCACCGGTAGGGAGGATGAACGTACAACTCTCCGGGTCCCATCTCTCCGCCAATGCCTCCACATATGGGCGATGGACGTGGAACGGCTCAATCAAAAAGAAGGAACGGAAGCCCGCTCCATCCACTAAACTCCTCTCCTCCTGCCCCAAGGCATCGTACCACCTCTTTGTCCCGTGCCATAAAGCCCGGATACGGTTCGGCCGCTGCAAGCAAAGAAGAAGACATGGGTTAGTTCAGAGAGCAATCGAGAGGTAAGAATCCAAAAGCCTAAGATTCGTTTAAAGAAAAATCATGCTTAGCAAAATAAAACTTCCATATACTAAATCAAAGACGAAAGCATGAAAATTAGAAGCTTAAAGGTCCCCCCCCCATTATTTACAAAACACCCTCCATATGATCACACATGCTAACGACATTAAACATCCCATCGTGGTCGCCACTTACTCTCTCTCTTGCATCACGGCCTATCATGCTTATATACTTTCCCTAAACACACCTAAGCATATGGAAAACACTTGGACCCGTTAAATACATGCATATACTCCCTCATGCTCTATCATGATCAAACACATGCGAAGTCACACCCTAAAAACTATATGCACACAAAAATGTATCACATGCAAGTATGCTAGCCATATCATTCCTCTCTCCTTCATATGCATATGACAAACGTGGATATATATATAAAATTTCCCTTCCTAAAAACAAACCCATACCAACATACAGCATGCTTACACATCCCACCGTGATTAACTTATACACCAAGCATGCCTATTAAAAAACACACATATACAAGTATTATACGCTCAGTCACCTGTTCATACCGCCAAAAAGACATGCATATACATTAAATAAAAGCTAAGAGTAAAAGGGGTCAAGAAATTACCACGGCCTGTGTGGACCCAGGAGCGCCCACCTCCGCCTTGTCGGGATCGTCCATCTCGTCGTCATCCCCCTCCTCCTCATCTTCCTCAAACACGGCCTCCTCGGCCTCAGCCTCAACACCAACACCGGCCTCTGCAGCCCCGGTGCCCATACCCTCAACCTCCCAAGCCTCGTCCCTAACCTCTCCAGTCCCCTCCACCCTCCCCGCACCGAAGATATACTCCGCAAAAGCCCCCACAGCCCTGCTTTCCTCCTCCTCAGCCCTGGCCTCTGTGGCCTCCCTATCCAGCATCCCAACAAGGGCATCCAACGATGCCCTCACATCTTCACTGCCTCCCTCGGCCCCTACTCCCTCGGTTATACCCTCAATCGGTCTCCAACCCCCGAAACCACCTCCTCGACCACCGCCGGTCGATCCCCACTCCTCCTCTTGCGTGTGTAACCTATCATACTCCCCCCTACCTCTAGGATAGCCCCCGAAGGTAAATCCTCGACCTCACCCGCGCCGATGACCACCGGCGGCACCTCTGCCGTACCCACAGCCTCCCTCATGACCTCACCTTCCACCTGATCACTCCCTGATGAATTGGACCCCGAGACAGCCCCTCTCTGCTCTCGGGAAGACCTAATGCGCTTCATCATCGAAGCGGTCTTCTTCCCCTTCGTCATCTCCTCCAATTTCGCACAAAAGAAGAACCCCAAAGAAAATCTAGGGCTTCAAAATCAAGAAGAAAGGAATGATGGAAGGCGAAAACAAAGGATTCAAGGTATTTTAAAATCAAGGATTTCGGTTTAAAATAGAGAAGAAGAAGAGAGGAGGGAAGAGTAACCATTTTAAAACGTATGGGGAGAGAGAGAGGGTCCCTTTTCGGTTATAAGGGACCCAGTCGGGAGGCGGCTACTCGCGAGTAGCCGCCCCCTCTCGGGCGGCTAGTTACCAGTAACCGCCCCACCCTGTTTTCTCGTTTCCACTTAAAACCCCTTTCCAATCTTTTTCTAGCCCTAGTTCCAAGGTTTTCCATACCAAACAGCCATGTATTGGCTTATTTCCAGGCACTACTTGATCAAACACGACTTTTCTGAAGTTTTGCCGCTCTTTCAGTACCATTCAAAATTGAATTTCTTCAGTTCTGGTTCTTTTCCAGAGTTCTTATCCTTCGGATGATCCAATTCACCAACTCGACTTTTACTTGCTTTCTGCAGGAGATATCCCCTCCTTGCTGAGTTTTCCCAAGCACAGGAACGGTAGGCACGAGGAAACTGACGCTGGGCTGCTCCGTGCACAATAGTTAAGAACCCAGAAATATCACTCACCATTTACTTTTCCTGCCTTCCACCTGGATCATCCTTTCAGTTAAAAATTCTAAGTCAAGACCTAGCCTCTGACGGTCTAAATCAACTCCCCGAATAGTACTGTTTGTGTTGGCATAACTTCTTGAAGGCCAGGCCGGCCAAAATAGGGGTCTCTTCCCTTATCATCGGTCAAAGTCTTTCTTGCTTCGCACAAAGACTCCGTCCGATGAGGGACAATTGTAGATACCCCAATTTTAACCGTCCAGAAAGACAGAAATACTTCAAGTAACACCCAGAAATATCCCACATTTGGACATCTAATAGAGAACCAAAAGTTTAGGAAACCGAGAACCCTAACCCTAAACCCTAACATAAACCAAAAACCCTGACCCTAAAACCAGACCCTGGCCCAACCAGGAACCCCCACCTAGAGAAACTCTAAACCCCAAAACCCTAGAGAACCCCAAGTCCCTGGCAAGGGGCGGCTATCCCTAACTAGCCGCCCCATACTAGGCGGCTAGTTAGCACTAGCCGCCCCCTGGCCGACCTTAAACTGCTTCCCAGGATAGGACATAAAGCAGCATTAAATGCTGATCATTGCGGTGGGTTGTGACCTTTAGCCGCCCTATCTTGGCCGGATCGACCAAAGTAACCGACCCAAGCCACCGCTTGTCAGAGATGGGACGTTTGGTAGGTCATGATAGGGGCAGCTACCAGGAAGTAGCCGCCCCATCCTGGGCGGCTAGTTAGGACTAGCCGCCCTTCACCTGGTCCTGACAGAAGAACCAGAGAATTAATGAGGGGTCTAATCAAACACACTATTAACCAAGCCACTCTTTTACCCTCTGGGTATTCCCCTGCCTCCTTTTTACTATAAATAGAGGGGTCCCAAGCCTTTAAACATCATCGACAATTCACATCCATCAAATCCCAATCCATTTGATATCCATTCCCTTCCCCCACTAGAAATCCCAAGAGAGAGAGAGAAAGAGAGCCCCTTTTGTGAGAGAAAAATCCACTCCCTACACAAAAAAAAACACCCTCTCATTCCACCCTCTAGACCCGGGCTAAGCCTAGCTTAGCCTCTATCCAAGACCAAACCCATTTCTTACCAAAGTTCTGCCCAGACCAACCCAGGTTCCGGACGGCTAAACCCTTCTAACCGCCCCATACCTGATGGCTGGATCCCACTAGCCGCCCCATGTCCACACCCCATTTGCACCCCTTTGTCCCAAGACTCCTTTAGCCAAGCCCCGGAAGCATAATAGGATTACCTGTTTTTCAGCTCTATGTACGGTATATCTATATCTCAAAGCGGAGACCCCACAAACTCCCCACGTAGGCGATCAAATCCAACCCAACCTTTTCCTGCTTTTAGAAAAAGGAGGTGGCAATCACACAAACCATGGAATCCTCTTGAGCCGCTGTCGGGCGCCTCAACCAGGAACGACACCACCGTTCCGAGAAGACGATCCGACCGAGCCCGCCAGGGCACGCATCCGATCCGAATCCCCGTAGAACCCCCACACACGCACCCCCCACCGCGGATTCTTTCCGACACCGACGGAATCGACGCCGATAAATCTGGCGATCACGGTGGGACCTCCCTCGTGAATAACAACAAAAGGCAATCCTCTTCTGCCCCCCTTTTACAAGCTTGACTAGAACATCTATCAACCCTCTAGGAAGGTTAGAGTTTCCCACCCCTCGAATCAAATCCTCCTCTACTTCGCATCACAACATCATTTACTGCATCACAGCATCAATTTTCAGAAGGCCTATGACTGGGTGGATTGGTCTTCCTTCGCCATCTACTGCTTTCTCATGGCTTTGGTGAACGGTGGGTCAGAATGATATTTGATTGCCTCTCGATGGCGTCTGCTTCGGTCCTAGTGAATGGGACCCCTTGTGGATTCTTCTCCATCCATCGCGGGCTTCGTCTGGGTGACCCCCTTTCACCCTTCCTATTTATCATTGTCTCTAACATGTTGAGTAGGATGATTACATGCGCAGAGGCAGCTGGTTGGTTCAAGGGTTGCAATGCGGAAGGTCGAACATCTCATTAACCCACGTGGTTTACGCAGATGATACTATGCTTTCAGTCAAGGTGATCTTCGATATGTTGAGGGGATAATGTTTGTCGTCTCTATGTTCGGATGGCTCTCGGGGATGTCAATTAACAAGAGGAAGAGTGTGTTTTTTGGCTTAAATATGGAGGAGGAGCTACGCGCATTGGCAGACCGTCACTTGTGCCTTATGGGGGCCTTCCCTACCAGATACTTGAGAATGCCACTCAGCCTGCACTCTCTTTCCCTCTTAGATTGGGACCCCTTGGTGCGTCGATTCGAGAAGCATCTAGCGGGAGCATGGGAGGTCGACTTGTCCTACTCCAAGCAGTCCTATCCAATTTACCAATATTTTTGCTTTCTTTGTTTAGAATTCCTAGAACCATCCTCCATCGGCTTGATACTCTTAGACGAAGATTCCTTTGGAGGGGACTAATCGGGGGCCATGCCGGGTGCACCTTGTTCATTGGGAGTTGGTATGCTCAAGCAAAGGTCGAGGTGGTCTTGGGGTTTTGGATCTGGATGATTTCAACAGGGCTTTGCTTTCCAAGTGGATTTGGAAATTCTTAGGAGATCGGCTAGCCGTGTGGAAGAGGGTGGTATCGGGTGGTCTCCAAGTTAGGAGCCAATGCTTTTTGCAACTCCCAAAACCAAGTGCTTGTTCTTCACATGTATGGAAAGCTATCTTCAAGGAGGTTGCTCTGGTTCAGTCTAGCATTTCTCAGCGTCTTAGCAGGGGCAACAGGAATAGATTTTGGACGTTCCACTGGTGTGGGACAGGTCCCCTCAAGGAATTGTATCCAATCCTATTTGAAGCTGCTCACAACAAGGGGGGTCTAGTGCAGGAGTTCTGGGAGACATCGGGCCACCGAGGGGGGTGGGTGTTCCACCTACGGAGCAGTCTGAATGAGGAGGAGTTCCTCCAATATGCTCAATTGTTTTGTGTTTTGGCGAATCATCGAGTACAACCCGACAGAGATGATGAAGTCGGGGGTGTTCTCCATGAAGTCGGCTTACTCATGGTGCCGACGGGACATGCCTTTCAACAGTGGAGTTGCTAGGAAAGCTAAGCAAATATGGGGGATTCATGCACCTTTGAAAGGCTGCTCACATGAGCCTTTCAAGCCATCTGGAGGCCCGGTGAAGATAGGTCCTGCGTCCTTTGTGCGGTTGATGTAGAAACTACAGTTTGTTATATATGTGTCACTTTTAGCCTATTGGTTACATTTTGGGTCAGTTCATGCCATTTCTTTTTCGATTGGAGTCGCTAAACTTTTAGACTTTTAGCTATCTACATGAGTTCGAGTATTGCGATTGAAAATCTAACTGCATATTATGGATCCTGGTGTCATTTAGTACTATCCATAAAAATTTCATCGAATTTCGGTAATGTTTTAAAAATTATACAGTTTTGAACTATATCCGAGTTTCGGTCGTTACTGGTTTTTTTTGGTGGAATAGTAATTGGATATTTTGGCTAGTATGGTGACCTTAGGTAACCTTACCCCCCTGCTTAGTGATTAAGAAACCTTTGGTTATTTAGAGTGTGTGAGGGGGGTTTTAGGCTTAAAGACACCTCCCTCTTTTTCCCTTCTCATCCCCCCCCCCAAGTGAGTTTTGGATCTCACTTACTCTCTTCTCTCTCACTCTTGTTTCCCCCTCTCTGTTTGTGTGTTTGTGTGTGTGTTGTTGAGAAGAAAAGAAGGAGAAGAAGAAGCACAAGAGAAGCACAAAGGGGTGTGTGTGTGTGCATGTATGTTGTTGTTTTCCTTCTCTTTGGCTCCCTCTCATGCACTCTTTGCCCCTGTTTTTCAGCCAAGAAAGGCTGATGGAGAGGCTGAGGAGGTGATGGTGGTGGTGGTGATGGTAGAGGTGCCGTGGGTGCATCGAGGGCCCCGAACCTCCCATTTTCCTTCCCCCTACCTTGGTAAGCTTCCCCCCCCCCTTATTTTCTTTGGTTTTTCAAGTGCTAGGGGCTGTTAGGGAGGTCATGCATGCTAGGTACCTGGGTTAAGGTGTGTGAGAGGGTAGGGGAGGGGTTGGGAGGGTTTGGGCGCGCGTGCGCGCGCAAGCATGCGCGCAGGCGGGGCTGGCAGGGACTGTCGGGCGCGTAGGCCGGCGCTTGCGCGCATGCAGGGGTCAGCGGGCGTGCGCGCATGGGCGCTGCGCGCACGCTCTACTGGGCATCGGGGCGCGCGGCTGGACAGCAGCAGGCACGGGAGCGCGTGCGTGCGTGCATGCGCGTGTGTACGCGTGTGGGGGCCACGCGTGTGGCTATACGAGGCCTTGGGTAGGTGCCGGGGCACTCAGATATGTGTGCGTACTTGCATGCATGCGAGCCCGTATGCGTGCATATATGAGTTTTTGGCATTTCTAGTTAATTCTAAGTGTTTTTATGTAATGATACTCACCAATTTAGATGCCCTTGTCTTGCAGATCTTGGCTAACGGTCACGCAACGACCTGGGTTACGGTGAGTGAGTTAATCCAACCTTGTTGGGAGGCATTCGATGCACATAGACGTGCATTGCCCTCCCCTGGGATACCATAACTGCATATTAACCTTGTTTGCATGTATATGTTATTGCTTGTCTTGCTAGGTTGCATCCATGTCATATTAGATATAATATGCTAGGATTATACATGCTAGTATCATGTGTAGGGACCCATGCTTATTTATGCATCATGTCCCATGCTAGCATAACACCTGATTCCTACATGCACCCCTTTGGCCTAAGCATGCCCCTAGCCTGTTTATGAAGAAACCTAAGTGTAAGTATGCTTTAATTGAAATTATAACCTTGTTATTATATTTATTCAATGCTTTCATGATTAATTCCTTGTATATTTATATGCTTATGTTGGCCATGAATCTTGCCTAATAAGTTTAGGCAAGTGTATGACCACTTATGGGGTCATACCACTCACTACGAACTTAGGCGCAGTATCAGTAGCTGTGTAGCGTCCGTGTTCTGGATCTTGTGAGCAAGAGGCCATCAGCATCCCCCTTTTTCCTTGTACGTATTGATACTCATGCTTGTTGCACAGTATTTGTGTATAGATGTCTTTTGTATCATTGGCTTTCACAGGACAGTTGATTATGTAATCTAGTCTGTAATATGTTTTTGGATTTCAGACTTAGTCATTTAGCTTCCGCTATCTTGTTTATATATATATGACATCTATCCTTGTTAATCTTTGTCACCTTGGATGTCATGTTAGCTATTGATCTCATCATTGATAGCTGATATCATATATTTACCACGTCTCGGGTACGATCGCCCTGGGGCGTGACACGGTTCATCTTTTTTGCGAATTTCGAGTGGCCTTGGAGGTTTGGGATCGGTGTTGCAAACTCTGGTTCCAGCTATAATGTGGGAGATATGGCTAGGCCGTGATGACATAATTTTTGGTAGCTCCCTGGTCTCATCGGATGAGATTTGGGAGGGGGCGAGGTGGTTCATCACATCATGGGTATGTTCTGTATTGGAGCTGTGTCGGTTAGGGTCAGGGGTGTAGATACCCTAATTTTGACCATCCAAAAAAAAAGAAATATACCTCAAGTAATATTGGAAAATGACCACATTTGGACATTTAATAAAAAACATCCTTAGAAAAATCCAAAACCGAAAAACCCCTGGCCCAACACTTAGAGGAATATGAGCCTAGACAGGGGCGACTACTTGGAAGTAGCCGCCCCTTCCTGGGCGGCTAGTTTCAACTAGCCGCCTCCCTGACCACCCCAAACCGCTTCCCTGGATGGGACATAAAGCAGAATTTAATGCTGATCATTGCGGCGGGTTGTGGCTTTTGGCCGCCCTATCTCGACCGGTTCGACCATAGTGACCGACCCAAGCCACCGCTAGTTAGAGATGGAACGTTTGGCAGGTCATCATTGGGACGGCTACTTGAGAGTAACCGCCCCTCACTGGGCGGCTAGTTTCAACTAGCCGCCCTTCACCTGGACTCTAACAGAAGAACAGAGGATTAATGTGGGGTCAAATCAACCACCTATTATCCAATTCAATTTTTTATCCAGTGGATCCCCTGCCTCTCTTTTACTGTAAATAGAGGGGGTCCAAAACATTTCTAAACAACATACACACCTTGAATTCACCATTCATAGCCTTCACTACCAATCCAACACTCAACCCAGACCCACTACCTCAAATCCTTAGAGAGAGAGAGAGAGTTCCATTTGTGAGAAGAAACCCACTCCCTACACAAACCCACTCTCCCAATCCACTCTCTAAAAACCTACGTTAAAACCAGGTTTAACCTTTGCCAAAACCCAAATCCCATTCCTACCTTGGTTCTGCCCAAGTTGACCCAGGCCCCAGGCGGCTAACCCTAAATAGCTGACCCATACCCGACTGCTAATTCCAACTAGCCAGCCCCCACCTACACCCTCACCTGAACCAAGTCTCCTCTAGTCAATTCCCCAGAAGCAAAATATGATACATGTTTTTCACCTCTGCGTACGGTATATCCGTGACACAGAGCGGAGACCCCACAAATTCCCCTACGAAGGCGATCAAATCCAATACCAACTTTTCCTGCTTTTCAATAAAGCAGGTGGCGATCACACACACCCCTGAATCCTCTTGAGGACCTATTGGGCGCCTCAGCCAGGAACCAAAACCCCACCACCCTTCTCTGAGATGATCCGATCGAGCTGACCCGGATCCCCGAAGAACCCCCACACACGCCACGCCGAACCGGAGACGCGGGAGGGAAGAAAAAACTCCTGAAATCCGATACCGACAAATCTGGCGATCACGGTGGGACTTCCCTCATAAAAAACAACAAAGATAATCCTCTTCTGCTTCTTTTTATAACTTGACTAGAATGCCATCACCCCCTAGGGAAATTAAAATTTTTACCCCTCAAGTCAAACACTCCTCTACTTTGCATTACATCTTTACTGCTTTTAAAGCCGCACACAGCTGCGCACCATTTACTGCTTTATGCCGCATACAGCTGTGCACCCCTTACTGCTTTGACCACAACATCTTTACTACTTTTAAGCCGCACACAGCTGCGCACCCCTTTACTGCTTTTTATTGCTTTATTTACTGCTTTAATTTTGTATTCATCCACACCTGCATTATTTCCGTATTCACCCATGGAAACCTACACCCAGGAGAAAACAGTAGAGGAGAGAGATGACTGAGAGAGTCAAACCACACAGTTTCTTAGCCATCAAGAGGTAAGGATGGCTAACCTAGGGTACCAATCAGTTGAGGACATGTTTTACGACATCAATGATTACCACCGAGTCAAGACCTTGAGGTAGGAAATCCCTGCCGAAACCCCCAAGGCTACTCCCAAAACCTCATCCACACCTGGCAGCTCGGTCAATCCTGTCGGTGTGGGAAAAATCCACGGGGCGTGTGTGGGGGTTCTTCGAGGATTCGGATCTGATGCGTGCCCTAGCGGGCTCGATCGGATCGTCTTCTCGGAAGGGTGGTGTTGTTCCCAGTCGAGTCGCCCGACAGCGGCTCAAGAGGATTCCAGGGTGTGTATGATCACCACCTGCTTTTTTGAAAAGCAGGAAAAGGTTGGGTCAGATTTGATCGCCTACGTGGGGAGTTTGTGGGGTCTCCGCTCTGAGACACGGATATACCGTACACAGGGGTGAAAAATAGGTAATCCTATTATGCCTCCGGGGCTTGACTAAAGGAGTCTTGGGACAAAGGGGTGCAGGTGGGGTGTGGAAATGGGGCGGCTAGTGTGTTTGAGCTGTCGAGTATGGGGCGGCTACTAGGGTTTAGCCGTCCGGGGTGGAATGAGAGGGTGTTTTTGTGTGGGGAATGAATTTTTCTCTCATAAAAGGGACTCTTTTTCTCTCTCTCTAGGGATCTTTAGTAGTGGAAGGGGGGTGTGAACTATTGGTTTGGGAATGAGTGAATTGTCAATTAGAATTCTAGATGTCGTTTAAAGGCTTGGGACTCCTCTATTTATAGTAAAAAAGAGGCATGGGAATGTCCAGGGGTAATAGGATGGCTTGGTTAATAGTGTGTTTGAGTAGACCCCTCATTTAATTCTCTGGTTCTTCTGTCAGGACCAGGTGAAGGGCAACTAGTCCTAACTAGCCACCCAGGATGGGACGGCTACTTTCTGGTAGCCACCTCCATCATGACCTGTCAAACGTCCCATCTCTGACAAGCGGTGGCTCCGACCAAGATGGGGCGGCTAAAGGTCACAACCCGCCGCAATGATCAGCATTTAATGCTGCTTTATGTCCCATCCAGGGAAGCGGTTCAGGGTCGGCCAGGGGGGCGGCTAGTGCCAACTAGCGGCCTGGTATGGGGCGGCTAGTTAGGGTTAGCCGCCCCTTTCCAGGGTTTCTTAGGTTTTAGGGTTAGGATTTCTGGTTTAGGTTAGGGTTTCCGGTCAGGGTTTGGTTTAGGTTTAGGGTTTCTAGTTTAGGTTAGGGTTTCTGGTCAGGGTTTGGTTTAGGGTTAGGGTTTCTGATTTTCTGAACATTTGGTTTTCTATTAGATGCCCAAATGTGGGTTATTTCCAAGTGTTACTCGAAGCATTTTCGTCTTTCTAGACGGTCAAAATTGGGGTATCTACAATTGTCCCTTATCGGACGGAGTCTTTGCGCGAAGCAGGAAAGACTTCGACCGATGAGAAGGAAAGAGACCCCTATTTTGGCCAGCCCGACCTTCAAGAAGTTATGACAACACGAACAATACTATTCGGGGAGTTGATTTAGACCGTCAAAGGCTAGGTCTTGACTTAGAATTTTCAACCGAAAGTATGATCCAGGTGGAAGGCGGGAAAAGTAAATGGTGAATGATCCAACCTGCGGTCGGGGTTCTTAGCTATCATGCACGGAGCAGCCCAACGTCAGTTTCTTCGTGCCTACCATTGCCGTGCGAATTGGATCATCCGAAGGATAAGAACTCTGGAAAAGAACCAGAACTGAAGAAATTCGAACTGAATGGTACTGAAAGTGTGGTAAAACTTTGGGAAAGTCGTGTTTGATCAAGTAGTGCTTGGAAATAAGCCATTACATGGCTGTTTGGTATAAAAAAACCTTGAAACTGGGGCTGAAAAAGAGATTGGAAAGGGGTTTTAAGTGAAAACGGAAAAAGTGGGTGGGGCGGCTAGTTAAAACAAGCCGCTCGAGAGGGGGCGGCTACTCGTGGGTAGCCGCCTCCCGACTGGGTCCCTTATAACCGAAAAAGGGACCCTCTCTCTCCCCATACGTTTTAAAACGGTTACCCTTCTCTCTCTTCTTCTTCTCCATTTTAAACTGAAAACCTTGATTTTAAAACACCTTGAATCCTTTGTTTTCTTTTGCCTTTCATTATTCCTTTCTTCTTGATTTTGAAGCCCTAGATTTTCTTTGGGTTCTTCTTTTGTGTGAAATCGGAGGAGATGACAAAGGAGAAGAAGACGGCTTCGATGATGAAGCACCTCAGGTCTTCCCGAGAGCATAGAGGGGCTGTCTCGGGGTCTAGTTCATCGGGGAGTGATCGGGTGGAGGAGGAGGTCGTGAGGGAGGCCGTGGGTACAACGGAGGTGCCGTCGGTGGGTACTATGTTGGTATCGTCGGAAGCCTCCGAGGTGTCGGTGCTGTCGGAAAGGATCCCGGCGGTGCGCGGGTGCGCGTGCGTTTGTGGGGGTTCTTCGGGGATTCGGATCAGATGCGTGCCCTGGCGGGCTCAGTCGGATCGTCTTCTCGGAAGGGTGAGGGGTGTCGTTCCTGGTTGAAGCGCCCGATAGCGGCTCAAGAGGATTCCAGGGTTTGTGTGATCGCCACCTGCTTTTTCTAAAAGCAGGAAAAGGTCGGGTTGGATTTGATCGCCTACGTGGGGAGTTTGTGGGGTCTCCGCTCTGAGACACGATATACCGTACACAGAGGTGAAAAACAGATAATCCTATTATGCTTCCGGGGCTTGACTAAAGGAGTCTTGGGACATAGGGGTGCAAATGGGGTGTGTATAGGGGGCCGGCTAATGGGATCAAGCCGTCTTGTGAGGGGCGGCTACTAGGGTTTAGCCGTCCGGGGCCTGGTCTGGTTTGGGCAGAACTTCGGTAGGAAATGGGTTTGGTTTTGGACAGAGGCTAAGCTAGGTTTAGCCCGGGTTTGTGGAGGGAGGAATGAGAGGGTATTTTATGTAGGAAAATGGGTATTTCTCTCACAAAAGGGCTCTCTCTCTCTCTTGGGATTTCTAGTGGGGAAAGGGAATGTGAATTGTGGGTTGTGTATTGGTGTCTTTTGGATTGTGGATGTTCATTTGTGGATGATGGATTGAAGGCTTGGGACCTCTATTTATAGTGAAAAAGAGGCAGGGGAATATCCAGGGGGTAAAAGAGTGGCTTGACTAATAGTGTGTGTGATTAGACCCCTCATTAATTCTCTGGTTCTTCTGTCAGGACCTGGTGAAGGGCGGCTAGTGCTAACTAACCGCCCAGGATGGAGCGGCTACTTCCTGGTAGCCGCCCCTATCATGACCTGCCAAACGTCCCATCTCTGACAAGCGGTGGCTTGGGTCAGTTACTTGGGTTGATCCGGCTAAGATAGGGCGGCTAAAGATCATCACCCGCCGCAATGATCAGCATTTAATACCGCTTTATGTCCCATCCAGGGGATTGGTCCAAAGTCGGCCAGGGGGGCGGCTAGTGCTAACTAGCCACCTGGTATGGGGCGGTTAGTTAGGTCTAGCCGCCCCTTGCCAGGGACTTAGGGTTTTTGGGTTTCTGGTTTTCTGGTTTTAGCTTAGGGCTAGGGTTAGGGTTTGGGTTTAGGTTAGGGCTAGGGTTAGGGTTTCCGGTTTCCTGAACTTCGGTTCTCTACTAGATGTCTAAATGTGGGATATTTCGGGTTTTACTTGAAGTATTTCTATCTCTCTGGAGGGTCAAAATTGGGGTATCTACATACTGGTGCGGGTGAGGTCGGGGGTACGCCTTCGGGGCTGTTCTGCAAGTAAGAGGAGGTATGATAGGTTATACACGCAAGAAGAGGCGTGGGGATCGACCGGTGGCGGTCGAGGAGGTGGTTTCGGAGGTTGGCGGACCGGTCGAGGGCGCAACCATGGGGGTAGGGGCTGAGGGAGTTAGTGAGGATGTGAGGGCATCGTTGGATGCCATTGTTGGGATGCTAGATAGGGAGGCCACGGAGGCCAGGGCTGAGGAGGAGGAAAGAAGAGCTATGGGGGCCTTTGCGGAGTTTGTCTCCAGCGCGGGGAGGGTGGAGGGGACTGGAGATGTTAGGGACGAGGCCGGGGAGGCCGAGGGTGCGGGCACCGGGGCCACGGAGGTCGGTGTTGGTGCGAGGCTGAGGCCGAGGAGGCTGTGTTTGAGGAGGATGAGGAGGAGGGGGATGACAACGGGATGGACCATCCCGACGAGGCCGAGGTGGATGCTCCCGGGTCCACACGAGCCATGGTAATTCCTTGACCCTTTTTACTCTAGCTTTTATTTGGTATATATATGCATGTCTTTTGGTGGTATGAATAGGTGATTAGTGTATAATACTTGTATATGTGTGTTTTTAATAGGCATGCATGTGTATAAGTTTATCACGGTGGGATAGTAAGCATGTTGTATGCTGATATGGGTTTGTTTTTGGAAAGGGGGACAATTTTTTATACACATATCCATGTTTGCTTTATTTTAGAAAGAAGAGGGGAATGGTATGGCTAGTATGCTTGCATGTGATACATTTTTGTGTGCATATAGTTTTTAAGGTGTGACTTTATATGTGTTTGATCATGGTAGAGCATGAGGGAGTGTATGCATGTATTTCACGGGTCCAAGTATTTTCCACATGCTTAGGTGAGTTTATGGAAAGTATATAAGAATGATAGACTGTGATAAAAGAAGTGTGTAAGTGGTGACCATGGTGGGATTAATAGTTTTAGCACGTGTGGTCATATGAAGAGTGCCTTGTAAATAATGGGAGGTGAATCCTTATGTGGGTTAAGTTTCCTATTTTCATGCTTTTGTTTTTGATTTAGTATATGGAAGTTTTCATCTTGCTAAGCATGATTTCTAAACGAATTTTAGGCTTTGGATTCTTACCTCTTGATTGCTCTTTAAACTAACCCATGTCTTCTTCGTTTGCTTGTAGCGGCTGAATCGTATCCGGGCTTTATGGCACGGGACGAAGAGGTGGTATGATGCCCTAGGGGAGGGGGAGAGGAGGTTGGTGGACGGAGCAGACTTCCGTTCCTTCTTTTTGATTGAGCCGTTCCACGTCCACCGTCCTTACATGGAAGCGTTGGCGGAGAGGTGGGACCCGGAGAGTTGCTCTTTCATTCTCCCCACTGGCACCGTTATGCCGACCCTCGAGGACGTCCATTAGATCACCGGCCTTCTGGTCTCAGGGGAAGCGGTGATTGCGGCCACCCTTGCTGACTATAGGGGCTGTTTCAAGAGTTGATCGGGGAATGGGAGTTCGTGGAGCGGGAGCGGACGCTGAACCGGATCCCTTTGGGGAGGCTTTCGGGGTAGTATGGTCTTGGTTCCTTCACAGAGCGTAGAAGGGCAAAGCTGCAACTAGCTTCGAGAGGAGGCGGGCGATGATCGAGGCGAGAGAGGCGGCCGTGTGCCCACAGAGGGCACGGAGGGAGTTGAGGGCGTTCTTCCTTTATTTCTTCGGCCGGGTCCTCTTCTCGACGGCCTCTGATAAGGTCTCCTCTCATTCCCTTTTGCTGATGAGGGACCTGGAGGGCATGGGATGCTATGCCTGGGGAGTGGCAATGCTCGCTCATCTCTTCGCGGAGCTCTCGAAGAAGGTCAAGAGGTCCGGGGGAAAGAACCTTGGTGGCTTTGCGCCATTTCTTTAGGTATGTGTAATTGAGCAGTAGATGTCTTCTTCTCTGCTTAGTTCACTTGATCATGACAATTTCCCTCTTGCTTTGCTAGATTTTTGGATATGAGCACTTCACCATTGACTGCCCGACTCTGGCGCCGTTTGATCATGCTCTCCCTTGGGCCATGAGATGGGCACCCCGGGGATCTTCACGCTTGCACTGCCTTGCCCAATTCTGAGAGGCCTTCCGCATCTTGACGGAGGAAGAGGTACAAATTTTCTTCGAGTTTTGTTTGGCTTGTATTTGATTTTTTTTTTTGCTAAGCGCTCTTCCAATCTTTTGATGCTTTATAGATGACATGGAGGCCCTATACGGAGGAGGTGGTCCCTGAGGATCTGTCACGGAACGTCTGGCTAATCTACTTCACTGAGGTCGTGTTTCATGCGATCAGCCGGGTCGTCCACCAGCTTGGGTACCACCAGTGGGTGCCCGATCCTCTGCTGAAGCACCCCTCGATCCCGGTGGCTTGGATTCCTCGGGATACGAACCTCCCGAGGAACTACGCTACGTATGTGGAAGGATGGATGAGCCGAGGTGTCTTGGTGGAGCGTCGACCCGAGGTGACTTCAGACAATGACTACCTGGCTTGGTATAGTTAGGAGTATGTGGGCATCCTTGGGACGATGGAGGAGGAGATCCTGGACGCCTACGTAAGTTAGAAACCCTTCTCTTCTTTCTCGTTTGCTTTTGTTTGAATATTTTCTGAGTGGTGTCTCTTTTGCAGGTTGAGTTGAATGAGATGGAGAAGAGACTCAATACTGCCAACGAGCACCTTCGAGGGCGTAGTGGGCAAGTGGAGCACTTTTGGGCTCAGAGGCACCTGTTACAGGACCAGGTTCAGGTCCTCGAGGCTCAGGTGGATGCTCTGTCAAGAGTTAGAGCCATTGGTGCTTCTTCTTCTTCTACTCCCCCTCCTTCCATGGTTTCCGAGCGAGAGCTCGAGTTGACGAGGGAGTTAGATGCAGCCTGGAGCGAGTTGGCGGCCACACGGATGGAGCTGGGCCAGGCGAGAGGCAGGGCTTCACGGGCTGAGGAGGAGATGGGCCGGCTGAGGTCCATGATGGCATCGAGAGAGGAGGACTTCATCACCCTGGGCCGTGAGAGGGACTCTCTCCAGACGAGGGTGTCGGAGTTGGAGGCTTCGGCGGGCGTCCCAGGGGGTTTGATGGGGGATCTACTCCGTTCTCTCCAGGCTGCCGGGGATAGAGATCAAGGGGCACTTCGATCGAGCGAGGACCGGCTCCGGACTGCTGAGGCGAGATCGCGGGAGCTCGAGGAGAGGTTGAGGGCGGTGCAGACGCGTCTTCGAGGGAGGTTGGAATGGAGAGATAGAGATATTCAGTAGGTCCTCCTCTGGGAAGCCACCATGCGAGGGAAATTGGTTGGTGGAGGGGTTATGATCGAGGCGGATCTCGACCTCCTTCCTCTTGAGCCCGAGCATTCCGTCTCGGCTTCTCTGGCTACCGGGGCCACTTTCAGCCGTGCTTCTCGTCCCTCGGCATCCAGGAGTCATGGGATATATGCGAGGGCTGCATCTTCAGTTCGAGAGACTCCTACCGCCCCAGATGCTCCAGAGGTTTAGTCTTCTCATCAGCCGGCGCTCCCTTCCCAGCCAAGTCAGGATGTTCCTCCTACTCAGCCTCCAACAGATGATGATATGCCGAGGTATAGCTTCTTTGTGTCTTGGTTTTGGTGGAAGAATAGTATATATGCAAGTAATTTATGCTTTTCTTCTTTTCTTTTTTGACTCAGGTGATTATTTCAATGGTGTGTATCTCATGACGTTCTAGATGGAAGCTTTTGATGGATCCTTATCTATTTATCTCTAGTCCATTTGTTTTCAAAACTTTCTTTTAGTTTAAGACTAGGTCTGAATTTTCTGTTTATGAACAATTCGCCTCTTTCTCTGTTGGTGTATGAACAAACATGGGTATTTAGTTTAGTTTTGTTGGTTTTAATTGGTTGATGTATGTGGAATGGCTTCGTAAGGTTTTTTTGGGTTGGTGATGAATGGTTTGGTGTATGATTTTGGTTTCGGTTGCTATTTAAATTGTAGTTGTACTGGTTTTATGTATGTATGTATGTATGTATGAAATGCGTGTGCACAGGTTTCGGGGGAGAATGTTTTTTTTATAGGTACCAAAGGAATTGAAGAGTTGAAAAGATGGGACTGACATAGCTGAAATAGGTGCAGGGAGGGGGCGGCTAGTGCAAACTAGCCGCCCAATGAGGGGTGGCTAGTTGTGTTTAGCCGCCCCCTGCCTGGGGCACGTTACCTGAAATAAAGGTCTGGGGCGCCTAGTGTATTCTAGCCACCTAGTGAGGGGCAGCTAGTTGGGTTTAGCCGCCCCCTGCCTGGGGCAGTCTTTGGTTCTGCTGCTCTTGTCTGCTGCTGCTGAAAGTCCTTGCGAGTGTTTTAATCTTCAAGACCTATAAAAACATATCTTCCATGGACGAAGTGTTAAATCTATCCGGATTGCGCCCCTGCACTGACTTTCGAGCCCTTCTTGCTTGAATTGTCGAGGGCTACAATCCATCTTAAGGTAAAATGGAAAGCGAATGAGAGAAAGGAAAGCGCGGGAAATCATGCTTTAGTACGCAAGGGAGGGATTCCAAGTGCGTGAGTGAAAAACTCTTAAATATGTGTGAAAGTGGGACAACTTCTTCTTAAGCATGTGCGGAAGGGCATGAAATGAGTGTAGATGGGGGCAATTTTAATGTTGGTACAGGGGGTCAATTTTAGTATTTCAAAAAAATCGGATGCCTAGGTGTTTTGAAAAAGGAAAATGCGAGCTTATGCGTAAGTATAAGTGGCATAAGGGGGCATTTTAATTCTTCAATGGTCTTTTATATGAGAGGGCAATGTTCTCGACTTTCTTAAGTAAAAGATACCATCAAGTCCCTATGAAGGGGCCCTTGTGGTCACTTATGTCCAAACCAGGATTGTATTTGAAAGGTATAAGCCTTAGGTGTCGGTTTGTTTAGGTTCATGATTTCCAAATGCTTGATCGTATTATTCTAAACATGCTGAAAAATCCATGAGTGTACCAGGAGTCAAGTCAAATAAGTTTCTTTTGGATAGAGAAGTTTCTAAATGAACTCATGTGAGTGTGTGCAGTTGTAAACATGGAAATGGTCTACCCTTGGTAGAAATTTCACCTTTCCCGGTAGATATAGGTAGCTAAAAGTCAAAATTTTAGCGACTCCGATCGAAATTAGGACTCCAAATGACACAGGCCTAACACCTTCGGCATCTACCAAGCGGTAGGCATTCCCGGAATAGGCATGGGTGATCACATAGGGTCCCTCCCATGTGGGTTGCAACTTCCCTGTTGGGTGAGGCTGCCTTGATGGCATGATTTGCTTATGTACTAACTCCCCGATTTTAAATTTTCTTTCTATTAGCTTCTTTTCAAATGCCCTTGCCACCCTTCTATGGTAGGCCCAAGCATGGTCTGCCGCTCTTAATCTTTTCTCATATTTTTTTTGTTTTATTTTGTTTGTGAAAGCATGTAAATGGGCTAAAAGTAAACAACTCTTTTGCTGTCTCTTTTTTTTGTTTTTGTAAGCATGTATAAAATAGTATATGTAGCACTGAAGAGTGGCCTCTAGGAATGATGGTTCAAGGTGAGTCCTCTAAGGAGGCTCAAATTGAAGGATCTTCAGGGGAACGATACTTGAATTTTCTGATGTATCATTCATTGTGTATCGATTCTTCTCTATTTTGAAGTGCGTTTGACGCCTTCTCAACCACTATTGTTCAGCATCTATTCTGACAACATCTGTCAAAATATCAATGCCTAAAAGATGTCGAAAGTGCAAGGGGCGCTTGATCTGAGATAGACCCTTAGCAGGAAGAGGACCTTTCCTCAAAGGCGGATCGGTCAATAAAGATGTAGATATGGAAAAGCAAGTCACAAGGGCGACTATTGACTCGATAGGTGCAAGAGAGCATGGTTCACCATAATGTTGTTACCCTAATGATGGCGGGTGTAAAGACTTATCTACTGGTGCAATCAGGGGCTCGTGGGCCAGATATGGAATAATTGATTTGGATATGGCGGGGGAGTCTGAAAGAGGGGGTTCCTCTGACAGATGGGATGGCAAGTTGAGTGGATCTGGTAGTTGGGATAGCTCGACTGCTCCCTTAAATTATGTATTTATAAATACGAGTGGTTCTGATTCAAGAACATACTCAATTGATTGATCTAGGTCTTGGTCGCTTTTCGAATCAGATGAGTCAAGATGTGGGTCACCTGAGATCATTAAGGTGGGCATTGATATCACTTGATCTTGAATAGGTAGAAGTAATGGGGATTCAAATTTAGTTGATTGTAGGTTTTGGATGATGGATTCAGGTTTAATTGGTGTAGGGTAAGAGAGTTCTGATAGTTCTCCTGCCAAAAACTCTTCATCATCGCTAGAGTCCTGCTTAGGACATTCTACGGATTCAATAATTTTAGGTACTGGAGACTCATAGGTCAATGGGGGTGGAATAGCGGCGTATTTTATTTGAGATGGTTGCTGGGGAACAAAGGATTGTGTCTTCGGTGGAGCACGGGGACAGACAGGAGGAACTATGGCTCTATTGCTATATATCTGACTAGGTCGTGTCTGGGAGAAATGGTTCAATGGCTGGATGGGACCTCCCTTCATGAGATGAACTAGGATGGACTCGGGTACTTGTTCTGTGTATAGAGGGAGGGGCTTGACAGGGTTTGGGTGTATCGGGACAGGTGCTGAAAGGATTAGGCCACCCGGAACAATCCTAGGCAGGTCTTTAGGTTCTTCCATGAGGGGTTGTATAGTAGGTTCTAGCTTTTGCTTTCCAATATTCATTATAGGATCTACACGTACAGAGATCTTATTTATAAAGTTTTGGAATATAGGAATTAGTCGTGTCAGCACGGGGGCGGGTACTGATCGAAGAGTAAAATTTTGATTAGCTTGCCGAGGCTGCGCATATCTGTAGATACCCCAATTTGGACTGTCCAGAAAGACAGAAATGCTTCAAGTAACACCCAGAAATATCCCACATTTGGACATCTAGTAGAGAACCAAAGTTCAGGAAACCGAAAACCCTAACCCTAGCCCTAACCTAAACCGAAAACCCTAACCCTAACCCTAAACCCTACCCTAAACCAGACCCTGGCCCAAACCAGAACCCCACCTAAGAAAAACTCTAAAACCCAAAAAAACCTGAGTCCCTGGCAAGGGGCGGCTAGACCTAACTAGCCGCCCCATACCAGGCAGCTAGCTAGCACTAGCCGCCCCGCTGACCGACCTTGAACCGCTTCCGTGGATGGGACATAAAGCAGCATTAAATGCTGATTATTGCGACGGGTCATGACTTTTAGCCGCCCTATCTTGGCCGGATCAACCCAAGTAACTGACCCAAGCCACCGCTTGTCAGAGATGGGACGTTTGGCAGGTCATGATAGGGGCGGCTACCATGAAGTTGCCGCCTCATCCTGGGCGGCTAGTTATAACTAGCCGCTCTTCACCTGGTCCTGACAGCAGAACCAGAGAATTAATGAGGGGTCTAATCACATACACTATTAGCCAAGCCACTCCATTACCTCCTGGATATTCCCCTGCCTCTCTTTTACTATAAATAGAGGGGGTCCCAAGCCTAAATCCATAATCCATCAATTCACATCCACCAAATCCCAACCTACTTGATATCCATTCCCTTCCCCCACTAGAAATCCCAAGAGAGAGAGAAAGAGAGCCCCTTTTTGTGAGAGAAAAATCCATTCCCTACACAAAAACACCGTCTCATTCCACCCTCCAGAAACCCGGGCTAAACCTAGCTTAGCCTCTGTCCAAGACCAAACCCATTTTCTACCGAAGTTCTGCCCAAACCAGACCAAGCCCCGGACGGCTAAACCCTAGTAGCCGCCCCATACCCGACAACTGGATCACACTAGCCGCCCCCCATCCACACCCCATTTTGCACCCTTATGTCCCAAGACTCCTTTAGTCAAGCCCCGGAAGCAGAATAGGATACCTATTTTTCACCTCTGTGTACAGTATATCCGTGTCTTAGAGCGGAGACCCCACAAACTCCCCCACGTAGGCGATCAAATCCAACCCAACCTTTTCTTGCTTTTAGAAAAAGCAGGTGGCGATCACACAAACCCTGGAATCCTCTTGAGCCGCCGTCGGGCGCCTCAACCAGGAACGACACCTCACCCTTCCGAGAAGACGATCCGACCGAGCCCGCTACGGCACGCATCCAATCCGAATCCCCGAAGAACCCCCACACACGCACGCACCCGCGCACCGCCGGATCCTTCCCGACACAAATCGGAGAATCCGGCACACCGACAAATCTGGCGATCACGGTGGGACCTCCCTCGTTAAAAACAACAAAAGGTAATCCTCTTCTACCCCCTTTTACAAGCTTGACTAGAATGCTATCAACCCTCTAGGAAGGTCAGAGTTTCCCACCCCTCGAATCAGATCGTCCTCTACCTCGCATCACAGCATCCTTTACTGCTTTGTAAGCCTCACACCGCTGCGCAATCCTTTACTGCTTTGCAAGCCGCACACCGCTGCACAATCCTTTGTTGCTTTGTAAGCCGCACACCGCTGCGCAATCCTTTACCGCTTTATTTACTGCTTTATATCTGCATTCATTCCCTTGAACCATTTCACACGTCATGGAATCCCGCATAGAGGAGGTACTAGAGGAAAGAATCCACCAAGAGGGTCAGACCACGCAATTCCTGACCCATCTAGAGGAGAAGATGGCCAGTCTTGGATACCAATCCGTAGAGGACATGTTTCATGACCTCGCCGACTACCGTCAGGTCAAAACCTTGAGACAGGAGGCCCCTGTCGAAACCCCTAAGGCCATTCCCAAAACCCCGTTCACACCCAGTCACTCGGTCATCCCGAGCATTTTTTCGTTCACCCCCCTTTCCCCCGCGAATCCAATGTTCCCAACCATTTCCACCCCAGGCCCTTACCAGGCCACCCCAAACCATCCACCCTCCCTGTAGATCACTTGTCGAATTTCTCGGCTGTAAGCGAGAAGTTCTTAGGCCGCTATGGTTACCAGAGGATCAGAACCCCCTCTATTTCAGATTTAACCGTAGAGAGAATGAGGCCTAGGGAGGAATTTGAACAATACGTGTCTCGGTGGCGCACACTCGTCCACCGAACCGGCTTGCAACTCACAGAATGTCAAGAAATTGACATGATGTTACAGAGCTTGAGTCCAGAGCTTCGTACGAGCCTTTCGTACAGAGACTGTACTACGTATCAGCTTCCAATTGACCGCCATAACAGGATTTCCCGTTGTGCGGCCCCAGTAGTCCAAACCCAGTCCCCACCTATCAGCCATAGGGTTGGACAACCGCCTCGTAAGGCACAAACCCCCACAGTAGAGTGGATTGTTACCCAGGTATCGGCACTCTACTCGAACGGAGAACGAGTTCCTGATCGAGGAACGGCTCTGAGACAGTACACAACCGGTTCATCCGGGTATGCGCTGCCTTGGCCAATCAACCAAAACTTCACAACTCGATCAGTACCCGTCCCCGTGCCGACACAACAAAACCCGGTAATCCAAAGTTCCCCGGTCCAAAGCCCTGCAATTTCAAGACAAGGCCAGCCTAGGACCCCTTTCTATTCCACCTTCCTAAGAATTCAGAACCTAAATCCTAGGCAGCCCACCCAAAATACCTATAATGAGGTCATCCCCTCCGGCATCCTTTGATCAGAGACAAATGGGAAAGAGGGACTCTTACCCTCCCCTCCCAGAAACACTAACTAGGATTTTTAGGGTACTAATGGACACAAATAGTATCTCCCTCCCAGCTGCTAAACCTCCACTCCCCGGGGCCAACAGACTGCGTTACTGTCAATACCACCAACAACATGGTCATACCGTAGAACAATGCATTGTTTTTCAGGATTTTATTTACGATTTAAATGATGACAGGCGCCTTAATTGGGCTATGATCAAAAGCCACTTAAACCAGGGCAAATCTCGAGCCTCCAAGCCACTTGGCATTTTTACTGACCCATTGCCAGGTCACAACCAAGCATCCACATCTGGAGCCCACATGGTAAACATGGTCAGAAGAGGGAGACACCCATCACCACAACCAAGCAGTTCAGAAGACGTCACTGACGACAGTCTATCTGAAGAATCCGAGGAGGAACAGCAGAACGAGCCCTTCCAGCTGAAACTCGACAATCATGACCTCGCCATACTCTATGGCGAAGAAGAAGATGCAGTTCTCGCCCTGCCCGTGGTCATCAACATCGAGTCCGACGAAAGCGGACTAGAAAACCTAGGAGGAGACGAAGAAGAAGAGCCATTTGAGGGGATCCCTGAAGGAGCTAGCGAGGGACCCGACGGAGGGAAATGTATGTTGGATGATCTGCATCCGGACGACAATGGGTCCTCCAAGAGTACCGACACTGTCGACGGCCCCAGCAGCCCAATGACCATTTCATTCACTGACCAAGACCTCCCGGATCCCAGACTGCGATTCTACCCCCTACACATCCGCGAACGACTTCAAATGTTGTGGCTAAACAACATCTTCATGGACCCTGGGTCAGGAATGAACATAATGACATGCTCCACCTACCAAAAGATACCCGGACTAGGCCGTCCTCTCGTCCAACCGGCCCACCATACTATTCAAGCTTTCAACCATACCGGGAAGACTCTCCGCGGTCCCAGAACATTCGAGCTATTCGTCGGCCCTCTTATCTGTGAAGTAGCTTGCTTCGTGGCTGACATCGAGACAAGGTACCCATTGATGTTAGGACGATCATGGTTAGACAGCATCCAAGCTATCTGTTCCCCCCGGCACCAATGCCTTCGACTGCCCTTCTTGAGTCATATACTGACAATCTGGGGTGAGGCACGCCTCCAGTATGAGAACAAGAACAACTGGGGAATACATAATATGTTCACACTAGCCCTATCACGCCCCAGGGCGGCCGTCCCCGAGACGTGGCAAATATATAAATGATATCAGTAATCCATACACGAGGTCAAATAAATACTCCACAATAGAAAAGGCAATACACAAGTAACTGACATCAAATATATACAAAAAGCGGAAGCTCAAATGACTAAGTCTGTAATTCAAAGACATATTACAGACTAGAGTACACAATCAACTGTCCTGTGAGAGCCAATATATACAATAACTGACATCAACAGTCCACATACCGTGCACAAGCACAAGTATAATACATACAATGAAAAGGGAATGCTGATAGCCTCCGACTCGCAAGACATCCAACGCGAACGCGGGTCTCCTACTCGGATGGCGCCAGGGGAGCTCTTCTCTTGGATCCGACTCAGCGTCAACTGGGGAAAAACATAAGCGAGGAGCTACAAGCTCAGTGAGTGGTCAGAAACCAAACACCAACACCAACATTCGATCCTAAGGCAATCTCCTATCAAGGAAACCATGGGTAGAAACCCAACGGTTAGCAAGGTCACACGGCGGTGCAACCATACCTCGTCCTCGCCCTAGCCCCCACAGGGGTGAGCCTAGGGACTTGAAGGACAAAACTTGCAGTTCTACACCGTTCGTCATCCGGTAGCGCTCTCCCGGGCAGCCTCTACCTGGAGCCGGCCACGGTCAGTACACTGTCGAGCGCATCGATGGTACCTACAGGTGGGGGTCCACCCAGGGCGGCTCGTACCTAGGAAGCATCCACACGGATCCGGCAATGGGGAGAACGATAATTCATGCTCGCAACATCGTCCAGTGGTCCACCCTCGTGTAGCCTCACCTGGTACACTCCCCTGATCAGTACATCTGCCGAATGCATCGGGAGTACCTACAAGTGGGAGTCCTCTATCAGGGCAGCTTCCACGTCGGGACCCCGGTATACGACGATATTGGGAGGAACCACTACTTGTTCGCAGCGCGAACCCTATGGAAAGCCAATCTCTCAAGCTGGTGGGTCAAGTATCAACTCGAGCCCACAACACTCACACCAACACCCTCACCTCCGAAGGGTGACCTAGGTTGTCGGGAGTAACTGTACCAATCCCTCACCTTCACCCCAAAAGGGGTGACCCAGTCTCTTGGGAAGAGACTAGATCGTTTCTAAGCCCTTGGTCCACCGGTAGCCCTTTCCCCGGGTAGCCTCTGCCTGACATACTCCCACGATCAGTACACTGTCGACCACAGCGATGGTACCTACAGATGGGAGCCCGGTGCCAGGACAGCGATGGTACGCCGAGAAGTTCCTACATAGATCCAACGAAGGAAAGAACCAAACTACACTCATGAAAATGATCCCCCTTGGATCCCCATCATCGGTCATCAGACGCCGATCCACTACACCCTCACCCTCACCCCCTCCTCGGGGTGACATAGGCTCTTGGGAGGAATCTAGATTGCTTCTACACCCTTGGTCCACCGGTAGCCCTTATCCCGGGAAGCCCCTACCTGGTATACTCCCATGATCAGCACATCCTCACACATCGGCAGCACCTACGAATGGGAGCCCTCTGTCAGGTCGGCTGTCTCAACCAGGAAGTCCCTACACGGATCCAACGAAGGGAGGAAACCAATCTAAACTCGCGAATATGATCCTCTCAGATCCGTCGTCACCGGTTATCAAAATCGATAAGCGCAACGAATTCTCATGAATTCCCTCCAGGGCGCATAACTCAGATGCGGGGAAGACATTTAATTATAAGTGTCAAAACCATGGTATGACCCCACAAGAGGTCATACACTTGTCTAACACATTAGACAAGAATCATGGCCATATCGGCATATATATATATATATATATGCAATTAACTACCCAATGATGGCCTACTTAACATGCATACATGGCATCAAACAGATAAACACACACAAATTACAACCTATTATACGTTGGATAACACCAACCTAGAAGGGAAGGGTTAAGCGTGATCTGCGCAACAACAGGTGCATGCCAATAATTCCAAGCAAACCCGAGTCGAGTAGGAACTACATCTACTCACTCGGTTCGCGAAGAGAAGGAGGGCGAGGGAGAGGGAATGCCTCATCCTCTCTCAAGCTGGTCATAGTTTTGCCCCAACAGATGGGTGCAACAACTATACCACACCCTCGAGTCCTAAATCAGAGGAATATTACGCATACACCCGTTATTAACCCAAGTTTAGACATGCCTGATATGTTCAAATGATAATAAGGTAGTAATTCAAACAATATTACCTAAGTCATGCCATATTCTATACAATACATAGGCAAGTATAAGGTAGAATAGAGTTTCTACACAATATACGAGCTATACAACCTAGCATGCATGATATCTACATATTTAGGGTGCAAATAAAGCCCCATGGAAGCGCGAAGCACGACTACGTGCATCGAGCGCTCCCGGAAGGGTTGGAATCAAACCACTCACCGATACCCGAGTCGTCGCGCATCCCAACCGACGAGGTCTGCAAGCCAAGGGTACCAAAAGGGTGAGTAAAACCACATAAAAACATATAAAAATCAACTAGGCATGCCTAAGGCTAGACATGAACGCAAACGGGCTCGAACGCACGCATGCATGCACGCACGCACGCGTGCCCGAGCCCCCCGGACACCCACCCGAGGGTGCCGACCCTCCGCACGCCCAAAACGGGCACCGGGCAGCACCCGCACGCACGCACGCGAAGCCCCGGGCGCGCACGCCGCGCGCCCCACACGCAGCGCGCCCAGACGTGCGCTGACACGCGCGCGCTCGCGCGCGCCCCCGCGCGCACCTCGCGCGACCCTCCGCGCGCACCCCCGTGCGCTACCGCGCGCTCCCGCGTGTACGCGCACGCGCCCGTTTGCGCGTACGCGCCCGCCAGCGCCACCCCGCGCGCCTGCCTGCGCGCGCACGCGCGCGGACGGCCCCGCGATCGCGCCCAGCACTCCCCGGCCCTCCCCAAGCCTCCCACATGCACCCAAACACAACCACCACCCATGCATGCCCTCTCAACACACCCCCAAAGCCATAAAACCAAATTAAAGAAGTGGAGAACTTACCAAACCTAAGAGGGGGAGGGAAAGGGGAGAGGTTGGGGCCCTCGAGCGCACCCACGACCATCTCGACCACCACTACCACTACCACCACCTCTCTTTGGCTTCTCTTCTTCATAGGGCTTCACTTAAGAATTAACACAAACACATGGGGTGCTGAAATCCAAAGGGGAGGGAAAACAATGAGGGGGAGCAAGAGAGAAGGGGAAACAATCCCCACAACACAATAACAACTCTAACATACCTTCTTTCACTCCATCTTGATCTCCTTCTTCTCCACCACCTCTTCCTCCACCCAAAACACACATCAATGGGGGCTGGACCAGAGGGCAAAAGAGGGGAAAATGAGGCCAAGCTCGTGCACAAGGGGCTCTTAAATAGGCAAAAGAGAAGTGAAAGACCGAGCTGTCCTCGGACTTAAAACTCTGCGCAGCCTTCACTTAAACGACCATAACGTCCTCAATACAGCTCCGAATTGCATGATTCCAGTGGCATTGGAAAGATAAGACGATTATCTACAACTTTCATGTTTACACCCAGATCAAATAACCTCTCCAGCTATTCCGAAATCTAGGATAAACATCTTACAGGGCTGCTGCCTGGATTTTTCAACTTCGGGGTATACTTGGAAAAATACCCATAACTTTTAATATATGAATCCAGTTGATCCAATTCCACTTCTATATGGAAGCTATCTCCAAACTTAACATCTCATAATAATATCGGATTTTTATCTCATCATCTTGGATTTTAACAAAATCAAATCCGAATGCCCAATCCAAAACTGCATAATTCCAAAAACGTTATCGGAATTAAACGAAAATTTTATGGGCGGTACTAAACAGTACCAGGACCCATAATATGCAGTTATATCTTCAATCAGAGTCCTTAAACCACAGAAGGTAGCTAAAAATCAAAATTTTAGCGACTCCGATCGAAATTAGGACTCTAAATGACACAGGTCTAACAAGCCCTGCGATTGGAGAACGAGGATGAAGGTGGTTGCCCACCTGGGTCCCCTTATAACGACAACTATCCCTCGGAAGAAGCGGCCAGGACCCTGCATCCACCAAGCGATCTTACGGAGCCTAACTCTATCACCTTCCTCCCCCATGAAGTCGCAAAAGCCAGAGCACGCTCCGCACCCCTCGCAATGACTGCCATACTCGGAGGGAGGGAATTCCGGCACATTCTCATCGATACGGGAGCGGAAACTAACGTTCTTACATTGTCCCACTTACACACATACCTAAGAGTTTTCTTCGCTCACGCACTTGGAATCCCTCCCGTGCGTACTAAAGCATGGTTCCCGGCACTTTACTTTCTCGCATTATCTTTTCATTTACCTTAAGATGGATTGTAGCCCTTGACAATTCAAGCAAGAAAGGGCTCGAAAGTCAGTGCAGGGGCGCAATCCGGACATATTTAACACTTGGTCCATGTGAAGGATGTTTTTATAGGTCTCGAAAGTCGAAACGGTCACAAAGGCTTTCAGTAGCAGCAGGCAGGAACAGCAAAACCAGAAGAATTGTCCCAGGCAAGGGGCGGCTAAACCCGACTAGCCGCCCCTCACTAGACGGCTAGACACCACTAGCCGCCCCAGCTTTGGTTTCAGGTAAGCATGTCCCAGGAAGGGGGCGGCTAAACCCAACTAGCCGCCCCTCACTGGGCGGCTAGTTTGCACTAGCTGCCCCCTACCTGCTGCCCAAAAAACCTGCTGTCAGTCCCATCTTTTCAACTCTTCAACTCCTTTGCTACCTATAGAAAACATTCTCCCCCGATACCTGTGCACACACATTTCATACATTCATACGCACATAAAAATAGTATAACTACTAACTACGAATCAAATAACAACTGAAACGAAAATCATACACCAAACCATACACCCATCCACCCATACAACCTTATAAAAAACTATTCCACATACACGACCAAACTGAAACCAATAAACCAAGTTTAAAACAGCCATGTTTGTTCATAAACCAAAGAAAGAAAGGGAAAATTGTTCAGGAAAAAGAAAGGTAAACCTACTTAAAACTAAAATCAAAATAAAATAAAGATCCATCGGACGCTCCCATCAAAGTCTTGAGCTGCATGCCGTTGAAATGATCACCTGAGTCAAAAGGAAAAGAAGAAAAGCATGAATTCCTTGCATATATACCATTCTTCTACCTAAAACCAAGATGCAAAGAAGCTATACCTCGGCGTATCGTCACCCGCTGGAGGCTGAATGGGAGGAACATCCTGGCTTGGCTGAGAAGGGAGCGGTAGCTGTGGAGAGAACTGAACCTCTAGAGCATCAGGAGCGGCAGGAGTCTCTCGAACTGAGGACGCAGCCCTAGCATATATCCCACGACTCCGAGATGCCGAAGGACGAGAAGCACGGCTGAAGGTGGCCCCAGTAGCCAAGGAAGCAGAGAGAGAATGGTCAGGCTCAGGCGGAAGAAGGTCAAGGTCCGCCTCGGTCATGGAGCCCCCTCCAACCAATTTCCCCTTCATAGTTGCCTCCCAGAGATGAACCTGCTGCATATCTCTATCTCTCCTCTCCATCCTCTGTCGATGGCGACTCTCTATCCCTCTAGCCCGTTCCTCAGCAGCCCTCAACCTCTCCTCCAACTCCCGTGCCCTCGCCTCTGATGCCCTGAGCGCCTCTCGATCCCTGTCCCCGGCCACCTGGAGAGAACGAACCAAGTCTCCCATCAAACCTCCAGGAACACCCGCCGAAGCCTCCAACTCCGACACCCTCATCTGGAGGGAGTCCCTCTCGCGGCCTAGGGTAATGAACCCCTCCTCTCTCGAAGCCATCATGGACCTCAGCCGGTCCGTCTCCTCCTCAGCCTGGGAAGCCCTACCCCTCGCCTGGCGCAGCTCCATACGTGTGGCCGTCAGTTCACTCCGAGCCGCATTTAGCTCCCTCATCAGCTCGAGCTCTAGCTCAAAAACCATGGAAGGAGGAGGGGCGGAAGAAGAAGAAGCACCATCGGCTATCGCTCTCGGCAGAGCATCCACTTGAGCCTCGAGGACCCGAACCTGGTCCTGCAAGCGTCTCCATTGTACCTGCAACGCCTCTATCTGCCTGGCCCGCGCTTGAAGGTGCTCATTGGCGGTCATAAGTTTCTTCTCCATCTCATTCAACTCAACCTGCACAAGAGAAACACTATTCAGAAAATATTCAAGCAAAGAAGAACGAGGAAGAAGAGAAGGGTTCTCAACTTACGTAAGCATCCGGGATCTCCTCCATCGTCCCGAGGATACCCGTGTACTCCTGACGATACCAAGCCAGGTATTCGTCACTCGAAGTCACCTCAGGATGACGTTCCACCAAGATGCCTCAGCCCATCCATCCCGCCACATATGTAGCGTAATTCCTCAGGAGGTTCGTATCCCGAGGAATCCCAGCCACCGGAATCGAGGGGTGCCGTGGCAGAGGATCGGGCACCCACTGATGATACCCAAGCTGGCGGACAACCCGGCTGATCGCATGAAACACGACCTCATTAAAGTATCAACCAGACGTCTCACGCCAGGGCTTCGGGAACCTCCTCCGGATAAGGCCTCCACGTCATCTAAAAGCATCAAAAGATAGGAAGAGCGCTTAATCAAAAGAAAACCAAATACAAGCCAAGAAAATTCGAAGAAAAACTTATACCTCTTCCTCTGACAAGACGCGAAAGGCCTCTCGGAATTGGGCGTGGCGGTACAAGCGAGAAGATCCCCTGGGTTCCCATCTCATGGCCCAGGGGAGGGCATGATCAAACGGTGCCAGAGTCGGGCGATCGATGGCGAAGTGCTCGTATCCGAAGATCTAGCAAAGAAAGAGGAAAATTATCATGATCAAAGTGAGCTAAACCAAGAAAAGACATTTACCACTTACACACATACCTGAAGAAATGGCGCGAAGCCGCCATGGTTCTTTCCCCCGGCCCTCTTAACTTTCTTCTAAGAGCTCCACGAAGAGATGGGCGAGCATCGTAGCTCCCCAAGCATAGCGTCCCATGCCCTCCAGATCCCTCATCAGCCAAAGAGAGTGAGAGGAAACCTTATCAGAGGCTGTCGAGAAAAGGACCCAGCCGAAGAAGTAAAGAAAGAACGCCCTCAACTCCCTCCGTGCCCTCTGTGGACACGCGGCCTCCTCTCTCGCCTCGATCATCGCCCACCTTCTCTTGAAGCTAGCAGCAGCTTCACCCTTCTGGCGCTCTGTAAAAGAACCGAGGCCATACTGCGCCGAAAGCCTCCCTAAAGGAATCCGGTTCAGCGTCCGCTCCCGCTCAACGAACTCCCATTTTCCGATCAACTCTCAAAACAGCCCCCTATAATCCGCAAGGGTGGCCGCAATCACCGCTTCCCCCAAAACCGGAAGACCGGTGAACCGATGGACGTCCTTGAGGGTCGGCATAACGGCGCCAGTAGGGAGGATGAACGTGCAACTCTCCGGGTCCCATCTCTCCGCCAATGCCTCCACATATGGGCAATGGACGTAGAACGGCTCAATCAAAAAGAAGGAACGGAAGCCCGCTCCATCCACTAAGCTCCTCTTCTCCTGCCCCAAGGCATCATACCACCTCTTCGTCCCGTGCCATAAAGCCCGGATACGATTCGGCCGCTGCAAAACAAACGAAGAAGAAATGGGTTAGTTTAAAAAAAAAGCAAGCAACCGAGAGGTAAGAATTCAAAGATCATTTAGAGATCATGCTTAGCAAAGTAAAATTCTCATATCAAACACAAAAGCATTCACGTAAAGGTTCACCTCCCATTATTCACAAGACACTCCTCATATGACCACGCATGCAAAAAAAAATATGTCAAAATCCCACCATGGTCACCATTTACGCTCTTTCTTGCATCACAGCCTATCATGCTCATCTACTTTCCCTAAACACACCCAAACATATAGGAAGCACTTGAAACCATGAAATGCATGCATACAATCTCTCATGCTCTACCACAATCAAGCACATACGAAGACACGCCTTAAAATTATATACACATAAAAAGGTATCGCATGCAAGCATACTAAACATGCCATTTACTTCCTTCTAAAAATAGAACAAACATGGATATATATATAAAAATTACCCCCTTCCTAGAAACAAACCCTTGTCAACATACAGCATGCTTACACATCCCACCGTGATTAGCTTATACACCAAGCATGCTTAGTAAAAAAAATACACATATACAAGTATTATACGCTAAGTCACCTGTTCATACCACCAAAGACATGCATATATACCAAATAAAAGCTAAAAGTAAAAAGGGGTCAAGAAATTACCACGGCCCGTGTGGACCCAGGAGCGCCCACCTCGGCCTCGTCGGGATCGTCCATCCCGTCGTCATCCCCCTCCTCCTCATCCTCCTCAAACACGACCTCCTCGGCCTCAGCCTCAACACCAACACCGGCCTCTGCAGCCCCGGTGCCCATACCGTCGGCCTCCCCAGCCTCATCCCTAACCTCTCCTGTCCCCTCCACTCTCCCCGCGTCGGAGATAAACTCCGCAAAAGCCCCCATATCCCTACTTTCTTCCTCCTCAGCCCTAGCCTCTGTGGCCTCCCTGTCCAACATTCCAACAAGGGCATCCAATGACGCCCTCGGCCCCTACTCCCTCGGTTGCACCCTCAACCGATCCCCCGACCCCCAAAACCACCTCCTCAACCACCGCTGGCCGATCCCCACGCCTCCTCTTGCGTGTATATCCTATCATACTACTCCCAACCTCCGGGGCAGCCCCCAAAGGCAAATCCCCAACCTCACCCGCGCCGATGTCCACCGGCGGCACCTCCACCACACCCATAACTTCTCCCACGGCCTCTACCTCCGGCCTATCACTATCCGATGATGACGAGCTCGGGCTATGCTCTCCACGAGCCACCCGTGGTCGTTTCCCCTCGAAACAATTGCCTTCGACCTCGTCATCTTTCTCGGATTGAAAAGAAAAAGGAGAACCCAAAACTAGGATTTCTAAATCAAGAGAGAAAGACGGATCTAGGTTGAAATGGAGGAAGAAAAGGCAAAGGAATCAAGGTTTCTCTGTTTAAAACGAAGAAGAAGGAGTAATGGAGGGAGAGAAACCGTTTTGAAACGTATGGAGAGAGAGAGGGTCTTTTCGGTTATAAGGGACCCAGTTATGGGGCGGCTACCCGCGAGTAGCAGCCCCCTCTCGGGCGGCTAGTTACCACTAGCCGCCCCTCCGAGTTTCTCTGTTTTCATTTAAAACCCCTTTCCAATCACTTTTCAGCCCTAAATTCCAAGGTTTTCCATACCAAACAACCATGTATTAGCTTATTTCCAGACACAACTTGATCAAACATGACTTTCCTGAAGTTTTGCCGCACTTTCAGTACCATTCAAATTCGAATTTCTTCAGTTCTGGTTCTTTTCCATAGTTCTTATCCTTTGGATGATCCAATTCACCAAATCAACTTTTACTTGCTTTCTGTCGGCGATATCCCCTCCTTGCTGAGTTTTCCCAAGCACGGGAACGGTAGACACGAGGAAACTGACGCTGCGCTGCTCCGCGCACGATAGCTAAGAACCCCGACCGCGGGTTGGATCACTCACCATTTACTTTTCCCCGCCTTCCACCTGGATCATCCTTTCGGTTAAAAATTCTAAGTCAAGACCTAGCCTCTGACGGTTTAAATCAACTCCCCGAATAGTACTGTTCGTGTTGGCATAACTTCTTGAAGGTCAAGCCGGCCTTATCATCGGTCGAAGTCTTTCCTGCTTCGCACAAAGACTCCGTCCGATGAGGGACAGTTGTAGATACCCCAATTTTGACCGTTCAGAAAGACATAAATACTTCAAGTAACACCTGGAAATATCCCACATTTGGACATCTAGTAGAGAACCAAAGTTCAGGAAACCGGAAACCCTAACCCTAGCCCTAACCTAAACCGGAAACCCTAACCCTAACCCTAAACCCCACCCTAAACCAGACCCTGGCCCAAACCAGAACCCCACCTAAGAAAAACTCTAAAACCCAAAAAAACCTGAGTCCCTGGCAAGGGGCGGCTAGACCTAACTAGCCGCCCCATACCAGGCGGCTAGTTAGCACTAGCCGCCCCCCTGGCCGACCTTGAACCGCTTCCCTGGATGGGATATAAAGCAGCATTAAATGCTAATCAATGCGGCGGGTCATGACCTTTAGCCGCCCTATCTTGGCCGGATCAACCCAAGTAACCGACCCAAGCCACCGCTTGTCAGGAAGTAGCCACCCCATCCTGGGCGGCTAGTTATAACTAGCCGCTCTTTACCTGGTACTGACAGAAGAACCAGAGAATTAATGAGGGGTCTAATCACATATACTATTAGCCAAGCCACTCCATTACCCTGCCTCTCTTTTACTATAAATAAAGGGGGTCCCAAGCCTAAATCTATAGTCCATCAATTCACATCCACCAAATCCCAACCTACTTGATATCCATTCCCATCCCCCACTAGAAATCCCAAGAGAGAGAGAAAGAGAGCCCCCCTTTTTGTGAGAGAAAAATCCATTCCCTACACAAAACACCCTCTCATTCCACCCTCCAGAAACCCGGGCTAAACCTAGCTTAGCCTCTGTCCAAGACCAAACCCATTTCCTACCAAAGTTCTGCCCAAACCAGACCATGCCCCGGACGGCTAAACCCTAGTAGCCGCCCCATACCCGACGGCTGGATCACACTAGCCACACCCCATTATGCACCCCTATGTCCCAAGACTCCTTTAGTCAAGCCCCGGAAGCAGAATAGGATACATGTTTTTCACCTCTGTGTACGGTATATCCGTGTCTCAGAGCGGAGACCCCACAAACTCCCCCATGTAGGCGATCAAATCCAACCCAACCTTTTCCTGCTTTTAGAAAAAGCAGGTGGCGATCACACAAACCCTGGAATCCTCTTGAGCCGTTGTCGGGCGCCTCAACCAGGAACGACACCTCACCCTTCCGAGAAGACGACCTGACCGAGCCCGCCAGGGCATGCATCCGATCCGAATCCCCTAAGAACCCCCACACACGCAAGCACCCGCGCACTGCCGGATCCTTCCCGACACAAATCGGAGAATCCGACACACCGACAATATCCAGATGAACCGGGTGTGTACTGTCTCAGATCCGTTCCTCGGTCGGGAACACGCGCTCCGTTCGGGTAGAGTGCCGAAACTTGTGTAATCCCCTCTACCATGGGGGTTTGTGCCACCGAGACATGTATTGCTCAAATTCCTCCCTAGGCCTCATTTTCTCTACGGTCAAGTCTGAAATAAAGGGTGTTCTGATCCTCTAGTAACCGTAGCGGCCCAAGAACTTCTCGCTTACAGCCGAGAAGTTTGACAAGTGATCTACAGGGAGGGTGGAGAACCATTGCAATGCTTCTCCTTCCAATGATTTCTGGAAGAGGAAGACTAGCAGAGGTTGATTATCTAGAAACGGTTGGGCGTCTAGATAAAATGTAGTTAAATGAATGTCTGGGTCTCCACGACCGTTATACCAGTGGAATTTGAGGATTTTGAATCCCTCCGGTAGGTGGACTGACGGGATTTGTCTTAGGTTATGTAGAGACATGTGCTTGGGGGCTGAGGGACCAGTCTCAGAGAGGATTCTCTGGATTTTTTCATCCAGCATTTCTCCCATGGGAGAGCTGCCTAGCGGTCTCGGGTTTGGGCTGGCCTGGTAAGGGCCTGGGGTAGAAATGGTTGGGAATATTGGATTTGCTGGGGAAAGGGGGGTGAACAAAAAAATGCTCGGATTGACCGAGAGACTGGGTGCGGACGGGGTTTTGGGAATGGCCTTGGGGGTTTCGACAGGGGCCTCCTGTCTCAAGGTCTTGGCATGACGGTAGTCGGCGAGGTCATGCAACATGTCCTTTTAGGATTGCGCTGCGGTGTGCGGCTTGCAAAGTAGTAAATAATGCTGTGATGCAAAGTAGAGGAGGATCTGATTCGAGGGGTGGAAAACTCTAACCTTCCTAGAGGGTTGATAGCATTCTAGTTAAGCTTGTAAAAAGGGGGCAGAAGAGGATTACCTTTTGTTGTTTTTCATGAGGGACGTCCCACCTTGATCGCCACATTTGTTGATGTGGGAAAAATCCCGCGTGGGTGTGTGTGGGGGTTCTTCGGGGATTCGGATTTGATGCGTGCATTAGCGGGCTCGGTCGGATCGTCTTCTCGGAGGGGTGGTGTTGTTCCCGGTCGAGTCCCCCGACAGCACCTCAAGAGGATTCCAGGGTGTGTGTGATCGTCACCTGCTTTTTTGAAAAGCAGGAAAAGGTTGGGCCGGATTTGATCGCCTACGTGGGGAGTTTGTGGGGTTTCCGCTCTAAGACATGGATATACCGTACACAGAGGTGAAAAACAGGTAATTCTATTATGCTTCCGGGGCTTGACTAAAGGAGTCTTGGGACAAAGGGGTGCAGGTGGGGTGTGGAAACGGGGCGGCTAGTGTGTTTGAGCCGTCGGGTATGGGGCGGCTACTAGGGTTTAGCCGTCCGGGGCCTGGGTTGGTTTGAGCAGAACTTTGGTAGGAAATGGGTTTGGTTTTGGACAGAGGTTAAGCTAGGTTTAACCCGGGTTTCTGGAGGGTGGAATGAGAGGGTGTTTTTGTGTAGGGAATGAATTTTTCTCTCACAAAAGGGACTCTCTTTCTCTCTCTCTAGGGATCTCTAGTAGTGGAAGGGGGGTGTGAACTATTGGTTTTGGAATGAGTGAATTGTCAATTGGAATTCTAGATGTGGTTTAACAACTTGGGACCTCCTCTATTTATAGTAAAAAAGAGGCAGGGGAATGTCCAGGGGTTAATAGGATGGCTTGGTTAATAGTGTGTTTGATTAGACCCCTCATTTAATTCTCTAGTTCTTCTGTCAAGACCAGGTGAAGGGCGGCTACTTTCTGGTAGCCGCATCCATCATGACCTGCCAAATGTCCCATCTATGACAAGCGATGGCTCGGGTCGGTTACTTGGTTTGATCCGGCCAAGATGGGGCGGCTAAAGGTCACAACCCGCCGCAATGATCAGCATTTAATGCTGCTTTATGTCCTATCCAGGGAAGCGATTCAGGGTTGGCCAGGGGGGCAGCTAGTGCCAACTCGCCGCCTGGTATGGGGCGGCTAGTTAGGGTTAGCCACCCCTTTCCAGGGTTTCTTAGGTTTTAGGGTTAGGGTTTCTGGTTTAAGTTAGGGTTTCCGTTCAGGGTTTGGTTTAGGTTTAGGGTTTCCAGTTTAGGTTAGGGTTTGGTTAGGGTAGGGTTAGGGTTTCCGGTTTCCTGAACTTTTGGTTTTCTATTAGATGCCCAAATGTGGGTTATTCCCAAGTGTTACTCGAAGTATTTTTGGCTTTCTGGACAGTCAAAATTGGGGTATCTACAAATCCGAGCATCTTTTCATTCGCCCCCTTATCCCCCGCGAATCAAATATTTCCAGCTGCTTTTGCCCCTAGCCCTTAGCAGGCCACGTCCAATCTAGGACCACTAAACTACCTGCCCAAGACAGAAATCCTGGACAAAACCATCCAGAGAATCCTCTCTGAAACTGGCCCTTCGGCCCCCAAACACATGTCTCTACATAACTTAAGATAAATCCCGTCAGTCAGCCTACCAGAAGGATTTAAAATCCCAAAGTTTCACCGGTACAACGGTCGTGGAGACCCAGACATTTATTTAACTGCCTTTGATCTAGATGCCAGACCTTTTCTAGACAACCAACATCTGCTAGTATTCCTCTTCCAAAAATCATTGGAAGGAGAAGCACTACAATGATTCTCCACACTCCCTGTAGACCACCTGTCGAATTTTTCAGTTATAAGCAAGAAATTTTTAGGCCGCTACAGTTACCAGAGGACTAGGACCCCCTCTATTTCAGACCTAACCATAGAAAGAATGAGGTCTAGGGAGGAATTTGAGCAGTACGTGTCTAGGTGGCGCACCCTAGTCCACCGAACCGGCTTACAACTCACAGAATGCCAAGAAATTGACATGATGTTGCAGAGCCTGAGTCAAGAGCTTCGTGCGAGTCTTTCGTACGGAGAATGCGCCACGTACCAGCTTCTCATTAACTGTCACAACATGATCTCTTATTGTGCAGCCCCAGTAGTCCAAACCCAGTCCCCACCTATCAGCCATAGGGTTGGACAACCGCCACGAAAAATGCAAACCCCCACAGTAGAGGGGATCACACAAATTTCCGCACTCTACCCGAACAGAACGCGAATCCCTGATCGATGACCAGCTCCGAGATAGTACACACCTGGTTTGTCCGGATATGTGTTGCCTTGGCAAGCTAATCAAAACTTCATTCCCCGATCAGTACTCACCCCAGTGCAGACATGACAAAATCCGATAGTCCAAAGTCCTCCAGTCCAAGGCCCCATAATCCAAAGCCAAAGCAAAAGCAAAACAAGGACTACCCTTGCCTATTTACTCCCCCAAGAGCGCAAAACTTAACCCCTAGGCAGCCTACACCTAGCTCCTACAATGAGATGCCTCCTCCCTCCTATGGCCCAAGATGGTTAAATAGAAGAGATCGTTATCCACCACTCCCAGAAACTCTAGGAAACATCTCCAAGGCCCCATAAACATGCCGGTAGCCTTAGCCTCTGTAGGACTAGGGCCTATGATAACCTTCAAGCCTAAAGAAGAAATCTGTGACAAAGTTATCAACACCTCTACCCTATGCATCACGGTTGACATCGAGATATATTTAGTAGATAAATTATTAGTTGATACCAATGCGGGAGTATACCTTATGTCACTACGCACTTTCGAACAGATTGGTAGACACGTCATCGCGCTCCTCGAAACAGACACTCGTATATTTTCCTACAATGAAAAGGCTCATCCGGTTCTTGGCTTTAAGCACTTCACGTTAAAAGTAGGGTCCCTAACAGCAAGCATTGAATCGTATGGCTTAGAGATGGACTCAGCTTATAACATGATCTTGAGGCGCAAAGGGCTAGCCTCAATAAAAGGAGTCTCTTCCCCCCTCCATCAGTGTTTGAAATCCCCCCTCGGAAGTCAAATAATCAAAATATGGGGGGACGCGGTCAAAGAACCCAAATCAGGGTTCACCCATAGTGAGACCATTGCCGTAAAAACCATCGACCCAAGGCCCATAGAAGCCACATCCACATCCTAGACTTGCCAGTCAATTGTCTAAATCTTCAAAGCACTCTCCCCAGTATTGCAAAGACAAGTCACCCTAAACCTAAAAATCTTGGCTGGCACATGATGAAAATCATGGATCACATCCCAGGGAAAACCTTGGGACTAAAAGGTGGGATCTTAGAACCCATCAAACTCCCAGCCTGGCCAGATAAGAAGGGCCTCAGCTCATCCAAACAACACACTGATTTAAGAGAGAGATGTAATTGGAGACTGTATGGACACTTCATAAAGGGAACAAACGCGGAGCAGGTTAAAGAAACCGTGTATCCTCGTCCCTTAACCCCTGTCCAGGAGTAAGAGCCGGATTATCTCTCAGACTCCCTTGACTGGTTATTTCCACACCCTAATAAACCCTTAGACATGCACACACCACCAGTCAACAAAACTCCAGCTGACCAAGCGCTATTTCCTTGCAGTGCGCAAGCATCGCAACAAAAGAGCGCCAACTATTGGAGGAAAGTCGGTTGAAACACATGAACCGACCAAGTAAGTTGTAAATACTAATTGTTTTTCCCTTTCAAAAAATAACTCTTTAGGATGGAAACCAAAACTTTAGGGTCCTTGTTTGACAAAGATGATTTCACCCCAGCATGGCACCCTTTTAGTGCTGACTCCAATCTTCTAAACAAATTGCGGCGTCTGGCCAGCCAAACCTAGAATCCCGACCCCAATACCTCATTCAAAACAACAAGCCTAGCAGAAGTCAAATACCTGGCCAGATCATTAATTACATAAAAGGGCATAGTGGGAATGTCTTGGGTTTAGAAAAATTCGAGTCCATAGCAGTTATAGAAGAACCAAACATAGATAATGTAGAAAACTTAGATGATGGTCCGGGAGTCTTCGAAATCTGCGATGAAGACAACGAGGAAGAAGAGGACATCTCTGAAGAATTCGAGAAGAGCCTCCAAAAATTTGATGAAAGGACAGAAGAAGCGGATAAAAAGGTAGAAGAGCTAAACCTGGGGACTGAAGCTAGCTCCAAGGTCATTCTTATTAGTGCGGAATTTAAGCCCGATGAGAGAGAAGGTCTAGTTAAGATACTACGTGAATACAGTGACGTTTTCGCCTGGTCTTACAAAGACATACCCAGACTCGATACTGTAGATACCCCAATTTTGACCATCCAGAAAGACAGAAATACTTCAAGTAACACCAGAAAATATCCCGCATTTGGACATCTAGTAGAGAACCGAAGTTCAGGAAACCGAAAACCCAAACCCAAACCCTAACCCAGAAACCCCAGACCCTGCCCCAAACCAGAACCCCACCTAAGAAAAACCCAAAAACCCTGAGTCCCTGGCAAGGGGCAGCTAGACCTAACTAGCCGCCCAATACCAGGCGGCTAGTTAACACTAGCCGCCCCCCTGGCCAACTTTGGACCAGTCCCCTGGATGGGACATAAAGCAGTATTAAATGCTGATCATTGCGGCGGGTGATGACCTTTAGCCGCCCTATCTTGGCTGGTTCAACCCAAGTAACCGACCCAAGCCACCGCTTGTCAGAGATGGGATGTTTGGCAGGTCATGATAGGGGCGGCTACCAAGAAGTAGCCGCCCCATCCTGGGCGGCTAGTTAGCACTAGCCGCCCTTCACCTGGTCCTGACAGAAGAACCAGAGAATTAATGAGGGGTCTAATCACATACACTATTAAGCCAAGCCACTCCATTACCCCCTGGATATTCCCTTGCCTCTCTTTTACTATAAATAGAGGGGGTCCCAAGCCTAAATCCAACATCCACAATCCAATAGACAATTGACATTTCCAATTTACAAATCCCAACCTACTTCCCTTCCCCCACTAGAAATCCCAAGAGAGAGAGAAAGAGAGCTCCCCTTTTTGTGAGAGAAAAATCTATTCCCTACACAAAAACACCCTCTCATTCCACCCTCCAGAAACCCGGGCTAAACCTAGCTTAGCCTCTGTCCAAGACCAAACCCATTTCCTACCAAAGTTCTGCCCAAACCAGACCAGGCCCTGGATGGCTAAACCCTAGTAGCCGCCCCATACCCGACGGCTGGATCACACTAGCCGCCCCCTATCCACACCCACTTGCACCCCTATGTCCCAAGACTCCTTTAGTCAAGCCTCGGAAGCAGAATAGGATTATCTATTTTTCACCTCTGTGTACGGTATATCAGTGTCTCAGAGCGGAGACCCCACAAACTCCCCACGTAGGCGATCAAATCCAACCCAACCTTTTCCTTCTTTTAGAAAAAGTAGGTGGCGATCACACAAACCCTGGAATCCTCTTGAGCCGCTGTCGGGTGCCTCAACCAAGGAACGACACCCTCACCCTTCCGAGAAGACGATCCGACCGAGCCCGCTAGGGCACGCATCCGATCCGAATCCCTGAAGAACCCCCACACACGCACGCACACCCGCGCACCGCCGGGATCCTTTCCGACACACCGACATTCAGAGATTCCGACGCACCGACAGATACCTCTTTAGTCGAGCACCGATTAATTTTAGAGCCCAATGCCAAACTGATAAAACAAAAGCTGAGGCGCCTTCATCTGGAGGTGGCTTTAAAAATTAAAGATCAGGTGGATAAACTCCACCAGGCTAAATTTATCCAGGTTGTCTTGTACCCAAAATGGGTAGCTAATATTGTTCCGGTATCCAAAAAAAATGGCAAAATCCGGGTGTGCATCGACTTCAGGACCTCAATTGAGCATACCCAAAAGATGATTTTCTACTCCCGTATATTGATCTCCTTGTCGATAACATGGCAGGATATGAAATGCTTCTTTCATGGATGGCTTTCCAAGATACAACCAGATTTGGTTGGCAAAAAAAGACCAGGAAAAGACTTCCTTCACCACACCCTGGGGGACTTACTGCTATGTAGTAATGTCTTTCGGGCTTAAGAACACGAGCGCAACATATCAAAGAGTGATGACTTTGATATTTCACGTTATGATGCACAAGCTAGTAGAGGTTTACGTAGATGACATCCTAGTTAAATCTAGAACTCGAATAGGGCATGCAGACGTACTTAGGCAAGTATTGCAAAGATGTAGGGAATTCTCACTCGAAATGAATCCGAAGAAATGCCGCTTCGGTGTCTCCTCCGGAAAGCTCTTAGGGTTCATGGTAAGCAAAAGGGGGATTGAAGTTGATCCAACCAAGGCAAGAGTCATTGCCAAAATGCCCCCACCCAAGAACTTAAAGGAATTGAGGGGACTCATCGGTTGGCTGCAATTCATTAGGAGATCTATCTCACAGCATACCCTTTTACAAACTGTTAAAAGGAGGAGTTAAGTTTAACTGGAATAACGAATGCCAAAAAGCCTTCGATAGCTTTAAGAAATACCTTCTTAATCCCCCAGTCCTCTCAGCCTCATTACCAGGACAGCCCCTGCTCCTCTATGTAGCTGCAACCAAGGAGGCCATCGGTGCTGTGCTCGCACAACACGATGACGTAGGAAGGAAAGAAAATGTTGTTTACTATCTAAGTAAAATGCTGATTGAATATGAACGAGCCTACCCTCCCATAAAAAAGACTTGTTTAGATTTAGTGTGGGCTTCCCAGAAACTACGCCATTATTTTCTTGCCCACAAAGTCAAGTACTTTGCCAAAATGGACCCGGTAAGGTTCCTATTCGAGAAAGCTGTATTAATTGGTTGCTTAGCCCGATGACAAGTCCAATGAATTGAGTTTGACATCACATATGCCACTCAAAAGTTTGTTAAAGGTCAGGCAATTGCTGACCATCTTGCTCAGCTCCCCCTCCCTGACTACGAACCAGTGAAAATTGACTTCCCAGATGAGGAAATATTTGCACTTATCGAAGAAACTGATTGAAAGACTTGGACACTATATTTCGATGGAGCGGTTAATCAACAAGGGAGATGAATAGAAAGCGTCATTATCCCACGAGCATTTTAGCATACATTCAACGTTACCAACAATATCGCTGAATATGAAGCCCTGATAGCAGGTTTGAAAGAAGCCCTGACCCTGGGAGTGAAAAATCTAGACATTATTGTGGACTCATTTTTAGTGATTCGCCATACCCTGAAGAAATGCCAGACTAGAGACCCAAAACTAAAACCATATAGGGAGCTAGCCATAATCCTATTAAAACAGTTCCGTAAGGTCACTCACATCTTTATACCCTACATAGCCAATATTCTTGCAGATTCTTTAGCCTCATTTGCATCTTCACTCACCTTTCCTATATCCAAGAAATCTGAAACAGTCACCATCCAGAGACTAGAAACACCTGCCACTAAGCTTAGAGATTGTAAAACTCAAAAACTCCTAAACCAACAAAACCAAGTAGAGGGAATCACTAGTACCAGAAAATCCTAGTCCTTGATCTAGAAGATGTGGACGATGGAAATACATGGTACTTTAACATCAAAAACTATCAAGAAGACAGTTCATTCCCAGAATACGCCACCAATAGTGACCAAAAGACAGTTAAGAGGATAGGAACCAAATACTACCTCCGAGGGGGAATACTCTTTCGAGCGTCCTTCAACGGAGAGTTACTCAGATGCCTGGACGGTGAAGAAGCGTACACCATCGTGGAAGGAACTCACTCCGGGGTATGCGTAGGTCATGTCAATCGTCAAATGTTTGCGAAGAAGGTATTAAGAATGGGTTACTACTGGCCAACGCTTGAAGGAGACTGTTGTCATGCCCCAGGGCAGCTGTCCTCGAGATGTGGCAAATATGTAAAGTATCAGCTATCATACAAGAGGTCAACAATGACTCTAATAAATAATACACAAGGTTAATGAAGCAATGACAATTGATAACTTAACTAAATTACGGAAGCATAAAAATATCAATATGTCTGTAAATAAAAAATATTATTACAGACTAGAATACACAATCACTGTCCTGTGAGAGCCAAGTCTAGCCCAAATAAAATGCATCATGTGCAACACGCATGATTTCAAATACATGACTCTAGAACTGCTAACAGCCTCACACTCGCCAATCCGCCGGATAGGACGCTTCCACGCACGCAAGACCACGCCACAAGGAAGCTCCAGCTCCACGCCCAACAACGCCCCTGTAAAAGAAACCAAACACCAACCCAACAATTTAACACTAAGGCAAATTCCTATCAGGGAAAAACATGGGTAGAAACCTAACAGTTAACAAGGTCACGCGGCGGCGCGACCATACCCAGCCCTCGCCCTCACTCGCAAGAGGGAGGCCTTTGGGACTCACAGGGAGGAACAACTATTAACCATAACACTTGATGTTACTGCGTAACAGTTACAACGAGCCCATCTGCTATGAGATAGAAATATGCTTCAATACCTCAAGCGTTAGGAGGCATACCTAGAGTATACTCGATGGGTATAAAAGTCACGTGACGACGTGACTTCAACTCACATTCGCACTCATCCTAGCACCCATAGGGGTGAACCAAGGGACTTAGAGGACAAAACTTGCTGTTCTATACCGTTCGTCATCCGTTAGCACTCTCCCAGGCAGCCTCTACCTGGAGCCTCCCATGGTCAGTACACTGTCGAGCGTGTCGATGTTACCTAAAGGTGGGGTCTACCCAGGGTGGCTCGTACCTAGGCAGCTTCAACACGGATCCGGTGAAGGAGAGAACGATTCAAGCTCGCAATATTGTCCAGTGGCCCATCGTCATGTAGCCTCTATCAGGAATACTTCCATGATCAGTACCTCTGCCGAATGCATCGGGAGTACCTACAAGTGGGAGCTTTCTGACAGGGCAGCTTCAATGTCAGGGCCTCGGTATACGATGATATTGGGAGGAACCACTACATGTTTGCAACGTGAACCCTATGGGAAAGTCAACTACTCAAGCTGGTGGGTCGAGTATCAACTCGTCCACCCCACCTTCACCAACACCCTCACCCTCACCCTCACAGGGTGACATAGGACTTTTGGGATGAGGTCGACTATTCTACACCCTTGCTCCACTGGTAGCCCTTTCCCCAGGTAGCCTCTACCTAACATACTCCCATGATCAGTACGTCCACGAATGCATCAGTAATACCTACGGATGGGAGCCTGGTGTCAGGACAGCTTTTTCGACACCGGAAGTTCTTACACGGATCCAACGAAGGGGAGAACGATCGACACTCGTGGATATGATCCTCTTGGATCCGTCATCATCGATTAACAGACATCGATAAACGCAACAAATTCTCACGAATACCCTACAGGGCGCATAACTCGGATGTGGGGAAGACATTTTATTCTAAGTGATAACACCATGGTATGACCCTATAAGAGGTCATACACCTGTCTAAACACACTAGGCAAGGTTCATGGCAATACTAGCATATATATATACAACATACAATTATTTTCCAGGGATGGCCTACATAAACAAGCATATATGGTATCATTCATCCAAGCACACAAGATACAACCTAACATGCGTTGGATAGCACCAACTTATAATGGAAGGGTTAAGCGTGATTCGCGCATCAATAGGTGCATGCCAATAATTCCAAGCAAGCCTGAGTCAAGTAGGAACTATATCTACTTACTCATTTTGTGAAAAGAGGGAGGGCGAGAGAGGGAATGCCTCTCCTCTCTTGAAGCTGGTCATAGTTTAGCCCCAACAAGATGGGTGCAACAACTATACCACATCCTCAAGTCCCAAATCAGAGGAATATTATGCATTTACCCCGTTGTTAACCCAAGTTAAAACATGCTTGATGTGTCTAATAATAGGGGTAGTATTTCAAACAAAACTACCTAAGTCATGCCATATTCTATACAATGCATAGGTAAGTATAAGGTAGAATAGGGGTTCTATACAATATACGAGCTATACAACCTAGCATGCATGATATCTAGCATATTTAGGGTGCAAATAAAGCCCCATGGAAGCTGCGCGCATCGAGTGCTCCCGGAAGGGTTAGAATCGAACCACTCACCGATACCCGAGTCATCGCGCATCCCATCCGACGAGATCCGCAAGGTAAGGGCATCTATTGAGGTGAGTATTTCCACATAAAAACACTTAGAATTAATTAGGAATGCCTAAAACATAGACACGCACACATACGAGCTCGCACGCATGCAAGCACGTACACATGCACGCACGCCTAAGCCCCCCGGACACCCCCCGAGCGTGCTGACTCTCAGCACGCCCAAACCAGGCCCCGGGCAGCCCTCTCGCGTAGCTCCTGCACCCCGCACACCCGGGCGCCCCTGCGCGAACTCTCACGCAGCCCCTACACCCCTGCGCGAACTCCGTGCGTACCCGGGTGCTTGCACCCGCGCGCATGCCTGCGCGCGCGCGCCCGCGTGCAGACCCACACGCTCAGTCCCCCAAACCCCCTCCCAAGCCCCCCACATGCACCCAAACACATCTACCTAGCATGCATGACCTCCCAAGCACCCTAATATGCATGAAAACCACCAAAAGAAGAGGGAAAACTCACCAAATATAAGAGGGGGAGGGAAGGGGAGATGTTGGGGCCCTCGAGTACGCCACGACCATCTCGACCACCACTACCACTACCACCAACTCTCTTTGGCTTCTCTTCTCTACATGGCTGAACCAAAGGGGGAGGGGAAAACATGGGAACTCAGCTTGGAGAGGAGGAGAGGGTGGAGAAACCAACAATACAATACACCCAACTCACCTTGATCAACTTCTTCTTCATACACCACCTCTTCCATGCACTCCTTCTCCTTCTCTTTCACCTTGGCATTTCAACAAACATTTGGGGGGCTGAACCAAAAAGGGAGGGAAAACCAATAGAGGGGCCTGAGAAACAATGGATAAAGAAGGGGGAAGGGGTGACAAAGCACAACTACATTTACACACCTTCTTTTCTCCACTTTGTGCTCCTTCTCCATCACCCTCACTTCCTCCACCCAATACACACACAACAACAAAGTGGCTGGACCAGAATAAGAGATGAGAAGAGAGAGCCCCAAAGTCGTGAGTTTTGGGGGGATTAAATAGGCAAAGGAGGGATGGAATGACCAAGCTGTCCTCGGACTTAAAATCTCTAGACAACCTTCACTAGAATGACCGAAACTTCTACAATAGAGCTCCGAATTGCACGATTCCAACGCCATTGGAAAGCCAATAAGATTATCTACAACTTTCATGTTATACTCAGATCAAATAACCTCTCCATCTATTTCAAAATTAAACATCGAACAGGGCTGCTGCCAGGATTTCACATCCCCGGGGTATAATAAGAAAAATATCCATAACTTTTGATACACGAATCCAGTTGATCCAATTCCACTTTTGTATGAAAGCTAGATCAAAACTGAACATCTCATGATAATATTAGATTTAAACCTCTTCATCTTGGATTTTAACAAATCAAATCCGAATACCAATCAAAACTGCATATTTCCAGAAACGTTATCGGAATTTAATGAAAATATTATGGGCAGCACTAAACGGTTCCAGGACCCATAATATGCAGTCAGATTATCAATTAGAGTCCTCAAACTCCAGCAGGTAGCTAAACACTAAAATTTTAGCGACTCTGATTGAAAGATAAGACTCTAAATGATACATGCCTAACAACTGCAACAAATACGTTCGGCGTTGCATTCTGTGTCGAACTCATGCCAACAAAATACATGCACCAGCGTCTTCCTTACACCCCATGACTTCACCATGGCCATTTTCTATGTGAGCGCTAGATGTAATAGGGCCATTCCGGGACACTGTAGAAAATACCATCCAAAAGGCCTTTATCCTCACTGCCACAGAATACTTTACCAAATAGGCCGAGGCCGAATCCTATGTACTAATCAAAAGTTCCACCTTGGCCCACTTCATTCGCACCCATATCCTTGCACGGTTCGGCACCCCCAAGATTATCATAACAAATAATGGCCCCCAATTCATTTTCCAAGAATTCTGAGATCTGTGTAATAAGCATCACATAGAGCTTCATCATTCCACACCATATTACTCCCAGGGAAATGGACAAGTAGAGGCTACCAACAAAACCCTACTCAGTATCATAAAAAGATATTAGAAACCCACAGAGCCACTGACTAGCCTAAAAAATTGGTAGATGCCCTCTGGGCTTACCGAACCTCTATCAGAATGCCCACCGGCAAGACCCCATACTTACATACGGAGTAGAAGCAGTAGTACCCTACAAAATTCTCATCCCATCCTTAAGAATAGTATTAGAATTAGAGCTACAAATCGAAGAAAGAAGAGAAGCACTTCTGCTACGCCTCGAACTACTAGATGAAAGAAGGTTAAGAAGTGGTACTTTCCATCCAAAACACGGGTACACGCCTGACAGGCTGTACTCTCCACCCAAATAAAGAAGTGATAAAAAGAAGAAAGCTTGAGGGACCTAGAAAGTAGGACATATGCTAGACTGGGACAATTCTAAATCTTGCCCCAAAGGAAGATATTACTCTTGCCCCATTCCCCCTCCCCTTTTATTTTGGCAATGGAGTTTTGAAATTGAACTATGTCTACCTGGAAAGATGAAATTTCAACCAAGGATAGACCTTTTCTATGTTTACAACATCACACACTCACATGAGTTCATTTGAAAACTTGTCTGTCCAAAGGAAGCATATTTGACTTGATTTCTGGTACATTCATGGATTTTTCAGCATATTTAGAATAATATGATCAAGCATTTGAGAACCATGAACCTAAGAAATTGATATCTAGAGTGTATACCTTTCAAATACAATCCTGATTTTGACATAAGTGACCGCAAGGACCCCTTTCAGGAACTTAATAGTATCTTTTACTTAGAAAAATTGAAAACATTGCCCTCTCACTTGAAAGAACAATTGAAAAATTAAAATGCTCCCTTATGTAACTCACACTTATGCAGAAGCTTGTATTTTCCTTTTCTAAGACACTTAGGATTTCAATTTCCTTTAAATATCACAATTGACTCCCCATACCAAAGAAAATTGCCCCTATTACACTCATTTCGTGCCTTTCCACACACACTTGAGAAGAAATTGCCCCTCTCACACACACTTAAGATTCTTTCTCACACTTGGAATCACTTAGACTCCCTCACTTTACGTCAAGCACGGTTTCTCTCACTTTTTTCGCATCATCTTTTAAATTACCTTAGATGGGTTGTAGCCCTTGACGATTCAAGCAAGAAGGGCTCAAAAGTCTGTGCAAGGGCATAATCCGGACATATTTAATACTTGGTCCATGGAAAGAATGTTCTTACAGGCTTTGGAGGCTAACCATACACTTGGGAGGAATTTTCAGCAGCAGTAGACAAGTGGCAGAACCAGGAGGTCCACCCAGGCAGAGGGCGGCTACTAACGACTAGCCGTTAGATACCAGATGGCTATTTCCCAGATGCCGGCCCCCTGCCCCAACATTTTCTCAGGTAAAAACTCCTAGGCAGGGGGCGGCTAAAATAAAATAGCCGTCTAGCGCTGGGTGGCTAGTCTAAACATGCCACCCCCCACCTGCTGCCCAATCTTCCCTGTCAGTCCAGTCCTTAATCAACTCTTCAAGTCTTCAAAGCCTACTAGGAGTATTTCTTTCCCCAAACTTGTACATACATATTCCATACACATAATCAAACCCAAAACCTATATAGATACGAATCAAACAGCGATAGAAACCAAAATCACATACCAACCCATCCATTCATACATTAAATCATCCACTCACATACCCGACCATCCACCAAACTTGCACACATACGCATTCACCAAAAAAATAAAAAAAATAATCAAACATATGTGTCCATCTATGTAAACTACCTATAAAAATCAAAGAGAAGGGATAGATTGTTCATAAAAAGGGGAGAGGTTCATCCAGAGCCCAAACTCTAAAATCTTGAGCTATGCACCATCAAAATGATCACCTGAGCCAAAAGAAAAGAAGAAAAACATGAATTCCTCGCGTATATACAATTCTTCTATGAAAGCCAAGACACAAAAAACTATACCTTGGAGTATCGTCATGTGCAGGAGGCTGGGTCGGAGAAGGAGCATCTTGGCCTGGCTGAGAAAGTGGAAGCTGAGAAGAAGAATGAACCTCTGGAGCGTCCGGAGCGGCGGGAGTCTCTCTGTCGGTGTTGAAAAATCCACGTGTGTGGGGGTTCTTCAGGGATTCAGATCCGGTGCGTGCCTTGGCGGGCTCGATCGGATAGTCTCTCGGAAGGGTGGTGGGGTCTCATTCCCAGTTGGGGCGCCTGACAGCGGCTCAAGGGGATTCCGGTGTGTGTGATCACCATCTGTTTTTTTGAAAAGCAGAAAAAGTGGGGGTGGATTTGGTCGCCTACGTGGGAGAGTTTGTGGGGTCTCCGATCTGAGACACAGATATGCCATACATAGAGGTGAAAAACAGGTAATCCTATTATGCTTTTGGCATGGCTAGAGGAGTCTTGGGATGAGTGGAGTGTAGTGAGGGGCGGCTACTGGATTTGAGCCGTCGGGTATGGGGCGGCTAGTTAGGTTTAGCCGTCCTGGGCCTGGGTGAACCTGGACAAAACCTGGGTAGGAAATGGGTTTGGTTTTGGCAGAGGTTAAGCTGGGTTTAACCTGGGTTTTGGAGGGTGAATTGAGAGGGTGATTTTGTGTAGGGAATGGGTTTTTCTCTCACAAATGGGACTCTCTCTTTCTAGGGATTTCAAGTAGTGGGTGTGGGTTGTGTGGAATTGGAACTCAAGGTGTGAATTATGGATTGGGATTGGTTGTGAATATCTTGTTTGAAAGGCTTGGGACCCCCTCTATATATAGTAAAAAATAGGCAGGGGATTGTCAGGGGGTAACAAAATGGCTGGGGTAATAGTGTGTTTTATTAGACCCCTCATTAATTCTCTGTTTCTTCTGTCAGAGACCAGGTGAAGGGTAGTGAGTTAAAACTAGCCGCCCAGGATGGGGTGGCTACTTCCTGGTAGCCGCTCCCATCATGACCTGTCAAACGTCCCATCTCTGACGAGCAATGGCTTGGGCCGGTTACTTGGGTTGAACCGGCGAAGATGGGGCGGCTAAAGGTCAAAACCTGCCGCAATGATCAGCATTTAATGCTGCTTTATGTCCCATCCAGGGAGGCGATTTGGGGTCAGCCAGGGGGATGACTAGTGGAAACTAGCCGCCTGGGATGGGGTGGCTAGTTAGGGTTAGGAGCCCCCTTCCAGGGTCCTAGGTTTTTCTAAGTGTTTGTCTTTTTTGTTCGGGTTTTTCTGAGAATTGTTTTCTATTTGATGTCCAAATGTGGGTTATTTCTTAGTGTTACTTGAAGTATTTTCATCTTTCTGGATGGTCAAAATTGGGGTATCTACAATTGTCCCTCATCGAACAGAGTATTTGCGCGAAGCAGGAAAGACTTCGACCGATGGTATGGAAAGAGCCCCTATTTTGGCCGGCCCGACCTTCAAGAAGTTAAGAAAACATTACCAATACTATTCAGGGAGTTGATTTAGACTGTCAGAGGCTAGGTCTTGACTAGAATTTTCAACCGAAAGGATGATCCAGGTGGAAGCGGGAAAAGTAAAATGGTGAGTGATCCAACCTGCGGTCGGGGTTCTTAGCTATCGTGCACGGAGCAGCCCAGCGCAAGTTTCCTCATGCCTACCATTCCCCTGCTTGGAAAAACTCAGCAAGGAGGGGATATCACCGACAGAAAGCAAGTAAAGTTTTGAGTTGGTGGATTGGATCATCCGAAGGATAAAAACTCTAGAAAAGAACCAAAACTAAAGAAATTCAAACTGAATGGTACAAGTGTGGTAAAACTTTAGAAAAGTCATGTTTGATCAAGTAGTACTTGGAAATAAACCAATACATGGCTATTTGTTTTTAGAAAACTTGAATTTAGGATTTGGAAAGAAGTTGGAAAGGGGTCTTAAGTGAAAGTTGGAAAATCCAGGAGGGGCGGCTAGTTGAAACTAGCCGCCCGAGAGGGGGCGGCTACTCGTGGGTAGCCGCCCCATCACTCGGTCCCTTATAACAGAAGAGACCCTTTCTATCCCCACTTTTCAAAAAGATTTTCTTTCTTCCCTCTCCTCTTCGTTTCAAAACCGAAAAAAACTTTGATTTCTTTGCTTTCTCTTCCTCCATTTCAACCTAAATCTTTCTTTCCCTCTTGATTTCAAAACCCTAGATTTGGGTTCTCATTTTTCTTTTCAAACCGAGGAAGATGACGAGGTCAAAGGCGATTGCTTCGAGGGGGAAACGGCCTCGGGTGGCTCATGGAGAGCGTAGCCCGAGCTTTTCATCATCGGAGAACGAGAGGGCAGAGGTAGAGGCCATGGGGGAGGCTATGGGTGCGGCGGAGGTGCCATCGGTGGGCACCGACGCGGGCGAGGTTGGGGGCATGCCTTCGGGGGCTGTCCCGGAGGTGGGGGGTAGTACAATTGGGGTGATTGGATACACGCATAAGAGGAAGCGTGGGGATCGATCGGTGGTGGTCGAAGAGGTGGTTTCGGAGGTCGGAGGACCAGCCGAGGGTGTAACCGAGGAGGTTGGGGCCGAGGGAGTTAGTGAGGATGTGAGGGCATCATTGGATGCCGTTGTTGGGATGCTGGACAAGGAGGCCATAGAGGCCAGCGCTGAGGAGGAGAAAAGAAGGGCTATAGGTGTGTTTGAGGGGTTGGCCTCTGGTGCGGCGGGCACGTTGGAGACCGGAGGTGTCGGGGTCGAGGCCGGGGAGGCTGGGGTGTGGACAGGGGCTGTGGCGGCTGATGCTGAGGTTGAGGCCGAGGAGTCCACGTTTGAGGAGGAGGGAGATGAGGAGGAGGGGTATGAAGACGGGATGGACGATCCCGACGAGGCCGAGGCTGACGCTCCTGGTTCCACACAGGCCATGGTACTTCCTTAACCCTTTTGCTCTAGCTTTTATTTGTACATCTTTTGCTATTTTAAATATCATGTAGTACGAATAGGTGGTAATGTGTAATACCTATATATATGTGTCTCTAGTAGGCATGCTTTGTATAAATTAATCATAGTGGGATAGTAAGCATGCAAATATGGGTTTGGGTTGTAGAAAAGGGGATAATTTTCATATGTACATCCATGTTTGTTATATATATAAAGGAAGGGAGATGGTACGGCTTAGCATGCTTGCATGTGATGGTTTTGTATGCATATAATTTTTTAAATATATTTTCATATGTATTTGACCATGGTGGAGTAAGAGGGAGTATATGCATGCATTTTATGGGTCTAAGTTCCTTCACATGCTTGGGTGTGTTCGTGGAAGGTGTATAATCATGCTAGACGGTAGAGTAATGACCACGGTGGATAAGAGGGTAGAATGGGTGATCATATGAAAAAGCGTTTTGCGAATAGGGGAAGGTGAACCCTTATGTGAAGTCTCCTATTTTCATGCTTTTGTTTTGATTTAGCATATAGAAGTTCATCTTGCTAAGCATGATTTCTAAAATGAATTTGCAGACTTGGATTCTTACCTATCGACTACTTTTAAACTAACCCATGTTCCTTTCGTTTTGCTTGTAGCGACCGAACCGCATTCGGGCTCTGTGACCGTGGATGGAGCGGGTTTCCGTTACTTCTTCCTGATCGAGCCATTCCACATTAACCGGCCCTACGTGGAGGCTTTGGCGGAGAGGTGAGATTCGGATAGTTGCACTTTCATCCTTCCTACGGGCGCCATTATGCCGACCCATGAAGACGTTCATCGGATTACCGGTCTTCTGATTTCAGGGGAGGCAGTGATCGCGGCCACCCTCGTTGATTAAAAGGCGTTCTTCCAGGAGTTGATTGGGGAGTGGGAGTTCGTGAAGCGGGAGCGAACGTTGAACCAGATTCCGTTGGGGCAGCTATCAGGGCAGTATGGCCTTGGTTCCTTCACGGAGCGCCAGAAGGGTGAAGTTGTAGCTAGCTTCGAGAGGACACGGGCGATGATCGAGGCGAGAGAGGCGGCCGCGTGCCCACAGAGGGGACGGAGGGAGCTTAGATTGTTCTTCCTCTACTTCTTCGACCTGGTTCTCTTCTTGATGACAAGGTCTCCTCTCAGTCTCTGCTGCTGATGCGGGACTTGGAGGGCATGGGATGCTACGTTTGGGGAGCCGCGATGCTTGCCCACCTCTTTGCGAAGCTCTCGAAGAAGGTGAAGCGGGCCGAGGGTAAGAACCTCAGTGGTTTTGCTCCCTTTCTCTAGGTATGTGTGAGTAGAGGGTGTTTTCTTGTTGGTTTAACTCACTGATTTTTGATGATTTCTATCTTGTTACGCAGGTCTTCGGGTACGAGCACTTTGCGATCGACTTCCCGACTTTGGCACCTTTTAATCGTGCTCTCCCATGGGCCATGAGGTGGGCACCTTGGGGAACTTCGCGCTTACATCGTCTCATGCGGTTTCCTGAGGTCTTCTCCTTCTTGACAGAGGAAGAGGTATATATTTCTTCAAGCTTCTTTGGCTTGTTTTTTTATTTTCTTTTGACTAAGCACCCTTCCTATTCTTTCGGTGTCTTGTAGAAGATCTGGAGGCCTTACACAGAGGAGGAGGTCCCCGAGGAGCAGTCGTGGGATGTTTGGCTGATCTACTTTAATGAGGTCGTGTTTAACGTGATCAGCCGGGTTGTCCGCTAGCTTGGGTACCACCAGTGGGTGCCTGCTCCTCTGCCAAAGCTGTCGGTATCGTTGGGAAGGATCCGATGTGGCGTGTTGGTGCCGTCGGAAAGGATCCCGGCGGTGCGCGGTGTGCGCGTGCGTGTGTGGGGGTTCTTCGGGGATTCGGATCGGATGCGTGCCCTGGCGGGCTCGGTCGGATCGTATTCTCGGAAGGGTGAGGTGTCGTTCCTGGTTGAGGCGCCCGACAGTGGCTGAAGAGGATTCCAGGGTTTGTGTGATCGCCACCTGCTTTTTCTAAAAGCAGGAAAAGGTTGGGTTGGATTTGATCGCCTACGTGGGGAGTTTGTGGGGTCTCCGCTCTGAGACACGGATACACAGTACCAAGAGGTAAAAAACAGATAATCCTACTCTGCTTCCGGGGCTTGACTAAAGGAGTCTTGGGACATAGGGGTGCAAATGGGGTGTGTGTAGGGGGCGGCTAGTGGGATCAAGCCGTCTGGTGAGGGGCGGCTACTAGGGTTTAGCCGTCCAGGACCTGGTCTGGTTTGGGCAGAACTTCGGTGGGAAATGGGTTTGGTTTTTTGACAGAGGCTAAGCTAGGTTTAGCCCGGGTTTCTGGAGGGTGGAATGAGAGGGTATTTTGTGTGGGGGAATGGATATTTCTCTCACAAAAGGGGCTCTCTCTCTCTCTCTCTCTCTCTCTCTCTCTCTCTCTCTCGGGATTTCTAGTGGGGAATGTGGATTATGGGTTGTGTTTGTGTGTTGTTGATTGGTTTGTGGATGTTGTGGATCATGTATTTGGGCTTGGGACCCCCTCTATTTATAGTAAAAGAGAGGCAGGGGAATATCCAGGGGGTAATGGAGTGGGTTGGCTTTGATTAGACCCCTCATTAATTCTTTGGTCCTTCTGTCAGGACCAGGTGAAGGGCGGCTAGTGCTAACTAGCCGCCCAGGATGGGGCGGCTATTTCCTGGTAGCCGCTCCTATCATAACCTGCCAAACGTCCCATCTCTGATAGGCGGTGGCTTGGGCCGGTTACTTGGGTTGATCTGGCCGAGTTAAGGCGGCTAAAGGTCATCACCCGCCGCAATGATCAGCATTTAATGCTGTTTTATGTCCCATCCTGGGGACTGGTCCAAAGTCGGCCACGGGGGGCGGCTAGTGCTAACTAGCCGCCTGGTATGGGGCGGCTAGTTAGGTCTAGCCGCCCCTTGCCAGGGACTCAGGGTTTCTGGATTTTTCTTAGGTGGGGTTCTGGTTTGGGGCCAGGGTCTGGTTTGGGGTAGGGTTTAGGGTTTAGGTTTAGGTCAGGGCTAGGGTTAGGGGTTAGGGCTAGGGTTAGGGTTTTCGGTTTAGATCAAGGCTAGGGTTAGGGTTTAGGGCTAGGGTTAGGGTTTTCGGTTTAGGTCAGGGCTAGGGTTAGGGTTTTCGGTTTAGGTTAGGGCTAAGGTGTCCGGTTTCCTGAACTTCGGTTTTCTACTTGATGTCCAACTGTGGGATATTTCCGGGTGTTACTTGAAGTATTTCTGTCTCTCTGGATGGTCAAAATTGGGGTATCTACAATTGTCCCTCATCGTACGGAGTCTTTGTGCGAAGCAGGAAAGACTTTGACCGATGATAAGGAAAGAGACATGTATTTTGGCCGGCCCGACCTTCAAGAAGTTGTGCCAATACGAACAGTACTATTCGGGGAGTTGATTTAGACTGTCAGAGGCTAGGTCTTGACTTAGAATTTTTAGCCGAAAGGATGATCTAGGTGGAAGGTGGGGAAAAGTAAATGGTGAGTGATCCAACCCGCGGTCGGGGTTCTTAGCTATTGTGCACGGAGCAGCCCAGCGTCAGTTTCCTCGTGCCTACCGTTCCCGTGCTTGGGAAAACTCAGCAAGGAGGGGATATCGCCGACAGAAAGCAAGTAAATGTTGATTTGGTGAATTGGATCATCCGAAGGATAAGAACTCTGGAAAAGAACCAGACTGAAGAAATTTGAATTTGAACGGTACTGAAAGTGTGGCAAAACTTTGGGAAAGTCGTGTTTGATCAAGTAGTGTTTGGAAATAAGCCAATACATGGCTGTTTGGTATGGAAAACCTTGAAATTTAGGGCTGAAAAGAGATTGGAAAGGGGTTTTAAGTGGAAGTAGAAAAACTGGGAGGGGCGGCTAGTTCTAACTAGCCGCCGGAGAGGGGGCGGCTACTTGTGAGTAGCCGCCTCCTGACTGGGTCCCTTATAACCGAAAAGGGACCCTCTCTCTCTCTCCATACGTTTCAAAACGGTTACTCTTCCTTCCTCTCTTCTTCTTCTTCATTTTAAACCGAAAACCTTGATTCCTTTTGCCTTTTCTTCCTCCATTTCGACCTCAATCCTTTCTCCTTCTCTTGACTTCGAAACCCTAGTTTGGGTTCTCCTTTTCTTTTTCAAATCGAGGAGATGATGAGGTCGAAGGCGATTGCTTTGAGGTAGGAACGACCACGGGTGGCTCGTGGAGAGTGTAGCCCGAGCTCTTCATCGTCGGAGAGCGATAGGCCGGAGGTCGAGGTCGTGGGGGAGGGTATGGGTACGACGGAGGTGCCGCCGATGGGCATCGGCGAGGGTGAGGTTGGAGATTTGCCTTTGGGGCTGCCCCGGAGGTTGGGAGTAGCATGATGGGGTATACACGCAAGAGGAGGTGTGGGGATCGACCGGCGGTGGTTGAGGAGGTGGTTTCGGGGGTCGGGGGATCGGTTGAGGGTGTAATTGAGGGGGCAGGGGCTGAGGGGGTTAGTGAGGATGTGAGGGCGTCGTTGGATGCCCTCATTGGGATGTTGGATAGGGTGGCCACAGAGGCCACGGTTGAGGAGGAGGAAAGTAGGGCTATGGGGGCTTTTGCGGAGTTTATCTCCGGTGTGGGGAGGGTGGAGGGGACATGAGAGGCTAGGGATGAGGCCGGGGAGGCCGAGGGTATGGGCACCGGGGCTGTAGAGGCCGGTGTTGGTGTTGGGGCTGAGGCCGAGGAGGCCGTGTTCGAGGAGGATGAGGAGGAGGACGACGACGGGATGCACGATCCTGACGAGGCCGAGGTGGACGCTCCTGGGTCCACACGGGCCGTGGTATGCTCCTAACCTTTTAGTTTTAGCCTTTTTATTTTGGTGTATATGTATGTGTTTGGTTGGTATGAACAGGTTGTATATGTGTATTATACTCATATATGTGTGTTTTAAATAGGCATGCTTGTGTATAAGTTAATCACGGTGGGATGTGTAAGCATGCTGATATGGGTTTGTTTTTATAGGGAGGGGGGCAATTTCTATATATATATCCATGTTTGTTATATGCATATAAAGGAGATAGAAATGATATAGCTAATATGCTTGCATGCGATACTTTTTCTACGTGTGTGTGACTTCGTATGTGTTTGGTTGTGGTAGGGCATGAGGGAGTGTATGCATGCATTTCACGGGTCCAAGTGTTCTTCATATGCTCAGGTGTGTTTAGGGAAAGTAGATGAGCATGATAGGCCGCGATGCAAGAAAAGAGTGTGAATGGTGACCATGGTGGGATGTTTGATATATGCGTGGTCATATGAGGAGTGTAGTGAATAATGGAAGGTGAACCTTTACGTGAATGCTTTTGTGTTTGATATGAGAATTTTACTTTTCTAAGCATGATCTCTAAATGATTTCTTGGATTCTTACCTCTCTGTTGCTCTTTTTTTAACTAACCCATCTTTTCTTCGTTTGTTTGCAGCGGCCGAATCGTATCCGGGCTTTATGGCACGGAACGAAGAGGTGGTATGATGCCTTGGGGTAGGAGGAGAGGAGCTTAGTGGATGGGGCGGGCTTCCGCTCCTTTTTTATCGAGCCGTTCCACGTCCATCGCCCATATGTGGAGGCATTGGCGGAGAGATGGGACCCGAAGAGTTGTATGTTCATCCTCCCTACTGGCGCCGTTATGCCGACGTTCGAGGACGTCCATCGGATCACCGGCCTTCCGGTCTTGGAGGAAGCGGTGATTGCGGCCACCCTGTCGGATTATAGGGGGCTGTTTAGGGAGTTGATTGGAGAATGGGAGTTCGTGGAGCGGGAGCGGACGCTGAACCGGATCCCTTTGGGGAGGCTTTCGGGGCAGTAAGGCCTCAGTTCTTTTACAGAGCGTCAGAAGGGCGAAGCTGCAGCTAGCTTCGAGAGGAGGCGGGTGATGATCGAGGCGAGAGAGGCAGCCGCGTGCCCACAAGGGCACGGGGGGAGTTGAGGGCGTTCTTTCTTTACTTCTTCGGCCGGGTCCTCTTCTCGATGGCCTCCGACAAGGTTTCTTCTCACTCTCTTTTGCTGATGCGGGACTTGGAGGGCATGGGACGCTACGCCTGGGGAGCGGCGATCTCTTTGCGGAGCTCTCGAAGAAGGTCAAGAGGGCCGGGGGAAAGAACCTTGGTGGCTTCGCGCCATTTCTTCAGGTATGTGTAAGTGGTAAATGCTTTTTTCTTGGTTTAGCTCACTTTGATCATGATAATTTCCCTCTTGCTTTGCTAGATCTTCGGATACGAGCACTTTGCCATCGATCGCCCGACTTTGGCTCCGTTTGATCATGCCCTCCCTTGGGCCATGAGATGGGAACCCCGGGGATCTTCCCGCTTGCACCGCCTCGCCCAATTTCGGGAGGCCTTCCGCACCTTGTCAGAGGAAGAGGTATAAGTTTTCTCCGAATTTCTTTGGCTTGTATTTGATTTCCTTTTGACTAAGCGCTCTTCCTATCTTTCGATGCTTTGTAGATGACGTGGAGGCCTTATCTGGAGGAGGTTCCCGAGGCCTTGGCGCGAGACGTCTGGTTGATCTACTTCAATGAGGTCGTGTTCCATGCGATCAGCCGGGTCGTCCGCCAGCTTGGGTATCATCAGTGGGTGCCCAATCCTCTGCCGCGGCGCCCCTCGATTCCGGTGGCTGGGATTCCTCGGGACACGAACCTCCCGAGGAATTATGCTACGTATGTGGCGGGATGGATGGGCCGAGGCGTCTTGGTGGAGCATTGTCCTGAGGTGACTTCGAGTGACGAATACCTGGCTTGGTATCATCAGGAGTATGCGGGTATTCTCGGGACGATGGTGGAGGAGATCCCAGACGCTTATGTAAGTTTAAAAATCCTTTTTCCTTTCCTCGTTCTCCCTTGCTTGGATATTTTCTGAATGGTATTTGTTTTGTAGGTTGAGTTGAATGAGATGGAGAAGAGGCTCAAGACCGCCAATGAGCACCTCCAAGCGCGGGCCAGGCAGATAGAGGCGTTGCGGATGCAACGGAGGCGCTTGCAGGACCAGGTCCGGGTCCTCGAGGCTCAGGTGGATGCTCTGTCGAGAGCGAGGGCTGATGGCGCTTCTTCTTCTTCCGCCCCTCCTTCTTCCATGGTTTCCGAGTGAGAGCTCGAGCTGACGAGCGAGCTAGATGCGGCCCGGAGCGAGTTGACGGCCACACGGATGGAGCTGGGCCAGGCGAGGGGTAGGGCTTCTAGAGCTGAGGAGGAGACGGACCGGTTGAGGTCCATGATGGCTTTGAGAGAGGAGGGGTTCATCACCCTAGGCCGTGAGAGGGACTCCCTCCAGATGAGGGTGTCGGAGTTGGAGGCTTCGGCGGGTGTTCCTGGAGGTTTGATGGGGGACTTGGTTCGTTCTCTCCAGGCGGCCGGGGATAGGGATCGGGAGGCGCTCAGGGCATCAGAGGTGAGGGCACGGGATTTGGAGGAGAGGTTAAGGGCTGTCGAGGATCGGGCCAGGGGGACAGAGAGTCACCTCCGACAGAGATTGGAGAGGAGGGACAGAGATATGCAGCAGGTCCATCTCTGGGAGGCGACTATGAGGGGGAAATTGGTTGGAGGGGGCTCCATGACCAAGGCGGACCTTGACCTTCTTCCGCTTGAGCCTGACCATTCTCTCTCGGCTTCCTTGGCCACTGGGGCCACCTTCAGCCGTGCTTCTCGTCCTTCGGCGTCTCAGAGCCGTGGGATATATGCGAGGGCCGCATCTTCGGTTTGAGAGACTCCTGCCGCTCCTGATGTTCCAGAGGTTCAGTTCTCTCCTCAGCCACCGCTCCCTTCTCAGCCAAGCCAGGATGTTCCTCCTACTCAGCCTCCAGCGGATGACGATACGCCGAGGTATAGCTTCTTTGCATCTTGGTTTTAGGTAGAAGAATGGTATATATGCAAGGATTTCATGCTTTTCTTCTTTTCCTCTTGACTCAGGTGATTATTTCGGTGAAGTATAGCTCAACACTGTGGAGCTTTGAGCGTTTTGAAGGAAAAGATTTTCTTTTATGTACTCTCTTAGGTTTAGAAGAACAATCTATGTTTATGATTTTGGTGGGACAATTTAATTTCTCGCTTTGTATGCATGGTTTAGAGTAGTTTAGCATGGATTTTTATGGATACATATGTGCGTGTAGGTGAATCTTGGCTTTTATAGGCTTGATTCATGGATGGACATGTGATTTTGAGACAGGGTTGTTTTTCGAAGTGTATACGTATTGGTTTTATGAACGTATATGTGTATGAAATGTGTGTATGCAATTTTGGAAAGAAATGTTCTTGATAGGTATTGGAGATAAGAAGACTTGATAAAAAAATGGGGCTGACAGCAGGTTTCAGGGTAGCAGGCAGGGGGCGGCTAGTGTAAACTAGCCGCCCAGTGAGGAACGGCTAGTCGGGTTTAGCCGCCCCCTGTCTGGGACAATTCTTCTGGTTTTGCTTCTTGTCTGCTGTTGCTGAGAGCCTTTGTGACTGTTTCAACCTCCGAGACCTATAAAAACATTCCTTTCATGGACCAAGTGTTAAATCTGTCCAGATTGTGCCCCTGCACTAACTTTCGAGCTCTTTCTTGCTTGAATTGTCAAGGGCTACAATCCATCTTAAGGTGAAATGGAGAGATAATGCGAGAAAGTAAAGTGCGGGAGACCATGCTTTAGTATGCAAGGAAGGGATTCCAAGTGCGTGAGTGAAGAAAACTTTTAAGTATGTGTGAAAGTGGGATAATTTCTTCGCAAGCATGTGTGGAAGGGCATGAAATGAGTGGGGACAATTTTAATATTTAGGTACGGGGGTTTAACTTTAATATTCCAAGAAAATCGGATGCCTAGGTGCTTTGGAAAAGGAAAATGCGAACTTATGCGTAAGTATGGTGACATAAGTGGGCATTTTAATTCTTCAATGGTTTCTTAAGTGAGAGGGCAATGTTCTCGATTTTCTGAAGTAAAAGATATCATCAAGTCCCTGTGGAGGAGCCCTTGTGGTCACTTATGTCCAAACCAGGGTTGTATTTGAAAGGTATAAGCCTTAGGTGCCGGTTTTCCTAGATTCATGGTTCTCAAATGCTTGATCGTATTATTCTAAACATGCTGAAAAATCCATGAGTGTACCAAGAGTCAAGTTAAATAAGCTTCCTTTGGATAGGCAAGTTTCTAAGTGAACTCATGTGAGTGTGTGTGGTTGTAAATCTAGAATTGATCTACCTTTGGTCGAAATTTCGCCTTTCCCGATAGACATGGTTCAATTTTGAATCCCATTGCGAAAATAAAAAGGGGGGGGGGAATGGGGTAAGAGTAATCTTCCTTCGGGCAATATTTTAGAATTGTCCCAGTCTAGCATATGTCCTACTTTCTAGGTCCCTCTGGCTTTCTTCTTTTTACCACTTCTTTATTTTGGGTGGAAAGTACAGTCTGTTGTTTGGATCTGTACTGGTATAGCCGTTGTCTAGCGTATACCGTGCGTAAAGGCGTGAAAGCCTGCTAAAATAGAGAGTTTAACCCGATCACTTGGGTGTTATTTTTCTTTTGTTGGCCTCTCATTGCCTGATTTTTTTTTGTTTGGGGGGGCTCTTCTGTTTTTCACCCCGATTCTTTTCGTGCTTCCCCTCTAGAAGTGTTTGTATAGTGCCAGAGCCAGTTTTGGGACATATGCCAGGTCTAGGTAACTCCTCATTTTGACCTAGGGTTAATACGAGTGGGGCGGAAATAAGGGAGGTTTTGCTTTGGGGGTTTTAAATTGTCCCAGTCTACAGGGTAGGCAATTTCTCTTCTATCAGGTAAATCGATCGTCCAGTTATACGTGTGTGAATGAAGTGGCATGATTTGGCGGAGATGTGTTCAAATAGATATGAGTTTATCTTTGAGAGTCTTATAATTCTATCATCAAGTACTAAACGCTGGAAATTGCAGGAAGAAAGAATAATAATTCTCAAGTATTGAAAGCTATTCATGCATGGAATTTCTTTAGATAAAGTGCATTCAACGAACTGAAACCTCGACTCCTTCGGCATCTACCAAGCGGTAGGCATTACCGGAATAGGCATGGGTGATCACATAGGGTCCCTCCCATGTGGGTTGCAACTTCCCTCTTGGGTGAGGCTGTCTTGATGGCATGATTTGCTTAAGCACTAGTTCCCCGATTCCAAATTTTCTTTTCATTACTTTCTTTTCAAATGCCCTTGCCACCCTTCTTTGGTAGGCCAGGGCATGGTCTGCCGTTCTTAATCTTTTCTCGTCTAGTAGTTCTCTCTTTTTTTTGGTATTTCTGTTTTCAAAAGTGTGGAGACAGATGCATATTTATGGTTTTGAAAAGGCCTGTGTTTGGCGAATAGATATACTTTTTGAAAAAGGAATGGAGATAAAGTTTGAAAAACAATTTTGTTTTTAGGAGGAAAGTATGGAAAGATAGTTTGTAAAATGCTTTTGGCGGAAATCATAGAAGTACGGCTTTGTAAAACATTTTGCTTTGAAGAAAAGGTGTGGAAGCGCAGATTTGGAAAACATTTTCGTCGTGAAGAAGAGTGTGGAAATGTAGTTTTGCAAATATTTCATTGTTTTGGTAAACAGGTAAAGAAAGTTTGGGAAGTGCTTTTATTTTGGTTTGGATGTATGGAAATACGGTTTTGTAAAACTTTTGTTTTGGAGGAGAGTGAGGAAAACATATTTTTAGAAAACATTTTTTTTTATAAAGAAGAGTGGAAATAAAGCTGGAAACAAGTATGTTTAGAGTTGGGGAATGAAAGCTGATTAGCATATATTTTTGGATTTTGGTTTCTTTTAGGAAAGCAGGTAAACAAATATGTATAAGGTGATGAAAACGAAAGCTGGTAAACAAATATTTTTAATTTTGGTTTTTGGAAAAGGCTGTAAACAAATATGTACAGGGTGTAGAAAGCTTACGCGGGGGGATCAGTACCTGGTTCTTGGATTCGTATTGTTTCCCCGAGTCGGCTTCGCTTAGTCGGCCGGCTGATGTCCGGTGGGGGTCCCCTATTCCCGAACTCTTCTTCCCTGAGTCTTTTCAAGGGCCTTCCTTGATGGAGCAGTTCTTCGTCGGTGGAGCCTGGCTGCCAACATGCGAGCACCTCTAGCCGGATGCGCATGGCACTGACGCTCCAATTCCAGGCCCGTGTCTCGTTAAAGCGTGCTTCTCCCCATATGGATATTACCTTCCCGCGGTACGGGAAGCGAAGACATTGGTGTCGGGTGGATAAGACGGCTTCAATGCTGTTGAGCCATGTCCTCCCAACAATCAGAGGGTGGGGCGATTGAATGTTCATTACCATGCAGTTGACGATGGTGGAGACCAGGCCGATCTTTAGTGGGAGCGTGACCAGTCCGCAAGCGTTCTTGCGCGTGCTGTCGAAGGCATAAATGTATTCTTCCGAGGGTTCCAATCTGGGAACCCTGCCTTCTAGCTTGTGGTAGGCGGAATATGTAAGAACGTTAGTTTCCGCTCCCGTATCGATGAGAATGTGCCGCAATTCCCTCCCTCCGAGTATGGCAGTGATTGCGAGGGGTGCGGAGCGTGCTCCGGCTTTTGCAACTTCATGGGGGAGAAAGGTGATTGAGTTGGGCTCCGTAAGATCGCTTGGTGTATGCAAGGTCCTGGCTGCTTCTTCTGAGGGATAGTTGTCGTTGTAAGGGGACCCAGGTGGGCTACCACTTTCATCCTCGTTCCCCGGTCGCAGGGATAGTGTGAACATATTATGTATCGCCCAGTTGTTCTCATTCTCGTACTGGATGCGCGCCTCTCCCCAGATTGTCAGGATATGACTCAAGAAGGGCAGTCGAAGGCATTGGTGCCGGGGGGAACAGATAGCTTGGATGCTGTTAACCATGGTCACCCTAACATCAATGGGTACCTTGTGTCGATGTCGGCCATGGAGCAGGCTACTTCACAGATAAGAGGGCCGACGGAGAGCACGAATGTTCCGGGGCCGCGGAGAGTCTTCCCGGTATGGTTGAAAGCTTGAATAGTATGGTGGGCCGGTTGGACTGGAGGACGGCCTAGTCCGGGTATCTTTTGGTAGGTGGAGCACGTCATTATGTTCATTCCTGATCCTGGATCCACGAAGATGTCGTTTAGCCGCAACATTTGCAGTCGTCCGCGGATGTGTAGGGGGTAGACTCGCAGTCTGGGGTCCGAGAGGTCTTGGTCAGAGAACGAAATGGTCATTGGGCGGTGGGGGCCGTCGATAGTGTCGATACTCTTGGAGGACCCAATGTCGTCCGGATGCAGATCATCCGACGTACATTCCCCTCCTTCGGGTCCTTCGCTAGCTCCTTCGGCGATCTCCTCGAATGGCTCTTCTTCTTCGTCTCCTCCCGGGTTTTCTTGTCCGCTTTCGTCGGACTCGATGTTGATGACTGCGGGAAGGGCAAGAACTGATCTCCTTCTTCGCCATAGAGTATGGCAAGGTCATGATAGTCGAGGTTCAGCTGGAAGGGCTCGTCCTGCTCTTCCTCCTCGGATTCTTCAGATAGACTGTCGTCAGTGACGTCTTCTGAACTGCTTGGTTGTGGTGATGGTTGTCTCCCTCTTCTGACCATGTTTACCATGTGGGCTCCAGATGTAGATTCTTGGTTGTGACCTGGCAATGGGTCTGTAAAAATGCCAAGTGGCTTGGAGGCTCGAGAATTGCCCTGGTTTAAGTGGCTTTTGGTCATGGCCCAATCAAGGCGCCTGTCATCATTTAAATCATAAATAAAATCCCAAAAAACAATGCATTGTTCTACGATATGACCATGTTGTTGGTTGTATTGACAGTAACGCAATCTGCTGGCCCCGGGGAGTGGAGGTTTAGCAGCTGGGAGGGAGATACTATTTGTGTCCATTAGTACCCTAAAAATCCTAGTTAGTGTTTCTGGGAGGGGAGGGTAAGAGTCCCTCTTTCCCATTCGTCTCTGATCATAGGATGTCGGAGGGGAGACCTCATTATAAGTATTTTGGGAGGGCTGCCTAGGATTTAGGTTCTGACTCCTTAGGAAGGTGGAATAAAAAGGGGTCCTAGGCTGGCCTTGTCTTGAGATTACAGGGCTTTGGACCAGGGAATTTGGATTACCGGGTTTTGTTGTGTCGGCACGGGGACGGGTACTGATCGAGTAGTGAAGTTTTGGTTGATTGGCCGAGGCGGTGCATACCCGGATGAGCCGGACGTGTACTGTCTCGGAGTCATTCCTCGATCAGGAACTCGTGCTCCGTTCGGGTAGAGTGCCGATACTTGTGTAATAATCCCCTCTACCGTGGAGGTTTGTGCCTTACGAGGCGGTTGTCCAACCCTATGGCTGATAGGTGGGGACTGGGTTTGGACTACTGGGGCTGCACAACGGGAAATCCTGTTGTGGCGGTCAATTAGAAGCTGATACATAGTACAGTCTCCGTATGAAAGGCTCGTACGAAGCTCTGGACTCAGGCTCTGTAACATCATGTCAATCTCTTGACATTCTGTGAGTTGCAGGCCGGTTCGGTGGACAAGCGTGCACCACCGAGACACGTATTGTTTGAATTCCTTCCTATGCCTCATTCTCTCTACGGTTAAATCTGAAATTGAGGGGGTTCTAACCCTCTGGTAACCATAGCGGCCCAAGAATTTCTCGCTTACAGTCGAGAAATTCGACAAGTGATCTACAGGGAGGGTGGAGAACCATTACAGTGCTTCTCCTTCCAATGATTTCTGGAAGAGGAAGACTAGCAGAGGTTGATTATCTAGAAACAGACGTGCATCTAGATAAAAGGCAGTTAGATGGATGTCTGGGTCTCCACGACCGTTATACCAGTGGAATTTGGGGATTTTGAATCCCTCCGGTAGGTGAACTGACGGGATTTGTCTCAAGTTATGTAGAGACATGTGTTTGGGGGCTGAGGGACCAGTCTCGGAGAGGATTCTCCGGATGGTTTCGTCCAATGTTTCTCCCCTGGGAGGGCTGCCTAGCGGTCCCTGGGGTGGAAACGGCTAGGAATATTGGATTCGCGGGGGAAAGGGGGGTGAACGAAAAAAGGCTCGGATTGACTGAGTGACTAGGTGTGAACGGGGTTTTGGGAACGGCCTTAGGGATTCCGATAGGGGCCTCCTGTCTTAGGGTTTTGACCTGGCTGTAGTCGGCGAGGTCATGAAACATGTCCTCTACGGATTGGTATCCTAGACTGGCTATCTTTTCCTCTAGATGGGTCAGGAATTGCGTGGCCTGACCCTCTTGGTGGATTATTTCCTCTAGTATCTCCTCCTCTATACGGGATTCCATGATGCGTGTGAAATGATTTAAGGGAACGAATGTAGATATAAAGCAATAAATAAAGTGGTAAAGGATTGCGCAGCGGTGTGCGGCTTACAAAGCAGTAAAGGATTACGCAGGGGTGTGCGGCTTACAAAGCAATAAAGGATTGCGCAGCGGTGTGCGGCTTACAAAGCTGTAAAGGATTGCGCAGCGGTGTGCGGCTTACAAAGCAGTAAAGGATTGCGCAGCGGTGTGCGGCTTACAAAGCAATAAATGATGCAGTGATGCGAAGTAGAGGAGGATCTGATTCATGGGGTGGGAAACTCTAACCTTCCTAGAGGGTTGATAGCATTCTAGTCAAGCTTGTAAAAGGGGGCAGAAGAGGATTACCTTTTGTTGTTTTTCATGAGGGAGGCCCCACCGTGATCGCAAGATTTGTCCGTATCGTCGGGAAGAATCCGATGTGGCGTGTTGGTGCTGTCGGAAAGGATCCCAGCGGTGCGCGGTGTGCATGTGCGTGTGTGGGGGTTCTTCGGGGATTTGGATCGGATGCGTGCCCTGGCAGGCTCGGTCGGATCGTCTTCTCGGAAGGGTGAGGTATCGTTCCTGGTTGAGGCGCCCGACAGCGGCTCAAGAGGATTCCAGGGTTTATGTGATCGCCACCTGCTTTTTCTAAAAGCAGGAAAAGGTTGGGTTGGATTTGATCGCCTACGTGGGGAGTTTGTGGGGTCTCCGCTCTGAGACACGGATATACCGTACACAGAGGTGAAAAACAGATAATCCTATTCTGCTTTCGGGGCTTGACTAAAGCAGTCTTGGGACATAGGGGTACAAATGGGGTGTGTGTAGGGGGCGGCTAGTGGGATCAAGCCGTCTGGTGAGGGGCGGCTACTAGGGTTTAGCCGTCCAGGTGCTGGTCTGGTTTGGGCAGAACTTCGGTGGGAAATGGGTTTGGTTTTTGGATAGAGGCTAAGCTAGGTTTAGCCTGGGTTTCTGGAGGGTGGAATGAGAGGGTATTTTATGTGGGGGAATGGGTATTTCTCTCACAAAAGGGGCTCTCTCTCTCTCTCTCTCTTGGGATTTCTAGTGGGGAATGTGGATTGTGGGTTGTGTTTGTGGGTTGTTGATTGGTTTGTTTATGTTGTGGATCTTGTATTTGGGCTTGGGACCCCCTCTATTTATAGTAAAAGAGAGGCAGGGGAATATCCAGGGGTAATGGAGTGGGTTGGCTTCGATTAGACCCCTCATTAATTCTCTGGTCCTTCTGTCAGTACCAGGTGAAGGGCGGCTAGTGCTAACTAGCCGCCCAGGATGGGGCGGCTACTTCCTGGTAGCCGCCACTATCATAACCTGCCAAACGTCCCATCTCTGACAGGCGGTGGCTTGGGTCGGTTACTTGGGTTGATCCGGCCGAGTTAAGGCGGCTAAAGGTCATCACCCGCCGCAATGATCAGCATTTAATACTGCTTTATGTCCCATCCAGGGGACTGGTCCAAAGTCGGCCAGGGGGGCGGCTAGTGCTAACTAGCCGCCTGGTATGGGGCGGCTAGTTAGGTCTAGCCGCCCCTTGCCAGGGACTCAGGGTTTTTGGGTTTTTCTTAGGTGGGGTTCTCGTTTGGGGCCAGGGTCTGGTTTGGGGTAGGGCTTAGGGTTTAGGTTTAGGTCAGGGCTAGGGTTAGGGTTTAGGGCTAGGGTTAGGGTTTCCGGTTTAGGTCAGGGCTAGGGTTAGGGTTTAGGGCTAGGGTTAGGGTTTTCGGTTTAGGTCAGGGCTAGGGTTAGGGTTTTCGGTTTAGGTTAGGGCTAGGGTTATGGTTTCCTGAACTTCGGTTTTCTACTTGATGTCCAACTGTGGGATATTTTCGGGTGTTACTTGAAGTATTTCTGTCTCTCTGGACGGTCAAAATTGGGGTATCTATAGAAGCGTCCCTCGATTCCTGTGGCCGAAATTCCTCGGGACACGAACCTCCCTTGAAATTATGCAACGTATGTGGCGGGATGGATGAGCAGAGGTGCCTTGGTGGAGCGCCGTCCTGAGGTGAGCATTAGCGAGGAATACATGGCCTGGTATCCTCAGGAATACGCCAAAATCCTTTGGACTATGGAGGAGGAAATACGAGACGCTAATGTAAGATAGGACCCTTCCCCTTTTTCTTGTTCTCTTCAAGTTTGAATATTTTCTGAGTGGTGTCGCTTTTGCAGGTTGAGTTGAATGTGCTGGAGAAGAAGCTCAAGAACGCCAATGAGTACCTCCAAGTGCGGGTCAGGCAAATAGAAGTGTTGCGGGCGCAAAGGAGACGCTTGCAGGACCAGGTTCAGGTCCTTGAGGCTCAGGTGGATGCTCTGTCGAGAGCGAGTGTTAGGCCTGTGTCATTTAAAGTCTTATTTTTTTATCAGAGTCACTAAAATATTAGTTTTAGCTACCTGTTGGAGTTTGAGGACTCTGATTGAAAATCTAACTGCATATTATGGGTCCTAGTACTGTTTTGTACTGTCCATAAAATTTTCATTGAATTTTGATAACGTTTTTGGAATTATGCAGTTTTGATTGGTATTCGGATTTTATTTTGTTAAAATCGATGATGAAGAGGTTTAAATTCGATATTATCATGAGATGTTCATTTTTGAGCTATCTTTCATACAAAAGTGGAATTGGATCAACTGGATTCGTGTATCAAAAGTTATGGGTATTTTTCTAATTACACCCAGGGATGTGAAATCCTGGCAGCATCCATGTTCGATGTTTAGCCTAGATTTCGGAATAGCTGGACAGGTTATTTGATCTGGTATAAACACAAAAGTTGTAGATAATCTTCTTCGCTTTCCAATGGCGTTGGAATTAATCAATGTGGAGCTATATTGAGGAAGTGATGACTTTTTTAGTGAAGGTTGTCTAGAGTTTTTAGTCCGAGGACTGATTAGGCATTCCGTCCCTCTTTTGGTTATAAATCCCCCCTCCCAAAACCCATGACTTTGGGCTCTCTCTTCTCCTCTCTTGTTCTGGTCCAGGCCTCTTGGTGTGTGTTTGGTGCATGATTTGGAGGGGAAAGTGAAGGAGGAAGTGAAGGTGGGTAAGTATACATGTGTATTTGTTGTTGTATTTGTTTCCCCTTCTCTCTAGCTCCCCCTCATGTTTTTCCCCTCCCTTTTGGATTTCAGCCCCCATGTGTTTCTGTTTATGCCACAATGACATAGAAGAAGCACAAGGAAAGCAAAGATGGAGGTGGTGGTAGCGGTGGTGGCGGTTGAGGTGGTTAAAGGTGCGCTTGCGAGCCCCTACATCTAGTGAGTCTTCCTTCTTCGTTATATGATTTTTATGCATGTTGTGTGTTTGGGAGGGCATGCTTGTGAGGTAGATGAGCATGTGGGGGGCTTGGGAGGGGGTTTGGTGGCCTGGGCGTGTGTGTAGATACCCCAATTTTGACCGTCCAGAAAGACAGAAATACTTCAAGTAACACCCGAAAATATCCCACATTTGGACATCTAGTAGAGAACCAAAGTTCAGGAAACCGGAAACCCTAACCCTAGCCCTAACCTAAACCGGAAACCCAAACCCCAGCCCTAACCTAAACCGGAAACCCAAACCCTAAACCCTAGCCCTAACCTAAACCGGAAACCCTAACCCTAACCCAAAAACCCCAAGTCCCTGGCAAGGGGCGGCTAGACCTAACTAGCCGCCCCATACCAGGCGGCTAGTGGCCGACCTTGGACCAGTCCCCCGGATGGGACATAAAGTAGTATTAAATGCTAATCATTGCGACGGGTGATGACCTTTAGCCGCCCTATCTTGGCTGGATCAACCCAAGTAACCGACCCAAGCCACTGCTTGTCAGAGATGGGACGTTTGGCAGGTCATGATAGGGGTGGCTACCAGGAAGTAGCCGCCCCATCCTGAGCGGCTAGTTAGAACTAGCCGCCCTTCACCTGGTCCTGACAGAAGAACCAGAGAATTAATGAGGGGTCTAATCACATACACTATTAGCCAAGCCACTCCATTACCCCCTGGATATTCCCCTGCCTCTCTTTTACTATAAATAGAGGGGGTCCCAAGCCTAAATCCAACATCAACAATCTCACAAATCCATCAATTCACATCCACCAAATCCCAAGAGAGAGAGAAAGAGAGCCCCCCTTTTGTGAGAGAAAAATCCATTCCCTACATAAAAACACCCTCTCATTCCACCCTCCAGAAACCCGGGCTAAACCTAGCTTAGCCTCTGTCAAGACCAAACCCATTTCCTACCAAAGTTCTGCCCAAACCAGACCAGGCCCCGGACGGCTAAACCCTAGTAGCCGCCCCATATCCGACGGCTGGATCCCACTAGCTGCCCCCCTATCCACACCCCATTCCCAAAACACCGTCCACACCCAGCCACTCGGTCAATCCGAGCCTTTTTTCGTTCACCCCCCTTTCCCCCGCGAATCCAATATTCTCAACCGTTTCCACCCCAGGCCCTTACCAGGCCACCCCAAACCCGGGACCGCTAGGCAGCCCTCCCAGGGGAGAAACGCTGGATGAAACCATCCGGAGAACCCTCTCCGAGACTGGTCCCTCAGCCCCCAAGCATATGTCTCTACACAACCTGAGACAAATCCCATCAGACCACCTACCGGAAGGATTCAAAATCCCCAAATTCTGCCGGTATAACAGTCCTGGAGACCCATACTTCCATTTAACTGCTTTTTATCTAGACGCCTGCCCCTTTCTAGATAATCAACCTCTGCTAGTCTTCCTCTTCCAAAAATCATTAGAAGGAGAGGCACTACAATGGTTCTCCACCCTCCCTGTTGATCACTTGTCAAATTTTTCGGCTGTAAGCGAGAAGTTCTTAGGTCGCTACGGTTACCAGAGGATCAGAACCCCCTCTATTTCAGATTTAACGTAGAGAGAATGAGGCCTAGGGAGAAATTTGAACAATACGTGTCTCGGTGGCGCACACTCGTCCACCGAACCGGCCTGCAACTCACAGAATGTCAATAAATTGACATGATGTTACAGAGCCTGAGTCCAGAGCTTTGTACGAGCCTTTCGTACGGAGACTGCTCTACGTATCAGCTTCTAATTGACCGCCACAACAGGATTTCCCGTTGTGCAGCCCCAATAGTCCAAACCCAGTCCCCACCTATCAGCCATAGGGTTGGACAACCGCCTCGTAAGGCACAAACCCCCACGGTAGTGGGAATTATTACCCAAGTATCGGCACTCTACCCGAACGGAGCACGAGTTCCTGATCGAGGAACGGCTCCGAGGCAATACACGTCCGGTTCATCCGGGTATGCGCCGCCTCGGCCAATCAACAAAACTTCACTACTCGATCAGTACCCGTCCCCGTGCCGACAGAACAAAACCCGGTAATCTAAAGTTCCCCCATCCAAAGCCCTGTAATTTCAAGACAAGGCCAGCCTAGGACCCCTTTCTATTCCACCTTCCTAAGAAGTCAGAACCCAAATCCTAGGCAGCCCTCCCAAAATACTTATAATGAGGTCTCCCCTCTGACATCCTATGACCAGAGATGAATGGGAAAGAGGGACTCTTACCCACCCCTCCCAGAAACACTAGCTAGGACTTTTAGTGTACTAATGGACACAAATAGTATCTCCCTCCCAGCTGCTAAACCTCCACTCCCCGGGGCCAGCAGACTGCGTTACTGTCAATACCACCAACAACATGGTCATAACGTATAACAATGCATTGTTTTTCAGGATTTTATTTACAATTTAAATGATGACAGGCGCCTTAATTGGGCCATGATCAAAAGCCACTTAAACCACGCAATTCTCGAGCCTCCAAGCCACTTGGCATTTTTACTGACCCATTGCCAGGTCACAACCAAGCATCCACATCTGGAGACCACATGGTAAACATGGTCAGGAGAGGGAGACAACCATCACCACAACCAAGTAGTTCAGAAGACGTCACTAATGACAGTTTGTCCGAAGAATCCGAGGAGGAAGGGCAGAACGAACCCTTCCAGCTGAACATCAATAACCATGACCTCGCCATACTCTATGGTGAAGAAGGAGATCAGTTCTCGCCCTTCCCGCAGTCATCAACATCGAGTCCGACGAAAGCGGACTAGAAAATCCGGGAGGAGACAAAGAAGAAGAACCATTTGAGGAGATCCCCAAAGTAGCTAGCGAAGGACCCGAGGGAGGGGAATGTACGTCGGATGATCTGCATCCGGATGACAATGGGCCCTCCAAGGGTACCGACACTGTCAACGGCCCCCGCCGCCCAATAACCATATCATTCACTAACCAAGACCTCCCAGATCCCAGACTGCGAGTCTACCCCCTACACGTCCGCGGACGACTTCAAATGTTGAAACAACATCTTCGTGGACCCAGGGTTAGGAATGAACATAATGACATGCTCCACCTACCAAAAGATACCCAGACTAGGCCGTCCTCCCGTCTAACCGGCCCACCAAACTATTCCAGCTTTCAACCATATCGGGAAGACTCTCCGCGGCCCCGGAACATTCGAGCTATCCGTCGGCCCTCTTATCTGTGAAGTAGCCTGCTTCTAGGCTGACATCGACACAAGGTACCCATTGATGCTAGGGCGACCATGGTTAGACAGCATCCAAGCTATCTGTTCCCCCCCGACACCAGTGCCTTCGACTGCCCTTCTTGAGTCATATACTAACAATCTGGGGAGAGGCACGCCTCCAGTACGAGAACGAGAACAATTGGGCGATACATAATATGTTCACACTAGCCCTGCGACCGGGGAATGAGGATGAAAGTGGTAGCCCACCTGGGTCCCCTTATAACGACAACTATCCCTCAGAAGAAGCGGCCAGGACCCTGCATCCACCAAGCGATCTTACGGAGCCTAACTCGATCACCTTCCTCCCCCATGAAGTCGCAAAAGCCTGAGCACGCTCCGCACCCCTCGCAATCACTGCCATACTCGGTGGAAGGGAATTCTGGCACATTCTCATCGATACGGGAGCGGAAACTAACGTTCTTACATATTCCGCCTACCAAAAGCTAGAAGGCAGGGTTCCTAGATTGGAGCCCTCAGATGAATACATTTATGCCTTCGACAGCACGTGCAAGAACGCTTGCGGACTGGTCACGCTCCCACTAAAGATCGGCCCGGTCTCCACCATCGTCAACTGCATGGTAATGAACATTCAATCGCCCCACCCTCTGATTGTTGGGAGGACATGGCTCAACAGCATCGAAGCCGTCTCATCCACCCGACACCAATGTCTTCGCTTCCCGTACCGCGGGGAAGTGGTATCCATATGGGGAGAAGCATGCTTTAACGAAACATGAGCCCGAAATTGGAGCGTCTGTGCCATGCGCATCCGGCTAGAGGTGCTTGCATGTTGGCAGCCAGGCTCCGCCGACGAAGAACTGCTCCATCAAGGAAGACCCTTGAAGAGGCTCAGGGAGGAGAGTTCGGGAATAGGGGTCCCCCACCGGACATCAGCCGGCCTCCCAAGCAAAGCCGACTCGAGGAAACAATACGAATCCAAGAACCAAGTACCGATCCCCCCGGGTGAGCTTTCAACATCCTGTATATATTTGTTTATAGCCTTTTCTAAAAAATCAAAATTAAAAATATTTGTTTACCAGCTTTCGCTTTCAACACCCTGTACATATTTGTTTACCGCTTTTTTCCAAAAATCAAAAGATCAAAATATTTGTTTACCAGCTTTCATTTTCAACACCCTGTACATATTTGTTTACAGCTTTTTCCAAAAGAGAAAACCAAAATTAAAAATATTTGTTTACCAGCTTTCGCTTTCAACACCCTGTACATATTTGTTTACAGCCTTTTATAAAAATCAAAAGATCAAAATATTTGTTTACTAGCTTTCGTTTTCATCACCTTATACATATTTGTTTACCTGCTTTCCTAGAAGAAACCAAAATCCAAAAAGGATACATGCTATTCAGCTTTCATTCCCCAACTCTGAACATACTTGTTTCCAGCTTTATTTCCACTCTTCTTTAAAAAAAAATGTTTTTCTAAAAAATGTTTTCCACACTCTCCTTCAAAACAAAAGTTTTACAAAACTGTATTTCCATGCTTCCAAAAAAATAAAACACTTTCCCAAACTTTCTTTACTTGTTTACCAAACAACGAAAATATTTACAAGCCACATTTCCAACGAAAATGTTTTCCCAATCTGCGCTTCTTCAAAACTAAATGTTTTACAAAGCCGTACTTCCATGATTTTAGCCAAAAAACGTTTTACAAACTGTCTTTCCATACTTTCCTTCTAAAAACAAAATCGTTTTCCAAACTCTATCTCCGTTCTTTGTCCAAAAAAAACTTATCTATTCGCCTATGCCGGCCCCTTTCTCAAAAACATAAATATGCATCTGTTTCCACACTTTCGAAAACATAAAATATAAAAATAAAAAAATACCAAAAAGAGAGAACTACTAGACGAAAAAAGATTAAGAGCGGCAGACCATGCCCAGGCCTAGCAAAGAAGGGTGGCAAGGGCATTTGAAAAGAAGGTAATAAAAAGAAAATTTGAAATCGGGGAGTTAGTACTTAAGCAAATCATGCCATCAAGACAGCCTCACCCAAGAGGGAAGTTGCAACCCACATGGGAGGGACCCTATGTGATCACCCATGCCTATTCCAGGAATGCCTACCTTCTGGTAGATGCCGAAGGAGTCGAGGTTTCAGGTTCGTGGAATGCACTTTATCTAAAGAAATTCCATGCATGAAAAGCTTTCAATACTTGAGAACTATTATTCTTTCTTCCTGCAATTTCCAGCGTTTAGTACTTGATGATAGAATTATAAGACTCTCAAAGATAAACTCGTATCTATTTGAACACATCTCCGCCAAATCATGCCACTTCCTTCACACACGTATGACTGGACTAGATTCACCTGATAGAAGAGAAATTGCCTAAAGCCTATGCCTTTCAAATACAATCCTGGTTTGGACATAGGTGATCACAAGGGCTCCTCCACAGGGGCTTGATGGTATCTTTTACTTAAGAAAGTCGAGAACATTGCCCTCTCACATGAAAAGAAAACCATTGAAGAATGAAAATGCCCACTTATGCCACTCTTGCTTACGCATAAGTTCGCATATTCCTTTTCCAAAACACCTAGGCATCCGATTTTCTTGAAATGCTAAAATTGACCCCCCGTACCAATGATAAGATTACCCCCACCCACACTCATTCTACGCCCTTCCGCACATGCTTGAGAGAAAATTGTCCCACTTTCGCACGCACATAAGAGTTTTTTTCGCTCACGCACTTGGAATCCCTTCCTTGCATACTGAAGCATGGTTTCCCGCACTTTCCTTTCTCGCATTCAATTTTTCATTTTACCTTAAGATGGATTGTAGCCCTTGACAATTCAAGTAAGAAAGAGCTCGAAAGTCTATGCAGGAGAGCAATCCAGACAGATTTAACACTTGGTCCCTGGAAAGAATGTTTTTATAGGTCTCGAGAGTCGAAGCGGTCATAAAAGATTTCAGTAGCAGCAGACAGGAGCAGCAAAACCAGAAGAATTGTCCCAGGCAGAGGGCGGCTAAACTCGACTAGCCACCTCTTACTGGGCGGCTAGTTTACACTAGCCGCCCCAGCCCTTGGTTTCAGATAAGCATGCCCCAGGCAGGGGGCGGCTAAACCTAACTAGCCGCCCCTCACTGGGCGGCTAGTTTACACTAGCCGCCCCCTGCCTGCACCTATTTTAGTTATGTCAGCCCATGTCCAATCAGCTCTTCAACACTTCTTCACCTATTGAAATTAGTTCTTTCAAAAACTTGCATACACACATTTTCATATATGTAAACATTCACAAAACACACACCAACACATTTAAAAGTCACCATGTTTCAAAAACACCTGTCCATCCGTAAACATAAACAAAACCAAACCAAGCACCCATCCACCCCTAGAACCTCATAAAATCATTCCACATACATCACCCAATTAAAACCAAACAAAACTAAACACCCATGTTTGTTCATAAACCAAAGAAAGAAAGAAAGAAAAAACTGTTCATGAAAAGGAAAGATAAACCCACTTAGAACTGAAAACAAAATAGATAAGGATCCGTCCGAAGCTTCCCTCTATGTGTCTTGAGCTATGCATCACCAAAACAATCACCTAAAAACCAAAAGGAAAAGAAGAAAAGCATGAATTCCTTGCATATATACCATTCTTCTACCTAAAACCAAGACGCAAAGAAACTATACCTCGGCGTATCGTCACCCGCTGGAGGCTGAGTGGGAGGAACGTCCTGGCTTGACTGAGAAGGGAGCGGCGGCTGAGGAGAGGACTGAACCTCTGGAGCATCAGGAGCGGCAGGAGTCTCTCGAACTGAGGACGCATCACTAACATATATCCCGCGACTCCGAGACGCCGAAGGATGAGAAGCACGGCTGAAGATGGCCCTAGTGGCCAAGGAAGCCAAGAGAGAATGGTCAGGCTCAAGCGGAAGAAGGTCAAGGTCCGCCTCGGTCATAGAGCCCCCTCCAACCAGTTTCCCCCTCATAGTCGCCTCCCAGAGATGGACTTACTGCATATCTGTGTCTCTCCTCTCCAATCTCTGTCGGAGGCGACTCTCAGTCCCCCTAGCCCGATCCTCGACAGCCCTCAACCTCTCCTCCAACTCCCGTGCCCTCGTCTCTGATGCCCTGAGCGCCTCTCGATCCCTATCCCCGGCCGCCTGGAGAGAACAAACCAAGTCTCCCATCAAACCTCCAGGAACACCCGCCGAAGCCTCCAACTCTGACACCCTCATCTGGAGGGAGTCCCTCTCGCGGCCTAGGGTGATGAACCCCTCCTCTCTCGAAGCCATCATGGACCTCAGCCGGTCCGTCTCCTCCTCAGCCCGGGAAGCCCTACCCCTCGCCTGGCCCAGCTCCATCCGTGTGGCCGTCAGTTCGCTCCGAGCCGCATCTAGCTCCCTCGTCAGCTCGAGCTCTCGCTCGTAAACCATGGAAGGAGGAGGGGCGGAAGAAGAAGAAGCACCATCGGCTCTCGCTCTCGACAAAGCATCCACCTGAGCCTTGAGGACCCAGACCTGGTCTTGCAAGCGTCTCTGTTGTACCTGCAACGCCTCTATCTGCCTGGCCCGCACTTGGAGGTGCTCATTGGCGGTCTTGAGCCTCTTCTCCATCTCATTCAACTCAACCTGCAAAAGGAAGCACTATTCAGAAAATATTCAAGCAAGGGAGAACGAGGAAAGGAAAAAGGGTTTCTGACTTACGTAAGCGTCCGGGATCTCCTCCTCCATCGTCCCGAGGATACCCGCTTACTCCTGACGATACCAAGCCAGGTATTCGTCACTCGAAGTCATCTCAGGACGACGCTCCACCAAGATGCCTCGGCCCATCCATCCCGCCACATATGTAGCGTAATTCCTCGGGAGGTTCGTGTCCCTAGGAATCCCAGCCACCGGAATCAAGGGGCGCCGTGGCAGAGGATCGGGCACCCACTGATGACACCCAAGCTGGCGGATGACCCGGCTGATCGCATGAAACACGCTTGAGGAACCTCCTCCGGATAAGGCCTCCACGTCATCTAATAGCATCAAAAGATAGGAAGAGCGCTTAGCCAAAAGAAAACCAAATACAAGCCAAGGAAATTCGGAGAAAAACTTATACCTCTTCCTCCGACAAGACGCGATAGGCCTCTCAGAATTGGGCGAGGCGGTACAAGCGAGAAGATCCCCGGGGTTCTCATCTCATGGCCCAAGGGAGGGCACGATCAAACGGTGCCAGAGTCGGGCGATCGATGGTGAAGTGCTCGTATCCGAAGATCTAGCAAAGCAAGAGGAAATTATCATGATCAAAGTGAGCTAAACCAAGGAAAAGACATGTACCACTTACACACACCTGAAGAAATGGCGCGAAGCCGCCAAGGTTCTTTCCCCCGGCCCTCTTAACTTTCTTCGAGAGCTCCGCGAAGAGATGGGCGAGCATTGCCGCTCCCCAAGCATAGCATCCCATGCCCTCCAGGTCCCTCATCAGCAAAAGAGAGTGAGAGGAAACCTAATCAGAGGCCGTTGAGAAGAGGACCCGGCCGAAGAAGTAAAGGAAGAACGCCCTCAACTCCCTCCGTGCTCTCTGTGGGCACGCGGCCGTCTCTCTCGCCTCGATCATCGCCCACCTTCTCTCGAAGCTAGCTGCAGCTTCGCCCTTCTAACGCTCTGTAAAAGAACCGAGGCAATACTACCCCGAAAGCCTCCCTAAAGGAATCTGGTTCAGCGTCCGCTCCAGCTCCACGAACTCCCACTCCCCTATAATCCGCAAGGGTGGCCGCAATCACCGCTTCCCCCAAGATCGGAAGACCGGTGATCCGATGGACGTCCTCAAGGGTCGGCATAACGGCGCCAGTAGGGAGGATGAACGTGCAACTCTCCGGGTCCCATCTCTCAGCCAATGCCTCCACATATGGGCGATGGACGTGGAACGGCTCAATCAGAAAGAAGGAACGGAAGCCCGCTCCGTCCACTAAACTCCTCTCCTCCTGTCCCAAGGCATCGTACCACCGCTTCGTCCCATGCCAAAGAGCCCGAATACGATTCGGCCGCTACAAAATGAAACACACAAAAAGGGAGAACATGGGTTAGTTTAAAAAGAAATCAAGAGGTGAGAATCCAAAATCTATGAATTCATTTTAAACCATGCTTAGCAAAATAAAACTTCTATATACTAAAATAAAAGACCGAAGCATGAAAATAAGAAACCACACTTCTCATATGACCACGTATGCAAACAAAATATATATCAACATCCCACCGTGGTCACCACTCACACTCTTTCTTGCATCATGGCCTATCATGCTTATGTACTTTCCCTAAACACATCTGAAACATATAGAAAGCACTTAAACCCATGAAATGCATGCACACAATCTCTCATGCTCTACCACGATCAAGCACACACAAAGACACGCCTTAAAAATAATATGCACATAGAAGAGTATTGCATGCAAGCGTACAAGCCAGACCATTCACTTCCCTCTAAAATTAAACATGGATATATATATGTAAAAAATTACCCCTTTTCCTAGAAACAAACCCATATCGGCATGCTATCCCACCGTGATTACCTTATACACTAAGCATGCTTATTAAAAATACACATATACAAAACTGTTCATACCACTAAAACACATACATATACGCCAAAATAAAAAGGCTAAGACTAAAAGATTAGGAACATACCACGGCCCGTGTGGACCCAGGAGCGCCCACCTCGGCCTCGTCGGGATCGTTCATCCCGTCGTCATCCCCCTCCTCTTCATCCTCCTCAAACACGGCCTCCTCGGCCTCAGCCTCAACACCAACACCGGCCTCTGCAGCCCCGGTGCCTGTACCCTCGACCTCCCCAGCCTCGATCAGCACCGTCCCCATGCCAACACAACAAAACCCGGTATTCCAAAGTTTTCCAGTCCAAAGCCCCATAATTTCAAGACAAGGCCAGCCTAGGACCCCTTTCTATTCCACTCTCTTGAGGAACCAAAACCTAAGTTCTAGGCAGCCTACACAAAGTACTTATAATGAGGTTTCCCCTCCAACATACTATAACCAGAGATGAATAGGAAAGAGGGATTCTTACCCTCCTCTCCCAGAAACATTAACTAGGATTTTTAGGGTGCTAATGGACACTAATAGTATCTCCCTCCCAGCTGCTAAGCATCCACTCCCCAGGGCCAGCAGGATGCATTACTGTCAATATCACCAACAACACGGGCATACCGTAGAACAATGCATTGTTTTTTCGGGATTTTATTTATGATTTGAATGATGACAGACGCCTTGATTGGGCCATGATCAAAAGCCACTTAAACCACAACAGTTCCAAAGCATCCAAGCCACCTGGCGTATTTACTGACCCACTTCTAGGTCACGATCAAGCCTCCACTTCTGGAGCCCGCACTATTAACATGATCAGGAGGGGGAGACAACCACTGCCAGAGCCAAACAGCTCGGGGGACGTCACTGACGGCAACCTCTATGAAGTGACCGAGGAGGAAGGGGAAGACGAACCTTTTTAGCTGAACCTCGATGATTATGGCCTCGCCATACTCTATGGCGAAGAAGAACAAGCAGTCCTCGCCCTACCCAGGGTCATCCACGCGGAGTCCGACGAAAGCGGGCTGAGTAACCCGGGAGAAGACGAAGAAGATGAACCCTTCGAGGAGGTTCCCAAAGGAGCCAGTGAAGGACCTACACAAGGGGAATGCATTTCGGATGGTCTGCATCCGGATGACATCAGGTCCTCCAAGAGTACTGACATTGTCGATGGCCCCTAATGTCCGATAACCATCTCTTTTACTGATGAAGACCTCCCGGACTCAAGACTGCGGGTATACCCCTTCGTTGACCCGGGGTTGGGGATGAACATAATGACATGCTCCACCTACCAGAAGATACCCGGACTAGGCCACCCTCCCATCCAACTAGCCCACTCTACTATTCAGGCTTTCAATCATACCGGGAAGACTCTCTGCGGCCTCGGAATATTCGAGCTAACCGTCGGACCCTTGATCTGTGAGGTGGCATGCTTCGTGGCCAACATCGACACAAGGTACCCCCTAATGCTAGGGCGATCATGGCTGGACAGTATCCAGGCCATCTGCTCCCCCCGACACCAATGCCTCCGACTGCCATTCATGGGCCATGTGCTAACAATTTGGGGAGAGGCAAGACTCCAGTACGAGAACGAAAACAACTGGGCACTGCAAAACATGTTCACACTAACTCTACGCCCAGGAGCCGAAGATGGAGACGATAGCCAACCTGGATCCCCCTATAACAGTAATTACCCCTCAGAGGAGACCGCCGGGACCATGAACTCAATGAACAATCACATGGAGCCCAACCTGATTGCCTTCCTCCCCCATGAAGTCGTAAAAGCCAGAGAATGCTCCGCACCCCTCACAATCACTGCCACACTAATTCAAGCATATTCTCATCGATACGGGAGCAAAAACTAATGTCCTCACATATTCTGCCAACCAGAAACCATAAGGCAGGGTCCCCAAGCTGGCACCCTCAGACGAATTCATCTACGCCTTCGACAGCACACGCAAGAACGCTTGCGGACTGGTCACGCTCCCATTAAAAATTGGCCCGGTCTCCACCATCATCAACTGCATGGTGATAGACATCCGATCACCCCACCCCATGATCGTCTGAAGAACATGGCTTCGTTTTCATCATCCTGTACATATTTGTTTCAGGCTTTCAAAAAAAATTCACCAAAATCAAAATATTTATCAGCTTTCTAGTCAGCTTAATTCCTGTACATATTTGTTTCAAGCTTTCCAAAAGAATTCACCAAAAATCAAAATATCCATCCATCATCTTTAGCATCCTTTTCAAACCTTATTTCCATGTTTTCCTTAAAACAAAAATATTTTAACTTTATTTTCATGTTTTCCTTAAAATAAAAAATGTTTTACAAACTCTGTTTCCATATTTTCCAAACAAGCGGTGTTTACAAATTTTGTTCCCATGTCTTTCAAAAATCAAAAGTTTTGTTTACAAACCCTTTTTTTCCAAACAAAATGTTTTACGAGCTTTATTTCCATGTTTCTCTTTCATACAAAAAAAATGTTTTACAAAGCTTATTTCCACGTTTTTCTTCAATACCAAAATGTTTTACAAACTTTATTCCCATACTTTTCTTAAAACAAAAGATTTGTTTACCAACTCATGCCCTTTTAGCACCTCCTGCATATATTTGTTTACATGCTTTCAAAAGAAATCAATAAAAGAGATTAAGATCGGCAGACCACGCCCAGGCCTACCAGAGAAGGGTGGCAAGGGCATTTGAAAAGAAGGTAATAAAAAGAAAGTTCAAAATTGTGGAGTTAGTACTCAAGCAGGTCATGCCATCAAAGCAGCTCCACCCAAAGGGAAAGCTGCAACCCACATGGGAAGGACCCTATGTGATCACCCATGCCTACTCTATGAATGCCTACTGCTTGGTAGATGCCGAGGGAGTCGAGGTGTCAGGTTCGTGGAATGCACTTTATCTAAAGAAATTCCATGCGTAAAAATTTCAATACTTGAGAAAATTATTCTTGCTTCCTACAATTTCTAGCGTTTAGCACTTGATGATAGAAATATAAAACTCCCAAAGATAAACTTATAGTTATTTAGACTCATATCCACCAATCATTCCATTTCCTTCACACACGTATGACTTAAGAATCGGTTCATTTCATAGAAGAGAAATTGCCTACCCGGTAGACTGGGACAATTTTAAAAACCCCAAAGCATCCCTCCCTTATTTTCGCCACTACTCGTATTAACCCGAGGTCATAATGAGGAGTTGCCTAGACCTAGCATATATCCAAAAATTGGCTCTGGCACTATACAAACACTTCTAGAGGGTAAGCATAAAAAGAATCTGGGTGAAAAACAGAAGAGCCCCCCATCAAATAAAAAAAATCAAGCAATGAGAGGCCAACGAAAGAAAAATAACACCCAAGTGAACAGGTTAAACTCTACTTTAGCAGGCTTTCACGCCTTTACGAACAGTATATGCTAAACAATTACTATACTAGTACAGATCCGAACAAGCGGATTGTACTTTCCACCTAAAATAAAGAAGTGGTAAAAAGAAGAAAACCAAAGGGATCTAGAAAGTAGGACATATGCTAGACCGGGACAGTTCTAAATATTGCCCAAAAGAAAGATATTACTCTTACCCCATTTCTCCCCTCACCTTTTATTTTTACAATGGAGTTTTGAAATTGAACTATGTCTGCTAGGAAAGGTGAAATTTCGATCAAAAGTGGACCTTTTCTATGATTACAACTGCACACACTTGCATGAGTTTATTTTAAAAACTTGCATGTCCAAAGGAAGCTTATTTGACTTGATTCCTAGTACATTCATGGATTTTTCAGCATGCATAGAATAATATAATCAAGCACTTGAGAACCATGAACCTGAAAAATTGACACCCAAAGCTTATACCTTTCAAATACAATCCTGGTTTGGACATGAGTGACCGCAAGGGCCCCTCTATAGGGACTTAATGGTATCTCCTTCTTAGGAAGACTGAAAATATTGCCCTCACATGAAAGGAATGATTGAAAAATTAAAATGCACCCTTATGTCACTTATACTTATGTATAAACTTGCATTTTCATTTTCCGAAATAATTAGGCATTCAATTTCCTTAAATTAGCGAGTGATCCAACCTTTGGACAAGAAAAAGTCACTGGGCGGCTAGTTTCAACTAGGCGCCCTTCACCTGGACTCTGACAGAAGAACAGAGGATTAATGGGGGGTCAAATCAACCACTCTATTATCCAATTCAATCTTTTATCCAATGGATCACTTGCCTCTCTTTTACTATAAATTCACCATTCATAGCCTTCACTACCAATACAACACCCAACCCACACCCACTACCTCAAATCCTTAGAGAGAGAGAGAGAGGGAGTTCCATTTGTGAGAATAAACCCACTCCCTACACAAATCCACTCTCCCAATCCACTCTCCAAAAACCCAGGTTAAAATCGGGTTTAACTTTGCGAAAACTCAAATCCCATTCCTACTTAGGTTCTGCCCAAGTTGACCCAGGCCCTAAGCGGCTAACCCTAAATAGCCGCCCCATACCCGATGGCTAATTCCCACTAGCTGGCACCCACCTACACCCACACCTGAACCAAGTCTCCTCTAGTCAGTTCCCCAGAAGAAGAATAGGATACCTGTTTTTCACCTTTGCGTATGATATATCTGTGTCCCAGAGTGGAGACCCCACAAACTTCCCCACGAAGGCGATCAAATCCAACCCCAACTTTTTCTGCTTTTCAAAAAAGCAGGTGGCCATCACACACACCCCTGAATCTTCCGGAGGACTTGTCGGGCGCCTCAGCCAAGAACCAAAACCCCACAACCCTTCCATGAGACGATTCGACCGAGCCTGCCCAGACGCGTACCGGACCCGAATCCCCAAAGAACCCCCACACATGCCACGCCGAACCGGAGACGCCGGGGGGAAGGAAAACCCCCAAAATCTGATACCAACAGGGGGTGGTCGTTGGCATCGAATAGACCTCCTACACATGCAGGGGAGACCCCCCCTCTTTCCTTCCACCCTCCAGTTTTGCTTTGCTTCCCTTCGCATTTTCTTTTTGTTTGGGGCCTGTTCTAGGGCTTGTACTTCTTATCTATCTAATATAAAGAAGCAGCAAACCCACCAAGTTCATTTAAAATAACAATAATAATTGGATGGTGGTTTTCGAAACTTGAGAGAGAGGAGGGGCAAGAAAATTGAAAGAAAAGGGAGGTGCCAACTAGAGAAGGTGGCAAGTGAGGATGCCAGAGAGGAGGCGGGTTAGAAAGAGAGAGAAAAAAAGAGGGAGAGAGAGAAAGATGTCAAAGGGTCTCCATGCCAACATTGGGATCCAGACCTCATGCATCACCGAAACATGGAGATCGAAGATGAACTTCCCCCCTCCCCCCATTGCGATAGACCATTTACGTATTATTAGATGGATATAGTCTATTATTTATACCTAAACTGTGGCGGATATCAATTGATACATAATGAGGGGGGATATAGTCCTAAGTAATTGGTGGCACATATAGTGTTTGCGACAACTTATAACTGTCACTATCAATGATTCAGTAACCACATAGTAAACCTCATTTTCTCTTTTTGTTTTTCTTATTTGAACATTTATATTAAATGATTTCATAAATAAAACATTCACATAAATTCAAATCCCGGTCCAACCCATTGAAATGGGACCCAAGCCCGCCTTGTCGGCCTGTTTAGCCAACAGGACCGGGTTGGCCCGTGGCCAAATAAACAGGCTTAGGCGCCCATGGGCTCGGGCCTGAACAAGCTTTTTGGGCTGGGCTCGGGCTTGGGCCCATAAGCAGGTCTACGGGCCCAGATTTTTAACAAGCTATTTTTTAAAATTTTAAGTTATCTATTCTTATATAAATGTTAAAATAACACAAAAAATTAAAAATATAATATTAAAAAAAATGTTTACATCCACTGTTTTCAAAAATAAATAAAATGATTAGTTACTTAAAAACAGGATCATTACATGTTATGTACATCCTAATTAAGGTTAGCACCTACTAAATACAAGTCAACAATTTGCATAATTCAAATAAAAATTACATAAAATTGCATATGGCCCATTCATTGTATTCCTACCATGGGCCTACCGGTTGGGCCCAGTTCGGGCGGGCATGGGCCCAAGAATAGGCCCACGCCTAGCCTGACCAAAAAACAGGTTGGGCTGGGCTTTCAGCCCTCGGGCCAAATGATGATCCTTACCTAAAATAACCAGGTTGGCCCTAAGATGAGAAAGTCCAAATAGGGCTCTAGGCCAACTCAAAAAATGGTGCCCTATAATAAAAAAAAATTGAGTGATTTTTTTTATCATATTAGTATAAAAAATCAAGACTAAAACAATAAAGAGAAAAATGCATATAACCCCGTGAAAATTTGCTGATATCCACATTCCCCATAGACTTTTTTGAAAATCCAAATAACCCTCTCAAAGTTTCCTCTAAATTGATCTGCCCCCTGCCATTAACATTCTTAAACTATGGTCTAGTTAAGCTAATAAGACATTATTAAATTACTGTCCTAGCCCTGTCACCTTCACCCACACTCATCTGACTTTTATCACCCAATCAAGACTTTCTTTTTCTGAAATCAATGTATCTTTTTCTTTCTTCTCCTTTTGCGGTTGTCGATGGATAGGCATTCTCAACGCTGATGGTGAACATGGAGAAAATTTATCGGGGAGAAGGGCCAAGGAAGATCTTTGTTGACTCGAAGAAGGGGCGCCGAGTATGGTCGAGGGGAGCTCATCAAGGTTCTTGTAGGTGTTGGGGAGGCCCGCATTGGCGGAGTGGAAGGGGAACTCCATGAGGGAGATGGGTCGAGAGGAAATAGAGGCGACGCGGTCGATGAAGGGTTTGTGGCAGGCAGCGGTGAGAGGGGTGTTGAGAGGTCTCAACATTTGAGCTCCCGAAGGTATGGTGAGGTTTTGTGGGAGGATGAAGTCAGTGATGATATCGGAGTCACTTCTGTCAGCCGTGAGAGATGATGAGGCTCGGAGGAGTAGTGATGATGTGGTGAAGAAGAAGGTGTTGAAGGCCATGGTTTTGGGTGTGTTTTAAGCTAGTGAGGAGTTCAATGAGAAAGATTTTTTTATTTATTGAGGTTTGGTTTGAATGGGCTATGTTGAAGACCCTCCTCTCGGACTCTCCAAGCAACGCCAGTGGAAGAAGAAGAAGATCGAAAAATGACAGTTGGTGAAGAAGAAAGAATCAAGTGGGTCTTTTTGCATTTTCTGTACAAAGTAGGGGTTATATGAATATGTGAAGTCAGATAGTGGGTCATTTTGAATTTTTTGAACAAATCAGGGGGTTAAATGAATATTTTAATTAATTCTCAATAATGAAGGGCATTTTGATCATATATTTTGGTCCTTTTAAATTTGAATTTATTGAACAAATCAAGGGGTTATATGAATATGTGAATTAACTCTGACATAATATTTCTGGTGTATTCTTTAATATCTATGTCTTCAGTATCCCAATGCAGCTCCTCTTCATGCGGGTCATCAAACATTCCAACTTCTTCACTTACATCTAATACAGGCTGAAGGAGAGACTGAACAGGGGTGTCAACAGCTGGATTGTGCTGACTAGAAGGCTGAACAAGGGTCTCACTCACATTCATGTGCTGCATATGATGCAGATCATTGGAAACATGCTGAATATGTTGGGCAGGGGTCTCAACAGCTGACTCATGCTGAATGACAGGCTGAGCTGGGAACACATGCTGAACTGGAGTCTGAACAGGGGATGCTTGTTGAACATGAGCTTCTCTAACATTTTTGTCATCTTCATCATCGTGTGTGTCGGTATCAAATTTTGGAGAAGGTGGAGGTGGGGGGGGGGGGTTGGTGCGCTTCGGGAAGCCTCCCTTCGTCTCCCGGTTTGCGTTGCGTGCGTGGAGGTTCTTCGGGGATTCGGATCGCGCCTTGGCAGGCTCGGTCAGATCGTCTCTCGAAAGGGGGAAGGGGTTTAGCTTCTCGCTGAGGCGCCCGACAGCTCCTCAGGAGGATTCAAGGGTGGTTGTGATCGCCACCTTCTTTCTCAAAAGGCAGGAAAAGTTGGGGTTGGATTTGATTGCCTTTATGGGAGAGTTTGTGGAGTCTCCGCTCTGAGATACGGGCTTGCTGCACACAGAGGTGAAAAACATGAATCCTTTTCTGCTTTGGGAACTGGACAAGGGATATTTGAAAGTCAGGAGGGGGGTGTAAGTGAGGGCCGGTGTAACGCCCTAGGCTTACACAACAAGAAATTATCTGTTTTGCCCTGGACCTATCCAAAATTGTCCCTCCGATTTGCTCAATCTTAAATCTCTAACAACCAGATCTTTGAGAGATTTTAACAGCAAATCAACCCCTTTAAATACCCCATTACCTCTCCTATTAGCCCTAATTCGGATTGAGACCTTGAGGCCATTGTCATTGTCAATCTAAGTATGTTTTCATCTCTTCCCTCTTGAATATTTTATTTATTTGGTTCTAGATTGACCATGATCTTTTTAGGTTTCTCTTTTCACGGTGTTTATGTATTTTTGGCTTTTAGATCTTAGATTTGGATGGTTGTGATAGAGATTTATTATGATTAGAAAGATGATTATTTAATAAATTATTTTGGGTGATTATGTTATGGAAGAAGGGTTTTGGTGATTGTCCTTTGTATTTGGGTATATTTTATTTGGGTCTGTGAGAGAGAAAGTGGTGTGGGTATTGGAAGGAGATGAGAAGAAGAGGCAAAGAAGTTCAGTGAGAGAGAGAGAGAGAGAGAGAGAGAGAGTTTGAGTCGCCGGTAGGACTCCGGCCGGCAGACCTCCGGATAGCGGGCCCGACGGTAGGTCATGGTCTGGAGGAGAGAGGGTCATGTTGTGGTGATGGGTTTGATGTTTTCTTGTTTGGGTAGAACAGGTACATGAAGAAGGAAGAAGAAGAAGAAGATCAAGGAGAAAGAAAAAAAATATATGGGTCTTGGATTTAGTTTGGGTCCAGAATTTTTGGACAGTGGGCCTGGGCCCAACCCAACGGACCAGTGGGCCAATGGGTCATGAGCTTTAGGTGTTTTGAAATTTTTGGATTTCTGGACAATGGATCTGGGCCCAACCAGTTTGGCCCATAAACCAGTGGGTTGTTCCAGAGGCCCATTGTCCAGTGTGGGTTATTGGAATAAATGGGTTATAATAAATAGGTGGTTTATTTGATATGGATTTTTAATTTATTTTTATTTATTAGAATTATTATTCTATTTCAGGCATTTCGTATACGAATTAGCCTGGTATTGTGTCACGCATATTGTCGTTGAATTGGAGGTGAGTGGACTTGAGTCTCATATGTAGACTTCAAAAGAATGTATTATGTATTCATGCTATGACCATCTATTTTATGGAATATAAATGCTAGTTTCGATATAAAAATTTTGAGCATGCTTTTATTGATTTATTTATCCTTATATGATTGGTATGTTGAGATCGTGCATGCTCTGTCATTTTTGTGATTTTAATGATATCATAGTTTGTCAAATGCATACATTCGTCTAGGTGGCTATGTCTTGGTGGCCAATGTCTAGGTTCTAGGAGGGCGTATGTCTACGTGGCCAGGTTCGAGAACGTAGGACCCAAGTCTTTGTGGCTATGTCTACGTGGCCATGCCTGTGGAAGTCATCGCGAGCTAAGCGCTGCGAATACGGACATGCGTGTTAGTGGTGTTGCATGCATCATGTTGGATAGGATTGTGTGTGTGGATATATATATATTATTGCATGTCTTGGTGGCCTTTTGTATATTTATTTTCTTGATATATTACATGTCTGTGTGGGTATACTTGATATTGATATTTTGAATAAATATACTAACAGGATGATGATGGTCCATTCATTAAGCGTGTTGTAGCTCACCCCTCCTTTTCCCTTTTCAGATTTGAGGATCATTTAGTAGCGTTTGTGGATCTTGAAGGCATTAGCGAGATCAAGTTGGGTCGTCGTCCTTGATCGTTTAGTTTTTCTTTCATTAGGTTGAATAAAGCCTTTCTTTTGGCATGTAGTAGACTTTCCATAGCTCTATCAGCAAAACCGTAGAGATTGTTAAGTTCAATAATTATTATGTGTGTAATCATCCAAACTTTGAATGACTTATTGTTAGATCCTGGTGATGTCTTAAGTAATAATTTATTAGTGTAGTTTAGTTGATTATGCTTTAGATGAATGATGATTAAATTCTCTTTGGTTACTCTGAGATTTGAGGTTTATGACACGTAGCGCACCGTCTCCCTCGCCTAATATGGGTGTTGGATTCGAGGGTGTTACAAACACCCTCATCCTTACCCAATCCATGAGCGTCTTGGGACTCTTGGGCCTGGGCCAGGCATCACAATCACCCCCCTAATAGGCCACATGTCCTCGTGTGGGGCCACTCACACCCACCATCCCGTAATGGACAGGCTTTGATACCAGTTGTAACACCTCAGACTTACACAACAAGAAATTATCCATTTTTTCCCTTAAATGGACTCACGGATTTAAAACGCGTCTAGGTGTGTAAGAGCTGTGATCACATATAAGCACAGACTATCTCCTCCAATTAGGCGATGTAATACTAAACACCCTCACCCTCACCCAATCCATGGGCCTCTTGGGACTCTTGGGCCTGAGCCAGGAGTCATAGCCGGCTAGTGGAAAATAGCCGCCTAGTAGGAGACGATTGGTTGAGATTAGCCGCCTGGTACCTAGTCCAATTTGGACAGAACCTGGGTAGGAAATGGGCTAGGGTCTGGCAGAGGTTAAACTAAGTTTAACCTGGGTTCTGGAGAGTGGATTTGGAGAGTGAATTTCTCTAGGGAATGGGTTTTCTACTCACAAATAGAACTCTCTTTCTCTCTCTCCCTCCTGTTTCAAGTGGTAGGAGTGGGAATGTGTTGGTTTGGATGGTAGATTGTTGTGAATTGTGAATTGGTGATTGTTGATTATTGATGATGTCGAAGAAGTGCTAGAAGACCCCCTATTTATAGTAAAAAGGGGGCAGGGGAGTCTCCACTGGACAATTGATCGAATTGGGTAATAGGGTGGTTGATTTCACCTCCCATTAATTCTCTATTCTTCTGACATTGTCCAGGTGAAGGGCGGCTAGTTGAAACTAGTCGCCCAGTTTAGCTACCCCCATGACGATCAGCCAAACGTCCCACCACTGACAAGCGGTGGTTTGGGTCGGTTACTAGGTTTGAACAGGCTACGATGGGGTGGCTAAATGGCACAAACCGCCTCAATCATCAACATTAAATGTTGCTCTATGTCCCATCCAAGGGAAGCGGTATGTCTCATCCAAGGGAAGCGGTGGCTACTCTCAAGCAACCTACATATAAAAATGGTGTTTTAGGTCGAGAAAATAGTGCCTGGTCTGAAAATATTGGCTGGTCTCGAAATCCTAGGACTCAACTCAAAGAAAACAATTGGCTCTGACAGGACATGGCTCTGATACCAACTTTTGTCACGCCCCAGGGCGGCCGTCCCCGAGACGTGGCAAATATATAAATGATATCAGTGATCCATACACGAGGTCAAATAAATACTCCACAATAGAAAATGCAATACACAAGTAACTGACATCAAATATATACAAAAAGCGGAAGCTCAAATGACTAAGTCTGTAATTCAAAGACATATTACAGACTAGAGTACACAATCATCTGTCCTGTGAGAGCCAATATATACAATAACTGACATCAACAGTCTACATACCGTGCACAAGCACAAGTATAATACATACAATAAAAAGGGAATGCTGATAGCCTCCGACTCGCAAGACATCCAACGCGAACGCAGGTCTCCTACTCGGATGGCGCCAGGGGAGCTCTTCTCTTGGATCCGACTCAGCGTCAACTGGGGAAAAACATAAGCGAGGGGTGAGCTACAAGCTCAGTGAGTGGTCAGAAACCAAACACCAACACCAACATTCGATCCTAAGGCAATCACCTATCAAGGAAACCATGGGTAGAAACCCAACGGTTAACAAGGTTACACGGCGGTGCGACCCTACCCTGCCCTCGCCCTAGCCCCCACAGGGGTGAGTCTAGGGACTCGAAGGACAACTTGCTGTTCTACACCGTTCGTCATCCGGTAGCGCTCTCCCAGGCAGCCTCTACCTGGAGCCGGCCACGGTCAATACACTGTCGAACGCATCGATGGTACCTACAGGTGGGGGTCCACCCAGGGCGGCTCGTACCTAGGAAGCATCCACACGGATCCGGCGAAGGGGAGAACGATAATTCAGGCTTGCAACATCGTCCGGTGGTCCACCCTCGTGTAGCCTCACCTGGTACACTCCCCTGATCAGTACATCTGCCGAACGCATCGGGAGTACCTACAAGTGGGAGTCCTCTGTCAGGGCAGCTTCTACGTCGGGACCCCGGTATACGATGATATTGGGAGGAAACACTACTTGTTCGCAGCGCGAACCCTATGGAAAGCCAATCACTCAAGCTGGTGGGTCAAGTATCAACTCGAGCCCACAACACTCACACCAACACCCTCACCTCCGAAGGGTGACCTAGGTTGTCAGAAGTAACTGTACCAATCCCTCACCTTCACCCCAAAAGGGGTGACCCAGTCTCTTGGGAAGAGACTAGATCGTTTCTAAGCCCTTGGTCCACCGGTAGCCCTTTCCCCGGGTATCCTCTGCCTGACATACTCCCACGATCAGTACACTGTCGACCACAGTGATGGTACCTACAGATGGGAGCCCGGTGCCAAGACAGCAATGGTACGCCGAGAAGTTCCTACACGGATCCAACGAAGGGGAAAAACGATAACTCATGCTCGCAGCGCAAACCCCACGGGAAAACCATCTATACAAACTGACGGGTCGAGTATCAACGCGACCCCACCCTACTCACGCCAACACCCTCACCCTCACCCCGACGGGTGACATAGGATCTTGGGGAAGAGGTCGATTGTTCTAAGCCCTTGGTCCACCGGTAGCCCTTTCCCCGGGTAGCCTCTACCTGACATACTCCCACGAATGGGAGCCCGGTGCCAGGACAGCGTTTCCAACGCCGGGAAGTTCCTACACGGATCCAACGAAGGGGAAAAACAATCTACGCTCGCGAATACGATCCTCTTGGATCCGTCGTCATCGGTCATCAAACACCGATTAAGCACAACGAATTCTCATGAATTCCCTCCAGGGCGCATAACTCAGATGCGGGGAAGACATTATTTATAAGTGTCAAAACCATGGTATGACCCCACAAGAGGTCATACACTTGTCTAATATATTAGACAAGAATCATGGCCATATCGGCATATATATATATATGCAATTAACTACCCAACGATGACCTACTTAAACATGCATACATGGCATCAAACAGATAAACACACACAAATTACAACCTATTATACGTTGGATAAAACCAACCTAGAAGGGAAGGGTTAAGCGCGATCTGCGCAACAACAGGTGCATGCCAATAATTCCAAGCAAACCCGAGTCAAGTAGGAACTACATCTACTCACTCGGTTTGCGAAGAGAAGGAGGGCGAGGGAGAGGGAATGCCTCATCCTCTCTCGAGCTGGTCATAGTTTTGCCCCAACAGATGGGTGCAACAACTATACCACACCCTCGAGTCCTAAATCGGAGGAATATTCTATACAATACATAGGCAAGTATAAGGTAGAATAGGGGTTCTACACAATATACGAGCTATACAACCTAGCATGCATAATATCTAGCATATTTAGGGTGCAAATAAAGCCCCATGGAAGCGCGAAGCACGACTACGTGCATCGAACGCTCCCGGAAGGGTTGGAATCAAACCACTCACCGATACCCGAGTCGTCGCGCATCCCAACCGACGAGGTCTGCAAGGCAAGGGGTACTAAAATGATGAGTATAACTATAAACAAACACATAAAATCAATTAGGCATGCCTAAGGCTAGACATGCACGCAAACGGGCTCGAACGCACGCAAGAACGCGCGCACGCACGCGTGCCCGAGCCCCCCGGACACCCACCCGAGGGTGCCGACCCTCAGCCGCCCAAACCGGGCCTCGGGCAGCACCCGCACGCACCCCGGGGAGCCCCGGGCGCAGCCCCGGGCATCCCCGCGCGCGCACGCCGCGCGCCCCGCGCGCAGGGCGCGCAGACACACGCGCGCTCGCGCGCGCCCCCGCGCGCACCTCGCGCGACCCCCCGCGCGCACTACCGCGCGCTCCCGCGCGCCCGCACCAGCGCGCACGACCCGCGCGCGTACCCGCGCGCGCCCGCGCGCTCCACCCGCGCGACAACACCTCCGCGCACGCCCGCGCGCGCGCTCGCGCGTGCAGACCCGCGCGCCCAGCCTCCAAAACACTCTCCCATGTCCCCCACATGCACCCAAACCCAAACACTACCCATGCATGCCCTCCCAAGCACCCATACAAGCATGAAAACCAAATAAAGAAGAGGGAAAACTCACCCAAATGAGAGGGGGAGCGTAGGGGGAGGTGTAGGGGCTCGCAAGCGCACCCTTGGCCACCTCGTCCGCCACCACCGCTTCCACCACCTCCATCTTGCTTCCCATCCTTCTTCTTCTTCACTTGGGCATTTCAACAAACACCTAGGGGGGGGACTGATAAGAGAGGGGAAGAGAAGAAAGAATCATCAACAACAACAACAATTTTGTTTGAAAAATGTCGGGCTGAAAAATGTCGAAAAAAAATTGTCGGGCTGAAAAATGCAGTCTTGGTTGAAAAATGTTACCCGATACGAGAAAATGAAGTCTGGGTTGAAATATGTTGTTTGGGTCTACAGTATGGGGACAGGGTTAAAAAAATGGAGTCTCGATAGGAAAACTGTGTGCGTGTCGAAAAAATGGTGTCAATTCAAAAATTATGTTTGGGACGAAAAAATTGAGTCTTTGTAGAAAATATTGTCCCGCTCAAAAAAATTGTCTGGGTGAAAAATGAAGCCCTTGTTGAAAAATGTTACCCGATACGGAAAAATGATTTCTTGGTCGAAAAAATAGTGTCTGAGTAAAAAATTGGAGTGTGGGACAAAAAATGTGTGTGGGTTGAAAAATGTCGTCTAGCTCAAAATTTTGTTTTCTATGTCAAAAAATTGTGTGAAAATGTTGTACATGTCGAAAAAATGCTACCTACAAATAAAAATGGTGTTTTAGGTCGATAAAATAGTGCCTGGTCTGAAAATATTGGTTGGGTCAAAAAACTGCACTCGGGTAAAAAATGCAGTCTCGGTTGAGAAATGATGCCTGGGTTTAAAAAATAAGAGTCTCTTTCAAAAATATTGTTTGGATCGAAAATAGGGAGTGTGGGTCGAAAATGATGCCCGGGTCAAAAAATGGAGCCCGGTTCAAAAATTAGGGTGTGGGTCGAAAAATGTTGTTTAGGTAAGAAAGTGATGCCTGGGTCGAAATTTGTTTTTCCGGTCTACAAAATGGGTTCTTGATTGAAAAATTGAGTCTCGATAGGAAAAATGTGTGCGTGTCAAAAAAATGGTGTCAATTCGAAAATTATGTGCGGGACGAAAAAATTGAGTCTTTGTAGAAAATATTGTCCCGCTCGAATAAAATTGTCGGGGTGAAAAATGGAGTCCTGGTTGAAAAATGTTACCCGATACGGAAAAATGATTTCTTGGTCGAAAAAGTAGTGTCTGAGTAAAAAAATTGGAGTGTGGGATAAAAAATTGTTTGTGGGCAGAAAAATGTCGTCTAGCTCAAAAATTTCTTTTCTAGGTCAAAAAATTGTGTGAAAATGTTGTACATGTCGAAAAAATGTTACCTGCATATAAGAATGGTGTTTTAGGTCGAGAAAATAGTGCTTGGTGTGAAAATATGGGCTTTGTCCAAAACTGCACTCTCAGTCAGAAATGTTGTACGGGTCAAAAAATGCTATCTCGGTTGAAAAATATTGCCTAGGTCTAAAAAATAAGAGTCGATTTCAAAAATATTGTTTGGATCAAAAATAGGGAGTGTGGGTCGAAAATGATGCCTGGGTCAAAAAATGGAGCCCGGGTCAAAAATTGGGGTGTGGGTCGAAAAATGTTGTTTAGGTAAGAAAATGATGCCTCGGTCGAAATTTGTTTTTTCGGTCTACATAATGGGTTCTTGATCTAAAAATAGAGTCTCGGTTGGAAAAATGTGTGCGTGTCCAAAAAAATGGTGTCAATTGGAAAATTTTGTTTGGGTGAAAAAATTGTTTCTTTGTAGAAAATATTGTCTCGATCGAAAAAAATTTGTCGGGCTGAAAAATGGAGTCTTGGTTGAACAATGTTACCCGATACGAGAAAAGGATGTCTAGGTCAAAATATGTTGTTTTGGTCTACAATATGGGTTCGTTGTCGAAAAATAGTGACTGGGTTAAAAAAATGGAGTCTCGATAGGAAAAATGTGTGCGTGTCGAAAAAATGGTGTCAATCCGAAAATTATGTTTGGGACGAAAAAATTCAGTCTTTGTAGAAAATATTGTCCCGCTCGAAAAAAATTGTCAGGGTGAAAAATGGAGTCCTGGTTGAAAAAAGTTACCCGATACGGAAAAATGATTTCTTGGTCGAAAATATAGTGTATGAGTAAAAAATTGGAGTGTGGGATAAAAAATTGTGTGGGTAGAAAAATGTCGTCTAGCTCAAAATTTTGTTTTCTACGTCAAAAAATGGTGTGAAAAATGTTGTACATGTCGAAAAAATGTTACCTGCATATAAGAATGGTAATTTGGTCGAGAAAATAGTGCTTGGTCTGAAAATATTGGCTGGGTCGAAAAATTGCACTCCCAGTCGGAAAATGTTATACGGGTAAAAAAATGCAGTCTCGGTTGAAAAATGATGTCTGGGTCTAAAAAATAAGAGTCGCTTTAGAAATTATTGTTTGGATCAAAAATTGGGAGTGTGGGTTGAAAATGATGCCTGGGTAAAAAAATGCGGCCTGGGTCGAAAATTGCAGTGTGGGTCGAAAAATGTTGTTTAGGTAAGAAAATGATTCCTGGGTCGAAATTTATTTTTTTGGTCTACAAAATGGTTTCTTGATCGAAAAATGGAGTCTCGGTAGGAAAAATGTGTGCGTGTCCGAAAAAATGGTGTCAATTCAAAAATTTTGTTTGGGATGAAAAAATTGAGTCTTGGTTGAAAAATGTTACCCGATACTAGAAAATGATGTCTAGGTCGAAATATGTTGTTTTGGTCTACAATATGGGTTCATAGTCGAAAAAAGGTGACTGGGTTAAAAAAATGGAATCTCGATAGGAAATATGTGTGCGTGTCGAAAAAATGGTGTCAATCCAAAAATTATGTTTGGGACGAAAAAATTGAGTCTTTTGTAGAAAATATTGTCCCACTCGAAAAAAAATTGTCGGGGTGAAAAATGGAGTCCTGGTTGAAAAATGTTACCCGATACTGAAAAATGATTTCTTGGTCGAAAATATAGTGTCTGAGTAAAAAATTGGAGTGTGGGATAAAAAATTGTTGTGGGCAGAAAAATGTCGTCTAGCTCAAAAATTTCTTTTCTAGGTCAAAAAATTGTGTGAAAATGTTGTACATGTCGAAAAAATGTTACCTGCATATAAGAATGGTGTTTTAGGTCGAGAAAATAGTGCCTGGTCTAAAAATATTGGCTGGGTAGAAAAACTGCACTCTCAGTCAGAAATGTTGTACGGGTCAAAAAATGCAGTCTCCGTTGAAAAATGATGTCTGGGTCTAAAAAATAAGAGTCTCTTTCAAAAATATTGTTTGGATCGAAAATAGGGAGTGTGGGTTGAAAATGATGCCTGGGTAAAAAAAGGGGCCCGGGTCGAAAATTGAGGTGTGGGTCGAAAAATGTTGTTTATGTAAGAAAATGATTCCTGGGTCAAAATTTGTTTTTTCGGTCTACAAAATGGGGTCTTGATCGAAAAATAGAGTCTCGGTAGGAAAAATGTGTGTGTGTCCGAAAAAATGGTGTCAATTCAAAAATTTTGTTTGGGACGAAAAAATTGAGTCTTGGTTGAAAAATGCTACCCGATACTAGAAAATGAAGCATGGGTCGAAATATGTTGTTTGGGTCTAAAATATGGGTTCGTAGTCGAAAAATGGTGACTGGGTTAAAAAAATGGAGTCTCGATAGGAAAAATGTGTGGGTGTCGAAAAAATGGGGTCAATTCGAAAATTATGTTTGGGAAGAAAAAATTGAGTCTTTGTAGAAAATATTGTCCTGCTCGAATAAAATTGTCGGGGTGAAAAATGGAGTCTTGTTTGAAAAATGTTACCCGATACGGAAAAATGATTTCTTGGTCGAAAAAATAATTTCTGAGTAAAAAATTGGAGTGTGGGAAAAAAATTGTGTGTGGGTAGAAAAATGTCGTCTAGCTCAAAATTTTGTTTTCTAGGTCAAAAAATTGTATTAAAATTTGAACATGTCGAAAAAATGTTACCTGCATATAAGAATGGTGTTTTAGGTCGAGAAAATTGTGCCTGGTCTGAAAATATTGGCTGGGTTGAAAAACTGCACTCTCAGTCAGAAATGTTGTACGGGTCAAAAAATGCAGTCTCCGTTGAAAAATGATGTCTCGGTCTAAAAAATAAGAGTCTCTTTCGAAAATATTGTTTGGATCGAAAATAGGGAGTGTGGGTCGAAAATGATGCATGGGTCAAAAAATGGAGCCCTGGTCGAAAATTGGGGTGTGGGTGGAAAAATGTTGTTTAGGTAAGAAAATGATGTCCGGATCGAAATTTGTTTTTTCGGTCTACAAAATGGGTTCTTGATCGAAAAATGTAGTCTCGGTTGGAAAAATGTGTGTGTGACCGAAAAAATGGTGTCAATTCAAAAAATTTGTTTGGTCGAAAAAATTGAGTCTTTGTAGAAAATATTGTCTCGGTCGAAAAAAAATTGTCGGGTTGAAAAATGGAGTCTTGGTTGAAAAATGTTACCCGATACAAGAAAATAATGTCTGGGTCGAAATATGCTGTTTGGGTCTACAATATGGGTTCGTAGTCCAAAAATGGTGACTGGGTTGAAAAACTGCACTCTCAGTCAGAAATGTTGTACGGGTCAAAAAAGGCAGTCTCCGTTGAAAAATGATGTCTGGGTCTAAAAAATAAGAGTCTCTTTCAAAAATATTGTTTGGATCGAAAATAGGGACTGTGGGTCGAAAATGATGCATGGGTCAAAAACTGGAGCCCTGGTCGAAAATTGGGGTGTGGGTGGATAAATGTTGTTTAGGTAAGAAAATGATGTCCGGGTTGAAATTTATTTTTTCGGTCTACAAAATGGGTTCCTGATCGAAAAATGGAGTCTCGGTAGGAAAAATGTATGCGTGTATGAAAAAATGGTGTCAATTCAAAAAATTTGTTTGGGCGAAAAAATTGAGTCTTTGAGGAAAATATAGTCTCGGTCGAAAAAAATTGTCGGGCTGAAAAATGGAGTCTTGGTTAAAAAATGTTGCCCGATACGAGAAAATGATGTCTGGGTCGAAATATGCTGTTTGGGTCTACAATATGGATTGGAAGTCGAAAAATGATTTCTTGGTCGCAAAAATATTGTCTGAGTAAAAAAATGGAGTGTGGGATAAAAAATTGTGTGTGGGTAGAAAAATGTGGTCTACCTCAAAAATTTGTTTTCTAGGTCAACAAATGGTGTGAAAAATGTTGTACAGGTCGAAAAAATGTTATCTGCGTATAAGAATCGTGTTTTAGGTCGAGAAAATTGTGCCTGGTCTGAAAATCTTTGTTGGGTCAAAAAACTCCACTCTAAGTCGGAAATGTTGTACGGGTCAAAAAATATAGTCTCGGTTGAAAAATGATGTTTGGGTCTGAAAAATAATTCTCTTTCGAAAATATTGTTTGGATCGAAAATAGGGAGTGTGGGTCTAAAATGATGCCTGTGTCAGAAAATGGAGCCCAGGTCAAAAATTGGGGTGTGGGTCGAAAAATGTTGTTTAGGTAAGAAAATGATGTCTGGGTCAAAATTTATTTTTTCTGTCTACAAAAAGGGTTCTTGATTGAAAAATGGAGCTCGGTAGGAGAAATGTGTGCGCGTCCGAAATAATGGTGTCAATTAAAAAAATTTGTTTGGTCGAAAAAATTGAGTATTTGATAGAAATATTGTCTCGGTTGTCGGCCGGAAAAATGGAGTCTTGGTTGAAAAATATTACCCCTTACGAGAAAATTATGTCTGGGTCGAAATATGTTGTTTGGGTCAACAATATGGCTTCGTAGTCGAAAAATGGCGACTGGGTTAAAAAAATGGAGTCTCGATAGGAAAAAATATGAGCTTGTCGAAAAAATGGTGTCAATTATAAAATTATGTTTGGGATGAAGAAATTGAGTATTTGTACAAAATATTGTCCCGCTCGAATAAAATTGTCATGGTGAAAAATGGAGTCTTGGTTGAAAAATGTTACCCGATACGGAAAAATGATTTCTTGGTCGAAAAAATAGTGTCTGAGTAAAAAATTGGAGTGTGGGATAGAAAATTGTGTGTGGGTAGAAAAATGTCATCTAGCTCAAAAATTTGTTTTCTAGGTCAAAAAATGGTCTGAAAATGTTGTACATGTCGAAAAAATGTTATCTGCATATAAGAATGGTGTTTTAGGACGAGAAAATAGTGCCTGGTCTGAAAATATTGGCTGGGTTGAAAAACAGCACTCAGTCGGAAATGTTGTGCGGGTCAAAAAATGCAGTCTCAGTTGAAAAATGATGTCTGTGTCTAAAAAATAAGAGTCTCTTTCAAAAATATTGTTTGGATCGGACATAGGGAGTGTTAGTCGAAAATGATGCCCGGGTAAAAAAATGGAGCCCGGGTCGAAAATTGGGGTGTGGGTCGAAAAATGTTGTTTAGGTAAGAAAATGATGCCTCGGTCGAAATTTGTTTTTTCGGTCTACATAATGGGTTCTTTATCAAAAAATGGAGTCTCGGTAGGAAAAACGTGTGCGTGTCCGAAAAAATGGTGTGAATTCAAAAATTTTGTTTGGGCGAAAAAATTGTTTCTTTATAGAAAATATTTTCTCGGTCGAAAAAAAATTGTCGGGCTGAAAAATGCAGTCTTGGTTGAAAAATGTTACCCGATACGAGAAAATGATGTCTGGGTCGAAATATGTTGTTTGGGTCTACAATATGGGTTCGTAGTTGAAAAATGGTGACTGGGTTAAAAAAATGGAGTCTCGATAGGAAAAATGTGTGTGTGTCAAAAAAATGGTGTCAATTCAAAACTTATGTTTAGGACGAAAAAATTGAGTCTGTGTAGAAAATATTGTCCCAGTCGAAAAAAATTGTCGGGGTGAAAAATGAAGTCTTTGATGAAAAATGTAACCCGATACGGAAAAATGATTACCTGGTCGAAAAAATAGTGTCTGAGTAAAAAATTGGAGTGTGGGATAAAAAATTGTGTGTGGGTAGAAAAATATCGTCCAGCTCAAAAATTTGTTTTCTAGGTCAAAAAATAGTGTGAAAAATGTTGTACATGTCGAAATAAAGTTACCTGCATATAAGAATGGTGTTTTAGGTCGAGAAAATAGTGCCTGGTCTGAAAATATTGGCTGGGTCGAAAAACTGCACTCTCAGTCGTAAATGTTGTACGGGTCAAAAAATGCAGTCGCCGTTGAAAAATGATGTCTGGGTCTAAAAAATAAGAGTCTCTTTAGAAAATATTGTTTGGATCGAAAATAGGGAGTGTGGGTCGAAAATGATGCATGGGTCAAAAAATGGAGCCCTGGTCGAAAATTGGGGTGTGGGTGGAAAAATGTTGTTTAGGTAAGAAAATGATGTCCGGGTTGAAATTTGTTTTTTCGGTCTACAAAATGGGTTCTTGATCGAAAAATGTAGTCTCGGTTGGAAAAATGTGTGTGTGACCGAAAAAATGGTGTCAGTTCAAAAAATTTGTTTGGTCGAAAAAATTGAGTCTTTGTAGAAAATATTGTCTCGGTCGAAAAAAAATTGTCGGGCTGAAAAATGGAGTCTTGGTTGAAAAATGTTACCCGATACAAGAAAATGATGTCTGGGTCGAAATATGCTGTTTGGGTCTACAATATGGGTTCGTAGTCGAAAAATGGTGACTGGGTTAAAAAAATCGAGTCTCGATAGGAAAAATGTGTGCGTGTCGAAAAAATGGTGTCAATTCGAAAATTACGTTTGCGACGAAAAAATTGAGTCTTTGTAGAAAATATTGTCCTTCTCGAATAAAATTGTCGGGGTGAAAAATGTTACCTGATACGGAAAAATGATTTCTTGGTCGAAGAAATAGGGTCGGAGTAAAAAATTGGAGTGTGGGATAAAAAATTGTGTGTGGGTAGAGAATCGTCTAGCTCAAAAATTTGTTTTCTAGGTCAAAAAATGGTGTGAAAATGTTGTACATGTCGAAAAAATGTACAACATAGTGCCTGGTCTGAAAGTATTGGCTGGGTTGAAAAACAACACTCAGTCGGAAATGTTGTGCGGGTCAAAAAATGAAGTCTCAGTTGAAAAATGATGTCTGTGTCTAAAAAATAAGAGTCTCTTTCAAAAATATTGTTTGGATCGGACATAGGGAGTGTTGGTCAAAAATGATGCCCGGGTAAAAAAATGGAGCCCGGGTCAAAAATTGGGGTGTGGGTCGAAAAATGTTGTTTAGGTAAGAAAATGATGCCTCGGTCGAAATTTGTTTTTTCGGTCTACATAATGGGTTCTTTATCAAAAAATGGAGTCTCGGTAGGAAAAATGTGTGCGTGTCCGAAAAAATGGTGTGAATTCAAAAATTTTGTTTGGGCGAAAAAATTGTTTCTTTATAGAAAATATTTTCTCGGTCGAAAAAAAATTGTCGGGCTGAAAAATGCAGTCTTGGTTGAAAAATGTTACCCGATACGAGAAAATGATGTCTGGGTCGAAATATGTTGTTTGGGTCTACAATATGGGTTCGTAGTTGAAAAATGGTGACTGGGTTAAAAAAATCGAGTCTCGATAGGAAAAATGTGTGTGTGTAAAAAAAATGGTGTCAATTCAAAAATTATGTTTAGGACGAAAAAATTGAGTCTGTGTAGAAAATATTGTCCCAGTCGAAAAAAATTGTCGGGGTGAAAAATGGAGTCTTTGATGAAAAATGTTATCCGATACGGAAAAATGATTACCTGGTCGAAAAAATAGTGTCTGAGTAAAAAATTGGAGTGTGGGATAAAAAATTGTGTGTGGGTAGAAAAATATCGTCCAGCTCAAAAATTTGTTTTCTAGGTCAAAAAATAGTGTGAAAAATGTTGTACATGTCGAAATAAAGTTACCTGCACATAAGAATGGTGTTTTAGGTCGAGAAAATAGTGCCTGGTCTGAAAATATTGGCTGGGTCGAAAAACTGCACTCTCAGTCGTAAATGTTGTACGGGTCAAAAAATGCAGTCTCGGCTGAAAAATGAACTCTGGGTCTAAAAAATAAGAGACTCTTTCAAAAATATTGTTTGGGTCGAAAATAGGGAGTGTGGGTCGAAAGTGATGCCTAGGTCAAAAAATGGAGCTTGGGTCGAAAATTGGGGTGTGGGTCGAAAAATGTTTTTACGTAAGAAAATGATGCCTGGGTCGAAATTTGTTTTTTCGGTCTACATAATGGGTTCTTGATCGTAAAATGGAGTCTCTGTAGGAAAAATGTGTGCGTGTCCGAAAAAATGGTGTCAATTCAAAAATTTTGTTTGGGCGAAAAAATTGTTTCTTTGTAGAAAATTTTGTCTCGGTCGAAAAAAAATTGTCGGGCTGAAAAATGGAGTCCTGGTTGAAAAATGTTACTCGATATGAGAAAATGATGTGTGGGTCGAAATATGTTGTTTGGGTCTACAATATGGGTTCGTAGTTGAAAAATGGTGACTGGGTTAAAAAAATGGAGTTTCGATTGGAAAAATGTGCGCGTGTCCGAAAAAATGGTGTCAATTCAAAAATTTTGATTGGGCGAAAAAATTGTTTCTTTGTAGAAAGTATTGTCTCAGTCGAAAAAAATTGTGTGTGGGTAGAAAAATGTCGTCTAGCTCAAAAATTTCTTTTCTAGGTCAAAAAATGGTGCGAAAAATGTTGTACATGTCGAAAAAATGTTACCTGCATATAAGAATTGTATTTTAGGTCGAGAAAATAGTGCCTGGTCTGAAAATATTAGCAGGGTCGAAAAACAGAACTCTCAGTCGGAAATGTTGTACGGGTCAAAAAATGCAGTTTCGGTTGAAAAATGATGTCTGGGTCTAAAAAATAAGAGTCTCTTTGGAAAATATTGTTTGGATCGAAAATAGGGAGTGTGGGTCGAAAATGATGCCTGGGTCAAAAAATGAAGCCCGGGTCGAAAATTGGTGTGTGGGTAAGAAAATGATGCTTGGGTCGAAATTTGTTTTTGCGGTCTACAAAATGGGTTCTTGATCGAAAAATAGAGTCTCAGTAGGAAAAATGTGTGCGTGTCCGAAAAAATGGAGTCAATTCAAAAATTTTGTTTGGGCAAAAAAATTGAGTGTTTGCAGAAAATATTGTCTCGGTCGAAAAAAAATTGTCATGCAGAAAAATGGAGTCTTGGTTGAAAAATGTTACCCGATACGAGAAAATGATGTCTGGGTCGAAATATGTTGTTTGAGTCTACAATATGGGTTCATAGTCGAAAAATGGTGACTGGGTTAAAAAAATGGAGTCTCGATAGGAAAAATGTGTGCGTGTCGAAAAAATGATGTCAATTCGAAAATTATGTTTGGGACCAAAAAATTGAGCCTTTGTAGAAAATATTGACCCGCTCGAAAAAAATTGTCGGGGAGTCTTGGATGAAAAATGTTACCCAATACGGAAAAATGATTTCTTGGTCGAAAAAATAGTATCTGAGTAAAAAATTGGAGTGTGGGATAAAAAATTGTGTGTGGGTAGAAAAATGTCGTCTAGCTCAAAAATTTGTTTTCTAGGTCAAAAAATGGTGTGAAAAGTGTTGTACATGTCGAAAAAAAGTTACCTACATATTAGAATGGTGCTTTAGGTCGAGAAAATAGTGCCTGGTCTGAAAATATTGGCTGGGTCGAAAAACTGCACTTTCTGTCGGAAATGTTGTACGGGTCAAAAAATGCAGTCTCGGTTGAAAAATGATGTCTGGGTCTAAAAAATAAGAGTCTCTTTTGAAAATATTGTTTGGATCGAAAATAGGGAGTGTAAATCGAAAATGATGCCTGGGTCAAAAAATGGAGCCCGGGTCAAAAATTGGGGTGTGGGTCGAAAAATGTTGTTTAGGTAAGAAAATGATGTCTGGTTCGAAATTTGTTTTTTCGGTCTACAAAATGGGTTCTTGATCGAAAAATGGAGTCTCGGAAGGAAAAATGTGTGCGTGTCAGAAAAAATGGTGTCAATTCAAAAATTTTGTTTGGGCAAAAAAAATTGAGTCTTTATAGAAATTATTGTCTTGGTCGAAAAAAAATTATCGGGCTGAAAATTAGTCTTGGTTGAAAAATGTTACCCGATACGAGAAAATGATGTCTGGGTCAAAATATGTTGTTTGGGTCTACAATACGGGTTCGTAGTTGAAAAATGGTGACTGGGTTAAAAAAATGGAGTCTCGATAGGAAAATTGTGTGCCTGTCGAAAAAATGGTGTCAATTCGAAAATTATGTTTGGGACGAAAAAATTGAGTTTTTGTGGAAAATATTGTCCCGCTCGAAAAAAATTGTCGGGGTGAAAAATGGAGTCTTGGTTGAAAAATGTTACCCGATACGGAAAAATGATTTCTTGGTCAAAAAAATATTATCTGAGTAAAAAATTGGAGTGTGGGATAAAAAATTGTGTGCGGGTAGAAAAATGTCGTCTAGCTCAAAATTTGGTTTTCTATGTCAAAAAATGGTGTGAAAAATGTTGTACATGTCGAAAAAATGTTACCTGCATATAAGAATGGTGTTTTAGGTCGAGAAAATAGTGTCTGGTCTAAAAATATTGGCTGGGTCGAAAAACTGCATTCTCAGTCAGAAATGTTCTACGGGTCAAAAAATGCAGTCTCGGTTGAACAATGATGTTTGGGTCTAAAAAATAAGAGTCTCTTTCAAAAATATTGTTAGGATCGAAAATAGGGAGTGTGGGTCGAAAGTGATGCCTAGGTCAAAAAATGGAGCCTCGGTTGAAAATTGGGGTGTGGGTTGAAAAATGTTGTTTACGTAAGAAAATGATGCCTGGGTCGAAATTTGTTTTTTCGGTTTACATAATGGGTTCTTGATCGTAAAATGGAGTGTCGGTAGGAAAAATGTGTGTGTGTCCGAAAAAATGGTGTCAATTCAAAAATTTTGTTTGGGCTAAAAAATTGTTTCTTTGTAGAAAATATTGTCTCGGTCGGAAAAAAATTGTCGGGCTGAAAAATGGAGTTTTGGTTGAAAAATGTTACTCGATACGAGATAATGATGTCTGGGTCGAAATATGTTGTTTGGGTATACAATATGGGTTCGTATTTGAAAAATGGTGACTGGGTTAAAAATATGGAGTCTCGATAGGAAAAATGTGTGTGCGTCGAAAAAATGGTGTCAATTCGAAAATTATGTTTGGGACGAAAAAATTGAGTCTTTGTAGAAAATATTGTCCCGCTTGAAAAAAATTGTCGGGGTGAAAAATTGAGTCTTGGTTGAAAAATGTTACCCAATACGGAAAAATGATTTCTTGGTCGAAATAATAGTATCTGAGTAAAAAATTGGAGTGTGGGATAAAAAATTGTGTGCGGGTAGAAAAATGTCGTCTTGCTCAAAAATTTGTTTTCTAGGTCAAAAAATGGAGTGAAAAATGTTGTACATGTCGAAAAAATGTTACCTGCATATAAGAATGGTGTTTTAGGTTGAGAAAATAGTGTCTGGTCTGAAAATATTGGCTGGGTTGAAACACTGCAGTCGGAAATGTTGTACGGGTCAAAAAATACAGTCTAGGTTGAAAAATGATGTCTGGGTCTAAATAATAAGAGTCTCTTTCGAAAATATTTTTTGGATCGAAAATAGGGAGTGTGGGTCGAAAATGATGCCTGGGTCAAAAAATGAAGCCGAGGTCGAAAAATGTCATCTTGGGCGAGAAATTATGTTGGGGGTAGAAAAAAGATGCCTGGGTCAAAAAAATGTGTTCTCTGTAAAAAATGTTGTCAATGTCGAAAGAATGTTATATGAGTATGAGAATGGTGTTCTAGTCGAGAAAATACCGCCTGATATGAAAATATTGGCTGGGTCAAAATGCTGCAATCTTAGTTGAAAAAGTTGTATTAGTCGAGAAATGTAGTCTCGGTTGATAAATGGGAGTCTCTTTCGAAAATATTATTTGCATAAAAAATATGGAGTGTGGGTCGAAAATGATGCGTGGGTCAAAAAATGCTGCCCGGTTCGATAAATGGGGTGCGTGTCAAAAAATGTTGTTTAGGTTAGAAAATGTTGTCCGGGTCAAAATATTGTGTCTAGGCTGAAAAAAGGATCGAAGCCGAAGAAATTTGTCTCGGTGAAACATAAAAGGTGTTCGTCTAGAAAATAGGAGTCTGTATCAGAAATACTAAATGTTGTATAATACGATAAAATGCTGTACACGTCAAGAAAACGGTATCTGAATAAAAAAAATGGACTCTAGGTCGAAAAATGTTGTGCGGGTCGGTTTTTTCTGTCAAAAAATGGTGCCTTGCTCGTAATGTGGGGTGGCGGTGGAAAAGATTGTGCCTGGTTCAAAAATGGAGTTATGGGTCAAAAAATGTCATCTCGGCCGAAAAATTTTGTCAAAAAATGGTGCCCATGTCAAAAAATTGGGTTCTCTGTAAAAAATGTTGTCATTGTAGAAAAAATGTTATCTGCACAGGAGAATGGTGCTCAAGTCGAGAAAATACTACCTGTAAAAAATGGGATCGAAGCCGAAGAAATTTTGTCTCGGTGAATAAAAAATGGCGTTCAGCTAAAAAATAGGTGTCTATATCGAAAATACTGTACGGGTCAAAAAATAATTTGTAAAACGACAAAATGCTAGACGTTGTATGATACGAGAAAATGCAGTCCACATCAAGAAAATGGTATCTGAATAAAAAAAATGGACAAAGGGTCAAAAAATGTTGTGCGGGTCAGTTTTTTCAGTCAAAAAATGGTGTCTTGTTCGTAATGTGGTGTGGTGGTCGAAAGATTGTGCCTGGTTCAAAAATTGGGGAGTGGGTAGAAAAATGTCATCTCGGCCAAAAAATTATATCGGGGGTCGAAAAATGGTGTCTGGGTCAAAAAAATGGGTTCCCTGTCAAAAATGTTATCTGCGTATGAGAATGGTGTTCAGGTCGAGAAAATATTGTCTCATCTTAAAATATTGGCTGGGTCGAAAAACTGCAATCTCATTCGAAAAAGTTGTATGCGTTGAGAAATGCAATCTCGGTTGAAAAATGATGCCCTTGCCAAAAAAATGAGTCTCTATCAAAAATATTATTTTGATAAAAAATATGGAGTGTGGGTCGAAAATGTTGCGTGGGTCAAAATTTGGTGCCCGGTTCGATAAATGGGGTGCGTGTCAAAAAATGTTGTTTAAGTCAGAAAATGATGTCTAGGTCGAAATATGTTGTTTTGGTCTAAAAAATGGGTTCTTGGTCGAAAAATGGTGTCTAGGTTAAAAAATGGAGTCTCGGTAGGAAAAATGTGAGCGTGTAGAAAAAATATATGTCAATTCGAAAATGACGTTTGAGACAAAAAAATGGAGCCTGTGTAGAAAATATTGTCTTGGTCGAAAAAAAGTTGTTTGGGTGAAAAAAGGAGTCTGGGTTGAAAAAATTTCCCGATACGAAAAAATGCTATCTAGGTCGAAAAAATGGTGTCCGAGTAAAAAATGGAGTCCGGGACAAAAAATTGTGCGCGGGTCAAAAAATGTTGTCTGGGTCGAAATTTGATTTCTAGGTCAAAAAATGGTGTGAACAATGTTGTCCATGTCGAATAAATGTTATATGCGTATAAGAATGGTGTTTAGGTAAAAAAAAATAGTGCCTGGTTAGAAAATATTTGTTGGGTCGAAAAAATGTATGTCTTAGTCAGAAATGCCGTATGGGTCGAAAAATGAAGTCTCTGTTGAAAAATGATGCCTGGGTCAAAAAAATGAGTGTCTTTGTCGAAAATATAGTTTAAATCAAAAAATGGGGCCTCGGTTGATATAAATGGTGTGTCAGTCGAGAAAATGTTGACAGCGTTCCTAAATGTAGTCTGGTTCAAATAAATGAAGTATGGGACAAAAAACGGGATGTGGGTCGAAAAATGTTGTCCGAGTCAAAATATTGTGTCTATGCCGAAAAATGGGATCGAAGGCGAAGAAATTTTGTCTGGGTGAAACAAAAATGGCGTTCGGCTAAAAAATAGGAGTCCATATCTGAAGTCCTATATGGGTAAAAAAATAATTTCTAAAACGATAAAATGGTATATGAATAAAAAAAATGGACTCTGGGTCGAAAAATGTTGTGTGGGTCAGTTTTTTCTGTCCAAAAATGGTGTCTTGTTCGTAATGTGGTATGTCGGTCGAAAAGATTATGCCTGGTTCAAAAATTGGGGTATGGGTCGAAAAATTATATCAAAAAATGGTGCCTGTGTCAAAAAAATATGTTCTCTTTCAAAAATGTTGTCATCGTCGAAAAATGTTATCTACACATGAGAATGGTGTTTAGGTCGAGAAAATACTGCTTAATTTTAAATTATTAGTTTGGTAAAAAAAATGCAGTCTTAGTCAAAAATTCTGAATGGGTCAAAAAATGCAGTCTCTGTTGAATAATGATGCCTAGGTTGAAAAAAGGAGCGTCTTTGTCGCAAATATAGTTTAAATCGAAAAATGGGAATCGGTTGGAATAAATGGGGTGTCAGCCTAGAAAATGATGACGGCGTTGCTAAATGTTGTCTGTTTCAAAAAAATGGCATATGGGACGAAAAACGGGGTGTGGGTTGAAAAATGTTGCCTGGGTCAAAATATTGTGTCTAGGCCAAAAAATGGGATCGAAGCCGAAGAAATTTTGTCTCAGTGAAAAAAAATGGCGTTCAGCTAAAAAATAGGAGTCTGTGTTGAAAATACTGTACGAATCGAAACATAATTTCTGAAAAGACAAAATGCTAAATGTGGTATAATAAGAAAAAATACAGTCCACGTCAAGAAAATGGTATCTGAATAAAAAAAGAGGACTTTGGGTCGAAAAATGTTGTGCGAGTCGGTTTTTTCTATCCAAAAATGGTGTTTTGTTCGTAATGTGGTGTGGCAGTCGAAAACATTTTGCCTGGTTCAAAAATTGGGGTATGGGTCAAAAAATGTCATCTCGGCCGAAAAATTATATCGGGGGTCGAAAAATGGTGCCTGGGTAAAAACATGGGTTCTCTGTCAAAAATGTACTCAATGTCGAAAAATGTTATTTGCGTATGAGAATGGTGCTCGATCGAAAAACTGCAATCTCAATAAAAAAAGACATATGCGTCGAGAAATGCAGTGTGGATAAAAATTGATGCCTGGTCCTAAAAAATGAGAGTCTCTATCGAAAATATTATTTGGATAAAAAATATGAAGTGTGGGTCGAAAATGATGCGTGGGTCAATAAATGGTGTCCGGTTCGATAAATCGGGTGCGTGTCTAAAAATGTTGTTTAGGTCAGAATATGATGTCCGGTCGAAATATGTTGTTTGGCTCTACAAAATGGGTTCTTGGTCAAAATATGGTGTAACACATGTACATTTTTTTCTTATTTATATATTTGAATCAAATAAATAAATAGGAGATTTGAATCAAAATTAATTTGTTTTGTGTGTTTTTAAGTTTTATCCCATTTAGTTCATCTTTATGGGTCCATTTCAATTTTCAATTTTAAATATATATTTTTTTATAATAAAAAAAACTTTTCCATTTTCTTTTGAAGGTCTTCAAAATATTAAATGGTTGCAATCTCATAAATATTGAAGCTCAAAAGATTAAGTTTTGAAATTTCATTGTTATTGATTTTTAGGGACCCAGTTTTGAATTTGTGAATTTCTTGTAATATGCTCTAGGGACCTATATGTAGTTCCCATAGGGACCTATTTGTAAATATAAAATAAGCCGGGGGTCATATTGTAATTTCGTTAGGTTTAGGCATCTAAGTGTGTGAGTATATATATATATATATATATATATATATATATATATATATATATATATATATATATATATATAGATATATATAATAGGGGTGTGCGGCGGTGTCTTTCATTCGGCAGAAGGCGAGAGAGAGAGAGAGAGAGAGATAGAGAGAAAAGGTATTTAATCTTTTTTTTTATCTTTTGATTTTCTTATTATTAATTAGATCCATGTTTAGGTGTTTGAATTTTTAAGATTTTAATAAAAATAAAGTTATGATTTATTATTTATTTTAAGGATTAAATATATTTTTATGTTATGAGATGTTTATGTTGTTAGATTCTTATGATTTTATAAAAACAAGGGTTTTGATCTATTATTATTTTTATTAGATCTATATTAGATATTTAGATTTTTGAGTCTTCATAAACTTAGGGTTTCGATTTATTATTTATTTTAAAGACTAGATTTATGATCAGATTTCTAACATATAAGTTTTTAATAATACTAGGGTTATGATTTATGCGTATACTTAATAAGATTTATTTATTTTCAAATTTTACTAATTAATAGTTTATTTTTTTAAAAAAAAGAAGATGTTTCATATTATTTTATGAATTTTCATTATTTTATTATTATTTTGAATTTCTGGATTTTTGTCTTTTCTGTTTTGTCTTTTCTGGTTTCGTCTTTTAGTGTGGTTTTATTATAAATAAGTTTTTTATCTTTTTCTTAGGTTGTGGTATATATGGATGAGTTTTGATTATTGGGTATAAAAATTTATACCTAATAATTATGGATAGGTAACTAGGTCTTTGGCATAGGCTTGAATAATAGGTTTTAATTAATAATTTATTTGATTTATCTAGGTTGTAATTTTTGTTGTGGGCTTCATTCTCCGGACTTAGGGTCCATTCGAGGTGAGTAGGCCTATCGATTTATTTCGTGTGAGCTTTTGCTCTACAACGTTGAATTTTATATGCCAATCATATTTGTGTGATATTATGTGTCATCCATGCATTTATATTTTGATAAATTTGCACGATTTGGATATTTTCTTCATATTGATCAAATTGCATTTTTTGAATGAAGTTGCATGATTTAATTCATTCATCATGTCATTAAAATAGCATGAATTATGCTATTCATGTTTCAAGAATTAACATAATATATTTTCTGATGCTTATGCTTCGAAATAATATTTGGATTAAAGATTTTCATTTCAAGAGTTTCGGAAAAATTTAGGACTAGTGGAGACAACCTAGTCCTAGGAGATTTTATCAAGATGCATATCATGACATATTTTCTGAAATAAATCCCCCCGTAGTATTTCGCCTTTGGGGAGGAAGGTCTAGGACTCGAAGAGTCCCAAGATCGGTGAGGGGTGTGGTAAAGCATTCCTTACAGCGGTGGATTCCTTTGTTTGGAGTCTGCAGCAACCGGGGCATCTTGTGCTGGTGTTCTCGTAGTGATGGCAGCGGCGACCCATCAGTGTCTTCTAGATCCGACGTCATAGAAATCATTTAAGCTGCATGATTTCTATGACGTGGACAAAAGATTGGGCCACGTGATTGCATTAAAATATATTTTTTATTAAGCTCATGAATTTAAATTGATTTATTAAAGAAAATTCTTGTTTTTAATATTATATATATATATATATGATTTTCTCATTTAACTCTCATGATTTCTCTGATGTGGCCAAGGATTGGGCCACGTGTACATTAAAATATATTTTTTTAAAAGTTTATGATTTTAAATTGACTTAATAAAATAAAAGATTTATTAAATGAAATTGATTTTCATAATACTTTATTTTTATATATACTGTTACGTGAGGTAATTTGTCAGTGGGCTTATTCACTGAGTTAATCACTCACCCTATTCGATATGGGCTAGTTGTTTCATAACTAGGTATTGCGTATTCTGAGGATTAAGATGAAGTTTGGAGTTTTCGCGTCTTTCAGAAATTGCTCCGAGGTAGCGGTTCGAGAGTAAATTATAGTTGCGATCGAATATTTATGTTTGTTTTTAGATGGCTCCCATAGGGGTGGTTTGTTATGTAGTTTCTTTTCAATATCTTGTCTTCGCAAAAAAAAAACGCTGATATATTATAAAGTCTTTGGCGAATTAAAACCATTGGTATTATTTATTTTATTATTATTGGTTTTATTATATTTATATTATATTGGTATCATAAAAAAAAGGAGCTGCAAATTTTGGTATTGTAATTGGAATTATTTTAGTAGCGACCCATTTACCGTCCTATAAGCGGTTAGGTAAATGTGGGGCGTTACATATGGTGTCTGGGTTAAAACATGGAGTCTCGATAGCAAAAATGTCCAAGTAAAAAAAATGGAGTTTGGATAAAAATTGTGTGTGGGTCGAAAAAAGTTGACTCGGTCAAAAATATGTTTTCTAGGTCGAAAAATAGTGTGAAAAATGTTGTCCATGTCGAAAAAATTGTATCTGCGTATAAGAATGGTGTTTAGGTAAAAAAAAACAGGGCCTGGTTCGAAAATATTGGTTGAGTCGAAAAAATGCAACCTTAGTCGAAAATGCTGTATGGGTCAAAAAATGTATTTTCTGTTGAAAAATGATGCCTGGGTCTAAAAAACGAGCTTCTTTGTCGAAATATAGTTTGGATCAAAAAATGGTGTCTCAGTTGGAATAAATAGTGTGTTAGTTGAGAAAAGTTATCTGAAAAAAAAAATGGACTCTAGGTCGAAAAATGTTGTGCGGGTCGGTTTTTTCTATCCAAAATGGTGCATTGTTCGTAATGTGGGGTGTCGGTCGAAAAGATTGTGCCTGGTTCAAAAATTGGGGTATGGGTCGAAAAATGTCATCTCGCCCGTAACAATCGGGGGTCGAAAAATGGTGCATGGGTTAAAAAAATTGGATCTCTAAAAAAATGTTGTCATTGTTGAAAAAATGTTATCTACGCATGACAATGGTGTTCAGGTCGAGAAAATACTGCCTGATCTGAAATTATTGGTTGGGTCAAAAAAATGCAGTCTTAGTCGAAAATTCTGTGGGTTGAAAAATGCAGTCTGTTACGCCCCGAGGCGACCGTCCCCGAAGCGTTACCAATCAAACAATAATCAAAAGGATCAACTAAGATAACAAGGCTACAGGGAAGTGGTAGCCAATAAAAAGAAATGATGTGGAAGTATAATATACAATTAAGTATGTAAATCAAAAACATTATTACAGACTCGAATACACAATTACCGTCCTGTGAGAGCCCAAGTCTAGTCCAAATACAACAATATGTGCGACACGCACAATTACTAATACATACACAAAAATAGGATTACAGATAGCCCCACACTTGCCAACCGGAAGCTGAGACGCGCCACACGCGAAATACGCTAGAGGGATGCTCCACCTCCACGCCCCACTGTCCCTGGCGGAAAACAACACACGAGGGGTGAGCTACAAGCTCAGTGAGTGGCAAGAATCCAAATCAAGAATAATAATATAACACTAACATATTTTCCTTTCAAGGAAAGATATGGATGGGAGAACACCGACATATATAAATGTCACGTAGAGTCGTGACCACACATCACTCTCACCCTCACCCCGAAGGGGGAAAAACTGTTGGGACTTTTGGAAAACAACTAATCCATTAACACTAACGAGTTGTAACAGAAACTAATACCAAGCTACAAAGATTCTCCACATCTAGATAAATACATAACAATCCCTCGCATCATCCGGTGGCCCTCTCCCGGGTAATCCTCATCCTAAGGGCCATCCATGGTCAGTACTCAAGCCTCGTACGATGGTGGCATCATACTATGGGCATTCCCCACGATATGGATTCACCCATGGTCGGTACTCAAGCCTCGTATGTTAGTGACGTCATACTCTGAGCATTCCCGATGATACGGCATCACCCGTGGTCGGTACTCCTAGCCTCGTATGATAGTCACATCAAACTCTAGGCATTCCTAACGATATTATGGCACAATGCAGGACAGACTCAACCCCGGGTAGCTTCGACGCACGATGATGTAGGGAAACAGTACTCCACGTTCGAAATATCATCCGGTAGCCCTCTCCCAGGTAGCCCTCTCCCTGGCGGCCTTCCGATGGCACGGCGGCACCATGCAGGGTAGCTCCAACGCTGGGTAGCTTTGACGCACGATGATATGTGGAGGAAGCACTTCGTGCTCGCAATACGATCCACACACGCTTAACACAGGTAGGCCTAACATACTATTGTCATAGCTATCAAGTAACAAACACCGAATAGCCTCTATGCACGATGATGTAGAGAAACAGTACTCCACGCTCGCAATATCATCCGGTAGCCCTCTCCCAGGTAGCCCTCTCCCTGGCGGCCTTCCGGTGGCACGGTGGCACCACGCAGGTTAGCTCCAACGCAGGGTAGCTTCGACGCACGATGATATATGGAGGGGGTACACCATGCTCGCAAGACGATCCTCCCGAATCAACTACTATCATCTAGCAATTACCAATTGATATACAGAATTCTCTTGAATTCCCGCACAGATGCATCACTTGGATGCAGGGGAAAGAAGCTAAATACTCGCACTCAATTATGACAAGGCATGATCCTGAAGGCGGGTCATGCACACGCCTAACACAGGTAGGCCTAACATACCATTTTCATAGCTATCGGGTAACAAACACCGAGTAGCTTCTATGCACGACGATGTAGGGAAACAGTACTCCACGCTCGCAATATCATCCGGTAGCCCTCTCCCAGGTAGCCCTCTCCCTGACGGCCTTCCGGTGGCACGGTGGCACCACGCAGGGTAGCTCCAACACTGGGTAGCTTCGACGCACGATGATATAGGGAGGGGGTACTCCATGCTCGCATGACGATCCTCCTGGATCAACTACTATCATCTAACTAATACCATTGCTAATGAATTCTTATGAATTCCCACACGGATGCATCTCTCGACGTGGGAAATAAGTCCTTGCACTCAATCAGGATAGGACATGATCCTAAGGGCTGTCATACACGCGTCTAACACAGATAGGCCTGACATTCTATCATCATAGCTATCAGATAACAAACATCCATACAACAATGAATTCCCATAGAGTTGCATCACTTGGATGCAGGCAAGGTAGCTACTATATTTGCCTACTAAAACAAGTATGCTCCTGATAAACAATAGATCATAGATATACCTATCACAGATAAGGCCAAACAATTAAACATACACACAATTATCACATGGGAGTTCCTATCACAACAAGAGTGCATAGACCACATGTCCAAGGAACCTAGCATTCAAGAATTAACCACACTAAGCATCTATCAACACGAAGGCAATACTACGAAAGGACACCTTTAGTATAACATACCCAACATTCCATGCTATATATATAAAAGCTGCAAAGTGATAATAGCAATATTATTTGAAAATCAATAATGAGTACAGCTATAGAACCCCATGGGTACGCGACGCACAATCACATGCATCGAGCGCTTCCCAAAAGGGGTGGATCGAACCACTCACCAAAAACCCATTCATTGCGAGTTCCGCCAACGAAAGCTGCAAAACACAACCAATGATTATCAAATCAAACATGAAGTTTCTTGGCACCTATATATAATCCTATTTCATGAAGACCACAACTCCTGATATTGTCCACACCATGCATAATAGCTCTTTGACACATATTTATACAAGACTAGTCCATCTACAGCAATCAGCCCCAAACATTGGTCTCCACGGCATAAAATACACATCCAAAAATTCTGAAATAAATCATACACATACTCTGATATGTTAGGATCATAATCCGTGAAGACATCAAATTCTGATTTAATCTTGAAATACCCGAAATAAATTATTTTCAGAAACAGGTCTATTTCTACGCGATTCTGGACAGGCCATGAATATTAGGCTATAACTTTCAATTCAGGTAACCAAACGACACCAAGTTTCATATGTAACATGTAGACACATAGATGATCATATGAAATGAAGACATAAGTCTCAAAATATGCCTCTAAATACTCCAAACACAAGAATCTTGAGGAGACAGAAAATCTGTCTTACAACACAAAGCCACCCCATTCATACATTAACACAACCATCCTGTGTGCCAATTACTCATAACAACACTCTCATGCATGCCCTCTACAACATCTTAGCAAGCATAAAAGTAGGGGTAGAGAATTACCAAAAGATGGGGAGGAGAAGGGAAGGTGTTGGGCTCACAATGACCCCACACACACACCCACCATCACCACCATCTCCTTCACAGCACACCTTCTACTTGGCTGGACCAAAAGGAGAGGGCAAAACAGGGGATCAGCTAGAGGAGGAGGAGAGGAAGGATAAACATCAACAACAACAACATAAGCACTCACATACACCATGATCTTCTTCTTCTCCTTGCTCCACCATCTTCTCCTTCTCCCACTCATTGTGGCATTTCCACAAACACATGAGGGGTGCTGATTCAAAGAGGAGGGAAAAACATTGGATCAGCTAGGGGAGAGGAGGAGAAGGAGGAGTAACATCAACACAACATACACAACTCACTATACACACATTCTTACACTCTCTCTTGAGCTTCTTCTTCTCCATCACCTTCACTTCCTCCACCCAAAACACACATAAGAGGGGGGGCTGGACCAGAAATAGAGAGGAGGAGAACCCCAGGTCGTGCACATTTGGGGGAGGTTAAATAGACAAAAGAGGGGGAATGACCAAGTTGTCCTCGGACTTAAAACCCTGAACAACCTTCACTTAAACAACCATAACTTCCTCAATACAGCTCCGAATTACATGATTCTAAAGCCATTGGAAAGATAAGAATTTATCTACAGCTTTCATGTTTACACCTAGATCAAATAACCTCTCCAGCTATTCCGAAATCTAGGCTAAACATCTTACAGGGCTGCTGCCTGGATTTCTCATCTTCGGGGTATACTCGGAAAAATATCAATAACTTTTGATATACGAATCCAGTTGATCCAATTCTACTTCTATATGGAAGCTATCTCAAAACTGAACATCTCATAATAATATCGGATTTTTAGCTTTTCATCTTGAATTTTAACAAAACCAAATCCGAATACCAAATCAAAACTGCATAATTCCAAAAACGTCAGAATGCGACGAAAATTTATAGGTAGGCCAATGCCAGTACCAGGAGAATAGATATGCAGTTAGATTTTGAAATTGAATGCCTAAACTATAAGAATAAATACAATCCAATATTTAACAACCAAAAAGTGAAATTTATTTTGGATCAAAAAATGGGGTTTCAGTTGGAATAAATAGTGTGTTAGCTGAAAAATGATGACGGCGTTGCTAAGTGTTGTTCGTTTCAAAAAAATGGGGTTTGGGACGAAAAACGGGGTGTGAGTCAAAAAATGTTGAATGGGTTAAAATATTGTGTCTAGGCCGGAAAATGTGATCAAAGCCGAAGAAATTTTGTCTCGGTGAAAAAAAATAGCGTTTGGCTAAAAAATAGGAGTCTGTATCTAAAATACTGTACGGGTCGAAAAATAATTTCTCAAACGACAAAATAATAAATGTTGTATAATACGAAAAACTGTAGTCCACGTCAAGAAAATGGTATTTGAATAAAAAAATTGGACTTTGGTTCAAAAAATGTTGTGCGGGTCTGTTTTTTCTGTCCAAAAATGGTGTCTTGTTCGTAATGTGGTGTGGCGGTCGAAAAGATTGCGCCTGGTTAAAAAATTGGGGTATGGGTCGAAAAATATCATCTCGGCCGTAAAATTATATCGGGGGTCGAAAAATGGTGCCTGGGTTTAAAAAATTAGTTCTCTGTCAAAAATGTACTCACTGTCGAAAGAATGTTATCTGTGTATGAGAATGGTGTTATGGTCAAGAAAATACTACCTGATATGAAAATATTAGCTGGGTCAAAAAACTGCAATCCCAATCGAAGAAGTTGTATGCGTCGAGAAATGCAGTCTCGGTTGAAAAATGATGCCTGGGCCTAAAAAATGAGAGTCTGTATCGAAAATATTATTTGGATAAAAAATATGAAGTGTGGGTCGAAAATGATGCGTGGGTCAAAAAATGGTGCCCGGTTCGATAAATGGGGTGTGTGTCGAAAATTGCTGTTTAGGTCAGAAAATGATGATCGGGTCGAAATATGTTGTTTGGGTCTACAAAATTGGTTCTTCGTCAAAGTACGGTGTCAGGGTTAAAAAATGGAGTCTCGATAGGAAAAACGTGTGCGTGTTGAAAAAATATATGTGAATTTGAAAATGATGTTTCGGACAAAAAAATGGGGTCTGTGTCGAAAATATTGTCTCGGTCGAAAAAAGTTGTCTGGGTGAAAAATGGAGTCTAGGTTGAAAAATTTTTCCCGATACGAAAAAATTCTATCCGGGTCGAAAAAATGGAGTCTGGGACAAAAAATTGTGTGTGCTTCGAAAAAAGTTGTCCTCGTCATAAATATGTTTTCTAGGTTGAAAAATGGTGTGAAAAATGTTGTCCATGTCGAAAAACATTTATCTACGTATAAGAATGGTGTTTAGGTCAAAAAACAGGGCCTGGTTCTAAAATATTGGTTGAGTCGAAAAAATGCAGCCTTAGACAAAAATGCTGTTGTTAGACCTGTGTCATTTAGAGTCCTAATTTCGATCGGAGTCGCTAAATTTTTTTTGGTTTTTAGCTGCCTAGTGGGGTTGAGGACTCTGATTGAAGATATAACTGCATATTATGGGTCCTGGTACTGTTTAGTACTGCCCATAAAATTTTCGTTTAATTCTGATAACGTTTTTGGAATTATACAGTTTTGGATTGGGCATTCGGATTTGATTTTGTTAAAATCCAAGATGAAGAGATAAAAAATCCGATATTATTAAGAGATGTTAAGTTTGGAGATAGCTTCCATATAGAAGTGGAATTGGATCAACTGGATTCGTATATTAAAAGTTATGGGTATTTTTCCATGTATACCCCGAAGTTGAGAAATCCAGGCAGCAGCCCTGTAAGATGTTTAGCCTAGATTTCGAAATATTTGGAGGGGTTATTCGATCTAGGTGTAAACATTAAAGTTGTAGATAATCGTCTTATCTTTCAAATGCCACTGGAATCGTGCAATTCTGAGCTGTATTGAGGAAGTTATGGTCATTTAAGTGAAGGCTGCGCAGAGATTTTAGTCCGAGGACGACTTGGTCTTTCAGCCCGACCTTGCTTATTTAACCCCCCATTGTGCACGACTTTGGGCATATTTTCTTCCCTCTTTTAGATCTGGTCCAGCCCTTAGTGTGTATGGTGTTTGATTTGGGTGGAGGAGATGAAGGTGTTGGTGGATGGAGCACAAAAGGTGAGGGGTTGTTGTTGTTGTGTTTTTGTTTCTCTTCCTTCTCCCCCTCCCCCCTAGCTGATCCCCCCTTGTGTTTTTCCCTCCCCTTTGGACCAGTAGCACCCCACATGTTTGATGAAATGCCAAGGAGAAGTTGGTGGTGCAAATGGAGGAGTTGATCAAGTAAGTAAGGTATGTTGTTTGAGGGGAGGTGCGGGGCGTCGGAGGTGTTGCGGTGGAGCTGCGGCGTGGGGCGTACCGGAGCCGCGTATGGACCTCCCGCTCTCCTCGGTTGGGTTCAGCCATCTCTTTTGTAGCTGGTGAGAAGGGGGTAGAGCTCCATTGCCTTGTGTTGTTGTTGTGTGTGCATGGAATTGAAAGGGCTGAAGAGGGAGAAGCACATGCTCAAGTTTTATGTGTTGTGTAGGTGTGCATGCCTCATGTTTGTGGGTATGTGTGAGTGAACCATATATACATATTCTTCTCCTCTTACCAATGGGAGTCCTCATGCATCACCTAAACTTGTGTTTGTGTACTAAAGGGGCGTGGGATTGACGCATTGGTACACTCGAGATCACATAAGAGGTATGCGGAGGCTGCGGGTGCGCGCTCGGCGTGCTCGCATGCGTGCGGAGTGCGCGGGAAGCGTGCATGAGGTGCTCGCATGCGTGCAGAGTGCGTGGGCAGCATGCACGAGGTGCTCGAGATAGTGCTTGACGTTGTTCGATGCGTGCGGAGTGCGTGGGCAGCGTGCACGGGGTGCTCGAGGGCGTGCTTGGCCTTGCCCGATGCGTGCGGAGTGTGCAGGCAGCGTGCACGAGGTGCTCGAGGGTGTGCTTGATGTTGTTCGATGCGTGCGGAGTATGCGGGCAGCGTGCACGAGGTGCTCAAGGGCGTGCTTGGCCTTGCCCGATGCGTGCGGAGTGCGTGGGAAGCATGCACGAGGTGCTCGAGGACGTGCTTGACATTGTTTGATGCGTGCGGGGTGCATGGGCAGCGTGCACGGGGTACTCGAGGGCGTGCTTGCGGTGCTCAGACACGTTCGGAGTGCTTCGTGGTGTCGAGCAGCTTGTTATAGCCAAATGCAACCATGGGACGATCCTTGGCGGATTGATTTCAGGCTTCGGATTCAATTCGTCGCTCTCTTGCGTTTCGCGAGCCGTGCGCTCGTTAGGTGAGTGGTTTGATTCCAACCCTTCCGGGAGTGCACGATGCACAAAGTCGTGCTTCGCGCTTCCATGGGGCTTTAATTGCACCCTAAATATGTTAGATATCATGCATGCTAGGTTGTATAGCTCGTATATTGTGTAGAACCCCTATTCTACCTTATACTTGCCTATGTATTGTATAGAATATGGCATGACTTAGGTAATTTTGTTTGAATTACTACCCGTATTATTAATTGAACATATCCTGCATGTTTAACTGGGGTTAATAACGGGGTGTATGCCTAATATTCCTGATTTAGTACTCGAGGGTGTGGTATAGTTGTTGCACCCATCTTGTTGGGGCAAAACTATGACCAGCTTCGAGAGGGGATGAGGCATTCCCTCTCTCTCGCCCTCCCTCTTTTCGCAAACCAAGTGAGTAGATGTAGTTCCTACTTGACTCGGGTTTGCTTGGAACTATTGGCATGCACCTATTGTCGCGCGGATCGCGCTTAACCCTCCCCTTTGAGTTGGTGTTATCCAACATATATTAGGTTGTAAGTTATGTGTTTACCTGTTTGAAGCCATGTATGCATGTTTAAGTGGGCCATCGTTGGGTAATTAATTGCATATTCTGTATATGCCTATTTGGCCATGAGCCTTGTCTAATGAGATTAGACAAGTGTATGACCTCCTATGGGGTCATACCATGGCTTTGACATTTAGAATTAAATGTCTTCCCCGCATCTGAGTTATGCGCCCTGGAGGGAATTCATGAGAATTCATTGCGCTTATCGGTGTTTGATAACCGATGATGACGGATCCATAGGGATCGTATTCGCGGGTGTCGAGTGTTCTTTCCTTCGTCGGCTCCGAGTAGAGACTACCCGGCGTAGCATAGTCTGGTGAGGAGCCCTCCCAGATACTACTTATGACGCGTGTGGGCGTGCCCATATGGCTGAGGTAGTGATCGTGGGAGGCTAGTCCAGTAGAGGCCTGAACCCTGTGAGATGCCAGGGGCCACCAGGTAGTATGGGCCACACCGGGAGAGACTACCGGAAGACGAGTGGAGTAGAACAATCGACCTCTTTCCCCAAGAGCCTATGTCACCCCGAGGAGGGGGTGAGGGTGAGGGTGTAGTGGGTCGGCGTGGGTTCGATCTGCCAGTTTGTGTAATCTTCCAAAATCCTATGTCACCCGTCGGGGTGAGGGTGAGGGTGTTGGTGTGAACGGGGTGGGCTCGAGTTGATACTCGACCCACTAGCTTGTGTAGTAGGTTTTCCTATGGGGTTCGCGCTGCGAACAAGTAATAGCTCTTACCTTCGTCGGCTCCGAGTAGAGACTACCCGGTGTAGTAGAGTCCGGTGAGGAGCCCTCCCAGATACTACTCATGAAGCGTGTTGGCGTGCCCACACGGCTGAGGTAGTGATCGTGGGAGGCTAGTCCGGTAGAGGCCTGAACCCTGTGAGGTGCCGGGAGGCTGCCAAATAGTATGGGCCACACCGGGAGAGACTACCGGAAGACGAGTGGTGTAGAGCAGCAAGTTTTGCCCTCCAAGTCCCTAGGCTCACCCCGGTGGGGGCTAGGGCGAGGGCGAGGTATGGTTGCACTGCCGTGTGACCTTATTAACCGTTGGGTTTCTACCCATGGTTTCCTTGATAGGAGATTGCCTTAGGATCGAATGTTGTGTTGGTGTTTGGTTTCTGACCACTCACTGAGCTTGTAGCTCACCCCTCGCTTATGTTTTTCCCCAGTTGACGCTGAGTCGGATCCAAGAGAAGAGCTCCCCTGGCGCCATCCGAGTAGGAGACCCGCGTTCGCGTTGGATGTCTTGCGAGTCGGAGGCTATCAGCATTCCCTTTTCATTGTATGTATTATACTTGTGCTTGTGCACGGTATGTCGACTGTTGATGTCAGTTATTGTATATATTGGCTCTCACAGGACAGATGATTGTGTACTCTAGTCTGTAATATGTCTTTGAATTACAGACTTAGTCATTTGAGCTTCCGCTTTTTGTATATATTTGATGTCAGTTATTTGTGTATTGCCTTTTCTATTGTGGAGTATTTATTTGACCTCGTGTATGGATTACTGATATCATTTATATATTTGCCACGTCTCGGGGACGGCCGCCCTGGGGCGTGACAGCTGTATGGGTCAAAAAAATGAGCTTCTTTGTCGAAAATATTGTTTGGATCGAAAAATGGGTTCTCAGTTGGAATAAACAGTGTGTTAGTTGAGAAAATGATGACGGGGTTGCTAAATGTTGTCTGTTTAAAAATAATAGAGTACGGGACGAAAAAACGGGGTGTGGGTCGAAAAATGTTGTCTAGGTCAAAATATTGTGTCAAGGCCGAAAAATGGGATCAAACCCGAAGAAATTTTGTCTTAATGAAAAAAAATGGCGTTCGGCTAAAAAATAGGAGTTTGTATCGAAAATACTGTATGGGTGAAAAAATAATTTCTGAAATAACAAAATGCTAAACGTTGTATAATACGAAAAAATGCAGTCCACGTCAAGAAAATGGCATCTTAATAAAAAAAAAATTGGACTTTGGGTCGAAAAATGTTGTGCGGTCGGTTTTTTCTATCCAAAAAAGGTGTCTTGTTCGTAATGTGGTGTGGCGGTTGAAATGATTTTGCCTGGTTCAAAAAATGGGGTATGGGTCAAAAAAATATACCGGGGGTCGAAAAATGGTGCCTTGGTAAAAAAAATGGGTTCTCTGTCAAAAATGTAATGAATGTCGAAAAAATGTGTGGGTGTTGAAAAAATATATGTCAATTCGAAAATGATGTTTGGGACAAAAAAATGTAATCTGTGCCGAAAATATTGTCTCGGTCGAAAAAAAGTTTTCTGGGTTAAAAATGGAGTCTAGGTTGAAATTTTTTTCCCGATACGAAAAAATGCTATGTAGGTCGAAAAAATGGTGTGTGAGTAAAAAAATGGAGTCTGGTACAAAAAATTGTGTGTGGGTCGAAAAATGCAGTCTCTGTTGAAAAATGATGCTTGGGTTGAAAAAATGAGCGTCTTTGTGAAAAATATAGTTTGGATTGAAAAATGGGGCCTCGGTTGGAATAAATTGTGTGTCAGTCGAGAAAATGGTGACGGCGTTCCTAAATGTTATCTGTTTCAAAAAATGGAGTATGGGACGACAAAACGTGGTGCGGGTCAAAAAATGTTGTCCGGGTCAAAATATTGAGTCTAGGACGAAAAATGGGATCGAAGACGAAGAATTTTTGTCTGGGTGAAAAAAAAATTGCATTCGGCTAAAAAATAGGAGTCTATATCGAAAATATTGTACGGGTCAAAAAATAATTTCTGTAATAACAAAATGCTAAACGTTGTATAATATGAAAAAATGCACGCCACGTCAAGAAATGGTATTTGAATAAAAAAAAATTGCAATTTGGGTTGAAAAATGTTGTGCGGGTCGGTTTTTTATGTCAAAAATGGTGTCTTGTTCGTAATGTCATGTGGCAGTCGAAAAGATTTTGCCTGGCTCAATAATTGGGGTATGGGTCGAAAAATGTCATCTCGGCCGAAAAATTATATCGGGGGTCGAAAAATGGTGCCTTGCTCAAAAAAATGGGTACTCTGTCAAAAATGTAATCATTGTCGAAAAAATGTTATCTGCGTATGAGAATAGTGTTCAGGCCGAGAAAATACTGCCTGAACTGGCTGGGTCAAAAAACTGCAATATCAGTCAAAAAAGTTGTAGTCGTCGAGAAATGCAGTCTCGGTTGAAAAATGATGTTTGGGCCTAAGAAATGAGAGTCTCTATCGAAAATATTATTTGGATAAAACATATGGAGTGTGGGTCGAAAATGATGCATGGGTCAAAAAATGTAGCCCTCCTCGAAAAATGGGGTGCGTGTCAAAAAATGTTGTTTAAGTTAGAAAATGATGTCAGGTTCGAAATATGTTGTTTGGTTCTACAAAATGGGTTCTTAGTCGAAAAATGGTGGTCGGGTTGAAAAATGGAGTCTCAATAAGAAAAATGTGTGCGTGTTGAAAAAATATATGTAAATTTGAAAATGATATTTGGGACAAAAAAATGGAGTCTGTGTCGAAAATATTGTCTCGAACGAAAAAAAGTTGTCTGGGTGAAAAATGGAGTCTAGGTTGAAAATATTTTCCCGATACGAAAAAATGCTATGCAGGTAAAAAAAATGGTGTCTGAGTAAAAAAATGGAGTCTAGTACAAAAAATTGTGTGTGGGTCGAAAATGTTGTCTAGGTCGAAAATATGTTTTCTAGGTCGAAAAATGGTGTGAAAAATATTGTCCATGTCCAATAAATGTAATCTACGTATAAGAATGGTGTTTAGGTAAAAAAAACAGGGCCTAGTTCAAAAATATTGGTTGGGTCAAAAAATGCAATCTTAGTCAAAAATGCTGTATGGGTCAAAAAATGCAGTCTTTGTTGAAAAATGATGCTTGGGTCGATAAAATGATCGTCTTTGTGAAAAATATAGTTTGGATTGAAAAATGGTGTCTCGGTTGGAATAAATGGTGTGTCAGTTGAGAAAATGATGATGGCGTTGCTAAATGTTGTCTATTTCATAAAAATTGAGTATGGGATGAAAAACGAGGTGCGGGTCGAAAAATGTTGTCCGGGTCAAAATATTGTGTGTAAGCCAAAAAATGGGTCGAAGCTGAAGAAATTTGTCTCGGTGAAACAAAAATGGTGTTCGTCTAGAAAATAGAAGCCGGTATCAGAAATACTATACGGGTCAAAAAATAATTTCTAAAACGACACAATGCTAAATGTTGTATAATACGATAAAATGCAGTCCACGTCAAGAAAAAGGTATCTGAATAAAAAAATGGACTCTGGGTCGAAAAATGTTGGCGGGTTGGTTTTTTCTTTCAAAAAATGGTGCCTTGTTCGTAATGTGGGGTGGCGGTCGAAAAGATTGTACCTGGTTCAAAAATTGAGTTATGGGTCAAAAAATGTCATCTCGGCTGAAAAATTATATCGAAAAATGGTGCCTGTGTCAAAAAATTGAGTTCTCTGTAAAAATGTTGTCATTGTCAAAAAAATGTTATCTGCGCAGGAGAATGGTGTTCAGGTCGAGAAAATACAACCTGTAAAAAATGGGATCGAAGCCGAAGAAATTTTGTTTGGGTTAAAAAAAATGGCGTTCCGCTAAAAAATAGGAGTCTGTATCGAAAATACAGTACGGGTCAAAAAATAATTTCTAAAATGACAAAAATGGTGTTTTGTTCGTAATGGGGTGTGGCGGTTGAAAAGATTGTTCTTGGTTAAAAAATTTGGGGTATAGGTCGATAAATGTCATCTCGACCGAAAAATTATATCGGGTGTCGAAAAATGTTGCTTGGGTCAAAAAAATGGGTTCTCTGTCAAAAAAGTTGTCATTGTCGAAAAAATGTTATCTACGTATGAGAATGATGTTCAGGTCAAGAAAACACTGCCTGATCTGAAAATATTGGCTGGGTCAAAAAACTGCAGTCTCAATCGAAAAAGTTGTTTGGGTCGAGAAATGTAGTCTCGGTTGAAAAATGATGCATGGGCCGAAAAAATGAGTCTCTATCGAAAATATAGTTTGGATCGAAAATATGGAGTCTGGGTCGAAATGATGCGTGGGTCAAAAAATGGTTCCCGATTAAAAAAATGGGGTGCGTGTCGAAAAATGTTGTTTAGGTCAGAAAATGATGTCTGGGACGAAATATATTGTTTGGGTCTACAAAAATTGATTCTTGGTCGAAAAATGGTGTCTCGGTTAAAAAATGGAGCCTTGGTTGGAAAAATTTGTGCATGTTGAAAAATATGTGTCAATTCGAAAATGATGTTTGGGACAAAAAAATGGAGTCTGTGTCGAAAATATTGTCTCGGTCAAAAAAAAGTTGTCGGAGTGAAAAATGGAGTGTAGGTTGAAAATTTTCACCCGATAAGAAAAATTGCTATCTAGGTCAAAAAAATGGTGTCTGAGCAAAAAAATGGAGTATGGGACAAAAAATGGTATGTGGACAGCATCAACATCGGGGCTTCGGTATACGATGATATTGGGAGGAACCACTCCATGTTCGCAATGCGAACCCTATGGGAAAACCTACAAGTGGGAGCCGTATGTCAGGACAATCTCGGTAGAAAAAATGTGTGCATGTTGAGAAAATATGTGTCAATTCGAAAATGATGTTTGGGACAAAAAAAATGGAGTCTGTGTCGAAAATATTGTGTCGGTCGAAACAAAGTTGTCTTGGTGAAAAATGGAGTCTAGGTTGAAAATATTTTCTCGATAGGAAAAAATGCAATCCAGGTCAAAAAAATGGTGTCTGAGTAAAACAATGGACTCTGGGACAAAAAATTGTGTGGGGGTCGAAAAATGTTGTCTAGGTCAAAAATATTTTTTCTAGTTCAAAAAATGGTGTGAAAATGTTGTCCATGCCAAAAAAATATTATATGTGTATGAGAATGGTGTTTAGGTCGAATAAACAGGGCCTGGTATGAAAATATATGTTGGGTCGAAAAAAACGCAGTCTTAGTTGAAATGCTGTATGGATCGAAAAGTGCAGTCTCTTTTGAAAAATGATGCCTAGGTCGAAAAAATGAGCGTCTTTGTCGAAAATATATATTTGGATCGAAAAATGGGGTCTCGGTTGGAATAAATGGTGTGTCAGTTGAGAAAATGAAGACGCGTTGCTAAATGTTGTCTGTTTCAAAAAAATGGAGTATGGGTCGAAAAACTGGGTGCGGGTTGACATATGTTGTCCGGGTCAAAATATTGTGTCTAGGCCAAAAACTGGGATCGAAGCCGAAGAAATTTTGTCTAGGTGAAAAAAATGGAGTTCAGCTAAAAAATAGGAGTTTGTATCGAAAATACTGTACGGGTCATAAAATAATTTATAAAACAACAAAATGCTAAATGTGGTATAATACGAGAAAATGCAGTCCATGTCAAGAAAATGCTATCTTAGTAAAAAAAATGGACTCTAGGTCGAAAAATTTTGTGTGTGTCGGTTTTTTCTGTCCAAAAATGGTGTCTTGTTCATAATGTGGTGTGGTGGTGGAAAAGATTGTGCCTGGTTCAAAAATTGGGGTATGGGTAGAAAAATGTCATCTCGGCCGAAAAATTATATCGAGGGTTGAAAAATAGTGCCTGTGTCACGCCCCAGGCGTCCCCGAGACGTGGGAAATATATAAGCATCAGCTATCATACAAGAGGTCAACAATGACTCCAATAAATAATATACAAGGCTAAAGAAGAAATGACAACTGATAACCTAACTGAAATGTGGAAGCATAAAAATATCGGGAGTACCAACAAGTGGGAGCCCACTGTCAGGAAAGCTTCAACATCGGGGCTTCGGTATACGATGATATTGGGAGGAACCACTCCATGTTCGCAATGTGAACCCTATGGGAAAACCAACTATACAAGCTGGTGGGTCGAGTATCAACTCGAGCCCACCACACTCACACCAACACCCTCACCCTCACCCTCACCCTCACAGGGTGACATAGGACTTTAGAAGAAGAGGTCGATTGTTCTACACCGCTCGTCATCCGGTAGTCTCTCCCGGTGTAGCCTCTACTACCTGGTAGCCTCCCACGTCCACTATCTCTGCCATATGGGCACACCAACAAGCGTCGTGGATAGTAACTAGGAGCAACCGCAGCTCTTGGATCTCTCGCGCCTGCTCAGCCAACACTCTGGTCTGGGCCTCCAGTGCCCCCGTCTGAGTCTCCAGAAGATCCGCCATTCGAGCGTAAGCATGCTCCCATGCAGGAGGCTCCTGCGCAGGTCCTGGCCCAACAGCTGAGGACTCGTCTGTAGACTCCTCGCCTCCGATAGGTTCGGAACCATCACTAGGATCAGAATACTCATATTGAAATCCTAGGACTCATATCTAAGAAAACAATTGGCTCTGACAGGACATGGCTCTGATACCAACTTTTGTGACGCCTCAGGGCGGCCGTCCCCGAGACATGGCAAATATGTATATGATATTAACAATCCATACATGAGATCAAATAAGGACTCCACAACATCAAAGGCAAAAAAGCAATAACCAAGTAATTGACATCGAATATATACAAATAGCGGAAGCTCAAACGACTAAGTCTGTAATTCAAAGACATATTTACATACTAGAGTACACAATCAACTGTCCTGCGAGAGCCAATATGCACAACAAAAGACACCAACAATCCACATACCGTGCACAAGCACAAGTGGAATACATACAAGGAAAAGGGAATGCTGATGGCCTCTCACTCGCAAGACATCCAACGCGAACGCGGGTCCCCTACTCGTACCGCACCAAGGGGAGCTCCTCTCTCAGACCCGACTCAGCGTCAACTGGAGGACCACACGCTCAGTGAATGGAACAATCCATGCAACACAACTCGTATTAATCATAACAAGTGATTTGGTTCCAACAGATGGAAAATCAACTACTCAAGCTGGTGGGTCGAGTATCAACCCGAGCCCACCAATCCCACACCCTCACCCCCACAGGGTGACATAGGACTTTAGGGATAATGTTGACTGTTCCTTCAAAATTCGTCATCTGGTAGTCTCTCCAAGTGTGGCCTTGACTACCTGGTAGCCTCCCACGTCCACTATCTCTGCTACGTGGACAGACCAGCAAGCGTCGTTGATAGTACCTGGGTGCATCTCATAGGGTTCTGGCCTCTACTGGTTAGCCTCCCAAGACTACTACCTCTACCTCGTGGGCGCCCCACTGCGTCATTAATAGCGTCAGAGAGCATTACCACCGGACTTTACTACGTCGGGCACTCTCTACTCGGAACCGACGAAGGGAAGAACACTCGACACTCGCAAATACGATCCTCATGGATCCAATGTCTTCGATTGATAAACATCAAAAAGGGGGTATCAAATTCTCATGGATTCCCTCCAGGGCGCATAACTCAGATGCGGGGAAAACATGTCATTCGTAGTGACTACGCCAAGGTATGACCCCCTAATAGGTCATACACTTGTCCAAACTCATTTAGACAAGATTCACAGCTCATACAGGTATAAGATGTTCCCTGCCTGGGGAAAGAACCCCTTGGGAGGGTACATTGAGGTCCCGATATAGGATATCCCGACAACCAAACAAGGAAGACGGAGCACCCAAGCCCGGGTCTCAATGGTGATTTCGCAAGGTCCCTTAATCCCGAGTAGGAAAATAGGAATTAATATATAATGAAGAATTAATTAAGTAATTAAACATGGTAGCATTTAATAACATAACAAAGTACATATTATCTAAGGCATGCTTATACATATACATCTTATTTGTTTAATTAAATTAAACTAGATGGGGACATAAATGGATCAGGGTATGCTAACATGGGACATGGTACCTAGGAATGTATGGGCTCCTATACATGATACATGGATGTATAATCCTAGCATACAATGTCTAATAAGGTATGAGTGCATCATAGCAAAACATGCATACACATATATTCTTAATTAACAAGTTAATATTCAGTTATGGTGCACCAGGGGCGGGCAATGCACGTCAACGTGCATCGAACGCCTCCCAGCTGGGTTGGATTGACCCACTCACCGCAACCCGGGTCGTTACGTATCCGTTCGCCAAGATCTGTACGACAAGGGCATCAAAAATGGTGAGTATAACTACATAAAACACTTAAAATTAACTAGAAATGCCAAAGACTCAAATATGCATGCATATAGGCCCGCACGCATGCGAGTACGCACGTACGCACGCATATCCGAGCACCCCGACACCTACCCGAGCCCTCGGGCGGCCACATACGTGGCCCCCCACACACACCCGCATGTGCACGCACGCATGCACGCGCTCCCGCGCACGCTGGTCCCCAGCCGCGCGCCAATCCACGCGCCCAGGCGTCCAGCCCCGCACGCGCGCACGCTCACGCGCCCGCCGGCGATCTGGATTGCACCCACAAACACGTCTGCGCATCCGTACACGCGCGTCCACGCGTACTCATATACTTGCACACGCGCGGCCGAATGAAAGCCTGACTGCACGCCTAATTGCGCGCCCGCCTGCCGTGCTTGCACGCCCAGAACCTGACTTAGCCCCTCCCCCAGCCCTCTCACTCACCCAAACCCAAATATCTATCATGGGTGACATCAACAACACACACACACACACACAACAAAGAGGGCTGGAGAGGGAAACGTAGGAGGGAGAGAGAGGAGTGAAAGTGAGAGCAAAACTCACATTGGGGGGGGGGGGTAATGAGAAGAGAAAAAGAGGGAGGTGGCTTTAAGCCTACTCTCACCCACACACACCCACAATAACCAATGCCTTGCTTAATACCTAAGCAATGGGGGGTAAGGTTACCAAAGGTCATCTTAGCCACCCAAAATATCTATTTCTACCAAACAAACCAGTAACGATCGAAATCCGGATACGGTTCGGAACTGCAAAATTTTTAAAACGTTACCGGAATTCGATGAAATTTTTATGGGTAGAACAGAATAGTACCGGAACCCATAATGTGCAATCAGATTTCCAATCGGAGTACTCAAGCTCACGCAGTTGGGTAAAAGCTAAAATTTTAGCAGTTACGATCGAAAAATGAGAAATTGAAAAATGGCCAGAAATGACCCAAATATTACCCATAGGCTAAAAAGTGACACATATATAACATATTGGTTGGGTCAAAAAAATGCAGTCTTAGTTAAAAATTCTGTATGGGTCAAAAAATGCAGTTCCTGTAGAAAAATGATGCCTGGGTCAAAAAAATGAGTGCCATTGTCAAAAATATAGTTTGGATAAAAAAATGGGGTCTCGGTTGGAATAAATGGTGTGTCAGTTAAGAAAATGATGACGTCGTTGCTAAATGTTGTCTGCTTCAGAAAAATGGAGTATGGGATGAAAAACGGAGTGCGGGTCAAAAAATGTTATCCTGGTCAAAATATTGTGTCTAGGCCGAAAAATGGGATCGAAGCCAAAGAAATTTTGTCTGGGTAAAAAAAAATGGCGTTCAGTTGAAAAATAGGAGTCTGTATAAAAAATACTGTCTTGCACTTGTTGATTTTTTCTGTCCAAAAATGGTGTCTTGTTCGTAATGTTGTGTGGCGCTTGAAAAGATTGTGCTTTGTTCAAATATTGGCGTATGGGTCGAAAAATGTCATCTCAGTCGAAAAATTATATCGGGGTCAAAAAATGGTGCCTAGGTCAAAAAAATGGGTTCCCTTTAACAAATGTTGTCAATGTTGAACAAACGTTATCTGTGTAAGAGAATGGTGTTTAGATCGAGATAATACTTCCTGATCTGAAAATATTGGCTGGGTTGAAAAACTGTAGTCTCAGTCGTAAAAGTTGTATGCGCCGAGAAACGCAGTCTCGTTTAAAAATGATGTTTGGGACAAAAAAATGGAGTCTCGGTTCAAAAAATGGGGTGCGTGTCGAAAAATGTTGTTCAAGTCAGAAAATGATGTCTGGGTCGAAATATTTTGTTTGGGACTACAAAATGGGTTCTTGGTCGAAAAATGGTGTCTCGGTTAAAAAATGGAGTCTCAGTAGGAATTATGTGTGCGCGTTGAAAAAATATGTGTCAATTCAAAAATGATATTTGGGACAGAAAAATGGAGTCTCTGTCGAAAATAGAGCCTTGGTCGAAAAAAAGTTGTTTGGGTGAAAAATGGAGTCCAGGTTTCAAGTTATTACCCTATACAAAAAATGCTATCTAGGTCGAAAAAAGGGTGTCTGAGTAAAAAAATGGAGTCTGGGGAAAAATTTGTGTGGGTCAAAAAATGTTGTATAGGCCGAAAATATGTTTTCTGGGTCGAAAAATGGTCTGCAAAATGTTGTCCATGTCAAAAAAAATGTTTTCTACGTATAAGAATGGTGTTTAGGTAAAAAAAAAAGGGGCCTCATTAGAAAATCTTGGTTGGGTAAAAAAAAATGCAGTCTTAGTAAAAAATGTTGTATGGGTCGAAAAATGCAGTCTATGTTGTAAAATGATTCCTGGGTCAAAAGAATGAGCGTCTTTGTCAAAAATATAGTTTGGGTCGAAAAATTGGGTCTCGGTTGGAATAAATGGTGTGTCAGTCGAGAAAATGATGACGGCATTTCTAAATGTTGTCTGTTTCAAAAAAATGGAGTATGTGATGAAAAACGTGGTGTGGGTCGAAAAATATTGTCTAAAATGACAAAATGCTAAATGTTGTATAATACGAGAAAATGCAGTCCACGTTAAGAAAATGGTAACTGAATAAAAAAAAGACTGGGTCAAAATTTTTTATGCGGGTCGGTTTTCTCTGTCCAAAAATGGTGTCTTGTACGTAATGTGGTGTGGCGGTCGAAAAGATTGTGCCCGGTTCAAAAATTGGGGTATGGGTCGAAAAATGTCATCTCGTCCGAAAAATTATATCGTGGTTCGAAAAATGGTGCCTGGGTCAAAAAAATGGGTTCTTGTCAAAAATTTTGTCAATGTCAAAAAAATGTTATATGCGCATGAGAATGGTGTTCGGTCGAGAAAATACTGCCTGATCTGATAATATTGGCTGGGTCAAAAATATGCAGTCTTAGTTAAAAATTCTGTATGGGTCAAAAAATGCAGTCTCTGTTGAAAAATGATGCCAGGGTCAAAAAAATGAGCGCCTTTATCGAAAATATAGTTTGGATGGAAAAATGGCGTCTTGGTTAGAATAATTGGTGTGTCAGTCGAGAAAATGATGCCGGTGTTGATAAATGCAATCTGTTTCAATAAAATGGAGTATGGGACGAAAAAAGTGTGCGGGTCGAAAAATGTTGTCTGGGTCAAAATATTGTGTTTAGGCCGAAAAGCGGGATTGAAGCCGAAGAAATTTTGTCTGGGTGAAAAAAAATGGCGTTCCGCTAAAAAATAGAAGACCGTATCAAAAATACTGTACGGGTCGAAAATAATTTCCAAAACGAGAAAATGCTAAATGTTGTATAATGCAGTCCATGTCAAGAAATAGTATCTGAATAAAAAAAAAGGAATCTAGGTCGAAAAATGGTGTCTTACTCGTAATGCAGTGTGTGACAACTGAGACTTTTAGACCGTAATTAAATTATTTTTTTGTCATATTTCTGATATTCCAAATTTTTATAATTTGGCATGGTTGGAATCCTTGTGTTGTTAGCTTTCCAACGCTTTTTACGGATCATGAATCGGACTTGTATCGAGCAAGTTATAGTCATTTTTGTGCCTTGGGGAAAACTGCCCAGAGGCGGCTACTTGAAAGTAGCCGTCCCTATCGAGGGGTGGCTACTCGAAAGTAGCCGTCCCTCATCAGGCGGCTCAATCCAACAAGCCGTCGGTCACCTGTGCGCAGAAACGCAGAAATTTAGGGATTTGACGAAACTGTCGAATATTTGATTGTTTTCTTCGGGGGTAAGTCATTGCACGTGTTTAATCTTATAAAAGCCTAGTTTTGGATGCCCTAGGACCCATTTGAAAACCCTAATACGAGTCCTCTCTCTCTCTTGTTTTATCAAACCCTAAAAGAGGTCTTTTGAGTGATTTTTGAAAGAAAATCATTTGTGGAATAAGGTGGGTTCTTTTACTTCGTTTTTCTTTAATAATATTAGAGTTTTAATTGCTACTGATCACCAATGATGGGTTCATCCCGAGGTGATTCGGGTTTGTGTGGTTTTATGGGTTTTTCCTTCATTTTAATTCATGATTTTATTTGATATTGAATTGTTTTGGATCTTGATGTTATGTTAATCCATTGATGAGGTTTTAAGATGTTTTTACAAGATTTACATGCTGTTTTTGAATATTTATACATAGATCATGGTTAGGGTTATTTTTCTTAAGATAGAAAGCATGTTTAGGGTTTCTAATGCCTTGTTTTGGGTACCACCTTGCATGAATCCGAACCTCATATGATTTCATCACTGTTTTGATGATTTTTATTGCTGATCTATATGATTTATTCATATATATATTAGATCTATGGTTTTCAAGGTTTTCGGATGGATTACATAAGCTTTTGATGCATTACTCATTGCCTTGCATGGATCTAGGGTTTGGAAGACATGATCATCATATTAAATTTATTAGATCTAGATCCTTGTATGGTTATGATGTTTTCTGTTTTCATATATCCAGATTTATATTATTTATTATTTGGGTTTTGTCGATTTATCGATGTTTGAATAGAAATCATGCCTAGGTCTACACAAATTTTTCATGCATGCTAGAAACATGTATTAGGATATTTTATCACCATCAACCTACTGTTATTTAATATTTAAACACTATTTTATGGTATGAAAATATATGGTGTTAATATTACCATTTTTCAAATTTGTTCTATAGAGGTTTCATCGTTTTTTTGGTATTTTGATTTATTATCGAATCGATCATTTAGGGGATCAAACTTAAATATTTTCAATGTGTTTTTATCTGTATTTTCTGTATGAGAGAGAGAGGGTACGTGTTTTTTGAATGTTTGGGTAGGAAGTCGGGGTCATTAAGGGCATATTTGCTGTTTTGGGTCTGTCGGGGGTGGCTACTTGAAAGTAGCCGTCTGAGATCAGGCGGCTAGGGTTGAGTAGCCGTCGGAAGCCAGGCGGCTACATTTGAGTAGCCGGCTGAGCCCAGTATTTGTGGTGATCTTTGATTTAGTTAATCATTATATTCCGTTTCTGATCTGGTTCATTGGTATGAAAATCTTCAGGAGCAGTAGACTCTCGTTAGCATTCTTGTTAGTCCGGTAGTCTTGCGTAGGACCGGAGGTGAGTGGGTCTAGTCTCTATATAGATTTGAAACTATTATATTTATATCATGACCGCATCATGCCTATGTTATGAATACAACTATTATTTTGTGTATGGAGCATGTGAGCATGTCATCATGATAGATATGATTATTTTTGTATGTCGTAAATGTTTTATGGATATTATGATATAATGTATTGCATGCGGAAGCAGTTGGTGTATGAGTAGTTGTTCTTGCATGCATATCATTCGTCTGCGTGACGAGGGTCTGCGTGACTCAGTCCAGTGGGACCGTGTCTGCGTGACACCCGTCTGCGTGACGCCGTCTGCGTGACGATTGGTCTGCGTGATCAAGCTCTAGTTGGAGCACTTTTGGCTGCGTGCCATACGGGCATGCGTGTTCGTTGCATCATACGCATCATGTAGATAGATGGTGGTTATTTCCTCTAAAGAGATGCATTCCATTTTATCGAGATATTTGTGAAAATTTATATTTTTGTTGGTTCAGATATTTTGGAATTTACTCTGAAGGTTTTAATATTGTTATCATTATTATTGTTATTATTATTGGGACGCTAAGATCCATTCACTGAGCGTGTGGTAGCTCACCCCTCTTTTTCCAACCTTTCAGAGTAGCCGTTGGCGATCGTCGTTCGTGGTGGGCGTTGGCGAGATCTAGTTCTCATTTATTCCGTTGCATTCGTAGGTGCTTGAATAAGCCTTCTTCTTGGCATGTAGTGGACGTCCTTAGCTTTATCAGCAAAACCAGGGAATGTTTAGTTATTAGTAAATAAAGTACTCGTGTGTAATCATTCGTCGAGAATGAATTATTGAGATCCTGGATTTGGTTTATGTTTATGTTTTAAAAACTTTTGTGTTTTGAATTATTATGTTAGTCTAATTCAGTTGATAAAGATTGTGGTCGACGTGACGCACCGTATCACATGCCTTAATAGAGGATAATGGGTACGGGGGCGTTACAGAGTGGTATCAGAGCCTAGGTTTTCCTGTTAGGGCTAAGGACATAGGATAGAGATGTTAGGCCTGCATTCATATAGGTCACGTTCTAACTGGGTGTTATTTTATTAGAGAAAACTTGAGATGTCGGGCAACAACAACACTTTGCGTCAGGATCTCCAAACCCTGACCAACCTAGTGGCGCAGACGATCCAACACCAAAATGACATGGCGTTGCGTCGTCTGGGAGAAAACCAGAATCAACCGGAGCAACTAGTGATGAGATTCAAGAAAATGGATCCGCCAGTATTTCAAGGCGTTGGCACCGATCCATTGGCACCGAAGCACTGGATCACCGAGCTCGAAGGAATATTCAAAACCATGTTGCTGACCGACAGCCGGCGTATTCTCCTAGCGGCTCATCAACTGAGAGGGACTGCTATCCAATGGTGGAACGTCCATCAACAATCTCTGAATTGCGGGATAGAACAGATCACTTGGGAAGAATTTGTAGAGATGTTCTACAAAAAATATTTTCCTCCGGCGGAGCGTGATCGTATTATTCAAGCGTTCTTAGATCTTCGCCAAACCCAGGACATGACGGTGGCGCAATACGAGGAAAAATTTCTAGAACTGTCACACTTTGCGCCTCATTACATCCAGATCGAAAGTGAAAAATGTCATCGATTCCAAGAAGGGCTAAGGAGCGACATTCGTCATAGACTGCGGAACCTCCGAATCCGGGTCTATGATGAGCTGAAGGATTGCGCGCTGGTCACTGAACAGGACTGCTTGGAATGGAAGAAGGAAAATGAAGCTCGTGCAAAGAACCGAAGTAATCAACGTTTCGGTGGGGGTCAGAGGACAGATAACCGAAAGAGAAACTTCATCGACAATAATCAAGGGCGAGAAGTGCGCGGGAAAATCATCTGCTACAACTGTCGGGAGCCGGGACACAAGTCTATCGAATGTCCCCAACCGCAGAGAGACAGCCGGGCGTGCTATAATTGCGGAAAGCTGGGACATCGTCAGGCCGACTGCACTGAACCAAGAAAGGCGCAAAGCGGAGTGCCAAGGCAGCAAAGCACTGGAGGAGCAGGAACTTCAAGTTTTCGTAATCAGACACAGCCGCGTGGACAGGTTCATGCCCTGTCTGTGGGAGATGTTCGTGCGACTGACGAAGTCGTTCAAGGTACCATTTCTGTCACTGGTCATGATGCATTCGTATTATTTGATTCTGGAGCTTCACACTCTTTTGTGTCTGCCGAATTCGTAAATCGTGCGAGTCTGGTGTCGAGTTCTCTTGAGAGACCTTTTATTGTTGCAACTCCTACTGGTGAATTAGTCGCCATTCGATCAATCTACCGAGGGTGCATAGTTCAGATAGAAGACCAATGTTTGGTGGCGAATCTCTTGCTCTTGGAGATTCAAAAGTTCGACGTCATCCTTGGCATGGATTGGCTCTCTACCTATCATGCTAACGTGGACTGTTTTTCAAAGACAGTATCGTTCAAGATCCCAGGGTTACGAACATTGCGATTCGTCGGCGATGGAGGTATGGGACCATTGGGTCTTATTTCGGCATTGCAAGCTCAGCATCTTCTGGAGAGCGGTTGCATGGGGTACATAGCAAGCATTGTTAATACTAAGGTGGTGAAAGCAAGTATCGAAGGAACATCGGTGGTCGCTGAATTTCCTGAAGTCTTTCCCGACAATCTACCGGGACTACCACCTGATCGTGAAATTGAATTTTCTATCGATCTAATTCCTGGTACGGAGCCAATATCAAAAGCCCCTTATCGTATGGCACCTTCAGAGTTGGCAGAATTGAAGGCTCAATTGGAGGAACTGCTAGAGAAAGGATTTGCACGACCAAGTGTATCTCCTTGGGGTGCACCGGTGTTGTTCGTCAGAAAGAAGGATGGTTCGTTGCGTCTATGCATCGATTACCGTCAGCTGAATCAAAAGACGATCAAGAACCGATATCCACTTCCGAGAATAGATGACTTGTTCGACCAACTTCAAGGGGCTACGGTCTTCTCCAAGATCGATTTGAGGTCGGGTTATTATCAGTTGAAGATAAAGAAGGAAGACATCCCGAAGACGGCCTTTCGTACTCGATATGGGCATTATGAATTTCTGGTCATGCCATTTGGTTTGACAAATGCCCCTGCAGCATTCATGGACATGATGAATAGGGTCTTTAAGCCTTTTCTTGACGAGTTTGTGGTTGACATCTTGATATACTCAAAGAGCAAGGAAGAGCATGATGAACATCTTCGTTTGGTACTCCAAAAATTGAAGGAGCATCAACTCTATGCAAAGTTCAGTAAGTGTGAGTTCTGGTTAGAGAGCGTGACGTTCCTCGGTCATGTCATCTCTAAAACCGGAATATCAGTCGATCCCTCGAAGATCAAGGCGGTGATGGAGTGGAAGCAACCGATGAATGCTACGGAAATTCAAAGTTTTCTGGGCTTAGCGGGTTACTATCGAAGATGCGTTCAGGATTTCTCAAAGATTGCAGTTCCCTTAACCCGTCTAACTCAGAAGAACGCCAAGTATGTCTGGTCTGAGCAGTGCGAGAAGAGTTTCCAAGAGCTGAAGCGGAGACTTACGTCTGCTCCTATTTTGACCATTCCATCTGGTCCTGGTGGGTACGTGGTGTATTGCGATGCTTCTTATCGAGGCTTGGGTTCTGTGTTAATGCAAAACGGGAAGGTAGTCGCATATGCATCTCGTCAGCTGAAGGTACATGAAGTAAATTATCCCACTCATGACTTGGAATTAGCGGCAGTAATCTTTGCTCTAAAGATTTGGAGGCATTATCTCTACGGCGAGGAGTTTGAAGTCTTCACGGACCATAAAAGTCTGACGTATCTGCAATCTCAGCCAGAATTGAATAATCGTCAGAGGCGATGGGTTGAATTTCTGAAGGACTACGATTGCAAAATCCAGTATCACCCGGCAAAGCTAATGTAGTCGCGGATGCACTAAGTCGTCAACCTTCGGGAATTTTATCATACATGATGGTGGGTCAATGGAGACTGTTGAATGAAGCGGCCGACCTTTTAGTGTGTTGCGATCATCTGAGAAAGGTTTCATTGCACGGCTTGTTGTTAAGCCGGATCTCATCGATGAAATTAAAAAGGCCAGGTGGAGGACGAAGAGTTGAAGAAGGTCTCATCCGACAATGACCAAGGATTGAAGCCGGACTTTGCCATCCGAGCTGATGGAGTCCTTTGTTTTCGAGGTCGTGTTTGCATTCCTGCGGACGCCGAATTGAAAAAGAGGATCCTTGACGAGGCACATAGATCTCGGTACACCGTACACCCTGGTGGTACGAAGATGTATCGGAATCTCAAATTAAACTTCTGGTGGAATGGGATGAAGAAGGATGTTGCGGAGTTTGTGTCGAAATGCTTGGTGTGTCAGAAAGTTAAGGCGGAACACCGAAGTCCAGCTGGAAAACTACAACCATTGGAAATTCCAGAGTGGAAGTGGGAACACGTCACCATGGATTTTGTGACTGGTCTACCAAAGTCAAAGAAGGGACATGACGCTGTTTGGGTTGTAGTGGACCGATTGACGAAGTCTGCACATTTTCTGGCAGTGCGCGTGAATGATTCACTAGAAACGCTAGCGAAATTATATGTACGAGAGATTGTTCGTCTCCACGGAGCTCCGGTCAGTATTGTTTCGGATCGCGATTCGCGTTTCATCTCACGATTTTGGAGTGCTCTCCAAACGGCGCTGGGGACGAGATTGAACTTCAGCACAGCATTTCACCCTCAGTCAGATGGACAGTCTGAGAGGACGATCCAGATTTTGGAGGACATGTTGAGGGCTTGTGTGATCGATTTTGGTGGAAGCTGGGAAGATCACTTAGCCTTGGCAGAGTTTGCATACAATAATAGTTTTCAAGCGAGCATTCAGATGTCACCTTTCGAAGCACTGTATGGAAGAAATTGCCGCACACCTCTGTGCTGGAATGAAGTTGGCGAGAGAAGTCTTATTGGGCCAGAACTCGTACAGGATATGATCGACAAGGTGAAATTCATTCGAGATCGGCTTCGGACAGCGCAGAGTAGACAGAAAAGCTATGCCGACAATCGTCTGCATGTCGAAAAATTTTGTTTAGGTCAGAAAATGATGTCTGGGGCCAAATAGGTTGTTTGGGTCTATAAAAATTGGTTCTTGGTTGAAAAATGGTGTCTCGGTTAAAAATGGAGTGTCCGTAGGAAAAATGTGTGCGCGTTGAAAAAATATGTGTCAATTCGAAAATGTTGTTTGGGACAAAAAAATGGAGTATGTGTCGAAAATATTTTGTCGGTTGAAACAAAGTTGTCTGGGTGAAAAATGGAGTCAAGGTTGAAAATATTTGTTTGGGTCGAAAAAATGGTGTCTGAGTAAAACAATGGAGTCTGGGACAAAAAATTGTTTGGGGGTCGAAAATTGTTGTCTAGGTCGAAAATATTTTTTCTAGTTCAAAAAATGGTGTGAAAAATGTTATAGGCGTATAAGAATGGTGTTTAGGTCGAATAAACCGGGCCTGGTTTGAAAATATTGGTTGGGTAAAAAAAAATGTAGTCTTAGTCGAAAATGCTATGTGGTTCGAAAAGTGCAGTCTCTTTTGAAAAATGATTTCGAGGTCGAAAAAATGAGCGTCTTTGTCGAAAATATAGTTTAGATCGAAAAATGTGGTCTCTGTTGGAATAAATGGTGTGTCAGTCGAGAAAATGATGACGGCCTTGCTAAATCTTGTCTCCTTCAAAAAAATGGAGTACGGGACGAAAAACGGGGTGTGGGTAGAAAAATGTTGTCCGGGTCAAAATATTGTGTCTAGGATGAAAAATGGGATCGAAGCCGAAGAAATTTTGTCTGGGTAAAAAAAAATAGCGTTCGGCTAAAAATTAGGAGTTTGTATCGGAAATATAATACGGTTCGAAAAATAATTCATAAAACAATAAAGTGCAAAATATTGTATAATACGAGAAAATGCAGTCCACGTCAAGAAAATGGTATCTTATGGTGTGCCGGTCGAAAAGATTGTGCCTGGTTCAGAAATTGGGGTATGGGTAGAAAAATGTCATCTTGGCCGAAAAATTATATCGGGGGTAGAAAAATAGTGCCTGTGTCATGCCCCAGGCCACCCCGAGATGTGGCAAATATATAAGCATCAGCTATCATACAAGAGGTCAACAATGACTCCAATAAATAATACACAAGGCTAATGAAGCAATGACAACTGATAACTTAACTGAAATGCGGAAGCATAAAAATATCAAAAGTCTATAAACAGAAAATATTATTACAGACTCGAATACAATGTCACTGTCCTGTGAGAGCCAAGCCTAGCCCAAATAAAATACAACCGCTGCAACACGCACGATTTACAAACACATGACTCGAGGACTGCTGACAGCCTTGCACTCGCCAATCCGCCGGACATGACGCTTCCATGCACGCAAGACCATGCCACAGGGTCCAGCTCCTCGCCCATCAACGCCCCTGTAAGAGAAACAGTACGTGAGGGGTGAGTTACAAGCTCAGTGAGTGGCCCGAAACCAAACACCAACACAACAATTCGACACCACGGCAAATTCCTAACTAGGAAAAAGCATGGGTAGAAAGCAAACGGTTAACAAGGTCACACGGTGGCGCGACCATACCTTGACCTCGCCCTCACTCCCAAGAGGGAGGCTTTTGGGACTCATAGGGAGGAACAACTGTTAACCACAACACTTCGTGTCACTGGGCAACAGTTATTCCGAGTCCATCCACTTCGAGGTAGAGATATACTTCGATACCTCAAGCGTTAGGAGCAGCGTACCCAACGTATACTTTATGGGTATGAGAGTCACGTTACTACGTGACTCCAACTCACACTCACCCTCACCCAAGCCCCCACAGGGGTAACCCTAGGCACTTAGAGGACAAAACTTGCTGTTATACACCGTTCGTCATCCGGTAGTACTCTCCCAGGCAGCCTCTACCTAGTGCCTCCCATGGTCAGTACACTGTCGACAGCGTCGATGGCACCTACAGGTGGTGGTCCACCCAGGGCGGCTCGTACCTAGGCAGCTTCAACACAGATCCGGCGAAGGGGAGAACGATTCACGCTCGCAATATCATCCGGTGGACCACCTTCATGTAGCCTCTACCTGGTATACTGCCATGATCAGTACCTCTGCCGAATGCATCGGGAGTACCTACAAGTGGGAGCCGTATGTCATGACAGCTTCAACATCGAGGCTTCGGTATACGATGATATTGGGAGGAACCACTCCATGATCGCAATGCGAACCCTATGGGAAAACCTAAAAGTGGGAGCCGTATGTCAGGAGAGTCTCGGTAGAAAAAATGTGTGCGTGTTGAGAAAATATGTGTCAATTCGAAAATGATGTTTGGGACAAAAAAATGGAGTCTGTGTCGAAAATATTGTGTCGGTCGAAACAAAGTTGTCTATGTGAAAAGTGGAGTCTAGGTTGAAAATATTTTCTCGATAGGAAAAAATGCTATCTAGGTCGAAAAAATGGTGTCTGAGTAAAACAATGGAGTCCGGGACAAACAAATGTGTGGGGGTCGAAAAATGTTGTCTAGGTCGAAAATATTTCTTTTAGTTCAAAAAATGGTGTGAAAATGTTGTCCATGCCAAAAAAATGTTATATGTGTATAAGAATGGTGTTTAGGTCAAATAAACAGGGCCTGGTATGAAAATATATGTTGGGTCGAAAAAAATGCAGTCTTAGTCGAAAATGCTGTATGGATCGAAAAGTGCAGTCACTTTTGAAAAATGATGCCTAGGTCGAAAAAATGAGCGTCTTTGTCGAAAATATATATTTGGATCGAAAAATGGGGTCTCGGTTGGAATAAATGGTGTGTCAGTTGAGAAAATGAAGACGGTGTTGCTAAATGTTGTCTATTTCAAAAAAATGGAGTATGGGTCGAAAAACTGGGTGCGGGTCGAAAAATGTTGTCCGGGTCAAAATATTGTGTCTAGGCCAAAAAATGGGATTGAAGCCGAAGAAATTTTGTCTAGGTGAAAAAAATGGAGTTCAGCTAAAAAATAGGAGTCTGTATCGAAAATACTGTACGGGTCATAAAATAATTTATAAAACAACAAAATGCTAAATGTGGTATAATACGAGAAAATGCAGTCCATGTCAAGAAAATGCTATCTTAGTAAAAAAAAATGGACTCTGGGTGGAAAAATGTTTTGTGTGTCGGTTTTTTCTATCCAAAAATGGTGTCTTGTTCATAATGTGGTGTGGTGGTCAAAAAGATTGGGCCTGGTTCAAAAATTGGGGTATGGGTAGAAAAATGTCATCTCGGCCGAAAAATTATATAGGGGGTTGAAAAATAGTGTCTGTGTCACGCCCCAGGCGTCCCCGAGACATGGGAAATATATAAGCATCAGCTATCATACAAGAGGTCAACAATGACTCAAATAAATAATATACAAGGCTAATGAAGCAATGACAACTTATAACTTAACTGAAATGTGGAAGCATAAAAATATCGGGAGTACCAACAAGTGGGCGCCCATTGTCAGGACTGCTTCAACATCAGGGCATCGGTATACGATGATATTGGGAGGAACCACTCCATGTTCACAATGCGAACCCTTTGGGAAAACCAACTATACAAGCTGGTGGGTCGAGTATCAACTCGAGCCCACCACACTCACACCAACACCCTCACCCTCACCCTCACAGGGTGACATTGGACTTTAGGGGAAGAGGTCGATTGTTCTACACCGCTCGTCATCCGATAGTCTCTCCCGGTGTAGCCTCTACTACCTGGTAGCCTCCCACGTCCACTATCTCTGCAATATGGGCACACCAACAAGCGTCGTGGATAGTAACTAGGAGCAACCGCAGCTCTTGGATCTCTCGCGCCTGCTCAGCCAACACTCTAGTCTGGGCCTCCAGTGCCCCCCGTCTGAGTCTCCAGAAGATCCGCCGTCCGAGCATAAGCACGCTCCCATGCAGGAGGCTCCTGCGCAGGTCCTGGCCCAACAGCCAGGACTCGTCTGTAGACTCCTCGCCTCCGATAGGTTCGGAACCATCACTAGGATCAGAATACTCATATAGAAATCCTAGGACTCATATCTAAGAAAACAATTGGCTCTGACAGGACATGGCTCTGATACCAACTTTTGTCACGCCCCGGGGCGGCCGTCCCTGAGACATGGCAAATATATATATGATATCAACAATCCATACACGAGATCAAATAAGGACTCCACAACGTCAAAGGCAAAAAAGCAATAACCAAGTAATTGACATCAAATATATACAAATAGAGGAAGCTCAAACGACTAAGTCTATAATTCAAAGACATATTTACAGACTAGAGTACACAATCAACTGTCCTGCGAGAGCCAATATACACAACAAAAGACACCAACAATCCACATACCGTGCACAAGCACAAGTGGAATACATACAAGGAAAAGGGAATGCTGATGGCCTCTCACACGCAAGACATCCAACGCGAACGCGGGTCCCCTACTCGTACTGCACCAAAGGGAGCTCCTCTCTCACACCCGACTCAGCGTCAACTGGAGGACCACACGCTCAGTGAATGGAACAATCCATGCAACACAACTCGTATTAATCATAACAAGTGATTTGGTTCCAACAGATGGAAAATAACCTACTCAAGCTGGTGGGTCGAGTATCAACCCGAGCCCACCAAGACTACTACCTCTACCTAGTGGGCGCCCCACTGCGTCATTAATAGCGTCTGAGAGCACTACGACCGGACTTTACTACGTCGGGCAATCTCTACTCGGAACCGACGAAGGGAAGAACACTCGACACTCGCAAATACGATCCTCATGGATCCAATGTCGTCGTTTGATAAACATCAAAAAGGGGGTATCAAATTCTCATGGATTCTCTCCACGGCGCATAACTCAGATGCGGGGAAAACATGTCATTCGTAGTGACTACACCAAGGTATGACCCCCTAATAGGTCATACACTTGTCCAAACTCATTTAGACAAGATTCACGGCTCATACAGGTATAAGATGTTCCCTGCCTGGGGAAAGAACCCCTTGGGAGGGTACATTGAGGTCCCGATATAGGATATCCCGACAATCAAACAAGGAACACGGAGCACCCTAGCCCGGGTCTCAATGGTGATTTCGCAAGGTCCCTTAATCCCGAGTTGGAAAATAGGAATTAATATATAATGAAGAATTAATTAAGTAATTAAACATGGTAGCATTTAATAACATAACAAAGTACATATTATCTAAGGCATGCTTATACGTATACATCTTATTTGTTTAAGTAAATTAAACTAGATGGGGACATACATGGATCAGGGTATGATAACATGGGACATGGCACCTAGGCATGTATGGGCTCCTATACATGATACATGGATGTATAATCCTAGCATACAATGTCTAATAAGGTATGGGTGCATCATAGCAAAACATGCATACACATATATTCTTAATTAACAAGTTAATATGCAGTTATGGTGCACCAGGGGCGGGCAAAGCACGTCAACGTGCATCGAACGCCTCCCAACTGGGTTGGATTGACCCACTCACCGCAACCGGGGTCGTTATGTATCCGTTCGCCCAGATCTGCACGACAAGGGCATCAAAAATGGTGAGTATAACTACATAAAACACTTAAAATTAACTAGAAATGAAAAAGACTCAGATATGCACGCATACGGGCCCGCACGCATGCGAGTACGCGCATACGCACGCATATCCGAGCTCCCCGCCACCTACCCGAGCCCTCGGGCAGCCACACACGTGGCCCCCCGCACACACCCGCACGTGCACGCACGCGTGCACGCACTCCCGCGCACGCTGGTCCCCAGCCGCGCGCCCATACACGCTCCCAGGCGCCCAGCCCTGCACGCGCCCACGCTCACGCGCCTGCCAGCGCTCTCGACTGCGCCCGCTAACACGTATGCGCGTCCGTACAGGCGCGTCCACGCGTACGCGTATACCTGCACACGCGCGCCCGACTGCGAGCCTGACTGCACGCCTAACTGCGCGCACATGCGCGACTGCACGCCCGCCTGCCGCGCTTGCGCGCCTAGAACCTGACTTAGCCCCTCCCCCAGACCTCTTACTCACCCAAACCAAAATATCTATCATGCTTGACATCAACAACACACACACACACACACAACAAAGATGGCTGGAGAGGGAAACATAGGAGGGAGAGAGAGGAGTGAAAGTGAGAGCAAAACTCACATTGGGGGGGGGGGGTAATGAGAAGAGAAAAAGAGGGAGGTGGCTTTAAGCCTACTCTCACCCACACACACCCACAATAATCAATGCCTTGCTTAGTACCTAAGCAATGGGGGGTAAGGTTACCAAAGGTCATCTTAGCCACCCAAAATATCTATTTCTACCAAACAGACCTGTAACGATCGAAACCCGGATACGGTTCGGAACTGCAAAATATTTAAAACGTTACCGGAATTCGATGAAATTTTTATGGGTAGTATAGAATAGTACCGGGACCCATAATGTGCAATCAGATTTCCAATCAGAGTACTCAATCTCACGCAGTTGGCAAAAAGCTAAAATTTTAGCACTTAGGATCGAAAAATGAAAAATTGAAAAATGGCCAGAAATGACTCAAATGTTACCCATAGGCTAAAAAGTGAAATATATATAACATATTGGTTGGGTCAAAAAAATGCAGTCTTAGTTAAAAATTCTGTATGGGTCAAAAAATGCAGTTCCTGTAGAAAAATGATGCCTGGGTCGAAAAAATGAGCGCCTTTGTCAAAAATATAGTTTGGATAAAAAATGAGGTCTCGGTTAGAATAAATGGTGTGTCAGTCAAGAAAATGATGACGTCGTTGCTAAATGTTGTCTGCTTCAAAAAAGTGGAGTATGGGACGAAAAACGGAGTGCGGGTAAAAAAATGTTATCCTGGTCAAAATATTGTGTCTAGGCCGAAAAATGGGATCGAAGCCAAAGAAATTTTGTCTGGGTAAAAAAAAATGGCGTTCAGTTGAAAAATAGGAGTCTGTATCAAAAATACTGTCTTGCGCTGGTTGATTTTTTCTGTCCAAAAATGGTGTCTTGTTCGTAATGTTGTGTGGCGCGTGAAAAGATTGTGCTTTGCTCAAAGATTGGGGTATGGGTCGAAAAATGTCATCTCGGCCGAAAAATTATATCGGGGTCAAAAAATGATGCCTAGGTCAAAAAAATGGGTTCTCTTTAAAAAATGTTGTCAATGTCGAAAAAACGTTATCTGTGCAAGAGAATGGTGTTCAGATTGAGATAATACTTCCTGAAATGAAAATATTGGCTGGGTCAAAAAACTGTAGTCTCAGTCGAAAAAGTTGTATGCGTCGAGAAACGCAGTCTCGGTTGAAAAATGATGCATGGGCCTAAAAAATGAGAGTCTCTATAAAAAATATTGTTAGGATCGAAAATAAGTAGTGTGGGCCCAAAATGACGCGTGCGTCAAAAAATGGATCTCGGTTCAAAAAATGGGGTGCGTGTCGAAAAATGTTGTTCAAGTCAGAAAATGATGTCTAGGTCGAAATATTTTGTTTGAGACTACAAAATGGGTTCTTGGTCGAAAAATTGTGTCTCGGTTAAAAAATGGAGTCTCGGTAGAAAAATGTGTGCGCGTTGAAAAAATATGTGTCAATTCAAAAATGATGTTTGGGACAAAAAAATGGAGTCTCTGTCGAAAATATTGCCTCGGTCGAAAAAAAGTTGTCTAGGTGAAAAATGGAGTCTAGGTTTAAAATTATTTCCATATACAAAAAAATGCTATCTAGGTCGAAAAAATGGTGTCCGAGTAAAAAAATGGAGTCTGGGGCAAAAATTTGTGTGTGGGTCAAAAAAATGTTGTATAGGCCGAAAATATGTTTTTGGGTCGAAAAATGGTCTGCAAAATGTTGTCCATGTCGAAAAAAATGTTTTCTGCATATAAGAATGGTGTTTAGGTAAAAAAAGGGACTCATTAGAAAATCTTGGTTGGGTCAAAAAAATGCAGTCTTAGTTAAAAATGTTGTATGGGTCCAAAAATGCAGTCTATGTTGAAAAATGATTCCTGGGTCAAAAGAATGAGCGTCTTTGTCAAAAATATAGTTTGGGTCGAAAAATTGGGTCTCGGTTGGATGGTGTGTCAGTCGAGAAAATGATGGCGGCATTTCTAAATGTTGTCTCTTTCAAAAAAATGGAGTATGGGACGAAAAACGTGGTGTGGGTCGAAAAATATTGTCTAAAACGACAAAATGCTAAATGTTGTATAATACGAGAAAATGCAGTCCACATTAAGAAAATGGTAACTGAATAAAAAAAGACTCGGTCGAAAAATTTTATGCGGGTCGGTTTCCTCTGTCCAAAAATAATGTCTTGTACGTAATGTGGTGTGGCGGTCGAAAAGATTGTGCTTGGTTCAAAAATTGGCATATGGGTCGAAAAATGTCATCTCGGCCGAAAAATTATATCGGGGTTCGAAAAATGGTGCCTGGGTAAAAAAAAAGGGTTCTCTGTCAAAAACTTTGTCAATGTCAAAAAAATGTTATATGCGCATGAGAATGGTGTTCCAGTCAAGAAAATACTGCCTGATCTGATAATATTGGTTGGGTCAAAAATATGCAATCTTAGTTAAAAACTTTGTATGGGTCGACAAATGCAGTCTCTGTTGAAAAATGATGCCAGGGTAAAAAAAATGAGCGCCTTTATCAAAAATATGGTTTGGATCGAAAAATGGGGTCTTGGCTGGAATAATTGGTGTGTCAGTCAAGAAAATGATGACGGTGTAGCTAAATGCAATCTGTTTCAATAAAATGTTGTCTGGGTCAAAAAATTGTGTCTAGGCCGAAAAGCGGGATTGAAGCCGAAGAAATTTTGTCTGGGTGAAAAAAAATGGCGTTCCGCTAAAAAATAGAAGACTGTATCAAAAATACTGTACGGGTCAAAAAATAATTTCCAAAACGACAAAATGCTAAATGTTGTATAATACGAGAAAATGCTATCCATGTCAAGAAATGGTATCTGAATAAAAAAAAAGGAATCTTGTGCGGGTCGGTTTTTTCTGTCCAAAAATGGTGTCGTATTCGTAATGCGGTGTGGCGATCGAAAAGATTGTGCCTGGTTCAAAAATTTGGGTATGGGTAGAAAAATGTCATCTCGGCTGAAAAATTATATTGGGGCTCGAAAATCGGAGCCTAGTTAAAAAAAATGGGTTCTCTGTAAAAATGTTGTCAATGTAGAAAAAATGTTATTTGCGTATGAGAATGGTGTTCAGGTCATGAAAATATTGCGAGATCTGAAAATATTGGCTGGGTCAAAAAACTGCAGTCTCAGTCGAAAGAGTTGTTTGCGTCGAGAAATGCAGTCTCGGTTGAAAAATGATACCTGGACCTAAAACATGAGAGTCTCTATCGAAAATATTGTTTGGATCGAATATATGGAGTGTGGGTCGAAAATGATGCGGGTGTCAAAAAATGGTGCATTGTTAAAAAAATGGGGTGCGTGTCGAAAAATGTTGTTTAGGTCAGAAAATGATGCCTGGGTCGAAATATGTTGTTTGGGTCTATAAATATTGGTTCTTGGTCGAAAAATGGTGTCTCGATTAAAAATGGAGTGTCCATAGGAAAAATGTGTGCGCGCTGAAAATATGTGTCAATTCGAAAATGTTGTTTGGGACAAAAAAATGGAGTATGTGTCAAAAATATTGTGTCGGTTGAAACAAAGTTGTCTGCGTGAAAAATGAGTCTAGGTTGAAAATATTGTTTGGGTCGAAAAAATGGTGTCTGAGTAAAACAATGGAGTCTGGGACAAAAAATTGTGTGGGGTCGAAAAATGTTGTCTAGGTCGAAAATATTTTTTCTAGTTCAAAAAATGGTGTGAAAAATGTTATATGCGTATAAGAGTGGTGTTTAGGTCGAATAAACCGGGCCTGGTTTGAAAATATTGGTTGGGTCAAAAAAAATGTAGTCTTAGTCAAAAATGCTATATGGATCGAAAAGTACAGTCTCTTTTGAAAAATGATTCCTAGGTCAAAAAAATGAGCGACTTTGTCGAAAATATAGTTTAGATCGAAAAATGGGGTCTCTGTTGGAAAAAATGGTGTGTCAGTCGAGAAAATGATGACGGCCTTGCTAAATCTTGTCTGTTTCAAAAAAATGGAGTACGGGACGAAAAACGGGGTGTGGGTAGAAAAATGTTGTCCGGGTCAAAATATTGTGCCTAGGCTGAAAAATGGGATTGAAGCCGAAGAAATTTTGTATGGGTGAAAAAAATGGCGTTCGGCTAAAAATGAGGAGTTTGTATCAAAAATATTATACAGGTCGAAAAATAATTTAAAACAACAAAATGCAAAATATTGTATAATACGAGAAAATGCAGTCCACGTCAAGAAAACGGTATCTTATTGAAAAAAATGGACTCTGGGTAGAAAAATGTTGTGTGGTTCGGTTTTTTCTAGTCCAAAAATGATGTCTTGTTCATAATGTGGTGTGGCGGTCGAATAGATTGTGCCTGGTTCAAAAATTGGGGTATGTGTAGAAAAATGTCATCTCGGCTGAAAAATTATATCGGGGGTTGAAAAATCGTGCCTGTGTCACGCCCCAGGCGTCCCCGAGACGTGGCAAATATATAAGCATCAACTATCATACAAGAGGTCAACAATGACTCCAATAAATAATACACAAGGCTAATGAAGCAATGACAACTGATAACTTAACTGAAATGCGGAAGCATAAAAATATCAAAAGTCTATAATCTGAAAGTATTATTACAGACTCGAATACACAATCACTGTCCTGTGAGAGCCAAGCCTAGCCCAAATAAAATACAACCGATGCAACATGCACGATTTACAAACACATGACTCGAGGACTACTGACAGCCTCGCACTCACCAATCCGCCGGACATGACGCTTCCACGCACGCAAGACCATGCCACAGGGTAGCTCCAGTTCCTCGCTCATCAACGCCCCTGTAAGAGAAACAGTACGTGAAGGGTGAGTTACAAGCTCAGTGAGTGGCCCGAAACCAAACACCAACACAACAATTCGACACCACGGCAAATTCCTAACCAGGAAAAAGCATGGGTAGAAAGCAAACGGTTAACAAGGTCACACGGTGGCGCGAACATACCCTGACCTCGCCCTCACTCCCAAGAGGGAGGCTTTTGGGACTCATAGGAAGGAACAACTGTTAACCACAACACTTCATGTCACTGGGTAACAGTTATTTCGAGTCCATCCACTTCGAGGTAGAGATATACTTCAATACCTCAAGCGTTAGGAGCAACATACCCAGCGTATACTTTATGGGTATGAGAGTCACGTTACTACGTGACTCCAACTCACACTCGCCCTCACCCTAGCCCCCACAGGGGTAACCCTAGGGACTTAGAGGACAAAACTTGCTGTTATACACCGTTCGACATCCGGTAGCACTCTCCCAGGTAGCCTCTACCTGGAGCCTCCCATGGTCAGTACACTGTCGACAGCGTCGATGGTACCTACAGGTGGTGGTCCACCTAGGGCGGCTCGTACCTAGGCAGCTTCAACACAGATCCAGTGAAGGGGAGAACGATTCACGCTCGCAATATCATCCGGTGGACCACCGTCATGTAGCCTCTACCTGGTATACTCCCATGATTAGTACATCTACCGAATGCATCGGGAGTACCTACAAGTGGGAGCCGTATGTCAGGACAGCTTCAACATCGGGGCTTCGGTATACGATGGTATTGGGAGGAACCACTCCATGTTCGCTATGCGAACCCTATGGGAAAACCAACTACACAAGTTGATGGGTCGAGTATCAACTCAAGCCCACCACACTCACACCAACACCCTCACCCTCACCCTCACAGGGTGACATTAGGGGAATAGGTCGACTGTTCTACACGGCTCGTCATCCGGTAGTCTCTCCCACTGTGACCACTACTACCTGGTAGCCTCCCACGTCCACTATGTCTGCTATATGGGCACACCAACAAGCGTAGTGGATAGTACCTAGGAGCACCCGCAGCTCTTGGATCTCTCGCGCCTGCTCAGCCAACGCTCTAGTCTGGGCCTCCAGTGCCCCCGTCTGAGTTTTCAGAAGATCCGCCATCCGAGCATAAGCATGCTCCCATGCAGGAGGCTCGTGCGTAGGTCCTGGCCCAACAGCCGAGGACTCGTCTGTAGACTCCTCGCCTCCAGTAGGTTCGGAACCATCACTAGGATCAGAATACTCATATAGAAATCCTAGGACTCATATATAAGAAAACAATTGTTTTACGCCTCGGAACTGCCCTCCCGGGACCATAACAATCCTACAAAACCATGACTCATACATAAGATGTCAACAATGACCCCTGATATTAATGAAACAATAATCGCATTAGTAACAAGGAGACAGGAAAGCAATAAGTAACAAAAAAAAATAATGCGGAAGCGTAAAATATAATTAAGTCTGTAAATCAAAAACATTATTACAGACTCGAATACACCATTACCGTCCTGTGAAAGCCCAAGTCTAGTCCAAATACAACAATATGTGTGACACGCACAATTACTAATACATACACAAAAATAGGATTGCTGACAACCCCGCACTTGCCAACTGAAAGTTGGGACACTCCACGCACGAAATACGCTAGAAGGATGCTCCAGCTCCATGCCCCACTGTCCCTGGTGGAAAACAACACACGAGGGGTGAGCTACAAGCTCAGTGAGTGGCAAGAATCCAACTCAAGAATAATTATATAACACTAACACATTTTTCTTTTCAAGGAAAGACATGGATGAGAGAACACCGACAGATATATATGTCACATAGAGACATGACTGTCGGTGTTTGAAAAATCCGCGTGTGTGGGGGTTCTTCGGGAATTTGGATCGGATGCATGCCCTGGCGGGCTCGGTCGGATCGTCTTCTCGGAAGGGGTGAGGGTGTCGTTCCTGGTTGAGGCGCCCGACAGCGGCTCAAGAGGATTCAAGGGGTTTTGTGATCGCCACCTGCTTTTTCTAAAAACAGGAAAGGGTTTGGGTCGGATTTGATCGCCTACGTGGGGAGTTTGTGGGGTCTCCGCTCTGAGACACGGATATACCATACACAGAGGTGAAAAATAGGTAATCATATTCTGCTTCCAGGCTTGACTAAAGGAGTCTTGGGACAAAGGGGTGCGGGTGGGGTGCAGGTATGGGGCGGCTAGTGGGATTGAGCCGTCTGGATTGGGGCGGCTGGGTAGGGTTAGCCGTCCAGGGTCTGGGGGGATTTGGGCAGGACTTTGGTAGGAAATGGGTTTGGTTTTGGGCAGAGGCTAAGCTAGGTTTAGCCCGGGTTTCTGGAGGATGGGATGAGAGGTGTTTTTTGTGTAGGGAATGGGTGTTTTCTCTCACACAAGAGGCTCTCTCTCTCTCTCTCTCTTGGGATTTCTAGTGGTGGAAGGGTTTGAAGATGAATTGGTGGTTGTTGTGGATTTGTTGATGTTGTATTTGGGCTTGGGACCCCTCTATTTATAGTAAAAGAGCAGGGAAATATCCCGAGGGTAATGGAGTGGGTGGCTTCGATTGGACCTCTCATTAATTCTCTGGTTCTTCTGTCAGAGACCAGGTGAAGGGCGGCTAGTGCTAACTAGCCGCCCGGGAAGGGGCAGCTACTTCCTGGTAGCCGCCCCTATCATGACTTGCCAAACGTCCCATCTCTGACAAGCGGTGGCTTGGGTCGGCTACTTGGATTGATCCGGCCAAGAGGGGGCGGCTAAAGGTCATGACCCGCCACAATGATCAGCATTTATTGCTGCTTTATGTCCCATCCAGGGGACTGGTCCAAAGTCGGCCAGGGGGCGGTTAGGGGGGCGGCTAGTGTAAACTAGCCGCATGGCATGGGGCGGCTAGTTAGGTCTAGCCGCCCCTTTCCAGGGACTTGGGTTTTTTTAGGGTTTTGGGTTTTAGGGTAGGTTTAGGTTTAGGTTTAGGGTTAGGGATTGGCTTAGGGTTAGGGTTTGGGCTAGGGTTTAGGGTTGGCTTAGGGTTAGGGTTTGGGCTAGGGTTTAGGGTTTCCGGTTTAGGTTTAGGTCATGGCTAGGGTTAGGGTTTCCGGTTTAGGTTTAGGTCAAGGCTAGGGTTAGGGTTTCCGGTTTACGTTTAGGTCAAGGCTAGGGTTAGGGTTTCCGGTTTACCGAACCTTTGGTTCTCTATTGGATGTCCAACTGTGGGATATTTCAGTGTGTTACTTGAAGTATTTTTGTCTCTCTGGACGGTCAAAATTGGGGTATCTACAATGACCACACATCACCCTCACCCTCACCCCGAAGGGCGGGGGGGACTGTTGGGACTTTTGGGGAACAACTAATCCATTAACACTAACGAGTTGTAACACAAACTAATACCACGCTACAAAGATTCTCCACATCAGATAAATACATACCAATTCCTCGCATCATCCGGTAGCCCTCTCCCGGGTAATCCTCATCCTAACGGCCATCCATGGTCAGTACTCAAGCCTCGTACGATGGTAGCATCATACTCTGGGCATTCCCAACGATACGGATTCACCCATGGTCGGTACTCAATCCTCTTATGTTAGTGACATCATACTGTGGGCATTCCCGATGATACGGCATCACCCGTGGTCGGTACTCCTAGCCTCGTATAATAGTCACATCATACTCTGGGCATTCTCAACGATATGGATTTACCCGTAGTCGGTACTTAAGCCTCGTATAGTAGTGACATCATACTCTGGGCATTCCCGACGATACGGCATCACCCGTGGTCGGTACTCTAAGCCTTGTATGGTAGTCACATCATAGTCTGGGCATTCCTAACGATTTTGTGGGACAATGCAGGACAGATTCAACACCGGGTAGCTTCGACGCACGATGATGTAGGGACATAGTACTCCTCATTCGCAATATCATCCGGTAGCCCTCTCCCAGGTAGCCCTCTCCCTGACGGCCTTCCGGTGGCACGATGGCACAACTCAGGGTAGCTCCAACGCTGGGTAGCTTCGACGCACGATAATATAGGGAGGAAGCACTTCATGCTCGCAATACGATCGCACGATGATGTTGGAAGATAGTACTCCACGCTCACAATATCATCTGGTATCCCTCTCCCAGGTAGCCCTCTCCCTGGTGGCCTTCCGGTGGCACGGTGGCACCACGCAGGGTAGCTTCGACGCTGGATAGCTTCGACGCACGATGATATGGGGAGGGGGTACTCCACGCTCACAAGACGATCCTCCCGGATCAACTACTATCATCTAACAATTACCAATTGGTATACAGAATTCTCTTGAATTCCCGCACAGATGCATCACTTAGATGCAGGGGAAAGAAGCTAAACACTCGCACTCAATTATGACAAGAAATGTTCATAAAGACGGGTCATGCACACGCCTAACATAGGTAGGCCTAACATACTATTGTCATAGCTATCGGGTAACAAACATCGAGTAGCTTCCACGCATGACGATGTAGGGAAATAGTACTCCACGCTCGCAATATCATCCGATAGCCCTCTCCCAGGTAGCCCTGTCCCTAACGGCCTTCTGGTGGCACGGTGGCACCACACAGGGTAGCTCCAACGCTGGGTAGCTTCGACGCACGATGAAATGGGGAGGGGGTACTCCATGCTCGCAAGACGATCCTCCTGGATCAACTACTATCATCTAACTAATACCATTGCTAATGAATTCTTATGAATTCCCACACAGATGCATCTCTCAGCGTGGGGAATAAGTCCTTGCACTCAATCAGGATAGGACATGATCCTAAAGGCTGTCATACACGCGCCTAACACAGATAGGCCTGACATTCTATCATCATAGCTATCAGATAACAAACATCAATATAATAATGAATTCTCATTAATTCCCATAGAGTTGCATCACTCGGATGCAGGCAAGATAGCTACTACATTTGCCCACTAAAACAAGTATGCTCCTGACAACAACAGATCATAGATATACCTATCACAGATAAGGCCAAACAATTAAACATACACACAATTATCACATGAGAGTTCCTATCACAACAAGAGTGCATAGACCACATGTCCAAGGAACCTAGCATTCAAGAATTAATCACGCTAAGCATCTACCAACACGAAGGCAATACTACGAAAGGACACCTATAGTATAACATACCCAACATTCCATGCTATATATATAAAAGCTACAAAGTGATAATAGCAATATTATTTGAAAATCAATAATGAGTATAGCTATAGAACCCCATGGATACGCGATGCACAATCACATGCATCGAGCGCTTCCCAAAGGGGTGGATCGAACCACTCACCAAAAACCCAATCATTGCGAGTTCCGCCAACGAAAGCTGCAAAACACAACCAATGATTATCAAATCAAACATGAAGTTTCCTGGCACCTATATATATAAGCCTACTTCATGAAGACACCAACTCTTAGTATTGCACACAACATGAACATTAACTTATTGAAGAAATCAAGAAAAACTGCTATATCTGCAGCAATTGCCCCTGCTTGTTTGATCTCCACAGCTCCAAATACTCATCCAAAAATTCTAAAATAAATCATGCACATACTATGATATGTTGGGATCATAATCCGTGAAGACATCAAATCCTGATTTAATCTTGAAATGCCCGAAATAAATTATTTTCAGAAACAGGTCTATTTCTACGTGAATCTGGACAGGCCATAAACATTAGGCTATAACTTTCAATACGGGTAACCAAATGACACCAAATTTGATATATAGCATCTAGACATGTGGATGATCAAATCACATGCAGACATAACCTTCATAACATGCCTCTAGACATTAATTTCATATGGATCTTCACATGACAGAAAATCTGATTTAATACAACACAAAACCCCCACCATTAATGCATAAACACAAACATCTCATGTGCAATGGCAATTACCCATAACACCCTCTCAACAGCACCCACATTCAATTGCACACACACTCACACCAATATAAACAAAAATACATACATTGGCATAAAGAAAAGGGGAAGAGAGTACCTCTTGGAGGAGGAAGAGGAGGATTTCACAAGCAAAAACACACACAACCTTCCCTTCTCTGCTGGCTGGACAGATCACAAGAGGGGAGAAAATTAAAAGAGGGCATAAAAGAGAGAGACCAAGCTAATCAAATAGGCTCACACACATGAACATGCACTTTCACCCTCTCTTCCACTTCTTCTCTTCCTCTGCATTGGCTTTTCTCCTCTTCTTTGGCACTCCATTTTATTTTCCATTGAAAATGAGTTTCTCCCACTCTCTCTCTCAAACAAACAATACACATACATTCAGCCATTATTTTTCAGCACAAATGGACACAAACAGCACCAATTAAAGATGAAATACTAAGGAAGAACTTGGATTTCACTCACCTCCATTTGAGCCAACACCAAACCTTCTCTTCCCTTGGCTTCTCTTCACCCAAACCCCCTTGCAGCAGCCATGACAACCCCAATTCAAAGCAGCAGCAGCAGCAGCAACAAAGAATAGAGAGAGCTTGACAGCCAATAAAGAAAAAAATGAAAAGAAAAGAAAAACAGGGGATTCATCAAATCCTCTTCAATCTCTTCCTCTCCTCCCCTCTCTCTCTCTCCCTCTCACTCTCAAACATTGCTGGAGCCCCTCAAAAATACAAGTCGAAACCCTCTTTTTATTCCCCCAAAATAACACACATTTAGTGGGGTAGAAATGACAAAACCGTCCCTCACCAGAAATTCTGGACGGATTCCACTAAAACAGTCATAACTTCTACAATATAGCTCCGAATTGCACAATTCAAATTCCGTTGGAAAGCTAAGACGATTATCTACAATTTTCATGTTTATAACCAGATCAAATAACCTCTCCAGATATTCCAAAATCTAGGCTAAACATCTTACAGGGCTGCTGCCTGGATTTCTTATCTTCGGGGTATACTAGGAAAAATACCCATAACTTTTGATACACGAATCCAGTTGATCCAATTCCACTTCTGTATGGAAGTTAGCCCAAAACTGAACATCTCATGATAATCTCGGATTTTTACCTCTTCATCTTGGATTTTAACAAAATCAAATCCAAATACAAAATCAAAACTGCATAATCCCAAAAATGTCAGAATGCGACGAAAATTTATAGGTAGGCCAATGCCAGTACTAGGAGAATAGATATGCAGTCAGATTTTGAAACTGAATGCCCAAACTATAAAAATAAATACAACCCAATATTTAATAGCAAAAAAAGTAACACAGACTTAACAAATTGGCTCTGACAGGACATGGCTCTGATACCAACTTTTGTCACGCCCCAGGGGCGGCCGTCCACGAGACATGACAAATATATATATGATATCAGCAATCCATACACGATATCAAATAAGGACTCCACAACATCAAATGCAATAAAGCAATAACCAAGTAACTGACATCAAATATATACAAATAGCGGAAGCTCAAAAGACTAAGTCTGTAATTCAAAGACATATTTACAGACTAGAGTGCACAATCAACTGTCTACAAGAGCCAATATACACAACAAAAGATACCAACAATCCACATACCGTGCACAAGCACAAGTGGAATACATACAAGGAAAAGGGAATGATGATGGCCTCTCACTCGCAAGACATCCAACGCGAACGCGGGTCCCCTACTCGTACCACGCCAAGGGGAGCTCCTCTCTTGGACGCGACTCAGCGTCAACTGGAAGAAGACATATGCGAGGGGTGACCACACGCTCAGTGAATGGAACAATCCATGCAACACAACTCATATTAATCCTATCAAGTTATTAGGTTCCAACAGATGGAAAATCAACTATTCAAGCTGGTGGGTCGAGTATCAACCCGAGCCCACCAATCCCACACCGTCACCCCCACAGGGTGACATAGGACTTTAGGGATAATGTTGACTATTCCTACACCATTCGTCATCCGGTAGTCTCTCCCAGTGTGGCCTATACTACTTGGTAGCCTCCCACGTCCACTATCTCTGCTACGTGGACAGACCAGCAAGCATCGTTGATAGTACCTAGGAGCATCTCTCAGGGTTCTTGCCACTACTGGTTAGAACAGGGCCTGATTAGAATATATTGGTTGGGTCGAAAAAATGCAGTCTTAGTCGAAAATGCTGTATGGGTCAAAAATGCAGTCTCTTCTGAAAAATGATGCCTAAGATGAAAAAATGAGTGTCTTTGTCGAAAAAATAGTTTGGATCGAAAAATGGGGTCTCGGTTGGAATAAATGGTGTGTCAGTCGAGAAAATGATGATGGCGTTGCTAAATGTTGTCTGTTTCAGAAAAATGGAGTATGGGACGAAAAATGGAGTGTGGGTCAAAAACTATTGTCCGGTCAAAATATTGTGTTTAGGACAAAAAATGGGATCGATGCCGAAGAAATTTTCTCTGGGTGAAAAAAAATGGCGTTCGGCTAAAAAATAGGAGTCTGTATCGAAAATACTCTACGAGTCGAAAAATAATTTCTAAAATGACAAAATGCTAAATGTTGTATAATACGAGAAAATGCAGTCCACGTCAAGAAAATGGTATCTCAATAAAAAATAATGGACTCTGGGTCCAAAAATGTTGCGTGGGTCTGTTTTTTCTATGCAAAAATGGTGTCTTGTTTGTAATGTGGTGTGGCGGTCAGAAAGATTGTGCCTGGTTCAAAAATTGGGGTTTGGGTCAAAAAATGTGCATGTTGAAAAAATATTTGTCAATTCGAAAATGATGTTTGGGACAAAAAAATTGAGTCTGTCACGCCCCAGGGCGGCCGCTCCGAGACGTGGCAAATATATAAATGATATCAGTAATCTATACACGAGGTCAAATAAATACTCCACAAGAGAAAAGGCAATAAACAAGTAACTGACATCAAATATATACAAATGGCGGAAGCTCAAACGACTAAGTCTGTAATTCAAAGACATATTACAGACTAGAGTACACAATCAACTGTCCTGTGAGAGCCAATATATTCAATAACAGACTTCAACAGTCTACATACCGTGCATAAGCACCAGTATAATACATACAATGAAAAGGGAATGCTGATAGCCTCCGACTCGCAAGACATCCAACGCGAACGCGGGTCTCCTACTCGGATGGCGCCAGGGGAGCTCTTCTCTTGGATCCGACTCAGCGTCATCAGGAGAAAAAAACATAGGCGAGGGGTGAGCTACAAGCTCAATGAGTGGTCAGAAACCAAACACCAACATAACATTTGATCCTAAGGCAATCTCCTATCAGGGAAACCATGGGTAGAACCCAACGGTTAGCAAGGTCACATGGCGGTGCAACCATACCTCGTCCTCGCCCTAGCCCCCACAGGGGTGAGCCTAGGGACTTGAAGGACAAAATTTGCTGTTCTACACCGCTCGTCTTCCGGTAGTCTCTCCCGGTGTGGCCCATACTACCTGGCAACCTCCCGGAACCTCACAGGGTTCAGGCCTCTACCGGACTAGCCTCCCATGATCACTACCTCAGCCGTATGGGCACGCCCACACGCGTCATGAGTAGTATCTGGGAGGGCTCCTCACCGGACTCTACTACGCCGGGTAGTCTCTACTCGGAGCCGACGAAGGTAAGAGCACTCGACACCCGCGCGAACCCCATGGGTAGTCTCTACTACGTCGGGGCCACGATATACGACAATATTGGTAGGAGCTACTACTTGTTCGCAGCGCGAACCCCATAGGAAAACCTACTACACAAGCTGGTGGGTCGAGTATCAACTCGAGCCCACCCCGTTCACACCAACACCCTCACCCTCAACCCGACGGGTGACATAGGATCTTGGGAGATTGCACAAACTGGCAGATCGAACCCACGCCGACCCACTACACCCTCACCCTCACCCCCTCCTCGGGGTGACATAGGCTCTTGGGGAAGAGGTCGATTGTTCTACTCCACTCGTCTTCCGGTAGTCTCTCCCGGTGTGGCCTCTACTACCTCGTGCACAGGGTTCAGGCCTCTACTAGACTAGCCTCCCACGATCACTACCTCAGCCGTATGGGCATGCCAACACGCGTCATGAGTAGTATCTGGGAGGGCTCCTCACCAGACTCTGCTACGCCGGGTAGTCTCTACTCGGAGTCGACGAAGGAAAGAACACTCGACACCCGCGAATACGATCCCTATGGATCTGTCATCATCGGTTATCAAACACCGATAGGCGCAATGAATTCTCATGAATTCCCTCCAGGGCGCATAACTCATATGCGGGGAAGACTTTTAATTCTAAATGTCGAAGCCATGGTATGACCCCACAAGAGGTCATACACTTGTCTAACACATTAGACAGGAATCATGGCCATATCGGCATATATTATATATATGCAATTAATTACCCAGGGATAACTTACTTAAACATACATACGAGGCATAATAAACAAACAATCACAAAGGTATGACTTAAGCAGGCGTTGGGTATCACCAATTCAAAGGGGAGGGTTAAGCGCGATCAGCGCGACAATAGGTGCATGCCAATAATTCCAAGCAAACCTGAGTCAAGCAGGAACTACATCTACTCACTCGGTTCGCGAAAAGAGGGAGGGCGAGAGAGAGGGAATGCCTCATCCCCTCTCGAAGCTGGTCATAGTTTTGCCCCAACCAGATGGGTGCAACAACTATACCACACCCTCGAGTACTAAATCAGGACTATTACGCATACACCCCGTTATTAACCCAAGTTAAACATGCTAGATGTGTCCGAATAATAATAAGGGTAGTGATTCAAACAAAATACCTAAGTCATGCCATATTCTATATAATACATAGGCAAGTATAAGGTAGAATAGGGGTTCTACACAATATACGAGCTATACTACCTAGCATGCATGATATCTAACATATTTAGGGTGCGATTAAAGCCCCATGGAAGCGCGAAGCACGACTACGTGCCTCGAGCGCTCCCGGAAGGGTTGGAATCAAACCACTCACCTAACAAGCGCACGGCTCGCGAAACGCAAGAGAGCGACGAATTGAATCCGAAGCCTGATACCAATCCGCCAAGGATCATCCAATGGTTGTATTTGGCTATAACAAGCTGCTCGACACCACGAAGCACACTCCGAACGCGTCTGAGCACCATAAGCACGCCTCGAGTACCCCGTGCACGCTACCCATGCACTCCGCACGCATGGAACAACGTCGAGCACGCCCTCGAGCACCCCGTGCACGCTGCCCACGCACTCCGCACGCATCGAACAACGTCAAGCACGTCCCCGAGTACCTCGTGCATGCTGCCCGCACACTCCGCACGCATCGGGCAAGGCCAAGCACGCCCTCGAGCACCTCGTGCACGCTTCCCGCGCACTCCGCACGCATGCAAGCACCTCATGCACGCTTCCCGCGCACTCCGCACGCATGCGAGCATGCCGAGCGCGCACCCGCAGCCCCCGCATACCTCTTATGTGATCTCGAGTGTACCAATGCGTCAATCCCACGCCCTTGTAGTACACAAACACAAGTTTAGGTGATGCATGAGGAAAGCCAATGGAAAGAGGAGGAGAAGCGGCATACTTGGTTCATTCACACATACCCACAAACAGTTGGTGTGCACACATACACAACACATAACACATGAATATGTGTTTCCCCCCTCTTCAGCTTCTTCAATTCCAAGCACACACAACAACAATACAAGGCAATGGAACTCTACCCCTTCTCACCAGCCACAAGAGACATGGCTGAATCCAAGCAAGTGGAGCGGGAGGTCCCTACGCGGCTCCGGCATGCCCGCCGCCGTAGCTCCACCGCTACCACCACCGACCTCCGCACCTCCCTTCACACAACACACCTTCAAGGACATTGGAAGAGGAGACTTCATCACCACCTCCAATTTCTCCTCTTCATTTTTTTCACACCAGCAGATCTGGTCGAGAGAGGGCCGAGAATGAGAGTGACGAGAGATATTTGGGCATATAAATATCTAAAAGAGTTGTCAAACGACCAAATCGTCCCTGCCCCGAAATCCCGGACAGACTTCACTTAAACGGGCATAACTTCCTCAATACAGCTCCGAATTGCATGATTCCAGTGGCATTGGAAAGATAAGACGATTATCTACAACTTTCATGTTTACACCCAGATCAAATAACCTCTCCAGCTATTCCGAAATCTAGGCTAAACATCTTACAGGGCTGCTGCCTGGATTTTTCAACTTCGGGGTATACATGGAAAAATACCCATAACTTTTGATATACGAATCCAGTTGATCCAATTCCACTTCTATACGGAAGCTATATCAAAACTGAACATCTCGTAATAATATCGGATTTTTACCTCATCATCTTGGATTTTAACAAAATCAAATCCGAATGCCCAATCCGAAACTGCATAATTCCAAAAACGTTATCGGAATTAAACGAAAATTTTATGGGCAGTACTAAACAGTACCAGGACCCATAATATGCAGTTATATCTTAAATCAGATTCCTCAAACCCCAGAAGGTAGTTAAACCAAAATTTTAGCGACTCCGATCGAAATTAGGACTCTAAATGACACAGATCTAACATGTGGTGTCAGCCGAGAAAATGATGACGGCGTTGCTAAATGTTGTCTGTTTCAAAAAAATGGCATATGGGACGAAAAACGGGGTGTGGGTCGAAAAATGTTGCCCGGGTCAAAATATTGTGTCTTGGCCGAAAAATGGGATCGAAGCCGAAGAAATTTTGTCTCGGTGAAAAAAAATGGCGTTTGGCTAAAAAATAGGAGTCTGTTTCGAAAATACTGTACGAGTCAAAAAATAATTTTTGAAAAGATAAAATGCTAAATGTGGTATAATATGAAAAAATACAGTGCACGTCAAGAAAATGGTATGTGAATAAAAAAATAGGACTTTGGGTGGAAAAATGTTGTGCGCGTCATTTTTTTCTATCCAAAAATGGTGTTTTGTTCGTAATGTGGTGTGGCAGTCGAAAACATTTTGCCTGGTTCAAAAATTGGGGTATGGGTCGAAAAATATCATCTCGGCCGAAAAATTATATCGGGGGTCGAAAAATGGAGCCTGGGTAAAAACATGGGTTCTCTGTCAAAAATGTAATCAATGTCGAAAAAATGTTATTTGCGTATGAGAATGGTGCTCGATCGAAAAACTGCAATCTCAATCGAAAAAGTCGTATGCGTCGAGAAATGTAGTGTGGATAAAAAATGATGCCTAGGCCTACAAAATGAGAGTCTCTATCGAAAATATTATTTGGATAAAAAATATGAAGTGTGGGTTGAAAATGATGCGTGGGTCAATAAATGGTGCCCGGTTCGATAAATGGGGTGCGTGTCGAAATGTTGTTTAGGTGAGAAAATGATGTCCGGTCGAAATATGTTGTTTGGCTCTACAAAATGGGTTCTTGGTCAAAATATGGTGTCTGGGTTAAAAAATGGAGTCTCGATAGGAAAAATGTCTGAGTAAAAAAAATGGAGTTTGGACAAAAAATTGTGTGTGGGTCGAAAAAAGTTGTCTCGGTCAAAAATATGCTTTCTAGGTCGAAAAATATTGTGAAAAATGTTGTCCATGTCGAAAAATTTTTATCTGCGTATAAGAATGGTGTTTAGGTAAAAAAAAACAGGGCCTGGTTCGAAAATATTGGTTAAGTCGAAAAAATGTAGCCTTAGTCGAAAATGCTGTATGGGTCAAAAAATGCAATTTCTGTTAAAAAATGATGCCTGGGTCTAAAAAATGAGCTTCTTTGTCGAAATATAGTTTGGATCAAAAAATGGTGTCTCAGTTGGAATAAATAGTGTGTTAGTCGAGAAAATGTTATCTGAAAAAAAAAAAGGACTCTAGGTCGAAAAATGTTGTGCGGGTCGGTTTTTTCTATCCAAAAATGGTGCCTTGTTCGTAATGTGGGGTGTCGGTCGAAAACATTGTGCCTGGTTCAAAAATTGGGGCATTGGTCGAAAAATGGTGCCTCGGTCAAAAAAATTGAATCTCTAAAAAAAATGTTATCTACGCATGACAATGGTGTTCAGGTGGAGAAAATGCTGCCTGATCTGAAATTATTAGTTGGGTCAAAAAAATGCAGTCTTAGTCAAAAACTGTGGGTCAAAAAATGCAGTCTTTGTTGAAAAATGATGCCTGGGTCGAAAAAAGGAGCATCTTTGTAACAACCGCATATTTTACATAATTATATATTATATATATATAGAGAGAGAGAGAAATAATAATTTATTTTGTGCAGTTGCTTAGGCCAAAAGGTTAGTATATTATTTCGTTGGGTCTTGGTAGGGGTTGTTAGTATGTTAAATGGGCCTGGGGATCTAGTATGTGGACTTTAATAGAAGTTGATATGTTAAGTGGATCTGGGGACCCAGTTGTAATTCTATATTTTGGTTTAGCCAGGAAGGACCTGTTTGTAAATTATAGTTCTGTCTGGACCTATCCGAAATTGTCCCCCCGATTTGCTCAATCTTAAATCTGTAACAACCAAATCTTTGAGGCATTTTAACAATAAATTACCCCCTTTAAATACCCCCATTACCTCCCCTATTAGCCCTAATTCGAATTGAGAACTTGTGACCATTGTTATTGTCAATCTAGGTATGTTCATTCTTTTCCTCTTGAATCTTTGATTTATTTTGGTTCTAGATTGTCCATGATCTTAGGTTCTCTTTTCATGGTGTTTATGTATTCTTAGGTTGTGGTTGTGATAGGGATTTATAATGGTTAGAAAGTGGTTTTGTTTAATAATTAATTTGGGTGATTGGGTTATGAAGAAGGGTTTTGGGTGATTGTCTTGTGTATATTTTGTATTTGGGCAGAGAGAGAGAGAGAGAGAGAGAGAGAGAGTGGGTATTTGAAGGAGATGAGAAGAAGAGGCAAAGAGGTTCCAAAAAAAAAAAAAGAGGAGAGAGAGAGGATTTGAGTCGCCGGTGGGACTCCGGCCGGCGGACCTCCGGACGGCGGCCGGCGGTGGGTCATGGCTGGAGGAGGAAGGGTGATGGTGGCGGTGATGGTTTGAAATTTTTCTTGTTTGGGTGGAAGAGGTAGATGAAGAAGGATAAAGAAGAAGAAGATGAAGGAAAAAAAAAAGTGTTTGGGTTTAGTTTGGGTCCAGAATTTCTGGACAGTGGGCCTAGGCCCAACCCGATGAACAGTGGGTCTTGGGCTTTTGATGTTCTGGATTTCTGGACAATGGTTCTGGGCCCAACCAGACTGGCCCATAAGCCAGTGGGTTATTCCAGAGGCCCATTGTTCAATGTGGGTTATTAGAATAAGTGAGTTAGAATAAATGGGTGGTTTATTTAATATGATTTTTAATTTATTTTTATTTATTTGAATTATTATTCTATTTCAGGCGTTTCGTATACGGATTAGCCCCGCATATTGTCGTTGAATCGGAGGTGAGTGGACTTGAGTCTCATATGTAGACTTGAAAAAATATATATATATTATGTAGTCATGCTAGGATTGTCTTATTTTACAAAATATAAATGCTAGTTTCGATATAAAATGTGAGCATGCTTTTATTGATTTATTTATCATTATATGATTTTAATGTTGAGGTCGTGCATTATTTGTCATTTTGTTATTTTAAAGATATATTAGTTGTCAAATGCATACATTCGTCTAGGTGGCTAAGTCTTGGTGGCCAACGTCTAGGTGGGCGTACATCTACGTGACCAGGTCTGAGAATGTAGGGCCCAAGTCTTTGTGGCTATGTCTACATGGCCATGCCTGTGGAAGGCCCCGCGAGCTAGGTGCTGTGAAGACGGACATGCGTGTTCGTGGTGTTGCATGCATCATGTTGGATAGGATTGTGTGTGTGTGTGTATATATATTATTATTGCATGTCTTGGTGGCCTTTTGTATAATTATTTTTTATATATTACATGTCTACGTGGACATACTTGATATTGATATTTTGAATATAAATGTACTAACGGGATGATGATGATCCATTCACTGAGCGTGTTGTAGCTCACCCCTTCTTTTTCCCTTTCAGATTTGAGGATCGAGTAGTAGCGTTTGTGGATCACGAAGGCGTTAGCGAGATCAAGTTTGGGTCGTCATCCTTGATCGTTTAGTTTTGCTTTCATTATGATGAATAAAGCCTTTCTTTTTGGCATGTAGTAGACCTTCCCTTAGCTCTATCAATAAACAGTAGAGATTGTTAAGTTTAAAAATTTTTATGTGTGTAACCATCCAAACTTGGAATGAATTATTGTTAGATCCTGGGGATGTCTTAAATTACAATTTATCAGTGTAATTTAGTTGATTATTTAATTATGCTTGGAAGAAAAATGGTAAATTTTTCCATAGATTACTCTGAGATTCGAGGTTTATGACACGTAGCGCACCATCTCCCTCGCCTAATATGGGTGGCGGATTATGGGCACTACAATCTTTGTCGAAAATATAGTCTGGATCGAAAAATGTTGTCTCAGTTGGAATAAATGTTGTGTCGGTCGAGAAAATGATGACGGTGTTGGTAAATGTTGTCTGTTTAAAAAAAATGGCGTATGGGACGAAAAACGGGGTGTGGGTCAAAAAATGTTGCCCTGGTCAAAATATTACGTCTTGGTCGAAAAATGGGATCGAAGCCGAAGAAATTTTGACTGGGTGAAAAAAATGGCGTTCGGCTAAAAAATAGGAGTCTGTATCGAAAATACCGTATGGGTCAAAAAATAATTTCTGAAATAACAAAATGCTAAATGTTGTATAATACGAAAAAATGAATTCCATGTCAAGAAAATGGTATCTGAATAAAAAAAAATTGGACATTGTATCGAAAAATGTTGGCGGGTCGGTTTTTTCTATCCAAAAATGGTGGCTTGTTCGTAATGTGGTGTGGCGGTCGAAAAGATTTTGCCTGGTTAAAAAATTAGGGTATGGGTCAAAAAATGCCATCTCGGCTGAAAAATTATATCAGGGGTCAAAAAATGGTGCCTTGGTCAAAAAAATGGGTTCTCTGTTAAAAATGTAATCAATGTCCAAAAAATGTTATCTGCGTATGAGAATGGTGTTCAGGTCGAGAAAATATTGCCTGATCTAAAAATATTGGCTGCATCGAAAAACTGCAATCTCTGTCGAAAAGGTTGTATGCATCGAGAAATGTAGTCTCCGTTGAAAATTGATGCCTTGGCCTAAGAAATGAGAGTCTCTATCGAAAATATTATTTGGATAAAAGATATTTAGTGTGGGTCGAAAATGATGTGTGGGTCAAAAAATGGCGCCTGGTTCGATAAATGGGGTGCATGTCGAAAAATGTTATGTAGGTCAGAAAATGATATTTGGGTTGATTTGTGTTGTTTGGGTCTACAAAATGGGTTCTTAGTCGAAATATGGTGTCTGGGTTAAAAAATGGAGACTTGATAGGAAAAATGTGTGCGTGTTGAAAAAATATATGTCAATTCCAAAATGATGTTTGGGACAAAAAATTGAGTCTGTGTCGAAAATTTTGTGCTCGGTCGAAAAAAAAGTTCTCTCGGTGAAAAATGGAGTCTAGGTAGAAAAAATTTTCCCGATACGAAAAAATGCTATCCAGGTCGAAAAAATGGGGTTTGAGTAAAAAAATGGAGCCTGGGAGAAAAAATTGTGTGTGGGTCGAAAAATGGTGTTAAAAATGTTGTCCATGTCAAAAAATTTTATCTGCGTATAGGAATGGTGTTTAGGTAAAAAAAAACAGGACATGGTTCGAAAATGTTGGTTAAGTAAAAAAAATGCAGCCTTAGTCGAAAATACAGTATGGGTCAACAAATGCAATTTCTGTTGAAAAATGATGCCTCGGTCAAAAAAATAAGCTTCTTTGTCAAAAATTTAGATTGGATCGAAAAATGGGGTCTCAGTTGGAATAAATAGTGTGTAAGTCGAGAAAATGATGACGACGTTGCTAAATGTTGTTTGTTTCAAAAAAATGGAGTATGGGACGAAAAACGGGGTGTGCGTCTAAAAATGTTGTTGTTCGGGTTAAAATTGGGATCAAAACAGAAGAAATTTTGTCTCGGTGAAAAAAAATAGCGTTCGGCTAAAAAATAGGAGTCTGTATCGAAAATACTGTACGGGTCGAAAAATAATTTCTGAAACGACAAAATGCTAAATGTTATATAATACGAAAAAATGCAGTGGGTCGGTTGTTTCTGTCCAAAAATGGTGTCTTGTTCGTAATGTGGTATGGCGGTCGAAAAGATTTTGTCTGGTTCAAAAATTGGGGTATGGGTCGAAAAATGTCATCTTGGCCGAAAAATTATATCGGGGGTCGAAAAATGGTGCCTGGGTATAAAAAATGGTTCTCTCTCAAAAATGTAATCAATGTCGAAAAAATGTTATTTGCGTATGAGAATGGTGTTTAGGTCAAGAAAATACTGCCCGATCTGAAAATATTGGCTGGGTCGAAAAACTGCAATCTTAGTCGAAGAAGTTGTATGCGTCTAGAAATGCAGTCTCGGTCGAAAAATGATAACTGGGCCTAAAAAATGAGAGTCTGTATCGAAAATATTATTTGGATAAAAAATATGAAGTGTGGGTCGAAAATGATGCGTGGGTCAAAAAATGGTGCCCGGTTCGACAAATGGGGTGCGTGTCGAAAATTGCTGTTTAGGTCAGAAAATGATGACCGGGTCGAAATATGTTGTTTGGGTCTACAAAATTGGTTCTGTTAAGTTTGTGTCATTTTGGAAATTATAATATGGGTACTAGTATTATTTTGGGTAATAGGAAATGTTTATTTTATTTTATTTTTTTTTTGGGTTTTCAGTTCTGCTTGGTATCTGGACTTTAATTTGTTACTGGTTGATGGTGGATTAGCTATAGATAATCATAACCCTCTTGGTGTGATAAGGACACCTTGGGTAAGCTTAAGATGTCTCACCTCCCCATTGGTTATTTGTTTTCTTTCTTTTTAATGGATGGGTGAGATTAGCTTAAATTCACCCCCCCCTTATTAGCTTCACCCCTATATAAGCCCTTCTATGACCTTATTTGACCCTCATTTTCTACCACTCTTTCTCTCTCTCTCTGTGAGTGTCTCAGCTGGCCTTGCTGGGTGAGTTTGGTAGGGGTGTTGGTGAAGTTTTTGGTGGATCATTGTTGGGGGAAATGTGTGGGTTATTCAGGTATGTGGAATAGCTTGTGTATGCTTGTATTATGTTATTCACCCTCCCTAATCCTTTCTCCCTCTCTCTGTTTGCCCTGTTTTGTGTGGACCAGCTGGGTTTAGGATGAGGAGAAAGCTTGGTGATGGGAGTCTTGTGTAATACTTAGAGAGGTAAGACAATCTTTCTTGAAAACTCTGTAATATTAGCATAGAGGCATATTCGGATGATTGGGTCTTCATGTTCCAAGATCATTCTCATGTCCAGATTCTATATATGAGATTTGGGATTATAATGTTATCTGTGTCTGAAGTTATAAGCTGATTCATGAGACTGCCCAGATTCGCGTAGGAAATGACCAGCTTCGAAAGTTATTTCTTTTCGGGCATATAGAGGCTTAATTAGACTCAGATGTCTTCATGGATTATGATCCTCACATGTGAATGAATGTGTGTAAATTATTTCAGAATTTTTGGACGTGTACTTGGTGCTGAGATGAGAAAAGTTCATGGGTGTTTGGGGGTTGATGAGCCAGTTTTAGCATGTTTTAGTTTTATGTTTTTATGCATGCTGAGGGCAATATCTGGAGCTGGTGTCTAATGAAATATACTTGTATGTGTATAAGGAGATACCATATTTAATTTGAGTACCATTGGCTGTAGGATCTAGAAGTTATTGTACTTCTTGCAAGTTGTGCTGTCATGAGAGTGCATCGTGCCCTTCCCCACCTCCGCTCTACTCATTGTCCCACATCGACTCCTCGTGGATTGAACGAGTGACGGTCTGGTATTGGTGAGTGGTCCGACCCATGCAATAGAAGTTATAATAACATGCTTGTTAGGTACTATGGTATATTTTATGCAATGGAATGATCCTATAGAGAACCTATTTGGGTTATATTGCTTGTATATGATGATGGATGTGCTTTGTAGGATTAAATACTATGTTGTAGGATCACTTGCACATACTTATTGATATACCCCTTCGAATTAACTATAATTTTTGCCTCTACTTGTCTTTACATCATGTTGCATGTTTAGTGAGTGCGGATAAGGATTTGACCCAAACAGCCTTTCCCTGCGTCATCGTGATGCACCTATTAGGAATTCTATGGATTCCAACTAGCTAGTTATCGAGTATGGTATACGTTGATCAATGTGATCACCGCGAGTGTGGAGCGTATCACCCCGGCGTCATCGTGCGTTGAAGCTACCCAGTGTCGGAGCTACCCTGTGAGGTGCCTCCCCATGACTGGTACCGTCGTGGGCAGGCTGCCAGGGAGAGGGCTACCTGGGAGAGGGCTACCGGATGATGTTGGGTGACTGTGGAGTATTCGTTGGTAACTTATTGTGTATTCGTTAAGTATTGATTATGTATTATCTTCATTGTGTGGTGGTTGGCTATTCACTGAGCTTTTAGCTCATCCCTCTCTTTCCTTTGTTTCTCTTCAGTGGAGGCAGAGCAGGTCACGAAGGCGGAGCTCCCGTGAGGTGTTTCTTGGCTGACTTTGTTACGTCCGTCTTTTGAGGTTAGCGAGCGAGGTCGTCAGCAGTCTTGTTGTTTGTATATATTCCTTTTTGGTGCATGGGCACAGGTTGTATGTATTCCCTTGTTGATCAGACTTGGCTCACACAGGACAGTGATTGTATACCCTCTGTCTGTAATAATATTTTTGGTTACAGACTTGTATATATTATGCTTATGCTTCTCAGCCTAGTATTTGCTCTATCAGTCCTTATATGTGGATATCTTGTTAGCCTCCTGTATGATATTCTGATATTGCTATTATTGTTACAAACCGGGGACGGCCGCCCTGGGGCGTAACAAAGTTGGTATCAGAGCCTGGTCCTGTCTGAGCCTAAGTCGGGTCGTGTAGTTGAGTCATAGGATTCCTATTTGAGTATTCTGATCCTAGTGCCTCGTTCTATAGGTTGCTGACATGCCTCCTCGCGTCAAGGGACGTGGACGTGGTCGCCCGAGAGCTTCCAGAGCTTCTGGTCCTGTTGATGGAGCTGGGACTGATGCGGAGTCCTCTGCCTTGGGGCCAAGACCTGAGCCGGAGCCTCCCGCTTGGGCTCATGCCTTCACTCGCCTCGCCGATATGTTGGAGACTCAGTCGAGGGTGTTGGAGGAGCAGTCTCGTGAGATTAGGGCATTGCGTGAGGCCCGTCAGGCGGCTCCGCAGATGCCAGCTGTGCCAGACCCACCGATTGCGCCTGAGGTGCCAAGGGATGATGTGGAAATTCCTGTAGCAGTAGATCAAAGACCCCTCGAGGCGGTGGAGGAGCATCGTGTGGAGGCTCGGGACCATAAGTCCGACCTCTCTACTTTTTTGAAGCTCCATCCCCCATCTTTCCATGGTGTGACGGAGGACCCCCTTGCTCCAGAAAGGTGGTTGCGAGAGATTGATAAGATTTTCTCTACCATGCGTTGCACGGATTGTCAACGTATCACTCTAGCCACGTTCATGTTAAAGGACGATGCAGCGGATTGGTGGGCCACCCGTTCAGTCGATATTCCTGGAGGTGTGGAGCAGTTGACCTGGACCGGGTTCCGTGACCTATTCTTGGGTGAATATTTCCCTTTCCCGACGCGGCAGCGGGTGATGCAGGAGTTTGAACAGTTAACGCAGGGGTCTATGTCAGTGGCGTCTTATTCAGCGAGATTCACGACGCTATCACGTTACGCTCCTGCCCTTGTTGCTGATGAGGAGACACGCTGCAGACGCTTTGAGATGGGGCTCAATAGCAGGATTAGGGTGCATGTTACGTCACAGGCATTGACGAGTTTCAGTGCCTTGTTATCGCGCGCTATGACTGTCGAGCGCGACCTTGGGGCACCCCCGGTGAGTCAGACATCCCTAGCAGGCCAAGATCATCCTCGTCAACAAGGTGATGGACGCCGCGATGCTCGCAATAAGCGTCGCCGCTCGATCGATCAACTGTCTCCCCTGCCCCTACTACTGTGCCAACACAGGGTGTTGCGCCTACCGCCGTTGTCCCAGTTCAGGCAAGAGCCCCCGAACAGCGCCGATGTTACCATTGCCAGCGTGTTGGGCACATTGCGCGATTCTGTCCTGATGCTGGACGACCACGAGTTTATGATCCAAGGTTCCAGCAGCAGCAGCCGCGCCAGCCGCAACCGCAGCGTCAGCAACAGCCACCGCAGGGCGGTCGCGTGGATCAGAGGAGACCACCTCAGCAGCGGGATCGACAGATTCAGCCCCCACCACAGTTAGTTCCAGGCCGGGTAGCAGCACTCACTGTTGATGAGGCACAAGCATCAGGTAGCGTGGTCCAAGGTACTGTTATGATCTCCCAGTACCCTGCTTATGCCTTGTTTGATTCTGGGGCCACGCATTCTTTTATCTCTCCTGCTTTTGCCTGCCGTGTGGGAGCGGTGTCGGATCCCCTCCCAATTGCATTAGAGATTGCGTTGCCAGTAGGCGAACGTATTATTCTTAGTACAGTTTATCGGAGTTGTTTAGTATCGATAGAAGAATATGAGTTTGCAGTAGACTTAGTAGAGCTTGCTATGTCGGATTTTGACATCATCCTAGGGATGGATTGGCTCTCTGCTTGCCATGCCAGCATTGACTGTTTTAGGAAAACAGTAGTGTTCCGCATCCCTGGCCGAAGGACCTTCCAGTTTGTTGGCAAACAAGACCGAGCTCCATTGGGATTTGTGTCCTCCCTCCGAGCATGGAAGCTCCTCCAGGGCGGATGCGAGGGGTATTTGGCATATGTATCAGCTATCGATGCACCCTCGAAGGCAGGCATCAATGAGACCCCAATTGTGGCAGAATATCCTGAGGTCTTTCCTGATGATCTTCCAGGACTACCACCGGACCGTGAAATTGAGTTTGAGATCAATCTGGTTCCGGGTACCGAGCCGATTTCAAAGGCTCCGTATCGGATGGCTCCTGCCGAACTGCGTGTGCTCAAGGAGCAATTGGCAGAATTATTGGAGAAGGGGTTCGCACGTCCGAGTGTGTCTCCTTGGGGAGCCCCCGTGCTGTTCGTGAGGAAGAAGGATGGTTCGCTGCGTCTTTGTATTGATTACAGGCAGCTGAACCAGCGGACAGTGAAGAACAAGTACCCCCTTCCGCGAATTGATGATCTGTTTGACCAGCTTCAGGGAGCATGTGTCTTCTCCAAGATCGATCTTCGCTCGGGGTACTATCAATTGAAGATCCGTGAGTCAGATATTCCAAAGACGGCGTTTCGAACCCGCTACGGGCATTATGAGTTCCTAGTGCTACCGTTCGGGTTGACGAATGCACCGGCGGCCTTCATGGATCTTATGAATCGGGTGTTTAGACCCTTTTTGGACTCCTTCGTGGTTGTCTTCATTGATGACATCCTGATCTACTCGAAGAGTCATGAGGAGCACGCAGTCCACCTTCGCACGGTCTTGGAGACTTTGGCTCGACATCAGTTGTACGCCAAGTTCAGCAAGTGCGAGTTTTGGTTGGAACGCGTGGCCTTTTTGGGCCATGTAATTTCCGGTGAGGGAATATCCGTGGACCCGGAGAAGACGCTTGCTGTGGCGAATTGGCGGCGACCGTCGAATCCCACAGAGATCCGGAGTTTCTTGGGATTGGCAGGTTACTACCGGAGATTTGTGGAGGGTTTCTCCAAGATTGCTGTTCCCCTGACCCACCTCACACGGAAGGGTGTTCGGTTTGAGTGGTCCCCAGCTTGTGAGGAGAGCTTCCTGGAGTTGAAGCGAAGGCTCACATCGGCGCCAGTTCTTACCATTCCTTGTGGGAGTGGTGGTTTCACAGTCTACTCCGATGCGTCACGGTTGGGGTTGGGCTGTGTCCTGATGCAACACGGTAAAGTGGTAGCTTACGCATCGCGTCAATTGAAGCCCCATGAACAGAATTACCCCACCCACGACTTGGAGCTAGCAGCGATTATCTTCGCAGTAAAGATTTGGAGGCATTATTTGTATGGTGAGCAGTTTGAACTCTTCACGGACCACAAGAGCCTTACATATTTGCAATCCCAGCCGGAGCTCAACATGCGTCAGCGACGCTGGATTGAATTCCTGAAGGACTATGACTGCAACATTGCCTACCATCCAGGTAAGGCAAATGTTGTGGCCGATGCTCTCAGCAGGCAGCCACTGGGCTTGATTTCACATCTGGTAGTCCGTCGTTGGCGACTATTGGAGGAGGCCGCGAATTTGTTGAGTATCAAGGAGACGAAAACTGGCAATTTGTTGGCTCGACTAGTGGTTCAGCCAGTTCTGCTGGATGAGATCCGCATGGCACAAGGGCGAGATCCTCACTTCCTGGTCCTATCAGAGGGCGTCACTCGAGGTGAGCGACCGGACTATCAGATTGGCGGGGATGGCATCTTGAGATTCAGGGGTAGAATTTGCATCCCCAATGACACAGAGCTGAAGCAGAAGATCTTGGATGAGGCTCATCGTTCCCGTTACATGGTGCATCCTGGTAGCACAAAAATGTATCGGAGCCTCCGTCATGGTTACTGGTGGCGTGGTATGAAGGCTGATGTTGGAAGTTTTGTCGCTCGTTGCTTGGTTTGCCAACAGGTGAAGACGGAGCATCAGCGTCCCGCTGGGAAGCTACAGTCCATTGAGATTCCTCAGTGGAAGTGGGAGCACATTACCATGGACTTTGTGTCGGGCTTGCCAAAGTCACGTTCTGGTCGCGATACCATCTGGGTAATCATAGATCGACTGACTAAGTCCGCACACTTTCTTCCCATCCGACTCACCGATTCCCTGGACACCTTGGCACGATTATTTATCTCTGAGATTGTTCGTCTACACGGTACCCCTGTTAGTATCATTTCGGATCGAGATGCGAGATTCACTTCGAGGTTCTGGGGTAGTCTTCAGCATGCCCTGGGTACGACCTTGCATTTCAGTACCGCATTCCATCCACAGACAGATGGTCAGTCAGAGAGGACAATTCTGACCTTGGAGGACATGTTGCGTGCATGCGTCCTTGATTTTGGGGGTAGTTGGGAAGGGCATCTTCCGTTAGTGGAGTTTGCCTATAACAACAGCTACCATTCAAGCATTCAGATGGCACCGTATGAGGCTCTCTATGGTCGCAGCTGCAGATCTCCTTTGTGTTGGGACGAGGTTGGAGAGCGTCAGCTTGAAGGGCCAGAGATTGTCCAGCGGACCTCTGAGCAAGTCAGATTGATTCGGGAGCGCATCCGCACTGCCCAGAGTCGCCAGAAGAGCTATGCTGATCATCGACGTCGTGACCTCACCTTTGAGGTTGGAGATCATGTGTTTCTGAAGGTGTCCCCACGCAAGGGCATCTTCCGTTTTGGCATTCGGGGAAAGCTAAGTCCGCGGTTCATCGGCCCATTTTTAGTGCTTGAGAGGATTGGGGAGGTGGCCTATAGGGTGGCCTTGCCCCCACAGCTATCGCACGCTCATGATGTTTTTCATGTATCCCAGCTGAGGCAGTATGTCCATGATCCGTCGCACATCATTTCGCATGAGCCTCTCGTTTTCGAGCCGGATTTATCCTTCGTTGAGCAACCTATTGAGATATTAGATCAGCGTGAGAAGAGGCTCCGCACCAAAACCGTGTCATTGGTCAAGGTGCGTTGGCAGCATCGATCGGGTGCCGAGGCCACTTGGGAGCGAGAGGACATCATGCGTGTCTCTTATCCACATCTTTTCCCTTCTTAGTCTGTAATTTTGGGGACAAAATTTCCTAAGGAGGGGAGAATGTTAAGTTTGTGTCATTTTGGAAATTATAATATGGGTACTAGTATTATTTTGGGTAATAGGAAATGTTTATTTTTTTTTTTTTTTTTTGGGTTTTCAGTTCTGCTTGGTATCTGGACTTTAATTTGTTACTGGTTGATGGTGGATTAGCTATAGATAATCATAACCCTCTTGGTGTGATAAGGACACCTTGGGTAAGCTTAAGATGTCTCACCTCCCCATTGGTTATTTGTTTTCTTTTTTTTAATGGATGGGTGAGATTAGCTTAAATTCACCCCCCCTTATTAGCTTCACCCCTATATAAGCCCTTCTATGACCTTATTTTATACAAACCCTCATTTTCTACCACTCTTTCTCTCTCTCTCTGTGAGTGTCTCAGCTGGCCTTGCTGGGTGAGTTTGGTAGGGGTGTTGGTGAAGTTTTTGGTGGATCATTGTTGGGGGAAATGTGTGGGTTATTCAGGTATGTGGAATAGCTTGTGTATGCTTGTATTATGTTATTCACCCTCCCTAATCCTTTCTCCCTCTCTCTGTTTGCCCTGTTTTGTGTGGACCAGCTGGGTTTAGGATGAGGAGAAAGCTTGGTGATGGGAGTCTTGTGTAATACTTAGAGAGGTAAGACAATCTTTCTTGAAAACTCTGTAATATTAGCATAGAGGCATATTCGGATGATTGGGTCTTCATGTTCCAAGATCATTCTCATGTCCAGATTCTATATATGAGATTTGGGATTATAATGTTATCTGTGTCTGAAGTTATAAGCTGATTCATGAGACTGCCCAGATTCGCGTAGGAAATGACCAGCTTCGAAAGTTATTTCTTTTCGGGCATATAGAGGCTTAATTAGACTCAGATGTCTTCATGGATTATGATCCTCACATGTGAATGAATGTGTGTAAATTATTTCAGAATTTTTGGACGTGTACTTGGTGCTGAGATGAGAAAAGTTCATGGGTGTTTGGGGGTTGATGAGCCAGTTTTAGCATGTTTTAGTTTTATGTTTTTATGCATGCTGAGGGCAATATCTGGAGCTGGTGTCTAATGAAATATACTTGTATGTGTATAAGGAGATACCATATTTAATTTGAGTACCATTGGCTGTAGGATCTAGAAGTTATTGTACTTCTTGCAAGTTGTGCTGTCATGAGAGTGCATCGTGCCCTTCCCCACCTCCGCTCTACTCATTGTCCCACATCGACTCCTCGTGGATTGAACGAGTGACGGTCTGGTATTGGTGAGTGGTCCGACCCATGCAATAGAAGTTATAATAACATGCTTGTTAGGTACTATGGTATATTTTATGCAATGGAATGATCCTATAGAGAACCTATTTGGGTTATATTGCTTGTATATGATGATGGATGTGCTTTGTAGGATTAAATACTATGTTGTAGGATCACTTGCACATACTTATTGATATACCCCTTCGAATTAACTATAATTTTTGCCTCTACTTGTCTTTACATCATGTTGCATGTTTAGTGAGTGCGGATAAGGATTTGACCCAAACAGCCTTTCCCTGCGTCATCGTGATGCACCTATTAGGAATTCTATGGATTCCAACTAGCTAGTTATCGAGTATGGTATACGTTGATCAATGTGATCACCGCGAGTGTGGAGCGTATCACCCCGGCGTCATCGTGCGTTGAAGCTACCCAGTGTCGGAGCTACCCTGTGAGGTGCCTCCCCATGACTGGTACCGTCGTGGGCAGGCTGCCAGGGAGAGGGCTACCTGGGAGAGGGCTACCGGATGATGTTGGGTGACTGTGGAGTATTCGTTGGTAACTTATTGTGTATTCGTTAAGTATTGATTATGTATTATCTTCATTGTGTGGTGGTTGGCTATTCACTGAGCTTTTAGCTCATCCCTCTCTTTCCTTTGTTTCTCTTCAGTGGAGGCAGAGCAGGTCACGAAGGCGGAGCTCCCGTGAGGTGTTTCTTGGCTGACTTTGTTACGTCCGTCTTTTGAGGTTAGCGAGAGAGGTCGTCAGCAGTCTTGTTGTTTGTATATATTCCTTTTTGGTGCATGGGCACAGGTTGTATGTATTCCCTTGTTGATCAGACTTGGCTCACACAGGACAGTGATTGTATACCCTCTGTCTGTAATAATATTTTTGGTTACAGACTTGTATATATTATGCTTATGCTTCTCAGCCTAGTATTTGCTCTATCAGTCCTTATATGTGGATATCTTGTTAGCCTCCTGTATGATATTCTGATATTGCTATTATTGTTACAAACCGGGGACGGCCGCCCTGGGGCGTAACAGGTTCATCGTCAAAATATGGTGTCTGGGTTAAAAAATGGAGTCTAGATCGGAAAAATGTGTGCGTGTTGAAAAAATATATGTCAATTCGAAAATGATGTTTCGGACAAAAAAATGGGGTCTGTGTCGAATATATTGTCTCGGTCGAAAAAAAGTTGTCTGGGTGAAAAATGGAGTCTAGGTTGAAAATTTTTTCCCGATACGAAAAAATTCTATCCAGGTCGAAAAAATGGCGTCAAAATTGTGTGTGCGTCAAAAAAAGTTGTCTCGGTCATAAATATGTTTTCTAGGTTGAAAAATGGTGTGAAAAATTTTGTCCATGTCGAAAAAGTTTATCTGCGTGTAAGAATGGTGTTTCGGTCAAAAAACAGGGTCTGGTTCTAAAATATTGGTTGAGTCGAAAAAATGTAGCCTTACACGAAAATGCTGTATGGTCAAAAAAATGAGCTACTTTGTCAAAAATATAGTTTGGATCGAAAAATGGGTTCTCAGTTGGAATAAACAGTGTGTTAGTTGAGAAAATGATGACGGGGTTGCTAAATGTTGTCTTGGTGAAAAAAATGGCGTTCGGCTAAAAAATAGGAGTCTATATCGAAAATACTTTACGGGTCAAAAAATAATTTCTAAAACGACAAAATGCTAAATGTTGTATAATACGATAAAATGCAATCAACGTCAAGAAAATGGTATCTCAATAAAAAAAATGGACTCTGGGTCAAAAAATGTTGTGCGGGTCGGTTTCTTCTGTCCAAAAACGGTGTCTTGTTCGTATTGTGGTGTGGCGGTCGAAAAGATTGTGCCTGGTTAAAAAATTGGGGTATGGGTCGAAAAATATCATTTCGACCGTAAAATTATATCGTGGGTCGAAAAATGGTGCCTGGGTAAAAAAAATGGGTTCTTTGTAAAAAGACGTTATCATTGTCAAAAAAAAGTTATCTACACATGACAATGGTGTTCAGGTCGAGAAAATACTGCTTGATGTGAAATTATTGGTTGGGTCGAAAAAAACGCAGTTTTAGTAAAAAATTCTGTATGGGTCGACAAATGCATTCTCTGTTGAGAAGTGATGCCTGGGTTGAAAAAGGAGCGCCTTTGTCGAAAATATAATTTGGACAAAAAAGTGCGGTCTCGGTTGGAATAAATGGTGTGTCGGTCGAGAAAATGATGACGGTGTTCGTAAATGTTGTCTATTTCAAAAAAATGGCGTACTGGACGAAAAACGGTGGTCGAAAAATGTTGTCCGGGTCAAAATATTGTCTAGGCCAAAAAATGGGATCGAAGCCGAAGAAATTTTGTCTGGGTGAAAAAAAATAGCGTTCGCCTCAAAAATAGGAGACTGTATCAAAAATACTGTACGGGCCAAAAATAATTTCTGAAACGACAAAATGCTATATATTGTATAATACTAAAAAATGCAGTCCACGTCAAGAAAATGGTACCTGAATAAAAAAAATTGGACTTTGGGTCAAAAAATGTTGTGCGGGTCGGTTGTTTTTGTCCAAAAATGGTGTCTTGTTCGTAATGTGGTGTGGCGGTCGAAAAGATTTTGCCTGGTTCAAAATTGGGGTATGGTCGAAAAATGTCATTTTGGCCGAAAAATTTTATCGGGGTCGAAAAACGGTGCCTAGGTATAAAAAATGGTTCTCTGTAAAAAATGTAATCAATGTCAAAAAAATGTTATCTGCGTATGAGAATGGTGTTCAGGTCAAGAAAATACTGCCTGATCTGAAAATATTGGCTGGGTCAAAAACTGCAATCTTAGTCGAAGAAGTTGTATGCGTCGAGAAATGCAGTCTCGGTTGAAAAATGATGCCTGGGCATAAAAAATGAGAATATGTATCGAAAAGTTTATTTGGATAAAAAATATGAAGTGTGGGTCGAAAATGATGCGTGGGTCAAAAAATGGTGCCCGGTTCGATAAATGGGGTGCGTGTCGAAAAATGCTGTTTAGGTCAGAAAATGATGACCGGGTCGAAATATGTTGTTTGTGTCTACAAAATTGGTTCATCGTCAAAATATGGTGTCCGGGTTAAAAAATGGAGTCTCGATAAAAAAAAAAGTGCGCGTGTTGAAAAAATATATGTCAATTCGAAAATGATGTTCCGGACAAAAAAATGGGGTCTGTGTCGAAAATATTGTCTCGATCGAAAAAAGTTGTCTGGGTGAAAAATGGAGTCTAGGTTGAAAAAATATTCCCGATACGAAAAAATTCTTTCTAGGTCGAAAAAATGGAGTCTGGGACAAAAACATTTGTGCACGTCGAAAAAAGTGGTCATGGTCCAAAATATGTTTTCTAGGTTGGAAAATGGTGTGGAAAATGTAGTCCATGTCGAAAAAAAATTATCTGCGTATAAGAATGGTGTTTAGGTAAAAAAAACAGGTCCTGGTTCGAAAATATTGGTTAAGTCGAAAAAAGGAAACCTTAGTCGAAAATGTTGTATGGCTCAAAAATCAGTTTCTGTTGAAAAATGATTCCTGGGTCAAAAAAATGAGCTTGTGTCAAAAATATAATTTGGATCGAAAAATGGGGTCTCAGTTGGACTAAATAGTGTGTTAGTCGAGAAAAAGATGACGGCGTTGCTAAATGTTGTTTGTTTCAAAAAATGGAGTATGGGACGAAAAACGGGGTATGCGTCAAAAAATGTTGTTCGGGTTAAAATATTGTGTCTAGGCCGAAAATTGGGATCAAAGCAGAAGAAATTTTGTCTCGGTGAAAAAAATAGCGTACGGCTAAAAAAATTGGAGTATGTATCAAAAATACTGTACAGGTCGAAAAATAATTTCTGAAACGACCAAATTTTAAATGTTGTATAATACAAAAAAATGCAGTCCACGTCAAGAAAATGGTAATTAAAAAAAAATTGGACTTTGGGTCAAAAAATGTTGTGCGGGTCGGTTGTTTCTGTCCAAAAATGTGTCTTGTTTGTAATGTGGTGTGGCGGTCGAAAAGATTTTGCCTGGTTCAAATATTGGGGTATGGGTCGAAAAATGTCATCTTGGCCACAAAATTATATCGGGGGTCGAAAAATGGTGCCTGGGTATAAAAAATGGTTCTCTCTCAAAAATGTAATACATGGCGAAAAAATGTTATCTGCGTATGAGAATGGTGTTCAGGTCAAGAGAATACCGCCTGATCTGAAAATATTGGCTGGGTCGAAAAGCTACAATCTCAGTCGAAGAAGTTATATGCGTCTAGAAATGCAGTCTCGGTTGAAAAATGATGCCTGGGCCTAAAAAATGAGAGTCTGTATCGAAAATATTATTTGGATAAAAAATATGAAGTGTGGGTCGAAAACGATGTGTGGGTAAAAAAATGGTGCCCGGTTCGACAAATGGGGTGCGTGTCGAAAATTGCTGTTTAGGTCAGAAAATGATGACCGGGTTGAATAATGTTGTTTGGGTCTACAAAATTGGTTCATCTTCAAAATATGGTGTCTGGGTTAAAAATGGAGTCTCGATAGGAAAAATGTGTGAGGGGCTGAAAAAATATATGTCAATTCGAAAATGATGTTTCGGACAAAAAAATGGGGTCTGTGTCGAATATATTGTCTCAGTCAAAAAAAAGTTGTCTGGGTGAAAAATGGAGTCTAGGTTGAAAGTTTTTTCCCAATACGAAAAAATTCTATCCAGGTCGAAAAAATGGTGTCTGAGTAAAAAAATGGAGTCTAGGGCAAAAAATTGTGTGTGTCGAAAAAAGTTGTCTCGGTCATAAATACGTTTTCTAGGTTGAAAAATGGTGTGAAAAATGTTGTCCATGTCGAAAAAATTTTATCTGCGTATATGAATGGTGTTTCGGTCAAAAAACAGGGCCTGGTTCTAAAATATTGGTTGAGTCGAAAAAATGCAGCCTTAGTCGAAAATAGAGTATGGGTCAACAAATGCAATTTCTGTTGAAAAATGATGCCTCGGTCAAAAAAATAAGCTTCTTTGTCAAAAATTTAGATTGGATCGAAAAATGGGGTCTCAGTTGGAATAAATAGTGTGTAAGTCGAGAAAATGATGACGACGTTGCTAAATGTTGTTTGTTTCAAAAAAATGGAGTATGGGACGAAAAACGGGGTGTGCGTCTAAAAATGTTGTTGTTCGGGTTAAAATTGGGATCAAAACAGAAGAAATTTTGTCTCGGTGAAAAAAAATAGCGTTCGGCTAAAAAATAGGAGTCTGTATCGAAAATACTGTACGGGTCGAAAAATAATTTCTGAAACGACAAAATGCTAAATGTTATATAATACGAAAAAATGCAGTGGGTCGGTTGTTTCTGTCCAAAAATGGTGTCTTGTTCGTAATGTGGTATGGCGGTCGAAAAGATTTTGTCTGGTTCAAAAATTGGGGTATGGGTCGAAAAATGTCATCTTGGCCGAAAAATTATATCGGGGGTCGAAAAATGGTGCCTGGGTATAAAAAATGGTTCTCTCTCAAAAATGTAATCAATGTCGAAAAAATGTTATTTGCGTATGAGAATGGTGTTTAGGTCAAGAAAATACTGCCCGATCTGAAAATATTGGCTGGGTCGAAAAACTGCAATCTTAGTCGAAGAAGTTGTATGCGTCTAGAAATGCAGTCTCGGTCGAAAAATGACAACTGGGCCTAAAAAATGAGAGTCTGTATCGAAAATATTATTTGGATAAAAAATATGAAGTGTGGGTCGAAAATGATGCGTGGGTCAAAAAATGGTGCCCGGTTCGACAAATGGGGTGCGTGTCGAAAATTGCTGTTTAGGTCAGAAAATGATGACCGGGTCGAAATATGTTGTTTGGGTCTACAAAATTGGTTCATCGTCAAAATATGGTGTCTGGGTTAAAAAATGGAGTCTAGATCGGAAAAATGTGTGCGTGTTGAAAAAATATATGTCAATTCGAAAATGATGTTTCGGACAAAAAAATGGGGTCTGTGTCGAATATATTGTCTCGGTCGAAAAAAAGTTGTCTGGGTGAAAAATGGAGTCTAGGTTGAAAATTTTTTCCCGATACGAAAAAATTCTATCCAGGTCGAAAAAATGGCGTCAAAATTGTGTGTGCGTCAAAAAAAGTTGTCTCAGTCATAAATATGTTTTCTAGGTTGAAAAATGGTGTGAAAAATTTTGTCCATGTCGAAAAAAGTTTATCTACGTGTAAGAATGGTGTTTCGGTCAAAAAACAGGGTCTGGTTCTAAAATATTGGTTGAGTCGAAAAAATGCAGCCTTACACGAAAATGCTGTATGGGTCAAAAAAATGAGCTACTTTGTCAAAAATATAGTTTGGATCGAAAAATGGGTTCTCAGTTGGAATAAACAGTGTGTTAGTTGAGAAAATGATGACGGCGTTGCTAATTGTTGTTTGTTTCAAAAAAATGGAGTATGGGACGAAAAACGGGGTGTGAGTAAAAAAATGTTGTACGGGTTAAAATATTGTGTCTAGGCCGAAAAATGGGATCAAGATATTTTGTCTCGGTGAAAAAAAATGGCGTTCGTCTAAAAAATAGGAGTCTGTATCGAAAATACTGTATGGGTCAAAAAACAATTTCTAAAACGACAAAATGCAATCAACGTCAAGAAAATGGTATCTCGTTAAAAAAAATGGACTCTGGGTCAAAAAATGTTGTGCGGGTTGATTTTTTCTGTCCAAAAAAGGTGTCTTGTTCGTAATCTGGTGTGGCGGTCGAAAAGATTGTGCCGGGTTAAAAAATTGGGGTCTGGGTCGAAAATTATCATCTCGGCCGTAAAATTATATCGGGGGTCTAAAAATGGTGCCTGGGTAAAAAAAAATGGGTTCTCTGTAAAAAAATGTTATCATTGTCAAAAAAAAGTTATCTACGCATGACAATGGTGTTCAGGTCGACAAAATACTGCTTGAAGTGAAATTATTGGTTGGGTCAAAAGAACGCAGTTTTAGTAAAAAATTCTGTATGGGTCGACAAATGCATTCTTGATTGAGAAATGATGCCTGGGTCGAAAAAAGGAGCGTCTTTGTCGAAAATATAATTTGGATCGAAAAATGCGGTCTCGGTTGGAATAAATGGTGTGTCTGTCGAGAAAATGATGACGGTGTTCGTAAATGTTGTCTATTTCAAAAAAATGGTGTACTGGACGAAAAATGGTGGTTGAAAAATGTTGTCTGGGTCAAAATATTTTCTAGGCCAAAAAATGGGATCGAAGCTGAAAATTTTTTATCTCGGTGAAAAAAAATAGCGTTCGCCTAAAAAATAGGAGACTGTATCAAAAATACTGTACGGGTCAAAAAATAATTTATGAAACGACAAAATGCTAAATATTGTATAATACTAAAAAATGCAGTCCACGTCAAGAAAATGGTACCTGAATAAAAAAAAATTGGACTTTGGGTCAAAAAATGTTGTGCGGGTCGGTTGTTTTTGTCCAAAAATGGTGTCTTGTTCGTATTGTGGTGTGGCGGTCGAAAAGATTTTGCCTGGTTCAAAAATTGGGGTATGGGTCGAAAAATGTCATCTTGGCCGAAAATTTTGATCAGGGGTCGAAAAATGGTGCCTGGGTATAAAAAATGGTTCTCTGTAAAAAATGTAATCAATGTCGAAAAAATGTTATCTGCGTATGAGAATGGTGTTCAGCTCAAGAAAATACTGCATGATCTGAAAATATTGGCTGGGTCAAAAAACTGCAATCTCAGTCGAAGAAGTTGTATGAGTCTAGAAATGCAGCCTCGGTCGAAAAATGATGCCTGGGCCTAAAAAATGAGAGTCTGTATCGAAAATATTATTTGGATAAAAAATATGAAGTGTGGGTCGAAAATGATGCGTGGGTCAAAAAATGGTGCCCGGTTCGACAAATGGGGTGCGTGTCAAAAATTACTGTTTAGGTCAGAAAATGATGCCCGGATCAAAATATGTTGTTTGGGTCTACAAAATTGGTTCATCGTCAAAATATGGTGTCTGGGTTAAAAAATGGCGTCTCGATAGGAAAAATGTGTGCGTGTTGAAAAAATATATGTCAATTCAAAAATGATGTTTCAGGCAAAAAAATGGGGTCTGTGTCGAATATATTGTCTCGGTCGAAAAAAAGTTGTCTGGGTGAAAAATGGAGTCTAGGTTGAAATTTTTTTCACGATACGAAAAAATTCTATCCAGGTCGAAAAAATGGTGTCTGAGTAAAAAAATGGAGTCTGGGACAAAAAATTGTGTGTGCGTCGAAAAAAGTTGTCTCGGTCATAAATATGTTTTCTAGGTTGAAAAATGGTGTGAAAAATGTTGTCCATGTCGAAAAATTTTATCTGCGTATAAAAATGGTGTTTTGATAAAAAAATAGGGCCTGGTTCTAAAATATTGGATTAGTAGAAAAAATGCAGCCTTAGACGAAAATGTTGTATGGGTCAAAAAAATGAGCTTCTTTGTCGAAAATATGGTTTGGATCGAAAAATGGGTTCTCAGTTGGAATAAACAGTGTGTTAGTTGAGAAAATGATGACGGTGTTGCTAAATGTTGTCTGTTTAAAAAAAAAGGAGTACGGGACGAAAAAACGGGGTGTGGGTCGAAAAATGTTGTCTAGGTCAAAATATTGTGTCTAGGCAGAAAAATGGGATCGAAGCCGAAGAAATTTTGTCTGGGTGAAAAAAAAATTGCATTCGGCTAAAAAATAGGAGTCTATATCGAAAATACTGTACGGGTCGAAAAAAAATTTATGAAATAACAAAATGCTAAATGTTGTATAATATGAAAAAATGCAGGCCACGTCAAGAAAATGGTATCTGAATAAAAAAAATTGCAATTTGGGTTGAAAAATGTTGTGCGGGTAGGTTTTTTCTGTCCAAAAATGTTGTCTTGTTCGTAATGTCATGTGGCGTTCGAAAAGATTTTGCCTGGTTCAATAATTGGGGTGTGGGTCGAAAAATGTCATCTTGGCCGAAAAATTATATCGGGGGTCGAAAAATGGTGCCTTGGTCAAAAAAATGGGTACTCTGTCAAAAATGTAATCATTGTCGAAAATATGGTATATGCGTATGAGAATAGTGTTCAGGTCGAGAAAATACTGCTTGAACTGAAAATATTGGCTGGGTCAAAAAACTGCAATATCAGTCGAAAAAGTTGTATTTGTCGAGAAATGCAGTCTCGGTTGAAAAATGATGCGTGGGTCGAAAATGATGCGTGGGTCAAAAAATGGAGCCCGGCTCGAAAAATGGGGTGCATGTCAAAAAATGTTGTTTAGGACAGAAAATGATGTCTGATTTGAAATATGTTGTTTGGTTCTACAAAATGGGTTCTTGGTCGAAAAATGGTGGCCGGTTTAAAAAATGGAGTCTCAATAAGAAAAATGTGTGCCTGTTGAAAAAATATATGTAAATTCAAAAATGATATTTGGGGTAAAAAAATGGAGTCTGTGTCGAAAATAGTCTCGGATGAAAAAAAGTTGTCTGGGTGAAAAATGTAGGTTGAAAATTTTTTCCCGATACGAAAAAATGCTATGTAGGTCAAAAAAATGGTGTCTAAGTAAAAAAATGGAGTCTGGTACAAAAAATTGTGTGTGGGTCAAAAAATGTTGTCTGGGTCGAAAATATGTTTTCTAGGTCAAAAAATGTTGTGAAAAATATTGTCCATGTTCAATAAATGTAATCTACGTATAAGAATGGTGTTTACGTCAAAAAAACAGGGCCTGTTTCAAAAATATTGGTTGGGTCAAAAAATGCAATCTTAGTAAAAAATGATGTATCGGTCAAAAAGTGTAGTCTTTGTTGAAAAATGATGCTTGGTTCGAAAAAATGAGCGTCTTTGTGAAAAATATAGTTTGGATTGAAAAATGGGGTCTCGGTTGGAATAAATGGTGTGTTAGTTGAGAAAATGATGACGGCGTTGCTAAATGTTGTCTATTTCATAAAAATTGAGTGTGGGATGAAAAATGAGGTGTTGGTCGAAAAATGGTGTCCGGGTCAAAATATTGTTTGTAGGCCGAAAAATGGGATCGAAGCCGAAGAAATTTGTCTCGGTGAAACAAAAATGGAGTTCGTCTAGAAAATAGAAGCCTGTATCAGAAATACTATACGGGTCAAAAAATAATTTCTAAAACGACAAAATGCTAAATGTTGTACAATACGATAAAATGCAGTCCACGTCAAGAAAATGGTATCTGTATAAAAAAATGGACTCTGGGTCGAAAAATGTTGTGCGGGTTTGTTTTCTCTTTCAAAAAAAGGTCCCTTGTTCTTAATGTGGGGTGGCGGTCGAAAAGATTGTGCCTGGTTCAAAAATTTAGTTATGGGTTGAAAAATGTCATCTCGGCTGAAAAATTATATCGAAAAATGGTGCCTGTGTCAAAAAATTGGGTTCTCAGTAAAAATATTGTCATTGTCGAAAAAATGTTATATGCGCAGGAGAATGGTGTTCAGGTCGAGAAAATACAACCTGTAAAAAATGGGATCGAAGCCGTATAAATTTTGTTTGGGTTAAAAAAAATGGCGTTCAGCTGAAAAATAGGAGTTTGTATCATAAATATTGTACGGGTCTAAAAATAATTTCTCAAACGACAAAAATGGTGTCTTGTTCGTAAGTGGTGTGGCGGTTGAAAAGATTGTTCTTGGTTCAAAAATTGGGGTATGGGTCGAAAAAAGTCATCTCGACCGAAAAATTATATCGGGGGTCGAAAAATGTTGCCTGGGCCAAAAAAATGGGTTCTCTGTCAAAAAGTTGTCATTGTCGAAAAAATGTTATCTACGTATGAGAATGGTGTTCAGGTCGAGAAAACACTGCCATTAGGAGTCCAAATTTCGATCGGAGTCACTAAAATTTTAACTTTTAGCTACCTGCTAGGGTTTGAAGACTCTGATTAATAATCTAACTGCATATTATGGGTCCTGGTACCGTTTTGTACTGCCCATAAAATTTCGTTTAATTCCGATAACGTTTTTGGAATTATGCAGTTTCGGATTGGCATTCGGATTTGATTTTGTAAAAATCCAAGATGATGAGATAAAAATCCAAAATTATTACGAGATGTTCAGTTTTGAGATAGCTTCCATATAGAAGTGGAATTGGATCAACTGGATTCGTATATTAAAAGTTATGGGTATTTTTCCACGTATACCCCGAAGTTGAAAAATCCAGGCAGCAGCCCTGTAATATGTTTAGCCTAGATTTTGAAATAGCTGGAGAGGTTATTTGATCTGGGTGTAAACATGAAAGCTGTAGATAATCTTCTTAGCTTTCCAATGCCACTGGAATCGTGCAATTTGGAGCTGTATTGAGGAAGTTATGGTCGTTCAAGTGAAGGCTACGCAGAGTTTTTAAGTCCGAGGGCAGCTCGGTCTTTCACTCCTCTTTTGCCTATTAAACCACCCCCAAATGTTACGACCTTAGCATATTTTCCCCTCCTTTTCACACTGGTCCAGCCCCTCTTTGGGTGGAGGAAGTGGTGGTGGTGGTGGGGAAGGAGCACATAAAGAGAAGGAAGGTGAGTATACTTCTAGTTTTGTTGTTGTGTTGTTGTTTCTCCTCCTTCTCCTCCTCCCCCCATAGCTGATCCCCCCCCCCCCTTATGTTTTTCCTCCCCTGTGGACCAACAGCCCCCCAAGTGTTTGTGTTTATGCCTAAGTGAAGAAGAAGAGCAAGGAAGAGGTGGTGGTTGCGGTGGTTGCGGTCGGGGTGGCCGAGGGTGCGTTTGCGAGCCCCTACGTCCCCCTTTCCTTCCCCCCTCTCCTTTGGTGAGTTTTCTCTCTTCTTTTGTTGGTTTTAAAGCATATTAAGGGTGCTTGGGATGGATTGCATGTGAGCTGTTAGAGTTTGGGTGCATGTGGGGGCTTGGGGGGAGTGTTTTGGGGCTTGGGCGCGCGCGGGCGCACGCGCGGATGCGAGCGCACGCTGGGATGCGCGGGAGCGCGCGTGCGCACGCGCAGGGTCGCGCGTGCGTATATTGCTAGTAACCATGGAGTTCGCGTGCTGTGCCATTTTCAAGTTTTGAGGATGTGGTATATTGCTCATTAAGGGGTGATGTCTTCTTCCAATCTTCCTACTCAGGATAAGGGGCCTTGCAGGGTCAGCGTTGAGACCCGGGCTAGGGTACTCCGTGTTCCTCGTTTGGTTGTCGGGATATCCTATATCTGGACCTCATGGTGCCCTCCCAAGGTTCTTTTCCCAGTCAAGGAATACCTTTGAAGCATCAAATTGATGATGAATTTTTCCTCACTTGGAAGGTGCGACAGCGAGTGGTGACGCATACGATCGGGATTGAGTGCGTCCTTTTGCAGTTTGGTGGGCGATCGCTTATGGACCGGGATCCATAGCCCTATTTGGAGTCGCTTTGATGGATCATCGTGCATTGTAGCTGCCCGGTGTAGCAGAGTCCTGTGAGGTGCTCCCTGGGACTATCCACGACGCTTGTTGGTGTGCCCATATAACAGAGATAGCGGACATGGGAGGCTATCAGGTAGAGGCCACACCGGGAGAGTGCTACTGGATGACATCTAGAGCTTGTACTCCCCATGATGAATCTGCCCTTTGAGTGCAGGATGCTGGAGTTCCAATGAGTATAGTTGGGCGACCTGTCGGTGGCGGCATGTGAAGCACAGTTTGCGGTACTGTCCCATTTTGCCCCCACATGGGTCGTAAACGAGGAGACGCCACGCTAAGCGTTCGTGATGGGACTCAACCGCCATATCAGATAGATGACGTCGCACAGGCGTTGTCGGAATTCGACAACCTCCTGTTGCGTGTCTTGCGGATTAAGTGCGGTCGAGCGGCTTACCCAGCGTGTAAGTGTCATCATGAGCGCCATCCATGCTCGAGGAGCGGGAATCGGGACTTAATCGTCCCAAGAATTATTTCAATCTCCCCGTAGGGGTTGAAGATCGAGTACCCCCTTGCTGCGAATTGATGATCTGTTTGACCAGCTCTGGGAGCAAGTGTCTTCTCTCAGGTCGATCTTCGCGCAGGGTACCCCAATTTGGAGATCCGGTTGTTGGACATTCCATAGTTGGCATTTCGTGACCGTTTTGGACACTACGAATTTGAGTACTGCCGTCGGGGTAGACGAATGCGCCTGATGCCTACAAAGATCTCAAAAGTTTTATTGGGCCTCCATGGGCTAATCTGAGTTAGCCTTCTGCATGCCCTCAGGTGAAGTTGTGGATCGTCGCGATGGAATGTGTTCGTCCATCATGATTCCTCAGTGGACATGGGAGTGAGTTATCAAGAATCTCATTGCGGGCTCGCTAAAGTCATGTTCGGGTCGCGACGCCGTCTAGGTGATCAGTGACCGACTGACTAAGTCCGCACTTTCCTCCCTATCCAACTGACTGAATCGCTGAACACTTTGGCGCGTGTATAAACCTTCGCGATTATTCGTCTTCATGGCACTCCGGTCGACACTTTTTTGAATTGAGACGCGTGGATTACTTCGAGGTTCTGGCATAGCCTTCATCAGGGTTTTGCGCGAGCCTCCCTTTAAGTACAGCGTTTCATCGTTGACGGATAGCCAGGCAAGAGGACGGTTTAAACCTTGGAGGACATGCTAAGTGCCTGTATGCTTGATTATGGGGTTTCCTGCGAGGCGACTGCTGTTCAAGCATCCGGATGGTTGTAAGAGGCACTCTACAGGCGCTATATTATACTCCCTTGTGTTGGGACGGTTGAAGAGCGCCGGTTGGAGCGGCCGCAAATAATTAATTAACCTTGCGGTGGCCGAGATGGTTCGTGCGTGCCTCTGCACCACCTAGAACCGTCGGAAGGGCTACGCAGGTCATCGTCGCCAGGAGCTTACCCTCGGGTTTGGCGACCAAGTTTTCCGGATGGTGTCCTGGTTAAAGGGCATCCGTTGTTTCGACATTCGGGGCTAATTGAGTCGGCCCTCCATTCGGACCGTTCTCGTTCTTGAGTGGATTGGGGAGGTGGCTTGCATGTAGCCTTTCCCCCACAGCGGGCTCATGTCGTGACGTCATCCCTGTCTCATAGCTGAGGCATTAAGTCCCCGATCCTGCTCATATCTTTTAGTTCGAGTGGCTCATCCTCGCGCTGGATTTGTCGTTCGTGGAGCAGTTGATCGAATCATGGACGACTGTGAGAAGAGGCTCCGCACCAAGACCGTTCCTTCGGTTAAGTGCGTTGGTAGCACCAGTGTGGTGCCCAAACCACTCGGGAGCCAAGGGACTCTATGCGTGACACTTCTACGTTCGGTCTTCCCTTTGGGTTTCCTTAAATTTCGAGGACTAAATTTCCTAAGGGGGGGAGAATGTTAGGCCTGTGTCATTTGGAGTCCTAATTTCGATCAGAGTCGCTAAACTTTTGACTTTTAGCTACCTGCTGGGGTTTGAAGACTCTGATTAATAATCTAACTGCATATTATGGGTCCTGGTACCGTTTTGTACTGCCCATAAAATTTTCGTTTAATTCCGATAACGTTTTCGGAATTATGCAGTTTCGGATTGGCATTCGGATTTGATTTTGTAAAAATCCAAGATGATGAGATAAAAATCCAAAATTATTACGAGATGTTCAGTTTTGAGATAGCTTCCATATAGAAGTGGAATTGGATCAACTGGATTCTTATATTAAAAGTTATGGGTATTTTTCCATGTATACCTCGAAGTTGAAAAATCCTGGCAGCAGCCCTGTAATATGTTTAGCCTAGATTTTGAAATAGCTGGAGAGGTTATTTGATCTGGGTGTAAACATGAAAGCTGTAGATGATCTTCTTAGCTTTCCAATGCTACTGGAATCGTGCAATTTGGAGCTGTATTGAGGAAGTTATGGTCGTTCAAGTGAAGGCTGCGCAGAGTTTTTTAGTCCGATGGCAGCTCGGTCTTTCACTCCTCTTTTGCCTATTAAACCACCCCCAAATGTTACGACCTTAGCATGTTTTCCCCTCTTTTTCACACTGGTCCAGCCCCTCTTTGGGTGGAGGAAGTGGTGGTGGTGGTGGGGAAGGAGCACATAAAGAGAAGGAAGGTGAGTATACTTCTAGTTTTGTTGTTGTGTTGTTGTTTCTCCTCCTTCTCCTCCTCCCCCCATAGCTGATCCGCCCCCCCTTATGTTTTTCCTCCCCTTTGGACCGACAGCCCCCAAGTGTTTGTGTTTATGCCTAAGTGAAGAAGAAGAGCAAGGAAGAGGTGGTGGTTGCGGTGGTTGCGGTCGGGGTGGCCGAGGGTGCGTTTGTGAGCCCCTACGTCCCCCTTTACTTCCCCCCTCTCCTTTGGTGAGTTTTCCCTCTTCTTTTGTTGGTTTTAAAGCATATAAGGGTGCTTGGGAGGGCTTGCATGTGAGCTGTTAGAGTTTGGGTGCATGTGGGGGCTTGGGGGGAGTGTTTTGAGGCTTGGGCGCGCGGGTCCGCGCGCATGGGCGCGCGCTGGGACGCGGGAGCGCGCGTGTCTGCGCGCGGCGCGCGCGCGGCGCGCGCGGCAGGAGCGCAGAGCGCGCGGGTGGTGCTCGCGGGCGCGCGCGCGGCAGTACGCCGTTGGGGTGCGGGGGCGCGTGCGCATGTGTGCGTGCGTGCGTATGAGTGCGGGTGCCACGCGTGTGGCTGCCCAGGGGTTTGGGTAGGTACCGAGGCACTCGGATATGCGTGCGTACGCGCATTCTTGCATGCGTGCGAGCCCGTATGCGTGCGTATCTGAGTCTTTGACATTTCTAGTCTATTTTAAGTATTTCTATGTGTTTGTATGTTGTTATACTCACCCCTATTGATACCCTTACCTTGCAGACCTCGTCGAATGGGATGCGCGTCGATACGGGTATCGGTCAGTGGTTCGATCCAACACTTCGGGACGCGCTCGATGCACGTAGTCGTGCACCGCACGTCCTTGGGGCATCTTAACCCCTAAATATGCTAGATATTTGCATGTTAGGGTTGTATAGCTCGTATATTGCGTAAAACCCCTATTCTACCCTATACTTGCATAAGTATGTATTCATGGTTGTATAATTATGTTTTCATGCGCCCCTTGTGTTTCGGGCATGTATTTTTGAATGAGTTTATGGATGTATTAGAATATAACATGTCTTAGGTAGTATCGTAATACTACCCCACTATATTAATTATATCCAGCATGTTAAACTTTGGGTTAACAACCGGATGCGTACTAATATTCCTTTACGATTAGACTGGAGGAATGGTGTAGTTGTTGCACCCATCTGTTGGGGCAAAGCTACGACCAGCTTTCCAGAGAGGATGAGACTTTCCCTCTCTCTCGCCCTCCCTCTTTGCGTAAACTGAGTAAGTAGATACGATTCCTACTTGACTCAGATTCGCTTGGGATTATCGGTATGCATCGGTTGGTGCGCGAGATCACGCTTAACCCTCCCCTTGGAGTTGGTGATATCCAACGCCTGCTTGAGTCATCTTTTACATGATTGAATGTTTATTATGGCCTTATAAGCATGTTTAAGTGGGCCATAACTTGTATGCATGTTGAATGATTTGTTGTTTATGATGTAAATCCATGTTAGGGAGTACCCCTATAGTTATATATATTATCGTGCATGTGGCACATATTATCATGTTATGTTTCCCCTCACACACACACACACACACACACACACACACACACACACACACACACACATATATATATATATATGCGCGCATGTTAACTAATTTGGCCTATCCGTAATAGGCGAGGGTATGACCCGCGGTCGGGTCGTACCCTATTAGTTAAAGCGCTAGCGATGTAATCGCCCCTTGCATCCTAGTGATGCATTCGTATCGAATTCTGAAGAATTCATCGTGGCATCGGTTTTGTTAAACCAATAGCTACGGCATTAATTTGGGCCTACCGTGCTAGGCGTGTGTCTGAACCGCCTATTGGGTTATGCCCTTGGCTTTTCTACATGAGTGTAGAGATAGTCCTCGCGTCCGAGTGACGCCTCCGTGTGGGAATACAAGAGTATTCGATATCATCGATATATGTATGTAAGTACCAAGGGTAGTTGGCTTTCCCATAGGGTTCGCATTGCGAACGCAGGGTGCTTCCTCCGGACATCGTCATGAGTCGAAGCTCCCCGACATAGAAGCTGTCCTATATGGTGCCACCACTTGTAGGTGCTACTAATGCGTACCGCGGTACACATCTAGGGAATGTACTGATCGTGGAAGGCCGACAGGTAGAGGCTACGCGGGAGAGAGAGCTACCAAGTGATATTTCGGGCTTCAAGTCATTCTCCCCTTCGTCGGATCCGGGTTGAAGTTGCCTGGTTCGTAGTTGTCCTGTGGGGTGCTCCCAGACGTATTTATGACACCTATTGGTGCGCCCATATGGTAGAGATAGCGGTCATGGAGAGGCTACCAGGTCGAGGCTCTCCGGGAGAGGGCTACCGGATGACGATGGGTGTAGAGCAACTGAGTTCGTTCTAAAAGTCCCTAGAGTCACCCCTCCGGGGGCTAGGGTGAGGATGAGTTGTTGTCTCGTCGCCACGTGACCCAAATACCCATCGAGTATACTCTGGGTTTGTTACTCCTGACGCTTGAGGTATCGAAGTATATCTCTACCTCGTACCAGATGGACGCGCTGTGTCTTGTTAACCAGTAACACGTGGTGTTATGGTTAACCCTCATTTGTCCCCGGGTCTCCTTGGAGCTCCCCTTCGGGGGCGGGGGAGACGAGTGTGTTGAGTCACGTCGCTACGTGACCCATTTGTTTGTTCACCCGTTCCCATATTTGTTGGGTCCGGTTAAGTATCGATGTTGAGGGATATCGATAACAATTATCTCGATGTAGATGATCACAAATAGTGTTGTGTAGACCAGTAATTCCGCGTCTCCTTGACAAACGGTATGGTCTCTCCCCAAGAGTCCCAAGAGTCTCCCTTCGGGAGTGAGAGTGTGGGTGAGATGGGTTGCACCGCCGTGTGACCCTATTATTCATTGGGTTTCAACCCATTTCTTTCCTTGAAAGGAAATTGCCTTAACATTAAATTGTTATAGTGGTGTTTGGTTTCCAACCACTCACTGAGCTTGTAGCTCACCCCACGCGTACTGTTTCTTTTACAGGGGCGTTGTTGGGCGTGGAGCTGGAGTTCCCTATGGCGTGGTCTTGCGTGCGTGGAAGCGTTCTGTCCGGCGGATTGGCGAGTGCAAGGCTGTCAGCAGTCCTAGAGTCTTGTGTATTGGTAATTCGTGCGTGTGGCACTTGTTGTATTTTATTGGCTAGACTTGGCTCTCACAGGACAGTGATTGTGTATTCGAGTCTGTAATAATATTTTTGGTTTACAGACTTATTGATAGTATGCTTCCGCTTTTCAGTTGTATTATCAGTTGTCATTGCTTCATTAGCCTTGTGTATTGTTTATTGGAGTCATTGTTGACCTCTTGTTTATGATAGCTGATATTATATTATTGCCACGTCTCGGGGACGGCCGCCCTGGGGCGTGACAAAAAATGGTGTGAAAAATGTTGTTCCTGTCTTAAAAATGTTGCCTAAGCTGAGAATATGTTTTCTGGATCAAAAAATGGGGTGAAAAATGTTGTCCATGTCGAAAAAATGTTATCTGCATATAAGAATGGTGTTTATGTCAAAAAACAGGGCCTGATTAGAAAATATTGATTGGGTCAAAAAAATGTAGTCTTTGTCGAAAATGTTGTATGGGTCGAAAAATGTTGTTTCAGTTGAAAAATGATGCCTGGGTCGAAAAAATGAGCGTCTTTGTCGAAAATATAGTTTGGATCAAAAAAGGGGTCTCGGTTGGAATAAATGGTATGTCAGTTGCGAAAATGATGACGGCATTGCTAAATGTTGTCTGTTTCAAAAACATGGTGTATGGGACGAAAAACGGGGTGTGGGTCGAAAAATATTGTCCGGGTCAAAATATTGTGTCTAGGCCGAAAAATGGGATCGAAGCCGAAGAAATTTGTCTCGGTGAAACAAAAATGGTGTTCGTCTAGAAAATAGAAGCCTGTATCAAAATACTATAGGGGCCAAAAAATAATTTCTAAAACGACAAAATGCAGTCAACGTCAAGAAAATGGTATCTGAATAGAAAAGTGGACTCTAGGTCGAAAAATGTTGTGCGGGTCGGTTTTTTCTTTCAAAAAATAGTGCCTTGTTCATAATGTGGGGCGGCGGTCGAAAAGATTGTGCCTGGTTCAAAAATTGAGTTATGGGTCGAAAAATGTCATCTCGGCTAAAAAATTATATCGAAAAATGGTGCCTGTGTCAAAAACTTGGGGTCTCTGTAAAAATGTTGTCATTGTCGAAAAAATGTTATCTCTGCAGGAGAATGGTGTTTAGGTCGAGAAAATACAACCTGTAAAAAATTGGATCGAAGCCGAAGAAATTTTGTCTGGGTGAAAAAAAATGGCGTTCAGCTAAAAAATAGGAGTACTGTACGGGTCAAAAAATAATTTCTAAAACGACAAAATGCTAAATGTTGTATAATACGAGAAAATGCAGTCCAGATCAAGAAAATGGTATCTGAATAAAAAAAAATAGACAAAGGGTAAAAAATGTTGTGCGGGTCAGTTTTTTCGGTCAATAAATGGTGTCTTGTTCGTAATGTGGTGTGGCGGTCGTAAAGATTGTGCCTGGTTCAAAAATTGGGGTGTGTGTCGAAAATGTTATCTCGTCCAAAAAATTATATCGGGGATCGAAAAATGGTGTCTAGGTCAAAAAATGGGTTCTCTGTAAAAAATGTAATCATTGTTCAAAAAAATGTTATCTGCGTGTGAGAATGGTGTTCAGGTCGAGAAAATACTGCCTGAACTGAAAATATTGGCTGGGTTGAAAAACTGCAATATTAGTCGAAAAAGTTGTATGCGTCGAGAGATGCATTCAAAGTTGAAAAATGATGCCTGGGCCTAAGAAATGAGAGTCTCTGTCGAAAATTTTATTTGGACAAAAAATATGGAGTGTGGGTCGAAAATGATGCATGGGTCAAAAAATGGAGCCTGGGTCGAAAAATGGGGTGCATGTCAAAAAATGTTGTTTAGGTCAGAAAATGATATCTGGTTCGAAATATGTTGTTTGGTTCTACAAAATGGGTTCTTGGTCGAAAAATGGTGGCTGGGTTAAAAAATGGAGCCTCGGTAAGAAAAATGTATGCGTATTGAAAAAATATATGTCAATTCGAAAATGATGTTTGGGACAAAAAAATGAAGTCTGTGTCGAAAATATTGTATCGGTCAAAAAAAAGTTGTCTGGGTGAAAAATGGAGTCTAGGTTGAAAATTTTTTCCCGATACGAAAAAATGCTATGTAGGTCCGAAAAATGGTGTCTGAGTAAAAAAATGGAGTCTGGTACAAAAAATTGTGTGTGGGCCGAAAAATGTTGTCTCGGTCGAAAATATGTTTTCTAGGTCAAAAAATGGTGTGAAAATTATTGTCCATGTCGAATAAATGAAATCTATAAATAAGAATGGTGTTTATGTCGAAAAAACAGGGCCTGGTTCAAAAATATTGGTTGGGTAAAAAAGTGCAATCTTAGTCAAAAACGCTGTATGGGTCAAAAAATGCAGTCTTTGTTGAAATATGATGATTGGGTCAAAAAAATGAGCGTCTTTGTGAAAAATATAGTTTGGATTGAAAAATGGTGTCTCGATTGTTATAAATGGTGGATCAGCCGAGAAAATGATGACGGTGCTGCAAAATGTTATCTGTTTCAAAAAAGGCAGTATGGGATGAAAAACGGGGTGTGAGTAAAAAAATGTTGTCTGGGTCAAAATATTGTGTCTAGGCCGAAAAATGGGATCGAAGCCGAAGAAATTTTGTCTGGGTGAAAAAAATGGCATTCGGCTAAAAAATAGGAGTCTGTATCGAAAATACTGTACGAGTCAAAAAATAATTTCTAAAATGACAAAATGTTAAAGTCGTAAAATATGAGAAGATGCAGTCCACAACTAGAAAATGATATTTGAAGAAAAAAAAATGGACCCTTAGATTGAAAAAAGTTGTGCGGGTCGGTTTTTTCTGTCCAAAAATGGTGTCTTGTTCATAATGTGGTGTGGTGGTCGAAAAGATTGTGCCTTGTACAAAAATTGTGGTATGGGTCAAAATATGTCATCTCGGCCGAAAAATTATACTGGGGGTCGAAAAATGGTGCCTGGATAAAAAAAATGTGTTCTCTGTCAAAAATTTTGTCAATATCAAAAAAATGTTATTTGCTTATCAGAATGGTGTTTAGGTCGAAAAAAGAATGCCAGTTTAAAAAATATTGGTTCGGTCAAAAAAATGCAGTCTTAGTCGAAAATGCTGTATGGGTCAAAAAATGCAGTCTCTGTTGAAAAATGATGCCTCGGTAAAATAAAATGAGCGTCTTTGTTAAAAATATAGTTTGGATAGAAAAATGGGGTCTTGGTAGGAATAAACGGTGTGTCAATCGAGAAAATGAAGACGGCATTGCTAAATGTTGTCTATTTCAAAAAAATGGAATATGGGTCGAAAAACGGGGTGCGGGTTGAAAAATGTTGCCGGGTCAAAATATTGTGTCTAGGATGAAAAATGGGATCGAAGCCGAAGAAATTTTGGCTCGGTGAAAAAAAATGGCGTTCGGATAAAAAATAGGAGTCTGTATTGAAAATACTGTACGGGTCAAAAAATAATTTCTAAAACGACAAAATGCTAAATGTTGTATAATACGAGAAAATGCAGTCCACGTCAAGAAAATGGTATCTGAATAAAAAAATGGACTCTGGGTCAAAAAATGTTGTGCGGGTCGGTTTTTTGTTTCCAAAAATGGTGTCTTGTTCATAATGTGTAGTGGCAGTCGAAAAGATTGTGTCTGGTTCAAAAATAGGGGTATGGGTCGAAAAATTTCAGCTTGGCCTAAAAATAATATCGGGGGTCGTAATGTTATATATGTGTCACTTTTAAGCCTATGGGTAACCTTTGGGTCAATTCTAACCATTTTCGAAATTTTCTTTTTCGATCGGAACCGCTAAAATTTTGGCTTTTTAGCCATCTGCGTGAGCTAGAGAACTCCGATTGAAAATCTAACTGCATATTATGAGTCCTGGTACCGTTCTCTACTACCCATAAAAATTTCATCGAATTCCGGTAACGTTTGGAAAATTATGCAGTTCTGAACCGTATCCGGGTTTTCTTCGTTACTGGTTTTATGGGAGGAATAGTATTTGGATATTTTGGTGGTTGGGGTCACCTTGGGTAAGCTTACCCCCCTCTTACTTAGGGATTAAGTAAGGTTGAGATATTTGTGAGTATGAGTGGGTGAGGGTAGGTTAAACTCACCCCCTTTTTTTATTTCTTTTTTTTTCTCTTCTTTTAAAGGGAATTGTAGTCGTGGATGTCTCTCTTTGGCACTCTCTCCCTCTCTCACACTCTCTCCCTCTCTGTTTTCCTGATTTTGTGTGTGTGTTGTGTGTTTTGGATTGGTTGGAGAAGAAGAAAGCACACAAGCAAGGTAAGCAAGGTTGTGGGTTTGTTGTTGTTGTTGTTTCTCTTCTTCCTCCTCCCTCTCATGTCCTCCCCCCCCCCCATGATCCTCTGTTTTTAGGGCTGAGTTGAGGCTGTTGTGGGGCTGTGGAGGTGGTGGTGGTAGTGGTGATCGTTGGAGTGGATTCGGGTGCGCGGAGGGCCCGGATTTTTCCCCCCTTTCACTCCCCCTCCCTTGGTAGGTTCTTTCTCTTCCTTTAAATTCTGTTTTTGGGTGTTAACGGGGTGGTAGGGGGACCATGCATGCTTGTGGTTATGTTTTGGGTATATGTGGGGGGGGGGGGGTAAGGGTTGAAAATGAATTGGGCGCGCGCGCGGGCCACCTGTGCGCGTGCGCGCGCAGACGCGCGCGCAGAAGGGCCCAGGCGGGCTGGACACGTGCGCGCAGATGCGCGGGCGTTCGCGCGGGGCTCCGGCTCGGGCGTACAGAGCGCGCGAGTGCGCGCAGGCGCGCGCGGGGGAGCGCGAGTGCGCGCGGGTGCGCGCAGGGGCGCGCGAGCGCGCGCGGGGAGCACGGCTGGGTGTCTGGGCGCGCGGGCAGCGCGCCTGGGCGCGCGGACGGGCGCGGGAGCGCGTGCACGCGTGCGTGCACGTGCGCATGTGTGCGGGGGCCACGCGTGTGGCTGCCCGGGGGCTCGGGTAGGCGTCGGGGCGCTCGGATATGCGTGCGTACGCGCGTACTCGCATGCGTGCGAGCCCGTATGCATGCATATCTAAGCCTTTGGCATGTTTGGGTAATTTTAAGTGTTGTTATGTAGTTTACTTACCATTTTTGTTAACCTTGCCTCACAGATCTTGGCGGGCGGTCGCGCGACGACCCGGTTTACGGTGAGTGGATCAATCCAACTCAGTTGGGAGGCGTTCGATGCACGTTGGAGTGCATCGCCCTCCCCTGGGGTACCATAACTGCATATAACCCGTCGAATATTGTGTAAATGTTCATATAGATGCCTGTTTTGCTAGGACTGCACCCATGTCATGATCGGATGTTGCATGTTAGATATTATGCACCCATGTATAAGGAATAAAAGCTGTCCATGCTAGATAACGTGTCTCCTTATTTGAATAACCCTGATTTATGCATGTCCCCACCTAATCTAATCTGATTAATCACATAAAGAGGCATAAGTAGAAGCATGCCGTAGGTAATAATCATGTCTTGTATATTAATTAACTTGAGGCGCTTTCATGATTAATCTTTACTTCTTGTAAGAATTAATGCACGCTTGGGCCTTATATTTCTTGCCAAATGAGAATAGGTAAGTGTGTGACCACCTATGGGGGCACGCTAGGTCATGGACACTTAGAATCAAATAACTTCCCCGCATCTGAGTTATGCGCCCTGGAGGGAATTCATGAGAATTCGACGCGCTTATCGGTGTTCGATAACCGATGACGACGGATCCTTAAGAGATCGTATTAGCGAGGGTCGGGTGTTCTTACCTTCGGCGGTTCCGAGTAGAGACTGCCCGACGTAGCAAAGTCCGGTGGAGACCTCCCTGATACTACTCATGACGCGTGTTGGTGTGCCCATACAGCCGAGGTAATGATCGTGGGAGGCTAGTCCGGTAGAGGCCTGAACCCTGTGAGGTGCCGGAAGGCTGCCAGGTAGTATGGGCCACACCGGGAGAGACTACCGGAGGACGAGCGGTGTAGAACAATCGACCCCTTTTCCCCCAAAAGCCTATGTCACCCCGAGGAGGGGGTGAGGGTGAGGGTGTGGTGGGTCGGCGTTGGTCCGGCCTGCCAGTTTGTGCAATCTCCCAAAATCCTAGGTCACCCTTTGGGGTGAGGGTGAGGGACTTGTTGTTTGTTGAAGTTATATGATTTATGATACATGAATTGTTCCATTCACTGAGCGTGTGGCTCACCCCTCGCATATGCTTTCTCCAGTTGTCGCTGATCCGGATCCGAAGGAGGAGCTCCCTGAGACGCGATTCTAGTAGGAGACAGCGTTCACGTAGACATCTTACGAGTGAGAGGCCCCCAGCATCCCCCCGTTTTCTTGTATGTATTTCTACTTGTGCTTGGGCACAGTGTATGGGTTGTGGTTGTCTTTTGTAGTACATATTGGCTCTCACAGGACAATTTGATTGAGTACTCTGGTCTGTTATATGTCTTTGAATCACAGACTTAGTCGTTTTGCTTCCGCTATTTTCATATGTATTTGATGTCAGTTACTTGATTTCGCTTTATCGCCTTTGACATTGTGGTGTATTTATTGACTTCATGTGCGTATTACTGATATCATATATATATACTTGCCACGTCTCGGGGACGGCCGCCCTGGGGTGTGACAAAAGTTGGTATCAGAGCCTGGTCCTGTCAGAGCCAATTGTTTCTTGTTAGAGATGAGTCCTAGGATTTCTATATGAGTATCCTGATCCTAGTGCTGGTTCTTTAGGTTGCTGATATGCCTCCTCGGGGATTGATACGTCGACGTGGTCGCCCTCGGGCATCGGTGGATTCCAGACCTGCCGAAGACGAGGAGTCTACTGAGAGGTCCTCAGCCGTTGGGCCAGGACCTGCGCAGGAGCCTCCTGCATGGGAGCGTGCTTACGCTCGGATAGCGGACCTTCTGGAAACTCAGACGAGAGTGCTAGAGGCTCAGACGAGAGCGCTGGCTGAGCAGGCGCGAGAGATCCAGGAACTGCGGGCAGCCCGCGAGGCGGCCCCGCAGGTACCCTTAGCAGCAGATCCACCTGTGGTGCCAGATATACCCCCTGTACCAGCGGAGATTCCTGCGGTCGGAGCCCATGGACCCGAGCAGAGGGAGGAGGAGCTAGAGGCAGCGGCCCGTGTGCATCAGACCGGCCTCACCGCCTTTTTGAAGCTTCATCCTCCTGAGTTCCATGGCTCGACGAGGGACCCCCTTGCCCCTGAGCGTTGGTTGATGGAGGTAGATAAGATCTTCTCGACCATGCACTGCACCGACCGACAGCGTGTTTCGTTGGCCGCGTTCATGTTGAAGGGTAGCGCCGCTGACTGGTGGGCCACCCGATCTGTGGACATTCCGGAGGGTGTGGAGCGACTCCCCTGGGCCGGGTTCCGGAACCACTTCTTGGCGGAGTACTTCCCATTCTCGACGCGGCAGATCGTGATGCGGGAGTTCGAGCAGCTGACGCAGGGTACCATGTCAGTGTCGGACTACTCCACACGTTTCATGAGGCTCTCTCGGTTTGCCCCAGCCTTGGTGGTGGACGAGGAGACGAGATGCCGTCGGTTTGAGATGGGTCTCAATAGCACCATCAGGGTGCATGTTTCCTCGGAGGCTCTCTCGAGGTACACCGACCTGGTGTCTCGGGCGAGGACAGTTGAGCGTGACCTTGGGCTCTCCTCAGCTATTATTCCATTTGAGGATCAGAAGCCACCCAGGAGTCAGGATTCGGGGCGTCGCAAGGACAAGCGGCCCCGCGTGGATCGACTAGCGGACGTCGCTACTCCAGTCGCTGTGGTGCCAGCACGTGGCCCTGCACCCACTGCCGCCTTTCCGGCACAGGGGAGGCGACCGGAGACACGACGCTGTTTCCATTGTCAGCGAGTTGGACACGTCATCTTAGACTGCCCCGATGCTGGCCGACATCCGGCGCCTCGATTTCAGCCGCAGCAGGTGCCGTGTCAGCCGCAGCAGGTGCCGCGCCAGCAGCAGCAGCCACAGCGTCAGTTTCAGCAGCCACAGGGTGGCAGGATTGACCAGAGGAGGCAGGCAGTACAGCCCGCGAGGCGTGCCCCTGCTCCTCAGCCGCATCTCGTTCAGGGGCGTGTGGCAGCGCTTACTGCTGAGGATGCGCAGGCTTCGGGTAGCGTAGTCCGAGGTATTGTTCTGATATCCCAGTGTCCTGCTTATGTGTTGTTTGATTCCGGGGCCACACATTCATTCGTGTCTCCCGCTTTCGCGAGACGAATGGGTGTGGTGTCGACCCCTCTAGATATTATGTTAGAGATATCATTGCCGGTCGGAGACCGTATTCTCCTTCGCTCTGTGTATCGGGGATGTACTGTGGTGATTTCGGAGCATGAGTTCCCGGTGGATCTGATCGAGCTCGTCATGACGGACTTCGACGCCATCCTGGGGATGGATTGGCTAGCAGTGAGTCACGCCACCATCGACTGTTTTGCAAAGTCGGTGTCTTTTCGCGTCCCTGGTCGGAGGTCTTTCCAGTTCGTGGGCGATAGAGACGTTGCTCCTTTGGGGTTCGTGTCGTCCATCCAGGCGTGGAGACTCCTTCAGGGCGGATGCGAGGGTTACCTGGCGTGCATTGTGGACGAGGACGCACCGCTGCGGGTTGATATCAGTCAGACTCCTATCGTGGCGGAATATCCGGAGGTCTTCCCTGTGGATCTTCCAGGCTTACCACCGGATCGCGATCGAGTTTGAGATTAATCTGATTCCGGGGACCGAGCCGATTTCGAGGGCTCCGTACCGGATGGCCCCAGCAGAGTTGAAGGTGCTGAAGGAGCAGCTGGAGGAGTTGCTTGAGAAGGGGTTCGCACGTCCGAGCGTCTCTCCGTGGGGAGCCCCTGTCCTGTTTGTCCGGAAGAAGGACGGTTCGCTGCGTTTGTGTATTGACTACAGACAGCTGAACAAGCGGACCGTGAAGAACAAGTACCCCTTACCGCGGATCGACGATCTGTTTGACCAGCTCCAGGGAGCGCGTGTCTTCTCTAAGATCGATCTCCGTTCGGGCTACTATCAGCTGAAGATCCGGGAGTCGGATATTCCGAAGACGGCCTTTCGTACCCGTTACGGGCACTACGAGTTTCGAGTTCTGCCGTTTGGGTTGACGAATGCGCCGGCCGCTTTCATGGATTTGATGAATCGGGTGTTTCGACCCTTCCTCGACTCCTTCGTGGTAGTCTTCATTGACGATATTTTGGTGTACTCGAGGAGTCTTGAGGAGCACGCTGACCATCTTCGCACTGTCTTGGAGACTTTGGCCAGACATCAGTTGTTCGCCAAGTTCAGTAAGTGCGAGTTTTGGTTAGAGCGTGTGGCCTTCCTTGGCCATGTGATTTCCGGTGAGGGTATCTCTGTGGACCCAGAGAAGACGCTTGCCGTGTCGAATTGGCGGCGACCGTCGAACCCCACCGAGATTCGGAGCTTCCTGGGTTTGGCGGGCTATTATCGGAGGTTTGTTGAGGGTTTCTCGAAGATAGCCGTTCCTCTGACCCGCCTCACTCGGAAAGATGTCCGGTTCGAGTGGTCCCCATCTTGCGAGGAGAGCTTCCAGGAGTTGAAGCGGAGACTCACCTCAGCGCCCGTTCTTACCATTCCGTCAGGGAGTGGCGGATTCGCAGTCTACTCTGATGCGTCACGACTGGGTTTGGGTTGCGTCCTGATGCAGAACGGTAAGGTTATTGCTTACGCGTCGCGTCAGTTGAAGCCCCATGAGCAGAATTACCCCACCCATGACCTGGAGTTAGCGGCGATCATCTTCGCGCTGAAGATTTGGAGGCACTACCTCTATGGCGAGGAGTTTGAGCTCTTCACGGATCACAAGAGCCTGACTTATCTGCAGTCCCAGCCGGAACTCAACATGCGTCAGAGACGTTGGGTCGAGTTCCTGACGGACTATGATTGTGACATCGCTTACCATCCGGGTAAGGCGAATGTCGTGGCAGATGCTCTTAGTAGGCAGCCTTTGGGCATGGCCGCCCACATGGCTGTGCGTCGTTGGAGGCTTCTGGAGGAGGCCGCTTGCTGGATCAGTGTTCGGGAGACGCCTGCTGGTGGCTATCTGGCCAGGTTAGTGGTGCAGCCTGTTCTCCTCGACGAGATCCGCTCGGCACAAGGGCGGGATCCGCACTTTCTGGTCCTTTCTGAAGGCGTCGCCCGGGGCGAGCGACCGGATTACCAGATTCACGAGGACGGGATCCTGCGGTTCAGAGGCCGGGTATGTATTCCTGACGACGCAGAGCTGAAGCAGAAGATCTTGGACGAGGCCCATCGCTCGAGGTACACAGTGCATCCGGGTGGCACGAAAATGTACAGGGGCCTTCGTCGTGGCTACTGGTGGCGCGGGATGAAGGCGGATGTTGGCCGTTTCGTTGCCCGTTGCTTGGTATGCCAGCAGGTGAAGTCGGAGCATCAGCGTCCTGCGGGGAAGCTGCAGTCCATGGAGATTCCGCAGTGGAAGTGGGAGCAGATTACTATGGACTTTGTTTCAGGTCTGCCGAGGTCACGTTCGGGTCGCGATGCCATCTGGGTGATCGTCGACCGACTGACCAAGTCCGCCCATTTTCTCCCCATCCGACTCACCGATTCCCTGGACACCCTGGCGCAGTTGTTTGTCTCCGAGATCGTTCGTCTCCACGGCACTCCGGTCAGCATCGTTTCAGATAGAGATGCGAGGTTCACTTCGAGGTTCTGGCGTAGCCTCCAGCACGCCCTTGGTACGAACCTCCACTTCAGTACCGCTTTTCATCCGCAGACCGATGGCCAGTCGGAGAGGACGATTCAGACCTTGGAGGACATGTTGCGGGCCTGCATCCTTGACTTCGGGGGTAGTTGGGAGAGGCACCTTCCGTTGGTGGAGTTTGCCTACAACAACAGCTACCACTCGAGTATTCGGATGGCACCTTATGAGGCACTCTATGGCCGCAGCTGTAGGTCTCCCTTGTGTTGGGATGAGGTCGGAGAGCGCCAGTTGGAGGGGCCAGAGATCGTCCGCCTGACCTCAGAGAAGGTCAAGACGATTCGTGAGCGTATCCGTACCGCTCAGAGCCGTCAGAAGAGCTACGCCGATCGTCGTCGCCGTGAGCTCACCTTCGAGGTAGGTGACCATGTCTTTCTGAAGGTGTCGCCGTCGAAGGGCATCTTCCGTTTCGGTGTGCGGGGCAAGCTGAGTCCGCGTTTTATTGGCCCGTTTCTCATTCTGGAGCGGATTGGGGAGGTGGCCTATCGCCTAGCCTTGCCCCCACAGTTGGCTCAGGCCCATGACGTCTTCCATGTCTCGCAGCTGAGGCGTTACGTCCACGATCCTGCCCACGTCATCCCGTTCGAGCCGCTTGTCTTCGAGCCGGATTTGTCATTCGTGGAGCAGCCGATCGAGATCCTGGACCGGCGCGAGAAGAGGCTCCGCACCAAGACCGTCCAGTTGGTTAAGGTGCGATGGCAGCACCGTTCTGGTGCCGAGGCCACATGGGAGCGCGAGGACGCCATGCGTGACGCATATCCACATCTTTTTCCTTCTTAGATGTTTTTGTATTAAATTTTGTGGACAAAATTTCCTAAGGGGGGAAGAATGTTATATATGTGTCACTTTTTAGCCTATGGGTAACCTTTGGGTCAATTCTGACCATTTTCGAAATTTTCTTTTTCGATCGGAACCGCTAAAATTTTGGCTTTTTAGCCATCTGCGTGAGCTAGAGAACTCCGATTGAAAATCTAACTGCATATTATGAGTCCTGGTACCGTTCTCTACTACCCATAAAAATTTCATCGAATTCCGGTAACGTTTGGAAAATTATGCAGTTCTGAACCGTATCCGGGTTTTCTTCGTTACTGGTTTTATGGGAGGAATAGTATTTGGATATTTTGGTGGTTGGGGTCACCTTGGGTAAGCTTACCCCCCTCTTACTTAGGGATTAAGTAAGGTTGAGATATTTGTGAGTATGAGTGGGTGAGGGTAGGTTAAACTCACCCCCTTTTTTATTTCTTTTTTTTTCTCTTCTTTTAAAGGGAATTGTAGTCGTGGATGTCTCTCTTTGGCACTCTCTCCCTCTCTCACACTCTCTCCCTCTCTGTTTTCCTGATTTTGTGTGTGTGTTGTGTGTTTTGGATTGGTTGGAGAAGAAGAAAGCACACAAGCAAGGTAAGCAAGGTTGTGGGTTTGTTGTTGTCGTTGTTTCTCTTCTTCCTCCTCCCTCTCATGTCCTCCCCCCCCCCCCATGATCCTCTGTTTTTAGGGCTGAGTTGAGGCTGTTGTGGGGCTGTGGAGGTGGTGGTGGTAGTGGTGATCGTTGGAGTGGCTTCGGGTGCGCGGAGGGCCCGGATTTTTCCCCCCTTTCACTCCCCCTCCCTTGGTAGGTTCTTTCTCTTCCTTTAAATTCTGTTTTTGGGTGTTAAGGGGGTGGTAGGGGGACCATGCATGCTTGTGGTTATGTTTTGGGTGTATGTGGGGGGGGGGGTAAGGGTTGAAAATGAATTGGGCGCGCGCGCGGGGCCACCCGTGCGCGTGCGCGCGCAGACGCGCGCGCAAAAGGGCCCAGGCGGGCTGGACGCGTGCGCGCAGATGCGCGGGCGTTCGCGCGGGGCTCCGGCTCGGGCGTACAGAGCGCGCGAGTGCGCGCAGGCGCGCGCGGGGGAGCGCGAGTGCGCGCGGGCGTGCGCAGGGGCGCGCGAGCGCGCGCGGGGAGCACGGCTGGGTGTCTGGGCGCGCGAGCGCGCGCGCGTGCGCATGTGTGCGGGGGCCACGCGTGTGGCTGCCCAGGGGCTCGGGTAGGCGTCGGGGCGCTCGGATATGCGTGCGTACGCGCGTACTCGCATGCGTGCGAGCCCGTATGCATGCATATCTAAGCCTTTGGCATGTTTGGGTAATTTTAAGTGTTGTTATGTAGTTTACTTACCATTTTTGTTAACCTTGCCTCACAGATCTTGGCGGGCGGTCGCGCGACGACCCGGTTTACGGTGAGTGGATCAATCCAACTCAGTTGGGAGGCGTTCGATGCACGTTGGAGTGCATCGCCCTCCCCTGGGGTACCATAACTGCATATAACCCGTCGAATATTGTGTAAATGTTCATATAGATGCCTGTTTTGCTAGGACTGCACCCATGTCATGATCGGATGTTGCATGTTAGATATTATGCACCCATGTATAAGGAATAAAAGCTGTCCATGCTAGATAACGTGTCTCCTTATTTGAATAACCCTGATTTATGCATGTCCCCACCTAATCTAATCTGATTAATCACATAAAGAGGCATAAGTAGAAGCATGCCGTAGGTAATAATCATGTCTTGTATATTAATTAACTTGAGGCGCTTTCATGATTAATCTTTACTTCTTGTAAGAATTAATGCACGCTTGGGCCTTATATTTCTTGCCAAATGAGAATAGGTAAGTGTGTGACCACCTATGGGGGCACGCTAGGTCATGGACACTTAGAATCAAATAACTTCCCCGCATCTGAGTTATGCGCCCTGGAGGGAATTCATGAGAATTCGACGCGCTTATCGGTGTTCGATAACCGATGACGACGGATCCTTAAGAGATCGTATTAGCGAGGGTCGGGTGTTCTTACCTTCGGCGGTTCCGAGTAGAGACTGCCCGACGTAGCAAAGTCCGGTGGAGACCTCCCTGATACTACTCATGACGCGTGTTGGTGTGCCCATACAGCCGAGGTAATGATCGTGGGAGGCTAGTCCGGTAGAGGCCTGAACCCTGTGAGGTGCCGGAAGGCTGCCAGGTAGTATGGGCCACACCGGGAGAGACTACCGGAGGACGAGCGGTGTAGAACAATCGACCCCTTTTCCCCCAAAAGCCTATGTCACCCCGAGGAGGGGGTGAGGGTGAGGGTGTGGTGGGTCGGCGTTGGTCCGGCCTGCCAGTTTGTGCAATCTCCCAAAATCCTAGGTCACCCTTCGGGGTGAGGGTGAGGGACTTGTTGTTTGTTGAAGTTATATGATTTATGATACATGAATTGTTCCATTCACTGAGCGTGTGGCTCACCCCTCGCATATGCTTTCTCCAGTTGTCGCTGATCCGGATCCGAAGGAGGAGCTCCCTGAGACGCGATTCCAGTAGGAGACAGCGTTCACGTAGACATCTTACGAGTGAGAGGCCCCCAGCATCCCCCCGTTTTCTTGTATGTATTTCTACTTGTGCTTGGGCACAGTGTATGGGTTGTGGTTGTCTTTTGTAGTACATATTGGCTCTCACAGGACAATTTGATTGAGTACTCTGGTCTGTTATATGTCTTTGAATCACATACTTAGTCGTTTTGCTTCCGCTATTTTCATATGTATTTGATGTCAGTTACTTGATTTCGCTTTATCGCCTTTGACATTGTGGTGTATTTATTGACTTCATGTGCGTATTACTGATATCATATATATATACTTGCCACGTCTCGGGGACGGCCGCCCTGGGGTGTGACACGTAAAATTGGGTAAAAAAAATGGGTTCTCTGTCAAAAATGTTGTGAATGTCGAGAAAATGTTATCTGCGCATGGGAATGGTGTTCAGGTCAAGCAAATACTACCTGATCTGAAAATATTGGCTGGATCGAAAAACTGCAGTCTAAGTCGAAAAAGTTGTATGCGTCGAGAAATGAAGTGTTGATTTAAAAATGACGCCTGGTCCTAAAAAATGATAGTCTCCATCGAAAATATTATTTGGATCGAAAATATGGAGTGTGGGTCGAAAATGATGCGTGGGTCAACAAATGGAGCCCGGTTCGAAAAATGAAGTGTACGTCGAAAAATGTTGTTTAGGTCAGAAAATGATGTCTGGGTCGAAATATGTTGTTTGGGTCTACAAAATGGGTTCTTGGTGGAAAACGGGGTCTCGGTTAAAAAATGGAGTCTCAGTGGGCAAAATGTATGCCTGTTGAAAAAATATATGTCAAATCATAAATGATGTTTGGGACAAAAAAATGGAGTCTATGTCGAAAATATTGTCTCAGTCGAAAAAAGTTGTCTGGGTGAAAAATGGAGTCTAGGTTGAAAAAAAATTTCCGATACGAAAAAATGTTATCTTGGTCGAAAAAATGGTGTCTGGGTAAAAAAATGGCGTCTGGGATAAAAAAAATGGCGTGTGCGTCGAAAAATGTTGTCTCGTTCAAATATCTTTTTTCTAGGTCAAAAAATGGTGTGAAAAATGTTGTACATGTTGAAAAAATGTTATCTGCATATAAGATTAGTGTTTAGGTCTAAAAAACAGGGCCTGGTACGAAAATATTGGTTGTGTCGAAAAAAATCAGTCTTAGTCGAAAATTTTGTATGGGTCGAAAAATGCAGTCTTTGTTGAAAAATGATGCCTGGGTCGAAAAAATGAGCGTCTTTGTCAAAAATATAGTTTGGATCGAAAAATGGGGTCTCGGTTGGAATAAATGGTGTGTCAGTCAAGAAAATGATGACGGCGTCCTAAATATTTTCTATTTAAAAAAAGGGAGTATGGGATGAAAAACGCGCTGTGGGTTGAAAAATGTTGTGCGGGTCAAAATATTGTGTCTAGGCCAAAAAATGGAATTGAAGGCGAAGAAATTTTGTCTGGGTGAAAAAAAAGGAGCTCGGCTAAAAAATAGGAGTCTGTATCGAAAATACTATACGGGTCAAAAAATAATTTCTAAAAAGACAAAATGCTAAACGTTGTATAATACGAGAAAATGGAGTCCACATCAAGAAAAAGGTATCTGAATAAAAAAATGGACTCTGGGTCAAAAAGTGTTGTGCGGGTCAGTTTTTCCTTTCCAAAATGGTGTCATGTTCGAAATGTGTTGTGGTAGTCAAAAAAATTGTGCCTCGTTAAAAAATTGGGGTATGGGTCGAAAAATGTCATCTCGGCCTAAAAATAATGTCGGGGGTAGAAAAATGGTGCCTGGGTCAAAAAAATGGGTTCTCTGTCAAAAATGTTGTCAATGTCAAAAAAATGTTATCTGCGCATGAGAATGGTGTTCAGGTCGAGCAAATACTGCCTGATCTGAAAATATTGGCTGGGTCTAAAAAGTTGTATCCGTCGAGAAAGGAAGTCTTGGTTGAAAAATGACGCCTGGTCCTAAAAAATGATAGTCTCTATCGAAAATATTGGTTGGACCGAAAATATGGAGTGTGGGTCGGAAATGATGCGTGGGTCAAAAAATGGAGCCCAGTTCAAAAAATGGGGTGCGTGTTGAAAAATGTTGTTTAGGTCAGAAAATGATGTCTGTGTCAAAATATGTTGTTTGTTTCTACAAAATGGGTTCTTGGTGGAAAAATGAGGTCTCGGTTAAAAATTGGAGTCTCGATGGGAAAAATGTGTGCTTGTTAAAAAAAAATATGTGTCAAATCGTAATTGATGATTGGGACAAAAAATGTGGTCTGTGTCGAAAATATTGTCTCGGTTTAAAAAAATTTGTCTAGGTGAAAAATGGAGTCTAGGTCTAAAAAATTTTCCGATACGATAAAATGCTATCTAGGTCGAAAAAATGGTGTCTGAGTAAAAAAATGGCGTCTGGCACAAAAAATTGTTTGTGGGTCGAAAAATGTTGTCTAGGTCGAAAATCTTTTTTCTAATTCAAAAAATGGTGTGAAAAATGTTGTACATGTTGAAAAAATGTTATCTGCATATAAGAATGGTGTTTAGGTCTTAAAAACAAGGCCTGGTTCGAAAATATTGGTTGGGTCAAAAAATGCACTCTTTGTTGAAAAATGATGCCTAGGTCGAAAAAATGACCGTCTTTGTCAAAAATATAGTTTGGACCGAAAAATGGGATCTCGGCTGGAATAAATGGTCTGTCAGTCGAGAAAATGAAGACGGCGTTGCAAAATGTTGTCTGTTTCAAAAAAATAGAGTATGGGACGAAAAACGGGGTGTGGGTCGAAAAATGTTGTCCGAGTCAAAACATTGTGTCTTGACCGAAAAATGGAATCGAGGCGGAAGAAATTTTGTCTAGGTGAAAAAAAATGGCGTTCGGCCAAAAAGTAGTTGTCTGTATTGAAAATATTGTACGGTTCGAAAAATGATTTCTAAAATGACAAAATGTTAAATGTTGAATAATACGAGAAAATGTAGTCCACGTCAAGAAAATTGTATTTGTAAAAAAAATGTTGCGAGGGTCGAATTTTTCTGTCCAAAAATTGTCTTGTTCGTAATGTGGTGTGGCGGTCGAAAAGAACGCGCCTGGTTCAAAAATTGAGGTATGGGTCAAAAAATTTCATTTCGGTCGAAAAATTATATCGGCGGTCGAAAAATGGTGCCGGGATCAAACAAATGTGTTCTTTGTAAAAAATGTTGTCAATGTCGAGAAAATGTTATCTGCGCCTGAGAATGGTGTTCACGTCGAGAAAATACTCCCTGATCTGAAAATATCGGTTGGGTAAAAAACTGCAGTCTGAGTCGAAAATGTTGCATGCGTCGAGAAATGCAGTCTTAGCCTAAAAACTGATGGTCTCTATCATGAATATTGTTTGGATCTAAAATATGGAGTGTGGGTCGAAAATGGTGCGTGGGTGTAAAAATGGAGCCCGATTCAAGAAATGGTGTGCATGTCGAAAAATGTTGTTTAGGTCAGAAAATGACGTCTAGGTCAAAATATGTTGTTTTGGTCAACAAAATGTATTCTTGGTCGAAAAATGGTGTCTGGGTTAAAAAATGGAGTCTGGGTAGGAAAAATGTTTGTGTGTTGAAAAAATATGTGTCTAATCGAAAATGATGTTTGGGACAAAAAAATTGTCTCGGTCGAAAAAAGTTGTTTGGGTGAAAATGGAGTCTAGATTGAAAAATTTTACCCGATACGAAAAAATGCTATCTGGGTCGAAAAAATGGTGTCTGAGTAAAATAAATGAAGTCTGGGAAAAAAATTGTGTGTGGGTCGAAAAATATTGTGTGGGTCGAAAATATGTTTTCTTGGTCGAAAAAAGGTGTGAAAAATGTTGTCCATATCCAAAAAATGTTATCTGCGTATAAGAATGGTGTTTAGGTCAAAAAAACAGGGCCTGGTTCGAAAATATGTTTTCTTGGTCGAGAAAAGGTGTGAAAAATGTTGTCCATGTCGAAAAAATGTTATTTGCGTATAAAAATGGTGTCTGAGTTAAAAAATGGAGTCTCGTTAGGAAAAATATGTGCATGTTGAAAAAATATGTGTCTAATCGAAAATGATGTTTGGGACAAAAAATGGAGTCTATGTTGAAAATATTGTCTCGGTTGAAAAAAAGTTGTATGGGTGAAAAATGGAGTCTAGGGTGAAAAATTTTACCCGATACGAAAAAATGCTATCTAGGTCGAAAAAATGGTGTCTGAGTAAAAACATGGAGTCTGAGACAAAAAATTGTATGTGGGTCGAAAAATGTTGTCTGGGTCGAAAATATGTTTTCTAGGTCGAAAAATGTTGTGAAAAATGATGTCTATGTCGGATAAATGGTATCTGCGTATAAGAACGGTGTTTAGGTTGAAAAAACAGGGTCTGGTTCGAAAATATTGGTTGGGCCGGAAAATGTCATCTCGGTCGAAAAATTATACTGGGGCTCGAAAAATGATACCTGGGTCAAAAATATTTGTTCTCTGTCAAAAATGTTGTCAAATTTGAAAAAATGTTATCTACTTATCAGAATGGTGTTTAGGTCGAGAAAACAGGGCCTAGTTCGAAAATGTTGGTTGGGTAAAAAAAATGTAGTCTTAGTCAGAAATGATGTATGGGTCGAAATATGCAGTGTCTATTGAAAAATGATGCCTAGGTCGAAAAAATGAGCGTCTTTGTCGAAAATATAGTTTGGATCGAGAAAATGATGACGGCGTTGCTAAATGATGACAGTTTCAAAAAAATGCAGGATGGAATGAAAAACGGGGTGTCGGTCGAAAAAAATTGTCCGGGTCAAAATATTGACTTGGGCGGAATATGAGATCAAAGCCCAAGAAATTTTGTCTCGGGAAAAAAATTGTGTTTGGCTAAAAAATAGGAGACTGTATCGAAAATACTGTACGGGTCAAAAAATAATTTCTAAAATGACAAAATGCAGTCCCCGTCAAGAAAATGGTATCTGAATGAAAAAATGGACTCTGGGCCAAAAAATATTTTGCAGGTCAGTTTTTACTGTCCAAAAATGGTGTCTTGTTTGTAATGTGGTGTGAAGGTTGAAAAGATTGTGCCTGGTTCAAAAATTGGGGTATGGGTCGAAAAATGTCATCTCGGCCGAAAAGTATTGTGTCTTGGCCGAAAAATGGGTTGAAGCCGAAGACATTTCGTCTAGGTGAAAAAAATGGCGTTCTGCTAAAAAATAGGAGTCTGTATCGAAAATACTGTCCGGGTCAAAAAATAATTTCTAAAATGACAAAATGCAGTCCACGTCAAGAAAATGGTATCTGAATAAAAAAAATGGACTCTGGGTCAAAAAATGTTGTGCGGGTCGGTTTTTTCTGTACAAAAATGGTGTCTTGTTCGTAATGTGGTATGGCGGTCGAAAAGATTTTGCTGGGTTCGAAAATTGGGGTATGGGTAAAAAATATAATCTCGGTTGAAAAATTATATAGGGGGTCAAAAAATGGTGCATGGGTAAAAAAAAAGGGTTCTCTGTAAAAAAATTTGTCAATGTCGAAAAAATGTTATCAATGTGGGAAAAATGTTGTCAATGTCGAAAAAATGCAGCCCACATCAAGAAAATGGTATCTGATTAAAAAAATGGACTCTGGGTCGAAAAATGTCGTGCAGGTCAGTTTTTTTTTGTCCAGAAATGGTGTCTTGTTCGTAATGTTGTGTGGCGGTTGAAAAGATTGTGCCTGGTTCAAAAATTGGGGTATGGGTCGAAAAATGTAATCTCGGCCGAAAAATTATATCAGGGGTCGAAAAATGGTGCATGGGTAAAAAAAAATAGGTTCTCTGTCAAAAATGTTGTGAATGTCAAAAAATTGTTATCTGCGTATGAGACTGGTGTTTAGGTCAACAAAACAGGGCATGGTTCAAAAATATTGGTTTGGTTGAAAAAATCCATTCTTAGTCGAAAAAGCTGTATGGGACGAAAAACGGGGTGTGTGTCGAAAAATGTTGTCTGGGTCAAAATATTGTGTCTAGGCCAAAAATGGGAAAGAAGCTGAAAACATTTTGTCTGGGAAAAAAAATGGCGTTCGGCTAAAAAATAGTAGTCTGTATCGAAAATACTATACGGGTCAAAAAATAATTTCTAAAACGACAAAATGATAATGTTGTATAATACGAGAAAATGTTTTCCACGTCAGGAGAATGGTATCTAAATAAAAAAAAATGGACTCTGGGTCGAAATATGTGTGAGGGTCAGTTTTTCTGTGAAAAAATGGTTTCTTGTTCGTAATGTGGTGTGGCAGTCAAAAAGATTGTGAGTGGTTCAAAAATTGGGGTATGGGTCGAAAAATGTCATCTCGGTCGAAAAATTATATCGGGGATAAAAAAATAGTGCTTGGGTAAAAAAAAATGGGTTCTCTGTCAAAAATGTTGTCAATGTTTAAAAAATGTTATCTGCGCAAGAGAACGGTGTTCTGGTCGAGAAAATACTGCCTAATCTAAAAATATTGGTTGGGTCGAAAGACTGCAATCTCAGTCGAAAAAGTTGTTTGCGTTGAGAAATGCAGTCTCGGTTGAAAGATGATGTGTGGGCCTAAAAAATGAGAGTCTCTATCAAAAATATTGTTTGGATAAAAAATGTGGAGTGTGGGTCGAAAATGATGGGTGGGTCAAAAAATGGACCCCGGTTCGAAAAATGGGGTGCGTGTCGAAAAATGTTGTTTAGGTTAGAAAATGATGTCTCGGTCGAAATATGTTGTTTGGGTCTACAAAATGGGTTCTTGGTCGAAAAATGGTGTCTGGGTAAAAAAATGGAGTCTCGGTGGGAAAAATTTGTGCATGATGAAAAAAAATGTGTCAATTCGAAAATGATGTTTGGGACAAAAAAATGCAGTCCGTGTCGAAAAGGAGTTGTTTGCGTGAAAAATGGAGTCTCGGTTGAAAAATTTTACCCGATACGAAAAAATGCTATCTAGGTCGAAAAAATGGTGTCTTAGTAAAAAAATTTGGTCTCGGATAAAAATTGTTTGTGGGTCGAAAAATGTTGTCTGGGTCAAAAATTTGTTTTCCAGGTCGAAAAAGGGTGTGAAAAATGTTGTCCATGTTGAAAAACTGCTCTGCGAATAAGAATGGTGTTTAGGTCAAAAAAACAGCGACTGGTTCGAAAAGATTGGTTGGGTCCAAAAAATGCAGTCTTAGTCGAAAATGCTATATAGGTCGATAAATGCAGTCTCTATTGAAAAAAGATGCATGGGTCAAAAAAATGACCGTCTTTGTTAAAAATATAATTTGGATAGAAAAATGGGGTCTCGGTTGGAATAAATGGTGTGTCAGTCGAGAAAATGATGACGGCGTTGCTAAATGTTGCTTGTTTCAAAAAAATGGTGTATGTAACGAAAAATGGGGTGTGGCTCGAAAATTGTTGTCCGGGGCAAAATATTGTTTCTAGGGCGGAAAATGTGTTCGAAGCCGAAGAAATTTTGTCTCAGTGAACAAAAAATGGCATTCGGCTAAAAAATAGGAGACTGTATCGAAAATATTGTACAGGTCAAAAAATAATTTTTAAAACAACAAAATGCTAAATGTTGTATAATACGAGAAAATGAAGTCCACGTCAAGAAAATGGTATCTGAATAAAAAGAATCGACTTTGGGCTGAAAAATGTTGTGCGGGTCGATTTTTTCTGTACAAAATTGCTGTCTTGTTCGTAATGTGGGGTGGCGGTCGAAAACATTGTGCCTGGTTCAAAAATTGGGGTATGGTTCAAAAAATGTCATCTCGGACGAAAAATTGTATCGGGGGTCGAAAAATGGTGCTTGGGTCAAAAAAATGGGTTCTCTGTCAAAAATGTTGTCAATGTCGAAAAAATGTTATCAGCGTATCAGAATGGTGTTTTGGTCAAAAAAATAAGGGCCTGCTTCGAAAATATTGGTTGCGTTGAAAAAAATGCAGTCTTAGTCGAAAATGTTGTATGGGCTGATAAATGTAGTCTCTGATGACAAATGATGCGTAGGTCAAAAAAGTGAGTGTCTTTGTTGAAAATATATTTTGGCTCAAAAAATGGGGTCTCGGTTGGAATAAATGGTGTGTCAGTCGAGAAAATGATGACGGCTTTGCTAAATGTTGTGTTTCAAAAAAATGGAGTATGGGACGAAAAACGGAGTGTGGGTCAAAAAATGTTGTCTGGGTCAAAATTTTGTGTCTATGCAGTAAAATGGGTGTGGCGGTAGAAAGATTGTGCCTGGTTCAAAAATTGGGGTATGGGTCGAAAAATGTCATCTCGGCCAAAAAATTATATCGGGGGTCGAAAAATGGTGTCTCGGTCAAAAAAATGGGTTCTCTATCAAAAATATTGTCAATGTCAAAAAAATGTTATCTGCGCATGAGAATGGTGTTCAGGTTGAGAAAATATTGCCAGATCTGAAAATATTGTCTGGGTCAAAAAACTGCAGTCTCGGTTGAAAAATGATGCATGGGCAGAAAGACACTCTATTGAAAATATTGTTTGCATCGAAAATGAGGAGTGTGGGTCAAAAATGATGCGTGTGTAAAAAAATGGAGCCCTGTTCGAAAAATGGGGTGCGTGCCTGTTAGACCTGTGTCATTTAGAGTCCTAATTTCGATCGGAGTCGCTAAAATTTTGGTTTAACTACCTTCTGGGGTTTGAAGACTCTGATTTAAGATATAACTGCATATTAGGGGTCCTGGTACTGTTTAGTACTGCCCATAAAATTTTCGTTTAATTCCGATAACGTTTTTGGAATTATGCAGTTTCGGATTGGGCATTCGGATTTGATTTTGTTAAAATCCAAGATGATGAGGTAAAAATCCGATATTATTACGAGATGTTCAGTTTTGATATAGCTTCCATATAGAAGTGGAATTGGATCAACTGGATTCGTATATCAAAAGTTATGGGTATTTTTCCATGTATAGCCCGAAGTTGAAAAATCCAGGCAGCAGCCCTGTAAGATGTTTAGCCTAGATTTCGGAATAGCTGAGGAGGTTATTTGATCTGGATGTAAACATGAAAGTTGTAGATAATCGTCTTATCTTTCCAATGCCACTGGAATCATGCAATTCGGAGCTGTATTGAGGAAGTTATGCCCGTAGATACCCTTAGCGGCAGATCCACCAGTGGTGCCAGAGATACCCCATGTACCGGTTGGAGACCGTATTCTCCTCCGTTCTGTTTATCGGGGGTATACCATAGAGTTTGCGTGCGGCACCAGTTTCATGTGTTGAGGATGTGGTGTAGTATTCATTAAGGGGTGATGTCTTCTTCTAGCCTTCCTACTCAGGATAAGGGGCCTTGCAGGGTCAGCGTTGAGACCCGGGCTAGGGTACTCCGTGTTCCTTGTTTGGTTGTCGGGATATCCTATATCGGGACCTCATGAGACCCTCCCGAGGTTCTTTTCCCAGTCAAGGAATACCTTTGAAGCATCAATTGATGATGGGTTTTTCCTCACTTGGAAGGTGCGATGGCGGGTGGTGATGCATATGATCGGGATTGAGTGTATCTTGTTGCAGCTTAGTGGGCGATAGCTTATGGACTAGGGTTCCATAGCCATATTCGGAGTCGCTTCGATATATCATCGTGCATAGTAGCTATCCGGTTGAGGCAAGAGACCTGTGAGGTGCTCCCTAGGACTATCCACGACGCTTGTTGGTGTGCCCATATAGCAGAGATAGTGGACATGGGAGGCTACCAGGTAGGGGCCACACTGGAAGAGTGCTACTGGATGACGTCGAGAGCTTGGATTCCCCGTGATGAATCTGCCCATTGAGTGCATGATGCTGGAGTTCCAACGGTTATAGTTGGGCGACCTGTTGGTGGCGGCATGTGAAGCACAGTTTGAGGTACTGTCGCGTTTTGCCCCACATGGGTCGTAAATGAGGAGACGTGACGCTAAGCGTTCGTGATGGGACTCAACCGCCATATCAGGTAGATGACGTCGCTTAGGTGTTGTCGGGAATCGACGACCTCCTATTACGTGTCTTGTGGATTAAGTGCGGTCGAGCGGCTTACCCTGCGTGTAAGAGTCATCATGAGCGTCAGCCTTGCTCGAGGAGCAGATTTTGACTTAATTGTCCCAGGAATGATTTTGATCTCCCCATGGGGGTTGAGGATCAAGTACCCTTGTTGCGAATTGATCTGTTTAGACCAGCTTTGAGAGCCAGTGTCTTTCTGTTGATCGATCTTCGCGCAAGGTACCCTATTTGGAGATCCGGGAGTTGGGCATTCTTTAGTTGGCCTTTCGTGACCGTTTCGGGCACTACGAATTTTGTGTACTGCCGTCGGGGTAGACGAATACGCCAGATTCCTACAACGATCTCGAATATGTTTTATTGGGCCTTCGTGGGCTGTTCTGAGGTAGCCTTTGTTGAGGATGTTGGTGGGCATGCCCTCAGGCGAAGTTGTGGATCGTCGCGTTGGAATGCGTTCGTCCATAGAGATTCCTCAGTGGACGTGGGAGTGAGTTATCATGGGTTTCGTTGTGGGCTCGCTAAAGTCGCGTCCGGGTCATGACGCCGTTTGGGTGATCGCTGACCGACTGACTAGGTCCGCACTTTCCTCCCTATCCAACTGACTGAGTCTCAGGACGCTTCGACGCGGGTTTGAGCCTTCGCGATTGTTCGTCTTCATGGCACTCCGGTCGGTGCTATTTCGGGCTGAGACGCGTGGGTTACTTCGAGGTTCTGGCGCAGCCTTTGGCAGGCTTTTCGCGCGAGCCTCCCTTTTAAGTACAGCGTTTCGATACCGACGGACTGCCAGGAATTGAGGACAATTTAGGCCTTGGAGGACATGCTTTTTGCCTGCGTGCTCGACTTGGGGCAGTTGGATGAGGCACCACCCTTTGAGTAGGGGTCTGCCTGTGAGACGACTGCCATTCGAGCACCCAGATGAATGGAAAAGGGGCACTCTATAGGCGCAGTTTTATACCTCCCTTGTGTTGGGACGGTTGTTAAGCGCCAGTTGGAGTGGCCACAAGTTATTAATTGACCTTGCACTGGCCGAGATGGGTCGTGCGTGCCTCTGCACCACCTAGAACCGTCAGAAGGGCTACACAGGTCATCGTCGCCAGGAGCCAACCTTCGGGTTCGGCGAACATGTTGGCATGAGGTGTCCCGGTTTAAGGGCATCCTCTGTTTCAACGTTCGGGGCGAGTTGAGTCCGCCTTCCAACGGACCGGCTTTCGTCCTTGAGTGGATTAGGGGAGGTGGCTGTCATAAAGCCTTGCCCCGTGGCTGACTCGTGTCTGTGACGTCATCCAATGTCTCAGCTGAGACATTATGTCCACGATCATGCTCATGTCATTCCGTTCGAGCTGCTCATCCTCGAGCAGGATTTGTCGTTCGGGGAGCAGTTGATCGAGACCATGGACCAATGTGAGAAGAGGCTCCGTACCCAGACCGTTCCTTCGGTTAAAGTGCGTGGTAGCACCAGTTTGGTGTCCGGACCACTCGGGAGCCAAGGGACTCTATGGGCGACACTTCTACGTTCGGTCTTCCCATTTGGGTTTCCTTAAATTTCGAGGACTAAATTTCCTAAGGGGGGGAGAATGTTAGACCTGTGTCATTTAGAGTCCTAATTTCGATCGGAGTCGCTAAAATTTTGGTTTAACTACCTTCTGGGGTTTGAAGACTCTGATTTAAGATATAACTGCATATTAGGGGTCCTGGTACTGTTTAGTACTGCCCATAAAATTTTCGTTTAATTCCGATAACGTTTTTGGAATTATGCAGTTTCGGATTGGGCATTCGGATTTGATTTTGTTAAAATCCAAGATGATGAGATAAAAATCCGATATTATTACGAGATGTTCAGTTTTGATATAGCTTCCATATAGAAGTGGAATTGGATCAACTGGATTCGTATATCAAAAGTTATGGGTATTTTTCCATGTATACCCCGAAGTTGAAAAATCCAGGCAGCAGCCCTGTAAGATGTTTAGCCTAGATTTCGGAATAGCTGAGGAGGTTATTTGATCTGGATGTAAACATGAAAGTTGTAGATAATCGTCTTATCTTTCCAATGCCACTGGAATCATGCAATTCGGAGCTGTATTGAGGAAGTTATGCCCGTTTAAGTGAAGTCTGTCCAGGATTTCGGGGCAGGGACGATTTGGTCGTTTGACAACTCTTTTAGATATTTATATGCCCAAATATCTCTCGTCACTCTCATTCTCGGCCCTCTCTCGACCAGATCTGCTGGTGTGAAAAAAAATGAAGAGGAGAAATTGGAGGTGGTGATGAAGTCTCCTCTTCCAACGTCTTTGAAGGTGTGTTGTGTGAAGGGAGGTGCGGAGGTCGGTGGTGGTAGCGGTGGAGCTACGGCGGCGGGCATGCCGGAGCCGCTTAGGGACCTCCCGCTCCACTTGCTTGGGTTCAGCCATGTCTCTTGTGGCTGGTGAGAAGGGGTAGAGTTCCATTGCCTTGTATTGTTGTTGTGTGTGCTTGGAATTGAAGAAGCTGAAGAGGGGGGAAACACATATTCATGTGTTATGTGTTGTGTATGTGTGCACACCAACTGTTTGTGGGTATGTGTGAATGAACCAAGTATGCCGCTTCTCCTCCTCTTTCCATTGGCTTTCCTCATGCATCACCTAAACTTGTGTTTGTGTACTACAAGGGCGTGGGATTGACGCATTGGTACACTCGAGATCACATAAGAGGTATGCGGGGGCTGCGGGTGCGCGCTCAGCGTGCTCGCATGCATGCGGAGTGCGCGGGAAGCGTGCATGAGGTGCTCGAGGGCGTGCTTGGCTTGCCCGATGCGTGCGGAGTGTGCGGGAAGCGTGCACGAGGTGCTCGAGGGCGTGCTTGGCCTTGCTCGATGCGTGCGAAGTGCGTAGGAAGCATGCACGAGGTACTCGGGGACGTGCTTGTCGTTGTTCGATGCGTGCGGAGTGCGTGGGCAGCGTGCACGGGGTGCTCGAGGGCGTGCTCGACGTTGTTCCATGCGTGCGGAGTGCATGGGCAGCGTGCACGGGGTACTCGAGGCGTGCTTATGGTGCTCAGACGCGTTCGGAGTGTGCTTCGTGGTGTCGAGCAGCTTGTTATAGCCAAATACAACCATTGGATGATCCCTGGCGGATTGGTATCAGGCTTCGGATTCAATTCGTCGCTCTCTTGCGTTTCGCGAGCCGTGCGCTCGTTAGGTGAGTGGTTTGATTCCAACCCTTCCGGAAGCGCTCGAGGCACGTAGTCGTGCTTCGCGCTTCCATGGGGCTTTAATCGCACCCTAAATATGTTAGATATCATGCATGCTAGGTAGTATAGCTTGTATATTGTGTAGAACCCCTATTCTACCTTATACTTGCCTATGTATTGTATAGAATATGGCATGACTTAGGTATTTTGTTTGAATTACTACCCTTATTATTATTCGGACACATCTAGCATGCTTAACTTGGGTTAATAACGGGGTGTATGCGTAATAGTCCTGATTTAGTACTCGAGGGTGTGGTATAGTTGTTGCACCCATCTGGTTGGGGCAAAACTATGACCAGCTTCGAGAGGGGATGAGGCATTCCCTCTCTCTCGCCCTCCCTCTTTTCGCGAACCGAGTGAGTAGATGTAGTTCCTGCTTGACTCGGGTTTGCTTGGAATTATTGGCATGCACCTATTGTCGCGCGGATCGCGCTTAATCCTCCCCTTTGAGTTGGTGATACCCAACGCCTGCTTAAGTTATACCTTTGTGATTGTTTGTTTATTATGCCTCGTATGTATGTTTAAGTAAGTTATCCCTGGGTAATTAATTGCATATATATAATATATGCCGATATGGCCATGATTCATGTCTATTGTGTTAGACAAGTGTATGACCTCTTGTGGGGTCATACCATGGCTTCGACATTTAGAATTAAAAGTCTTCCCCGCATCTGAGTTATGCGCCCTGGAGGGAATTCATGAGAATTCATTGCGCCTATCGGTGTTTGATAACCGATGATGACGGATCCATAGGGATCGTATTCGCGGGTGTCGAGTGTTCTTTCCTTCGTCGGCTTCGAGTAGAGACTACCCGGCGTAGCAGAGTCTGGTGAGGAGCCCTCCCAGATACTACTCATGACGCGTGTTGGCGTGCCCATACGGCTGAGGTAGTGATCGTGGGAGGCTAGTCCAGTAGAGGCCTGAACCCTGTGCACGAGGTAGTAGAGGCCACACCGGGAGAGACTACCGGAAGACGAGTGGAGTAGAACAATCGAGCTCTTCCCCAAGAGCCTATGTCACCCCGAGGAGGGGGTGAGGGTGAGGGTGTAGTGGGTCGGCGTGGGTTCGATCTGCCAGTTTGTGCAATCTCCCAAGATCCTATGTCACCCGTCGGGGTGAGGGTGAGGGTGTTGGTGTGAACGGGGTGGGCTCGAGTTGATACTCGACCCACCAGCTTGTGTAGTAGGTTTTCCTATGGGGTTCGCGTTGCGAACAAGTAGTTGCTCCTACCAATATTGTCGTATATCGTTGCCCCGACGTAGTAGAGACTACCCATGGGGTTCGCGCGGGTGTGGAGTGCTCTTACCTTCGTCGGCTCCGAGTAGAGACTACCCGGCGTAGTAGAGTCCGGTGAGGAGCCCTCCCAGATACTACTCATGACGCGTGTGGGCGTGCCCATACGGCTGAGGTAGTGATCATGGGAGGCTAGTCCGGTAGAGGCCTGAACCCTGTGAGGTGCCGGGAGGTTGCCAGGTAGTATGGGCCACACCGGGAGAGACTACCGGAAGATGAGCGGTGTATAACAGCAAATTTTGTCCTTCAAGTCCCTGTGGGGGCTAGGGCGAGGACGAGGTATGGTTGCACCGCCGTGTGACCTTGCTAACCGTTGGGTTTCTACCCATGGTTTCCCTGATAGGAGATTGCCTTAGGATCGAATGTTATGTTGGTGTTTGGTTTCTGACCACTCACTGAGCTTGTAGCTCACCCCTCGCCTATGTTTTTTTCTCCAGATGACGCTGAGTCGGATCCAAGAGAAGAGCTCCCCTGGCGCCATCCGAGTAGGAGACCCGCGTTCGCGTTGGATGTCTTGCGAGTCGGAGGCTATCAGCATTCCCTTTTCATTCTATGTATTATACTGGTGCTTGTGCACGGTATGTAGACTGTTGATGTCTGTTATTGAATATATTGGCTCTCACAGGACAGTTGATTGTGTACTCTAGTCTGTAATATGTCTTTGAATTACAGACTTAGTCGTTTGAGCTTCCGCCATTTGTATATATTTGATGTCAGTTACTTGTTTATTGCCTTTTCTCTTGTGGAGTATTTATTTGACCTCGTGTATAGATTACTGATATCATTTATATATTTGCCACGTCTCGGGAGCGGCCACCCTGGGGCGTGACAGTGCCAAAAAATGTTATTTAGGTCAGAAAATGATGTCTAGGTCGAAATATGTTGTTTGGGTCTACAAAATGGGTTCTTGGTCGTAAAATGGTGTCTGGGATAAGAAATGGAGTCTCGGTAAGAAAAATGTGTGCGTGACGAAAAAATATGTGTCAATTCGAAAAAGATGTTTTGGACAAAAAAATGGAGTCTTGGCTGAATAATTTACCCTATACGAAAAAATGCTATCTAGGTCGAAAAAATGGTGTCTGAGTGAAAAATAGGAGTCTCGGATAAAAAATTGTGTGTGGGTAGAAAAATGTTGTCAGGGTCGAAAATATGTTTTCTAGGTCGAAAAAGGGTGTGAAAAATGTTGTCCATGTTGGAAAAATATTATCTCTGAATAAGAATGGAGTTTAGGTCGATAAAACAAGGCCTGGTTCGAAAATATTGGTTGGGTCCAAAAAATTCAGTCTTAGTCGAAAATGCTCTATGGGTCGAAAAATGCAGTCTCTGTTGGAAAATGATGCCTGGGTTAGATAAATGAGCGTCTTTGACAAAAAAATATAGTTTGGATCGAAAAATGGGGTCTCGGTTGGAATAAATGGTGTGTGAGTCGAGAAAATGATGACGGCGTTGCCAAATGTTGCCTGTTTCAAAAAAATGGAGTATGGAACGAAAAATGGGGTGTGGGTCGAAAAATGTTGTCCGAGTCAAAATATTGTGTCTTGGGCGGAAAATGAGATCAAAGCCCAAGAAATTTTGTCTCGGGGAAAAAAAATTGTGTTCGGCTAAAAAATAGGAGACTGTATCGAAAATACTGTACGGGTCGAAAAATAATTTCTAAAATGACAAAATGCAGACCTCGTCAAGAAAATGGTATCTGAATTAAAAAATGGACTCTGGGCCGAAAAATCTTGCGCGGGTCAGTTTTTACTGTCCAAAAATGGTGTCTTGTTCGTAATGTGGTGTGAAGGTTGAAAAGATTGTGCCTGGTTCAAAAATTGGGGTATGGGTCGAAAAATGTCATCTCGGCCGAAAAATTATATCATGGTTTGAAAGATGTTGCCTGGGTCAAAAAAATGGGTTCTCTGTCAAAAAGTTGTCAATGTCGAAAAATTTTTTATCTGCGTATGAGAATGGTGTTAAGGTTGAGAAAATACTGCCTGATCTGAAAATATTGTCTGGGTAAAAAAACTGCAGTCTCAATCGAAAAAGTTGTATGCGTCAAGAAATGCAGTCTCGGTTGAAAAATGATGCCTGGGCCTAAAAAAGGAGAGTCTCTATCGAAAATATAGTTTGGATAAAAAAAATATGGAGTGTGGGTTGAAAATGATGCGTGGGTCAAAAATGGTGCCCGGTTCAAAAAATGGGGTGCGAGTCGAAAAATGTTGTTTTGGTCAGAAAATGATGTCTAGGTCGAAATATGTTGTTTGCGTTAATAAAAATTAATTGTTGGTCAAAAAATGGTGTCTGGATTAAAAAATGGAGCGTTGGTAGGAAAAATGTGTGCGTGTTGAAAAAATATGTGTTAATTCAAAAATGAGGTTTGGGGCAAAAAAATGGAGTCTGTGTCGAAAATATTGTCTCGGTCGAAAAAAAGTTGTCGAGGTGAAAAATGGAGTCTAGGTTGAAAAATTTTCCCGATACGAAAAAATGCAATTTAGGTCAAAAAAATGGTGTCTGAGTAAGAAATGGTGTTTGGGACAAAAAATTGTGTGTCGGTCGAAAAATGTTATCTGGGTCGAAAATATGTTTTCTACGTCGAAAAATGGTGTGAAAAATGTTGTCCCTGTCGAAAAAATGTGGTCTAGGCTGAAAATATGTTTTCTGGGTCAAAAAATGGTGTGAAAACTGTTATCCATGTCAGAAAAATGTTATCAGCGTATAAGAATGGTGTTTAGGTAAAAAAACAGGGCCCGATTAGAAAATATTGGTTGGGTCGAAAAAATGTAGCCTTAGTCGAAAATGCTGTATGGGTCGAAAAATGCAGTCTCTGTTGAAAAATGATGCCTGGGTCGAAAAAATGAACGTCTTTGTCGAAAATATAGTTTGGATCAAAAAATGGGGGCTCGGTTGGGAAAAATGGTGTGTCAGTCGAAAAAAGGATGACGGCGTTGCTAAAATGTTGTATGGGTTGATAAATGTAGTCTCTGTTGACAAATGATGCGTAGATCGAAAAAGTGAGTGTCTTTGTTGAAAATATATTTTGGCTCAAAAAATGGGGTCTCGGTTGGAATAAATGGTGTGTCAGTTGAGAAAATGATGACGGCTTTGCTAAATGCCGTGTTTCAAAAAAAGGAGTATGGGACGAAAAACGGAGTGTGGGTCGAAAAATGTTGTGCGGGTCAAAATTTTGTGTCTAGGAAGGAAAATTGGTGTGGCGGTAGAAAAGATTGTGCCTAGTTCAAAAATTGGGGTATGGGTCGAAAAATGTCATCTCGGTCAAAAAATTATATCAGGGGTCGAAAAATGGTGCCTGGGTAAAAAAAAATGGGTTCTCTGTCAAAAAAGTTGTCAATGTCAAAAAAATGTTCTCTGCGCTTAAGAATGGTGTTCAGGTCAAGAAAATACTGCCTGATCTGAAAATATTGGCTGCGTCGAAAAATTGCAGTCTTAGTAGAAAAAGTTGTATGCGTCGAGAAATGCAGTCTCGGTTGATTAATGATGCCTGGGCCTAAAAAATGAGTCTCTATTGAAAATATTGTTTGGATTGAAAATATGGAGTGTGGGTCGAAAATGATGCGTGGGTCAAAAAATGGAGCCCGGCACGAAGAATGGGGTATGTGTCGAAAAATGTTGTTTAGGTCTGTAACACTTGTGAATTTTATCTTATTTTTATATTTAATTAAATATATAAATATTATATTTGAATTGAAATTTGTGTATTTTGTGTTTTTTTAAGTTTTGGCCCATTTAGTGTATCCTTATGGGCCCATTTCAGTTTACAATTTTAAATATTAATTGTTATGTTGAAATTTTTATATATATACATATTTTAAAGATCCTTAAGATCTTAAATGGTTACAATCTCATTAACATTGGAGCTCAAAAGATTAAGTTTTGAGATTTTATTGTTATTGATTTTGAGGGACCCAGTTTTGAATTTGTGAATTTCTTGTAATATGCTCTAGGGACCTATATGTAATTCATATAGGGACCTATTTGTAAATATGAAACAAACCGGGGGTCGTTTTGTCATTTTCGTTAAATTTAGGTATCTAAGTATATATATCTATATAGGGGTGTGCGGTGGGTTGTTCGGCAGAAACCGAGAGAGAGAGAGAGAGAAGAAAAAGGTATTTAATCTTTTTCTTTGTATCCTTTGATTTTCTTATTATTTATTAGATTAATGTTTAGGTGTTTTGATTTTTAAGATTTTAATAAAAATAAAGTTATGATTTATTATTTATTTTAAGGATTAAATATATTTTTATGTTATGAGATTTATAGTTTTTGATCAAGTTAGAGTTTTGGTATGTATATGTTTATGTTGTTAGATTCTTATGATTTTATAAAAACAAGGGTTTTGATCTATTATTATTTTTATTAGATCTATGTTAGATATTTAGATTTTTGAGTCTTCATAAACTTAGGGTTATGATTTATGCGTATACTTAATAAGATTTATTTATTTTCAAATTTTACTAATTAATAGTTTATTTTTTTTAAAAAAAAGAAGATGTTTTATATTATTTTATGAATTTTTGTTATTTTATTATTATTTTGAATTTCTGGATTTTTGTCTTTTCTGTCTTGTCTTTTCTGGTTTCGTCTTTTAGTGTCTGGTTTTTATTGTAAATAAGTTTTTGATCTTTTTCTTAGGTTGTGGTATATATGGATGAGTTTTGATTATTGGGTATAAAAATTTATACCTAATAATTATGGATAGGTAACTAGGTCTTTGGCCTAGGCTTGAATAATAGGTTTTAATTAATAATTTATTTGATTTATCTAGGTTGTAATTTTTGTTGTGGGCTTCATTCTCCGGACTTAGGGTCCATTCGAGGTGAGTAGGCCTATCAATTTATTTCGTGTGAGCTTTTGTTCTACAACGTTGAATTTTATATGCCAATCATATTTGTGTGATATTATGTGTCATCCATGCAATTATATTTTGATAAATTTGCATGATTTGGATATTTTCTTCATATTGATCAAATTCATTTTTGTTGAATGAAGTTGCATGATTTAATTCATTCATCATGTCATTAAAATAGCATGAATTATGCTATTCATGTTTCAAGAATTAACATAATATATTTTCTGATGCTTATGCTTTCGAAATAATATTTGGATTAAAGATTTTCATTTCGAGAGTTTTGGAAAAATTTAGGACTAGTGGAGACAACTTAGTCCTACGAGATTTTATCAAGATGCATATCATGACATATTTTCTGAAATAAATCCCGCCGTAGTATTTCGCCTTTGGGGAGGAAGGTCTAGGACTCGAAGAGTCCCAAGATCGGTGAGGGGTGTGGTAAAGCATTCCTTACAGCTGCGGATTCCTTTGTTTGGAGTCTGCAGCAACCGGGGCATCCTGTGCTGGTGTTCTCATAGTGATGGCAGCGGCGACCCATCAGCGTCTTCTAGATCCGACATCTCCTCGAGGGAGCTTTTTAAGCGATTTAGTCGCTTGGGGCTTGGCACACCTGTTTTGGGGAACGGTTCTTCCGATTGAGAACCCTACCCAGTCATATCATTTAAGCTGCATGATTTCTATGACGTGGACAATAGATTGGGCCACGTGATTGCATTAAAATATATTTTTTTATTAAGCTCATGAATTTAAATTGATTTATTAAAGAAAATTCTTGTTTTTAATATTATTATATATATATATATATATATATATATATATATATATATATATGATTTTCTCATTTAACTCTCATGATTTCTCTGGTGTGGCCAAGGATTGGGCCACGTGTACATTAAAATATATTTTTTTAAAAGTTCATGATTTTAAATTGACTTAATAAAATAAAAGATTTATTAAATGAAATTGATTTTCATATAACTTTATTTTATATATACTATCACGTGAGGTAATTTGTGAGTGGGCTTATTCACTGAGTTAATCACTCACCCTATTCGATATGGGCTGGTTGTTTCATAACTAGGTATTGCGTATTATGAGGATTAAGATGAAGTTTGGAGTTTTCGCGTCTTTCAGAAATTGCTCCGAGGTAGCGGTTCAAGAGTAAATTACAGTTACGATCGATTATTTATGCTTGTTTTTAGATGGCTCCCACAGGGGTGGTTTGTTATGTAGTTTCTTTTAATATCTAGTCTTCACAAAAAAGAAAAACTCTGATATATTATAAAGTCTTTGGCGAATTAAAACCATTGGTATTATTTAATTTATTATTATTGGTTTTATTATATTTATATTATATTGGTATCTTAAAAAAAAAAGAGCTGCAAATTTTGGTATTGTAATTGGAATTAGTTTAGTAGCGACCCATTTACCGTCCTATAAGCGGTTAGGTAAATGTCGGGCGTTACAAGGTCCGAAAATGATGTCTCGATCGAAATAAGTTGTTTGGGTCTACAAAATGGGTTCTTGGTCAAAAATTGGTGTCTGGGTTAAAAAATGGAGTCTCGGTAGGAAAAATGTGTGCGTGTTGAAAAATGTGTCAATTCGAAAAAAAATTTGGGGCAAAAAAATTGAATCTTTGTCGAAAATAATGACTAGGTCGAAAAAAAGTTGTCTAGGTGAAAAATGGAGTCTAGTTTGAAAAATTTTACCCGATACGTAAAAATGCTATCTAGGTCAAAAATGGTGTCTGAGTAAAAAAATGGAGTCTGGGACAAAAAATTGTGCGTGGGTCGAAAAATGTTGTATGTGTTGAAAATATGTTTTTTGGGTCGAACAATAGTGTAAAAAATGTTGGCCATATCGAAAATTTTTATCTGTGTATAAGAATGGTGTTTAGGTTGAAAAAATAGGGCCTAATTCGAAAATGCAGTATGGGTCAAAAAATGCAGTCTCTGTTGAAAAATGGTGCCTCGGTCGAAAAAATGAGCGCCTTTGTTGGAAATATAGTTTGGATCGAAAAATGGGGTCTCGGTTGGAATAAATGGTGTGTGAGTCGAGAAAATGATGACGACGTTGCTAAATGTTGTCTGATACAAAAAAATGGAGTACTGGTCGAAAAACGGGGTGTGGGTCGAAAAATATTGTCTGGGTCAAAATATTGTGTCTAGGCCGAAAAATGGGATCGAAGCCGAAGAAATTTTGTCTGGGTGAAAAAATGGCGTTCGGCAAAAAAATAGGAGTATGTATCGAAAATAATGTATGGGTCGAAAACAATTTATAAAACGACAAAATGCTAAATGTTGTACAATACGAGAAAATGCAGTCCACGTCAAGAAAATGGTATCTGAATAAAGAAAATGGATTCCCGGTCAAAAAATGTTGTGCTGGTCAGTTTTTTCTGTCCAAAAGTGGTGTCTTGTTCGTAATGTGGTGTGCCGGTCGAAAAGATTGTGCCTAGTTCAAAAATTGGGGTATGGTTCGAAAAATGTCATCTCGGCCGAAAAATTATATCGGGGGTCTAAAAATGGTGCCTGGGTAAAAAAAATGGGTTCTCTGTCAAAAATGTTGTCAAAGTTGAAAAAATGTTATCTACGCATGAGAATGGTGTTCAGGTCGAGAAAATACTGGATTATCTAAAAATATTGGCTTGGTCAAAAAACTGCGTTCCAGTCAAAAAAGTTGTATGCGTCGAGAAATGAAGCTACCCTGCGTGGTGCCACCGTGCCACCGAAAGGCTGCTAGGGAGAGGGCTACCTGGGAGAGGGCTACCGGATGATATTGCGAACGTGGAGTACTGTTTCCCTATATCATCGTGCGAGGAAGCTACTCGGTGTTTGTTACCTGATAGTTATGATAATAGTATGTTAGGCCTTCCCGTGTTAAGCGTGTGCATGACCCGTCTTTAAGATTATGTCTTGTCATAATTGAGTGCGAGTGTTTAGCTTCTTTCCCCTGCATCCAAGTGATGCATCTGTGCGGGAATTCAAGAGAATTCTGTATAGCAATGGTATTTGCTAGGGGATAGTAGTTGATATGTGAGGATCGTATTGCGAACATGAAGTGCTTCCTCCCCATATCATCGTGCATCGTAGCTACCCAGCGTTGGAGCTACCGTGCGTGGTGCCCCCGTGCCACCGGAAGGCCGCCAGGGAGAGGGCTACATGGGAGAGGTCTACCGGATGATATTGCGAACGTGGAGTACTGTTTCCCTACATCATCGTGCGTCGAAGCTACATGGTGTTGAATCTGTCCTGCATTGTGCCACAATATCGTTAGGAATGCCCAGAGTATGATGTGACTACCATACAAGGCTTAGAGTACCGATCACGGGTGATACCCAGAGTATGATGTGACTACCATACGAGGCTTAAGTACCGACCATGGGTGAATCCGTATCGTTGGGAATGCTCAGAGTATGATGTGACTACCATACGAGGCTCGGGTACCGACCACGGGTGATGCCGTATCGTTGGGAATGCCCTGATTATGATGTCACGTACAAGGCTTGAGTACTGACCATGGATGGCCATTAGGATGAGGATTACCCGGGAGAGGGCTACCGGATGATGCGAGGGATTGGTATGTATTAATCTAGATGTGGAGAATCTTTGTAGCGTGGTATTAGTTTGTGTTACAACTCGTTAGTGTTAATGGATTAGTTGTTCCCCAAAAGTCCCAACAGTTCCCCCCCCCTTCAGGGTGAGGGTGAGGATGATGTGTGGTCACGTCTCTACGTGACATATATATCTGTCGGTGTTCTCCCATCCATGTCTTTCCTTGAAAGGAAAAATGTGTTAGTGTTATATTATTATTCTTGAGTTGGATTATTGTCACTCACTGAGCTTGTAGCTCACCCCTTATGTGTTGTTTTCCACCAGGGACAGTGGGGCGTGGAGCTGGAGCATCCCTCTAGCTTAGTTCATGTGTGGAGTGTCCCAACTTTCGGTTGGCAAGTGCGGGGCTATCAGTAATCCTATATTTTTGTGTATGTATTAGTAATTGTGCGTGTCACACATGTGGTTGTATTTGGACTAGACTTGGGCTCTCATAGGACGGTAATTGTGTATTCGAGTCTGTAATAATGTTTTTGATTTCCAGACAATTACATTTTACGCTTCCGCATTATTTTTTTGTTACTTATCGCTTTCTTGTCTCCTTGTTATTTATGCGATTATTGTTTCACTATTATCAGGGGTCATTGCTGACCTATTATGTATGAGTCATGGTATTGTAGGATTGTCATGGTCCCGGGAAGGCCGTTCCGGGGCGTAACAGTTGTTTAGGTCGAAAAATGATGTCTGGGCCGAAATATGTTGTTTGGGTCTACAAAATGGGTTCTTCGTCGAAAAATTGTGTTTTGGTTAAAAAATGGAGTCTCGGTAGGAAAAATATGTGCGTGTTGAAAAAATTGTGTCAATTCAAAAATGATGTTTGGGACAAAAAAATGGAGTCTGTGTCTAGAATATAGTCTCAGTCGAAAAAAAGTTGTCTGGCGGGAAAATGGAGTGTAGGCTGAAAAATTTTCTGGATACGAAAAAGAGCTATCTAGGTCGAAAATGGAGTGTGGGTCGAAAAATGTTGTCTGGGTCAAAAATATGTTTTCTAGGTCGAAAAATGTTGTCCATGTCGAAAAAAAATGTTATCTGCGTACAAAAATGGTGTCTAGGTCAAAAAAACAGGTCCAGGTTCAAAAATATTGGTTATATCGAAAAAATGCAGTCTTAGTCAAAAATTCTGTATGGCACAAAAAATGCAGTCTTTGTTGAAAAATGATGCCTCAGTCGAAAAAATGAGCGTCTTTGTCGAAAATATAATTTGTATCGAAAAATGGGGCCTCGGTTGGAATAAATGGTGTTGAGTCGAGAAAATGATGACGGCGTTGCAAAATGATGTCTGTTTCAAAAACATGGAGTATGGGATGAAAAACGGGGTGTGGGTCGAAAAATGTTGTCCGGGTCAAAATATTGTGTCTAGGGCGAAAAATGTTGTGCAGGTTGGTTTTTTTCTGTCCAAAAATGGTGTCTTGTTCGTAATGTGGTGTGGCAGTCGAAAAGATTGTGCCTAGTTGAAAAGTTGGGGTATGGATCGAAAAATGTCATCTCGGCCGAAAAATTATATCGGGGGTCGAAAAATGGTGCCTGGGTCAAAAAAATGTGTTCTCTGTCAAAAATGTTGTCAATGTCAAAAAAATGTTATCTACGCATGAGAATGGTGTCGAGGTCGAGAAAATAATGCCTGATTTGAAAATATTGGCTGTGAAAAAAAACTACATTCTCAGTCGAAAAAGTTGTATGCATTGAGAAAGGTAGTCTCGGTTGAAAAATGATGCCTGCACCTAAAAAATGAGATTCCCCATCGAAAATATAGTTTGGATCGAAAATATGGAGTGTGGGTCGAAAATGATGCGTGGGACAAAAAATGGAGCCCGGTTCGAAAAATGGGGTGCGTGTCAAATAATGTAGTTTAGGTCAGAAATTGATTTCTGGGTTGGATATTTTGTTTGCATCTACAAAATGGGTTCTTGGTCGAAAAATGGTGTCTATGTTAAAAAATGAGTCTCGTTTGGAAAAATGTGTGCGTGTTGAAAAAATAGGTGTCAAATAAAAAATGATTGTTTGGACAAAAAAATGGAGATTGTGTCGAAAATATTGACTCAGATGAAAAAAATTTATCTGGGTGAAAAATGGAGTCTAGGTTGAAATTTTTTCCCGATACGAAAAAATGCTATCTTGGTCGAAAAAGTGGTGTCTGAGTAAAAAAATGGAGACTGGGACAAAAAATTATGTGTGGGTCGAAAAATGCTGTCTGGGTCGAAAATATGTTTTCTAGGTCGAAAAATGATGTGAAAAATGTTGTCCATGTCAAAAAAATGTTATCTGCTTATAGGAATGGTGTTTAGGTAAAAAAAAACAAGGCCTGGTTCAAAAATATTGGTTGGGTCAAAAAAATGCAGCCTTAGTCGAAATTTTCTTTATGGGTCAAAAAATGCAGTCTATTGAAAAATGATGCCTAGGTCGATAAAACGAGCATCTTTGTTGAAACAATGGTTTGTATCGATATATGGGGTCTCGGTTGAAATAAATGGTGTGTCAGTCGAGAAAATGGTGACGACGTTGCATAAATGTTGCCTATTTCAAAAACATGGAATATAGACGAGAAACGGGGTGTGGGTTGAAAAATGTTGTCCGGGTTAAAATATTGTGTCTAGGCTAAAAAATGAGATGAAAGCTGAAGAAATTTTGTCTGGATGAAAAAAAATGGCATTCGGCTAAAAAATAAGAGTCTGTATAGAAAATACTGTACGGGTCAAAAAATAATTTCTAAAACGATAAAATGCTAAATGTTGTTTAATATGAGAAAATGCAGTCCACGTCAAGAAAACGGTATCTCATTAAAAAAAATGGACTCTTGGTCGAAAATTGTTGTGCGGGTCAGTTTTTTCTGTCCAAAAATGACGTCTTTTTTGTAATGTGGTGTGGCGGTCGATAGGATTGGTCTTGGTTCAGAAATTGAGGTATGGGTCGAAAAATGTCATCCCGACCGAAAAATTATATCGGGGGTCAAAAAATGGTGTGTGGGTCAAAAAAATGGGTTCTGAGTCAAAAATGTTATCATTGTCGAAAAAATGTTTTCTGCATATCAGAATGGTGTTTAGGTTGAAAAAACAGGGTCTGGTTCGAAAATATTGGTTGGGTCAAAAAAATGCAGTCTTAGTCGAAAATGATGTATGGGTCAAAAAATGCAGTCTCTGTTCAAAAATTACGCCTGGGTCAAAATTGGAGCCCGGTTCAAAAAATTGGGTGCGTGCCGAAAAATGTTGTTTAGGGAAAAAAATGTTGTCTCGGTCGAAATATGTTGTTGGTGTCTACAAAACGGGTTCTTCGTCAAAAAATGGTGTTTCGGTTAAAAAATGGAGCCTCGGTTGGAAAAATGTGTGCGTGTTGAAAAAATATGTGTCAATTCGAAAATGATGTTTGGGACAAAAAAATGGAGTCTGTGTCGAAAATATTGTCTCGGTCGAACAAAAGTTGTCTCTGTGAAAAATGGAGTCTAGGCTGAAAATTTTTTCCCGATACAAAAAAATGCTATCTAGGTCGAGAAAATGGTGGCTCAGTAAAAAAGGAGTCGGGGACAAAAAATTGTGTGTGGGTTGAAAAATGTTGTCTAGGTCGAAAATATGTTTTCTAGGTTGAAAAATGGTATGAAAAATGTTGTCCATGTCGAAAAAAAGGTTATCTGCGGATAAGAATGGTGTTTAAGTAGAAAAAACAGGGCCTGGTTCGAAAATATTGGCTGGGTCAAAAAAATGCGGCCTTAGTAAAAAATTCTTTACAGGTTGAAAATGCAGTCTTTGTGGAAAAATGATGCCTGGGTTGAAAAAAATGAGCGTCTTTGTCGAAAATATAGTTTGGATCGAAAAATGGGGTCTCGGTTGGAATAAATGGTATGTCAGTCGAGAAAATGATGACGGCGTTGCTAAATGTTGTTTGTTTAAAAAATGGAGTATGGGACGAAAAAAGGGGTGTGGGTCAAAAAATGTTGTCCGGGTCATAATATTGTGTCTAGGCCGAAAAATGGGATTGAATAAAAAAAATGGCGTTCGGCTAAAAAATAGGAGTCTGTGTTGAAAATATTGTACGGGTCGAAAAATAATTTCTAAAACGACAAAATGCTAAATGTTGTATAAAACGAGAAAATGGACTCTGGGTCGAAAAAAGTTGTCTGGGTCGGTTTTTTCTATCTAAAAATGGTGTCTTGTTCGTAATGTGGTTTGGCGGTCGAAAAGATTGTGCCTGGTTCAAAAACTAGGGTTGGATCGAAAAATGTTATCTCGGTTGAAAAATGGTGCCTGGGTCAAAAAAATGGGTTCTCTGTCAAAAATATTGTCAATGTCGAAAAAATGTTATCTGCGAATGAGAATGGTGTCCTGGTCGAGAAAATATTGGCTAGGTCGAAAAACTACATTCTCGGTCAACAAAGTTTTATGCTTTGAGAAATGCAGTCTCGGTTGAAAAATGATGCCTATGCCTAAAAAATGAGTCCCTATCGAAAATATTGTTTGGATCGAATATATGGAGTGTAGGTTTTAAATGACACGTGGGTCAAAAAATGGAGCCCGGTCCGAAAAATGGGGTGCGTGTCGAAAAATGTTGTTTAGGTCAGAAAATGATGTCTCAGTCAAAATACGTTGTTTGGGTATACAAATTGGGTTCTTGGTGGAAAAATGGTGTCTCGGTTAAAAAATGGAGTCTCGGTTGGAAAAATGTTTGCATGTTGAAAAAATATGTGCAAATCGAAAATGATGGTTGGGACAAAAAAATGGAGTCTGTGTCAAAAATATTGTCTCGGTCAAAAATAATTTGTCTCAGTTAACAATGGAGTCTAGGTAGAAATTTTTTTCCCTATACGAAAAAATGCTATCTTGGTCGAAAAAAGGGCATCTGAATAAAAAAAAGGAGCCAAGGACAAAAAATTGTGCGTGGGCCGAAAAATGGTCTAGGTCGAAAATATGTTTTCTAGATCGATAAATGTTGTGAAAAATATTGTGCATGTCAAAAAAATGTTATCTGCGTATAAGAATGGTGTTTAGGTCGAAAAAACAGGGCGTGGTTCAATAATATTGGTTCGATCAAAAAATTGCAATCGTTGTCGAAAATGCTTTATGGGTCGAAAAATGCAGTCTCTGTTGAAAAATGATGCCTAGGTCAAAAAAATGAGCATCTTTGTCGAAAATATGGTTTGGATCGAAAAATGGGGTCTCGGTTGGAATAAATGGTGTGTCCGTCGAGAAAATGACGACGGCGTTGCTAAATGTTGTTAGTTTCAAAAAAATGGAGTATGGGATGAAAAACGCGGTGTGGGTCAAAAAATGTTGTCTGGGTCAAAATATTGTTTCTAGGCCGAAAAATGGGATCGAAGCCGAAGAAATTTTGTCTGGCTGAAAAAAAAATGGCGTTCGGCTAAAAAATAGGAGTCTGTATCGAAAATACTCTACGGGTCAAAAATAATTTCTAAAACGTCAAAATGCTAAATGTTGTATAATACAAGAAAATGCAGTCCACGTCAAGAAAATGGTATCTGAATAAAAACAAATGGACTCTGGGTCAAAAAATGTTGTGCAGGTCGGTTTTTTCTGTACAAAAATGGTGTCTTGTTCGTAATGTGGTGTGGCAGTCGAAAAGATTGTGCCTGGTTCAAAAGCTGGGGTGTGGGTCGGATAATGTCATCTCGGCCGAAAAATTATATCGGGGGTCAAAAAATGGAGCCTGGGAAAAAAAAAGGGTTCTCTGTCAAAAATGTTGTCAATGTCGAAAAAACTTATCTGCGTCAGAATGGTGTGTAGGTCGAAAAAACAGGGCCTGGTTCAAAAATATTGGTTGGGTTGAAAAAATGCAGTCTTAGTCAAAAATGCTGTGTGATTCAAAAAATGCATTATCTGTTGAAAAATGATGCCTGGGTCAAAAAAATGGGCGACTTTGTCGAAATATAGTTTGGATCAAAAAATGGTGTCTTGGTTGGAATAAATGTTGTGTCAGTCCAGAAAATGATGACGACGTTGTGAAATGTTGTCTGTCTGAAAAAAATGGAGAATGGGAGGAAAAAAAAAGTGTGGCTCGAAAAATGTTGTCTGGGTCAAAATATTGTGTTCAGGCTGAAAAATGGGATCGAAGCCAAGGAAATTTTGTCTGGGTGAAAAAAAATGGCGTTGGGCTAAAAAATAGGAGTCTGTATCGAAAATATTTTACGGGTTGAAAAATATTTTCTAAAACGACAAAATGCTAAATGTTGTATAATACGAGAAAATGCAGTCCACACCAAGAAAATGGTATCTGAATAAAAGAAAATGGACTCTAGGTCAAAAAATGTTGTGCGGGTCAGTTTATTCTGTCCAAAAATGGTGTCTTGTTCGTTATGTGGGGTGGCGGTCGTAAAGAATGTGCCGGGTTCAAAAATTGGGATATGGGTCGATATATGTCATCTCGACCGAAAAATTATATTGGGGGTCGAAAAATGGTGTTTGGGTCAAAAAAATGGTTTATCTGTCAAAAATGTTGTCAATGTCGAAAAAATGTTTTTTGCGCATGAGAATCGTGTTTTGGTCAGAAAATGATGTCTTGGTCGAAATACGTTGTTTGGGTCTACAAAATGGGTTCTTGGTCGAAAAATGGTGTCTGGGTTTAAAAAAGGAGTCTCGGTAGGAAAAATGTGTGCGTGCTGAAAAAATATGTGTCAATTCGAAAATGATGTTTGGCACAAAAAAAATGGAGTCTATGAAAAAAATATTGTCTCTGTAAAAAAAAAGTTGTCTGGGTGAAAGATGGAGTCTAGGTTGAAAATTTTATCCAATACGAAAAAATGCTATCTTGGTCGAAAAAATGGTGTAAAAAATGTTGTCCATGTCGAAAAAATGTTATATGCGTACAAGAATGGTGTTTACATCGAAAAAACAGGGCCTAGTTCGAAAATATTGTTTGGGTCGAAAAAATGCTGTCTTAGTCGAAAATTCTGTATGGGTCGAAAATTGCGGTCACTGTTGAAAAATGATGCCTGGGTCAAAAAAATGAGCGTGTTTGTCGAAAATATTGTTTGAATCGAAAAGTGGGAGCTCGGTTGGAATAAATGGTGTGTCAGTCCAAAAAATGATGACGGCATTGCTAAATGTTGTCTTTTTCAAAAAAATGGAGTATGGGATGAAAAACGGGGTGTGGGTCGAAAAATGCTGTCCTGTTCGTAATGTGGTGTGGCGGTCGAAAAAAGTGTGCCTGGTTGAAAAATTGTGGTATGGGTCAAAAAATGTCATCTCGGCCGAAAAATTAAATCGGGGGTCAAAAAATGGTGCCTGGGTAAAAAAAATGGGTTCTCTGTCAAAAAAGTTGTCAATGTCAAAAACTGCAGTCTCAGTCGAAAAAGTTATATGCGTCGAGTAATGTTGTCTCGGTTGAAAAATGATGCCTGGGCCAAAAAAATGTGAGCCACTTTCAAAAATATTGTTTGGATCGAAAATATGATACGTGGGACAAAAGATGGAGTCCGTTTCGAAAAATGGGGTGCATGTTGTTAGGCCTGTGTCATTTATAGTCCTAATTTCGATCGGAGTCGCTAAAATTTTGGTTTTTAGCTACCTGTTGGGGTTTGAAGACTCTTATTGAAGAAATAACTGCATATTATGGGTCCTGGTACTGTTTAGTACTGCCCATAAAATTTTCGTTTAATTCCGATAACGTTTTTGGAATTATGCAGTTTTGGATTGGTATTCGGATTTGATTTTTGTTAAAATCCAAGATGATGAGGTAAAAATCCGATATTATTACGAGATGTTAAGTTTGGAGATAGCTTCCATATAGAAGTGGAATTGGATCAACTGGATTCGTATATTAAAAGTTATGGGTATTTTTCCATGTATACCCCGAAGTTGAGAAATCCAGGCAGCAGCCCTGTAAGATGTTTAGCCTAGATTTCGGAATAGCTGGAAAGGTTATTTGATCTGGGTGTAAACATGAAAGTTGTAGATAATCATCTTATCTTTCCAATGCCACTGGAATCATGCAATTCGGAGCTGTATTGAGAAAGTTATGCCCGTTTAAGTGAAGGCTGCGCAGAGATTTTAGTCCGAGGACGACTTGGTCTTTCACTCCGCCCTTGCCTATTTAAGGCCCCAAATGTTACGACCTTGGGCACATTTTTCTCTCTTTTTTTCTTCTGGTCCAGCCTTGGTGTGGTGTTGTGTGTGTTGGGTGGAAGTGGTGAAGGTGATGGAGATGTAGGAGCACACAAAGGAGTCCAAGAAGGTAGGTTTGGATGGTGGTTGTTGTGTTGATTGTTTCTCATCTTCTCCTCCCCTAGCTGATCCATTATTTTCCTTTCCCCTTTGAATACCAGCCCACCAAGTGTTTGTGGTTATGCATTAATGAGAAGAAGAAGTAAAGGAAGGAAGTGCAAGTCAAGGTTTGTGTTGTGGCTTGTTGTTGTTGTTGTTGATTCTCTTCTTTCACTCCCTTTCATGACTTCCCCCCCCCCCATGTTTTACAGCAAAGGGAGGGCTGAGGAGAGGATGAGGAGGTGGTGGTAATGGTGATGGTGGTTGAGGCGGTCGCGGGTGCATCGAGGGCGCCTGTTAGACCTGTGTCATTTAGAGTCCTAATTTCGATCGGAGTCGCTAAAATTTTGATTTTTAGCTATCTTCTGGGGTTTAAGGACTCTGATTGAAGATATAACTGCATATTATGAGTCCTGGTATTGTTTAGTACTGCCCATAAAATTTTCGTTTAATTCCGATAACGTTTTTGGAATTATGCAGTTTTGGATTGGGCATTCGGATTTGATTTTGTAAAAATCCAAGATGATGAGGTAAAAATCTGATATTATTACGAGATGTCCAGTTTTGATATAGCTTCCATATAGAAGTGGAATTGGATCAACTGGATTCGTATATTAAAAGTTATGGGTATTTTTCAATGTATACCCCAAAGTTGAGAAATCCAGGCTGCAGCCCTGTAAGATGTTTAGCCTAGATTTAGAAATAGCTCGAGGGGTTATTTGATCTAGGTGTAAACATGAAAGTTGTAGATAATCGTATTATCTTTCCAATGCCACTCGAATTATGCAATTCGGAGATGTATTGAGGAAGTTATGGCCGTTTAAGTGAAGGCTGCGCAGAGTTTTTAGTCCGAGGACGACTTGGTCTTTCACTCCGACTTTGCCTATAAATACCACCCAAAATGTTACGACTTCAGCCTCACTTAGCCACTGTTTGGCCTCTCTTTTTCCCTCTTTCTGTGAGTATTTGTTGGTGTTAATGGAGATTAAGAAGGAGAAGATGAAGAAGGAGAAGATGAAGGAGCACATGAAAGGTGAAAGAGGTGAGTGTGTTGTTGTTGTTTCCTTCCTTTCCCCCATCTCCCCATCCCTTAGTCTTTTTCCTTTCCCCTCTCTAATCAGCCCCCCCCCCCCCATGTGTTTGTTGACATGTCTAAGTGAAGAAGAAGAAGGAAGGGAGGCATAGAAGAGGTGGTAGTGGTAGTGGTGGTCGAGATGGTCGTGGGTGTGCTCGAGGGTCCCAACCTCTCCCCTTTCCCTCCCCCTCTTAGGTTTGGTAAGTTCTCCACTTCTTTAATTTGGTTTTATGGCTTTGGGGGTGTGTTGAGAGGACATGCATGGGTGGTGGTTGTGTTTGGGTGCATGTGGGAGGCTTGGGGAGGGCTGGGGAGTGCTGGGCGCGCGCGCGGGTCCGTGCGCGCGCAGGCAGGCGCGCAGGGTGATGCTGGCGGGTGCGTACGCGCGGGTGTGCGCTTGCGCGTACGCGCGGAGTGCGCGCGAGGTGCGCGCGTGTCTGCGCGCGGGGGGGCGCGCGTCTGCGCGCGGGGCGCGCGGCGTGCGCCCGCGGGGATGCCCGGGACTGCGCCCGGGGCTCCCCGGGGTGCGTGCGGTGCTGCCCGAGGCCGGTTTGGCCGTGCTGAGGGTCGGCACCCTCGGGTGGGTGTCCGGGGGGCTCGGGCACGCGTGCGTGCGTGCATTCTTGCGTGCGTTCGAGCCCGTTTGCGTGCATGTCTAGCCTTAGGCATGCCTAATTGTTTCTATGTGCTTGTTTTTGGTTATACTCATCATTTTGGTACCCCTTGCCTTGCAGACCTCGTCGGTTGGGATGCGCGACGACCCGGGTATCGGTGAGTGGTTTGATTCCAACCCTTCCGGGAGCGCCCGATGCACGTAGTCGTGCTTCGCGCTTCCATGGGGCTTTAATTGCACCCTAATTATGCTAGATATCATGCATGCTAGGATGTATAGCTCGTATATTGTGTAGAACCCCTATTCTACCTTATACTTGCCTATGTATTGTATAGAATATGGCATGATTTAGGTATTTTGTTTGAAATACTACCCTTATTATCATTTGAACATATCAGGCATGTCTAAACTTGGGTTAATAACGGGTGTATGCGTAATATTCCTCTGATTTAGGACTCAAGGGTGTGGTATAGTTGTTGCACCCATCTGTTGGGGCAAAACTATGACCAGCTCGAGAGAGGATGAGGCATTCCCTCTCCCTCGCCCTCCTTCTCTTCGCGAACCGAGTGAGTAGATGTAGTTCCTACTTGACTCGGGTTTGCTTGGAATTATTGGCATGCACCTGTTGTTGCGCAGATCGCGCTTAACCCTTCCCTTCTAGGTTGGTGTTATCCAACGTATAATAGGTTGTAATTTGTGTGTGTTTATCTGTTTGATGCCATGTATGCATGTTAAGTAGGCCATCATTGGGTAGTTAATTGCATATATATATATATATATATATGCCGATATGGCCATGATTCTTGTCTAATATATTAGACAAGTGTATGACCTCTTGTGGGGTCATACCATGGTTTTGACACTTATAATTAATGTCTTCCCCGCATCTGAGTTATGCGCCCTGGAGGGAATTCATGAGAATTCATTGCGCCTATCGGTGTTTGATAACCGATGATGACGGATCCAAGAGGATCGTATCCGCGAGCGTAGATTGTTTCTCCCCTTCGTTGGATCCGTGTAGGAACTTCCCGGCATTGGAAACGCTGTCCTGGCACCGGGCTCCCATTTGTAGGTACCATCGCTTCGGTCGAGAGTGTACTGATCGTGGGAGTATGTCAGGTAGAGGCTACCCGGGGAAAGGGCTACCGGTGGACCAAGGGCTTAGAACAATCGACCTCTTCCCCAAGAGCCTATGTCACCCCGAGGAGGGGGTGAGGGTGAGGGTGTGGTGGGTCGGCATTGGTTCGATCTGCCAGTTCGTGTAATTTCCCAAGAGCCTATGTCACCCCGAGGAGGGGGTGAGGGTGAGGGTGTGGTGGGTCGGCATTGGTTCGATCTGCCAGTTCGTGTAATTTCCCAAGAGCCTATGTCACCCCGAGGAGGGGGTGAGGGTGAGGGTGTAGTGGATCGGCGTCTGATGACCGATGATGGGGATCCAAGGGGGATCATTTTCATGAGTGTAGTTTGGTTCTTTCCTTCGTTGGATCCGTGTAGGAACTTCTCGGCGTACCATCGCTGTCCTGGCACCGGGCTCCCATCTGTAGGTACCATCGCTGTGGTCAACAGTGTACTGATCGTGGGAGTATGTCAGGCAGAGGCTACCCGGGGAAAGGGCTACCGGTGGACCAAGGGCTTAGAAACGATCTAGTCTCTTCCCAAGAGACTGGGTCACCCCTTTTGGGGTGAAGGTGAGGGATTGGTACAGTTACTCCCGACAACCTAGGTCACCCTTCGGAGGTGAGGGTGTTGGTGTGAGTGTTGTGGGCTCGAGTTGATACTTGACCCACCAGCTTGAGTGATTGGCTTTCCATAGGGTTCGCGCTGCGAACAAGTAGTGTTCCTCCCAATATCATCGTATACCGGGGTCCCGACGTAGAAGCTGCCCTGACAGAGGACTCCCACTTGTAGGTACTCCCGATGCATTTGGCAGATGTACTGATCAGGGGAGTGTACCAGGTGAGGCTACACGAGGGTGGACCACCGGACGATGTTGCAAGCCTGAATTATCGTTCTCCCCTTCGCCGGATCCGTGTGGATGCTTCCTAGGTACGAGCCGCCCTGGGTGGACCCCCACCTGTAGGTACCATCGACGCTGTCGACAGTGTACTGACCGTGGCCGGCTCCAGGTAGAGGCTGCCTGGGAGAGCGCTACCGGATGACGAACGGTGTAGAACAGCAAGTTGTCCTTCGAGTCCCTAGACTCACCCCTGTGGGGGCAAGGGCGAGGACGAGGTATGGTTGCACCGCCGTGTGACCTTGTTAACCGTTGGGTTTCTACCCATGGTTTCCTTGATAGGTGATTGCCTTAGGATCGAATGTTGGTGTTGGTGTTTGGTTTCTGACCACTCACTGAGCTTGTAGCTCACCCCTCGCTTATGTTTTTCCCCAGTTGACGCTGAGTCGGATCCAAGAGAAGAGCTCCCCTGGCGCCATCCGAGTAGGAGACCTGCGTTCGCGTTGGATGTCTTGCGAGTCGGAGGCTATCAGCATTCCCTTTTCATTGTATGTATTATACTTGTGCTTGTGCACGGTATGTAGACTTTGATGTCAGTTATTGTATATATTGGCTCTCACAGGACAGTTGATTGTGTACTCTAGTCTGTAATATGTTTTGAATTACAGACTTAGTCATTTGAGCTTCCGCTTTTTGTATATATTTGATGTCAGTTACTTGTGTATTGCCTTTTCTATTGGGGAGTATTTATTTGACCTCGTGTATGGATTACTGATATCATTTATATATTTGCCACGTCTCGGGGACGGCCGCCCTGGGGCGTGACAAAAGTTGGTATCAGAGCCATGTCCTGTCAGAGCCAATTGTTTTCTTTGAGATGAGTCCTAGGATTTCGAGACGAGTATTCTGATCCTAGTGCTGGTTCCTTAGTTGCTGATATGCCTCCTCGGAGACGGGCGCGTGGACGTGGTCACCCTTGGGCTTCGGAGGTTTTCGAACCTACCGGAGGCGAGGAGTCTACTTGAGAGTTCTCGGCTGTTGGGCCAGGACTTGCGCGGGATGCCTCCAGCGTGGGCGCGAGCTAACGCTGAGATGGAAGATCTTCTGGACACTCAGACTAGAGCACTGGAGGCATAGACTGGAGCGTTGGCTGAGCAGGCGCGAGAGATCCAGGAGCTGCGGGCGGCCCGCGTGGCGATCCCGTAGATACCCTTAGCGGTAGGTCCACTAGTGGTGCCAGAGATACCCCATGTACCGGTTGGAGACCGCATTCTCCTCCGTTCTGTTTATCGGGGTATACCATAGAGTTGCGTGCGGCACCAGTTTCAAGCGTTGAGGATGTGGTGTAGTATTCATTAAGGGTGATGTCTTCTTCTAGCCTTCCTACTCAGGATAAGGGGCCTTGCAGGGTCAGCGTTGAGACCCGGGCTAGGGTACTCCGTGTTCCTTGTTTGGTTGTCGGGATATCCTATATCGGGACCTCATGAGGCCCTCCCGAGGTTCTTTTCCCAGTCAAGGAATACCTTTGAAGCATCAATTGATGTTTGATTTTTCCTCACTTGGGAGGTGCGATAGCGGGTGGTGATGCATATGATCGGGATTGGGTGCATCCTATGCAGCTTGGTGGGCGATCGCTTATGGACTAGGGTTCCATAGCCATATCTGGAGTCGCTTCGATATATCATCGTGCATAGTAGCTACCCGGTAGAGGCAAGAGACCTGTGAGGTGCTCCCTGGGACTATCCACGACGCTTGTTGGTGTGCCCATATAGCAGAGATAGTGGACATGGGAGGCTATCAGGTAGTGGCCACACCGGAAGAGTGCTACTGGATGACGTCGAGAGCTTGGACTCCCCGTGATGAATCTGCCCATTGAGTGCATGATGCTGGAGTTCCAACGTTATAGTTGGGCGACCTGTTGGTGGCGGCATGTGAAGCACAGTTTGAGGTACTGTCGCGTTTTGCCCCCACATGGGTCGTAAATGAGGAGACGTGACGCTAAGCGTTCGTGATGGGACTCAACCGCCATATCAGGTAGATGACGTTGCTTAGGTGTTGTCGGGAATCGACGACCTCCTATTGCGTGTCTTGCAGATTAAGTGCGGTCGAGCGGCTTACCCAGTGTGTAAGGGTCATCATGAGCGTCAGCCTTGCTCGAGGAGCAGATTTGGACTTAATCGTCCCAGGAATTATTTTGATCTCCCCATAGGGGTTGAAGATCAAGTACCCTTGCCGCGAATTGATGATCTGTTTTGACCAGCTTGGGAGCCAGTGTCTTTCTGTTGATCGATCTTCGCGCAGGTACCATAATTGGAGATCCGGGAGTTGGGCATTCTTTAGTTGGCCTTTCGTGACCGTTTCGGGCACTACGAATTTTGAGTACTGCCGTCGGGGTAGACGAATGCGCCAGATGCCTACAATGATCTCAAATATGTTATTGACCTCCGTGGGCTGTTCTGAGGTAGCCTTCGTTGAGGATGTTGGTTGGCATGCCCTCAGGCGAAGTTGTGGATCGTCGCGTTGGAATGCGTTCGTCCATAGAGATTCCTCAGTGGACGTGGGAGTGAGTTATCATGGATTTCGTTGTGGGCTCGCTAAAGTCACGTTCGGGTCACGATGCCGTCTGGGTGATCATTGACCGATTGACTAGGTCCGCACTTTCCTCCCTATCCAACTGACTGAGTCTCTGGACGCTTCGACGCGGGTTTGAGCCTTCGCGATTGTTCGTCTTCATGGCACTCCGGTCGGTGCTATTTCGGGCTGAGACGCGTGGGTTACTTCGAGGTTCTGGCGCAGCCTTTGGCAGGCTTTTCGCGCGAGCCTCCCTTTTAAGTACAGCGTTTCGATACCGACGGACAGCCAGGCAAGAGGACGATTTAGGCCTTGAGGACATGCTATTGCCTGCGTGCTCGACTTGGGGCAGTTGGATGAGGCACCACCCTTTGGGTAGGGGTCTGCCTGTGTGACGACTGCCATTCGAGCATCCAGATGAATGAAAAAGGGGCACTCTACGGCGCAGTTTTATACCTCCCTTATGTTGGGACGATTGTGGAGCGCCAGTTAGAAGGGCTATGGTTATTTAATTGACCTTCGGTGGCCGAGATGGTTCGTGCGTGCCTCTGCACCACCTAGAACCGTTGGAAGGGCTACGCAGGTCATTGTCGCCAGGAGCCTACCTTCGGGTTGGCGACCATGTTGGCATGAGGTGTCCCGGTTTAAGGGCATCCTCTGTTTCGACGTTCGGGGCGTGTGTCGGCCTTCCATCGGACCGGTTTTCGTCCTTGAGTGGATTAGGGGAGGTGGCTGTCATGAAGCCTTGCCCCGTGGCTGACTCGTGCCTGTGACGTCATCCAATGTCTCATAGCTGAGACATTATGTCCACGATCCTGCTCATGTCATTCCGTTCGAGCCGCTCATCTTCGAGCAGGATTTGTCGTTCGGGGAGCGGTTGATCAAGACCATGGACCGAGGTGAGAAGAGGCTCCGCATCAAGACCGTTCCTTCGGTTAAAGTGCGTGGTAGCACCAGTTTGGTGTCCGGACCACTTGGGAGCCAAGGGACTCTATGGGCGACACTTCTACGTTCGGTCTTCCCTTTGGGTTTCCTTAAATTTCGAGGACTAAATTTCCTAAGGGGGGGAGAATGTTAGACCTGTGTCATTTAGAGTCCTAATTTTGATCGGAGTCGCTAAAATTTTGATTTTTAGCTACCTTCTGGGGTTTAAGGACTCTGATTGAAGATATAACTGCATATTATGGGTCCTGGTATTGTTTAGTACTGCCCATAAAATTTTCGTTTAATTCCGATAACGTTTTTGGAATTATGCAGTTTTGGATTGTGCATTCGGATTTCATTTTGTAAAAATCCAAGATGATGAGGTAAAAATCCGATATTATTACGAGATGTCCAGTTTTGATATAGCTTCCATATAGAAGTGGAATTGGATCAACTGGATTCGTATATTAAAAGTTATGGGTATTTTTCCATGTATACCCCGAAGTTGAGAAATCCAGGCTGCAGCCCTGTAAGATGTTTAGCCTAGATTTAAAAATAGCTCGAGGGGTTATTTAATCTAGGTGTAAACATGGAAGTTGTAGATAATCGTCTTATCTTTCCAATGCCACTGGAATTAAGCAATTCGGAGCTGTATTGAGGAAGTTATGGCCGTTTAAGTGAAGGCTGCGCAGAGTTTTTAGTCCGAGGACGACTTGGTCTTTCACTCCGACTTTGCCTATAAATACCACCCAAAATGTTACGACTTCAGCCTCACTTAGCCACTGTTTGGCCTCTCTTTTTCCCTCTTTTTGTGAGTATTTGTTGGTGTTAATGGAGATTAAGAAGGAGAAGATGAAGGAGCACATGAAAGGTGAAAGTGGTGAGTGTGTCGTTGTTGTTTCCTTCCTTTCCCCCATCTCCCCATCCCTTAGTCTTTTTCCTTTCCCCTCTCTAATCAGCCCCCCCCCCCCCCATGTGTTTGTTGATATGTCTAAGTGAAGAAGAAGAAGGAAGGGAGGCATAGAAGAGGTGGTAGTGGTAGTGGTGGTCGAGATGGTCGTGGGTGTGCTCGAGGGCCCCAACCTCTCCCCTTTCCCTCCCCCTCTTAGGTTTGGTATGTTCTCCACTTCTTTAATTTGGTTTTATGGCTTTGGGGGTGTGTTGAGAGGGCATGCATGGGTGGTGGTTGTGTTTGGGTGCATGTGGGAGGCTTGGGGAGGGCTGGGGAGTGCTGGGCGCGCGCGCGGGGCCGTCCGCGCGCGTGCGCGCGCAGGCAGGCGCACGGGGTGATGCTGGCGGGTGCGTACGCGCGGAGTGCGCGCGGGGTTCGTGCGAGGTAAGCGCGGGGGCGCGCGCGAGCGCGCGCGTGTCTGCGCGCGGGGCGCGAGGGGTGCGCGCGCGGGGATGCCCGGGGCTGCGCCCGGGGCTCCCCGGGGTGCGTGCGGTGCTGCCCGAGGCCGGTTTGGCCGTGCTGAGGGTCGGCACCCTCGGGTGGGTGTCCGGGGGGCTCGGGCACGCGTGCGTGCGTGCATTCTTGCGTGCGTTCGAGCCCGTTTGCGTGCATGTCTAGCCTTAGGCATGCCTAATTGTTTCTATGTGCTTGTTTATGGTTATACTCATCATTTTGGTACCCCTTGCCTTGCAGATCTCGTCGGTTGGGATGCGCGACGACCCGGGTATCGGTGAGTGGTTTGATTCCAACCCTTCCAGGAGCGCCCGATGCACGTAGTCGTGCTTCGCGCTTCCATGGGGCTTTAATTGCACCCTAATTATGTCACGCCCCCGGGCGGCCGTCCCCGAGACGTGGCAAATATATAAATGATATCAGTAATCCATACACGAGGTCAAATAAATACTCCACAATAGAAAAGGCAATACACAAGTAACTGACATCAAATATATACAAAAAGCGGAAGCTCAAATGACTAAGTCTGTAATTCAAAAACATATTACAGACTAGAGTACACAATCAACTGTCCTGTGAGAGCCAATATATATACAATAACTGACATCAACAGTCTACATACCGTGCACAAGCACAAGTATAATACATACAATGAAAAGGGAATGCTGATAGCCTCCGACTCGCAAGACATCCAACGCGAACGCGGGTCTCCTACTCGGATGGCGCCAGGGGAGCTCTTCTCTTGGATCCGAGTCAGCGTCAACTGGAGAAAAACATAAGCGAGGGGTGAGCTACAAGCTCAGTGAGTGGTCAGAAACCAAACACCAACACCAACATTCGATCCTAAGGCAATCACCTATCAAGGAAACCATGGGTAGAAACCCAACGGTTAACAAGGTCACACGGCGGTGCGACCCTACCCTGCCCTCGCCCTAGCCCCCACAGGGGTGAGTCTAGGGACTCGAAGGACAACTTGCTGTTCTACACCGTTCGTCATCCGGTAGCGCTCTCCCAGGCAGCCTCTACCTGGAGCCGGTCACGATCAGTACACTGTCGACAGCGTCGATGGTACCTACAGGTGGGGGTCCACCCAGGGCGGCTCGTACCTAGGAAGCATCCACATGGATCCGGCGAAGGGGAGAACAATTCATGCTCGTAATATCGTCCGGTGGTCCACCCTCGCGTAGCCTCACCTGGTACACTCCCATGATCAGTACATCCGCCGACTGCATCGGGAGTACTTACAAGTGGGAGTCCTCTGTCAGGGCAGCTTCAACATCTGGGCCACGACATGCGACGATATTGGGAGGACCCATTACATGCTCGCACGTGAACCCTACGGGAAAACCATCTATACAAGTTGATGGGTCGAGTATCAACTTGAGCCCACCCCACTCACGCCAATACCCTCACCCTCACCCCGATGGGTGACATAGGATCTTGGGAGCAATACCCTCACCCTCACTCCGACGGGTGACATAGAATCTTGGGAAATTACACGAACTGGCAGATCGAACAAATGCCGACCCACCACACCCTCACCCTCACCCCCTCCTCGGGGTGACATAGGCTCTTGGGGAAGAGGTCGATTGTTCTACTCCACTCGTCTTCCGGTAGTCTCTCCCGATGTGGCCTCTACTACCTCGTGCACAGGGTTCAGGCCTCTACCGGACTAGTCTCCCAAGACCGCTACCTCAGCTGTATGGGCACACCAACACGCGTCATGAGTAGCATCTGGGAGATCTCCACCGGACTTTACTACGCCGGGCAGTCTCTACTCGGAGCCAACGAAGGAAAGAACACTCGACACTCGCGAATACGATCCCTATGGATCCGTCATCATCGGTTATCAAAACCGATAAGCGAAACGAATTCTCATGAATTCCCTCCAGGGCGCATAACTCAGATGCGGGGAAGACATTAATTATAAGTGTCAAAACCATGGTATGACACCACAAGAGGTCATACACTTGTCTAATACATTAGACAAGAATCATGGCCATATCGGCATATATATATATGCAATTAACTACCCAATGATGGCCTACTTAACATGCATACATGCAATCAAACAGATAAACACACACAAATTACAACCTATTATACGTTGGATAACACCAACCTAGAAGGGAAGGGTTAAGCGCGATCTGCGCAACAACAGGTGCATGCCAATAATTCCAAGCAAACCCGAGTCAAGTAGGAACTACATCTACTCACTCGGTTCGCGAAGAGAAGGAGGGCGAGGGAGAGGGAATGCCTCATCCTCTCTCGAGCTGGTCATAGTTTTGCCCCAACAGATGGGTGCAACAACTATACCACACCCTCGAGTCCTAAATCAGAGGAATATTACGCATACACCCGTTATTAACCCAAGTTAAACATGCTTGATAAATAGGGGTAGTCATTCAATCAAAATTACCTAAGTCATGCCATATTCTATACAATACATAGGCAAGTATAAGGTAGAATAGGGGTTCTACACAATATACGAGCTATAAAACCTAGCATGCATGATATCTAACATATTTAGGGTGCAATTTAAAGCCCCATGGAAGCGCGAAGCACGACTACGTGCATCGAGCGCTCCCAGAAGGGTTGGAATCAAACCACTCACCTAACGAGCGCACGGCTCGCGAAACGCAAGAGAGCGACGAGTTGAATCCGAAGCCTGAAATCAATCCGCCAAGGATCATCCCATGGTTGCATTTGGCTATAACAAGCTGCTCGACACCACGAAGCACTCCGAACGTGTCTGAGCACCGCAAGCACGCCCTCGAGTACCCCGTGCACGCTGCCCATGCACCCCGCACGCATCAAACAAAGTCAAGCACGTCCTCGAGCACCTCGTGCATGCTTCCCACGCACTCCGCACGCATCGGGCAAGGCCAAGCACGCCCTTGAGCACCTCGTGCACGCTGCCCGCATACTCCACATGCATCGAACAACGTCAAGCACGATCTCGAGCACCTCGTGCAAGCTGCCCACGCACTCCGCACGCATGCGAGCACCTCATGCACGCTTCCCGCGCACTCCGCATGCATCGAACAACATCAAGCACACCCTCGAGCACCTCGTGCACGCTGCTTGCACACTCCGCACGCATCGGGCAAGGCCAAGCACGCCCTCGAGCACCCCGTGCACGCTGCCCACGCACTCCGCACGCATCGAACAACGTCAAGCACGATCTCGAGCACCTCGTGCATGCTGCCCACGCACTCCGCATGGGTGGTGTTATGCAATTCGGAGCTGTATTGAGGAAGTTATGGCCGTTTAAGTGAAGGCTGCGCAGAGTTTTTAGTCCGAGGACGACTTGGTCTTTCACTCCGACTTTGCCTATAAATACCACCCAAAATGTTACGACTTCAGCCTCACTTAGCCACTGTTTGGCCTCTCTTTTTCCCTCTTTCTGTGAGTATTTGTTGGTGTTAATGGAGATTAAGAAGGAGAAGATGAAGGAGCACATGAAAGGTGAAAGAGGTGAGTGTGTCGTTGTTGTTTCCTTCCTTTCCCCCATCTCCCCATCCCTTAGTCTTTTTCCTTTCCCCTCTCTAATCAGCCCCCCCCCCCATGTGTTTGTTGATATGTCTAAGTGAAGAAGAAGAAGGAAGGGAGGCATAGAAGAGGTGGTAGTAGTAGTGGTGGTCGAGATGGTCGTGGGTGTGCTCGAGGGCCCCAACCTCTCCCCTTTCCCTCCCCCTCTTAGGTTTGGTATGTTCTCCACTTCTTTAATTTGGTTTTATGGCTTTGGGGGTGTGTTGAGAGGGCATGCATGGGTGGTGGTTGTGTTTGGGTGCATGTGGGAGGCTTGGGGAGGGCTGGGGAGTGCTGGGCGCGCGCGCGGGGCCGTCCGCGCGCGTGCGCGCGCAGGCTGGCGCGCGGGGTGATGCTGGCGGGTGCGTACGCGCGGAGTGCGCGCGGGGTTCGCGCGAGGTAAGCGCGGGGGCGCGCGCGAGCGCGCGCGGGGCGCGCGGCGTGCGCGCGCGGGGATGCCCGGGGCTGCGCCCGGGGCTCTCCGGGGTGCGTGCGGTGCTGCCCGAGGCCGGTTTGGCCGTGCTGAGGGTCGGCACCCTCGGGTGGGTGTCCGGGGGGCTCGGGCACGCGTGCGTGCGTGCATTCTTGCGTGCGTTCGAGCCCGTTTGCGTGCATGTATAGCCTTAGGCATGCCTAATTGTTTCTATGTGCTTGTTTATGGTTATACTCATCATTTTGGTACCCCTTGCCTTGCAGACCTCGTCGGTTGGGATGCGCGACGACCCGGGTATCGGTGAGTGGTTTGATTCCAACCCTTCCGGGAGCGCCCGATGCACGTAGTCGTGCTTCGCGCTTCCATGGGGCTTTAATTGCACCCTAATTATGCTAGATATCATGCATGCTAGGATGTATAGCTCGTATATTGTGTAGAACCCCTATTCTACCTTATACTTGCCTATGTATTGTATAGAATATGGCATGATTTAGGTATTTTGTTTGAAATACTACCCTTATTATCATTTGAACATATCAGGCATGTCTAAACTTGGGTTAATAACGGGTGTATGCGTAATATTCCTCTGATTTAGGACTCGAGGGTGTGGTATAGTTGTTGCACCCATCTGTTGGGGCAAAACTATGACCAGCTCGAGAGAGGATGAGGCATTCCCTCTCCCTCGCCCTCCTTCTCTTCGCGAACCGAGTGAGTAGATGTAGTTCCTACTTGACTCGGGTTTGCTTGGAATTATTGGCATGCACCTGTTGTTGCGCAGATCGCGCTTAACCCTTCCCTTCTAGGTTGGTGTTATCCAACGTATAATAGGTTGTAATTTGTGTGTGTTTATCTGTTTGATGCCATGTATGCATGTTAAGTAGGCCATCATTGGGTAGTTAATTGCATATATATATATATATATATATATGCCGATATGGCCATGATTCTTGTCTAATATATTAGACAAGTGTATGACCTCTTGTGGGGTCATACCATGGTTTTGACACTTATAATTAATGTCTTCCCCGCATCTGAGTTATGCGCCCTGGAGGGAATTCATGAGAATTCATTGCGCCTATCGGTGTTTGATAACCGATGATGACGGATCCAAGAGGATCGTATCCGCGAGCGTAGATTGTTTCTCCCCTTCGTTGGATCCGTGTAGGAACTTCCCGGCGTTGGAAACGCTGTCTTGGCACCGGGCTCCCATTTGTCGGTACCATCGCTTCGGTCGAGAGTGTACTGATCGTGGGAGTATGTCAGGTAGAGGCTACCCGGGGAAAGGGCTACCGGTGGACCAAGGGCTTAGAACAATCGACCTCTTCCCCAAGAGCCTATGTCACCCTGAGGAGGGGGTGAGGGTGAGGGTGTGGTGGGTCGGCATTGGTTCGATCTGCCAGTTCGTGTAATTTCCCAAGAGCCTATGTCACCCCGAGGAGGGGGTGAGGGTGAGGGTGTGGTGGGTCGGCATTGGTTCGATCTGCCAGTTCGTGTAATTTCCCAAGAGCCTATGTCACCCCGAGGAGGGGGTGAGGGTGAGGGTGTAGTGGATCGGCGTCTGATGACCGATGATGGGGATCCAAGGGGGATCATTTTCATGAGTGTAATTTGGTTCTTTCCTTCGTTGGATCCGTGTAGGAACTTCTCGGCGTACCATCGCTGTCATGGCACCGGGCTCCCATCTGTAGGTACCATCGCTGTGGTCGACAGTGTACTGATCGTGGGAGTATGTCAGGCAGAGGCTACCCGGGGAAAGGGCTACCGGTGGACCAAGGGCTTAGAAACGATCTAGTCTCTTTCCAAGAGCCTAGGTCACCCTTCGGCGCCCTGGGGCGTGACACATGTCGAAAAATGTTGTTTAGGTCAGAAAATGATGTCTCGGTTGAAATACGTTTTTGGGTCTAAAAATGGGTTCTTGGTCGAAAAATGGTGTCTGGGTTAAAAAAGGAGTCTCGGTAGGAAAAATGTGTGCGTGTTGAAAAAATGTGTCAATTCGAAAATGATGTTTGGGTCAAAAAAATGGAGTGTGTCGAAAATATTGTCTCGGTCAAAAAAAAGTTGTCTGGGTGAAAAATGGAGTATATGTTGAAAAATTTTAACCGATACGAAAAAATGCTATCTAGGTCAAAAAAAATGGTGCCTGAGTAAAAAATGTTATGTGCGTACAAGAATGGTGTTTAGGTCAAAAAAATAGTGCTTGGTTCGAAAATATTGCTTCGGTCGAAAAAATGCAGTCTTAGTGAAAAATTCTGTATGGGTTGAAAAATGCAGTCTACGTTGAAAAATGATGCCTAGGTCGATAAAATGAGCGTCTTCGTCGAAAATATTGTTCGGATAGAAAAATGGGGGCTCGGTTGGAATACATGGTGTGTCAGTCTAGAAAATGAAGACGGTGTTGCTAAATGTTGACTGTTTCAAAAAAAATGGGGTATGGGACGAAAAACGAGGTGTGGGTCAAAAAATGTTGTCCGGGTCAAAATATTGTGTCTAGGCCGAAAAGTGGGATCGAAGCCGACGAAATTTTGTCTGGGTGAAAAAAAATGGCGTTCGCCAAAAAAATAGGAGTCTATTTTGAAAATGCTTTACGGGTCGAAGAATAATTTCTAAAACGACAAATTGCTAAATTTTGTATAATACCAGAAAATGCAGTCCACGTCAAGAAAATGGTATCAGAATAATAAAAAATGGACTCTGGTTTGAAAAATGTGGTGCGGGTTGGTTTATTGTGTCATAAAATGTTGTTTAAGTCAGAAAATGATGTCTCGGTCGAAATACGTTGTTTGGGTCTACAAAATGGGTTCTTGGTTGAAAAATGGTGTCTGGGTTTAATAAAGGAGTCTCGGTAAGAAAAATGTGTGCGTGTTGAAAAAATATGTGTCAATTCGAAAATGATGTTTGGCACAAAAAAAAATGGAGTCTGTGTAAAAAATATTGTCTCGGTCAAAAAAATGTTGTCTGGGTGAAAGATGGAGTCTAGGTTGAAAATTTTTACCCAATACGAAAAAATGCTATCTAGGTCGAAAAAATGGTGTAAAAAATGTTGTCCATGTCGAAAAAATGTTATATGCGTACAAGAATGGTGTTTAGTTCGAAAATATTGTTTGGGTCGAAAAAATGCAGTCTTAGTCGCAAATTCTGTGTTGGTCGAAAAATGCAATCTCTGTTGAAAAATGATGCCTGGGTCGAAAAAATGAGCGTCTTTGTTGAAAATATTTTTTGGATCGAAAAATGGGGGCTCGGTTGGAATAAATGGTGTGTCAGTCGAGAAAATGATGATGGCGTTGCTAAATGTTGTCTGGGTCAAAATATTGTGTCTAGGCCGAAAAGTGGGATCGAAGCCGAAGAAATTTTGTCTCGGTGAAAAAAATGGCGTTCGGCTAAAAAATAGGAGTCTATATCGAAAATGCTGTACGGGTCGAAAAATAATTTCTAAAAGGACAAAATGCTAAATTTTGTATAATACCAGAAAATGCAGTCCAAGTCAAGAAAATGGTATCTGAATAAAAAAAAATGGAATCTCGGTCGAAAAATGTTATGCGGGTCGGTTTATTATGTCCAAAAGTGGTGTCCTATTTGTAATGTGGTGTGGCGGACGAGAAGAGTGTGCATGGTTCAAAAATTGCGGTATGGGTCGAAAATTGTCATCTCGGCCGAAAAATTATATCGGGGGTAGAAAAATGGTGCCTGGGTCAAAAAAATGGGTTCTGTCAAAAATGTTGTCGATGTCAAAAAAATGTTATAAACATATTCAGGTCAAAAAATACTGCCTGATATGAACATATTGGCTGGGTCGAAAACCTGTAGTCTTTGTTGAAAAAGCTGTATGCCTTGAGAAATGCAGTCTCGGTTGAAAAATGATGCCTGGGCCTTAAAAATGACAGTCTGTGTCTAAAATATTGTTTGGATCGAAAATATAGAGTGTGGGTGGAAAATGATGCGTGGGACAAAAGATGGTGCCCGGTTCGAAAAATGGGGTGCGTGTCAAAAAATGTTGTTTAGGTAAGAAAATTATGTCTGGGTCGAAATGTGTTGTTTGGGTCTACAAAATGGGTCTTTCGTCGAAAAATGGTGTGTAGGTTAAAAAATGGAGTGTCGGTAGGAAAAATGTGTGCGTGTTTAAAAAATATGTGCCAATTCAAAAATTATATTTGGGACAAAAAAATGGAGCCTGTGTCGAAAATGTTGTCTCGGTTGAAAAAAAGTTCTCTGGGTGAAAATGGAGTCGAGGTTGAAAAATTTTACCCGATGCGAAAAAATGCTATCTAGTTCGAAAAAATGGTGTCTGAGTAAAAAAAATTCTGTGTGGGTCGAAAAATGTTGAATGGATCGAAAATATGTTTTCTAGGTATGGTGTGAAAAATGTTGTCCATGTCGAAAATGTTATCTGCTTACAAGAAAGGTGTTTAGGTCAAAAAAACAGGTCCTAGTTCAAAAATATTGGTTGGGTCGAAAAAATGCAGTCTTAGACAAAAATTTTGTATGGGTCGGAAACTGCAGTCTTTGTTGAAAAATGAGGTCTGGGTCGAAAAAATGAGCGTCTTTGTAGAAAATATTGTTCGGATCGAAAAATGGGGTCTCGGTTGGAATAAAAGGTGTATGAGTCGAGAAAATAATGACGGCATTGCTAAATTTTGTCTATTTCAAAATGATGGAGTATGGGACGAAAAACAGGGTGTGGGTAGAAAAATGTTGTCTGTGTCAAAATATTGTGTCTAGGCCGAAAAATGGGATCGAAGCCGAAGAAATTTTGTCTGGATAAAAAAAATGGCGTTCGGCTAAAAATTAGGATTCTGTTCCGAAAATATTGTATGGGTCGAAAAATAATTTCTAAAATGACAAAATGCTTAATGTTGTATAATACGAGAAAATGCAGTCCACGTTAAGAAAATTGTATCTGAATAAGAAAAATGGACTCTGGGTCGAAAAATGTTGCGGGTCAGTTTTTTTCTCTCCAAAAATAGTGTCTTCTTAGTAATGTGGTGTGGCGGTCGAAAAGATTGTGCCTGGTTCAAAAACTATGGTATGGGTCGAAAAATATCATCTCGGCCGAAAAATTATATCGGGCGTCGAAAAATGGTGCCTGGGTAAAAAAAATGTGTTCTCTGTCAAAAATGTTGTCGTTGTCAAAAAAATGTTATTTGCGCATGAGAATCTTATTCAGGTCAAGAAAATACTGCATGTTCAGAAATATTGGATATGTCTAAAAACTGCAGTCTCAGTCGAAAAAGTTATATGCATCGAGAAATACAGTCTTGGTTGAAAAATGATGCCTGGTCCTTAAAAATGAGAGTCTTTGTCTAAAATATTGTTTGGATTGAAAATATGGAGTGTGGGTCGAAAATGATGCGTGGGACAAAAGATGGAGCCCGGTTCGAAAAATGGGGTGTGTGTCAAAAAATGTTGTTTAGGTTAGAAAAATATGTCTGGTCGAAATATGTTGTTTGGGTCTACAAAATGGGTCCTTTGTCGAAAAATGGTGTGTGAGTTAAAAAATGGAGTATCAGTAGGATAAATGTGTGCGTGTTGAAAAAATATGTGTCAATTCAAAAATGATTTTTGGGACAGAAAAATTGAGTCTGTGTCGAAAATGTTGTCTCGGTCGAAAAAAATTTGTCTGGGTGAAAAATGGAGTCTAGGTTGAAAAATTTTACCCGATACGAAAAAATGCTATCCAGTTCGAAAAAATTGTGTCGGAGAAAAAAAATCGAGTCTCGGAGAAAAAATTGTGCGTGGGTCGAAAAATGTTGTATTGGTGAAAAATATGTTTTGTAGGTCGAAAAATAGAGTGAAAAATGTTGTCCATGTCGAAAAAATGTTATCTGCGTATAAGAATGGTGTTTTGGTCGAAAAAACAGGGCCTGGTTCGAAAATATTGGTTGGGTCGAAGAAATGTAGTCTTAGTCAAAAATTTTGTATGGGTCAAAAAATGCATTCTCTATTGAAAACTGATGCCTGGTTTGGAAAAATGAGCGTCTTTGTCGAAAGTATAGTTTGGATCGAAAATTGGGTCTCGGTTGTAATAAATGTTGTGTCAGTCGATAAAATGATGACGGCGTTGCTAAATGTTGTCGATTTAAAAAATTGGAGTGTGGGACGAAAAACAGGGTGTGGGTATGTTATATATGTGTCATTTTTTGGCATATTGGTAACCTTTGGGTCAATTCTGGCCATTTTTGAAAATTTCTTTTTTTGATCGGAACCACTAAAATTCTGGTTTTTAGCTATCTGCGTGAGCTAGGGAACTCCGATTGAAAATCTGACTGCATATTATGGGTCCTGGTACATTTTATACCACCCATAAAAATTTCTTCAAATTCCTGTAACGTTTTAAAAATTATGTAGTTCTGTACCGTATCCGGGTTTTCTTCGAACTGATTCGGTAGGTGGAATAGTAAATAGATATTTGTGTGGTTATGGTGACCCTTGGGTAATCTTACCCCCTTTTACTTAGCCACTAAGTCATTGTTGGTTATTTGGGTTGAGAGGGGGTGAGGTTAGGCTTAACCCTACCCCCCTCTTTTTCACTCCTCTAACCCCCTCCAAAACGTGAATTTTGGGGGGGGGGGGGCTCTTTCTCACTCTCATTTGCTCTCTCTCTCACTCTCTCCCTCTCTGTTTTGAGTGTATTGTGTGTTGGTTTGGTTGGAGAAGAAGAAGAGGAAGCACAACAAAGAAGAGGTAGGTTTTGGTGTGGATGGCATTGTTGTTGTTGTTTCTCTTTCTCTCAAGCTCCTCTCTTATCCCTCCCTGGTTTCCCTATTTTATTAGCAAAAGTAGAGGCTGAGGAGAGGCTGAGGAGGTGGTGGTAGTGGTGGTGGCAGTTGAGGTGGTTGCGAGTGCTCGGGGGGCACCGAATCTCCCCCTTTCACTCCCCCTCTCTTGGTAAGCTCTCCCCCCTCTTTATTTCTGGTTTTTCTGGGCTTGGGTAAGTGTTAGGGGACCTTGCACACCATATGCATGTGTTTGGGTGTGTGTGGGGTGAGGGAGGGGGGTGTTGGAGACTCGGACGTGTAGAGAGGTGCAGGCAGGCGTGCGAGTACGTGCGAACGCGCGAGAGAGCACGAGCGGGTGTGTGTGCGGGCGGTGCGCGTACGCGTGGGAGGGTTCCTGCGCGCGCGGCCAGCGCGTCTGTGCGCATGGTCGGGCTCGGGGGCACGTGCACGTGTGCATGTGTGCGGGGGCCACACGTGTGGCTGCTCGGGGGCTCGGGTAGGTGTCGGGGTGCTCGGATATGCATGCGTACGCACGTACTCGCATGCGTGTGACCCCGTATGCGTGCATGTCTAAGCCTTTGGCATTTTTAGCTAATTTTAAATGTTTTTATGTGGTTATACTCACCCTATTTGATACCCTTGTCTTGCAGATCTTGGCGATCGGTCACGCAACGACCCGGGTTGCGGTGAGTGGGGCAATCCAACCCAGTTGGGAGGTGTTCGATGCATGTTGGAGTGCATTGCCCTCCCCTGGGGCACCTTAATTGCATATAAACTTGATGAATGCATGCATATTGTTATCTGTCTTATTAAGAATGTACCATGCCATGTAAATATTGTATGCTAGGGATTATACTTTCACGTATCATGTATAGGAGGCATACATGCCTAGATACCCTATTATAAGTTAGCATAACCCCGACTTATGCATATCCCTACCTAGTTTAATTTCATTAAACTTATATGTATATGAATAGGGCAAACATGTCTTAGACAATATTGTGAGCATGTTATAATATTTATTCAAGATGGCCTATAATTAATATTCCATGTCTGATAGTATGTTTGGTATATATGTAATAGTTATGCTTAAAGCCAAGGATCTTGCCTAATGAAATTAGGCAAGTGTATGACCACCTATGGGGTCATACTATGGCATTGACACTTAGAATAAAATATCTTCCCCGCATATGAGTTATGTTTTATGCCTGGGTAAAAAAAATAGGTTCTCCGTAAAAAATGGGGTGCGTGTCAAAAAATGTTGTTTAGGTCAGAAAATTATGACTGGGTCGAAATACGTTGTTTGGGTCTACAAAATGGGTCCTTGGTCGAAAAATGGTGTCAGGGTTAAAAAATGGAGTCTCGGTAGGAAAAATGTGTGCGTGTTGAAAAAATATGTGTCAATTCAACAATGATGTTTGGGACAAAAAAATGGTGTCTGGGACAAAAAATTGTGTGCGGGTCAAGAAAAGATGTCTGCGTCGAATATATGTTTTGTAGGTCGAAAAATTGTGTGAAAATGTTGTCCAACTCAAAAAAATGTTATTTGCGTATAAGAATGGTGTTTAGGTTGAAAAAACAGGGCCTGGTTCGAAAATATTGTTTGGGTAAAAAAATGCAGTCTTATTCGAAATGATGCCTGGTACGAAAAAATGAGCGTCATTGTCAAAAATATAGTTTGGAAAAAAATGGGGTCTCGGTTGGAATAAATGGTGTGTCATTCGAGAAAATGATGACGCCGTTGCTAAATGTTGTCTGTTTCAAAAAAATGGAGTATGGGACAAAAAACAGGGTGTGGGTCGAAAAATGTTATCCGGGTCAAAATATTGTATCTAGGTCGGAAAATGGGATTGAAGACGAAGAAATTCTACCTAGAGTCCATTTTGTCGAAAAAAATGGCATTCGGCTAAACAATAGGAGTCTGTATCGAAAATACTCTACGGGTCGAAAAATAATTACTAAAATGACAAAATGCTTAATGTTGTATAATACGAGAAATTGTTGTCCACGTCAAGAAAATGGTATCTGAATAAAAAGAATGCACTCTAGGTAGAAAAATGTTGTGCGGGTAGGATTTTTCTGTCCAAAAATAGTTTCTTTTTCGTAATGTGGTGTGCGGTCGAAATGATTTTGCCCGGTTGAAAAATTGGGGTATGGGTCAAAAAATGTCATCTCAGTCAAAAAATTATATCAGGGGTCGAAAAATGGTGCCTGGGTAAAAAAATGGGTTCTCTGTCCAAAATGTTTTCAATGTCGAAAAAATGTTATCTATGTATGAGAATGGTGTTCAGGTCTAGAAAATTATGCCTGATCTGAAAATATTGGCTGGGTCAAAAAATTGCAGTCTCATTTGAAAAAGTTGTATGTGTCGAGAAATGCAGTCTCGGTTGAAAAATGATGCCTAGGCCTAAAAAATGATAGTCTTTATCGAAAATATTGTTTGGATCGAAAATATGGAGTGTCGGTCGAAAATGATGCGTGGGTCAAAAAAGGGATCCCCGTTCAAAAAATAGGGTGCGTGTTGAAAAAATTTGTCAATTCGAAAATGATGTATGGGACAAAAAAATGGAGTCTGTGTCAAAAATATTGTCTCGATCGAAAAAAAGTTATGTCGATGAAAAATGGAGTCTTGGTTATAAAAATTTTCCCGATACGAAAAAATGCTATCTGGGTGAAAAATGGAGTCTAGGTTGAAATTTTTTCCCGATACGAAAAAATTCTATCTAGGTCGAAAAAATGGTGTCTCAGAAAAAAAATGGAGTTTGGGACAAAAAATTGTGTGGGTCGAAAAAAGATGTCTGCAACGAAAATATGTTTTGTGGGTTGAAAAATGGTGTGAAAAATGTTGTCAATGTCGAAAAATTGTTATCTGCGTATGAGAATAGTGTTCAGGTCGAGAAAATTCTGCCTGATCTGAAAATATTGGCTTGGTCGAAAAACTGCATTCTCATTCAAAAAAGTTGTATGCGTTGAGAAATGCCATCTCGATTGAAAAATGATGCCTGGGCCTAAAAAATGAGAAGTCTCTATCAACAATATTGTTTGGATCGAAAATATGGAGTGTGGGTCAAAAATTATGCGTGGGTCAAAAAATGTAGCCCGGTTCGAAAAATGGGGTGCGTGTTGAAAAATGTTGTTTCGGACAGAAAATAATGTCTGGGTCTAAATATGTTGTTGGTCAAAAAATGGTGTTTGGGTTAAAAAATGGAGTCTCAGTAGGAAAAATGTGTGTGTTACGCCCCGGGGCGGCCGTCCCCGATTTGTAACAATAATAGCAATATCAGAATATCATACAGGAGGCTAACAAGATATCCACATATAAGGACTGATAGAGCAAATACTAGGCTGAGAAGCATAAGCATAATATATACAAGTCTGTAACCAAAAATATCATTACAGACAGAGGGTATACAATCACTGTCCTGTGTGAGCCAAGTCTGATCAACAAGGGAATACATACAACCTGTGCCCATGCACCAAAAAGGAATATATACAAACAACAAGACTGCTGACGACCTCGCTCGCTAACCTCAAAAGACGGACGTAACAAAGTCAGCCAAGAAACACCTCACGGGAGCTCCGCCTTCGTGACCTGCTCTGCCTCCACTGAAGAGAAACAAAGGAAAAAGAGGGATGAGCTAAAAGCTCAGTGAATAGCCAACCACCACACAATGAAGATAATACATAATCAATACTTAACGAATACACAATAAGTTACCAACGAATACTCCACAGTCACCCAACATCATCCGGTAGCCCTCTCCCAGGTAGCCCTCTCCCTGGCAGCCTGCCCACGACGGTACCAGTCATGGGGAGGCACCTCACAGGGTAGCTCCGACACTGGGTAGCTTCAACGCACGATGACGCCGGGGTGATACGCTCCACACTCGCGGTGATCACATTGATCAACGTATACCATACTCGATAACTAGCTAGTTGGAATCCATAGAATTCCTAATAGGTGCATCACGATGACGCAGGGAAAGGCTGTTTGGGTCAAATCCTTATCCGCACTCACTAAACATGCAACATGATGTAAAGACAAGTAGAGGCAAAAATTATAGTTAATTCGAAGGGGTATATCAATAAGTATGTGCAAGTGATCCTACAACATAGTATTTAATCCTACAAAGCACATCCATCATCATATACAAGCAATATAACCCAAATAGGTTCTCTATAGGATCATTCCATTGCATAAAATATACCATAGTACCTAACAAGCATGTTATTATAACTTCTATTGCATGGGTCGGACCACTCACCAATACCAGACCGTCACTCGTTCAATCCACGAGGAGTCGATGTGGGACAATGAGTAGAGCGGAGGTGGGGAAGGGCACGATGCACTCTCATGACAGCACAACTTGCAAGAAGTACAATAACTTCTAGATCCTACAGCCAATGGTACTCAAATTAAATATGGTATCTCCTTATACACATACAAGTATATTTCATTAGACACCAGCTCCAGATATTGCCCTCAGCATGCATAAAAACATAAAACTAAAACATGCTAAAACTGGCTCATCAACCCCCAAACACCCATGAACTTTTCTCATCTCAGCACCAAGTACACGTCCAAAAATTCTGAAATAATTTACACACATTCATTCACATGTGAGGATCATAATCCATGAAGACATCTGAGTCTAATTAAGCCTCTATATGCCCGAAAAGAAATAACTTTCGAAGCTGGTCATTTCCTACGCGAATCTGGGCAGTCTCATGAATCAGCTTATAACTTCAGACACAGATAACATTATAATCCCAAATCTCATATATAGAATCTGGACATGAGAATGATCTTGGAACATGAAGACCCAATCATCCGAATATGCCTCTATGCTAATATTACAGAGTTTTCAAGAAAGATTGTCTTACCTCTCTAAGTATTACACAAGACTCCCATCACCAAGCTTTCTCCTCATCCTAAACCCAGCTGGTCCACACAAAACAGGGCAAACAGAGAGAGGGAGAAAGGATTAGGGAGGGTGAATAACATAATACAAGCATACACAAGCTATTCCACATACCTGAATAACCCACACATTTCCCCCAACAATGATCCACCAAAAACTTCACCAACACCCCTACCAAACTCACCCAGCAAGGCCAGCTGAGACACTCACAGAGAGAGAGAGAAAGAGTGGTAGAAAATGAGGGTTTGTATAAAATAAGGTCATAGAAGGGCTTATATAGGGGTGAAGCTAATAAGGGGGGGTGAATTTAAGCTAATCTCACCCATCCATTAAAAAAAAGAAAACAAATAACCAATGGGGAGGTGAGACATCTTAAGCTTACCCAAGGTGTCCTTATCACACCAAGAGGGTTATGATTATCTATAGCTAATCCACCATCAACCAGTAACAAATTAAAGTCCAGATACCAAGCAGAACTGAAAACCCAAAAAAATAAATAAATAAATAAACATTTCCTATTACCCAAAATAATACTAGTACCCATATTATAATTTCCAAAATGACACAAACTTAACATTCTCCCCTCCTTAGGAAATTTTGTCCCCAAAATTACAGACTAAGAAGGGAAAAGATGTGGATAAGAGACACGCATGATGTCCTCTCGCTCCCAAGTGGCCTCGGCACCCGATCGATGCTGCCAACGCACCTTGACCAATGACACGGTTTTGGTGCGGAGCCTCTTCTCACGCTGATCTAATATCTCAATAGGTTGCTCAACGAAGGATAAATCCGGCTCGAAAACGAGAGGCTCATGCGAAATGATGTGCGACGGATCATGGACATACTGCCTCAGCTGGGATACATGAAAAACATCATGAGCGTGCGATAGCTGTGGGGGCAAGGCCACCCTATAGGCCACCTCCCCAATCCTCTCAAGCACTAAAAATGGGCCGATGAACCGCGGACTTAGCTTTCCCCGAATGCCAAAACGGAAGATGCCCTTGCGTGGGGACACCTTCAGAAACACATGATCTCCAACCTCAAAGGTGAGGTCACGACGTCGATGATCAGCATAGCTCTTCTGGCGACTCTGGGCAGTGCGGATGCGCTCCCGAATCAATCTGACTTGCTCAGAGGTCCGCTGGACAATCTCTGGCCCTTCAAGCTGACGCTCTCCAACCTCGTCCCAACACAAAGGAGATCTGCAGCTGCGACCATAGAGAGCCTCATACGGTGCCATCTGAATGCTTGAATGGTAGCTGTTGTTATAGGCAAACTCCACTAACGGAAGATGCCCTTCCCAACTACCCCCAAAATCAAGGACGCATGCACGCAACATGTCCTCCAAGGTCAGAATTGTCCTCTCTGACTGACCATCTGTCTGTGGATGGAATGCGGTACTGAAATGCAAGGTCGTACCCAGGGCATGCTGAAGACTACCCCAGAACCTCGAAGTGAATCTCGCATCTCGATCCGAAATGATACTAACAGGGGTACCGTGTAGACGAACAATCTCAGAGATAAATAATCGTGCCAAGGTGTCCAGGGAATCGGTGAGTCGGATGGGAAGAAAGTGTGCGGACTTAGTCAGTCGATCTATGATTACCCAGATGGTATCGCGACCAGAACGTGACTTTGGCAAGCCCGACACAAAGTCCATGGTAATGTGCTCCCACTTCCACTGAGGAATCTCAATGGACTGTAGCTTCCCAGCGGGACGCTGATGCTCCGTCTTCACCTGTTGGCAAACCAAGCAACGAGCGACAAAACTTCCAACATCAGCCTTCATACCACGCCACCAGTAACCATGACGGAGGCTCCGATACATTTTTGTGCTACCAGGATGCACCATGTAACGGGAACGATGAGCCTCATCCAAGATCTTCTGCTTCAGCTCTGTGTCATTGGGGATGCAAATTCTACCCCTGAATCTCAAGATGCCATCCCCGCCAATCTGATAGTCCGGTCGCTCACCTCGAGTGACGCCCTCTGATAGGACCAGGAAGTGAGGATCTCGCCCTTGTGCCATGCGGATCTCATCCAGCAGAACTGGCTGAACCACTAGTCGAGCCAACAAATTGCCAGTTTTCGTCTCCTTGATACTCAACAAATTCGCGGCCTCCTCCAATAGTCGCCAACGACGGACTACCAGATGTGAAATCAAGCCCAGTGGCTGCCTGCTGAGAGCATCGGCCACAACATTTGCCTTACCTGGATGGTAGGCAATGTTGCAGTCATAGTCCTTCAGGAATTCAATCCAGCGTCGCTGACGCATGTTGAGCTCCGGCTGGGATTGCAAATATGTAAGGCTCTTGTGGTCCGTGAAGAGTTCAAACTGCTCACCATACAAATAATGCCTCCAAATCTTTACTGCGAAGATAATCGCTGCTAGCTCCAAGTCGTGGGTGGGGTAATTCTGTTCATGGGGCTTCAATTGACGCGATGCGTAAGCTACCACTTTACCGTGTTGCATCAGGACACAGCCCAACCCCAACCGTGACGCATCGGAGTAGACTGTGAAACCACCACTCCCACAAGGAATGGTAAGAACTGGCGCCGATGTGAGCCTTCGCTTCAACTCCAGGAAGCTCTCCTCACAAGCTGGGGACCACTCAAACCGAACACCCTTCCGTGTGAGGTGGGTCAGGGGAACAGCAATCTTGGAGAAACCCTCCACAAATCTCCGGTAGTAACCTGCCAATCCCAAGAAACTCCGGATCTCTGTGGGATTCGACGGTCGCCGCCAATTCGCCACAGCAAGCGTCTTCTCCGGGTCCACGGATATTCCCTCACCGGAAATTACATGGCCCAAAAAGGCCACGCGTTCCAACCAAAACTCGCACTTGCTGAACTTGGCGTACAACTGATGTCGAGCCAAAGTCTCCAAGACCGTGCGAAGGTGGACTGCGTGCTCCTCATGACTCTTCGAGTAGATCAGGATGTCATCAATGAAGACAACCACGAAGGAGTCCAAAAAGGGTCTAAACACCCGATTCATAAGATCCATGAAGGCCGCCGGTGCATTCGTCAACCCGAACGGTAGCACTAGGAACTCATAATGCCCGTAGCGGGTTCGAAACGCCGTCTTTGGAATATCTGACTCACGGATCTTCAATTGATAGTACCCCGAGCGAAGATCGATCTTGGAGAAGACACATGCTCCCTGAAGCTGGTCAAACAGATCATCAATTCGCGGAAGGGGGTACTTGTTCTTCACTGTCCGCTGGTTCAGCTGCCTGTAATCAATACAAAGACGCAGCGAACCATCCTTCTTCCTCACGAACAGCACGGGGGCTCCCCAAGGAGACACACTCGGACGTGCGAACCCCTTCTCCAATAATTCTGCCAATTGCTCCTTGAGCACACGCAGTTCGGCAGGAGCCATCCGATACGGAGCCTTTGAAATCGGCTCGGTACCCGGAACCAGATTGATCTCAAACTCAATTTCACGGTCCGGTGGTAGTCCTGGAAGATCATCAGGAAAGACCTCAGGATATTCTGCCACAATTGGGGTCTCATTGATGCCTGCCTTCGAGGGTGCATCGATAGCTGATACATATGCCAAATACCCCTCGCATCCGCCCTGGAGGAGCTTCCATGCTCGGAGGGAGGACACAAATCCCAATGGAGCTCGGTCTTGTTTGCCAACAAACTGGAAGGTCCTTCGGCCAGGGATGCGGAACACTACTGTTTTCCTAAAACAGTCAATGCTGGCATGGCAAGCAGAGAGCCAATCCATCCCTAGGATGATGTCAAAATCCGACATAGCAAGCTCTACTAAGTCTACTGCAAACTCATATTCTTCTATCGATACTAAACAACTCCGATAAACTGTACTAAGAATAATACGTTCGCCTACTGGCAACGCAATCTCTAATGCAATTGGGAGGGGATCCGACACCGCTCCCACACGGCAGGCAAAAGCAGGAGAGATAAAAGAATGCGTGGCCCCAGAATCAAACAAGGCATAAGCAGGGTACTGGGAGATCATAACAGTACCTTGGACCACGCTACCTGATGCTTGTGCCTCATCAACAGTGAGTGCTGCTACCCGGCCTGGAACTAACTGTGGTGGGGGCTGAATCTGTCGATCCCGCTGCTGAGGTGGTCTCCTCTGATCCACGCGACCGCCCTGCGGTGGCTGTTGCTGACGCTGCGGTTGCGGCTGGCGCGGCTGCTGCTGCTGGAACCTTGGATCATAAACTCGTGGTCGTCCAGCATCAGGACAGAATCGCGCAATGTGCCCAACACGCTGGCAATGGTAACATCGGCGCTGTTCGGGGGCTCTTGCCTGAACTGGGACAACGGCGGTAGGCGCAACACCCTGTGTTGGCACAGTAGTAGGGGCAGGGGAGACAGTTGATCGATCGAGCGGCGACGCTTATTGCGAGCATCGCGGCGTCCATCACCTTGTTGACGAGGATGATCTTGGCCTGCTAGGGATGTCTGACTCACCGGGGGTGCCCCAAGGTCGCGCTCGACAGTCATAGCGCGCGATAACAAGGCACTGAAACTCGTCAATGCCTGTGACGTAACATGCACCCTAATCCTGCTATTGAGCCCCATCTCAAAGCGTCTGCAGCGTGTCTCCTCATCAGCAACAAGGGCAGGAGCGTAACGTGATAGCGTCGTGAATCTCGCTGAATAAGACGCCACTGACATAGACCCCTGCGTTAACTGTTCAAACTCCTGCATCACCCGCTGCCGCGTCGGGAAAGGGAAATATTCACCCAAGAATAGGTCACGGAACCCGGTCCAGGTCAACTGCTCCACACCTCCAGGAATATCGACTGAACGGGTGGCCCACCAATCCGCTGCATCGTCCTTTAACATGAACGTGGCTAGAGTGATACGTTGACAATCCGTGCAACGCATGGTAGAGAAAATCTTATCAATCTCTCGCAACCACCTTTCTGGAGCAAGGGGGTCCTCCGTCACACCATGGAAAGATGGGGGATGGAGCTTCAAAAAAGTAGAGAGGTCGGACTTATGGTCCCGAGCCTCCACACGATGCTCCTCCACCTCCTCGAGGGGTCTTTGATCTACTGCTACAGGAATTTCCACATCATCCCTTGGCACCTCAGGCGCAATCGGTGGGTCTGGCACAGCTGGCATCTGCGGAGCCGCCTGACGGGCCTCACGCAATGCCCTAATCTCACGAGACTGCTCCTCCAACACCCTCGACTGAGTCTCCAACATATCGGCGAGGCGAGTGAAGGCATGAGCCCAAGCGGGAGGCTCCGGCTCAGGTCTTGGCCCCAAGGCAGAGGACTCCGCATCAGTCCCAGCTCCATCAACAGGACCAGAAGCTCTGGAAGCTCTCGGGCGACCACGTCCACGTCCCTTGACGCGAGGAGGCATGTCAGCAACCTATAGAACGAGGCACTAGGATCAGAATACTCAAATAGGAATCCTATGACTCAACTACACGACCCGACTTAGGCTCAGACAGGACCAGGCTCTGATACCAACTTTGTTACGCCCCAGGGCGGCCGTCCCCGGTTTGTAACAATAATAGCAATATCAGAATATCATACAGGAGGCTAACAAGATATCCACATATAAGGACTGATAGAGCAAATACTAGGCTGAGAAGCATAAGCATAATATATACAAGTCTGTAACCAAAAATATTATTACAGACAGAGGGTATACAATCACTGTCCTGTGTGAGCCAAGTCTGATCAACAAGGGAATACATACAACCTGTGCCCATGCACCAAAAAGGAATATATACAAACAACAAGACTGCTGACGACCTCGCTCGCTAACCTCAAAAGACGGACGTAACAAAGTCAGCCAAGAAACACCTCACGGGAGCTCCGCCTTCGTGACCTGCTCTGCCTCCACTGAAGAGAAACAAAGGAAAAGAGGGATGAGCTAAAAGCTCAGTGAATAGCCAACCACCACACAATGAAGATAATACATAATCAATACTTAACGAATACACAATAAGTTACCAACGAATACTCCACAGTCACCCAACATCATCCGGTAGCCCTCTCCCAGGTAGCCCTCTCCCTGGCAGCCTGCCCACGACGGTACCAGTCATGGGGAGGCACCTCACAGGGTAGCTCCGACACTGGGTAGCTTCAACGCACGATGACGCCGGGGTGATACGCTCCACACTCGCGGTGATCACATTGATCAACGTATACCATACTCGATAACTAGCTAGTTGGAATCCATAGAATTCCTAATAGGTGCATCACGATGACGCAGGGAAAGGCTGTTTGGGTCAAATCCTTATCCGCACTCACTAAACATGCAACATGATGTAAAGACAAGTAGAGGCAAAAATTATAGTTAATTCGAAGGGGTATATCAATAAGTATGTGCAAGTGATCCTACAACATAGTATTTAATCCTACAAAGCACATCCATCATCATATACAAGCAATATAACCCAAATAGGTTCTCTATAGGATCATTCCATTGCATAAAATATACCATAGTACCTAACAAGCATGTTATTATAACTTCTATTGCATGGGTCGGACCACTCACCAATACCAGACCGTCACTCGTTCAATCCACGAGGAGTCGATGTGGGACAATGAGTAGAGCGGAGGTGGGGAAGGGCACGATGCACTCTCATGACAGCACAACTTGCAAGAAGTACAATAACTTCTAGATCCTACAGCCAATGGTACTCAAATTAAATATGGTATCTCCTTATACACATACAAGTATATTTCATTAGACACCAGCTCCAGATATTGCCCTCAGCATGCATAAAAACATAAAACTAAAACATGCTAAAACTGGCTCATCAACCCCCAAACACCCATGAACTTTTCTCATCTCAGCACCAAGTACACGTCCAAAAATTCTGAAATAATTTACACACATTCATTCACATGTGAGGATCATAATCCATGAAGACATCTGAGTCTAATTAAGCCTCTATATGCCCGAAAAGAAATAACTTTCGAAGCTGGTCATTTCCTACGCGAATCTGGGCAGTCTCATGAATCAGCTTATAACTTCAGACACAGATAACATTATAATCCCAAATCTCATATATAGAATCTGGACATGAGAATGATCTTGGAACATGAAGACCCAATCATCCGAATATGCCTCTATGCTAATATTACAGAGTTTTCAAGAAAGATTGTCTTACCTCTCTAAGTATTACACAAGACTCCCATCACCAAGCTTTCTCCTCATCCTAAACCCAGCTGGTCCACACAAAACAGGGCAAACAGAGAGAGGGAGAAAGGATTAGGGAGGGTGAATAACATAATACAAGCATACACAAGCTATTCCACATACCTGAATAACCCACACATTTCCCCCAACAATGATCCACCAAAAACTTCACCAACACCCCTACCAAACTCACCCAGCAAGGCCAGCTGAGACACTCACAGAGAGAGAGAGAAAGAGTGGTAGAAAATGAGGGTTTGTATAAAATAAGGTCATAGAAGGGCTTATATAGGGGTGAAGCTAATAAGGGGGGGGGGGGTTGAATTTAAGCTAATCTCACCCATCCATTAAAAAAAAGAAAACAAATAACCAATGGGGAGGTGAGACATCTTAAGCTTACCCAAGGTGTCCTTATCACACCAAGAGGGTTATGATTATCTATAGCTAATCCACCATCAACCAGTAACAAATTAAAGTCCAGATACCAAGCAGAACTGAAAACCCAAAAAAAAAAAAAAAAATAAACATTTCCTATTACCCAAAATAATACTAGTACCCATATTATAATTTCCAAAATGACACAAACTTAACAGTGTGCATGTAGAAAAACTATGTGTCTATCCGAAAATGATGTTTTTAACAAAAAAATGGAGTCCGTGTCGAAAATATTGTCTCGGTTGAAAAAAAGTTATCTCGGTGAAAAATGAAGTCTAGGTTGCAAAATTTTTCCCGATATGAAAATATGCTATCTTGGTCGAAAAAATGGTGTCTGTGTAAAAAAATGGAGTCTGGGACAAAATATTGTGTGTGGGTCAAGAAAAGATGTCTGCGTCGAAAATATGTTTTCTAGGTTGAAAAATGGTGTGAAAAATGTTGTCCATGTTGAAAAAATGTTATCTGCGTATAAGAATCGTGCTTAGGTTGAAAAACTGGGCCTGGTTCGAAAATATTCGTTGGGTCGAAAAATGCAGTCTTAGTCGAAAATGTTGTATGGTCAAAAAATGCAGTCTCTGTTGAAAAATGATGTCTCGGTCGAAAAATGTGCGTCTTTGTCAAAAATATTGTTTGGATCGGAAAATGGGTCTCGGTTGGAATAAATAGTGTGTCAGTTGATAAAATGATGACGGCGTTGCTAAATGTTGTCTGTTTCAGAAAAATGGAGTATGGGACAAAAAAACAGGTTGTGGGTCGAAAAATGTTGTTCGGGTCAAAATATTGTGTCTAGGCCAAAAAATGGGATCGAAGCCTATGAAATTTTGTCTCAGAGAAAAAAAATGGCGTTCCACTAAAAAATAAGAGTCTTTATCAAAAATACTGTATGGGTCAAAAAACAATTTCTAAAAGGACAAAATGCTAAATGTTGTATAATACGAGAAAATGCAGTCCACATCAAGAAAATGGTATCTAAATAAAAAAATTGGACGCGAGGTCAAAAAATATTGCGCGGGTTAGTTTTTCTGTCCAAAAATGGTGTCTAGTTCGTAATGTGGTGTGGTGGTCGAAAAGATTGTGCCTTGTTCAAAAATTGGGGTATGGGTCAAAAAATGTCATCTCTGCCAAAAAATTATATCCAGGGTCAAAAAATGGTGCCTGGGTAAAAAAAAATGGGTTCTCTGTCAAAAATGTTGTCAATGTCAAAAAAATGATATCTGCGTATGAGAATGGTGTTCAGGACGAGAAAATTCTGCCTGATATGAAAATTTTAGTTGGGTCAAAAATGCAGTCTCAGTCGAAAAAGTTGTATGCGTCGAGAAATGCAGTCTCAGTTGAAAAATGATGCCTGGGCCTAAAAAATGAGAGTCTCTATCGAAAATATTATTGTTATGTCTGTGTCACTTTTTGGCTGTTAAATGTTGGATTGTATTTATTCTTATAGTTTGGGCATTCAATTTCAAAATCTAACTGCATATCTATTCTCCTGGTACCGGCATTGGCCTACCTATAAATTTTCGTCGCATTCTGACGTTTTTGGAATTATGCAGTTTTGAGTTGGTATTTGGATTTGGTTTTGTTAAAATTCAAGATGAAAAGCTAAAAATCCGATTTTATTATGAGATGTTCAGTTTTGAGATAGCTTCCATATAGAAGTGGAATTGGAACAACTGGATTCGTATATTAAAAGTTATGGGTATTTTTCCGAGTATACCCCGAAGTTGAGAAATCCAGGCAGCAGCCCTGTAAGATGTTTAGCCTAGATTTCGGAATAGCTGGAGAGGTTATTTGATCTGGGTGTAAACATGAAAGCTGTAGATAATCTTCTTAGCTTTCCAATGCCACTGGAATCACGCAATTCCGAGCTGTGTTGAGGAAGTTACGGTCGTTTAAGTGAAGGTTGCGCAGAGGTTTTAAGTCCGAGGATGACTTGGTCATTTACTCGACCTTTGCTTATTTAACCCCCCAAATATGCACGACTTCAGCCTCTGTTTGGGCTCTTTTTGAGCTGTTGCAGCCCCTCCTCTTGTGTGTGTTTTGGGTGGAGAAAGTGGAGGTGATGGAGATGAAGGAGCACACAAAGGAGTCCAAGAAGGTATGTTTGGATGGTGGTTGTTGGTTGTTGTTGTTGATTCTTCCTTTCTCCATCTCTTTCAAGCTTCCCCTCTCACTCTTCCTCTCTATGGTTTCAGCCATCATGGGAGGTTGATATTTAAAGATGGAAGTGATGGATGAGTGAGAGGGAGGTGTGTATATGTGTGTGTGCACTTGTGTTCCTCTCCATCTTCTTCTCCTCTCCAAGGTTGTGTAGGGGTGCCATGTAAGTGTTTGTTTTTATGCTCCAATGAAGTATTAATGTCTCTATGTAGTATTGTTGAGTGTGGAGGGTGTTGTGGCTGCATATTTCAGGTGTGATTGCTATTTGAATTTATGGTGTGTGTGAGAGAGAGTGGGAGAAACTCATTTTCATGGGAAAATAAAATAGAGAGCCAAAGAAGAGGAGAAAAGCTAATGCAAAGGAAGAGGAGAAGTGGAAGAAAGGGTGAAAGTGTATGATTCATGTGTGTGAGCCTATTTAATTAGCTTGGTCTCTCTCTCTTTTAAGCCCTCTTTTAATTTTCTCCCCTCTTGTGATCTGTCCCGCCAGCAAAGAAGGGAAGGTTGTGTGTATTTGTGCTTGTGAAATCCTCCTCCTCCTCCAAGAGGTACTCCCTTCCCCTTTTCTTTATGCCCATGTATGTATTTGTGTTTATATTGGTGTGAGTCTGTGTGCAATTGAATATGGGTGCTGTTGAGAGGGTGTTATGGGTAATTGCTATTGCACATGAGATGTTTGTGTTTATGCATTAATGGTGGGGGTTTTGTGTTGTATTAAAACAGATTTTTCTGTCCTGTGAAGATCCATTTGAAATTAATGTCTAGAGGCATGTTATGAAGATTATATCTTCATGTGATTTGATCATCCACATGTCTAGATGCTATATATCAAATTTGGTGTCATTTGGTCACCTGTATTGAAAGTTATAGCCTAATGTTCATGGCCTGCCCAGATTCGCGTAGAAATAGACCTGTTTCTGAAAATAGTTTATTTCGGGTATTTCATGATTAAATCAGGATTTGATGTCTTCACGGATTATGATCCTAACATATCAGAGTATGCACATGATTTATTTCAGAATTTTTGGATGTGTATTCAATGCCGTGGAGACCAATGTTTGGGGCTGATTGCTGTAGATGGACTAGTCTTGTATGAATATGTGTCAAAGAGCTATTATGCATGGTGTGGACAATATCAGGAGTTGTTGTCTTCATGAAATAGGCTTATATATAGGTGCCAAGAAACTTCATATTTCATTTGATAATCATTGGTTGTGTTTTGCAGCTTTCGTTGGCGGAACTCGCAATGAATGGGTTTTTGGTGAGTGGTTCGATCCACCCCTTTTGGGAAGCGCTCGATGCATGTGATTGTGTGTCGCGTACCCATGGGGTTCTATAGCTATACTCATTATTGATTTTCAAATAATATTGCTATTATCACTTTGCAGCTTTTATATATATAGCATGGAATGTTGGGTATGTTATACTAAAGGTGTCCTTTCGTAGTATTGCCTTCGTGTTGATAGATGCTTAGTGTGGTTAATTCTTGAATGCTAGGTTCCGTGGACATGTGGTCTATGCACTCTTGTTGTGATAGGAACTCTCATGTGATAATTGTGTGTATGTTTAATTGTTTGGCCTTATCTGTGATAGGTATATCTATGATATGTTGTTGTTAGGAGCATACTTGTTTTAGTGGGCAAATATAGTAGCTATCTTGCCTGCATCCAAGTGATGCAACTCTGTGGGAATTCATAAGAATTCATTAGCAATGGTATTAGTTAGATGATAGTAATTGATCCAGGAGGATCGTCATGCGAGCATGGAGTACCCCCTCCCTATATCATCGTGCGTTGAAGCTACCCAGCGTTGGAGCTACCCTGCGTGGTGCCACCGTGCCACCGGAAGGCCGCCAGGGAGAGGGCTACCTGGGAGAGGGCTACCGGTTGATATTGCGAGCGTGGAGTACTATTTCCCTACATCGTCGTGCGTAGAAGCTACTCGGTGTTTGTTACCCGATAGCTATGAAAATGGTATGATGGGCCTACCCGTGTTAGGCGTGTGCATGACCCGCCTTCAGGATCATGTATTGTCATAATTGAGTGCGAGTGTTTAGCTTCTTTCCCGTGCATCCAAGTGATGCATCTGTGCGGGAATTCAAGAGAATTATGTATATCAATTGGTAATTGCTAGATGATAGTAGTTGATTCGGAAGGATCGTCTTGCGAGCATGGTGTACCCCCTCCATATATCATCGTGCGTCGAAGCTACCCAGCGTTGGAGCTACCCTGCGTGGTGCCACCGTGCCACTGGAAGGCCGCCAGAGAGAGGGCTACCTGGGAGAGGGCTACCGGATGATATTACGAGCGTGGAGTACTGTTTTTCTATATCATCGTGCGTCGAAGCTACCCAGCGTTGGAGCTACCCTTCGTGGTGCCACCGTGCCACCGGAAGGCTGCCAGGGAGAGGGCTACCTGGGAGAGGGCTACCGGATGATATTGCGAGCGTGGAGTACTGTTTCTCTACATCATCGTGCGTAAAGGCTATTCGGTGTTTGTTACTTGATAGCTATGACAATAGAATGTTAGGCCTACCTGTGTTAAGCGTGTGTGGATCGTATTGCGAGCACGAAGTGCTTCCTCCACATATCATCGTGCGTCGAAGCTACCCAGCGTTGGAGCTACCCTGCATGGTGCCGCCGTGCCATCGGAAGGCCGCCAGGGAGAGGGCTACCTGATGATATTGCGAACGTGGAGTACTGTTTCCCTACATCATCGTGCGTCGAAGCTACCAGGGGTTGAGTCTGTCCTGCATTGTGCCATAATATCGTTAGGAATGCCCAGAGTATGATATGACTATCATACGAGACTTAAAGTATCGACCACGGTGATGCCGTATCGTCGGGAATGCTCAGAGTATGACGTCACTAACATACAAGGCTTGAGTACTGACCCTGGATGGCCCTTAGGATGAGGATTACCCGGGAGAGGGCTACCGGATGATGCGAGGGATTGATATGTATTTATCTAGATGTGAAGAATCTTTGTAGCTAGGTATTAGTTTCTGTTACAACTCGTTAGTGTTAATGGATTAGTTGTTTCCCAAAAGTCCCAACAGTTTTTCCCCCTTCGGGGTGAGGGTGAGGGTGATGTGTGGTCACGACTCTACGTGACATTTATATATGTCGGTGTTCTCCCATCCATATCTTTCCTTGAAAGGAAAATACGATAGTGTTATATTATTATTCTTGAGTTGGATTCTTGCCACTCATTGAGCTTGTAGCTCACCCCTCGTGTGTTGTTTTTCGCCAGGGACAGTGGGGCGTGGAGGTGGAGCATCCCTCTAGCGTAGTTCGCGCGTGGCGTCTCTCAGCTTCCGGTTGGCAAGTGTGGGGCTATCAGCAATCCTATTTTTGTGTATGTATTAGTAATTGTGCGTGTCGCATATATTGTTGTATTTGGACTAGACTTGGGCTCTCACAGGACGGTAATTGTGTATTCGAGTCTGTAATAATGTTTTTGATTTACAGACTTAATTGTATATTATACTTCTACATCATTTCATTTTATTGGCTACCACTTCCCTGTAGCCTTGTTTTCTTATTTGATCCTTTTGATTATTGTTTGATTGGTAATGCTTCGGGGACGGTCGCTCCGGGGCGTAACAAAGTTGGTATCAGAGCCTGGTCCTGTCAAAGCCTAAGTCTAGTCGTGTAGATGAGTCGTGGGATATTTATCCGCTCACTCTGATCTTAGTATTTCACCTTAGGATGCTGACATGTCTCCTTGCTTCCGTTGATGTGGTTGTGATCACCCTTGTGCTCTGTGAGTTGTCGATTCGGTCGGTAAAGCAAGGTCAGTTATTGGGTTCTTTATTTTCGGACCAGGGCCTGGACAGCAGATTCCAGCCCATGAGTACTAGATTGATGAATTTGTTATGATCATTTGCATGTGGGTCACGTTTCGATCATGGATTGTAGTGTGTGTAATGTGTGTATCATCAAGTCATGTGGCTTAGTGGGTGATTGCTTACGGACCGAGTTCTGTAGTCACTTCTGATGAAGTGCTTTTCTTTTCTCCACTTGCGAATGAGAGGACAGCATGTGTGACGCATAACCTTGCACTTCCCTCCTAAGAATCTTAAATTTCGAGGACGAAATTTCTCTAAGGGGGAAATGATGTTATGTCTGTGTCACTTTTTGGCTGTTAAATGTTGGATTGTATTTATTCTTATAGTTTGGGCATTCAATTTCAAAATCTAACTGCATATCTATTCTCCTGGTACCGGCATTGGCCTACCTATAAATTTTCGTCGCATTCTGACGTTTTTGGAATTATGCAGTTTTGAGTTGGTATTTGGATTTGGTTTTGTTAAAATTCAAGATGAAAAGCTAAAAATCCGATTTTATTATGAGATGTTCAGTTTTGAGATAGCTTCCATATAGAAGTGGAATTGGAACAACTGGATTCGTATATTAAAAGTTATGGGTATTTTTCCGAGTATACCCCGAAGTTGAGAAATCCAGACAGCAGCCCTGTAAGATGTTTAGCCTAGATTTCGGAATAGCTGGAGAGGTTATTTGATCTGGGTGTAAACATGAAAGCTGTAGATAATCTTCTTAGCTTTCCAATGCCACTGGAATCACGCAATTCCGAGCTGTGTTGAGGAAGTTACGGTCGTTTAAGTGAAGGTTGCGCAGAGGTTTTAAGTCCGAGGATGACTTGGTCATTTACTCGACCTTTGCTTATTTAACCCCCCAAATATGCACGACTTCAGCCTCTGTTTGGGCTCTTTTTGAGCTGTTGCAGCCCCTCCTCTTGTGTGTGTTTTGGGTGGAGAAAGTGGAGGTGATGGAGATGAAGTAGCACACAAAGGAGTCCAAGAAGGTATGTTTGGATGGTGGTTGTTGGTTGTTGTTGTTGATTCTTCCTTTCTCCATCTCTTTCAAGCTTCCCCTCTCACTCTTCCTCTCTATGGTTTCAGCCATCATGGGAGGTTGATATTTAAAGATGGAAGTGATGGATGAGTGTGAAGGAGGTGTGTATATGTGTGTGTGCACTTGTGTTCCTCTCCATCTTCTTCTCCTCTCCAAGGTTGTGTAGGGGTGCCATGTAAGTGTTTGTTTTTATGCTCCAATGAAGTATTAATGTCTCTATGTAGTATTGTTGAGTGTGGAGGGTGTTGTGGCTGCATATTTCAGGTGTGATTGCTATTTGAATTTATGGTGTGTGTGAGAGAGAGTGGAGAAACTCATTTTCATGGGAAAATAAAATAGAGAGCCAAAGAAGAGGAGAAAAGCTAATGCAAAGGAAGAGGAGAAGTGGAAGAAAGGGTGAAAGTGTATGATTCATGTGTGTGAGCCTATTTAATTAGCTTGGTCTCTCTCTCTTTTAAGCCCTCTTTTAATTTTCTCCCCTCTTGTGATCTGTCCAGCCAGCAAAGAAGGGAAGGTTGTGTGTATTTGTGCTTGTGAAATCCTCCTCCTCCTCCAAGAGGTACTCCCTTCCCCTTTTCTTTATGCCCATGTATGTATTTGTGTTTATATTGGTGTGAGTCTGTGTGCAATTGAATATGGGTGCTGTTGAGAGGGTGTTATGGGTAATTGCTATTGCACATGAGATGTTTGTGTTTATGCATTAATGGTGGGGGTTTTGTGTTGTATTAAAACAGATTTTTCTGTCCTGTGAAGATCCATTTGAAATTAATGTCTAGAGGCATGTTATGAAGATTATATCTTCATGTGATTTGATCATCCACATGTCTAGATGCTATATATCAAATTTGGTGTCATTTGGTCACCTGTATTGAAAGTTATAGCCTAATGTTCATGGCCTGCCCAGATTCGCGTAGAAATAGACCTGTTTCTGAAAATAATTTATTTCGGGTATTTCATGATTAAATCAGGATTTGATGTCTTCACGGATTATGATCCTAACATATCAGAGTATGCACATGATTTATTTCAGAATTTTTGGATGTGTATTCAATGCCGTGGAGACCAATGTTTGGGGCTGATTGCTGTAGATGGACTAGTCTTGTATGAATATGTGTCAAAGAGCTATTATGCATGGTGTGGACAATATCAGGAGTTGTTGTCTTCATGAAATAGGCTTATATATAGGTGCCAAGAAACTTCATATTTCATTTGATAATCATTGGTTGTGTTTTGCAGCTTTCGTTGGCGGAACTCGCAATGAATGGGTTTTTGGTGAGTGGTTCGATCCACCCCTTTTGGGAAGCGCTCGATGCATGTGATTGTGTGTCGCGTACCCATGGGGTTCTATAGCTATACTCATTATTGATTTTCAAATAATATTGCTATTATCACTTTGCAGCTTTTATATATATAGCATGGAATGTTGGGTATGTTATACTAAAGGTGTCCTTTCGTAGTATTGCCTTCGTGTTGATAGATGCTTAGTGTGGTTAATTCTTGAATGCTAGGTTCCGTGGACATGTGGTCTATGCACTCTTGTTGTGATAGGAACTCTCATGTGATAATTGTGTGTATGTTTAATTGTTTGGCCTTATCTGTGATAGGTATATCTATGATATGTTGTTGTTAGGAGCATACTTGTTTTAGTGGGCAAATATAGTAGCTATCTTGCCTGCATCCAAGTGATGCAACTCTGTGGGAATTCATAAGAATTCATTAGCAATGGTATTAGTTAGATGATAGTAATTGATCCAGGAGGATCGTCATGCGAGCATGGAGTACCCCCTCCCTATATCATCGTGCGTTGAAGCTACCCAGCGTTGGAGCTACCCTGCGTGGTGCCACCGTGCCACCGGAAGGCCGCCAGGGAGAGGGCTACCTGGGAGAGGGCTACCGGTTGATATTGCGAGCGTGGAGTACTATTTCCCTACATCGTCGTGCGTAGAAGCTACTCGGTGTTTGTTACCCGATAGCTATGAAAATGGTATGATGGGCCTACCCGTGTTAGGCGTGTGCATGACCCGCCTTCAGGATCATGTATTGTCATAATTGAGTGCGAGTGTTTAGCTTCTTTCCCGTGCATCCAAGTGATGCATCTGTGCGGGAATTCAAGAGAATTATGTATATCAATTGGTAATTGCTAGATGATAGTAGTTGATTCGGGAGGATCGTCTTGCGAGCATGGTGTACCCCCTCCATATATCATCGTGCGTCGAAGCTACCCAGCGTTGGAGCTACCCTGCGTGGTGCCACCGTGCCACTGGAAGGCCGCCAGAGAGAGGGCTACCTGGGAGAGGGCTACCGGATGATATTACGAGCGTGGAGTACTGTTTCTCTATATCATCGTGCGTCGAAGCTACCCAGCGTTGGAGCTACCCTTCGTGGTGCCACCGTGCCACCGGAAGGCTGCCAGGGAGAGGGCTACCTGGGAGAGGGCTACCGGATGATATTGCGAGCGTGGAGTACTGTTTCTCTACATCATCGTGCGTAGAAGCTATTCGGTGTTTGTTACTTGATAGCTATGACAATAGCATGTTAGGCCTACCTGTGTTAAGCGTGTGTGGATCGTATTGCGAGCACGAAGTGCTTCCTCCACATATCATCGTGCGTCGAAGCTACCCAGCGTTGGAGCTACCCTGCATGGTGCCGCCGTGCCATCGGAAGGCCGCCAGGGAGAGGGCTACCTGATGATATTGCAAACGTGGAGTACTGTTTCCCTACATCATCGTGCGTCGAAGCTACCCGGGGTTGAGTCTGTCCTGCATTGTGCCATAATATCGTTAGGAATGCCCAGAGTATGATATGACTATCATACGAGACTTAAAGTACCGACCACGGTGATGCCGTATCGTCGGGAATGCTCAGAGTATGACGTCACTAACATACAAGGCTTGAGTACTGACCCTGGATGGCCCTTAGGATGAGGATTACCCGGGAGAGGGCTACCGGATGATGCGAGGGATTGATATGTATTTATCTAGATGTGAAGAATCTTTGTAGCTAGGTATTAGTTTCTGTTACAACTCGTTAGTGTTAATGGATTAGTTGTTTCCCAAAAGTCCCAACAGTTTTTCCCCCTTCGGGGTGAGGGTGAGGGTGATGTGTGGTCATGACTCTACGTGACATTTATATATGTCGGTGTTCTCCCATCCATATCTTTCCTTGAAAGGAAAATACGATAGTGTTATATTATTATTCTTGATTTGGATTCTTGCCACTCATTGAGCTTGTAGCTCACCCCTCGTGTGTTGTTTTCCGCCAGGGACAGTGGGGCGTGGAGGTGGAGCATCCCTCTAGCGTAGTTCGCGCGTGGCGTCTCTCAGCTTCCGGTTGGCAAGTGTGGGGCTATCAGCAATCCTATTTTTGTGTATGTATTAGTAATTGTGCGTGTCGCATATATTGTTGTATTTGGACTAGACTTGGGCTCTCACAGGACGGTAATTGTGTATTCGAGTCTGTAATAATGTTTTTGATTTACAGACTTAATTGTATATTATACTTCTGCATCATTTCATTTTATTGGCTACCACTTCCCTGTAGCCTTGTTTTCTTATTTGATCGTTTTGATTATTGTTTGATTGGTAATGCTTCGGGGAAGGTCGCTCCGGGGCGTAACAATTATTTGGATCGAAAATATGGAGTGTGGGTCGAAAATGATGCGTGGGTCAAAAAATGGAGCCTCGTTCAAAAAACAGGGTGCTTGTCAAATAATGTTGTTTAGGTCAGAAAATGATGTCTGGGTTGAAATATGTTGTTTGTGTCCACAAAATGGTTTCTTGGTTGAAAAATAGAGTCTGGGTTAAACAATGGAGTCTTGGTAGAAATAATGTGTGCGTGTTGAAAAAATATTTGTCAATTCGAAAATGATGTTTGGGATAGAAAAACGGAGTCTGTGTCCAAAATATTGTCTCGATCGTGAAAAAGTTGTCTCGGTGAAAAACAGAGTCTAGGTTGAAATTTTTTTTTCGATATGAAAAAATGCTATCTAGGTCGAAAATATGGTGTCTGAGTAAAAAAATTGAGACTGGGACAAAAAATTGTGTGTGGGTCGAAAAAAGATGTCTGCATCGAAAATATGTTTTCTAGGCCGAAAAATGGTGTGAAAAATGTTGTCTATGTCCAAAAAATGTTATATGCGTATAAGAATGGTGTTTAGGTTAAAAAAACTAGGCCTAGTTCTAAAATATTGGTAGGATCGAAAAATGCAGTCTTAGTCGAAAATTCTTTATGGTAAAAAAATGTAGTCTCTGTTGAAAAATGATGCCTGGGTTGAAAAAATGAGCGTCTTTGTCGAAAATATAGTTTGGATCAAAAAATGGGTTCTAGGTTGGAATATATGGTGTGTCAGTCGAGAAAATGAATACGGCGTTCTTAAATGTTGTCTGTTTCAAAAAAATGGAGTATGGGATAAAAAACAGGTTGCGGATCGAAAAATGTTGTCGGGTCGAAATATTGTGTCTAGCTCGAAAAATGGTATCGAAGCCAAAGAAATTTTGTCAAGGTGAAAAAAATGGTGTTTGGCTAAAAAATAGGAGTCTGTATCGAAAATACTATACAGGTCAAAAAATTATTTCAAAAATGACAAAATGCATAATGTTGTATAACACGAGAAATTGTTGTCCACGTCAAGAAAATGGTATCTGAATAAAAAAAAGGACTCGGGGTAGCAAAATGTTCTAAGGTTCGGATTTTAATGTCCAAAAATGGTTTCTTATTCGTAATGTGGTGTGGTGTTAAAAAGGATTGTGCCTGGTTAAAAAATTGGGGTATGGGTCGAAAATGTCATCTCGGTCCAAAAATTATATCGGGGGTCGAGAAATGGTGCCTAGTTCCAAAAAAATTGGTTCTCTGTCAAAAAAGTTGTCAACGTCTAAAAAATGCTATCTACGTATGAGAATGGTGTTCCGGTCGATTAAATACTGCCTGATCTGAAAATATTTTAGACCCAAACAACATATTTCGACCTAGACATCATTTTTCTACCCTCATTCGAAAAAGTTGTATGCGTCAAGAAATGCAGTCTCGGTTGAAAAATGATGCCTGGGTCTAAAAAATGAGAGTCTATATGAAAAATATTGTTCGGATTGAAAATATGGAGTGTAGGTCGAAAATGATGTGTGGGTCAAAAATGGAGCCCGGTTTGAAAAATGTGGTGCGTGTCGAAAAATGTTGTTTAGGTCAGAAAATGATGTCTAGGTCGAAATATGTTGTTTGGGTATAAAATATGGGTTCTTGGTCAAAAAATGGAGTCTCAGTAGGAAAAATGTGTGCGTGTTCAAAAAATATGTGTCAATTCAAAAATGATGTTTGGGACAAAAAAATGGAGTCTGTGTCGAAAATATTGTCTCAGTTGAAAAAAAGTTATCTGGGTGAAAAAAGGAGTCTTGGTTGAAAATTTTTTCCCGATACAAAAAAATGCAATCTAGGTCGAAAAAATGGAGTCTGGGACAAAAAATTGTGTGGGTCGAAAAAAGATGTGTGCATCGAAAATATGTTTTCTAGGTCAAAAAATGGTGTGAAAAATGTTGTCCATGTCGAAAAAATGTTATTTGCGTATATGAATGGTGTTTAGGTTGAAAAAGCAGGGCCTGGTTCAAAAATATTGGTTGGGTCAGAAAATGCAGTCTTGTCGAAAATGTTGTATGGTCGAAAAATGCAGTCTCTGTTGAAAAATGATGCCTGGGTGAAAAAAATGAGCGTCTTTGTCGAAAATATAGTTTGGATTGAAAAATGGGGTGTCGGTTGGAATAAAAGGTGTGTCAGTCGAGAAAATGTTGACGGCGTTGCTAAATGTTGTCTGTTTCAAAAAAATTGAGTATGGGACAAAAAATGGGGTGTGGGTCGAAAAAAGTTTTACGGGTCAAAATATTGTGTCTAGGACGAAAAATTGGATCGAAGCCGAAGAAATTTTGTCACGGTGAAAAAAAATGGCGTTCGGCTAAAAAATAGGAGTTTGTATCGAAAACACTGTACGGATAAAAAAATAATTTTTAAAATAACAAAATGCTTAATGTTGTATAAAACGAGAAACTGTTGTCCATGTCAAGAAAATGGTATCTGAAAAAAAAATGGACTCTGGTTCGAAAAATGTTGTGCAGGTCAGATTTTTCTGTCCAAAATTGGTTCATTGTTCGTAATGTGGTGTGGTGGTCGAAAAGATTCTGCCTGGTTCAAAAATTGGGGTATTGGTTGAAAATTTTCATCTCGGTAGAAAAATTATATCAGGGGTCGAAAAATTGTGACTTGATAAAAAAATGAGTTCTCTGTCAAAAATGTTGTCAAATTCAAAAAAATGTTATCTACGTATGAGAATGGTGGTCAGGTGGTGAAAATTCTGCCTGATCTGAAAATATTGGCTGGGTAAAAAAACTGCAGTCTCAATAAAAAAAAGTTATATGCGTCGAGAAATGCAGTCTCTGTTGAAAAATGTTGCCTAGCCTAAAAAATGAAAGTCTCTGTCAAAAATATTGTTTGAATCGAAAATATGGAGTGTGGGTCGAAAATGATGCGTGGGTCAAAAAATGGAGCCCGATTCGAAAAATGGGGTGCGTGTCGAAAATATGGAGTGTGGGTAGAAAATGATGTCTGGGTCTAAATATGTTGTTGGTCGAAAAATGGTGTCTGGGTTAAAAAATGGAGTCTCAGTAGGAAAAATATGTGCGTGTTGAAAAAAAATGTGTCAATTCGAAAATGTTGTTTGGGAAAAAAAATGGAGTCTGGGTCGAAAATATTGTTTCGGTTGAAAAAAAAATTATCTCGGTGAAAAATGGAGTCTAGGTTGAATTTTTTTTCCCGATACGAAAAAATGCTAACTTGGTCGAAAAAATGGTGTCTGAATAAAAAAATGGAGTGTGGGACAAAAGATTGTGTGTGGGTCGAAAAATGATGTCTACGTCGAAAATATGTTTTCTAGGTTGAAAAATAGTGTGAAAAATGTTGTCCAAGTCAAAAAAATGTTATCTGCGTATAAAAATGGTGTTTAGGTTGAAAAAACAGGGCCAGGTTTGAAAATATTGGTTGGGTCAAAAAATGCAGTCTTAGTCGAAAATGCTGTATGGTCGAAAAATGCAGTCTCTATTGAAAAATGATGCCTGGGTAGAAAAAATGAGCGTCTTTGTCAAAAATATAGTTTGGATCAAAAAATTATGTGTTAGTCGAGAAAATGATGACGGCGTTGCTAAATGTTGTATGTTTCAAATAAATGGAGTATGGGACAAATACGGGATGTGGGGAAAATACTGTATGGGTCGAAAAACAATTTCTACAACGACAAAACTCTAAATGTTGTATAATACGAGAAAATGTAGTCCACGTCAAGAAAATGGTATCTAAATAAAAAAAAATGGATGCTGGGTCAAAAAATCTTGTGCGGGTCCATTTTTTCTGTCCAAAAATGGTGTCTTGTTCGTAGTGTGGTGTGGGGGTAGAAAAGATTGTGCCTGGTTCAAAAATTGGGGTATGGGTCGAAAAATGTCATCTCGGCTGAAAAATTATATCGGGGGTCGAAAAATGGTGCCTAGGTCAAAAAACTGGGTTCTCTATAAAAAACGTTATCAATGTCGAAAAAATGTTATCTGCGTATGAGAATGGTGTTCAGGTCAAGAAAATTCTGCCTGATATGAAAATATTTCCTGGGTCGAAAAACTGCATTCTCGTTAGAGAAATGATGCATGGGCCTAAAGAATGAGAGTCTCTATTGAAAATATTGTTTAGATCGAAAATATGGAGTGTGTGTCGAAAATGATGCGTGGTTCAAAAAATGGAGCCCCGTTCGAAAAATAGGTGCATGTCGAAAAATGTTGTTTAGGTCAGAAAATGAGGACTGGGTCGAAATATGTTATTTGGTTCCACAAAATGGGTTCTTGGTCGAAAAATGGTGTCTAGGTTAAAAAATGGAGTCTCGATAGGAAAATTGTGTGCGTGTTGAAAAAATGTGTCAATTCGAAAATGATGTTTGGGACAAAAAATGGAGTCTGTGTCGAAAATATTGTCTCGATCGAAAAAAAGTTGTCTGAGTGAAAAATGGAGTCTAGGTTGAAAAAAATTTCCCGATACGAAAAAATGCTATCTTGGTCGAAAAATGGTGTCTGAGTAAAATAATGGAGTCTGGGACAAAAAATTGTGTGTGGGTCAATAAATGTTGTCTCGGTCAAAAATATGTTTTCTAGGTCAAAAAATGGTGTGAAAATGTTGTCCATGTCGAATAAATGTTATCTGCGTGTAAGAATGGTGTTTAGGTTGAAAAACAGGGCTTGGATAGAAAATATTGGTTGGGTAAAAAAAATGCAGTCTGTAAGAACCCAGACCTCTATTTAGGCTTATGTTATTTTTTTACGTGTTTGGATTGTTGGATAGCACAATGATATGTGTTATTTCACATTATTGTTCATTGGGAGTGCATTAGGTTGATATATGCTTAGGTTATATGCTAAGTTATAAGGTTGACATGAATTGGATTTAATTTTGTTAATGCCCAAGATGATAAGGTTTAAATCTGATTTTTTTATGGGCATTCCATTTTGAGTCAGCTTTCATACAAAAGTGGAATTTGATCATCTAGATTCCTGTAGCAAAAGTTATGAATGTTTTTCCAATTATACCCTGGGGATGGAAAATGTCTCGCAGCAGCCCTGTTTGATGTTAATTATATAATTCGAAATGGTTAGAGGGTTTATTGGAGATTGTCTTGAACATAATGTAGATAATTTCTTGGCTTTCCAATGGAAGTTGAATCGCACAATTCAGAGCTAGATTGTGGAAGTTATGACGGTTTGAGTCTAGGCTGCGCAGATTGGTAGTGAAAGGGTAATTTGGTAATTTGCCCGGATTCCTCAATTCCATTTAATACCTAGTCGGTGGAGCTGTGTGTGCTGGTTATATTGAGAGTGAGAGAGAGAGAGTCCCGAGAGGTATGTTCGGTGGAAAATAAAAAGGGGAAAATCAAGGGAAGATTTGGAAAAATTAGAAAAAGCTTCATGGAGTATTTTTCATGATACACTGGGTAAATATTCTTATTCTTTTCATTGGTATTCTTCGTATAGGGTTGTTTTATTTCAATTTTGAATCAAAGTTGTGATTTGGGGCTGAAATATAAATATATTTTTGAGGGTTGATTTTACTGTATTAAATTGGGGTTCATGTGATGATCTTACATAGATCTTTGGATGGTGGAGTAAGTTTTGGTGTAGTGTATGTTTTATTGCAGCTCTATTAATTTACAACCCATATATTCCATATGTTTGTTGTTTGATAAGGAAGTAGATGATATCAGGTTTGAGGATATGTTAATGTTGATTTTCATTCTTCATGTTCAGGTTTAAGGGTTATGATGATTTATTCATGTCAGATGGAGACTAGTTATTCTTGCTGATCTTTTGTGCTAATCGGTTACATAATGTATGGATAGAGGAGGAGATTGGGATTTGTTTCTGGATCGAAATTGTACAGTGTGATTTCTCCATCTGCTTGGTTCTATTTGACTAGTTATTTTTGGGGGTGTCTGAAGCTTTAATCGCATGGCTGATCGTTGTCATCTTTTGATGCTTATGAATTTTATATCTAGAGACATATTTTGAGGATTACGCCTTCATATAATATGATCATCTATATGTCTAGATCTTATATGTGAAATTTGGTGATATTATATTACATGTGTTGAATGGTATGATCCATTTTGTAAGGACTGTCCAGATTCAAGTAGAATTGACTTGTTTTGAAAAATAATTTATTTCGAGCATTTAGAGATGAAATCAGATTATGATATCTTCATGGATTATGATCCCATCATGTCAGTGAATATGTATGATTTATTTCATAATTTTTAGATGAGTATTTGGTGCTGTGGAGGTCAAAGTGTATTGTTGTATTGCTGCCCAGATTTATAGTGGCCGCCCAAATTTGTTGTTGTGATGGTGTGATGTTTTCTTGTTGATTTATAGGTGATTCAATTACATGACAGCCTATGGATGAATGACTTTTGATGGTTTAGAATAATTGGTTTGATTGTTGGAGGTATAGGGTGTGTTTTACATTTTTTTTTGCTAGGATCTTAGGATAAGTTTGTATATTTTTTTTATGCAAGAATGCTTTATTTCCTTTGCTGAGTTGGCGTTGTTTGTTTGCCAGAGGGTCTCCTCAATGTGAGGAAGGTGGTGGTATTTTGTTTTAGCTTGTAGTGGGAATGGCTATACTCCCACGAGTCCAGTAGCGATCACACTGTCGTTGGACTGTTCTTGGGGCGTGATTCTTCACGGGATGGAATACTCATATCGGTGAGTGGATCTAACTTGGCATTTTAATAGTATAGTTCCATGCTAAGTCATGTTTATGGTATGGTATTAATCATGTATGCATGACTTGGTGGCATCCATAGGCCTGAGTAAATATGTTCATACAGATTGCAAGATTGCTTGAAATATATATAATTATATTACATTGTCACATGCTGATACATTAAATAAACCTGGAATGTGTAGTTAAAGGTAGGATTTGATATTATTATATCATGTCATATCCAGAATGCATGCTCATAATCTATCCTTGTTAATAGCTACATATTATGTTCTATACATAGCTTTATTCATTGTTATCTATCCTGTCTGGCCTTGTTAATGGCTGCTATATATATAGTCATCATGATTTATAGATCTTTGCCCAAAGATCTGGTTAGAGACATCGTTAGGGGTAAGGGGATCTGATCGTATGGGTCAGATCTGGTTGCTTGTTGTAGTTTACCTCGTAGGTCCTCGACCGGTCTGTGTCGAGCCTGTTCAGGGTGGGTTGATTATGATAGTTCTTGTGAGTCATGAGTGCGAACTTGCAGTTGAGGTAAGGGTAAACTCTGGGTGCCCCTCACGAGGGACTGTTTTCAAGGTTCATCCTGGACGCCCACGGTATCCGATAGTTCAAATCGACTACGCGTCAGAGTGGTTGGATGACAGAGAGCCTTAGCCGACACACTGGGCTTGATGGTTTAGTTTTGCATTTAGATGCTTCGTGTGAGTCACTTGAGGTGAGGGTAGACTCTAGGTGTCCTCCACGAGGGGAGCGTTTTCAAGGTTTATCCTGGACGCCCACGGTATCCGATAGTTAAAATCAGCTACGCGTAAGAGTGGTTGGATGACAGAGAGCCTTAGCCAAGATACTGGGTTTATCAGCCCTGTTTGCAAAGTGATGGAGTCTATTGCAGGATCCATTGATGCGGTTTGTGATGTAGTCGGGCTTTGGTGGACTTGACGGGTGGAGTGATACTCCCTGTATTGACCAAGCCGATGCATTTGCAGAAATGGGTCGCCTAAGAGAAGTCACTGTGCGACAGGAGGAACTATGAGGCATTTGTGTGTAGTGGTGTTGCAGTCACTAGGATATATATTTTTGTATTTATAGCATTGCTAGCATGAGATGGATCTTCTGTGGTATGGAACGCAGACGGATCTGTCTTTATGCTGGGGACATAGCGAGGTTAGTGTTAAGGTGTTGCTAGCATGGGATGGATACCCTGTGGTGTGGGACGCAAACAGATCTGTCTTTATGCTGGGGACATAGCAAGGTTAGTGTGAGTTAGCCTCCTACAGTGATGGTACCTAAGGCATGGTCGGCTTATACTTGATAGTTATTTATGTAGATTTTATGGATGTGTTGGAATTGTACTTTGAGGTATCTTGTACTTAGTATCATTCACTAGGCCTTCATCGGCTTACCCCTATATTGTTATGGGTTTTCTTCCAGGTGTTGCACAAATCGGTGAGTTGGGTGTTGTTGATGGTGTTGTGGACCTCTCGTCGATTTGGTGAGCCTGTCAGCTTCCTGTTATTTTTCATATCAAGTGTTTTGCTGTTGTTGGTATATATAATTAGTTGAATTTGTATTATGAATTATGTTCAAGCGGGACGGTGATTGTGTATTATTCTAAGGGCCACTATTATTTGTTCTATGGCCTTGTAATATTAATTTATTTAATCATATACTCTTCCGCTATCGTTATTATGCTTCAATCCTTTATTTCTTGTGACTTATTCTGATTATGATATACTCGGTATCGTACACATGTCACCCCTTGGGGATGGCCTCTCCTGGGGCATTACAAAGTCTTAATTGAAAATCTTGTATGGGTCAAAATATGCAGTCTCTGTTGAAAATGATGTCTCAGTCAAAAAAATGAGCGTCTTTGTAAAAAATATAGTTTGGATCGAAAAATGAGTTCTCGGTTGGAATAAATGGTGTGTCAGTCGAGAAAATGATGACGGTGTTGTTAAATATTGTCTGCTTCAAAAAAATGGAGTATGGGATGAAAAACGGGGCGTGGGTTGAAAAATGTTGTCCGGGTCAAATATTGTGTCTGGGCAGAAAAATGGGATCGAAGCCGAAGCAATTTTGTGTCGGAGAAAAACAAATGCCTTTCGGCAAAAAAATAGGAGTCTATATCAAAAATACTGTACGGGTCAAAAAATAATTTCTAAAACGACAAAATGCTAAATGTGGTATAATACGAGAAAATGCAATCCACGTCAAGAAAATGGTATCTGAATAAAAAAATGGACTCTGGGTCGAAAAATGTTGTGCGGGTCGGTTTTTTCTGTCAAAAAATGGTGTCTTGTTCGTAATGTGGTGTGGCAGTCAAAAAGATTGTGCCTGGTTCAAAAATTGGGGTATGGGTCAAAAAAGTCATCTCAGCTGAAAAATTGTATCAGGGGTCAAAAAATGGTGCTTGGGTCAAAAAAATGGGTTCTCTGTCAAAAACGTTGTCAATGTCGAAAAATGTTATCTGCGTATGAGAATGGAATTCTGGACAAGAAAATTCTGCATGATCTAAAAATATTGGCTGGTCAAAAAACTTCAGTCTCAGTCAAAAAAGTTGTATGCGTCGAGAATTGCAGTCTCGGTTGAAAAATGATGCCTGGGCCTAAAAAATGAGAGTCTCTATAAAAAATATTGTTTGATCGAACATATGAAGTGTGGGTCGAAAATGATGCGTGGGTCGAAAAATGGTGCTCGGTTTGAAAAATGGGGAGCGTGTCGAAAAATGTTGTTTAGGTCAGAAAATGATGTCTGGGTCGAAATATGTTATTTGGGCCTACAAAATGGGTTCTTGGTCGAAAAATGGTGTCTGGGTTAAAAAATGGAATGATGGTAGGAAAAATGTGTGCGTGTTGAAAAAATATGTGTCAATTCGAAAATGATGTTACGCACAAAAAATGGAGTCTATGTCAAAAATAGTCTCGGTCGTAAAAAAGTTGTCAGGGTGAAAAATGGAGTCTAGGTTGAAAGAAATTTCCCGATACGAAAAAATGCTATTTAGGTCGAAAAAAATGCTATCTAGGTCGAAAAAATGAAGTCTGTCACAAAAAATTGTGTGTGGGTCGAGAAATGTTGTCTTGGTCAAAAAATGGTATGAAAAATGTTTTCCATGTCAAAAAAATGTTATCTGTGTATAAGAATGGTGTTTAGGTCGAAAAAACATGGCTTGGTTCGAAAATATTGATTGTGTGCAGTTTTTGTCGAAAATGCTATATGGGTCAAAAAGTGCAGCCACTGTTGAAAAATAATCTCTGGGTCGAAAAAATGAGCGTCTTTGTCGAAAATATAGTTTAGATCGAAAAATAGGGTCTCGGTTGGAATAAAGGTGTGTCAGTTGAGAATGATGTGTGGGTCAAAAAATGGAGCCCAGTTCTAAAACTGGGGTGCGTGTCAAAAAATGTTGTTTAGGTCAGAAAATGACGTCTGGGTTGAAATATGTTGTTTGGGTGTACAAAATGGATTCTTGGTCGAAAAATGGTGTCTTGGTTAAAAAAATGGAGTATCGGTAGGAAAAATATATGCGTGTTAAAAAAATATGTGACAATTCGAAAATGATGTTTTGGACAAAAAAATGGAGTCTGTGTCGAAAATATTGTCTCAGTCCAAAAAAAGTTGTCTCGGTGAAAAATTGGGTCTATGTTGAAAAATTTTACCCGATAAGAAAAAATGCTATCAAGGTCGAAAAAAGTTGTCCCTGTCGAAAAAATGTGATCAGCTTATAAGAATGGTGTTTAGATAAAAAAATAGGGAATTGTTCGAAAATATTGGTTGGGTCGAGAAAATGCGTCTTAGTCGAAAATGCTGTATGGGTCGAAGAAGGCAGTCTCTATTGAAAAATGATGCCTGCGTCGATAAAATGAGCGTCTTTGTCGAAAATATAGTTTGGATCGAAAAATGGGGCCTCGGTTGGTATAAATGGTGTGTAATTCGAGAAAATGATGATGGCGTTGTTAAATGTTGTCTGTTTCAAAAAAATGGAGTATGGGACGAAAAACGGGGTGTGGGTCAAAAAATGTTCTACGCGTCAAAATGTTTCTGTACGGGTCAAAAAATAATTTCTAAAACGACAAAATGCTAATTGTTGTATAATACGAGAAAATGCAGTCCACGTCAAGAAAATTGCATCTGAATAAAAAAAAGGACTCTAGGTAGAAAAAACTCGTGCGGGTTAGTTTTTTCATTCCAAAAAATGGTGTCGTATTCGTAATGTGGTGTGGCGGACGAAAAGATTGTGCCAGGTTCAAAAATTTGGGTATGGGTCAAAAAATTTCATCTCGGCCGAAAAATTATATTGGGGGGCGAAAAATGGTGCCTGGGTAAAAAAAATGGGTTCTCTGCAAAAATGTAGTCAATGTCGAAAAAATGTTATCTGCGTATGAGAATGGTGTTCAGGTGGTGAATATATTTCCAGATCTGAAAATATTGGCTGGGTCAAAAATATAGAGTGTGGGTCGAAAATGATGCGTGGGTCAAAAAATGGTGCTCGGTTCAAAAAACGGGGTGCGTGTCAAAAAATATTGTCTAGGTCAAAAAATGATGTCCGGGTCGAAATATGTTGTTTGGGTTTACAAAATGGGTTCTGGGTTTAAAAATGGTGTCTGTGTTAAAAAATGGAGTCTCGGTAGGAAAAATATGTGCGTGTTGAAAAAATATGTGTCAATTGGAAAATGATGTTTGGGACAAAAAAATGGAGTCTGGGTCGAAAATTTTGTGTCAGTCGAAAAAAAGTTGTCTGGGTGAAAAATGAAGTCTAGGTTGAAAATATTTTCCCGATAGAAAAAAATGCTATCCAGGTCGAAAAATGGTGTCTGAGTAAAACAATGGAGTCCGGGTCAAAAAATGTGTGGGGGTCAAAAAAGGTTGTCTGGGTCGAAACTATGTTTTCTAGTTCGAAAAATGGTGTGAAAAATGTTGTCCATGTCGAAAAAATGTTATATGCATATAAGAATGGTGTTTAGGTCGAATAAACAGGGCCTGGTTTGAAAATATTGGATGGGTTGAAAAAAATGCAGTCTTAGTCGAAAATGCTATATGGATTGAAAAGTGTAGTCTATTTTGAAAAATGATGCCTTGGTCGAAAAAATGAGCGTCTTTGTCAAAAATATAGTTTTGATCGAAAAATGGGGTGTCTGTTGGAATAAATGTTGTGACAGTCAAGAAAATGATGACGGCGTTGCTAAATGTTGTCCATTTCAAAAAAATATAGTATATAATACGAGAACATGCATCCCACGTCAAGAAAATGGTATCTGAATAAAAAAATGGACTCTGGGTCAAAATTTTTTGTGCGGATCAATTTTTTCTGTCCAAAAGTGGTGTCTTGTTCGTAATGTGGTGTGGCGGTTGAAAAGATTGTGCCTGGTTCGTTAATTGTGGTACAGGTCAAAAAATGTCATCTTGACTGAAAAATTAGATCGGGGCTCGAAAAATGTTGCATGGGTAAAAAAAATGGGTTCTCCGTCAAAAAAGTTGTCAATGTCAAAAAAAATGTTATATGCGTATGAGAATGGGGTTCAGGTCGACAAAATATTGCATGATCTGAAAATATTGGTTGGGTCGAAAAACTGCAATCTCAATCGAAAAAGTTGTATGCGTCAAGAAATGCAGTCCCGGTTGAAAATTGATGCCTAAGCCTAAAATATGAGAGTCTCTATCGAAAATATAGTTTGGATAAAAAATATGGAGTGTGGGTCGAAAATGATGCGTGGGTTAAAAAATGGTGCCCGGTTCAAAAAATGGGGTGCATGTCGAAAAATGTTGTTTAGGTAAGAAAATGATGTCTGGGTCGAAATATGTTGTTTGGGTCAATATAAATTGGTTCTTGGTCGAAAAATAGTGTCTGGGTTAGAAAATGGAGCCTTGGTAGGAAAAATGTGTGCGTGTTGAAAAAATGTGTCAATTCAAAAATGATGTTTGGGACAAAAAAATGGAGTCTGTGTCTAAAATATTGTCTCGGTCGAAAAAAAGTTGTCGGGGTGAAAAATGGAGTCCAGGTTGAAAAATTTTCCCGATACGAAAAAATGCAATCTAGGTCAAAAAAGTGGTGTCTAAGTTAAAAAAATGGAGTCTGGGACAAAAAATTGTGTGTGGGTCGAAAAATCTTGTCTGGGTCAAAAATATGTTTACTCTCGGTCAAAAAATGTTGTGCGGGTTGGTTTTTTCTGTCCAAAAATAGTGTCTTGTTTGTAATGTGGTGTGGCAGTCAAAAAGATTGTGCCTGGTTCAAAAATTGGGGTATGGGTCTAAAAATGTCATCTCGGCTGAAAAATTATATCGGGGGTCGAAAAATGGTGCCTGGGTCAAAAAAATGGGTTCACTGTAAAAAATGTTGTCAATGTCGAAAAAATGTTATATGCGCATGAGATTGGTGTTCAGGTCGAGAAAATACTGCCTGATGTGAAAATATTGGATGGGTAAAAAAAATGCAGTCTTAGTTTAAAATTCTGTATGGGTAGAAAAATGCAGTCTGTGTTGAAAAATGATGCCTAGGTAAAAAAAATGAGCGTCTTTGTCGAAAATATAGTTTGGTTCGAAAAATGGGGTCTCTATTGGAATAAATGGTTTGTCAATCGAGTAAATGATAACGGCGTTGCCAAATGTTGTCAGTTTCAAAAAAATGGAGTATGGGTCGAAAAACGGGGTGTGGGTCTAAAAATCTTGTCCGGGTCAAAATATTGTGTCTAGGCCGAAAAATGGGATCGAAGCTGAAGAAATTGTCTAGGAGAAAGAAAATGGCGTTCGGCTAAAAAATAGGAGTTTGTATCAAAAATTCTGTACGGGTCAAAAAATAATTTCTAAAACGACAAAATGCTAAATGTTGTATCAAATCCGAGAAAATGCAATCCCCGTCAAGAAAATGGTATCTGAATAAAAAAAATTTAATCTAGGTCAAAAAATGTTGGGCGGGTCGGATTTTTCTGCTCAAAAATGGTGTCTTGTTCGTAATGTTGTGTGGCGGTCGAAAAGATTGTGCCTGGTTAAAAAATTGGGGTATGGGTCGAAAAATGTCATCTCGGCCGAAAAATTATATCGAGGTCGAAAAATGGTGCCTGGGTAAAAATGATGGGTTCTTTGTCGAAAATGTTGTCAATGTTGAAAAAATGTTATCTGCGCATGAGAATGGTGTTCATGTCTAGTAATACTGCATGATCTGAAAATATTGGCTGGGTCTAAAAACTGCAGTCTAAGTTGAAAAAGTTGTATGCGCCGAGAAATGTAGTCTCGGTTGAAAAATGATGCCTGGGCCTAAACAATGAGAGTCTCTATCGAAAATATTGGTTGGATCAAATATATGGAGTGTGGGTCGAAAATGATGCGTGCGTCAAAAAATGGATCCCGATTCGGAAAATGGGGTGCGTGTCGAAAAATGTTGTTTAGGTCAGAAAATGATGTCTGGGTCGAAATATGTTGTTTGGGAATACAAAATGGGTTCTTGGCCGAAAAATGGTGTCTGGGTTAAAAAATGGAGTCTCGGTAGGAAAAATGTGTGCGCGTTGAAAAAATGTGTCAATTCAAAAATGATGTTTGGGACAAAAAAAATGGAGTCTGTGTCAGAAATATTGTCTCGGTTGAAAAAAAGTTGTCTGGGTGAAAAATGGAGGCTAGGTTGAAAAAATAGTGTGTTTGTAAAAAAATGGAGTCTGGGACAAAAAATTGTGTGTGGGTCGAAAAATGTTGTCTAGACCAAAAATATGTTTTCTGGGTCGAAAATGGTGTGAAAAATGTTGTCCATGTCGAAAAAATGTTATCGGCGAATAAGAATGATGTTTAGGTAAAAAAAACAGGGTCTGATTAGAAATTATTGGTTGGTAGAAAAAATGTATTCTTTGTCGAAAATGGTGTATGGGTCGAAAAATGCACTCTGTTGAAAAATGATGCCTGGGTCGAAAAAATGAGCGTCTTTGTTGAAAATATAGGTTGGATCGAAAAATGGGGTCTCGGTTGGAATAAATGGTGTGTCAGTCGAGAAAATGATGACGGCATTGCTGAAAGTTGTCCAGGTCAAAATATTGTGTCTAGGCCGAAAAATTGGATCAAAGCCGAATAAATTTTGTCTAGGTTAAAAAAATGGCGTTCGGCTAACAAATAGGAGTCTATATCGAAAATCCTGTATGGGTCGAAAAATAATTTCTAAAACGACAAAATGCTAAATGTTGTATAATACGATAAAATGTTGTCCACGTCAAGAAAATGGTATTTGAATAAAAAAATGGACTCTAGGTTGAAAAATGTTGTGCGGGTCGGTTTTTCTGTCCAAAAATGGTGTCTTGTTCGTAATGTGATGTGGCGGTCGAAAAGATTGTGCCTGGTTCAAAAATTGGGGTATGGGTCGAAAATGTGATCTCGGCCGAAAAATTATACCAGGGGTCAAAAAATGGTGCCTGGGTCAAAAAAATGTGTTCTCTGTCAAAAATGTTGTCAATGTCGAAAAAATATTATATGCTTATTAGAATGGTGTTTCAGTCGAAAAAACAGGACCTGGTTCGAAAATATTGGTTCGGTCGAAAAAATGCAATCCTTCGAAAATGCTGTATGGGTCAAAAAATGCAGTCGTTGTTGAAAATGATGCCTGGGTCAATAAAAATGAGTGTCTCTGTCGAAAATATAGTTTGGATAGAAAATGGGGTCTCGGTTGGAATAAATGGTGTGTCAGTCGAGAAAACGATGACGGAGTTGCTAAATGTTGTCTGTCAAAAAAATGGAGAATGGGACGAAAAACGAGGTGTGGGTGGAAAAATGTTGTCCGGGTCAAAATATTGTGTCTTGGACGAAAAAAGGGGTTGAAGTCGAAGAAATTTTGTCACGGTAAAAAAAAATGGCGTTCGGATAAAAAATAGGAGTCTGTATCGAAAGTACTGTACGGGTCGAAAAATAATTTCTAAAACGACAAAATGCTAAATGTTGTATAATACGAGAAAATGCAGTTCACGTCAAGAAAATGGTATCTGAATAAAAAATGGACTATGGGTCGAAAAATTTTCTTTCAAAAAATGGTGTCTTATTCGTAATGTGTTGTGGCAGTCGAAAAGATTGTGCCTGGTTCAAAAATTGGGGTATGGGTCAAAAGATATCAGCTCGGCCTAAAAATAATATCGGGGGTCGAAAAATGGTGCGTGGGTCAAAAATGGAGCCCCGTTCAAAAAATGGAGCCACGTTCAAAAAATAAGGTGCGTGTCGAAAAAAACTATTTAGGTCAGAAAATGATGTCTTGGTCGAAATATGTTGTCTGGGTCTACAAAATGGGTTCTTGGTGGAAAAATGGTGTCTAGGTTAAAATATGGAGTCTCGGTAGGAAAAATGTGTGCCTGCTGAAAAAATATGTCAAATCGTAAATGATGATTGGGACAAAAAAATGGAGTCTATGTCGAAAATATTGAGTGCGTCTTTTAGCAGCTTGGTGGGCGATAGGTTATGGATTAGGGTTCCATAGTGGCATCTGGAGTCGCTTCGATATATCATCGTGCATAGTAGCTGCCCGGTGTAGCAGAGTCCGGTGGGGTGCTCCCAGGTACTATCCACGACACTTGTTGGTGTGCCTGTATAGCAGAGATAGTGGATGTGGGAGGCTACCAGGTAGAGGCCACACTGGGAGAGTACTACTGGATGACGTCGAGAGCTTGGACTGTTGGTGGTGGCATGTGAAGCACAGTTTGCGGTACTGTCGCATTTTCCCCCACATGGGTCATAAATGAGGAGGCGCGATGCTAAGCGTTCGTGATGGGACTCTATGCGTGACACTTCTACGTTCGGTCTTCCCTTTGGGTTTCCTTAAATTTTGAGGATTAAATTTCCTAAGGGGGGGGGGGGAGAATGTTAGGCCTGTGTCATTTAGAGTCTTAATTTTCGATTGGGGTCGCTAAAATTTTGATTTTAGCTACCTGCGGAAGTTTGAGGACTCTGATTCAGAATATAACTGCGTATTATGGGTTATAGTATCGTTTGGTACTGCCCATAAAATTTTCATTGAATTCCGATAACATTTTTGGAATTATGCAGTTTTGATTTTGGTATTCGGATTTGATTTTGTCAAAATCCAAGATGAAGAGGTTTAAATTTGATATTATCATGAGATGTTCCGTTTTGAGCTAGCTTTCATACAGAAGTAGAATTGGATCAACTGGATTCGTATATCAAAAGATATGGGTATTTTTACGAGTATACCCCGAAGATGAGAAATCCAGGCAGCATCCCTATTCGATGTTTAGCCTAGATTTCGGAATAGCTGGAGAGGTTATTTGATCTCGATATAAACATGAAAGTTGTAGCTAATCTTCTTAGCTTTCTAATGGCATTGGAATCGTGCAATTTGGAGCTATATATTGAAAGTTATGGCCGTTCTAGTGAAGGCTGTCCAGAGTTTTTAGTCCGAGGACGGCTTGGTCATTTCATTCCTCTATTGGCTATAAATACCACCCCCCCCCCCCCCGCCAAATGTTATGACCTTGGCCTCTTTTTCCCCTCTTTTGATCTGGTCCAGCCCTTGTGTGTGTTTTAGGTGGAAGAGGTGTAGGTGATGCAGAAGAAGAAGTCCAAGAAGGTGAGTGATTGTTGTTGATTGTGTTGTTGTTGTGAGCATTCTTTCCTTCTCCTCTCTCTAGCTTTCTCCCTCCCCCCTTATGTTTTTTTCCTCCCTTTTGGACCTGCAGCCCCCCATGTGTTTGTTAAAATGCCCCAAAGATGTTGGTGATAGAGTGGAAGGAAGAGGTGGTCAAGGTGAGTTTGTTGTGCATGAGTTGTGTTGTTGGGGTGTATTTCCCCCTCCCCTCCTTCTCTAACTCCTCCCTTATTTTCCCCATGTTTTTCCCCCTGCTTCGGATCAGCCATGAAGAAGGAAAGCATAGAAGAGGTGGTGGTAGCGGTGGTGGTGATCGGGGTGGTCGAGGGTGCGCTTGCGAGCCCCTACGTCACCCCTTTCCTCCTCCCCCCCTCTCCTTTTGGTGAGTTTTCCCTCTTTATTTGTTTACATTTGTTACGCCCCGAGGCGACCGTCCCCGAAGCGTTACCAATCAAACAATAATCAAAGGGATCAACTAAGATAACAAGGCTACAGAGAAGTGGTAGCCAATAAAAAGAAATGATGTGGAAGTATAATATACAATTAAGTCTATAAATCAAAACATTATTACAGACTCGAATACACAATTACCGTCCTGTGAGAGCCCAAGTCTAGTCCAAATACAACAATATGTGCGACACGCACAATTACTAATACATACACAAAAATAGGATTGCAGATAGCCCCACACTTGCCAACCGGAAGCTGAGACACGCCACACGCGAACTACGCTAGAGGGATGCTCCACCTCCACGCCCCACTGTCCCTGGCGGAAAACAACACACGAGGGGTGAGCTACAAGCTCAGTGAGCGGCAAGAATCCAACTCAAGAATAATAATATAACACTAACATATTTTCCTTTCAAGGAAAGATATGGATGGGAGAACACCGACATATATAAATGTCACGTAGAGTCGTGACCACACATCACCCTCACCCTCACCCCGAAGGGGGAAAAACTGTTGGGACTTTTGGAAAACAACTAATCCATTAACACTAACGAGTTGTAACAGAAACTAATACCAAGCTACAAAGATTCTCCACATCTAGATAAATACATAACAATCCCTCGCATCATCCGGTGGTCCTCTCCCGGGTAATCCTCATCCTAAGGGCCATCCATGGTCAGTACTCAAGCCTCGGACGATGGTGGCATCATACTCTGGGCATTCCCCACGATATGGATTCACCCATGGTCGGTACTCAAGCCTCGTATGTTAGTGACATAAAACTCTGAGCATTCCCGATGATACGGCATCACCCGTGGTCGGTACTCCTAGCCTCGTATGATAGTCACATCAAACTCTAGGCATTCCCAACGATATGGATTCACCCATGGTCGGTACTCAAGCCTCGTATGTTAGTGACGTCATACCCGATGATACGGCATCACCCGTGGTCGGTACTCCTAGCCTCGTATGATAGTCACATCAAACTCTAGGCATTCCCAACGATATGGATTTATCCGTGGTCGGTACTTAAGCCTCGTATGGTAGTGACATCATACTCTGGGCATTCTCGACGATACGGCATCACCCGTGGTCGGTACTTTAAGTCTCGTATGATAGTCACATCAAACTCTAGGCATTCCTAACGATATTATGGCACAATGCAGGACAGACTCAACCCCGGGTAGCTTCGACGCACGATGATGTAGGGAAACAGTACTCCACGTTCGAAATATCATCCGGTAGACCTCTCCCAGGTAGCCCTCTCCCTGGCGGCCTTCCGATGGCACGGCGGCACCATGCAGGGTAGCTCCAATGCTGGGTAGCTTCGACGCACGATGATATGTGGAGGAAGCACTTCGTGCTCGCAATACGATCCACACACGCTTAACACAGGTAGGCCTAACATACTATTGTCATAGCTATCAAGTAACAAACACCGAATAACCTCTACGCACGATGATTTAGAGAAACAGTACTCCACGCTCGCAATATCATCCGGTAGCCCTCTCCCAGGTAGCCCTCTCCCTGGCGGCCTTCCGGTGGCACGGTGGCACCACGCAGGGTAGCTCCAACGCTGGGAAGCTTCGACGCACGATGATATATGGAGGGGGTACACCATGCTCGCAAGACGATCCTCCCGAATCAACTACTATCATCTAGCAATTACCAATTGATATACAGAATTCTCTTGAATTCCAGCACAGATTCATCACTTGGATGCAGGGGAAAGAAGCTAAATACTCACACTCAATTATGACAAGACATGATCCTGAAGGCGGGTCATGCACACGCCTAACACAGGTAGGCCTAACATACCATTTTCATAGCTATCGGGTAACAAACACCGAGTAGCTTCTATGCACGACGATGTGGGGAAACAGTACTCCACGCTCGCAATATCATCCGGTAGCCCTCTCCCTGACGGCCTTCCGGTGGCACGGTGGCACCACGCAGGGTAGCTCCAACACTGGGTAGCTTCGACGCACGATGATATAGGGAAGGGGTACTCCATGCTCGCATGACGATCCTCCTGGATCAACTACTATCATCTAACTAATACCATTGCTAATGAATTCTTATGAATTCCCACACGGATGCATCTCTCGACGTGGGAAATAAGTCCTTGCACTCAATCAGGATAGGACATGATCCTAAGGGCTGTCAGACACGCGTCTAACACAGATAGGCCTGACATTCTATCATCATAGCTATCAGATAACAAACATCAATACAACAATGAATTCTCATGAATTCCCATAGAGTTGCATCAATTGGATGCAGGCAAGGTAGCTACTATATTTGCCCACTAAAACAAGTATGCTCCTGATAAACAATAGATCATAGATATACCTATCACAAATAAGGCCAAATAATTAAACATACACACAATTATCACATGGGAGTTCCTATCACAACAAGAGTGCATAGACCACATGTCCAAGGAACCTAGCATTCAAGAATTAACCACACTAAGCATCTATCAACACGAAGGCAATACTACGAAAGGACACCTTTAGTATAACATACCCAACATTCCATGCTATATATATATAAGCTGCAAAGTGATAATAGCAATATTATTTGAAAATCAATAATGAGTATAGCTATAGAACCCCATGGGTACGCGACGCACAATCACATGCATCGAGTGCTTCCCAAAAGGGGTGGATCGAACCACTCACCAAAAACCCATTCATTGCGAGTTCCGCCAACGAAAGCTGCAAAACACAACCAACGATTATCAAATCAAACATGAAGTTTCTTGACACCTATATATAAGCCAATTTCATGAAGACCACAACTCCTGATATTGTCCACACCATGCATAATAGCTCTTTGACACATATTTATACAAGACTAGTCCATCTACAGCAATCAGCCCCAAACATTGGTCTCCACGGCATAAAATACACATCCAAAAATTCTGAAATAAATCATACACATACTCTGATATGTTAGGATAATAATCCGTGATGACATCAAATTCTGATTTAATCTTGAAATACACGAAATAAATTATTTTCAGAAACAGGTCTATTTCTACGCGAATCTGGACAGGCCATGAACATTAGGCTATAACTTTCAATACAGGTAACAAAACGACACCAAATTTCATATGTAACATGTCGACACATAGATGATCATATGAAATGAAGACATAAGTCTCAAAATATGCCTCTAAATACTCCACACACAAGAATCTTGAGGAGACAGAAAATCTGTCTTACAACACAAAGCCACCCCATTCATACATTAACACAACCATCCTGTGTGCAGCATCAATTACTCATAACAACACTCTCATGCATGCCCTCTACAACATCCTAGCAAGCATAAAAGTAGGGGTAGAGAATTACCAAAAGATGGGGAGGAGAAGGGAAGGTGTTGGGCTCACAATGACCCCACACACACACCCACCATCACCACCATCTCCTTCACAGCACACCTTCTACTTGGCTGGACCAAAAGGAAGGGCAAAACAGGGGATCAGCTAGAGGAGGAGGAGAGGAAGGATAAACATCAACAACAACAACATAAGCACTCACATACACCATGATCTTCTTCTTCTCCTTGTTCCACCATCTTCTCCTTCTCCCACTCATTGTGGCATTTTCACAAAAACATGAGGGGTGCTGATTCAAAGAGGAGGGAAAAACATTGGATCAGCTAGGGGAGAGGAGGAGAAGGAGGAGTAACATCAACACAACATACACAACTCACTATACACACATTCTTACACTCTCTCTTGAGCTTCTTCTTCTCCATCACCTTCACTTCCTCCACCCAAAACACACATAAGAGGGGGGGCTGGACCAGAAATAGAGAGGAGGAGAGACCCCAGGTCGTGCACATTTGGGGGAGGTTAAATAGACAAAAGAGGGGGAATGACCAAGTTGTCCTCGTATTTCGTACCTCCCCCAAATAGACATTTTGGTCATTCCCCCTCTTATGTCTATTTAACCTCCCCCAAATGTGCACGACCTGGGGTCTCTCCTCCTCTCTATTTCTGGTCCAGCCCCCCCTCTTATGTGTGTTTTGGGTGGAGGAAGTGAAGGTGATGGAGAAGAAGAAGCTCAAGAGAGAGTGTAAGAATGTGTGTATAGTGAGTTGTGTATGTTGTGTTGATGTTACTCCTCCTTCTCCTCCTCTCCCCTAGCTGATCCAATGTTTTTCCCTCCTCTTTGAATCAGCACCCCTCATGTTTTTGTGGAAATGCCACAATGAGTGGGAGAAGGAGAAGATGGTGGAGCAAGGAGAAGAAGAAGATCATGGTGTATGTGAGTGCTTATGTTGTTGTTGATGATGTTTATCCTTCCTCTCCTCCTCCTCTAGCTGATCCCCTGTTTTGCCCTCTCCTTTTGGTCCAGCCAAGTAGAAGGTGTGCTGTGAAGGAGATGGTGGTGATGGTGGGTGTGTGTGTGGGGTCATTGTGAGCCCAACACCTTCCCTTCTCCTCCCCATCTTTTGGTAATTCTCTACCCCTACTTTTATGCTTGCTAGGATGTTGTAGAGGGCATGCATGAGAGTGTTGTTATGAGTAATTGATGCTGCACATAGGATGGTTGTGTCAATGTATGAATGGGGTGGCTTGTGTTGTTGTCACGCCCCAGGGCGGCCGTCCCCGAGACGTGGCAAATATATAAATGATATCAGTAATCCATACACGAGGTCAAATAAATACTCCACAATAGAAAGGCAATACACAAGTAACTGACATCAAATATATACAAAAAGCGGAAGCTCAAATGACTACGTCTGTAATTCAAAGACATATTACAGACTAGAGTACACAATCAACTGTCCTGTGAGAGCCAATATATACAATAACTGACATCAATAGTCTACATACCGTGCACAAGCACAAGTATAATACATACAATGAAAAGGGAATGCTGATAGCCTCCGACTCGCAAGACATCCAACGCGAACGCGGGTCTTCTACTCGGATGGCGCCAGGGGAGCTCTTCTCTTGGATCTGACTCAGCGTCAACTGGGGAAAAACATAAGCGAGGGGTGAGCTACAAGCTCAGTGAGTGGTCAGAAACCAAACACCAACACCAACATTCGATCCTAAGGCAATTTCCTATCAAGGAAACCATGGGTAGAAACCCAACGGTTAACAAGGTGACACGGCGGTGCAACCATACCTCGTCCTCGCCCTAGCCCCCACAGGGGTGAGCCTAGGGACTTGAAGGACAAAACTTGCAGTTCTACACCGTTCGTCATCCGGTAGCGCTCTCCCGGGCAGCCTCTACCTGGAGCCGGCAACGGTCAGTACATTGTCGAGCGCATCGATGGTACCTACAGGTGGGGGTTCACCCAGGGCGGCTCATACCTAGGAAGCATCCACACGGATCCGGCGAAGGGGAGAACGATAATTCATGCTCGCAACATCGTCCGGTGGTCCACCCTCGTGTAGCCTCACCTGGTACACTCCCCTGCTCAGTACATCTGCCGAATGCATCGGGAGTACCTACAAGTGGTAGTCCTCTGTCAGGGCAGCTTCCACGTCGGGACCCCGGTATACGACGATATTGGGAGGAACCACTACTTGTTCGCAGCGCGAACCCTATGGAAAGCCAATCTCTCAAGCTGGTGGGTCAAGTATCAACTCGAGCCCACAACACTCACACCAACACCCTCACCTCCGAAGGGTGACCTAGGTTGTCGGGAGTAACTGTACTAATCCCTCACCCTCACCTCCGAAGGGTGACCTAGGTTGTCGGGAGTAACTGTACTAATCCCTCACCCTCACCTCCGAAGGGTGACTCAGGCTCTTGGGAAGAGATTAGATTGTTCTAAGCCCTTGGTCCACCGGTAGCCCTTTCCCCGGGTAGCCTCTACCTGACATACTCCCACGATCAGTACACTCTCGACCGAAGCGATGGTACCTACAAATGGGAGCCCGGTGCCAGGACAGCGTTTCCAACGCCGGGAAGTTCCTACACGGATCCAACGAAGGGGAAAAACAATCTACGCTCGCGGATACGATCCTCTTGGATCCGTCGTCACCGGTTATCAAAACCGATAAGCGCAACGAATTCCCATGAATTCCCTCCAGGGCGTATAACTCAGATGCGGGGAAGACATTTATTCTAAGTGTCGATACCATGGTATGACCCCATAGGAGGTCATACACTTGTCTAATCTCATTAGACAAGGCTCATGGCCCAAATGGCATATACATAATATGCAATTAACTATACAAGGCAAATCTTACTTAAACATGCATACGAGGCATAATAAACAAACAATCACAAAGGTATGACTTAAGCAGGCGTTGGATATCACCAACTCAAAGGGGAGGGTTAAGCGCGATCCGCGCGACAATAGGTGTATGCCAATAATTCCAAGCAAACCCGAGTCAAGTAGGAACTACATCTACTCACTCGGTTCGCGAAAGGAGGGAGGGCGAGAGAGAGGGAATGCCTCATCCCCTCTCGAAGCCGGTCATAGTTTTGCCCCAACAAGATGGGTGCAATAACTATACCACACCCTCGAGTACCAAATCGAGATTATTACGCATACACCCCGTTATTAACCCAAGTTAAACATGCCAGATATGTTCAATAATAATAAGGGTAGTAATTCAAACAATATTACCTAAGTCATGCCATATTCTATACAATACATAGGCAAGTATATGGTAGAATAGGGGTTCTACACAATATACGAGCTATACAACCTAGCATGCATGATATCTAGCATATTTAGGGTGCAAATAAAGCCCCATGGAAGCGCGAAGCACGACTACGTGCCTCGAGCGCTCCCGGAAGGGTTGGAATCAAACCACTCACCTAACGAGCGCACGGCTCGCGAAACGAAATAGAGCGACGAATTGAATCCGAAGCCTGAAATCAAACCGCCAAGGATCATCCAATGGTTGCATTTGGCTATAACAAGCTGCTCGACACCACGAAGCACTCCGAATGCGTCTGAGCACCGTAAGCACGCCCTCGAGTACCCCGTGCACGCTGCCCATGCACCCCGCACGCATCAGACAACGTTAAGCACGTCCTCGAGCACCTCGTGCATGCTTTCCACACACTCCGCACGCATCGGGCAAGGCCAAGCACGCCCTCGAGCACCTCGTGCACGCTGCCCGCACACTCCGCACACATCGAACAATGTCACAAACACCCTCGAGCACCCCGTGCACGCTGCCCACGCACTCCGCATGCATCGAACAACGTCAAGCACGTCCTCGAGTACCTCATGCACGCTTCCCGCGCACTCCGCACACATGCGAGCACCTCATGCACGCTTCCCGCGCACTCCGCACGCATGCGAGCACGCCGAGCGCGCACCCGCAGCCCCCGCATACCTCTTATGTGATCTCGAGTGTACCAATGCGTCAATCCCACGCCTCAACTAGTACACAAACACGAGTTTAGATGATGCATGAGGAAAGCCAATGGAAAGAGGAGAAGAAGAGGCATACTTGGTTCACTCACACATATCCACAAACATGTGGCATGCACACCTACACAACACATACAACTTGAGCATGTGCTTCTCCCTCTTCAGCCCTTTCAATTTCCATGCACACACAATCAACACAAGGCAATGGAGCTCTACCCCTTCTCACCAGCCATAACAGACGTGGCTGAACCCAACCGAGGAGAACGGGAGGTCCATCCGCGGCTCCGGCACGCCCCACGCCGCAGCTCCACCGCAATCACCATCAATCCCACACCTCCTCTCAAACAACACCTTCAAAGACATTGGAAGGGGAGACTTCATCACCACCTCCAATTTCTCCTCTTCATTTTTTTCACACCAGCAGATCTGGTCGAGAGAGAGAGCCGAGAATGAGAGAGACGAGAGATATCTGGGCATATAAATATCTAAAAGAGTTGTCAAACGACCAAATCGTCCCTGCCCCGAAATCCTGGACAGACTTCACTTAAACGGGCATAACTTTCTCAATACAGCTCCGAATTGCATGATTCCAGTGGCATTGGAAAGATAAGATGATTATCTACAACTTTCATGTTTACACCTAGATCAAATAACCCCTCTAGCTATTTCGAAATCTAGGCTAAACATCTTACAGGGCTGCAGCCTGCATTTCTCAACTTCGGGGTATACATGGAAAAAAATACCCATAACTTTTAATATACGAATCCAGTTGATCCAATTCCACTTCTATATGGAAGCTATCCCCAAACTTAACATCTCTTAATAATATCGGATTTTTACCTCATCATCTTGGATTTTAACAAAATTAAATCCGAATGCCCAATCCAAAACTGCATAATTCCAAAAACGTTATCGGAATTAAACGAAAATTTTATGGGTAGTACTAAACAGTACCATGACCCATAATATGCAGTTATATCTTCAATCAGAGTCCTTAAACCCCAGAAGGTAGCTAAAAATTAAAAAAAATTAAAATTTTAGCGACTCCGATCGAAATTAGGACTCTAAATGACACAGGTCTAACAGTTGTAAGACAGATTTTCTGTCTCCTCAAGATTCTTGTGTTTGGAGTATTTAGAGGCATATTTTGAGACTTATGTCCGCATTTCATATGATCATCTATGTGTCTACATGTTACATATGAAATTTGGTGTCGTTTTGTTACCTGTATTGAAAGTTATAGCCTAATGTTCATGGCCTGTCCAGATTCGCGTAGAAATAGACCTGTTTCTAAAAATAACTTATTTCGGGTATTTCAAGATTAAATCAGAATTTGATGTCTTCATGGATTATGATCCTAACATATCAGAGTATGTGTATGATTTATTTCAGAATTTTTGGATGTGTATTTTATGCCGTGGAGACCAATGTTTGGGGCTGATTGCTGTAGATGGACTAGTCTTGTATAAATATGTGTCAAAGAGCTATTATGCATGGTGTGGACAATATCAGGAGTTGTGGTCTTCATGAAATTGGCTTATATATAGGTGCCAAGAAACTTCATGTTTGATTTGATAATCGTTGGTTGTGTTTTGCAGCTTTCGTTGGCGGAACTCGCAATGAATGGGTTTTTGGTGAGTGGTTCGATCCACCCCTTTTGGGAAGCGCTCGATGCATGTGATTGTGCGTCGCGTACCCATGGGGTTCTATAGTTATACTCATTATTGATTTTCAAATAATATTGCTATTATCACTTTGCAGCTTTTATATATATAGCATGGAATGTTGGGTATGTTATACTAAAGGTGTCCTTTCGTAGTATTGCCTTCGTGTTGATAGATGCTTAGTGTGGTTAATTCTTGAATGCTAGGTTCCTTGGACATGTGGTCTATGCACTCTTGTTGTGATAGGAACTCCCATGTGATAATTGTGTGTATGTTTAATTGTTTGGCCTTATCTGTGATAGGTATATCTATGATCTATTGTTTATCAGGAGCATACTTGTTTTAGTGGGCAAATATAGTAGCTACCTTGCCTGCATCCAAGTGATGCAACTCTATGGGAATTCATGAGAATTCATTGTTGTATTGATGTTTGTTATCTGATAGCTATGATGATAGAGTGTCAGGCCTATCTGTGTTAGACGCGTGTATGACAACCCTTAGGATCATGTCCTATCCTGATTGAGTGCAAGGACTTATTTCCCACGTCGAGAGATGCATCCGTGTGGGAATTCATAAGAATTCATTAGCAATGGTATTAGTTAGATGATAGAAGTTGATCCAGGAGGATCGTCATGCGAGCATGGAGTATCCCTTCCCTATATCATCGTGCGTCAGATTGTGCCTGGTTCAAAAATTGGGGTATGGGTAAAAAAATGTCATCTCTGCCGAAAAATTATATCGGGGGTCGAAAAATGGTGCCTGGGTCAAAAAAATGGGTTCTCTATCCAAAATGTTGTCAATGTTGAAAAAATGTTATCTGCGCAAGAGAATGGCGTTAAGGTCAAAAAAATACTGCCTGATTTGAAAATATTGGCTGGGTAGAAAAACTGCAGTCATAGTCGAATAACTTGTATGCGTCTAGAAATGGAGTCTCGGATGAAAAATGATGCCTGGGCCTAAAAAACGTGTGTCTCTATCGAAAATATTGTTTGGATCGAAAATATGGAGTGTGGGTCAAAAATGATACGAGGGTCAAAAAATGGAACCGGTTCGAAAAATGGGGTGCCTGTCGAAAAATGTTGTTTAGGTCAGAAAATAACGTCTGGGTATAAATATGTCATTTGGCACTACAAAATGGGTTCTTGGTCGAAAAATGGTGTGTGGGTTAAAAATGGAGTCTCGGTAGGAAAAATGTGTGCGTGTTGAAAAATATGTGTCAATTTGAAAACGATGTTTCGGACAAAAAAAAGGAGTCTGTCTCCAAAAATATTGTCTAGATCGAAAAAAAGTTGTCTGGGTGAAAAATGGAGTCTAGGTTGAAAAATTTTACCCGGTACTAAAAAATGCTATCTAGGTCGAAAAAATTGTGTCTGAGTAAAAAAATGGAGTCTCGGACAAAAAATTGTGTGTGGGTCAAAAAATGTTTTCTCGGTCAAAAATATGTTTTCAAGGTGGAAAAATGGTGTGAAAAATGTTGTCCAAGTCGAAAAAATGTTATATGCGTATAAGAATGGTGTTTTGGTCGAAAAAACTGGGCTTGGTTCAAAAATATTGGTTGGGTCAAAAATATGCAGTCTCTGTTGAAAAATGATGCATGGGTCAAAAAAATACTGTACGGGTCAAAAAATGCTAAATGTTGTATAATACGAGAAAATGCAGTCCACGTCAAGAAAATGGTATCTGAATAAAAAAAATTGACTCTGGGTCAAAAAATGTTGTGCGGGTCGGTTTTTCTGTCCTAAAATGGTGTCTTGTTCGTAATGTGGTGTGGCGGTCGAAAAGATTGTGCCTGGTTAAAAAAATTGGGGTATGTGTCAAAAAATGTCATCTCGGCTGAAAAATGGTGCCTGGGTCAAAAAAATGGGTTCTCATTCAAAAATGTTGTCAATGTCGAAAATATGTTATCTGCGTATCAGAATGGTGTTTAGGTTGAAAAAACAGGCGGTGCGTGTCGAAAAATGTTGTTTAGATCAGAAAATGATCTTTGGGTCGTAATATGTTGTTTGGATCTACCAAATGGGTTCATGGTCGAAAAATGGTGTCTGGGTTACAAAATGGAGTCTCAGTAGGAAAAATGTGTGCATGTTGAAAAAACGTGTCAATTCGAAAATGATGTTTGGGACAAAAAAATGGAGTCTGTGTCGAAAAAATGTTTCTTGGGTAAAATATGGATTCTAGGTTGAAAAATTTTACCCGATAAGAAAAAATGCTATCTAGGTCGAAAAAATGGTGTCTGGGTAAAAAAATGGAGTTTGGGACAAAAAATTGTTTGGGTTGAAAAATGTTGTCTAGGTCGAAAATATGATTTCCAGGTCAAAAAATTGTGTTAAAAATGTTGTCCATGTCAAAAAAATGTTATCTGCGTATAAGAAGGTGTTTATAATGAAAAAACAGGGCCTGGTTCAAAAATATTGGTTGGGTTGAAAAAATGTAGTCTTAGTCAAAAATTCTGTATGGATCGAAAAATGTAGTCTCTGTTGAAAATGATGCCTAGGTCGAAAAAATGAGCGTCTTTGTCGAAAATATAGTTTGGATTGAAAAATGGTGTCTAGGTTGTAAATTTTTTCCCGATACAAAAAAATGCTATATAGGTAAAAAAAATGGTGTATGAGTAAAAAAATGGAGCCTGGGACAAAAAATTGTGTGTGGGTCGAAAAATGTTGTCTAGGTCGAAAATATGTTTTCTAGGTCAAAAAATGGTCTGAAAAATGTTGCCCATGTCGAAAAAATGTTATCTGCGTATAAGAATGGTGTTTAGGTCGAAAAAACAGGGCCTTGTTCGAAAATATTGGTTGGGTCAAAAAAATGCAGTCTTAGTCAAAAATTCTGATAGGTCAAAAAATGTAGTCTCTGTTGAAAAACGAAGCCTAGGTAAAAAAAATGAGCGTCTTTGTCAAAAATATAGTTTGGATAGAAAAATAAGGAATCGGTTGAAATAAATGGTGTGTCAGTCGAGAAAATGATGACGGCGTTGCTAAATGTTGTCTGTTTCAAATAAGGGGGTGTGGGTCATAAAATGTTGTCCGAATCAAAATATTGTGTCTGGACCGAAAAATGGGATCAAAGTCGACGATATTCTGTATCTAAAATACGTTACGGGTCAAAAAATAATTTCTAAAACAACAAAATGCTGAATGTTGTATAATACAAGAAAATGCAGTCCACGTCAAGAAAATGGTATCTGAATAAAAAAAATAGGCATTGGGTCAAAAAATATTGCGCAGGTCTGTTTTTTTTGTCCAAAAATTGTGTCTTGTTCCTAATGTGGTGTGGTGGTCGAAAAGATTGTGCCTGGTTCCAAAATTGGGGTATGGGTCGAAAATGTAATCTCGGCCGAAAAATTATATCGGGGGTCGAAAAATGGTGCCTCGTAAAAAAAAGGGTTCTCTGTCAAAAATGTTGTCAATGTCGAAAAAATGTTATCTGTGTATGAGAATGCTGTTCAGGTCGAGAAAATACTGCCTGATATTAAAATATTGGCTGGGTCAAAAAACTGCAGTCCCAATCGAAAAAGTTGTATGCGTCAAGAAATGCAGTCTCGGTTGAAAAAAGATGCCTGGATCTAAAAAATGAGAGTCTCTATCAAAAATATTGTTTGGATAAAAAATATGGAGTGTGGATCGAAAATGATGTTTAGGTCAGAAAATGATGTCTGGGTCGAAATATGTTGTTTGGGTCTACAAAATGGGTTCTTGGTCAAAAAATGGTGTTTAGGTGAAAAAATGAAGTCTCGGTAGGAAAAATGTGTGCGTGTTGAAAAAATCTGTGTCAATTCAAAATTGATGTTTTCGTCAAAAAAATGGAGTCTGTGTCGAAAATATTCTCGATCGAAAAAAAGTTGTCTCGGTGAAAAATTGAGTCTAGGTAGAAAAATTTTACCCGATACGAAAAAATGCTATCTAGGTCGAAAAAAAGTTGGCTGGGACAAAAATTGTGTGTGGGTCGAAAAATGTTGTTGGGGTAGAAAATTTGTTTTCTAGTTCAAAAAATGGTGTGAAAAATGTTGTCCATGTCGAAAAAATGTCATCTGTATTGAAAGTTATAGCCTGATGTTCATGGCCTGTCCATATTCGCGTAGAAATAGACCTGTTCATGGACTTCATGGATTATGATTCCAACATTTCAGAGAATGTGCATGATTTATTTTGGAATTTTTGGATAAGTATTTGGTGATGTGGAGATCAAACAACTTGGGGTAATTGATGCCGATTTAGCAGTTTTTCTTGATTTCATCAATAAGTTAATTTTCATGTTGTGTGCAATACTAAAAGTTGGTGTCTTCATGAAGTAGGCTTATATATAGGTGTGCCAGGAAACTTCATGTTTGATTTGATAATCATTGGTTGTGTTTTGCATCTTTCATTGGCAGAACTCACAATGAATGGGTTTTTGGTGAGTGGTTCGATCCACCCCTTTTGGGAAGCGCTCGATGCATGTGATTGTGCATCGCGTACCCATGGGGTTCTATAGCTATACTCATTATTGATTTTCAAATAATATTGCTATTATCACTTTGTAGCTTTTATATATATAGCATGGAATATTGGGTATGATATGCTATAGGTGTCCTTCCGTAGTATTGCCTTCGTGTTGGTAGATGCTTAGTGTGGTTAATTCTCGAATGCTAGGTTCCTTGGACATGTGGTCTATGCACTCTTGCTGTGATAGGAACTCTCATGTGACAATTGTGTGTATGTTTAATTGTTTGGCCTTATCTGTGATAGGTATATCTATGATCTGTTGTTGTCAGGATCATACATGTTTTAGTGTGCAAATGTAGTTGTTATCTTGCCTACATCCGAGTGATGCAACTCTATGGGAATTCATGAGAATTCATTATCGTATTGGTGTTTGTTATCAGATAGCTATGATGATAGAATGTCAGGCCGATCTGTGTTAGACGCGTGCATGACCCGCCTTTAGGATCAGGTCTTATCATGATTGAGTGCAAGGACTTATTTCCCCGCGCCGAGCGATGCATCCGTGTGGGAATTCATAAGAATTCATTAGCAAAGGTATTTGTTAGATGATAGTAGTTGATCCGGGAGGATCGTCTTGCAAGCATGGAGTACCCCCTCCCTATATCATCGTGCGTCAAAGCTACCCAGCGTTGGAGCTACCCTGCGTGGTGTCACCGTGCCACCGGAAGGCCGCCAGGGAGAAGGCTACCTGGGAGAGGGTTACCGGATGATATTGCGAACGTGGAGTACTATTTCCCTACATCATCGTGCGTGGAAGGTACTCGGTGTTTGTTACCTGATACCTATGACAATAGTATGTTAGGCCTACTTGTGTTAAGTGTGTGCATGAACCGTCTTTATGATCATGTCTTGTAATAATTGAGTGCGAGTGTTTAGCTTCTTTCCCCTGCATCCAAGTGATGCATCTGTGCTGGAATTCTAGAGAATTCTGTATAGCAATGTTATTTGTTAGAGGATAGTAGTTGATCTATGAGGATCTTATTGCGAACATGAAGTGCTTCCTCCCCATATCATCGTGCGTCGAAGCTACCCAGCGTTGGATCTATCCTACGTGGTGCCCCCGTGCCACCGGAAGGCCACCAGGGAGAGGGCTACCTGGGAGAGGTGTCACGCCCAAGGGCGGCCGTCTCCGAGACATGGCAAATATATATATGATATCAGCAATCCATACACGCGATCAAATAAGAATTCCACAACATCAAAGGCAATAAAGCAATAACCAAGTAACTGACATCAAATATATACAAATAGCGGAAGCTCAAACGACTAAGTCTATAATTAAAGTTCATATTTACATACTAGAGTACACAATCAACTGTTCTGTGAGAGCCAATATACACAACAAATGACATCAACGATCCACATACCGTGCACAAGCACAAGTGGAATACATATAAGGAAAAGGGAGTGCAGATAGCCTCTCACTCGCAAGACATCCAACGCGAACGTGGGTCCCCTACTCATACCGCGCCAAGGGGAGATCCTCTCTCGGATCCAACTCACCGTCAACTAGAGGAAAACATATGCGAGGGGTGAGCCACACGCTCAGTGAATGGAACAATCCATGCAACACAACTCATATTAATCATAACAAGTGATTAGGTTTCAACCGATGAAAATCAACTACTTAGCTAGTGGGTCGAGCATCAACCCAAGCCCACCACCCCCGCACCCTCACCCCCCACCGGGTTATATGGGACTTTTGGGAGCAATACCCTCACCCTCACCCTCCTTAAGGATGACCTAGGCTTTGGGAAATTGCACAAACCGGCAGATTGAACCAATGCCGACCCACTATACCCTCACTCTCACCCCCTCCTCGGGGTGACATAGGCTCTTGGGAGGAATTTAGATTGTTTCTACGCCCTTAGTCCACCGGTAGCTCGTATCCAGGGAAGCCCATACCTGGCATACTCCCACGATCAGCACATCCTCACAAATCGACAGCACCTACGGATGGGAGCCCTCTGTCAGGCCGGTTGTCTCAATCAAGAAGTCCCTACGCGGATCCAATGAAGGAAAGAAACCAATCTACACTCACTAATATGATCCCCTTGGATATGTCGTCATCGGTGACTACGCACCGGAATGGTAACGAATTCTCAAGAATTCCCTCCAGGGTGCATAACTCAGATGCGGGGAAAATCTATTATTGGTAATGACTATGCCATGGTATACCCCCTAATAGGTCATACACTTATCAAAACTCATTTAGAAAAACATTCATGGCTCATACAGGTATAAGATGTTCCCTGCCTGGGAAAAGAACCCCTTGGGAGGGCACCTTGAGTACCCGATATAGGATATCCCGACAACCAAACAAGGAACACGAAGCTCCCTAGCCCGGGTATCATTGGTGACTTCCCCAGGTCCCTTAATCCCGAGTAGGAAGATAGGATTAAATATACAATGCATAATCAATTAAAGAATTAATCAAGGAAGCATTTAAAAATATAATAACAAGGTATATATTATCTAAGGCAAGCTCATACCTGTAGATACCCCAATTTTGACAGTCCAGGGAGACAGAAATACTTCAAGCAACATCCAAAAATATCCCACATTTGGACATCTAGTACAGAAATAAAGTTCAGGAAACCGGAAACCCTAACCTAAACTAGAAACCCTAAACCCAGCCCTAACCTAAAACCGGAAACCCAAACCCTAAACCCTAGCCCTAACCTAAACCGGAAACCCTAACCCTAACCCAAAAACCCCAAGTCCCAGGCAAGGAGCGGCTAGACCTAACTAGCCGCCCCATACCAGGCGGCTAGTTATCATTAGCCGCCCCACTGGCCGACCTTGAACCGCTTCCCTGGATGGGACATAAAGCAGCATTAAATGCTGATCATTGCGGCGGGTCATGACCTTTAGCCGCCCTATCTTGGCCGGATCAACCCAAGTAACCGACCCAAGCCACCGCTTGTTAGATATGGGACATTTGGCAGGTCATGATAGGGGCGGCTACCAGGAAGTAGCCGCCCCATCCTGGGCGGCTAGTTAGCACTAGCCGCCCTTCACCAGGTTCTGACAGAAGAACCAGAGAATTAATGAGGGGTCTAATCACACACACTATTAGCAAAGCCACTCCATTACCCCCTGGATATTCCCCTGCCTCTCGTTTACTATAAATAGAGGGGGTCCCAAACCTAAATCCATCATCTACAATTCACATTTTCAATACACAATCAAAACACACACTCCCTTCCCCCACTAGAAATCCCAAGAGAGAGAGAGAGAGCCCTTTTGTGAGAGAAATACCCATTCCCCACATAAAACACTCTCTCATCCCACCCTCCAGAAACCCGGGCTAAACCTAGCTTAGCCCCTGCCCAAGACCAAACCCATTTCCTACCGAAGTTCGGCCCAAACCAGACCAGGCCCCGGACGGCTAAGCCATACTAGCCGCCCCATACCCGACTGCTGGATCCCACTAGCCGCCCCATATCCACACCCCATTTGCACCCCTTTGTCCCAAGACTCCTTTAGTCAAGCCCCGGAAGCAGAATAGGATACCTGTTTTTCACCTCTGTGTACGGTATATCCGTGTCTCAGAGCAGAGACCCCACAAACTCCCCACGTAGGCGATCAAATCCACCCCAACCTTTTCCTGCTTTTAGAAAAAGCAGGTGGCGATCACACAAACCTGGAATCCTCTTGAGCCGCTGTCGGGCGCCTCAACCAGGAACGACACCTCACCCTTCCGAGAAGATGATCCGACCGAGCCCGCCAGGGCACGCATCCGATCCCAATTCCTGAAGAACCCCCACACACGCACGCACGCACACCCGCGCACCGCCGGATCCTTTCTGACGCACCGACATCTGAGAATTCGACACCGACAAATCTGGCGATCACGGTGGGACATCCCTCGTGAAAAACAATGAAAGGTAATCCTCTTCTGTCCCCTTTTACAAGCTTGACTAGAATGCTATCAATCCTCTAGGAAGGTTAGAGTTTCCCACCCCTCGAATTCACATCACAGCATCATTTACTGTTTTGTAAGCTGCACACCGCTGCGCAGTCCTTTATTGCTTTGTAAGCCGCACACCGGTGCGCAATCCTTTACTGCTTTGTAAGCCGCACACCACTGCCCAATACTTTACTGCTTTGTAAGCCGCACACCGTTGCGCAATCCTTTACCGCTTTATTTACTGCTTTATATCTACATTCATTCCCTTGAACCGTTTCACACACATCATGGAATCCCGCATAGAGGAGGAGATACTAGAGGAAAGAATCCAACAAGAGGGTCAAGCCACACAATTCCTGACCCATCTAGAGGAAAAGATGGCCAGTCTAGGATACCAATCCGTAGAGGACATGTTTCATGACCTCGCCGACTACCGTCAGGTCGAAACCCCAAAGGCCATTCCCAAAACCCCGTCCAAACCCAGCCACTCAGTCAATCCGAGCCTTTTTTCGTTCACCCCCCTTTCCCCCGCGAATCCAATATTCCCAACAGTATCCACCCCAGGCCCCTACCGGGCCACCCCAAACCCTGGACCGCTAGGCAGCCTTCCTAGGGGAGAAACACTGGATGAAACCATCCGGAGAATCCTCTCCGAGACTGGTCCCTCAGCCCCCAAGCATATGTCTCTACATAACCTGAGACAAATCCCGTCAGTCCATCTACCGGAAGGATTCAAAATCCCCAAATTCCGTCGGTATAACGATCGTGGAGACCCAGACATCCATTTAACTGCCTTTTATCTAGATGCCCGCCCCTTTCTAGATAATCAACCTTTGCTAGTCTTCCTCTTCCAGAAATCATTGGAAGGAGAAGCACTACAATGGTTCTCCACCCTCCCTGTAGACCACTTGTCGAACTTCTCGGCTGTAAGCGAGAAGTTCTTAGGCCGCTACGGTTACCAGCGGATCAGAACCCCCTCTATTTCGGATTTAACCGTAGAGAGAATGAGGCCTAGGGAGGAATTTGAACAATATGTATCTTGGTGGTGCACACTCATCCACCGAACCGGCCTGCAACTCACAGAATGTCAAGAAATTGACATGATGTTACAGAGCCTGAGTCCAGAGCTTCGTACGAGCCTTTCGTACGGAGACTGCACTACGTATTAGCTTCTAATTGACTGCAACAACAGGATTTCCCGTTGTGCAGCCCCAGTAGTCCAAACCCAGTCCCCACCTATCAGCCATAGGATTGGACAACTGCCTCGTAAGGCACAAACCCCCACGGTAGAGGGGATTACACAAGTATCGGCACTCTACCCAATTGGAGCACGAGTTCCTGATCGGGGAATGGCTCTGAGACAGTACACGTTCGGTTCATCCGGGTATGCGCCACCTCGGCCAACCAATCAAAATTTCGCTACTCGATCAGTACCCATCCCCGTGCCGACACGACTAAGTCCTATATTCCAAAACTTTATAAATTAGATCTCTGTACGTGTAGATCCTGTAACAAATGTTGGAAAACAAAAGCTAGAACCTACTATACAACCCCTGATGGAAGAACCTGAAGACCTGCCTAAGATTATTCCGGGTGGCCTAATCTTTCCGGCACCTTTCCCAATACACCCAAACCCTATCAAGCCCCTCCACCTATACCCTATCCGGCCATTGAACCATTTCTCCCAGACACAACCTAGTCAGACATGTAGTAATGGAGCCACAGTTCCACCTGTCTGTCCCCCAGCTCCATGGAAGACACAGTCCTTTGTTCTCCAGCAACCGCCCCAAAGGAAATACGCCGCTATTCCACCCCCATCGACCTATGAGTCTCTAGTACCTGAAATTATTGAATCCGTAGAATGTCCCAAGCAGGACTCTAGCGATGATGAAGAGTTTTTGGCGGGAGAACTATCGGAAATCTCTTACCCTACACCAATACAGCATGAATCCACCATCCCCATTGCTTCTATGTATTCAAGATCAAGTCATATCAATGCCCGTCAAACCTACCTTGATGGTTTCAGATGACCCACATCTTGACTCATCTGACTCGGAGATCGACCAAGATTTAGATCAATCAATTGAGTATGTTCTTGAATCAGAACCACTCATATTTAGAAATACACAATTTAAGGGAGTAGTCGAGCTATCCAAATTGCAAGATCCACTTGATTTTCCACCCCACCTGACTGAAGATCTCTCTCCAAATCCCCCCTGTCGGTATCATCGGGAAGGCCTCCGAATGGCCACGTTGTGTTGTCGGTTCTTTCGGAAGAGGTCCCGGCGGTGCGCGGGTGCGCGTGCGTGTGTGGGGGTTCTTCGGGGATTCGGATCGGAGGCGTGCCCTGGTGGGCTCGGTCAGATCGTCTTCTCGGAAGGGTGAGGGGTGTCGTTCCTGGTTGAGGCACCCGATAGCGTCTCAAGAGGATTCAGGGGTTTGTGTGATCGCCACCTGCTTTTTCTAAAGCAGGAAAAGGGGTTGGGTTGGATTTGATCGCCTACGCGGGGAGTTTGTGGGGTCTCCGCTCTGGGATACGGATATACTGTACACAGAGGTGAAAAACAGGTAATCCTATTCTGCTCCCGGGGCTTGACTAAAGGAGTCTTGGGACATAGGGGGTGTAAGTGAGGTGTGTATAGGGGGGCGGCTAGTCGGTTTGAGCCGTCTGGTCAGGGGTGGCTAACAGGGTTTAGCCATCCGGGGCCTAGTCTGGTTTGGGCAGAACTTCGGTAGGAAATGGCTTTGGTTTTGGACAGGGGCTAAGCTAGGTTTAGCCCGGGTTTCTGGAGGGTGGAATGAGAGGGTATTTTATGTAGGGAAATAGTTATTTCTCTCACAAAAGGGGCTCTCTCTCTCTCTCTCTTGGGATTTCTAGTGGGGAAAGGGAATGTGAATTGTGAATTGTGGATTGTTGATGTGAATTGGTTATGTGAATTGGTGGTGATGGGTTTAAAGGCGTAGGACCTCCTCTATCTATAGTAAAAGAGAGGCAGGGGAATGTCCAGGGGGTAATAGAGTGGGTTAGCTTCGATCAGACCCCTTATTAATTCTCTGGTTCTTCTGTCAGAGACCAGGTGAAGGGCGGCTAGTGCTAACTAGCCGCCCAGGATGGGGCGACTACTTCCTGGTAGCCGCCCCTATCATAACCTACCAAACGTCCCATCTCTGACAGGCGGTGGCTTGGGTCGGTTACTTGGGTTGATCCGGCCAAGATTGGGTGGTTAAAGGTCATGACCCACCGCAATGATCAGCATTTAATATTGCTTTATGTCCAATCCGGGGGACTGGTCAAAGTCGGCCAGGGGGGCGGCTGGTTAGATCCAGCTGCCCCTAGCCAGGGATTTAGGGTTTCTGGGTTTCTAGTTCTCAGCTTTGGGACAGGTTTAGGGGATTTTGCGGTTTAGGTTAGGGTTTGGTTTTAGGTTAGGGTTTCCGGTTAGGGTTAGGGTATTAGTTTAGGGTTTAGGGTTAGGGTTTCCGGTTACGGCTAGGGTTAGGGTTTCCGGTTTCCTGAACTTCGGTTCTCTACTTGATGTCCAACCGTGGGATATTTCTGGGTGTTACTTGAAGTATTTCTATCTCTCTGGACGGTCAAAATTGGGGTATCTACAATTGTCCCTCATCGGACGGAGTCTTTGTGCGAAGCAGGAAAGACTTCGACCGATGATGAGGAAAGAGACCCCTATTTTGGCCGGCCCGACCTTCAAGAAGTTGTGCCAACACGAACAGTACTATTCGGGGAGTTAATTTAGACTGTCAGAGGCTAGTTCTCGACTTAGAATTTTTAGCCGAAAGGATGATCCAGGTGGAAGGCGGGGAAAAGTAAATGGTGAGTGATCCAACCCGCGGTCGGGGTTCTTAGCTATCATGCGCGGAACAGCCCAGCGTCAGTTTCCTCGTGCCTACCGTTCCCGTGCTTGGGAAAACTCAGCAAGGAGGGGATATCGCCGACAGAAAGCAAGTAAAAGTTGATTTGGTGAGTTGGATCGTCCGAAGGATAAGAACTCTGGGAAAGAACCAGAACTGAAGAAATTCGAATTTGAACGGTACTGAAAGTGTGGCAAAACTTCAGGAAAGTCGTGTTTGATCAAGTAGTGTCTGGAAATAAGCCAATACATGGCTGTTTGGTATGGAAAACCTTGAAATTTAGGGCTGAAAAGAGATTGGAAAGGGGTTTTAAGTGGAAGTAGAAAAACTGGGAGGGGCGGCTAGTCCTAACTAGCCGCTCGAGAGGGGGAGGCTACTCGTGAGTAGCCGCCTCCCGACTGGGTCCCTTATAACCAAAAAGGGACCCTCTCTCTCTCTCTCCATACGTTTTAAAACGGTTGCTCTTCCCTCCTCTCTTCTTCTTCTTCATTTTAAACCGAGAAACCTTGATTCTTTTGCCTTCTCTTCCTCCATTTCGTCCTTAATCCTCTCTCTTTCTCTTGATTTTGAAACCCTAGTTTGGGTTCTCCTTTTTCTTTATCAAACCATGGAGATAACGAGGTCGAAGGCGATTGCTTCGAGGGGGAAACGGCCACGGTGGCTCGTGGAGAGTGTAGCCCGAGCTCTTCATCATCGGAGAGCGATAGGCCGGAGGTCGAGGTCGTGGGGGAAGCTATGGGTGCGGCGGAGGTGCCGCCGGTGGATATCGGCGCGGGTGATGTTGGAGATTCGCCTTCGGGGACTGCTCCGGAGGTTGGGAGTAGCATGATAGGGTCTACACGCAAGAGGAGGCGTGGGGATCGACCGGCGGTGGTCGAGGAGGTGGTTTCGGGGGTCGGGGGATCGGTTGAGGGTGTAATTGAGGGGGCGTCATTGGATGCCCTCGTTGGGATGTTGGATAGGGAGGCCACAGAGGCCAGGGCTGAGGAGGAGGAAAGTAGGGCTATGGGGGCTTTTGCGGAGTTTATCTCCGGTGTGGGGAGGGTGGAGGGGATAGGAGAGGCTAGGGATGAGGCTGATGAGGCCGAGGGTATGGGCACCGGGGCTGCAGAGACCGGTGTGGGCGTGGAGGCTGAGGCCGAGGAGGCCGTGTTCGAGGAGGATGAGGAGGAGGGGGGATGACGATGGGATGGATGATCCCGACGAGGCCGAGGTGGACGCTCCTGGGTCCACACGGGCCGTGGTATGTTCCTAACCTTTTAGGCTTAGCCTTTTTATTTTGGTGTATATGCATGTGTTTTGGTTGGTATGAACAGGTTGTATATGTGTATTACTCGTATATGTGTGTTTTAAACAGGCATGCTTGTGTATAAGTTAGTCACGGTGGGATGTGTAAGCATGCTGAGATGGGTTTATTTTTATAGGGAGGGGGACAATTTCTATATATATATCCATTTTTGTTATATGCATATAAAAGAGAGAGAAATGATATAGCTAATATGCTTGCATGCGATACTTTTCTACGTGTATGTGATTTCCTACGTGTTTGATCGTGGTAGAGCATGAAGGAGTGTATGCATGCATTTCATGGGCCCAAGTCCTATATGCTTAGGTGTGTCTTAAAGAAAGTATAAGCATGATAGGCTGTGATGTAAGAAAGAGCGTGAGTGGTGATCACAGTGGGTTTGATATATATATTTTGTTTGCCTGCGTGATCATATGCGGAGTGGGAGGTGAACCTCTACGTGAATGTTTTCGTGTTTGATATGAGAATTTTTACTTTCCTAAGCATGATCTCTAAATGATTTTCAAGTTTTGGATTCTTACCCCTTGACCGCCTTTTTTAACTAACCCATCTCTTCTTCGTTTGTTTTGTAGCGGCCGAATCGTATCCGGGCTTTATGGCACGGGACGAAGAGGTGGTATGATGCCTTGGGGCAGGAGGAGAGGAGCTTAGTGGATGGGGCGGGCTTCCGCTCCTTCTTTTTGATCGAGCCGTTCCACGTCCATCGCCCTTATGTGGAGGCGTTGGCGGAGAGATGGGACCCGGAGAGTTGCACGTTCATTCTCCCTACCGGTGCTATTATGCCGACGCTCGAGGACGTCCATCGGATCAGCGGCCTTCCGGTCTTGGGGGAGGCAGTGATTGCGGCCACCCTTGCGGACTACAGGGGGCTTTTCTGAGAGTTGATCGGGGAATAGGAGTTCGTGGAGCGGGAGCGGACGCTGAACCGGATCCCTTTGGGGAGGCTTTCGGGATAGTATGGCCTCGGTTCCTTTACAGAGCGCCAGAAGGGTGAAGCTGCAGCTAGCTTCGAGAGGAGGCGGGCGATGATCGAGGCGAGAGAGGAGGCGGGCGATGATTATGATAATTTCCCTCTTGCTTTGCTAGATCTTCGGGTACGAGCATTTTGCCATCGATCGCCCGTCTTTGGCTCCGTCTGATCATGCCCTTCCTTGGGCTATGAGATGGGAACCCCGGGGGTCTTCTCGCTCGCACCGCCTCGCTCAATTCCGAGAGGCCTTCCGTGTCTTGTCGGAGGAAGAGGTATATGTTTTCATCCAATTTCTTTGGCTTGTATTTGGTTTTCTTTTGACTAAGCGCTCTTCCTGTTTTGGTGTTTTTTTTAGATGACGTGGAGGCCTTACTCGGAGGAGGTTCCCGAGGCTCTGGCGCGAGACGTCTGGTTGATCTATTTCAACGAGGTCGTGTTTCATGCGATCAGCCGGGTCGTCCGCCAGCTTGGCTATCATCAGTGGGTGCCCGATCCTCTGCCACGGCGCCCCTTGATTCCGGTGGCCGGGATTCCTCGGGACACGAATCTTCCAAGGAATTACGCTACGTATGTGGCGGGATGGATGGGCCGAGGCGTCTTGGTGGAGCGTCGTCCTGAGGTGACTTGGAGTGACGAATACCTAGTTTGGTATCGTCAGGAGTATGCGGGTATCCTTGGGACGATGGAGGAGGAGATCCCGGACGCTTACGTAAGTTGAAGATTCTTTTTTCGTTTTTTTTTCTCGTTCTCCCTTGCTTGAATATTTTCTGAATGGTATTTGCTTTGTAGGTTGAGTTGAATGAGATGGAGAAGAGGCTCAAGACCGCCAATGAGCACCTCCAAGCGCCAGCCAGGCAGATAGAGGCGTTGCGGGTACAACGGAGACGCTTGCAGGACCAGGTCTGGATCCTTGAGGCTCAGGTGGATGCTCTGTCGAGAGCGAGGGCCGATGGTGCCTCTTCTTCTTCCATCCCTCCGCCTTCCATGGTTTCTGAGCGAGAGCTCGAGCTGACGAGGGAGTTAGATGCGGCCCTAAGCGAGTTGGCGGCCGCACGGATGGAGCTGGGCCAAGCGAGGGGTAGGGCTTCTCGAGCTGAGGAGGAGACGGACCGGCTGAGGTCCATGGTGGCTTTGAGAGAGGAGGGGTTCATCACCCTAGGCCGTGAGAGGGACTCCCTCCAGATGAGGGTGTCGGAGTTGGAGGCTTCAGCGGGCGTCCCTGGAGGTTTGATGGGGGACCTGGTCCGTTCTCTCCAGGCGGCCGGGGATAGGGACCGAGAGGCGCTCAGGGCATCAGAGGCGTGGGCGCGGGAGTTGGAGGAGAGGTTGAGGCCGAGGATCGGGCCAGGGCGACAGAGAGTCGCCTCCATCAGAGATTGGAGAGGAGGGACAGAGATATGCAGCAGGTTTATCTCTGGGAGGCGACCATGAGGGGGAAATTGGTTGGAGGGGGCTCTATGACCGAGGCGGACCTTGACCTTCTTCCGCTTGAGCCTGACCATTCTCTCTCGGCTTCCTTGGCTACTGGGGCCACCTTCAGTCGTGCTTCTCGTCCTTCGGCATCACGGAGTCGTGGGATATACGCGAGGGCTGCGTCTTCGGTTCGAGAGACTCCTGCCGCTCCTGATGCTCCAGAGGTTTAGTCCTCTCCTCAGCCACTGCTCCCTTCTCAGCCAAGCCAGGATGTTCCTCCTACTCAGCCTCCTGCCGATGACGATACGCCGAGGTATAGCTTCTTTGTGTCTTGGTTTTAGGTAGAAGAATGGTATATATGCAAGGATTTCATCCTTTTTCTTCTTTTCTTTTTGACTCAGGTGATTATTTCAGTGAAGTATAGCTCAAGACTGTGGAGCTTGAAGCGTTTTGAAGGAAAAGATTCTCTTTTATGTACTCTCTTAGGTTTAGAAGAACAGTCTATGTTTATGGTTTTGATGGGATAATTTAATTTCTCGTTTTGTATGCATGGTTTAGAGTAATTTAGCATGGATTTTATGGATACGTACGTGCGTGTAGGTGAATCTTGGCTTTTATAGGTTTGATTCATGGATGGACATGTGAATTTGAGACAGGGTTGTTTTTTGAAGTGTATACGTATTGGTTTAATGAACGTATATGTGTATGAAATGTGTGTATGCAATTTTGGAAAGAAATGGTCTTGATAGGTATTGGAGACACGAAGACTTGATTAAAATGGGGCTGACAGTAGGTTTAAGGGTAGCAGGCACACTAGCCGCCCAGTGGGGGGCGGCTAGTTGTGTTTAGCCTCCCCCTATCTCGGGCATATTTTGCTGAATCAAAGGGCCGGCTAGTGTAAACTAGCCGTCTGATGAGGGGCGGCTAGTCGGGTTTAGCTGCCCCCTGTCTGGGACAATTCTTCTGATTTTGCTTCTTGTCTGTTGCTGCTGAGAGCCTTTGTGACTGTTTCAACCTCTGAGACCTATAAAAACATTCCTTTCATGGACCAAGTGTTAAATCTGTCCAGATTGCGCCCCTGCACTGACTTTGGAGCTCTTTCTTGCTTGAATTGTCAAGGGATACAATCCATCTTAAGGTGAAATGGAAAGATAATGCGAGAAAATAAAGTGTGAGAGGCCATGCTTTAGTATGCAAGGAAGGGATTCCAAGTGCGTGAGTGAAGAAAACTTTTAAGTATGCGTGAAAGTGGGATAATTTCTTCTCAAGCATGTGCAGAAGGGCATGAAATGAGTGGGGTCAATTTTAATATTTAGGTACGGGGGGTTAACTTTAATATTCTAAGAAAATCGAATGCCTACGTGCTTTGGAAAAGAAAAATGCAAACTTATGTGTAAGTTTTGTGGCATAAGGGGGCATTTTAATTCTTCAATGGTTTTTCTTTCATATGAGAGGGCAATGTTCTCGATCTTCTTAAGTAAAAGATACCATCAAGTCCCTGTGGAGGAGCCCGTGGTCACCTATGTCCAAACCAGGGTTGTATTTGAAAGGTATAGGCCTTAGGTGCCGGTTTTTCTAGGTTCATGGTTCTCAAATGCTTGATCGTATTATTCTAAACATGCTAAAAAATCCATGAGTGTACCAGGAGTCAAGTTAGATAAGCTGGAAATGATCTACCTTTGGTCAAAATTTCGCCTTTCCCGGTAGACATAGTTCAATTTTGAATCCCATTGCGAAAATAAAAAGGGGGGGGGGAATGGGGTAAGAGTAATGTCTTCCTTTTGGGCAATATTTTTGAATTGTCCCAGTCTAGCATATGTTCTACTTTCTAGGTCACTCTGGCTTTCTTCTTTTTACCACTTCTTTTATTTTGGGTGGAAAGTACAGTCCGTTGTTTGGATATGTACTGGTATAGCCGTTGTCTAGTGTATACCGTGCGTAAAGGCGTGAAAGCCTACTAAAATAGAGAGTTTAACCCGTTCACTTGAGTGTTATTTTTCTTTTGTTGGCCTCTCATTGCCTGATTTTTTTTTATTTGAGGGGGGGGCTCTTCTGTTTTTCACCCCGATTCTTTTCGTGCTTCCCCTCTAGAAGTGTTTGTATAGTGCCAGAGCCAGTTTTGGAACATATGCCAGGTCTAGGTAACTCCTCATTTTGACCTAGGCTTAATATGAGTGGGGCGGGAATAAGGGAGGTTTTGCTTTGGGGGTTTTAAATTGTCCCAGTCTACGAGGTAGGCAATTTCTCTTCCATCAGGTAAATCGATCGTCCAGTTATACGTGTGTGAATGAAGAGGCATGATTTGGCGGAGATGTGTTCAAATAGATACGAGTTTATCTTTGAGAGTCTTATAGTTCTATCATCAAGTACTAAACGCTGGAAATCGCAGGAAGAAATAATAATAATTCTCAAGTATTGAAAGCTATTCATGCATGGAATTTCTTTAGATAAAGTGCATTCCACGAACCTGAAACCTCTACTCCTTCGGCATCTACCAAGCGGTAGGCATTCCCGGAATAGGCATGGGTGATCACATAGGGTCCCTCCCATGTGGGTTGCAACTTCCCTCTTGGGTGAGGCTGTCTTGATGGCATGATTTTCTTAAGTACTAATTCCCCGATTTCAAATTTCAAATGCCCTTGCCACCCTTCTTTGGTAGGCCTGGGCATGGTCTGCCGCTCTTAGTCTTTTCTCGTCTAGTAGTTCGAGGCGTAGTAGGAGTGCCTCTCTTTTGGTATATTTTGTTGTTTTCAAAAGTGTGGAGATAGATGCATATTTTTGGTTTTGAAAAGGCCTGTGTTTGGTGAATAGATATACTTTTGAAAAGGGATTGGAGATAAAGTTTGAAAAACAATTTTGTTTTTAGGAGGAAAGTATGGAAAGACAGTTTGTAAAATGTTTTTGGTGGAAATCATGGAAGTACGGCTTTGTAAAACATTTTGCTTTGAAGGAAAGGTGTGGTAGCGCAGATTTGGAAAACATTTTCGTCGTGAAGAAGAGTGTGGAAATGTAGTTTGTAAATATTTTCATTGTTTTGGTAAACAGGTAAAGAAAGTTCGGGAAAGTGCTTTTATTTTGGTTTGGAAGTACGGAAATATTGTTTTGTAAAACTTTTAGTTTTGGAGGAGAGTGTGGAAAACATTTTTAGAAAAACATTTTTTTTGTTTTTTTTTTCTTTAAAGAAGAGTGGAAATAAAGCTGGAAACAAGTATGTTCAGAGTTGGGGAATGAAAGCTGATTAGCATGTATTTTTGGATTTTGGTTTCTTTTAGGAAAGCAAGTAAACAAATATGTATAAGGTGATGAGAACGAAAGCTGGTAAACAAATATTTTTATTTTTGGTTTTTTGAAAAAGGCTGTAAACAAATATGTACAGGGTATGAAACTTACGTGGGGGGATCTGTACCAGGTTCTTGGATTCGTATTGCTTCCTCGAGTCGGCTTCGCTTGGTCGGCCGGCTGATGTCCGGTGGGGGTCCCCTATTCCCGAACTCTTCTTCCCTGAGCCTTTTCAAAGGCCTTCCTTGATGGAGCAGTTCTTCGTCGGTGGAGCCTGGCTGCCAACATGCGAGCACCTCTAGCCGGATGCGCATGGCACAGACGCTCCAATTTCGGGCCCGTGTCTCGTTAAAGCGTGCTTCTCCCCATATGGATACTACTTTCCCGCCGTACGGGAAGCGAAGACATTGGTGTCGGGTGGATGAGACGGCTTCAATGCTGTTGAGCCATGTCCTCCCAACAATCAGAGGGTGGGGTGATTGAATGTTCCTTACCATGCAGTTGACGATGGTGGAGACCGGGCCGATCTTTAGTGGGAGCGTGACCAGTCCGCAAGCGTACTTGCGCGTGCTGTCGAAGGCATAAATGTATTCGTCCGAGGGCTCCAATCTGGGAACCCGGCCTTCTAGCTTTTGGTAGGCGAAATATGTAAGAACGTTAGTTTCTGCTCCCGTATTGATGAGAATGTGCCGGAATTCCCTCCCTCCGAGTATGGCAGTGATTGCGAGGGGTGCGGAGCGTGCTCCAGCTTTTGCGACCTCATGGGGGAGAAAGGTGATCGAGTTGGGCTCCGTAAGATCGCTTGGTGGATGCAGGGTCCTGGCCGCTTCTTCTGAGGGATAGTTGTCGTTGTAAGGGGACCCAGGTGGGTTACCACTTTCATCCTCGTTCCCCGGTCGCGGGGCTAGTGTGAACATATTATGTATCGCCCAGTTATTCTCATTCTCGTATTGGAGGCGCGCCTCTCCCCAGATTGTCAGGATATGACTCAAGAAGGGTAGTCGAAGGTATTGGTGCCGGGGGGAACAGATACTTTGGATGCTGTCTAACCATGGTCGCCCCAACATCAATGGGTACCTTGTGTTGATGTCGGCCACGAAGCAGGCTACTTCACAGATAAGAGGGCCGACGGACAGCTCGAATGTTCTGGGGCCGCGGAGAGTCTTCCCGGTATGGTTGAAAGCTTGAATAGTATGGTGGGCCGGTTGGACGGGAGGATGGCCTAGTCCGGGTATCTTTCGGTAGGTGGAGCACATCATTATGTTCATTCCTGACCCTGGATCTACGAAGATGTTGTTTAGCCACAACATTTGAAGTCGTCCGCGGATGTGTAGGGGGTAGACTCGTAGTCTGGGGTCCAGGAGGTCTTGGTCAGTGAACGAAATGGTCATTGGTCGGTGGGGGCCGTCGACAGTGTCGGTACTCTTGGAGGACCCGTTGTCGTCCGGATGCAGATCATCCGACGTACATTCCCCTCCTTCGGGTCCTTCGCTAGCTCCTTCGGGGATCTCCTCAAATGGCTCTTCTTCTTCATCTCCTCCTGGGTTTTCTAGTCCACTTTCATCGAACTCGATGTTGATGATTGCGGGAAGGGCGAGAACTGCATCTTCTTCTTCGCCATAGAGTATGGCAAGGTCATGATTGTCGAGGTTTAGCTGGAAGGGCTCGTTCTGCTCTTCCTCCTCAGATTCATCGGACAGACTGTCGTCAGTGATGTCTTCTGAACTGCTTGGTTGTGGTGATGGTTGTCTCCCTCTTCTGACCATGTTTACCATGTGGACTCCAGACGTGGATGCTTGGTTGTGACCTGGCAATGGGTCAGTAAAAATGCCAAGTGGCTTGGAGGCTCGAGAATTGCCCTGGTTTAAGTGGCTTTTGATCATGGCCCAATCAAGGCGCCTGTCATCATTTAAATCGTAAATAAAATCCCAAAAAACAATGCATTGTTCTACGGTATGACCATGTTGTTGGTGGTATTGACAGTAACGCAGTCTGCTAGCCCCGGGGAGTGGAGGTTTAGTAGCTAGGAGGGAGATACTATTTGTGTCCATTAGTACCCTAAAAATCCTAGTTAGTGTCTCTGGGAGGGGAGGGTAAGAGTCCCTCTTTCCCATTCTTCTCTGGTCATAGGATGTCGGAGGGAAGACCTCATTATAAGTATCTTGGGTGGGCTGTCTAGGATTTAGGTTCTGACTCCTTAGGAAGGTGGAATAAAAAGGGGTCCTAGGCTGCCCTTGTCTTGAGATTACAGGGCTTTGGACCGGGGAATTTTGGATTACCAGGTTTTGTTGTGTCGGCACAGGGACGGGTACTGATCGAGTAGTGAAGTTTTGGTTGAATGGCCGAGGCGGCGCATATCCGGATGAACTGGATGTGTACTGTCTCGGAGCCGTTCCTCGATCAGGAACTCGTGCTCCGTTCGGGTAGAGTGCCGATACTTGTGTAATAATCCCCTCTACCGTGGGGGTTTGTGCCTTACGAGGCGGTTGTCCAACCCTATGGCTGATAGGTGGGGACTGGGTTTGGACTACTGGGGCTGCACAACGGGAAATCCTGTTGTGGCGGTCAATTAGAAGTTGATACGTAGTACAGTCTCCGTACGAAAGGCTCGTACGAAGCTCTGGACTAAGGCTCTGTAACATCATGTCAATTTCTTGACATTCTGTGAGTTGCAGGCCGGTTCGGTGGACAAGCGTGCGCCACCGAGACACGTATTGTTCGAATTCCTCCCTAGGGCTCATTCTCTCTACGGTTAAATCTGAAATAGAGGGGGTTCTAATCCTCTGGTAACCATAGCGGCCCAAGAATTTCTCGCTTACAGCCGAGAAATTCGACAAGTGATCTACAGGGAGGGTGGAGAACTATTGTAGTGCTTCTCCTTCCAATGATTTCTGGAAGAGGAAGACTAGCAGAGGTTGATTATCTAGAAAGGGGCGGGCGTCGAGATAAAAAGCAGTTAAATGGATGTCTGGGTCTCCACGACCGTTATACCGGTGGAATTTGGGGATTTTGAATCCCTCCGGTAGGTGGACTGACGGGATTTGTCTCAGGTTATGTAGAGACATGTGCTTGGGGGCTGAGGGACCAGTCTCGGAGAGGATTCTCCGGATGGTTTCATCCAGTGTTTCTCCCCTAGGAGGGCTGCCTAGCGGTCCCGGGTTTGGGGTGGCCTGGTAAGGGCCTGGGGTGGAAGCGGCTGGGAATATTGGATTCGCGGGGGAAGGGGGGGCGAACGAAAAGACGCTCGGGTTGACTGAGTGACAGGCTATGAATGGGGTTTTGGGAATGGCCTTAGGGGTTTCGACAGGGGCCTCCTGTCTTAGGGTTTTGACCTGGCGGTAGTCGGCGAGGTCATGAAACATGTCCTCTACGGATTGGTATCCTAGACTGGCCATCTTTTCCTCTAGATGGGTCAGGAATTGCGTGGCCTGACCCTCTTGGTGGATTCTTTCCTCTAGTATCTCCTCCTCTATGCGGGATTTCATGATGCGTGTGAAATGATTTAAGGGAACGAATGCCGATATAAAGCAGTAAATAAAGCGGTAAAGGATTGCGCAGCGGTGTGCGGCTTACAAAGCAGTAAATGATGCTGTGACGTGAATTAGAGGAACTGATTCGAGGGGTGGGAAACTCTAACCTTCCTAGAGGGTTGATAGCATTCTAGTCAAGCTTGTAAAAGGGGACAAAAGAGGATTACCTTTTGTTGTTTTTCACGAGGGAGGTCCCACCGTGATCGCCAGATTTTGTCGGTATCGTCGGGAAGGCCTCCGAATGGCCGCATTGTGTTATCGGTGCTTTCGGAAAGGGTCCCGGCGGTGCGCGGGTGCGCGTGCGTATGTGGGGGTTCTTCGGGGATTCGGATCGGAGGCGTGCCCTGGCAGGCTCGGTCGGATCGTCTTCTCGGAAGGGTGAGGGGTGTCGTTCCTGGTTGAGGCGCCCGATAGTGTCTCAAGAGGATTCAGGGGTTTGCGTGATCGCCACCTGCTTTTTCTAAAGCAGGAAAAGGGGTTGGGTTAGATTTGATCGCCTACGCAAGGAGTTTATTGGGTCTCCGCTCTGGGATACGGATATACCGTACACGGAGGTGAAAAACAGGTAATCCTATTCTGCTCCCGGGGCTTGACTAAAGGAGTCTTGGGACATAGGTGGTGTAAGTGAGGTGTGTATAGGGGGGCGGCTAGTCGGTTTGAGCCGTCTGGTCAGGGGCGGCTAACAGGGTTTGAGCCTGGTCTGGTTTGGCCAGAACTTCGGTAGGAAATGGGTTTGGTTTTGACAGGGGCTAAGCTAGGTTTAGCCCGGGTTTCTGGAGGGTGGCATGAGAGGGTATTTTATGTAGGGAAATGGGTATTTCTCTCACAAAAGGGGCTCTCTCTCTCTCTCTCTCTTGGGATTTCTGGTGGGGAAAGGGAATGTGAATTGTGGGTTGTGGATTGTTGATGTGAATTGGTTATGTGAATTGGTGGTGAAGGGTTTAAAAGCTTGGGACCTCCTCTATTTATAGTAAAAGAGAGACAGGGGAATGTCCAGGGGGTAATATAGTGGGTTGGCTTCGATTAGACCCCTCATTAATTCTCTGGTTCTTCTGTCAGAGACCAGGTGAAAGTCGGCTAGTGCTAACTAGCCGCCCAGGATGGGGCGGCTACTTCCTGGTAGCCGCCCCTATCATAACCTGCCAAACGTCCCATCTCTGACAGGCAGTGGCTTGGGTCGGTTACTTGGGTTGATCCGGCCAAGATTGGGCAGCTAAAGGTCATGACCCGCCGCATTGATCAGCATTTAATATTGCTTTATGTCCCATCCAGGGGACTGGTCCAAAGTCGGCCAGGGGGGCGGCTAGTGCTAACTAACCGCTGGTATGGGGCGGCTGGTTAGATCTAGCCGACCCTAGCCAGGGATTTAGGGTTTCTGATTCTCAGCTTAGGTCTAGGTTTAGGGTTTTGCGGTTTAGGTTAGGGTTTGGGTTTAGATTAGGGTTTCCGGTTAGGGTTAGGGTTTGGGTTTAGGGTTTAGGGTTGGGGTTTCCGGTTAGGGCTAGGGTTAGGGTTTCAGGTTTCCTGAACTTCGGTTCTCTACTTGATGTGCAACCGTGGGATATTTCTGGGTGTTACTTAAAGTATTTCTGTCTCTCTGGACGGTCAAAATTGGGGTATCTACACCCCCGCCATATCCAAATCAATTATTCCATATCTAGCCAACGAGCCCCTGATTGCACCAGTAGATAAATCTTTATCCCCGCCATCATTAGGGCCTCAATATTATGGTGAACCGTGCTCTCTGGCACTTGTCGAGTCAATAGTCGCCCTTGCGACTTGCTTTTCCATATCTAAATCTTTGTTGACTAACCCACCTTTGAGGAAAGAATCTCTTCCTGCTAAGGGTCTATGGCAGATCAAGCGCCACCCACGCTTTCGACAACATTTAGGTTTTGATATTCTGACAGATGCTGTCAGAATAGGTGCTGAACAGGAATGGTTGAGAAGGCGTCAAACGTGCTTCAAGATAGCGGAAAATCGATACACAATGAATGATACATCAGAAAATTTAAGTATCATTCCACTAAAGATCCTGCAATTTTAGCCTCCATAGAGGACTCACCTTGCACCATTATTTCCTGGAGGTGACCCTTCAGTGCTATATACTACCTTTTACCTGCTTTCCTATTTCTAAATGTTTTACATGCTTTCTCAAAAAAAAAAAGATAACAAAAAAGATTTGTTCACCATCTTATGCTTTCAAACCCCTATATATATCTGTCTACACGCTTTCAAAAAAAACAAAAATACTAAACAAGCACGAGAAAAGATTAAGAGAGGCAGACCATGCCCAGGCCTACTAAAGAAGGGTGGAAAGGGCATTCGAAAAGAAGGTAATAAAAAGAAAATTCGAAATCGGGGAATTACTACTTAAGCAAGTCATTCCATCAAGACAGCCTCACCCAAGAGGGAAGTTGCAACCCACATGGGAGGGTCCCTATGTGATCACCCATGCCTATTCCGGGAATGCCTACCACCTGGTAGATGCCGAAGTAGTCGAGGTTTCAGGTTCGTGGAATGCACTTTATCTAAAGAAATTCCATGCATGAAAAGCTTTCAATACTTGAGAACTATTATTCTTTCTTCCTGCAATTTCCAGCGTTTAGTACTTGATGATAGAATTATAAGACTCTCAAAGATAAACTCGTATCTATTTGAACACATCTCTGCCAAATCATGACACTTCCTTCACACACGTATGACTGCCAATTTTCAGCGTATCGTCACCCGCTGGAGGCTGAGTAGGAGGAACATCCTGACTTGGCTGAGAAGGGAGCTGCGGCTGAGGAGAGGACTGAACCTCTGGAGCATCAGGAGCGGCAGGAGTCTCTCGAACTGAGGACGCAGCCCTCGCATATATCCCACGACTTCGAGACGTCGAAGGACGAGAATCACGGCTGAAGGTGGCCCCAATGGCCAAGGAAGCCGAGAGAGAATGGTCAGGCTCAGGAGGAAGAAGGTCAAGGTCCGCCTCGGTCATGGAGCCCCCTCCAACCAATTTCCCCCTCATAGTCGCCTCCGAGAGATGGACTTGCTGCATATCTCTGTGTCTCCTCTCCAATCTCTGTCGGAGACGACTCTCAGTCCCCCTAGCCCGAACCTCGACAGCCCTCAACCTCTCCTCCAACTCCAGTGCCTTCGCCTCTGATGCCCTGAGCGCCTCTCGATCCCTATCCCCGGCCGCCTGGAGAGAACGAACCAAGTCTCCCATCAAACTTCCAGGAACACCCGCCGAAGCCTCCAACTCTGACACCCTCATCTGGAGGGAGTCCCTCTCGCGGCCTAGAGTGATGAACCCCTCCTCTCTCGATGCCATCATGGACCTCAGCCGGTCCGTCTCCTCCTCAGTCCGAGAAGCTCTACCCCTCGCCTAGCCCAGCTACATCTGTGGGGCCGTCAATTCGCTCCGGGCCGCATCTAACTCCCTTGTCAGCTCGAGCTCTCGCTCGGAAACCATTGAAGGAGGAGGGGCGGAAGATGAGGAAGCACCATCGGCTCTCGCTCTCGACAGAGCATCCACCTGAGCCTCGAGGACCCGGACCTGGTCCTGCAAGCGTCTCTGTTGTACCCGCAACGCCTCTATCTGCCTGGCCCGTGCTTGAAGGTGCTCATTGGCGGTCTTGAGCCTGTTCTCCATCTCATTCAACTCAACTTGAAAAAGGAAGCACTATTCAGAAAATACTCAAGCAAGGGAGAACGAGGAAAGGAAAAAGGGTTTCCAACTTACGTAAGCGTCCGGGATCTCCTCCTCCATCGTCCCGAGGATACCCGCGTACTCCTGACGATACCAAGCCAGGTATTCGTCACTCGAAGTCACATCAGGATCACGCTCCACCAAGACGTCTCGGCCCATCCATCCCGCCACATATGTAGCGTAATTCCTCAGGAGGTTCGTGTCCCGAGGAATCCCAGCCACCGGAATCAAGGGGCGCCGCGGCAGAGGATCGGGCACCCACTGATGATACCCAAGCTTGCGGATGACCCGGCTGATCGAGTGAAACACGACCTCATTAAAGTAGATCAACAAGACGTCTCGCGCCAAGGCTTCAGGAACCTCCTCCGGATAGGGCCTCCACGTCATCTAAAAGCGTCAAAAGATAGGAAGAGCGCTTAATCAAAAGAAAACCAAATACAAGCCCAGAAAATTCAAAGAAAATCTTATACCTCTTCCTCCGACAAGACGCGAAAGGCCTCTCGGAATTGGGTGAGGCGGTACAAGCGAGAAGATCCCCGGGGTTCCCATCTCATGGCCCAAGGGAGGGCATGATCAAACGGTGCCAGAGTCGGGCGATCGATGGCGAAGTGCTCGTATCCAAAGATCTAGCAAAGCAAGAGGAAAATTATCATGATCAGAGTGAGCTAAACAAAGAAAAAGACATTTACCACTTACACATACCTGAAGAATGGCGCAAAGCCACCAAGGTTCTTACCCCCGGCCCTCTTAACTTTCTTCGAGAGCTCCGCAAAGAGATGGGCGAGCATCGCCGCTCCCCAAGCATAGCGTCCCACGCCCTCCAGGTACCTCATCAGCAAAAGAGAGTGAGAGGAAACCTTATCAGAGGCCGTCGAGAAGAGGACCCGGCCGAAGAAGTAAAAAAAGAACGCCCTCAACTCCCTTCGTGCCCTCTGTGGGCACGCGGCCGCCTCTCTCGCCTCGATCATTGCCCGCCTCCTCTCAAAGCTAGCTGCAGCTTCACCCTTCTGACGCTCTGTAAAAGAACCGAGGCCATACTGCCTCGAAAGCCTCCCTAAAGGAATCCGGTTTAGCGTCCGCTCCCGCTCCACGAACTCCCATTCCCCAATCAACTCTCGAAACAGCCCCCTATAATCCGCAAGGCTGGCCGCAATCACCACTTCCCCCAAGACCGGAAGACCGGTGATCCGATGGACATCCTCAAGGGTCGGCATAACGGCGCCAGTAGGGAGGATGAACGTACAACTCTCCGGGTCCCATCTCTCTGCCAATGCCTCCACATATGGGCGATGAACGTGGAACAGCTCAATCAGAAAGAAGGAATGGAAGCCCGCTCCGTCCACTAAGCTTCTCTCCTCCTGCCCCAAGGCATCGTACCACCGCTTCGTCCCATGCCAAAGAGCCCGAATACGATTCGGCCGCTACAAAACGAAACACACAAAAAAGGGGGAACATGGGTTAGTTTAAAAGCAATCAAGAGGTGAGAATCCAAAATCTATGAATTCATTTTAAACCATGCTTAGGAAAATAAAACTTCCATATGCTAAAATAAAAGACCAAAGCATGAAAATAAGAAACCACACTCCTCATATGACCACGCATGCAAACAAAAATATATCAACATCCCACCGTGGTCACCACTCACACTCTTTCTTACATCACGGCCTATCATGCTCATCTACTTTCCCTAAACACACCCAAACATATAGGAAGCACTTGAACCCACGAAACGCATGCATACAATCTCTCATGCTCTACCACGATCAAGCACACACAAAGACACGCCTTAAAAATTATATACATAAAATGGTATCGCATGCAAGCATACTAACCATGGCATTTACATCCTTCTAAAAATAGAACAAACATGGATATATATACAAAAAATTACCCCCCTTTCCTAGAAACAAACCTATATCGGCATGCTATCCCACCGTGATTACCTTATACAGCAAAGCATGCTTATTAAAAATACACACGTACAACCTGTTCATACCACCAAAACACATGCATATACACCAAAATAAAAAGGCTAAGACGAAAAGGATTGGAACATACCACAGCCCGTGTGGACCCAGGAGTGCCCACCTCGGCCTCGTCGGGATCGTCCATCCCGTCGTCATCCCCCTCCTCCTCATCCTCCTCGAACACGGCCTCCTCGGCCTCAGCCTCAACACCAACACTGGCCTCTGCAGCCCCAGTGCCCATACCCTCGGCCTCCCCGGCCTCATCCCTAACCTCCCCAGTCCCCTCCACTCTCCCCGCGCCGGAGATAAACTCCGCAAAGCCCCCATAGCCCTACTTTCTTCCTCCTCAGCCCTGGCCTCTGTGGCCTCCCCGTCCAACATCCCGACGAGGGCATCCAACGACGCCCTCACATCTTCACTGACTCCCTCGGCCCCTACTCACTCGGTTGCACCCTCAACCGATCCCCCGACCCCCAAAACCACCTCCTCGACCACCGCCGGTCGATCCCCACACCTCCTCTTACGTGTATATCCTATCATACTACTCCCAGCCTCTGGGGCAGCCCCCGAAGGCAAATCCCCAACTTCCACCACACCCATAACTCCTCCCTCGGCCTCTACCTCCGGCCTATCACTATCCGACGATGAAGAACTCGGGCTACGCTCTCCACGAGCCACCGGTGGTCGTTTCCCCCTCGAAGCAATCGCCTTCGACCTCGTCATCTTCCTCGGATTGAAAAGAAAAAGGAGAACCCAAAACTAGGGTTTGTAAATCAAGAGAGAAGGACAGATCTAGTTCGAAATGGAGGAAGAAAAGGCAAGGAATCAAGGTTTCTCGGTTTAAAATGAAGAAGAAGAAGAGAGGAGGGAAGAGTAACCATTTTAAAACGTATGGAGAGGGTCCCTTTTCGGTTATAAGGGACCCAGTCGGGAGGCGGCTACTCACGAGTAGCTGCCCCATCTCGGGCGGCTAGCCGCCCCTCCGAGTTGTCGGTATCATCGGGAAGGGGTCCGAATGGCCGCGTGGTGTTGTTGGTGCTTTCAGAAAGGGTCCCGGCGGTGCGCGTGTGCGCGCGTGCGTGTGTGGGAGTTCTTCGGGGATTCGGATCGGACACGTGCCCTGGCGGGCTCGGTCGGATCGTCTTCTCGGAAGGATGAGGGGTGTGGTTCCTGGTTGAGGCGCCCGATAGCGTCTGAAGAGGATTCAGGGGTTTGTGTGATCGCCACCTGCTTTTTCTAAAGCAGGAAAAGGGATTGGGTTGGATTTGATCGCCTACGTGGGTAGTTTGTGGGGTCTCCGCTATGAGACACGGATATACCGTACACAGAGGTGAAAAACAGATAATCCTATTCTGCTTCCGGGGCTTGACTAAAGGAGTCTTGGGACATAGGGGGTGTAAGTGGGGTGTGTATAGGGGGTGGCTAGTGGGTTTGAGCCGTCTGGTCAGGGGCGGCTACTAGGGTTTAGAAGTCCAGGACCTGGTCTGGTTTGGGCAGAACTTCGGTAGGAAATGGGTTTGGTTTTTGGACAGAGGCAAAGCTTGGTTTAGCCCGGGTTTCTGGAGGGTGGAATGAGAGGGTATTTTATGTGGGGGAATGGGTATTTCTCTCACAGAAGGGGCTCTCTCTCTCTCTCTCTCTCTCTCTCTCTGGGATATCTAGTGGGGAATGTGAATTGTGTGTTGTGTTTGTGGGTTGTTGATTGGTTTGTTGATGTTGTGGATTGGTGGATGTTGTATTTGGGCTTGGGACCTCCTCTATTTATAGTAAAAGAGAGGCAGGGGAAGATCTAGGGGGAAATGGAGTGGGTTGGCTTCGATTAGACCCCTCATTAATTCTCTGGTTCTTTTGTCAGGACCAGGTGAAGGGCGGCTAGTCCTAACTAGCCGCCCAGATTGGGGCGGCTACTTCCTGGTAGCCGCCCCTATCATAACCTGCCAAACGTCCCATCTCTGACAGGCGGTGGCTTGGGTCGGTTACCTGGGTTGATCCGGCCAAGATTGGGCGGCTAAACGTCATGACCCGCCGCAATGATCAGCATTTAATACTGCTTTATATCCCATCCAGGGGACTGGTCCAAAGTCGGCCAGGGGGGCGGCTAGTTTTAACTAGCCGCCTGGTATGGGGCGGCTAGTTAGGTCTAGCCGCCCCTTGCCAGGGGCTCAGGGTTTTTGGCTTTTATGGTTTTTCTTAGGTGGGGTTCTGGTTTGGGGCCAGGGTTTGGGGTTTAGGTTTAGGTCAGGGCTATGGTTGTTGTTTAGGTCAGGGTTAGGGTTAGGGTTTCTGATTTGGGTCAGGGTAAGGGTTTAGGGTTCCTGAACTTTGGTTCTCTATTTAGATGTCCAAATGTGGGATATTTCCATGTGTTACTTGAAGTATTTTCTGTCTCTCTGGACAGTCAAAATTGGGGTATTTCCAATTGTCGCTCATCGGACGGAGTCTTTGTGCGAAGCAGGAAAGACTTCGACCGATGATAAGGAAAGAGACCCCTATTTTGGCTGGCCCGACCTTCAAGAAGTTATGCCGATACGAACAGTATTATTCGGGGAGTTGATTTAGACTGTCAGAGGCTAGGTCTTGACTTAGAATTTTTAGCCGAAAGGATGATCCAGGTGGAAGGCGGGGAAAAGTAAATGGTGAGTGATCCAACCCGTGGTCGGGGTTCTTAGCTATTGTGCGTGGAGCAGCCCAGCGTCAGTTTCCTCGTGCCTACCGTTCCCGTGCTTGGGTAAACTCAGCAAGGAGTGGATATCACCGACAGAAAGCAGGTAAAAGTTTGATTTGGTTAATTGGATCATCCGAAGGATAAGAACTCTGGAAAAGAACCAGAACTGAAGAAATTCGATTTTGAACGGTACTGAAAGTGTGGCAAAACTTTTGAAAAGTCGTGTTTGATCAAGTAGTGTCTGGAAACAACCAATACATGGCTGTTTGGTATGGTAAACCTTGAAATTTAGGGCTGAAAAGATATTGGAAAGGGGTTTTAAGTGAAAAACTGGGTCCCTTATAGCCGAAAAAGGGACCCTCTCTCTTCCCACTTTTCAAAAACGGTTTCTCTCCCTCTTCTTCTTCTTTTCTTCGGTTTCAAACCCAAAAACCCTGATTTCTTTGCCTTTTCTTCCTTCATTTCGACCTCAATCCTTTCTCTCTCTCTTGATTTCGAAACCCTAGGTTTGGGTTCTTCTTTTTCTTTTCAAATCGAGGAAGATGACGAGGTCGAAGGCGATCATTTCGAGTGGAAAACGACCACGGGTGGCTCGTGGAGAGCGATAGGCCGGAGGTCGAGGCCGTGGGGGAAGCTATGGGTATGACGGAGGTGCCGCCGGTGGATATCGGCGCGGTTGAGGTCAGTGACTTGCCCTTGGGGACTGCCCCGGAGGTTGGGAGTAGCATGATAGGCTATACACACAAGAGGCGGCGTGGGGATCGACCGGCGGTGGTCGAGGAGGTGGTCTTGGGGGTCGGGGGATCGGCTGAGGGTGCAATTGAGGGGGCAGGGGCTGAGGGGGTTACCGAAGATGTGAGGGCGTCGTTGGATGCCCTCGTTGGGATGTTGGATAGGGAGGCCACAGAGGCCAGGGCTGAGGAGGAGGAAAGTAGGGCTATGGGGGCTTTTACGGAGTTTATCTCCGGCGTGGGGAGGGTGGAGGGGATAGGAGAGGCTAGGGATGGGGCCAGGGAGGCCGAGGGTATGGGCACCAGGGCTGTAGAGGCCGGTGTTGGTGTTGGGGCTGAGGCCGAGGAGGCCGTGTTCGAGGAGGATGAGGAGGAGGACGACGACGGGATGGACGATCCCGACGAGGCCAAGGTGGACGCTCCTGGGTCCACACGGGCCGTGGTATGTTCCTAACCTTCTAGTCTTAGCCCTTTTATTTTGTTGTATATGCATGTGTTTTTGGTTGGTATGAACAGGTTGTATATGTGTGTTTTAAAAATAGGCATGCTTGTGTATAAGTTAATCATGGTTGGACGCGTAGGCATGCCGATATGGGTTTGTTTTTATAGGGAGGGGACAATTTCTATATATATATCCATGTTTGTTATATGCATACAAAGGAGAGAGAAATGATATAGCTAGTATGCTTGCATGCGATACTTTTCTACGTGTATGTGATTCCGTACGTGTTTGATCGTGGTAGAGTATGAGGGAGTGTATGCATGCATTCCGCGGGTTCAAGTGCTTCCCATTTGTTTCGGTGTATTTTAGGGAAGGTATATAAGCATCATAGGCGGTAAAATGAAGCATTCGAGTAATGACCACGGTGGGATAAGAGGGTAAAGCATGTGATCTTATAGGTATGTTTTGCAAATAAAGGAGAGTAAATTTTCGTATGAAGTCTCATATTTCATGCCCTTTTTTAGATTTTAATGTGTAGGAGTTTTATTGTGCTAAGCATGGTTTTTAGAAAATGAATTTGTTTAGACTTGGATCCTCACCACTCGATCGCTTTGGATTAACCCATTTTCGTTTGTTTTGTAGCGGCCGAATCGCATCCGGGCCCTTTGGCATGGGACGAAGCGGTGGTATAATGCTTTGGGGCAGGTGGAGAGGAGCTTAGTGGACGGGGCGGGCTTCCGCTCCTTTTTGATCGAGCCGATCCACGTTCATCGCCCATATGTGGAGGCCTTGGCGGAGAGATGGGACCCGGAGAGTTGCACGTTCATTCTCCCTACCGGCGCTATCATGCCGACGCTCGAGGACGTCCATCGGATCACCGGCCTTCCGGTCTTGGGGGAGGCGGTGATTGTGGCCACCCTTGCGGACTACAGGGGGCTTTTCCGAGAGTTGATCGGGGAATGGGAGTTCGTGGAGCGGGAGCGGACGCTGAACCGGATCCCTTTGGGAAGGCTTTCGGGGCAGTACGGCCTCGGTTCCTTTACAGAGCGCCATAAGGGCGAAGCTGCAGCTAGCTTTGAGAGGAGGCGGGCGATGATTGAGGCGAGAGAGGCGGCCGCGTGTCCATAGAGGGCACGGAGGGAGTTGAGGGCGTTGTTTCTTTAATTCTTCGGCCAGGTCCTCTTCTCGACGGCCTCTGACAAGGTTTCTTCTCATTCTCTCCTGCTGATGAGGGACCTAGAGGCTTCAGCGGGCGTTCCCAGAGGTTTGATGGGGGATTTGGTTCGTTCTCTTCAGGCGGCCGGGGATAGGGATCAAGAGGCGCTCAGGGCGTCAGAGGCGAGGGCACGGGAGTTGGAGGAGAGGTTGAGGGCTGCCGAGGATCGGGCCAGGGGGACAGAGAGTCGCCTCCGACAGAGATTGGAGAGAAGAGACAGAGATATACAGCAGGTCCATCTCTGGGAGGCGACTATGAGGGGGAAGTTAGTTGGAGGGGGCTCCATGACTGAAGCGGACCTTGACCTTCTTCCGCTTGAGCCTGACCATTCTCTCTCGGCTTCCTTGGCCACTGGGGCCACCTTTAGCCCTGCTTCTCGTCCTTCGGCGTCTCGGAGTCGTGGGATATACGCGAGGGCTGTGTCTTCGGTCCGAGAGACTCCTACCGCTCCTGACGCTCCGGAGGTTCACTTTTCTCATCAACCACCGCTCCCTTCTCAGCCAAGCCAGGATGTTCCTCCCACTCAGCCTCCAGCGGATGACGATACGCCGAGGTATAGCTTCTTTGTGCCTTGGTTTTAGGTAGAAGAATGCAAGGAATTCATGCTTTTCTTCTTTTCTTTTTGACTCAGGTGATTATTTTGGTGAAGTATAGCTCAAGACTTCGGAGTTTTGAAGCTCTCGGTGGACAAGATTCCTTTTTTATGCACTCTCTTAGGTTTTAGAAGAACAATCTATGTTTATGGTTTTGGTGGGACAATTTAATTTCTCGTTTTGTATGCATGGTTTAGAGTAGTTTAGCATGGATTATGGATACGTATGTGCGTGTAGGTGAATCTTGGCTTTTATTGGTTTGATTCATGGATGGATGTAGGGTTTTGATATATAATTGTTTTAGCATGGTATCTATATACGTTTTGTGTATGAACATGTGTATGAAATGTGTACATGCAGGTTTTGGAAAGAATTAATCTTTATAGGTAAAGAAGTGTTGAAGAGTTGATTGGATATGGACTTACACAGCTGAAATGGATGCAGGCAAGGGGTGGCTAGTGTAAACTAGCCACCCAGTGAGGGGCGGCTAGTTAGGTTTAGCCGCCCCCTGCCTGGGACTTGCTCACCTGAGACAAAGGGCAGGGGCGGCTAGTGTAAACTAGCCGTCCAAAGGGAGGCGGCTAATTGGGTCTAGCCGCCCCCTACCTGGGGCAATCTGGTTCTGCTGCTCCTGTCTGCTACTGGTGCCGAAAGCCTTTCTGATCATTTCAACCTTCGAGACCTATAAAAACATCCCTTCCATGGACCAAGTGTTAAATCTGTCCGGATTGGGCCCCTGCATTGACTTTCGAGCTCTTTCTTGCTTGAATTGTCAAGGGCTACAATCCATCTTAAGGTAAAAGGAAAGATAATGCGAGAAAATAAAGTGCGGGAGACCATGCTTTAGTATGCAAGGAAGGGATTCCAAGTGCGTGAGTGAAGAAGAATTTTAAGCACGTGTGTAAGTGGGATAATTTCTTCTCAAGCATGTGCGGAAGGGTATGAAATGAGTGGGGACAATCTTAATATTAGGTACGGGTTGTCAATTTTAATATTCCCAGAAAATCGGATGCCAAGGTGTTTTTCAGAAAAGAAAAATGCAAGCTTATGCGTAAGTGTAATTGGCCTAAGGGGGCATTTTAATTTTTCGATGGTTTCTTAAGTGAGAGAGCAATGTTCTCGATTTTCTGAAGTAAAAGATACCATCAAGTCCCCATGGAGGAGCCCTTGTGGTCACTTATGTCCAAACCAGGATTGTATTTGAAAGGTATGAGCCTTAGGTGCCGATTTTTCTAGGTTCGTGGTTTTCAAATGCTTGATCGTATTATTCTAAACATGCTGAAAAATCCATGAGTGTACCAGGAGTCAAGTCAAATAAGCTTCTCTTGGATAGGAAAGTTTCTAAGCGAACTCATGTGAGTGTGTGTAGTTGTAAATCTAGAAATGATCTACCTTTGGTCGAAATTTCACCTTTCCCGGCAGACATGGTTCACTTTTGATTCCCATTGCGAAAATAAAAAAGGGGGGGGGATGGGGTAAGAGTAATATCTTCCTTTCGGGCAATATTTTAGAATTGTCCCAGTCTAGCACATGTCTTACTTTCTAGGTCCCTCTGGCTTTCTTCATTTTACCACTTCTTTATTTTGGGTGGAAAGTACAGTCCGTTGTTTGAACCTGTACTGGTATAGCCGTTGTCTAGCGTATACCATGCGTAAAGCCGTGAAAGCCTGCTAAAATAGAGAGTTTAACCCGTTCACTTGGGTGTTATTTTTCTTTTGTTGGCCTCTCATTGCCTGATTTTTTTTATTTGAGGGGGGGGCTCTTCTGTTTTTCACCCCGATTCTTTTCGTGCTTCCCCTCTAGAAGTGTTTGTATAGTGCCAGAGCCAGTTTTGGGACATATGCCAGGTCTAGGTAACTCCTCATTTTGACCTAGGGTTAATACGAGTGGGGCGGAAATAAGGGATGTTTTGCTTTGGGGGTTTTAAATTGTCCCAGTCTACGGGGTAGGCAATTTCTCTTCTTTCAGGTGAATCTAGTCCAGTTATACGTGTGTGAAGGAAGCAGCATGATTTGGCAGAGATGTGTTCAAATAGATAAGAGTTTATCTTTGAGAGTCTTATAATTCTATCATCAAGTACTAAACGCTGGAAATCGCAGGAAGGAAGAATAATAGTTCTCAAGTATTGAAAGCTATTCATGCATGGAATTTCTTTAGATAAAGTGCATTCCACGAACATGGAACCTCGACTCCTTCGGCATCTACCAAGCGGTAGGCATTCCGGAACAGGCATGGGTGATCACATAGGGTCCCTCCCATGTGGGTTGCAACTTTCCTCTTGGGTGAGGCTGTCTTGATGGCTTGATTTGCTTAAGTACTAACACCCCGATTTCAAATTTTCTTTTTATTACCTTCTTTTCAAATGCCCTAGCCACCCTTCTTCGGTAGGCCTGGGCATGGTCTACCGTTCTTAATCATTTTCTATGTCTCCTTTTTTTTGTTTTTTTTGTTTTGTTTTATAAGGCGTGTAAAGGTTTGGAAATAGTAAAGCATGTAAAAGATAGTATACGTAACACTGAAGGATGACCTCCAGGAATGATAGTGCAAGATGAGTCCTCTATGGAGGCTCATACTGCAAGATCTTTAGGGGAATGATACTTGAATTTTCTGATGTATCATTCATCGTGTATCGATTTTCCTCTATCTTGAAGCGTGTTTGACGCCTTCTCAACCACTGCTGCTCAGCATCTATTCTGATAGCATCTATCAGAATATCGCTGCCTAAATGTCGTTGAAAATGCAAGTGGTGTTTGATCTGCCATAAACCCTTAGTAGGAAGAGAATATTTCCTCAAAGGGGGGCCAGTCAATAAAGATGTGGATATGGAAAAGCAAGTCACATGGGTGACTATTGACTGAACTGGTGCAAGGGAGCACGAATCAATGTGGTGTTCAGTCCTTAATGATTGTGAGAGTGAAAACTCTTCGACTGGAGTAACCAGGGGCATATGGATATGATATAGAATAATTGATTTGGATATGGCGGGAGAATCTGAAGGAAAGAGCTCCTTAGGTAGATGAGAAGGCAAGTCCGGCAATTTGGATGGCTTGACTGCTCCCTCAAATTGTGCATTTTTAAATATGTGTGATTCTGGTTCAAAGATATGCATAATTTGTTGAACCGGATCTGGATCAGTCTTAGAATCTGATGAGTCAGAAGGTGAGTCATCCGAGACCACTAGGGTAGGTTCGACGGGCATTGATATGATTTGATCTTGAGTAGGGAGAGACAAGGGGTATTCAAATTTAATCGGTTGTAAGGCTTGGATGATGGATTGAGGTTGTGTTTGGGAAGGGTAAAAGAGTTCAGATAGTTCTCCAACCAAAAACTCTTCTTCATCGTCAGAGTCCTGCTTGGGAAATTCTACGGGTTCAATAGTTTCAGGTGTTGGAGACTCATAGGATGATGGGGGAGGAATAGCGATTTATTTCCTTTGTGGTGGTTGCCGGGGAACAAAGGATTGTGTCCTCGATTGAGCAGGGGGGCATGCAGGATGAACTATGCCAGCATTGCTACAGGTCTGACTAGGTTGTGTCTGGGAGAAATGGTCCAATGGTCCGATGGGACCTCCCTTCATGGAATGAACTAGGATGGGCTCAGGTATTTGTTCTGTGTATAGGGGGAGGGGCTTGATAGGATTTGGGTGTATTGGGAAAGCTGTCGGAAGGATTAGGCATCCCGGAATGATCCTAGGCATGTCTTTTGGTTCTTCCATCAGGGGTTGCATAGTAGGTTCTAGCCTTTGTTTTTCAATATTCGTTACAGGACCTACACGTACGGAGACCTGATTTATGAAGTTTTGGAATATAGGACTTAATCGTGTCGGCACGGGGACGGGTACTGATGGGGGAATGAAATTTTCATTGGCTTGCCGAGAAGGTGCATACCCGGATGAACCGTACGTGTACTGCCGCGGAACCGATTCTTGATCAAGGACACACGCTCCGTTCGGGTAGAGTGCCGAAACTTGTGTAATAATCCCCTCTACCGTGGGGGTTTGTGCCTTACGAGGCGGTTGTCCAACCCTATGGCTCATAGGTGGGGACTGGGTTTGGACTACTGGGGCTGCACAATGGAAAATCCTGTTGTGGCGGTCAATTAGAAGCTGATACGTAGTACAGTCTCCGTACGAAAGGCTCGTACGAAGTTCTGGACTCAGGCTCTGTAACATCATATCAATTTCTTGACATTCTGTGCAGGCTGGTTCGGTGGACAAGTGTGCGCCACCGAGACACGTATTGCTCAAATTCCTCCCTAGGCCTCATTCTCTCTATGGTTAAATCGAAATAGAGGGGGTTCTAATCCTCTGATAACCGTAGCGGCCCAAGAATTTCTTGCTTACAGCCGAAAAATTCGACAAGTGATCTACAGGGAGGGTAGAGAACCATTGTAGTGCTTCTACTTCCTATGATTTCTGGAAGAGGAAGACTAGCAGAGGTTGATTATGTAGAAATGGGCGTGCGTCTAGATAAAAGGCAGTTAAATGAATGTCTGGGTCTCCACGACCGTTATACCGGCGGAATTTGGGGATTTTGAATCCCCCCGGTAGGTGGACTGACGGGATTTGCCTCAGGTTATGTAGAGATATGTGTTTGGTGGCTGAGGGACCAGTCTCGGAGAGGATTCTCCGGATGGTTTCATCCAGTGTTTCTCCCCTGGGAGGGCTGCCTGGCGGACCCGGGTTTGGGGTGGAAACGGTTGGGAATATTGGATTCGCGGGGGAAAGGGGGGTGAACGAAAAGACGCTCGGGTTGACCGAGTGACTGGGTGTAAATGGGGTCTTGGGAATGGCCTTAGGGGTTTCGACAAGGGCCTCCTGTCTTAGGCTTTTGACCTGGCGGTAGTCGGCGAGGTCATAAAACATGTCCTCTACGGATTGGTATCCTAGACTGGCCATCTTTTCCTCTAGATGGGTCAGAAATTGCGTGGCCTGACCCCTTGGTGGATTCTTTCCTCTAGTATCTCCTCCTCTACGCGGGATTCCATGATGCGTGTGAAATGTTTTAAGGGAACGAATGCAGATATAAAGCAGTAAATAAAGCGGTAAAGGATTGCGCAGCAGTGTGCGGCTTACAAAGCAGTAAAGGATTGCGCAGCGGTGTGCGGCTTACAAAGCAGTAAAGGATTGCGCAGCGGTGTGCGGCTTACAAAGCAATAAATGATGCTGTGATGTGAATTAGAGGAGGAACTGATTCGAGGGGTGGGAAACTCTAACCTTCCTTGAGGGTTGATAGCATTCTAGTCAAGCTTGTAAAAGGGGGCAGAACAGGATTACCCTTTTGATGTTTTTCACGAGGGAGGTCCCACCGTGATCGCCAGATTTATCGGTATCGTCGGGAAGGGGTCCAAATGGCCGCGTGGTGTTGTCGGTGCTTTCGAAAAGGGTCCCGGCGGTGCACGGGTGCGCGCGTGCGTGTGTGGGGGTTCTTCAGGGATTCGGATTAGATGCGTGCCCTGAGGGGCTCGGTCGGATCGTCTTCTTGGAAGGATGAGGGGTGTGGTTCCTGGTTGAGGCACCCGATAGCGTCTCAAGAGGATTCAGGGGTTTGTGTGATCGCCACCTACTTTTTCTAAAGCAGGAAAAGGGGTTGGGTTGGATTTGATCGCCTACGTGGGGAGTTTGTGGGGTCTCCGCTGTGAGACACGGATATACCGTACACAGAGATGAAAAACAGATAATCCTATTCTGCTTCCGGGGCTTGACTAAAGGAGTCTTGGGACATAGGGGGTGCAAGTGGGGTGTGTATAGGGGGAGGCTAGTGGGTTTGAGCCGTCTGGTCAGGGGCGGCTACTAGGGTTTAGCCGTCCAGGACCTGGTCTGGTTTGGGCAGAACTTCGGTAGGAAATGGGTTTGGTTTTTGGACATAGGCTAAGCTAGGTTTTGCCCGGGTTTCTGGTGGGTGGAATGAGAGGGTATTTTATGTGGGGGAATGGGTATTTCTCTCACAAAAGGGTCACTCTCTCTCTCTCTCTCTTGGGATTTCTAGTGGGGAATGTGAATTGTGGGTTGTGTTTGTGGGTTGTTGATTGGTTTGTTGATGTTGTGGATTGGTGGATGTTGTATTTGGGCTTGGGACCTCCTCTATTTATAGTAAAAGAGAGGTAGGGGAAGATCCAGGGTGTAATGGAGTGGGTTGGCTTCGATTAGACCCCTCATTAATTTCTGGTTCTTCTGTCAGGACCAGGTGAAGGGCGGCTAGTCCTAACTAGCCGCCCAGATTGAGGCGGCTACTTCATGGTAGCCGCCCCTATCATAACCTGCCAAATGTCCCATCTCTGACAGGCGGTGGCTTGGGTCGGTTACTTGAGTTGATCCGGCCAAGATTGGGCAGCTAAACGTCATGACCCGCAGCAATGATCAGCATTTAATACTGCTTTATGTCCCATCCAGGGGACTGTTTCAAAGTCGGCCAGGGGGGGCGGCTAGTTTTAACTAGCCGCCTGGTATGGGGCGGCTAGTTAGGTCTAGCCGTCCCTTGCCAGGGACTCAGGGTTTTTGGGTTTTTAGGTTTTTCTTAGGTGGGGTTCTGGTTTGAGGCCAGGGTTTGGGGTTTAGGTTTAGGTCAGGGCTAGGGTTGGGGTTTAGGTCAGGGTTAGGGTTGGGGTTTAGGTCAGGGTTAGGGTTGGGGTTTAGGTCAGGGTTAGGGTTTCTGATTTGGGTCAGGGTTAGGGTTTCTGATTTGGGTCAGGGTTAGGGTTTAGGGCTTCCTGAACTTTGGTTCTCTATTTAGATGTCCAAATGTGGGATATTTCCGTGTGTTACTTGAAGTATTTTCTATCTCTCTGGAAGGTCAAAATTGGGGTATCTACACCAGTTTCTCTGTTTTCATTTAAAACCAATTTGCAATCTCTTTTCAGCCCTAAATTCCAAGGTTCTCCATACCAAACAGTCATGTATTTGCTTATTTCCAGACACTACTTGATCAAACACGACTTTCCTGAAGTTTTGCCGCACTTTCAGTACCATTCAAATTCGAATTTCTTCAGTTCTGGTTCTCTTCCAGAGTTCTTATCCATTGGATGATCCAATTCTCCAAATCAAGTTTTACTTGCTTTCTGTCGGCGATATTCCCTCCTTGCTGAGTTTTCCCAAGCACGGGAACGGTAGGTACGAGGAAACTGACGCTGGGCTGCTCCGCGCTTTATAGCTAAGAACCCCGACCGCGGGTTGGATCACTCACCATTTACTTTTCCCCGCCTTCCACCTGGATCATCCTTTCGGTTAAAAATTCTAAGACAAGACCTAGCCTCTGACGGTCTAAATCAAATCCCCGAATAGTACTGTTTGTGTTGGCATAACTTCTTGAAGGTCAGGCCGGCCAAAATAGGGGTATCTTTCCTTATCATCTGTCGAAGCCTTTCCTGCTTCGCACAAAGACTCTGTCCGATGAGGGACAATTGTAGATACCCCAATTTTGACCATCGAGGGAGACAAAATACTTCAAGTAACACAAGAAATATCCCACATTTGAACATCTAGTAGAGTACCAAAGTTCAGGAAACCGAAAACCCTAACGCTAGCCCTAACCTAAACCGAAAACCCTAAACCCGGCCCTAACCAAAAACCAGAAACCCAAACCCTAAACCCCAGCCCTAACCTAAACCGGAAACCCTAACCCTAACCCAAAAACCCTAAGTCCCTGGCAAGGGGCGGCTAGACCTAAATAGCCGCCCCATACCAGCCCCCCTGGCCGACCTTGAACCGCTTCCCTGGATGGGACATAAAGCAGCATTAAATGCTGATCATTGCGGCGGGTCATGACCTTTAGCCGCCCTATCTTGGCCGGATCAACCCAAGTAACCAACCCAAGCCACCGCTTGTGAGAGATGGGACATTTGGCAGGTCATGGCAGGAGATGGGAAGTAGCCGCCCCATCCTGGGCGGCTAGTCACCTGGTCCTGACAGAAGAACCAGAGAATTAATGAGGGGTCTAATCACACACACTATTAGCCAAGCCACTCCATTACCCCCTGGATATTCCCCTGCTCTCTTTTACTATAAATAGAGGGGATCCCAAACCTAAATCCATCATCCACAATATTCACATTTTCATTACACAATCAAAACACACACTCCCTTCCCCCACTAGAAATCCAAGAGAGAGAGAGAGAGAGAGAGCCCTTTTGTGAGAGAAATACCCATTTCCCACATAAAACACCCTCTCATCCCACCCTCCAGAAACCCGGGCTAAACCTAGCTTAGCCCCTGCCCAAGACCAAACCCATTTCCTACCGAAGTTCTGCCCAAACCAGACCAGGCCCCGGATGGCTAAACCATACAAGCCACCCCATACCCGATGGCTGGATCCCACTAGCCGCCCCATATCCACACCCCATTTGCACCCCTTTGTCCCAAGACTCCTTTAGTCAAGCCCCGTAAGCAGAATAGGATACCTGTTTTTCACCTCTTTGTACGGTATATCCGTGGCGATCACACAAACCCTGGAATCCTCTTGAGCCGCTGTCGGGCGCCTCAACCAGGAACGACACCTCACCTTTCCGAGAAGACAATCCGACCGAGCCCGCCAGGTCACGCATCCGATCCGAATCCCCGAAGAACCCCCACACACGCACGCACGCGCACCCGCGCACCGCCGGATCCTTTCCGACGCACCGACATCGGAGAATTCGACACCGACAATACCTATACATACTTATTTGTTTAATTATATTAAACTAGGTGGGGACATACATGGATCAGGGTATGCTAACATGGGACATGGTATCTAGGCATGTATGTGGTCCTATACATGATACATGGATGTATAATCCTAGCATACGATGTCTAACAAGGTACGGGTGCATCATAGCAAAACATGCATTAACATATATTCTTAATTAACAAGTTAATATGCAGTTATGGTGCCCCAGGGGTGGGCAATGCACGCTAACGTGCAACGAACGCCTCCCAACTGGGTTGGATGGAACCACTCACAGCAACCCGGGTCGATGCGTGACCATTCGCCAAGATCTGGACGACAAGGGTATCCAAAAATGGTGAGTATAACTATATAAAAACACTTAAAATTAACTAAAAATGCCAAAGGCTTAGATATCCACGCATACGGGCTCGCACACATGCGAGTACGCGCGTACGCACGCATATCCGAGCTCCCCGACACCTACCCGAGCCCTCGGGCAGTCACACGCGTGGCCCCCGCTCACACGCGCACGTGCACGCGCTCCCGTGCCCGGCCGCACACTTCCCTAAGCCCTGCGAGCGGCCGAACGCGCTGCCAGCACGCCCAGACCCCGATCCGCGTGCGCGCGCATGCTTGCGCGCACCCACGCGCCCTCGTGCGCACTGTGCCCTGCCAATCCCCCGCGCACGTACACGCGACCGCATGCCTGCGCGCTTGCCAGGCCCGCCTGGCCCTCCTGCACGCCCGCCTACGCGCGCACGCTCGCGGACAGCACCGCACGCACGCCCAGCTGTCCAACGCCCCTCCCCAGCTCCTCCCACACACCCAAACACACTCACCTAGCATGCATGACCTTCCTAACACCTCCCACAGCCATAAAAATCAGAAAAGGAGGGGAGGAGGACTTACCAAAAGAGGGGAAGGGAAAAGGAGCGGGGCTCGCAACGCACCCACGACCACCTCTACCACCACCACCACCACCCCCACCTCCTCAGCCTCTCCACCAGCTCTTCATGGCTGAAAAACAGGGAAAAAGAGTAGGGGATGGAGCTTGAGAGAAGAGAAGGATAGAGAATCAATCAACAACACATCAACACACACACAAACCATGCTTGTGCCTCTTCTTCTCCTTCTTTGCTTCTTTTCTTTCTTCAACAGCAACAAAAAAAAGGAAAACATAGAGAGGGAGAGAGTGACGAGAATGAGAGAGAGATGGAGCACAAATGCCCCAATTGGGGGGTGAACACAAGAGAAAAAGAGGGGGGTAAAGCTAACCTGTTCTCACCCTCTCATATCCAAAATAACCAATGGTTTACTTAGCACCTAAGAAAAGGGGGGTAAGGTTACCTAGGGTGATCTCATTCACCAAAATATCTATTACTATTCCCCCCACAAAACCAGTAACGACCGAAACCGGATATGGTTCAGAACTGTATAATTTTTAAAACGTTACTGGAATTCAATGAAATTTTTATGGGTAGTACAGAATAGTACCAGGACCCATAATATGCAGTCAGATTTCTAATCGGAGTACTCCAGCTCACGCAGATAGCTAAAAGCTAAAATTTTAGCGGCTCCAATCGAATAATGAAAAATTGGAAAATGGCCAGAAATGATCCAAATGTTACCCGTAGGCTAAAAAGTGACACATATTTAACATTCTTCCCCCCTTAGAAAATTTTGTACAGCAAATTTAAAACAAAAACATCAAGGAAAGGAAAAGATGTGGATATGCATAACGCATGGCGTCCTCGCGCCCCCAAATGGCATTGGCACCAGTACAGCGCTGCCATCGCACCTTAACCAACTGGACGGTCTTGGTGCGAAGCTTCTTCTCGCGCTGGTCCAGGATCTTGATCGGTTGCTCCACGAATGACAAGCCCGGCTCGTAGACAACAGCTCGAACGCGATGACGTGAGCAGGATCGTGGACTTAGCGCCTCAGCTGTGAGACATTGAAGACGTCATGGCTTGAGCCAATTGTGGGGGGCAGAACTATGCTATAGGCCACCTCTCCAATCCGCTCAAGGATGAGAAACAGGCCAAGAAAGGTTGACACAGCTTGCCCCGAACGTCGAAATTGAGGATGCCCTTAAACCAGGACACCTTCAGGAAAATAGGGTCGCCAAACCGAAGGTAAGCTCCTAGTGACGATTACCTACGTAGCCCCCTGACGGTTTAGGGCGGTGCAGAGGCACACACGAACCATCCAAGCTACCGTAAGGTCAAAATCGTCCACTTGTCAGGCTGTCCGTCGGTGATGAAACGCTATACTTAAATGAAGGCTCGCGCCAAAACCTTTCATGGTTGCACAAGAACCTCAAAGTAACCCACGCGTCTCGATCCGAAATAGCACCGACTGGGTTGCCATGAAGACGAACAATCGCGAAGGCTCATATCCGCGCCGAAGCGTCCAGAGACTCAGTTAGACAGATAGGGAGGGGAAGTGCAGACTTAGTCAGTCTATCAAAGATCACCCAGACGGCGTCATGACCCAAGCGTGACTTTAGGGAGCCCGCAACGAAATCCATGATAACTCACTCCCACGTCCATTAAGGAATCTCGATGGCGAATGCCTTCAAACGCGACGATCCATAACTTCACATGAGGGCATGCCGACCAACAACCTCAACGAAGGCTACCCTGGAACATCCCACGGAGGTCTAAATAGCTCACCACTTTTGAGATCCTTGTTGGCATTTGGCGCATTCGTCTACCCCGTTGGCAGTACTCCAAATTCATAGTGCCCAAAACGGTCACGAAAGGCCATTTACATAATGCCCAACTCCCGGATCTCTAATTAGGGTACCCTGCGCGAAGATCGATCAACAGAATGACACTGGCTCCCAAAGCTGGTCAAAACAGATCGTCAATTCGCAGTAAGGGGTACTAGATCTGCAACCCCTATGGGGAGATTAAAAATAATTCCTGGGATGATTAAGTCCAAAATCGGCTCCTCGCGCCAGGCTGGTGCTCATGATGTCACTTACACGCTGGGTAAGCCGCTCGACCGCACTGAATCCGCAAGACACGCAACAGGAGGTTGTCGAACCCCGACAACGCATATGCGACGTCATTTATCTGATATGGCGGTTGAGTCCCATCATGAACGATTAGCGTCACATCTCCTCATTTATGACCCATGTGGGGGCAAAACGCGACAGTACCGCAAACTGTGCTTCACATGCCGCCACCAATAGGTCGCCCAACTATAACCATCGGGACTCCAGCATCATGCACTCAATGGGCAGATACATCACGGGGAGTCCACGCTCTCGACCTCATACCGTAACACCCAATCCCGATCGTACGCATCACCACTCGCTTCAACACCTTCCAAGTTAGAAGGAAAGGCAATCATCCAACGGATGTTTCAAAGATATTCCCTGCCTGGGGAAAAGAACTCCTTTAGAGGGCACCTTGAGGTCCCGATATAGGATACCCCGACAACCAAACAAGGAACACGGAGTACCCTAGCTTGGGTCTCAATGATGACCTCGCAAGGCCCCTTAATCCTGAGCAAGAAATTGAAAGGAGACATCCCCCATTAATGGATAATACGCCACACCCTCAAAACTGAAACTGGTGTCGCTCTCGAACTCCAAGGTACACCCCCGATAAACTGAACGGAGGAGAATACGGTCTCCGACCCGTATAGGGGGTATCTCTAGCACCACTGGTGGATCTGCCGCTAAGGGTACCTGCGGGACCGCCTTGCGGGCCGCCCGCAGCTCCTAGATCTCTCGCGCCTACTCAGCCAATGCTCTAGTCTGGGCTTCCAATGCTCTACTCTGAGTCTCCAGAAGAGCATAAGCACACACCCATGCCGGAGGCTCCTGCGCAGGTCCTGGCCCAACAGCTGAGGACTCTCCAGTAGACTCCTCACCTCCGGTAGATTCGAAAACCTACGAAGCCCGAGGGCGACCACGTCCACGCGCCCGTCTCCTTGAAGGCATATCAGCAAACTAAGGAACCAGCACTAGGATCAGAATACTCATATAGAAATCCTAGGAATCATCTCTAAGAAAACAATTGGCTCTGACAGGACATGGCTCTGATACCAACTTTTGTCACGCTCCAGGGTGGCCGTCCCCAAGCCATGGCAAATATATATATGATATCAGCAATCCATACACGAGATCAAATAAGGTCTCCACAACATCAAAGGCAATAAAGCAATAACCAAGTAACTGACATCAAATATATACAAAAAGTGGAAGCTCAAACGACTAAGTCTGTAATTCAAGGACATATTTACATACTAGAGTACACAATCAATTGTCCCGTGAGAGCCAATATACACAACAAATGACATCAACGATCCACATACCGTGCACAAGCACAAGTGGAATACACATAAGGAAAGGGAATGCTGATAGCTTCTCACTCGCAAGACATCCAACGCGAACGCGGGTCCCCTACTCGTACCGCGCCAAGGGGAGCTCCTCCCTCGGATCCGACTCAGCGTCAACTAGAGGAAAATATATGCGAGGGGTGAGCCACACGCTCAGTGAATGGAACAATCCATGCAACACAACTCATATTAATCATAACAAGTGATTAGGTTTCAACAGATGGAAATCAACTACTTAGCTGGTGGGTAGAGTATCAACCCGAGCACACCACTCCCGCACGACTAGGTTTCAACACATCGATCCGGGTATCGGTGAGTGGTTTGATTCCAGCCCTTCCAGGAGCGCTCGATGCACGTAGTCGTGCTTTGCTCTTCCATGGGGCTTTATTTGCACCCTAAATATGCTAGATATCATGCATGCTAGGTTGTATAGCTCGTATATTGTGTAGAAACCCTATTCTACCTTATACTTGCCTATGTATTGTATAGAATATGGCATGACTTAGGTAGTTTTGTTTGAAATACTACCCCTATTTATCAAGCATGTTTAACATGGGTTAACAATGGGGTACATGCATAATATCCATTTGATTTAGGACTTGAGGGTGTAGTATAGTTGTTGCACCCATCTGTTGGGGCAAAACTATGACCAGGTCGAGAGAGGATAAGCCATTCCCTCTCTCTCGCCCTCCCTCTTTTCGCGAACCGAGTGAATAGATGTAGTTCCTACTTGACTCATGTTTGCTTGGAATTATTGGTATGCACCTATTGTTGCGAGGATCGCGCTTAACCCTCCCCTTTGAGTTGGTGATACCCAACGCCTGCTTGAGTCATACTTGTGTGATTGAATGTTTATTATGCCCTTGTATGCATGTTTAAGTAAGATTTTCCTTGCATAGTTAATTGCATATTATATATATGCCTATTTAGCCATGAGCCTTGCCTAATGCATTTAGGCAAGTGTATGACATTTTATAGGGTCATATCATGGTATTGACACTTAGAATAAAATGTCTTCCCCACATCTGAGTTATGCGCCCTGGAGGGAATTCATGAGAATTTGTTGCGCTTATCGGTGTCTGATAACCAATGATGACGGATCCATAGGGATCGTATTCGCGTGTGTCGAGTGTTCTTCCCTTCGTCGGCTCCGAGTAGAGACTGCCCGACGTGGTAAAGTCCGGCAGGGTGCTCCCATATACAACTCATCACACGTGTTGGTGTACCCATACAGCCGAGGTAGCGGTCATGGGAGGCTACCCGGTAGAGGCCAGAACCCTGTGAGGTGCTCCCAGGTACTATTCACGACGCTTGTTGGTGTACCCATATAGCAGAGATAGTGGACGTGGGAGGCTACCAGGTAGTAGAGCCACACCGGGAGAGACTACCGGATGACGAGCGGTGTGGAACAGTCAACCTCTTTCCCCAAGAGCCTGTCACCCCGAGGAGGGGGTGAGGGTGAGGGTGAGGGTGTAGTGGGTCGGTGTTGGTTCGATCTGCGAGTTTGTGCGATTTCCCAAAATCCTATGTCACCCGTTGGGGTGAGGGTAACGGTATTGCTCCCAAAATCCTATGTCACCCGTCGGGGTGAGGGTGATGGTGTTGGTGTGATTGTGGTGGGCTCGAGTTGAAACTCGACCCACCAACTTGTGTAGTTGGTTTTCCCATGGGGTTCGCGTTGCGAACATGTAATGGTTCCTCCCAATATCGTCGTATACCGGGGCCTCGACGTTGAAGCTGCCCTGACAGAGGACTCCCACTTTTAGGTACTCCCGATGCATTCGGCAGATTTACTGATCATGGATGTGTACCAGGTGAGGCTACATGACGATGGGCCACCGAACGATATTGCGAGCGTGAATCATTCTCCCCTTTGCCGAATCCGTGTTGATGCTTCCTAGATACGAGCCGCCCTGGGTGGACCCCCACCAGCAGGTACCATCGACGCGCTCGATAGTGTACTTACCGTGGTCGGCTCCAGCTAGAGGCTGCTCGGGAGAGCGCTACCGATGACGAACGGTGTAGAACAGCAAGTTTTGTCCTTCGGGCGAGGGCGGGGTATGGTCGCGCCACCGCGTGACCTTATTACCCGTTGGGTTTCTACCCATGCTTTTCCTTGATAGGAATTAGCCTTAATGTTGAATTGTTGTGTTGGTGTTTGGTTTATGGCCACTCACTGAGCTTGTAGCTCACCCCTCGCATACTGTTTCTTTTACAGGGGCGTTGTTGGGCCTGGAGCTGGAGCTTCCTTGTGGTCTGGTCTTGCGTGCGTGGAATCGTCATGTCCGGCGGATTGGCAAGTGCGAGGCTGTCAGCAATTCTAGAGTCTTGTGTATTTGAAATCGTGCGTGTGGCACTTGTTGTATTTTATTGGCTAGACTTGGCTCTCACAGGACAGTGATTGTGTATTCGAGTCTGTAATAACATTTTTTTGATTTACAAACATATTGATATTTTTATGCTTCCGCCTTTCATTTGAGTTATCAGTTATCATTGCTTGCTAGCCTTGTGTATTGTTTATTGGAGTCATTGTTGACCTCTTGTATGATAGCTGATGCTTTACATATTTGCCACGTCTCGGGGACGCCTGGGTGTGACAAAAGTTGGTATCAGAGCCTGGTCCTGTCAGAGCCTAAGTCGAGTTGTATAGATGAGTCGTAGGATTGTTATCTGAGTACTCTGGTTTAGAAGTTTTCTTAGGGTGCTGACATGCCTCCTCGCATCCGTGGACGTGGACATGGCCACCCCTAGACTCCCCTTAAGTTGTCGATTGGGTCGACTAATTAAGGTAAGTGTTGGGTTCCCCATTGTTTGACTATGGCTTGGGAAGGAGTTTCCAGCCCGGTTGTGTTGTATTGATGGACTTGTTGTGATTATGGGTTTGGATCGCGTCTCGATTATGAAGCTTCATTCCTGGACATCGGTATAGCTAGTAACCATGGAGTTCACGTACGGCACCGGCTTCCAGTTTTGAGGATGTGGCATTTTATCGGTAATGAGTGATGTCTTCTTCCATTTTTCTGACCGGGATTAAGGGGTCTTGCGGGGTCATCGTTGAGACTCGGGCTAGGATGGTCCGTGTTCCTTGTTTGGTCGTCGGGATATCCTATATCGGGACCTCAAGGTGCCCTCCCAAGGGGTTCTTTCCCCTAGTCAGGGAATATCCTTGAAACGTCTATTTGATTATTGCCTTTCCCTCTCACTCTCCATAGCCATATCCGGAGTCGCTTCGATATATCATCGTGCGTTGTAGCGGTCTGGTAGAGGCCAAGTCCAGTGTGGTGCTTGCTCCCTGGGACTATCCACGACGCTTGTTGGTGTGCCCATATAGCAGAGATTGTGGACATGGGAGCTACCAGGTAGAGGCCACACCGAGAGAGTGCTACTGGATGATGTCGAGAGCTTGGACTCCCCATGATGGATCTGTCCATTGAGTGCATGATGCTGGAGTTCCAATGGTTATAGTTGGGCGGCCTATTGGTGGCGGCATGTGAAGCACAGTTTGCGGTACTGTCGCATTTTGCCCCCACAATGGTCGTAAATGAGGAGACGCGATGCTAGCGTTCGTGATGGGACTCAACCGCCATATCAGGTAGATGATGTCGCATATGCGTTGTCAGGAATTGACGACCTCCTGTTGCGTGTCTTGCGGATTAAGTGCGGTCGAGCGGCTTACCCAGCGTGTAAGGTTCATCATGAAAGCCAGCCATGCTCGAGGAGCAGAAGTTGGACTTAATCGTCCCAGGAAATATTTTGATCTCCCCGTAGGGGTTGAAGATCAAGTACCCCTTGCAATGAATTGATGATCTGTTTTGACCAGCTCTGGGAGCCAGTGTCTTTCTGTTGATCGATCTTCGCGCATGGTACCTTATTTGGAGATCCGGGAGTCGGGCATTCTATAGATGGCCTTTCGTGACCGTTTCAGGCACTACAAATTTTGAGTACTGCCGTTGGGGTAGACGAATGCGCCAGATGCCTACAAGGATCTCAAATGTTTTATTGGGCCTCTGTGGGCTGTTCTGTGGTAGCCTTCGTTGAGGTTGTGGGTGGGCATGCCCTCAGGCGAAGTTGTGGATCGTCGCGTTGGAGTGCGTTCGTCCATCGAGATTCCTCAGTGGACGTGGGAGAGAGTTATCATGGATTTTGTTGCAGGCTCGCTAAAGTCACGTTCGGGTCACGATGCCGTCTGGGTGATCACTGACCGACTGACTAACTCTGCACTTTCCTCCCTATCTGACTAACTAAGTCTCTGGACGCTTCGACGCGGGTATGAGCCTTCATGATTGTTTGTCCTCATGGCACTCCAGTCGGCGCTATTTCAGATCGAGATGCGTGTCTTACTTTGAGGTGCTTGCACAGCCTTTGGTAGGTTTTTGGCGCGAGCCTTCATTTAAGTATAGTGTTTCATTGCTGACAGACAGCCAGGCAAGAGGACGATTTAGACCTTGGAGGACATGCTAAGTGCCTGCGTGCTCGACTTGGGGCAGTTGGGTGAGTCACCACCCTTTAGGGGTTTGCCTGTGAGACGACTGCCAATCGAGCATCCAGATGATATTGAAAAAGGCACTCTATGGGCACAGTTTTATACCTCCCTTGTGTTGGGACGATTGGTACGCCTGTTGGAGGGGTCATAAGTTATTTAATTGACCTTGCGGTGCCGAGATGGTTCGTTTGTGCCTCTGCACCACCCAGAACTGTCGGAAGGGCTACGCAGGTCATCGTCACCAGGAGCCTACCTTCGGGGTTCGGCGACCATGTTATCATGAGGTGTCCCAGATTAAGGACATCCTCTGTTTCGATGTTCGGGGCGATCTGAGTCGGCCTTCCATCAGACCGGTTTTTGTCCTTGAGTGGGTTGGGGGAGGTGGCTGTCATGAAGCCTTGCCCCCGTAGCTGACTCATGCCCGTGACGTCACCCATGTCTCATAGCTGAGGCATTATGTCCATGATCCTGCTCATGTCATTCCGTTCGAGCCACTCACCCTTGAGCAAAATTTGTCGTACGTGGAGCAGTTGATCGAGACCATGGACCAATATGAGAAGAGGCTCCGCACCCAGACCGTTCCTTCGGTTAAAGTGCGTTGGTAGCACCAGTTTGGTGCCTAGACCACTCGGGAGCCAATGGACTCTATGGGTGACACTTCTACGTTCGGTCTTCCCTTTGGGTTTCCTTAAATTTCGAGGACTAAATTTTCTAGGGGGGGGGATGTTAGGCCTGTGTCATTTAGAGTCCTAATTTCGATCGAAGTCGCTAAAATTTTAGTTTTTAGATACCTGCAGGGGTTTGAGGACTCTGATTGAGATTCTAACTGCATATTATGGGTCCAGGTACCGTTTAGTTAAAATCCCAGTTGAAGAGGATTTTCATTTAATTTTCATTAAATTTTCATTTAAAATTATGATAATGTTTTTGGAATTATACAGTTTTGATTGGTATTTGGATTTGATTTTGTTAAAATCCAAGATGAAGAGGTAAAAATCCGATATTATCATGAGATGTTCAGTTTTGAGTTAGCTTCCATTCAAAAGTGGAATTGGATCAACTGGATTCGTGTATCAAAAGTTATGGGTATTTTTCGGAGTATACCCCAAGAATGAGAAATCTAGGCAGCAGCCCTGTTCGATGTTTAGCCTAGATTTCGGAATAGCTGAAGAGGTTATTTGATCTAGGTATATAGCTAAAAGTTGTTGATAATCTTCTTGGCTTTCCAATGACGTTAGAATCGTGCAATTCGTAGCTGTATTGAGGAAGTTGTGGCCGTTTAAGTGAAGGATGTTTGGTGTTTTTAGTCAGAGGACGGGTTGGTCTTTCCATCCCTCTTTGGCTATAAATACCCCCCCCCCCAAATGTTACGACTTGGGCTCTCTTTTGATCTGGTCTAGCCCCCTTTGTTGTGTGTTGTTTGGAGGAGAAGAAGAAGGTGGAGATGAAGGAGAAATGAAGGAATGATGGTGCACTTATGGTGTGAAAGAGGAAGGTGAGTTGTTGTTGTTGTTGTTGATTCTTTCACTTTCCCCATCTTTTGCTCTTCCCTCTCCTCTCTCATCAGCCCCCCATGTGTTTGATAAAATGCCAAGGTAAAGCCATGTAGAGAAGAGAAGCCAAAGTGGTGGTGGTAGTGGTAGTGGTAGTCGAGATGGTCGTGGGTGTGCTCGAGGGCCCCAACCTCTCCCCTTTCCCTCCCCCTCTTATGTTGGTGAGTTTTTCCTCTTCTTTCATTGGTTTTTATGGCTTTGGGGGTGTGTTGGGAAGTCATGCAAGCTAGATGATTGTGTTAGGATGTGTGAGGGGGACTGGGGAGGGGTGTTAGGTGGCTGGGTGCGCGTGCAATGCTGTCTGCGCGCGTGCGCGCGCAGGCAGGCGCTGGCGGGTACGCGCGGTACCGGGGGGGTGCTTGCGGGAGTCGCGCGAGAGTGCGCACAGGGGTGCGCGCGAGTGGGCACGTGTTTGCGCGCGGTGGGCACGGCGCGCGCGGTCTGGGCGCCCGAGGCTGCGCCTGGGGGCTCCCGGGGGTGCGTGCGGGGCTGCACGGGGTCCGATTTGGGCGTGCTAAGGGTCGGCACTCTCGAGTGGGTGTCTGGGGGGCTCTGGCACGCGTGCGTGCATGCATGCTTGCGTGCGTTCGAGCCTGTATGCGTGCTTGTCTAGTCTTAGGCATTCCTAATTGATTTTATGTGTTTGTATGTGGTTTTACTCACCCCTTTTAGTACCCTTACCTTGCAGACCTCGTCGGATGGGATGCGCGTCGATCCGGGTATCGGTGAGTGGTTTGATTCCAACCCTTCAGGGAGCGCTCGATGCATGTAGTCGTGCTTCACGCTTCCATGGGGCTTTATGGCATCCTAAATATGCTAGATATCATGCATGCTAGGTTGTATAGCTCGTATATTGTGTAGAAGCCCTATTCTACCTTATACTTGCATATGTATTGTATAGAATATGTCATGACTTAGGTAGTTTTGTTTGAAATACTACCCCTATTTATCAAGCATGTTTAATTGGGTTAACAATGGGGTACATGCATAATATTCATTTGATTTAGGACTTGAGGGTGTAGTATAGTTATTGCACCCATCTGTTGGGGCAAAACTATGACCAGGTCGAGAGAGGATGAGCCATTCCCTCTCTCTCGCCCTCCCTCTTTTCACGAACCGAGTGAGTAGATGTAGTTCCTACTTGACTCATGTTTGCTTGGAATTATTGGCATGTACCTATTTTTGCGCGGATCGCGCTTAACCCTCCCCATTGAGTTGGTGATACCCAACGCCTGCTTGAGTCATACTTGTGTGATTGAATGTTTATTATGCCCTTGTATGCATGTTTAAGTAAGATTTTCCGTGCATAGTTAATTGCATATTATATATATGCCTATTTAGCCATGAGCCTTGCCTAATGCATTTAGGCAAGTTTATGACCTCTTATTGTTATATTTGTGTCACTTTTTAGCCTATGGGTAACCGTTGGGTTATTTCTGGTCATTTTTGAATTTTTCATTTTTCGATCGGAGCCGCTAAAATTTTGGCTTTTAGCCAACTGCGTGAGCTTGAGTGCTCCGATTGGAAATCTGACTGCATATAATGGGTCCTGGTACTATTCTGTACTACCCATAAAAATTTCATTGAATTTCGGTAACGTTTGGAAAATTATGCAGTTCTGAATCGTATCCGGGTTTTCTTCGAAACTGATTCGTTAAGTGGAATTGTGTTGGGATATTTTGAGGTTATGATCACCCCTTGGTAACCTCACCCCCCCCCTTGCTTAGCCACTTAGATACCCTTGGTTATTTTATATGTGAGTGGGTGAGTATAGGTTAAGTGTACCCCCCTTATTTTCCCTTGTGTTCACCCCCCCCAAAGTGAGCATTTGAGCTCACATTCTCACTTACGACCTCTCTTTCCTCTCCCTCTCCAGCCCCCCTTTGTGTGTGTTTGTGTGAGTTCTAGTGAGAAAAACAAAGGGAAGAAGAAGATCAAGAAGAAGAGGAAGCACAAGAGGTAGGGTTTTGGTGTGGTTTCCATTGTTGTTGTTCTCTTTCTCTCAAGCTCCTCTCTTATCCCCCCTGGTTTCCCTGTTTTCCAGCAAAGGAGAGGCTGTGGAGAGGCTGAGGAGGTGGTGGTAGTGGTGGTGGTGGTGGTTGAGGTGGTTGCGGGTGCTCGGAGGGCACCGGATCTCCCCCTTTCACTCCCCCTCTCTTGGTAAGGTCTTTCCCCCTCTAAATTTCTGGTTTTCTGGGTTTGGGTAGGTGTTAGGGGATCTTGCACACCTTGTGCATGTGTTTGGGTGTGTTTGGGGGTGAGGGAGAGTGGGTTTGGGCTGCTGGGCGCGCGCGCGGGTCTGTCCGCGCGCGTGTGCGCGCAGGGGGACCCAGAGGGGTCTGTCGGGCGCGCAGCCGGGCTGTCGTCTGGGCGCGCGGGGGCGCGTTTGGGCGCGGTAGGGGGGGTTTTGGGCTCGCGGAGGCACGTGCGCGCGTGCGAGAACGTGCGTGCGTGTGCGGGGGCCACGCGTGTGGCTGCCCGAGGGCTCGGGTAGGTGTCGGGGCGCTCGGATATGCGTGCGTACGCGCGTACTCGCATGCGTGCGGGCCCGTATGCGTGCATATCTGAACCTTTGGCATTTTTAGTGAATTTTAAGTGCTTTTATGTAGTTGTACTCACAATTTTTGATGCCTTTGTTATGCAGATCTTGGTGAACGATCGCGCATCGACCCGGATTGCGGTGAGTGGGTCGATCCAGCCTAGTTGGGAGCCGTTCGATGCACGTAGACGTGCATTGGCCTCCCCTGGGGCACCATAACTGCATATTAATCTTATTTCGTGTTTATATGTTATTGCATGCTTTGCTAGATTGCATCCATGCCATATTAGGTATAATATGCTAAAGACTGTACATTCTAGTGCCATGTGTAGGAGCCCATACATGCCTAGATACCACGATCCATGTTAGCCTATCCTTGATCCATGCATGTTCGCATCTAGTTTAATTTAGATTAAACCTATATGAATATGCATAGGATAAGCATGCCTTGGGAAATATTATAACCTTGTTATTGTGTTATTAAAAGCCACCATGTTAAAGTCCTTAAATAAATTCTTCATAGTATAATTAATCCTTTCTTCCTACTCGGGATTAAGGGACCTTGGGAAGTCACCATTGAGACCCGGGCTAGGGTGGTCCGTGTTCCTTGTTTGGTTGTCGGGGTATCCTATGTCGGGACCCCAAGGTGCCCTCCCAAGGGGTTCTTTTCCCCGGAAGGGAACATCTTATACGTAGTATATTTATTTATACCTGTATGAGCCATGAATCTTGTCTAAATGAGTCTGGACAAGTGTATGACCTATTAGGGGGTCATACCATGGCATAGTCACTACAAATGAAATGTTTTCCCCGCATCTGAGTTATGCGCCCTGGAGGGAATTCATGAGAATTCGTTGCGCTTATCGGTTCCAAAGGGATCATATTCGTGAGTGTAGATCGATTTCTTTCCTTTGTTGGATCCGCGTAGGGACTCCTGGTTGAGACAGCCAGCCTGACAGAGGGCTCCCATCCGTAGGTGCTGCTGATTTGTGAGGATGTGCTGATCATGGGAGTATACCAGGTATGGGCTTCCCTGGATACGAGCTACTGGTGGACTAAAGGCGTAGAAACAATCTAAATTTCTTCCCAAGAGCCTATGCCACCCCGAGGAGGGGGTGAGGGTGAGGGTGTAGTTGATCGGCGTTGGTTCGATCTACCAATTGTGCAATTCCCCAAAGCCTAGGTCATCCTTGAGGAGGGTGAGGGTGAGGGGATTGCTCCCTAATGTCCTATGTCACCCTGTGGGGGTGAGGGTGCGGGAGTGGTGGGCTCGGGTTGATACTCGACCCACCAGCGTAAATAGTTAACTCCCTATGGTGGAATTTAATTTACTTGTAATGATTAATATGAGTTGTGTTGCATGGATTGTTCCATTCACTGAGCGTGTGGCTCACCCCTCGCATATGTTTTCCTTCAGTTGACACTGAGCCGGATCCGAGGGAGGAGCTCCCCTTGGCGCGGTACGAGTAGGAGACCCGTGTTCGCGTTGGATGTCTTGTGAGTGAGAGGCCATCAGCATCCCCCTTTTCCTTATATGTATTCTACTTGTGCTTGTGCACGGTATATGGATTGTGGATGTCTTTTGTTGTGTATATTGGCTCTCACAGGACAGTTGATTGTGTACTCTAGTCTGTATATATGTCTTTGAATTATAGACTTAGTCGTTGAGCTTCCACCTTCTTATATATTTGATGTCAGTTACTTGATTATTTCCTTATTGCCTTTGATATTGTTGAGTCCTTATTTGATCTCGTGTATGGATTGCTGATATCATTTATATATTTGCCACGTCTCGGGGATGGCCGCCCTGGGGCGTGGCACTTATGGGGCCAAACCATGGCATTGACACTTAGAATAAAATGTCTTCCCCGCATCTGAGTTATGCGCCGTGGAGGGAATTCATGAGAATTTGTTGCGCTTATCGGTGTTTGATAACCGATGATGACAGATCCACAGGGATCGTATTCGCGTGTGTCGAGTGTTCTTCCCTTCGTCGGCTCCGAGTAGAGACTGCCCGGTGTAGTATAGTCCGGCGGGGTGCTCCCAGATACTACTCATGACGCGTGTTTGTGTGCCCATACGGCCAAGGTAGCGGTCATGGGAGGCTACCCGGTAGAGGCCAGAACCCTGTGAGGTACTCCCAGGTACTATTCACGACGCTTGTTGGTGTGCCCATATAGCAGAGATAGTGGACGTGGGAGGCTACCAGGTAGTAAAGGCCACACCGGGAGAGACTACCGGATGATGAGCGGTGTAGAACAGTCGACCTCTTTCCCCAAGAGCCTATGTCACCCCGAGGAGGGGGTGAGGGTGAGGGTGTAGTGGTTCGGCGTTAGTTCGATCTACTAGTTTGTGCAATTTCCCAAAATCCTATGTCACCCGTCGGGGTGAGGGTGACGGTAGTGCTCCCGAAATCCTATGTCACCCGTCGGGGTGAGGGTGAGGGTGTTGGTGTGATTGTGGTGGGCTCGAGTTGATACTCGATCCACCAGCTTGTGTAGTTGGTTTTCTCATGGGGTTCGCGTTGCGAACATGTAATGGTTCCTCCCAATATCGTCGTATACCGGGGCCCCGACGTTGAAGCTGCCCTGACAGAGGACTCCCACTTGTAGGTACTCCCGATGCATTCGACGGATGTACTAATCATGAAAGTGTACCAGGTACATGACGGTGGGCCACCGAACGATATTGCGAGCGTGAATCGTTCTTCCCTTCGCCAAATCCGTGTTGATGCTTCCTAGGTACGAGCCGCCCTGGGTGGACCCCCACCTGTAGGTACCATCGACGCGCTCGACAGTGTACTGACCATGGCCGGCTCCAGGTAGAGGCTGCCCGGAGAGCGCTACCGAATGACGAACGTTGTAGAACAGCTAGTTTTGTCCATCAATTCCCTAGGCTCACCCCTGTGGGGGCTAGGGCGAGGCGGGGTATGGTCGCGCCACCGTGTGACCTTGTTACCCGTTAGGTTTCTACCCATGCTTTTCCTTTATAGGAATTAGCCTTATTATTGAATTGTTGTGTTGGTGTTTGGTTTCTGGCCACTCACTGAGCTTGTAGCTCACCCCTCACGTACTGTTTCTTTTACAGAGGCGTTGTTGGGCGTGGAGCTGGATTTGGAGCTTCCTTGTGGCGTGGTCTTGCGTGCGTGGAAGCGTCATGCCCGGCGGATTGGCGAGTGCGAGGCTGTCAGTAGTCCTAGAGTCTTGTGTATTTGAAATCGTGCGTGTTACACTTGTTTTATTTTATTAGCTGGACTTGGCTCTCACAAGACAGTGATTGTGTATTCGAGTCTGTAATAACATTTTTTTGATTTACAGATATATTGCGAACGTGGAGTACTATTTTCCTACATCATCATGCGTGGAAGCTACTCGGTGTTTGTTACCTGATAGCTATGACAATAGTACGTTAGGCCTACCTGTATTAAGCGTGTGCATGACCCATCTTTAAGATCATGTCATGTCACAATCAAGTGTGAGTGTTTAGCTTCTTTCCCCTGCATCCAAGTGACGCATCTGTGCGGGAATTCAATAAAATTCTGTATAGCAATGGTATTTGCTAGAGAATAATAGTTGATCTGTGAGGATCGTATTGCGAACATGAAGTGCTTCCTACCCATATCATCGTGCGTCTAAGCTACCCAACGTTGGAGCAACCCTGCGTGGTGCCCCCGTACCACCGGAAGGCCGCCAGGAAGAGGGCTACCTGGGAGAGGGCTACTGCATGATATTGCGAACGTGGAGTACTATTTCCCTACATCATCGTGCGTCGAAGCTACCCGGTGTTGAATCTGTCCTGCATTGTGCTACAATATCGTTAGGAATGCCCAGAGTATGATGTGACTACATATGAGGCTTAGAGTACCGACCACGGGTGATGTCGTATCGTCGGGAATGCCCAAAGTATGATGTGACTACATAAGAGGCTTAGAGTACCGACCACGGGTGATGCCGTATCGTCTGGAATGCCCAGAGTATGATGTGACTACCATACGAAGCTTAAGTACCGATCATGGGTAAATCCATATCGTTGGGAATGCCCAGAGTATGATGTGACTATCATACGAGGCTAGGAGTACCGACCACGGGTGATGCCGTATCGTCGGGAATGCCCAGAGTATGATGTCACTAACATACGAGACTTGAGTACTGACCATGGGTGAATCCGTAATCGTTGGGAATGCTTAGAGTATGATGTGACTACCATATGAGGCTCGAGTACTGACCACGGGTGATGTCGTATCATTGGGAATGCTCAGATTATGATGCCACTATCGTACGAGGCTTAAGTACTGACCATGGATGGCCGTTAGGATGAGGATTACCTGGGAGAGGGCTACCGGATGATGCGAGGGATTGGTATGTATTTATCTAGATGTGGAGAATCTTTGTAGCGTGGTATTAGTTTGTGTTACAACTCGTTAGTGTTAATGGATTAGTTGTTCCCCAAAAGTCTGTAATAATGTTTTTGATTTACAAACAATTATATTTTATGCTTCCACATTATTTTTTTTATTGCTTATCGCTTTCCTGTCTCCTTGTTATTTATGCGATTATTGTTTCATTATTATCAAGGGTCATTGTTGATCTCTTATGTATGAGTCACGGTATTGTAGGATTGTTATGGTTCCGGGAGGGCCGTTCTGGGGCATAACAGTTGTTTAGGTCAAAAAATGATGTCTGGGTCGAAATATGTTGTTTGGGTCTACAAAATGGGTTCTTCGTCGAAAAATGGTGTTTCGGTTAAAAAAATGGAGTCTCGGTAGGAAAAATTTGTGCGTGCTGAGAAAATATGTGTCATTTCAAAAATGATGTTTGGGACAAAAAAATGGAGTCTGTGTCGAGAATATTGTCTCGGTCGAAAAAAAGTTGTCTGGGTGAAAAATGGAGTGTAGGCTGAAAAAAATTTCCCAATACGAAAAAATGCTATCTAGGTCGAAAAAATGGTGTCTGAGTAAAAAAATGGAGTCTGGGACAAAATATTGTGTGTGGGTCGAAAATATGTTTTCTAGGTCAAAAAATGGTGTGAAAAATGTTGTCCATGTCGAAAAAAATGTTCTCTGCTTACAAAAATGATGTTTAGGTCGAAAAAACAGGGCTTGGTTCGAAAATATTGGTTGGGTTGAAAAAATGGAGTCTTAGTCGAAAATTCTGTATGGCTCGAAAAATGCAGTCTCTGTTGAAAAATGATGCCTGGGTCAAAAAAATGAGCGTCTTTGTCGAAAATATAATTTGTATCGAAAAATGGGGACTCGGTTGGAATAAATAGTGTGTGAGTCGTGAAAATGATGACGGCGTTACAAAATGTTGTCTGTTTCAAAAACATGGAGTATGGGACGAAAAACAGGGTGTGGGTCGAAAAATGTTGTCCGGGTCAAAATATTGTGTCTAGGCCGAAAAATGGGATCGAAGCTGAAGATATTTGGTCTGGGTGAAAAAAATGGCGTTCGGTTAAAAAATAGGAGTGTATCGAAAATACTGTACGGGTAAAAAAATAATTTCTAAAACGACAAAATCCTAAATGTTGTATAATACAAGAAAATGTGGTCCTGGTCAAGAAAATGGTATCTGAATAACAAAAAATGTTCTCTGGGTCGAAAAATGTTGTGTGGTTCGGTTATTTTCTGTCCAAAAATGGTGTCTTGTTCTTAATGTGGTGTGGCAGTCGAAAAGATTGTGCCTGGTTCAAAAGTTGGGGTATGGGTAGAAAAATGTCATCTCGGCCAAAAAATTATATCGGGGGTCGAAAAATGGTGCCTAGGTCAAAAAATGTGTTCTCTATCAAAAATATTGTCAATGTCAAAAATGTTATTTGCGCATGAGAATGGTGTCGAGGTCGAGAAAATACAGCCTCATCCGAAAATATTGGCTGGGTGGAAAAACTACATTCTCAGTCGAAAAATTTGTATGCGTCGAGAAATGCAGTCTCGGTTGAAAAACGATGCCTGGGCCTAAAAAATGAGAGTCCCTATCGAAAATATTGTTTGGATCGAAAATATGGAGTGGGGGTCGAAAATGATGCATGGGACAAAAAATGGAGCCCGGTTCGAAAAATGGGGTGCGTGTCGAAAAATGTTGTTTAGGTCAGAAATTGATTTCTGGGTTGAAATATTTTGTTTGGCTCTACAAAATGGGTTTTTGGACGAAAAACGGGGTGTGGATCGAAAAATGTTGTCCGGGTCAAAATATTGTGTCTAGGCCGAAAAATGGGATCGAAGCCGAAGAAATTTGTCTAGGTGAAAAAAAATTGGCGTTCGTCTAAAAAATAGGAGTCTATCGAAAATACTGTACGGGTCAAAAAATAATTTCTAAAACGACAAAATGCTAAATGTTGTATAATATGAGAAAATGCAGTCCACGTCAAGAAAATGGTATCTGAATAAAAAAAAATGGACTCTGGGTCAAAAAATGTTGTGCGGGTCGGTTTTTTCTGTCCATAAATGGTGTCTTGTTCGTAATGTGTTGTGGCGGTCGAAAAGATTGTAACTGGTTCAAAAATTGGTGTATGGGTGAAAAAATGTCATCTCAGTCGAAAAATTATATCAGGGGTCAAAAAATGGTGCCTGGGTAAAAAAAATGGGTTGTTTGTCAAAAATGTTGTCAATGCCGAAAAATGTTATCTGCGCATGAGAATCGTGTTCAGGTTGAGAAAACACTGCCTGATATGAAAATATTGGGTGGGTCGAAAACCTGCAGTCTCAGTCAAAAAAGTTGTGTGCGTCGAGAAAAACAGTCTTGATTGAAAAATGATACCTGGGCCTAAAAAATGAGAGTCTCTATCGAAAATATTGTTTGGATCGAAAATATGGAGTGTGGGTTAAAAATGATGTGTGGCTCAAAAAATGGAGCCCGGTTCCAAAAATGGGGTGCGTGTCGAAAAATGTTGTTTAGCTCAGAAAATGATGTCTAGGTCGAAATATGTTGTTTGGGTCTACAAAATGGGTTCTTCATCGAAAAATGGTGTCTGGGTTAAAAAATGGAGTCTCGGTAGGAAAAATGCGTGCGTGTTGAAAAAATGTGTCAATTCGAAAATGATGTTTTGGGCAAAAATATGGAGTCTGTGTCGAAAATATTGTCTCGGACGAAAAATAGTTGTCTGGGTAAAAAATGGAATCTAGCTTAAAAAAATTTACCCGATACGAAAAAATGATATCTAGGTCGAAAAAATGGTGTCTGAGTAAAAAAATGGAGTCTGGACAAAAAATTGTGTGGGTCGAAAAATGTTGTCTGGGTCAAAAATATGTTTTCTAGGTCAAAAATTGGTGTGAAAAATGTTGTCATTGTCGAAAAAATGTTATCTGCGTACAAGAATGGTTTTTTGGTCGAAAAAACAGGGCCGTGTTCGAAAATATTGATTGGGTCAAAAAAATGCAGTCTTAGTCGAAAATTCTGTATGGGTCGAAAGAAGGAGTCTCTGTTGAAAAATGATGCCTAGGTCGAAAAAATGAGAGTCTTTGTTGAAAATATAGTTTGGATTGAAAAATGGGGTCTCGGTTGGAATAAATGGTGTGTGAGTCAAGAAAATGATAACGGCGTTCCTAAGTGTTGTCTATTTAAAAAAAATTGAGTATGGGATGAAAAACGGGGCGTGGGTAGAAAAATGTTGTCCGGGTCAAAATATTGTGTCTAGGCCGAAAAATGGGATCGAAGCCGAAGAAATTTTGTCTAGGTGAAAAAAAAATGTCGTTCGGCTAAAAAATAGGAGTCTGTATCAAAAATACTGTACGTGTCAAAAATTGATTTCTAAAATGACAAAATGCTAAATGTTTTATAATACATGAAAATGCAGTCCACGTCAAGAAAATTGTATCTGAATTAAAAAAATGGACTCTAGGTCAAAAAATGTTGTGCGGGTCAGTTTTTTTCTGTCCAAAAATGGTGTCTTGTTCATAATGTGGTGAGGCGGTCGAAATGATTGTGCCTGGTTCAAAAACTGGGGTATGGGTAAAAAAATGTCAACTCGGCCAAAAAATTATATCAGGGGTCGAAAAATGGTGTCTGGGTCAAAAAAATGGGTTCTGTGTCAAAAATGTTGTCAATGTCGAAAAATGTTATCTGCGCATGAGAATGGTGTTCAGGTCGAGAAAATACTGCTTGATCTGAAAATATTGGCTAGGTGGAAAAACTGCAGTCTCAGTCGAAAAAGTTGTATGCGTCAAGAAATATAGTCTAAGTTGAAAAATGATGGCTGGGCGTGGGACATGGGTAAAAAAATAATGGTGTACAAGAATGGTGTTTAGGTCAAAAAAATAGGGCCTGGTTCAAAAATATTGGTTGGGTCGATAAAATGCAGTCTTAGTCAAAAATTCTCTATGGGTCAAAAAATGCAGTCTCAGTTGAAAATGATGCCTAGGTCAAAAAAATGAGCGTTTTTGTCGAAAATATGGTTTGGATCGAAAAATGGGGTCTCGGTTGGAATAAATGGTGTGTCAGTCGAGAAAATGATGACGGCGTTGCTAAATGTTGTCCGTTTAAAAAAAATGGAGTATCGGACCAAAATGGGGGTGTGGGTCGAAAAATGTTGTCTGGGTCTAAATATTGTGTCTAGGCCGAAAAGTGGGATCGAAGACGAAGATATTTTGTCTGGGTGAAAAAAATGGCGTTCGGCTAAAAAATAGGAGTATATATCAAAAATACTGTACGGGTCGAAAAATAATTTCCAAAACGACAAAATGTTAAATGTTGTATAATACGAGAAAATGCAGTCCACGTCAAGAAAATGGTATCTGAATAAAAAAAAAGACTATGGGTCAAAAAATGTTGTGCGGGTCGGTTTATTATGTCTAAAAATGGTGTCCTGTTCGTAATGTGGTGTGGCCGTCGAAAAGAGTGTGCCTGGTTCAAAAATTGCGGTATGGGTCAAAAAATGTCATCTCGGCCGAAAAATTATATCGGTGGTCGAAAAATGGTGCCTGGGTCAAAAAAATGGGTCCTCTGTCAAAAATGTTGTCAATGTCGAAAAATGTTATCTGCTAATGAGAATCGTGTTCAGGTCGAGAAAATACTGCCTGATCTGAAAATATTGGCTGGGTCAAAAAAATGTGGTCCGAGTAAAATAATGGAGTATGGGACAAAAAACTGTGTGGGGGTCGAAAAATGTTGTCTGGGTCGAAAATATGTTTTCTAGGTCGAAAAATAGTGTAAAAAATGTTGCCCATGTCGAAAAATATTATCTGCGTACAAGAATGGTGTTTAGGTAAAAAAAACAGGGCCTGGTACGAAAATATTGGTTGGGTCAAAAAAATGCAGTCTTAGTTTAAAATTCTATATGGGTCGAAAAATGCAGTCTCTGTTGAAAAATGATGCCTAGGTTGAAAAAATGAGCGTCTTTGTCAAAAATATTGTTTGGATCAAAAAATGGGGGCTCGGTTGGAATAAATGGTATGTTAGTCGAGAAAATGATGACGGCGTTGCTAAATGTTGTCTGTTTAAAAAAAATGGAGTATAGGTCGAAAAACGGGGTGTGGGTCGAAAAATGTTGTCCGGGTCAAATATTGTGTCTAGGCCAAAAATTGGGATCGAAGCCGAAGAAATTTTGTCTGGGTGAAAAAAAAATTGCGTTCGGCTAAAAAATAATTTCTAAAACGACAGAATGCTAAATTTTGTATAATGCCAGAAAATGCAGTCCACGTCAAGAAAATGGTATCTGAATAAAAAAAATGAACTATGGGTTGAAAAATGTTTTGTGGGACGGTTTATTGTGTCCAAAAATGGTGTCCTGTTCGTAATGTGGTGTGGCAGTTGAAAAGAGTGTTCCTGGTTCAAAAATTGCAGTATGGGTCGAAAAATGTCATCTCGGCCAAAAAATTAAATCAGGGGTCGAAAAATGGTGCCTTGGTCAAACAAATGGGTTCTTTGTCAAAAATGTTGTCAATGTCGAAAAAATGTTAACTGCGCATGAGAATCTTGTTCAGGTCGAGAAAATACTGCCTGATCTGAAAATATTGGTTGGGTCGAAAAACTGCAGTCTCAGTCAAAAAATTTGTATGCGTCGAGAAATGTTCTCTCGGTTGAAAAATGATGCCTGGGCCTAAAAAATGAGAGTCCGGTTTGGAAAATGGGGTGCGTGTCAAAAAATGTTGTTTAGGTCAGAAAATGATGTTGGGGACAAAAAAATGGAGTATGTGTCGAAAATATTGTCTCGGTCGAAAAGACGTTGTCTGGGTGAAAAATGGAGTCTAGGTTGAAAAATTTTACCCGATACAAAAAAATCCTATCTAGGTCGAAAAAAAGGTGTCTGAGTAAAAAAATGGAGTGTGGGACAAAAAATGGAGTCTGTGGGTCGATAAATGTTGTCTAGGTCAAAAATATGTTTTCTAGGTCGAAAAATGTTGTCCATGTCGAAAAAAAGTTAATGCGTACAATAATGGTGTTTAGGTTGAAATAACAGGGCCTGGTTCGAAAATATTGGTTGGGTCGAAAAATGCAGTCATGGTAAAAAATTCTGTATGGGTCGAAAAATGCAATCCCTGTTGAAAAATGATGCCTGGGTCGAAAAAATGAGCGACTTTGTCGAAAATATAATTTGGATCGAAAAATGGGGTCTCGGTTGGAATAAATGGTGTGTCAGTCGAGAAAATGATGACGGCTTTGCTAAATGTTGTCCGTTTGAAAAGGATGGAGTATGGGACGAAAAACGGGGTGTGGGCTGAAAAATGTTAGCTTCTGTACAAAAGTGGAATTAGATCATCTGGACTCATGTAGATAAAGTTATGGGTAATTTTCCGAATATACCTTGAGGATGAGAAAATCCTGGCAGCAGCTCTGTTCTTTCTTTAGTTCATATTTTGAAATAGCTGGAGTGGTTATTTGATCTGAGCATAAACATAAAAGTTGTAGATAATCCTCTTGGCTTTCCAACGGAGTTTGAATTGTTCAATTCGGAGCTATATTGAGGAAGTTATCGCTGTTCTAGTGATGATTGTCCAAGATTTCTGGTCGGGGACAGCCTGGTCATTTCGCCCCTTTTGGCTATTAAAAGCCCCAAACGTCTCTTCTCCCTCTCTCGACTCTCTCTCTCTGTTTTTCTCCTCTTATGCTCTCTGGTCCAGCCCTTTTTGGGTGTGTTTGAGCATGTGTTGAAGGGTGAAGTGGAGGAAGTTAAGGTAAGAGTGATTTTCTTGTATGCTTTGATTGTTGGTCTCTCTCCCTCCCTCTTTCAAGCTTCCCCTCTCACTCTTCCTCTCTATGGTTTCAGCCATCATGGGAGGTTGATATTTAAAGATGGAAGTGATGGTGAGTGAGAGGGAGGTGTGTGTATGTGTGTGTGCACTTGTGTTCTTCTCCATCTTCTTCGCCTCTCCAAGGCTGTGTAGGGGTGTTATGTAAGTGTTTGTGCTTATGCTCCAATGAAATATTAGTGTCTCTATGCAGTATTGTTGAATGTAGAGGGTGTTGTGGCTGCATATTTTAGGTGTGGTTGCTTTTTAAATTTATGGTGTGTGTTAGAGAGAGAGTGGGAGAAACTCATTTTCAAGGGAAAATAAAATGGAGAGCCAAAGAAGAGGAGAAAAGCTAATGCAGAGGAAGAGAAGAAGTGGAAGAGAGGGTGAAAGTGCATGTTCATGTGTGTGAGCCTATTTGATTAGCTTGGTCTCTCTCTCTTTTAAGCCCTCTTTTAATTTTCTCCCCTCTTGTGATCTGTCCAGCCAGCAAAGATGGGAAGGTTGTGTGTGTTTTTGCTTGTGAAATCCTCCTACTCCTCATCCAAGAGGTACTCTCTTCCCCTTTTCTTTATGCCAATGTATGTATTTGTGTTTATATTGGTGTGAGTGTGTGTGCAATTGAATGTGGGTGCTGTTGAGAGGGTGTTATGGGTAATTGCTATTGCACATGAGATGTTTGTGTTTATGCATTAATGGTGGTGGCTTGTGTTGTATTAAAGCAGATTTTCTGTCTTGTGAAGATCCTTATGAAATTAGTATCTAGAGGCATGTTATGAAGGTTATGTCTGCATGTGATTTCATCATCCATATGTCTAGATGCTATATATCAAATTTGGTGTCATTTGGTTACCTGTTTTGAAAGTTATAGCTTGATGTTCATGGCCTGTCCAGATTCGCGTAGAAATAGACCTGTTTCTGAAAATAATTTATTTCCGGCATTTCAAGATTAAATCAGGATTTGATGTCTTCACGGATTACGATTCCAACATTTCAGAGAATGTGCATGATTTATTTTGGAATTTGTAGATGAGTATTTGGTCCTGTGGAGATCAAACAACTAGGGGTAATTGCTGCAGATGTAGCAGTTTTTCTTGATTTCTTCAATAAGTTCATTTTCATGTTGTGTGCAATACTATGAGTTGGTGTCTTCATGAAGTAGGCTTATATATAGGTTCCAGGAAACTTCCTGTTTGATTTGATAATCATTGGTTGTGTTTTGCTGCTTTCGTTGGTGGAACTAGCAATGAATGGGTTTTTGGTGAGTGGTTCGATCCACCCCTTTTGGGAAGCGCTCGATGCATGTGATTGTGCATCGCGTACCCATGGGGTTCTATAGCTATACTCATTACATTAATGATTTTCAAATAATATTGCTATTATCACTTTGTAGCTTTTATATATATAGCATGGAATGTTGGGTATGATATGCTATAGGTGTCATTCGTGTTGGTAGATGCATAGTGTGGTTAATTCTTGAATGCTAGGTTCCTTGGACATGTGGTCTATGCACTCTTGTTGTGATAGGAACTCTCATGTGATAATTGTGTGTATGTTTAATTGTTTGTCCTTATCTATGACAGGTATATCTGTAATCTGTTGTTGTCAGGATCATACATGTTTTAGTGTGCAAATGTAGTAGCTATCTTGCCTACATCCGAGTGAGGCAACTCTATGGGAATTCATGAGAATTCATTATTGTATTAGTGTTTATTATCTGATAGCTATGATGATAGAATGTCGGGCCTATCTGTGTTTGACGCGTGCATGACCCGCCTTTAGGATCAGGTCTTATCATGATTGAGTGCAAGGACTTATTTCCCCGCGCCGAGCGATGCATCCGTGTGGGAATTCATAAGAATTCATTAGCAATGGTATTTGTTAGATGATAGTAGTTGACCCGGGAGGATCGTCTTGTGAGCATGGAGTACCCCCTCCCCATATCATCGTGCGTCGAAGCTACCCAGCGTTGGAGCTACCCTGGGTGGCTCCACCGTGCCACCGGAAGGCCGCCAGGGAGAGGGCTACCAGATGATATTGCGAATGTGGAGTACTGTTTCCCTACATTATCGTGCGTGGAAGCTACTCCGTGTTTGTTACCCGATAGCTATGACAATTGTCACGCCCCAGGGCGGCCGTCCCCAAGACGTGGCAATAATATAATATCATCTATCATAACCAAGAGGTCAACAATGACTCTAATAAATAATACACAAGGCTAATGAAGTAATGACAACTGATAACACAACTGAAAAGCGGAAGCATAAACTATCAATAAGTCAGTAAACCAAAAATATTATTATAGACTCGAATACACAATCACTGTCCTATGGGAGACAAGTCTAGCCAATAAAATACAAGTGCCGCACGCACGATTTACAAATACACAAGACTCTAGGATTGCTGACAGCCTCGCACTCGCCAATCCGCCGGACAGAACGCTTCCATGCACGCAAGACCACGCCATAGGGAAACTCCAACTCCACGCCCAACAACGCCCCTGTAAAAGAAACACTACACGAGGGGTGAGCTACAAGCTCAGTGAGTGGCTAGAAACCAAACACCATTTCAAGTGATTTAATGCTAAGGCAATTTCCTTTTCATGAAAATATGGGTGGAAACCCAATGAATAATAGGGCCACGTGGCGGCACAACCCACCTCACCCTCACTCCCGAAGGGAGACTCTTGGGACTCTTGGAGAGAGACCATACTGTTTGTCAAGGAGACACGGAATTATTGATCTACACAACACTATTGGATCATCTACATAGAGATAATTGCCCATCGATGTCTCTCAACATCGATACCAAACCGGACCCAACGACTATGGGAACGGACGAGCAAATGAAAGTGTTACGTAGCGACATGACTCAACACATTCCCCGCCCCTACCCCCGAAGGGGAGCTCCAGGGAGACCCAGGGAGAAACGACGGTTAATCATAACACCTTGTGTTATTGGTTAACAAGACACAATGAGTCCACCTGCTACGAGGTAGAGATATACTTTGATACCTCAAGCGTTAGGAGTAGCATACCCGGAGTATACTCGATGGGTATTTGGGTTACGTGATGACGTGACCACAACTCATCCTCACCCTACCCCCTCCCGTGCAGCCTCTACCTGTCGAAGGGGAGAATGACTTCAAGTTCGCAATATCACTTGGTAGCCCGCTCCCGTGCAGCCTCTACCTGTCGGCCTTCCACGATCAGTACATTCGTTAGATGTGTACCGCCGTACGCATCGGTAGCACCTACAAGTGGTGGCACCATACAAGACAGCTTCTATATTGGGTAGCTTCGACTCATGACGATGTCAGGAGGAAGCACCCTGCGTTCGCAATGCGAACCCTATGGGAAAGCCAACTACCTTTGGTACTTATATATATCGATGATATCGAATACTCTTGTATTCCCACATGGAGGCGTCACTCGGACGCGAGGACTATCTCTACACTCGTGTAGAAAAGCCAAGGGCATGACCCAATAGGCGGTTCATACACACGCCTAGCATGGGTAGACCCAACTTAAATGTCGTAGCTATCGGTTTAACAAAACTGATGCAACGATGAATTCTTCTAAAATCAACACGAATGCATCACTCGGATGCAAGGACGATTACATCGCTAGCGATTTAACTAATAGGGCACAACCTGACAGCGGGTCATACCCTCGCCTATTACAGATAGGCCAAATTAGTTAACATGCCCATATATATATAAGGAGAATCATAACGTAGCTATATCTGCCACATGCACGATAATATATTAAATAACTATAGGGGTACTCCCTAACATGGATTTACATCATAAACAACAAATCATACAACATGCATACATGGTATGGCCTACTTAAGCATGCTTATAAGCCCATTAATCATACAATCATACAAAAATATATCCTAACATTCGTTGGTTATCACCAACTTAAGAGGAAAGGGTAAAGCGCGATCTCGCGCACTAACAGGTGCATGCCAATATTCTCAAACTGTTAGACCTGTGTCATTTAGAGTCCTAATTTCGATCGGAGTCGCTAAAATTTTTGCTTTTTAGCCTACCAAGGGGGTTTGAGGACTCTGATTGAAACAAAACTGCATATTATGGGTCCTGGTATTGTTCAGTACTGCCCATAAAATTTTCATTTAATTCCGATAACGTTTTTGGAATTATGCAGTTTTGGATTTGGTATTCGGATTTGATTTTATTAAAATCCAAGATGAAGAGGCAAAAATCCGATATTATTACGAGATGTTCAGTTTTGATCTAGCTTCCATATAGAAGTGGAATTGGATCAACTGGATTCGTATATTAAAAGTTATGGGTATTTTTCCGAGTATACCCCGAAGTTAAAAAAATCCGGGCAGCAGCCCTGTAAGATGTTTAGCCTAGATTTCGGAATAGCTGGACGGGTTATTTGATCTAGGTGTAAACATTGAAGCTGTAGATAATATTCTTAGCTTTCCAATGCCACTGGAATCGTGCAATTTGGAGGTGTATTTAGGAAGTTATGGTCGTTTAAGTGAAGGCTGCGCAGAGATTTTAGTCCGATGACGACTTGGTCTTTCAGCCCGACCTTGCCTATTTAAACCCCCTAAATGTGCACGACTTTGGCCTAATTTTTCCCCTCTCTTTGTTCTGGTCAGCCCCTTTGTTGTGGGTGGTTTGGGTGGAGGTGATGGAGAAGAAGAAGTTGAAGAAGGTGAGTTGTTGTTGTTGAGGTTGTTGATGATCCTTTCCCTTTCCCCCTATCTTTGCTCTCTTCCTTCCCCTCTATAACCACCAGCCCCCCATGTGTTTGTTGATATGCCTAAGTGAAGAAGAAGAAGCAAGGGAAGCTAGATGGAGGTGGTGGTAGCGGTGGTGGCGGTCGAGGTGGCCAAGGGTGCGTTTGCGAGCCCCTACATCTTCCCCTACGCTCCCCCTCTCATTTGGGTGAGTTTTTCCCTCTTCTTTAATTGGTTTTATGGCTTTGGGGGTTGTTGGGAGGGCATGCATGGGTGGTTTTTGTGATTGGGTGCATGTGGGAGGCTTGGGAGAGGGCTGGGGAGTGCAGGGCGCGCGCGCTGGGCTATCCGCACGCGTGCGCGCGCATCCGCACGCGTGCGCGCGCAGGCGGCGCGGGATGGCGCTGGCGGGAGCGTACGCGCGGGGGGTCGCGCGGGGGCGCGCGTGCTGCGTGCGGGGATGCCCGGGGTTGCGCCCGGGGCTCCCCGGGGTGCGTGCGGGTGCTGCCCAGGGCCCGGTTTGGGCGGCTGAGGGTCGACACCTCTGGTGGGTGTCCGGGGGGCTCGGGCACGCGTGCGTGCGTGCATGCTTGCGTGTGTTCAAGCCCGTATGCGTGGATGTCCAATCTTAGGCATCCCTAATTGATTTTTTATATGTTTGTATGTGGTTTTACTCACCCCTTTTAATACTCTTAACTTGCAGATTTCGTCGGTTGGGATGCGCGACGATCCGGGTATCGGTGAGTGGTTTGATTCCAACCCTTCCGGGAGCGCTCGATGCACGTGGTAGTGCTTCGCGCTTCCATGGGGCTTTATTTGCACCCTAAATATGCTAGATATCATGCATGCTAGGTTGTATAGCTCGTATATTGTGTAGAACCCCCATTCTACCTTATATTTGCCTATGTATTGTATAGAATAAGGCATGACTTTTGTAATTTTGTTTGAAATACTACCCCTACTTATCAAGCACGTTTAATTTGGGTTAATAACGGGGTGTATGTGTAATATTCCTCTGATTTAGGACTCGAGGGTGTGGTATAGTTGTTGTACCCATCTAGTTGGAGCAAAACTATGACCCGTTTCAAGAGAGGATGAGGCTTTCCCTCTCTCTCGCCCTCCTCTTTTTTTTCGCGAGCTGAGTAAGTAGATGTAGTTCCTACTTGACTCAGGCTTTCTTAGAATTATTGGCATGCACCTGTTGTTGCGCAGATCGCGCTTAACCCTTCCCTCCTAGGTTGGTGTTATCCAACGTATATTAGGTTGTAATTTGTGTGTTTACCTGTTTGTTGCCATGTATGCGTGTTAAGTAAGCCACCCTTGAGTATTAATTGCCTAGCATGTATATGCTTATTGGGCCATGAGCCTTGTCTAATGAGATTAGACAAGTGTGTGACCTCTTATGGGGTCATACTATGGCTTGACACTTATAATAAAATGTCTTCCCCGCTTTCTAGTTATGCGCCATGGAGGGAATTCATGAGAATTCATTGTGTTTATCGGTGTTTGATAACCGATGATGGCGGATCCATAGGGATCGTATTCGCGGGTGTCGAGTAGAGACTGCCCGGCGTAGTAAAGTCCGGTGGAGCGCTCCCAGATACTACTCATGACGCGTGTTGGTGTGCCCATACGGCTGAGGTAGCAGTCTTGGGAGACTAGTCCGGTAGAGGCCTGAACCCTGTGTACAAGGTAGTAGAGGCCACACCGGGAGAGACTACCGGAAGACGAGTGGTGTAGAACAATCGACCTCTTCCCCAAGAGCGTATGTCACCCCGGGGAGGGGTGAGGGTGAGGGTGTAGTGGGTCGGTGTTGGTTCGATCTACCAGTTTGTGCAATTTCCCAAGATCCTATGTCACCCGTCGGAGTGAGGGTGAGGGTATTGCTCCCAAGATACTATGTCACCCGTCGGGGCGAGGGTGAGGGTGTTGGCGTGAGTGGGGTGGGCTCGAGTTGATACTCGACCCATCAGCTTGTGTAGATGGTTTCCCGTGGAGTTCGCGTTGCGAGCGTGTATTGGGTCCTCCCAATATCGTCGTATCGGGGCCCCGACATTGAAGCTGCTTGATCGAGACCATGGACCAATGTGAGAAGAGGCTCCACTTTTAGGTACTCCAGACCGTTCCTTCGGCGGATTTACTGATCATGGGAGTGTACCAGGTGAAGTAGCACCAGCTTAGTGTGGGCCGGACCACTCGGGACGCCAATGGACTCTATGCGAGCGTGACACTTCTATCGTTCGGTCTTCCCTTTCCCGGATCCGTTTTGATGCTTCCTAGGTAAATTTCGAGCCGACTAAATTTCCTAAGGGGGGGAGAATGTTAGACCTGTGTCATTTAGAGTCCTAATTTCGATCGGAGTCGCTAAAATTTTGATTTTTAGCTACCTTCTGGGGTTTAAGGACTCTGATTGAAGATATAACTGCATATTATGGGTCCTAGTACTGTTTAGTACTGCCCATAATATTTTCGTTTAATTCCGATAACGTTTTTGGAATTATGCAGTTTCGGATTGGGCATTCGGATTTGATTTTGTTAAAATCCAAGATGAAGAGATAAAAATCCGATATTTTTACGAGATGTTAAGTTTGGAGATAGCTTCCATATAGAAGTGGAATTGGATCAACTGGATTCGTATATTAAAAGTTATGGGTATTTTTCCATGTATACCCCGAAGTTGAGAAATCCAGGCTGCAGCCCTGTAAGATGTTTAGCCTAGATTTCGGAATAGCTGGAGGGGTTATTTGATCTAGGTGTAAACATGAAAGTTGTAGATAATCTTCTTAGCTTTCCAATGCCACTGGAATCGTGCAATTTGGAGCTGTATTGAGGAAGTTATGGCCGTTTAAGTGAAGGCTGCGCAGAGGTTTTAAGTCCGAGGACAGCTCGGTCTTTCACCCGACCTTTGCCTATTTAACCCCCCTAAACGAGCACGACTTCAGCTCTTCAGCTCGGTTTGGCCTCTCTTTTTCCCTCTTTTGGTGTGTATTTGGAGGAGGAGAAGGAGATGGAGCAAGAAGAAGTTGAAGCTTAAAGTGGAAGGGTTAGTGAAGGTGATTAAGGGTTTTGGACTTGTTGTTGTTGTTGTTGATGATTCTTTCTTCTCTTCCCCTCTCTAATCAGTCCCCCCCCCTAGGTGTTTGTTGAAATGCCCAAGTGAAGAAGAAGAAGGATGGGAAGCAAGATGGAGGTGGTGGAAGCGGTGGTGGCGGACGAGGTGGCCAAGGGTGCGCTTGCGAGCCCCTACACCTCCCCCTACGCTCCCCCTCTCATTTGGGTGAGTTTTCCCTCTTCTTTATTTGGTTTTCATGCTTGTATGGGTGCTTGGGAGGGCATGCATGGGTAGTGTTTGGGTTTGGGTGCATGTGGGGGACATGGGGGAGTGTTTTGGAGGCTGGGCGCGCGGGTCTGCACGCGCGAGCGCGCGCGCGGGCGCGCGCGGAGGTGTATCGCGCGGGTGAAGCGCGCGGGCGCGCGCGGGTACGCGCGCGGGTCGTGCGCGCTGGTGCGGGCGCGCGGGAGCGCTCGGTAGCGCGCGGTGGTGTGCGCGGGGGGGGGGGGGGGTCGCGCGAGGTGCGCGCGTCTGGGCGCGCTGCGCGCGGGGCGCGCGGCGTGCGCGCGCAGGGGTGCCCGGGGCTGCGCCCGGGGCTCCCCGAGGCCGGTTTGGCCGTGCTGAGGGTCGGCACCCTCGGGTGGGTGTCCGGGGGGCTCGGGCACGCGTGCGTGCGTGCATGCGTGCGTGCGTTCGAGCCCGTATGCGTGGATGTCTATGTCTTAGGCATCCCTAATTGGTTTTATATGTTTGTATATGATTTTACTCACCCTTTTGGTACCCTTGGCTTGCAGACCTCGTCGGTTGGGATGCGCGACGACTCGGGTATCGGTGAGTGGTTTGATTCCAACCCTTCCGGGAGCGCCCGATGCACGTAGTCGTGCTTCGCGCTTCCATGGGGCTTTAATTGCACCCTAATTATGCTAGATATCATGCATGCTAGGATGTATAGCTCGTATATTGTGTAGAACCCCTATTCTACCTTATACTTGCCTATGTATTGTATAGAATATGGCATGATTTAGGTATTTTGTTTGAAATACTACCCTTATTATCATTTGAACATATCAGGCATGTCTAAACTTGGGTTAATAACGGGTGTATGCGTAATATTCCTCTGATTTAGGACTCGAGGGTGTGGTATAGTTGTTGCACCCATCTGTTGGGGCAAAACTATGACCAGCTCGAGAGAGGATGAGGCATTCCCTCTCCCTCGCCCTCCTTCTCTTCGCGAACCGAGTGAGTAGATGTAGTTCCTACTTGACTCGGGTTTGCTTGGAATTATTGGCATGCACCTGTTGTTGCGCAGATCGCGCTTAACCCTTCCCTTCTAGGTTGGTTTTATCCAACGTATATAGGTTGTAATTTGTGTGTGTTTATCTGTTTGATGCCATGTATGCATGTTAAGTAGGTCATCGTTGGGTAGTTAATTGCATATATATATATATATGCCGATATGGCCATGATTCTTGTCTAATGTGTTAGACAAGTGTATGACCTCTTGTGGGGTCATACCATGGTTTTGACACTTATAATTAAATGTCTTCCCCGCATCTGAGTTATGCGCCCTGGAGGGAATTCATGAGAATTCGTTGCGCTTAATCGGTGTTTGATGACCGATGACGACGGATCCAAGAGGATCGTATTCGCGAGCGTAGATTGTTTTTCCCCTTCGTTGGATCCGTGTAGGAACTTCCCGGCGTTGGAAACGCTGTCCTGGCACCGGGCTCCCATTCGTGGGAGTATGTCAGGTAGAGGCTACCCGGGGAAAGGGCTACCGGTGGACCAAGGGCTTAGAACAATCGACCTCTTCCCCAAGATCCTATGTCACCCGTCGGGGTGAGGGTGAGGGTGTTGGCGTGAGTAGGTGGGGTCGCGTTGATACTCGACCCGTCAGTTTGTATAGATGGTTTTCCCGTGGGGTTTGCGCTGCGAGCATGAGTTATCGTTTTTCCCCTTCGTTGGATCCGTGTAGGAACTTCTCGGCGTACCATTGCTGTCTTGGCACCGGGCTCCCATCTGTAGGTACCATCGCTGTGGTCGACAGTGTACTGATCGTGGGAGTATGTCAGGCAGAGGCTACCCGGGGAAAGGGCTACCGGTGGACCAAGGGCTTAGAAACGATCTAGTCTCTTCCCAAGAGACTGGGTCACCCCTTTTGGGGTGAAGGTGAGGGATTGGTACAGTTACTTCCGACAACCTAGGTCACCCTTCGGAGGTGAGGGTGTTGGTGTGAGTGTTGTGGGCTCGAGTTGATACTTGACCCACCAGCTTGAGTGATTGGCTTTCCATAGGGTTCGCGCTGCGAACAAGTAGTGTTTCCTCCCAATATCATCGTATACCGGGGTCCCGACGTAGAAGCTGCCCTGACAGAGGACTCCCACTTGTAGGTACTCCCGATGCGTTCGGCAGATGTACTGATCAGGGGAGTGTACCAGGTGAGGCTACACGAGGGTGGACCACCGGACGATGTTGCAAGCCTGAATTATCGTTCTCCTCTTCGCCGGATCCGTGTGGATGCTTCCTAGGTACGAGCCGCCCTGGGTGGACCCCCACCTGTAAGTACCATCGATGCGCTCGACAGTGTACTGACCGTGGCCGGCTCCAGGTAGAGGCTGCCTGGGAGAGCGCTACCGGATGACGAACAGTGTAGAATAGCAAGTTGTCCTTCGAGTCCCTAGACTCACCCCTGTGGGGGCTAGGGCAAGGGCAGGGTAGGGTCGCACCGCCGTGTGACCTTGTTAACCGTTGGGTTTCTACCCATGGTTTCCTTGATAGGTGATTGCCTTAGGATCGAATGTTGTGTTGGTGTTTGGTTTCTGACCACTCACTGAGCTTGTAGCTCACCCCTCGCTTATGTTTTTCCCCAGTTGACGCTGAGTCGGATCCAAGAGAAGAGCTCCCCTGGCGCCATCCGAGTAGGAGACCTGCGTTCGCGTTGGATGTCTTGCGAGTCGGAGGCTATCAGCATTCCCTTTTCATTGTATGTATTATACTTGTGCTTGTGCACGGTATGTAGACTGTTGATGTCAGTTATTGTATATATTGGCTCTCACAGGACTGTTGATTGTGTACTCTAGTCTGTAATATGTCTTTGAATTACAGACTTAGTCATTTGAGCTTCCGCTTTTTGTATATATTTGATGTCAGTTACTTGTGTATTGCCTTTTCTATTGTGGAGTATTTATTTGACCTCGTGTATGGATTACTGATATCATTTATATATTTGCCACGTCTCGGGGACGGCCGCCCTGGGGCGTGACAAAAGTTGGTATCAGAGCCATGTCCTGTCAGAGCCAATTGTTTTCTTTGAGATGAGTCCTAGGATTTCGAGACGAGTATTCTGATCCTAGTGCTGGTTCCTTAGTTGCTGATATGCCTCCTCGGAGACGGGCGCGTGGACGTGGTCACCCTTGGGCTTCGGAGGTTTTCGAACCTACCGGAGGCGAGGAGTCTACTTGAGAGTTCTCGGCTGTTGGGCCAGGACTTGCGCGGGATGCCTCCAGCGTTGGCGCGAGCTAACGCTGAGATGGAAGATCTTCTGGACACTCAGACTAGAGCACTGGAGGCATAGACTGGAGCGTTGGCTGAGCAGGCGCGAGAGATCCGGGAGCTGCGGGCGGCCCGCGTGCGATCCCGTAGATACCCTTAGCGGTAGGTCCACTAGTGGTGCCAGAGATACCCCATGTACCGGTTGGAGACCGTAGTCTCCTCCGTTCTGTTTATCAGGGGTATACCATAGAGTTTGCGTGCGGCACCAGTTTCAAGCGTTGAGGATGTGGTGTAGTATTCATTAAGGGGTGATGTCTTCTTCTAGCCTTCCTACTCAGGATAAGGGGCCTTGCAGGGTCAGCGTTGAGACCCGGGTTAGGGTACTCCGTGTTCCTTGTTTGGTTGTCGGGATATCCTATATCGGGACCTCATGAGGCCCTCCCGAGGTTCTTTTCCCAGTCAAGGAATACCTTTGAAGCATCAATTGATGTTTGATTTTTCCTCACTTGGGAGGTGCGATAGCGGGTGGTGATGCATATGATCGGGATTGGGTGCATCCTATTGCAGCTTGGTGGGCGATCGCTTATGGACTAGGGTTCCATAGCCATATTGGAGTCGCTTCGATATATCATCGTGCATAGTAGCTACCCGGTAGAGGCAGAGTCCTGTGAGGTGCCCCTAGGACTATCCACGACGCTTGTTGGTGTGCCCATATAGCAGAGATAGGGACTAGGAGGCTATCAGGTAGTGGCCACACCGGGAGAGTGCTACTGATGACGTCGAGAGCTTGGACTCCCCGTGATGAATCTGCCCATTGAGTGCATGATGCTGGAGTTCCAACGGTTATAGTTGGGCGACCTGTAGGTGGCGGCATGTGAAGCACAGTTTGAGGTACTGTCGCGCCTTGCCCCCACATGGGTCGTAAATGAGGAGACGTGACGCTAAGCATTCGTGATGGGACTCAACCGCCATATCAGGTAGATGACGTCGCTTAGGTGTTGTCGGGAATCGACGACCTCCTATTGCGTGTCTTGCAGATTAAGTGCGGTCGAGCGGCTTACCCAGTGTGTAAGGGTCATCATGAGCGTCAGCCTTGCTCGAGGAGCAGATTTGGACTTAATCGTCCCAGGAATTATTTTGATCTCCCCATAGGGGTTGAAGATCAAGTACCTCTTGCCGTGAATTGATGATCTGTTTTGACCAGCTTTGGGAGCTAGCGTCTTTCTGTTGATCGATCTTCGCGCAAGGTACCCTATTTGGAGATCCGGGAGTTGGGCATTCTTTAGTTGGCCTTTCGTGACCGTTTCGGGCACTACGAATTTTGGGTACTGCCGTCGGGGTAGACGAATACGCCAGATGCCTACAATGATCTCAAATATGTTATTGGCCTCCGTGGGCTGTTCTGAGGTAGCCTTCGTTGAGGATGTTGGTTGGCATGCCCTCAGGCGAAGTTGTTGATCGTCGCATTGGAGTGCGTTCGTCCATCAAGATTCCTCAGTGGACGTGGGAGTGAGTTATCATGGATTTCGTGTGGGCTCGCTAAAGTCACGTCTGGGTCATGTGCTGTCTGAGTGATCACTGACCGACTGACTAGGTCCGCACTTTCCTCCCTATCCAGCTGATTGAGTCTCTGGACGTTTCGACGCGTGTTTGAGCCTTCGCGATTGTTCGTCTTCATGGCACTCCGGTCGGTGCTATTTCGAGCTGAGACGCGTGGGTTACTTCGAGGTTCTGGCGCAGCCTTTGGCAGGCTTTTCGCGCGAGCCTCCCTTTTAAGTACCGCGTTTCGATACCGACGGACAGCCAGGCAAGAGGACGATTTAGGCCTTGGAGGACATGCTATTTGCCTGCGTGCTCGACTTGGGGCAGTTGGTTGAGGCACCACCCTTTGGGTAAGGGTCTGCCTGTGAGACGACTACCATTCGAGCGCCCAGATGAAATGGAAAAAGGGGCACTCTACGGGCGCAGATTTACACCTCCCCTGTGCTGGGAAGGTTGTAGAGCGCCTGTTGGAAGGGCCATAAGTCATTTTATTGACCTTGCGGTGGCCGAGATGGTTCGTGCGTGCCTCTGCACCACCTAGAACTGTTGGAAGGGCTACGCAGGTCATTGTCGCCAGGAGCCTACCTTCGGGTAGGGCGACCATGTGGCTTGAGGTGTCCCGGTTTAAGGGCATCCTCTGTTTCGACGTTCGGGGCGTGTTGAGTCGGCCTTCCATCGGACCGGTTTTCGTCCTTGAGTGGATTAGGGGAGGTGGCTGTCATGAAAGCCTTGCCCCCGTGGCTGACTCGTGCCTGTGACGTCATCCAATGTCTCATGGCTGAGACATTATGTCCGCGATCCTACTCATGTCATTCCGTTCGAGCCGCTCATCCTCGAGCAGGATTTGTCGTTCGGGGAGCAGTTGATCGAGACCATGGACCAATGTGAGAAGAGGCTCCGTACCCAGACCGTTCCTTCGGTTAAGTGCGTGGTAGCACCAGTTTGGTGTCCGGACCACTCGGGAGCCAAGGGACTCTATGGGCGACACTTCTACGTTCGGTCTTCCCTTTGGGTTTCCTTAAATTTCGAGGACTAAATTTCCTAAGGGGGGGAGAATGTTAGACCTGTGTCATTTAGAGTCCTAATTTCGATCGGAGTCGCTAAAATTTTGATTTTTAGCTACCTTCTGGGGTTTAAGGACTCTGATTGAAGATATAACTGCATATTATGGGTCCTGGTACTGTTTAGTACTGCCCATAAATTTTCGTTTAATTCCGATAACGTTTTTGGAATTATGCAGTTTTGGATTGGGCATTCGGATTTGATTTTGTTAAAATCCAAGATGAAGAGATAAAAATCCGATATTTTACGAGATGTTAAGTTTGGAGATAGCTTCCATATAGAAGTGGAATTGGATCAACTGGATTCGTATATTAAAAGTTATGGGTATTTTTCCATGTATACCCCGAAGTTGAGAAATCCAGGCTGCAGCCCTGTAAGATGTTTAGCCTAGATTTCGGAATAGCTGGAGGGGTTATTTGATCTAGGTGTAAACATGAAAGTTGTAGATAATCTTCTTAGCTTTCCAATGCCACTGGAATCGTGCAATTTGGAGCTGTATTGAGGAAGTTATGGCCGTTTAAGTGAAGGCTGCGCAGAGGTTTTAAGTCCGAGGACAGCTCGGTCTTTCACCCGACCTTTGCCTATTTAACCCCCCTAAACGAGCACGACTTCAGCTCTTCAGCTCGGTTTGGCCTCTCTTTTTCCCTCTTTTGGTGTGTATTTGGAGGAGGAGAAGGAGATGGAGCAAGAAGAAGTTGAAGCTTAAAGTGGAAGGGTTAGTGAAGGTGATTAAGGGTTTTGGACTTGTTGTTGTTGTTGTTGATGATTCTTTCTTCTCTTCCCCTCTCTAATCAGTCCCCCCCCCTAGGTGTTTGTTGAAATGCCCAAGTGAAGAAGAAGAAGGATGGGAAGCAAGATGGAGGTGGTGGAAGCGGTGGTGGCGGACGAGGTGGCCAAGGGTGCGCTTGCGAGCCCCTACACCTCCCCCTACGCTCCCCCTCTCATTTGGGTGAGTTTTCCCTCTTCTTTATTTGGTTTTCATGCTTGTATGGGTGCTTGGGAGGGCATGCATGGGTAGTGTTTGGGTTTGGGTGCATGTGGGGGACATGGGGGAGTGTTTTGGAGGCTGGGCGCGCGGGTCTGCACGCTCGAGCGCGCGCGCGGGCGCGCGCGGAGGTGTATCGCGCGGGTGAAGCGCGCGGGCGCGCGCGGGTACGCGCGCGGGTCGTGCGCGCTGGTGCGGGCGCGCGGGAGCGCTCGGTAGCGCGCGGTGGTGTGCGCGGGGGGGGGGGGGGTCGCGCGAGGTGCGCGCGTCTGGGCGCGCTGCGCGCGGGGCGCGCGGCGTGCGCGCGCAGGGGTGCCCGGGGCTGCGCCCGGGGCTCCCCGAGGCCGGTTTGGCCGTGCTGAGGGTCGGCACCCTCGGGTGGGTGTCCGGGGGGCTCGGGCACGCGTGCGTGCGTGCATGCGTGCGTGCGTTCGAGCCCGTATGCGTGGATGTCTATGTCTTAGGCATCCCTAATTGGTTTTATATGTTTGTATATGATTTTACTCACCCTTTTGGTACCCTTGGCTTGCAGACCTCGTCGGTTGGGATGCGCGACGACTCGGGTATCGGTGAGTGGTTTGATTCCAACCCTTCCGGGAGCGCCCGATGCACGTAGTCGTGCTTCGCGCTTCCATGGGGCTTTAATTGCACCCTAATTATGCTAGATATCATGCATGCTAGGATGTATAGCTCGTATATTGTGTAGAACCCCTATTCTACCTTATACTTGCCTATGTATTGTATAGAATATGGCATGATTTAGGTATTTTGTTTGAAATACTACCCTTATTATCATTTGAACATATCAGGCATGTCTAAACTTGGGTTAATAACGGGTGTATGCGTAATATTCCTCTGATTTAGGACTCGAGGGTGTGGTATAGTTGTTGCACCCATCTGTTGGGGCAAAACTATGACCAGCTCGAGAGAGGATGAGGCATTCCCTCTCCCTCGCCCTCCTTCTCTTCACGAACCGAGTGAGTAGATGTAGTTCCTACTTGACTCGGGTTTGCTTGGAATTATTGGCATGCACCTGTTGTTGCGCAGATCGCGCTTAACCCTTCCCTTCTAGGTTGGTTTTATCCAACGTATATTAGGTTGTAATTTGTGTGTGTTTATCTGTTTGATGCCATGTATGCATGCTTCAGTAGATCATCGTTGGGTAGTTAATTGCATATATATATATATATATGCCGATATGGCCATGATTCTTGTCTAATGTGTTAGACAAGTGTATGACCTCTTGTGGGGTCATACCATGGTTTTGACACTTATAATTAAATGTCTTCCCCGCATCTGAGTTATGCGCCCTGGAGGGAATTCATGAGAATTCGTTGCGCTTAATCGGTGTTTGATGACCGATGACGACGGATCCAAGAGGATCGTATTCGCGAGCGTAGATTGTTTTTCCCCTTCGTTGGATCCGTGTAGGAACTTCCCGGCGTTGGAAACGCTGTCCTGGCACCGGGCTCCCATGCGTGGGAGTATGTCAGGTAGAGGCTACCCGGGGAAAGGGCTACCGGTGGACCAAGGGCTTAGAACAATCGACCTCTTCCCCAAGATCCTATGTCACCCGTCGGGGTGAGGGTGAGGGTGTTGGCGTGAGTAAGGTGGGGTCGCGTTGATACTCGACCCGTCAGTTTGTATAGATGGTTTTCCCGTGGGGTTTGCGCTGCGAGCATGAGTTATCGTTTTTCCCCTTCGTTGGATCCGTGTAGGAACTTCTCGGCGTACCATTGCTGTCTTGGCACCGGGCTCCCATCTGTAGGTACCATCGCTGTGGTCGACAGTGTACTGATCGTGGGAGTATGTCAGGCAGAGGCTACCCGGGGAAAGGGCTACCGGTGGACCAAGGGCTTAGAAACGATCTAGTCTCTTCCCAAGAGACTGGGTCACCCCTTTTGGGGTGGAGGTGAGGGATTGGTACAGTTACTTCCGACAACCTAGGTCACCCTTCGGAGGTGAGGGTGTTGGTGTGAGTGTTGTGGGCTCGAGTTGATACTTGACCCACCAGCTTGAGTGATTGGCTTTCCATAGGGTTCACGCTGCGAACAAGTAGTGTTTCCTCCCAATATCATCGTATACCGGGGTCCCGACGTAGAAGCTGCCCTGACAGAGGACTCCCACTTGTAGGTACTCCTGATGCGTTCGGCAGATGTACTGATCAGGGGAGTGTACCAGGTGAGGCTACACGAGGGTGGACCACCGGACGATGTTGCAAGCCTGAATTATCGTTCTCCTCTTCGCCGGATCCGTGTGGATGCTTCCTAGGTACGAGCCGCCCTGGGTGGACCCCCACCTGTAAGTACCATCGATGCGCTCGACAGTGTGCTGACCGTGGCCGGCTCCAGGTAGAGGCTGCCTGGGAGAGCGCTACCGGATGACGAACAGTGTAGAATAGCAAGTTGTCCTTCGAGTCCCTAGACTCACCCCTGTGGGGGCTAGGGCAAGGGCAGGGTAGGGTCGCACCGCCGTGTGACCTTGTTAACCGTTGGGTTTCTACCCATGGTTTCCTTGATAGGTGATTGCCTTAGGATCGAATGTTGTGTTGGTGTTTGGTTTCTGACCACTCACTGAGCTTGTAGCTCACCCCTCGCTTATGTTTTTCCCCAGTTGACGCTGAGTCGGATCCAAGAGAAGAGCTCCCCTGGCGCCATCCGAGTAGGAGACCTGCGTTCGCGTTGGATGTCTTGCGAGTCGGAGGCTATCAGCATTCCCTTTTCATTGTATGTATTATACTTGTGCTTGTGCACGGTATGTAGACTGTTGATGTCAGTTATTGTATCTATTGGCTCTCACAGGACTGTTGATTGTGTACTCTAGTCTGTAATATGTCTTTGAATTACAGACTTAGTCATTTGAGCTTCCGCTTTTTGTATATATTTGATGTCAGTTACTTGTGTATTGCCTTTTCTATTGTGGCGTATTTATTTGACCTCGTGTATGGATTACTGATATCATTTATATATTTGCCACGTCTCGGGGACGGCCGCCCTGGGGCGTGACAGGTGGACCCCCACCTATAGGTACTATCGACGCTGTCGACAGTGTACTGACCGTGGCCGGCTCCAGGTAGAGGCTGCCCGGGAGAGCGCTACCGGATGACGAACGGTGTAGAACAGCAAGTTTTGTCCTTCAAGTCCCTAGACTCATCCCTGTGAGGGCTAGGGCGAGGGCGGGGTATGGTCGCACCACCGTGTGACCTTGCTAATCATTGGGTTTCTACCCATGGCTTTCCTTGATAGGAGATTGCCTTTGTATCGAATGATTATGTTGGTGTTTGGTTTCTGACCACTCACTGAGCTTGTAGCTCACCCCTCGCTTATGTTTTTCTCCAGTTGACGCTGAGTCGGATCCAAGAGAAGAGCTCCCCTGGCGCCGTACGAGTAGGAGACCCGTGTTCGCGTTGGATGTCTTGCGAGTGAGAGGCCATCAACATTCCCTTTTCCTTGTATGTATTATACTTGTGCTTGTGCACGGTATGTAGGCTGTTGATGTCTGTTGTTGTATATATTGGCGGCTGAGCCTAATCGACCGCTTAGACGGGCCTAATCGAGGTAGGATCTTGAACGAGGCCGATGGGACGAGCCTTGAATCGAGGAGACCGAGGATACCGGCGCAGATCGACGACGAGGAGACGTCGTCGGAGTTGCCGCGGGACTCCTCCATCTCGATCGAGGAGACGAAGAGCTGCTCGGACGAGGCAGAGTCACGAACTCTCCATGAATTCCACCATCTCCTCGTATTGCTCTGCCTGCTCCGCCGGCTTCACCATGTTTTTGAGTTTTGTTTGCCTTTTTTTTTTGGTAGGGATGACTTTAACTGAGGAGCTGACAGACTTAATTGAGGAGCTGACAGAGGACTTGATTGATTGGGCTGTGATTGTTTTTACTTTTTCTTTTTTTTAAAGAGTGGGGATTTTTATAAAATAAAAAATATGGAAGCACTTGAGTGCTTAGATGTGAACAACCATAACTTTTTATTCACGTAAGATAAACGTGAGAGTGTAGGGGTTGTAATTTATGTCTACAATTTTTTTTTTAGTTTTAATTCTGACTTTGTTATGTTTAATTAGGATCTTTGAATTTCTATAATTTCACTTAAAATGTCAAATTTATTTAAATCTATGTTTGAACTTATACTGAATGTATTTAAGATATTCGGATGATGATAGTAAAGGATGATGGGTATGAGAGTAGATCACTCTATGCTCTCACACATTTATATACACGTGCATATATATATATATTATTTTGTACTATTAAAATAGTAGCCGATTAATCCCCGATTAATCCCCGCCTAGCCGATTAATCTCTAGTCCCCTCTCAACCGCCCGACTAGCGCCTAGCGCTTTTCAGAACAATGCCTAAGGCATGCATATTCTATACATCCATAAACGAATTCAAAAATACATGCCCGAAACACAAGGGGCACATGAAAACGCAATTATTCAAACATGAATACATACTTATGCAAGTATAGGGTAGAATAGGGGGTTCTACACAATATACGAGCTATACAACCTAGCATGTATGATATCTAGCATATTTAAGGTGCAAATAAAGCCCCATGGAAGCGCGAAGCACGACTGCGTGCATCGAGCGCTCTAGGAAGGGTTGGAATCAGACCACTCACCGATACCCGGTTCGATGCACGTCGAGTGGCAGCACGCGAGCAGGGCAAGCGGGGCAGCATGCACGTGGAACAACACCCATGTGGGGCAGGCAGGACAGCACGCACACAAGACAACACGCACGTGTTGATACCCCAATTTTGACCGTCCAGAAAGAGAGAAATACTTCAAGTAACACCCGGAAATATCCCGCATTTGGACATCTAGTAGAGAACCGAAGTTCAGGAAACCGAAAACCCTAACCCGAGCCCTAACCGGAAACCCTAACCCTAGCCCTAACCTAAACCGAAAACCCTAACCCTAGCCCTAACCTAAACCAGAAAACCAAAACCCTAACCCTAGCCCTATCCTAAACCGGAAACCCTAACCCTAGCCCTAACATAAACTAGAAAACCAAAACCCTAACCCTAGCCTTAACCTAAACCCAAACCCTAACCCTAGCCCTAACCTAAACCGGAAACCCAAAACCCTAACCCTAGCCTTAACCTAAACCCAAACCCTAACCCAGAAACCCCAGACCCTGCCCCAAACCAGAACCCCACCTAAGAAAAACCCAAAAACCCTGAGTCCCTGGCAAGGGGCGGCTAGACCTAACTAGCCGCCCAATACCAGGCGGCTAGTTAGCACTAGCCGCCTCCCTGGCCGACTTTGGACTAGTCCCCCGGATGGGACATAAAGCAGTATTAAATGCTGATTATTACAGCGGGTGATGACCTTTAGCCACCCTATCTTGGCCGGATCAACCCAAGTAACCGACCCAAGCCACCGCTTGTCAGAGATGGGACGTTTGGTAGGTCATGATAGGGGCGGCTACCAGGAAGTAGCCGCCCCATCCTGGGCGGCTAGTTACCACTAGCCGCCCTTCACCTGGGCCTGACAGAAGAACCAGAGAATTAATGAGCGGCCTAATCGCATACACTATTAAGCCAAGCCACTCCATTACACCCTGGATATTTCCCTGCCTCTCTTTTACTATAAATAGAGGGGGTCCCAAGCCTAAATCCAACATCCACAATCCAATAGACAATTGACATTTCCAATTTACAAATCCCAACCTACTTCCCTTCCCCCACTAGAAATCCCAAGAGAGAGAGAAAGAGAGCCCCCTTTTCGTGAGAGAAAAATCCATTCCCTTCACAAAAACACCCGGGCTAAACCTAGCTTAGCCTCTGTCCAAGAGCAAACCCATTTCCTACCAAAGTTCTGCCCAAACCAGACTAGGCCCCGGACGGCTAAACCCTAGTAGCCGCCCCATACCCGACAGCTGGATCACACTAGCCGCCCCCTATCCACACCCCACTTGCACCCCTATGTTCCAAGACTCCTTTAGTCAAGCCCCGGAAGCAGAATAGGATTATTAGTTTTTCACCTCTGTGTACAGTATATCCATGTCTCAGAGCGGAGACCCCACAAACTCCCCACGTAGGCGATCAAATCCAGCCCAACCTTTTCCTGCTTTTAGAAAAAGTAGGTGGCGATCACACAAACCCTGGAATCCTCTTGAGCCGCTGTCGGGCGCCTCAACCAAGGAACGACACCCTCACCCTTCCAAGAAGACAATCCGACCGAGCCCACCAGGGCACGCATCCGATCCGAATCCATGAAGAACCCCCACACACGCACGCACACCCGCGCACCGCCGGGGGGTACTCCCTAACATGGATTTACATCATAAACGACAAATCATACAACATGCATACAAGGTATGGCCTACTTAAACATGCTTATATGGCCATTAATCATACAATTATACAAAAATATATCCTAACATTCGTTGGTTATCACCAACTTAAGAGGAAAGGGTCAAGCGCGATCTCGCGCACTAACAGGTGCATGCCAATATTCTCTGGGCGCTGGGAACACTGCCGGACGCGCTGGGCAGAGTCGCTGGGCATGCTGGGAACACTGCCGGGCACAGACAGGGTCTGCTGGGGCACAATTGCTAGTGCAGCCACGGCAGCAGGTGCTGGGCATGCTGGCACAGGTGTCGGGACTGGCAGGGCACAGTTGCTGGGGCTGCTGGGCACAAGTGCTATGGCTTCTAGGGCACAATTGCTAGTGCTGGCAGGGCAGCAGACGGGGGCATACTGGGCACAGGCAGCACACATAGGGCAGCACGCATGCGGGCACACCAACACCCCTACACCCAAGCAACCAAGCACACACACACACCACACAAACATAAATACAAACACATGGCTTGCACAACCTACCAACACACCCAATGTACCGAAAACTAGAAAAAGAAGAGGGGAAAGCTTACCAAGAGAGGGGGAGGGAAGGGGGAGGTGTGGGGGCTCACAAGCATGCCCACGACCACTTCAACCACCACCACCATTATACCATCTCATCCTTCACATCCCTTCTTCATGCTGAATCAGAGGGGAGGGGGTGTTAAAGGAGGAGGAGAGGAGAGGGAGGCCAAACAAGCACAAACACATCCACCTCCTCTTGTTCCCTCTTCATCCATCATTCTTTCTCTTTGGTGCATAAACCCAAACACTTGGGGGGCGGATAAGAGAGGGGAAAAGGAAGTGAGCAAGGGATGGAGAAAGAGAGGGAATCAACAACAATTAAAACTCACCATACACACACTCCTTTTTGTGCTCCATCCTCTCCAAGACCTTCACTTCCTCCACCCAAACGACACACAACTAAGGGTGCTGGACCAGATGAAAAGTGTGAAAAGAGAGAGCCATGGACGTGGGATTTGGAGGGTATTTATAGCCAAAAGAGGAAATGAAATGACCAAGCTGTCCTCGGACTAAAAACTCAGGACAACCTTCACTAGAATGGCCATAACTTCCACAATACAGCTCCGAATTGCACGATTCTAATGCCATTGGAAAGCTTAGAAGATTATCTACCGGGCTGCTACCTGGATTTCTCATCTTCGAGGTATACTCGGAAAAATACCTATATCTTTTGATATATGAATCCAGTTGATCCAATTCCATTTTTATATGAAAGCTAGATAAAAATTGACCATCTCATGGTAATATCAGATTTTTACCTCATCATCTCGGATTTTAACAAAATCAAATTCGAATATCAAATCAAAACTGCATAATTTCAAAAATGTTATCGGAATTAAATGAAAATTTTATGGGCAGTACAAAATGGTACTAAAACCCATAATATGCAGTTAGATTATCAATCAGAGTTCTCAAACCCCAGCAGGTAGCTAAAAGTCAAAATTTTAGCGACTCCGATCGAAATTAGGACTCCAAATGACACAGGCCTAACAACAATAGTATGTTAGGCTTACCTGTGTTAAGCGTGTGCATGACCCGCTTTATGATCATGTCTTGTCATAATTTAGTGCGAGTGTTTAGCTTCTTTCCCCTGCATCCAAGTGATGCATCTGTGCGGGAATTCAAAAGAATTATGTATATCAATGGTATTTATTAGAGGATAGTAGTTGATCTGTGAGGATCGTAATGCGAACATGAAGTGCTTCCTCCCCATATCATCGTGCGTCGAAGCTACCCAGCGTTGGAGCTACCCTGCGTGGTGCCCCCGTGCCACCGGAAGGCCGCCAGGGAGAGAGCTACCTGGGAGAGGGCTACCGGATGATATTGCGAACGTGGAGTACTATTTCCCTACATCATCGTGCGTCGAAGCTATCCGGTGTTGAATCTGTCCTGCATTGTGCCACAATATCGTTAGGAATGCCCAGAGTATGATGTGACTACATGCATGGCCTAGAGTACCGACCACGGGTGATGCCGTATCGTCGGGAATGCCCAGAGTATGATGTGACTACCATACGAGGCTTAAGTACCGACCACGGATAAATCCATATCGTTGGGAATGCCCAGAGTATGATGTGACTATCATACGGGGCTAGGAGTACCGACCATGGGTGATGCCGTATCGTCGGGAATGCCTAGAGTAAGATGTCACTAACATACGAGACTTGAGTACCGACCATGGGTGAATCCATATCGTTGGAGAGTATGATGTGACTACCATACGAGGCTCGAGTACCGACCACAGGTGATGGCGTATTGTTGGGAATGCCCAGATTATGATGCCACTATCTTACGAGGCTTGAGTACTGACCATGGATGGCCGTTAGGATGAGGATTACCCTGGAGAGGGCTACCGGATGATGCGAGGGATTGGCATGTATTTATCTAGATGTGGAGAATCGTTGTAGCGTGTTATTTGTTTGTGCTACAACTCGTTAGTGTTAATGGATTAGTTGTTCCCCAATAGTCCCCCCTTCTTCCGGGTGAGGGTGAAGATGATGTGTGGTCACGTATCTACGTGACATATATATCTGTCGGTGTCCTCCCATCCATGTCTTTCCTTTAAAGGAAAAATGTGTTAGTGTTATATTATTATTCTTGAGTTAGATTATTGCCACTCACTGAGCTTGTAGCTCACACCTCATGTGTTGTTTTCCACCAGGGACAGTGGGGCGTGGAGCTGGAGCATCCCTCTAGCGTAGTTCGTGCGTGGAGTGTCCCAACTTTCGGTCGACAAGTGCGGGGCTATCAGTAATCCCATATTTTTATGTATGTATTCGTAATTGTGCGTGTCACACATGTGGTTGTATTTGGACTAGACTTGGGCTCTCACAGGATGGTAATTGTGTATTCGAGTCTGTAATAATGTTTTTGATTTACAGACAATTATATTTTACGCTTCCGCATTATTTTGTTGTTACTTATCGCTTTCCTGTCTCCTTGTTATTTATGCAATTATTCTTTCATTATTATCACGGATCATTGTTGACCTCTTATGTATGAGTCATGGTATTGTAGGATTGTTATGGTCCCGGGAGGGCCGTTCCGGGGCTTAACAAAGTTTGTATCAGAGCCTGGTCCTGTCAAAGCCTAAGTCTAGTCATGTAGATGAGTCGTGGGATTTTTATGGTCTCGGTTGGAATGCATGGTGTGTGAGTCGAGAAAATGTTGACGGCATTGCTAAATGTTGTCTGTTTCTAAAAAATGGAGAACGGTATGAAAAATGGGGTGTGGGTCGAAAAATGTTGTCCGGGTCAAGATATTGTGTCTAGGCTGAAAAATGGGATCGGAGCCAAAGAATTTTGTATCGGTGAAAAAAAATGGCGTTCGGCCAAAAAATAGGAGTCTGTATCGAAAATATTGTACGGATCGAAAAATAATTTCTAAAATTGGGGTATTGGTCAAAAATGTCATCTCGGCCGAAAAATTATATCGGGGGTCGAAAAATGGTGTATGGATTAGAAAATGGAGTCTCGCTATTAAAAATATTTGTCAATTAAAAAATGATGTTTGGGACAAAAAAAATGGAGTTTGTGTCGAAAATATTGTATCAGTTTAAAAAAAGTTGTCTCGGTGAAAAATGGATTCCAGGTTGAACAATTGTACCCGATACAAAAAAATGTCCTCTAGGTCAAAAAAATGGTGTCTGAGTAAAATAATGAAGTCTGAGACAAAAAATTGTGTGTGGGTTGAAAAATGTTGTGTATGCTGAAAATGTTTTTTGGGTCAAAAAATGGTGTGAAAAATGTTGTCCATGTCGAAAAAATTTTATCTGCGTATCAGAATGGTGTTTAGGTCAAAAAAAAGAGGGCCTGGTTCGAAAATATTGGTTGGGTAAAAAAACTGCAGTCTTAGTCGAAAATGCTGTATGGGTCGAAAAATGCAGTCTCCGTTGAAAAATGATGCCTGGGTCAAAAAAAGAGCGTCTTTGTCAAAAATATAGTTTGGATCGAAAAATGGGGTCTCGATTGGAATGAATTGTGTGTCAGTTGAGAAAATGATGACGGCCTTGCTAAATGTTGTCTGTTTCAAAAAAATTGAGTACGGTTTGAAAAATGGGGTATGGGTCAAAAAATGTTGTCCGGGTCAAAATATTGTGTCTATGCCGAAAAATGGGATCGAAGCCGAAGAAATTTTGTCTGGGTGAAAAAAAATGGTGTTCGACTAAGAAATAGGAGTCTGTATTGAAAATATTGTACGGGTCGAAAAATAATTTCTAAAATGACAAAATGCTAAATGTTGTATAATACGATAAAATGCAGCCCACGTCAAGAAAATGGTATCTGTATAAAAAAATGGACTCTGTGTCGAAAAATGTTGTCCAAGTCGGTTTTTTCTGTCCAAAAATGGTGTCTTGTTCGTAATGTGGTGTGGCGGTCGAAGAGATTGTGCCTAGTTCAAAAATTGGGGTATGGGTGGAGAATGTCCACTCGGCCGAAAAATTATATCGGGGGTTGAAAAATGGTGTCTGGGTTAAAAAATGAAGTCTCGGTATGAAAAATGTGTGCGTGCAGAAAAAATATTTGTCAATTCGAAAATGATGTTTGGGACAAAAAAATGGAGTCTGTGTCGAAAATATTGCCTCGGTCGAAAAAAAGTTGACTCGGTGAAAAATGGAGTCTAGGTTAAAAAATTATATCCAATACAAAAAAATGCTCTCTAGGTCAAAAAAATGGTGTCTGAGTAAAATAATGCAGTCGGGGACAAAAAATTGTGTGTGGGTCGAAAAATGTTGTCTGTGTCGAAAATATGTTTTTTGAGTCAAAAAATGGTGTGAAAAAGGTTGTCCATGTCGAAAAAAATGATTTCTGCGTATCAGAATGGTGTTTAGGTCGAAAAAAGAGGGCCTGGTTCAAAAATATTGGTTGGGTCAAAAAAATGCAGACTTAGTCAAAAATGCTGTATGGGTCGAAAAATGATGCTTCGGTCGAAAAAAAGAGCGTCTTTGTCAAATATATATTTGGATCGAAAAATGGGGTCTCGGTTGGAATGAATGGTGTGTCAGTCGAGAAAATGAATACGACATTGCTAAATGTTGCCAGTTTCTAAAAAATGGAGTAGTATGAAAAACAGGGTGTGGGTCGAAAAATGTTGTCCGGGTATAAACATTGTGTCTATGCTGAAAAATGGGATCGAAGCCGAAGAAATTTTGTTTAGGTGAAAAAATGGCGTTCGGCTAAAAAATTAAAGTTTGTATCGAAAATATTGCACGGGTCGAAAAATAATTTCTAGAATGACAAAATGCTAAATGTTGTATATTTCTAGAAAATGCAGCCCACGTCAGGAAAATGGTATTTGTATAAAAAAAATGGAGTCTGGGCCAAAAAATGTTGTGCGGGTTGGTTTTTTCTGTCCAAAAATGTTGTCTTCTTCATAATGTCGTGTGGCGGTCGAAAAGATTGTGTCTAGTTCAAAAGTTGGGGTATGGGTCGAAAAATGTCATCTCGGCCGAAAAATTATATCGGGGGTCGAAAAATGCTGTCCGGGTACAAAAATGGAATCTCGGTATGAAAAATGTGTGCGTGTTGAAAAAATATTTGTCAATTCGAAAATGATGTTTGGGACAAAAAAATGGAGTCTGTGTCGAATATATTGTCTCAGTCGAAAAAAAGTTGTCTCGGTGAAAAATGGAGTCTAGGTTGAAAAATTATACCCGATACAAAAAAATGCTCTCTAGGTCAAAAAAATGGTGTCTGAGTAAAATAATGCAGTCTGGGACAAAAAATTGAGTGTGGGTCGAAAAAGGTTGTCTATGTCAAAAATATGTCTTCTCAGTCAAAAAATGGTGTGAAAAATGATGTCCATGTCGAAAAAATGTTATCTGGGTATCAGAATTGTGTTTAGGTCGAAATGTAAGGGCCTGGTTTGAAAATATTGGTTGGGTCGAAAAAATGCAGTCTCTGTTGAAAAATGATGCCTAGGTCGAAAAAAAGAGCGTCTTTGTCAAAATAATGTTTGGATTGAAAAATGAGGTCTTGGTTCGAATAAATGGTGTGTCAGTCAAGAAAATGATGACAGCTTTGCTAAATGTTGTATAATATTGTGGCTCGAAAAACGGGATGTGAGGCGAAAAATGTTGTTCGGGTCAAAATATTGTGTCTAGGCCGAAAAATGGGATCGAAGCCGAAGAAATTTTGTCTGGGTGAAAAAAATGGCGTTCGGCTAAAAAATAGTAGTCTGTATCAAAAATATCGTACAAGTCGAAAAATAATATCTAAAACGACAAAATGGTAGATGTTGTATAATACGAGAAAATGCAGCCCAACTTCAGAAAATGGTATCTGTATAAAAAAAATGTAGTCTGGGTTGAAAAATGTTGTGCGGGTCTGTTTTTTCGGTCCAAAAATGGTGTCTTGTTCGTAATGTGGTGTGGCGGTCGAAAAGATTGTGCCTAGTTCAAAAATTGGGGTATGGGTCGAAAAATGTCATTTGGGTTAAGAAATGGAGTCTCGGTATTTAAAATGTGTGTGTGTTGAAAAAATATTTGTCAATTCGAAAGTGATATTTGGGTCAAAAAAATGGGGTCTGTGACGAAAATATTGTCTCGGTCGAAAAAAGTTGACTCGCTTTAAAAAGGAGTCTAGGTTGAAAAATTATACCCGATACAACAAAATGCTCTCTAGATCGAAAAACTGGTGTCTTAGTAAAATAATGCAGTCTGGGACAAAAAATTGTGTGTGGGTCAACAAATGTTGTCTTTGTCGAAAATATGTTTTCTGGGTCAAAAAATGGTGTGAAAAATGTTGTCCATGTCGAAAAAATGTTATCTGCGTATCAGAATGGTGTATAGGTCGAAAAAAGAGAGCTTGGTTCGAAAATATTGGATGGGTCAAAAAATACAGTCCATGTTGAAAACTGAGGCCTAGGTCGAAAAAAAGAGCGTCTTTGTCAATAATATAGTTTGGATGGAAAAATGGGGTCTCGGTTGGAATAAATGGTGTGTCAGTCGAGAAAATTATGAGGGTGTTGCTAAATGTTGTCTGTTTCAAAAAAGTGGAGTACGGTACGAAAAACGGCGTGTGGGTCGAAAAATGTTGTCCGGGTCAAAATATTGTGTCTAGGCCAAAAAATGGGATCGAAGCCGAAGACATTTTGTCTGGGCGAAAAAAATGGCATTCGGCTAAAAAATAGGAGTCTGTATTGAAAATATTGTACGGGTCGAAAAATAATTTCTAAAATGAAAAAATCCTAGATGTTGTATAATACGAGAAAATGCAGCACACGTCAAGAAAATGGTATCTGTATAAAAAAATGGAGTCTGGGTCAAAAAATGTTGTGAGGGTCGGTTTTTTCGGTCCAAAAATGGATTCTTGTTCGTAATGTTGTGTCTAGGCCGAAAAATGGGATCGAAGCCGAAGAAATTTTGTCTGGCTGAATAAAAATGGTATTCGGCTAAAAAATAGGAGTCGGTATCGAAAATATTGTACGGGTCAAAAAATAATTTCTAAAACGACAAAATGGTAAATGTCGTATAATACGAGAAAATGCAGCCCACGTCAAGAAAATGGTATCTGTGTAAAAAAAATGGAGTCCGGGTCAAAAAATGTTGTGCGGGTCGGTTTTTTCTGCCCAAAAATGGTGTCTTCTTCATAATGTCGTGTGGCTGTCGAAAAGATTGTGCCTAGTTCAAAAAAGGGGGTATGGGTTGAAAACTGTCCTCTCAGCCGAAAAATTATATCGGGGGTCGAAAATTGGTGTCTGGGTTATTAAATGGAGTCTCAGTATGAAAAATGTGTGCGTGTTTAAAAAATATTTATCAATTCAAAATTGATGATTGGGACAAAAAATGGAGTCTGTATCGAAAATATTGTCTCGGTCAAAAAAAAATTGACTCGATGAAAAATGGAGTCTAGGTTGAAAAATTATACCCGATACAAAAAATTGCTCTCTAGGTCGAAAAAATGCAGTCTGGGACAAGAAATAGGATTCGGTATAAAAAATATTGTGTCACGCCCCAGGGCGGCCGTCCCTGAGACGTGGCAAATATATAAATGATATCAGTAAATCCATACACGAGGTCAAATAAATACTCCACAATAGAAAAGGCAATACACAAGAACTGACATCAAATATATACAAAAAGCGGAAGCTCAATGACTAAGTCTGTAATTCAAAAACATATTACAGACTAGAGTACACAATCAACTGTCCTGTGAGAGCCAATATATACAATAACTGACATCAACAGTCTACATACCGTGCACAAGCACAAGTATAATACATACAATGAAAAGGGAATGCTGATAGCCTCCGACTCGCAAGACATCCAACGCGAACGCAGGTCTCCTACTCGGATGGCGCCAGGGGAGCTCTTCTCTTGGATCCGACTCAGCGTCAACTGGGGAAAAACATAAGCGAGGGGTGAGCTACAAGCTCAGTGAGTGGTCAGAAACCAAACACCAACACCAACATTCGATCCTAAGGCAATCACCTATCAAGGAAACCATGGGTAGAAACCCAACGGTTAACAAGGTCACACGGCGGTGCGACCCTACCCTGCCCTTGCCCTAGCCCCCACAGGGGTGAGTCTAGGGACTCGAAGGACAACTTGTTGTTCTACACCGTTCGTCATCCGGTAGCGCTCTCCCAGGCAGCCTCTACCTGGAGCCGGCCACGGTCAGTACACTGTCGAACGCATCGATGGTACCTACAGGTGGGGGTCCACCCAGGGCGGCTCGTACCTAGGAAGCATCCACACGGATCCGGCGAAGGGGAGAACGATAATTCAGGCTTGCAACATCGTCCGGTGGTCCACCCTCGTGTAGCCTCACCTGGTACACTCCCCTGATCAGTACATCTGCCGAACGCATCGGGAGTACCTACAAGTGGGAGTCCTCTGTCAGGGCAGCTTCTACGTCGGGACCCCGGTATACGATGATATTGGGAGGAAACACTACTTGTTCGCAGCGCGAACCCTATGGAAAGCCAATCACTCAAGCTGGTGGGTCAAGTATCAACTCGAGCCCACAACACTCACACCAACACCCTCACCTCCGAAGGGTGACCTAGGTTGTCGGAAGTAACTGTACCAATCCCTCACCTTCACCCCAAAAGGGGTGACCCAGTCTCTTGGGAAGAGACTAGATCGTTTCTAAGCCCTTGGTCCACCGGTAGCCCTTTCCCCGGGTAGCCTCTGCCTGACATACTCCCACGATCAGTACACTGTCGACCACAGCGATGGTACCTACAGATGGGAGCCCGGTGCCAAGACAGCAATGGTACGCCGAGAAGTTCCTACACGGATCCAACGAAGGGGAAAAACGATAACTCATGCTCGCAGCGCAAACCCCACGGGAAAACCATCTATACAAACTGATGGGTCGAGTATCAACGCGACCCCACCCCACTCATGCCAACACCCTCACCCTCACCCCGACGGGTGACATAGGATCTTGGGGAAGAGGTCGATTGTTCTAAGCCCTTGGTCCACCGGTAGCCCTTTCCCCGGGTAGCCTCTACCTGACATACTCCCACGATCAGTACACTCTCGACCGAAGCGATGGTACCTACAAATGGGAGCCCGGTGCCAGGACAGCGTTTCCAACGCCGGGAAGTTCCTACACGGATCCAACGAAGGGGAGAAACAATCTACGCTCGCGGATACGATCCTCTTGGATCCGTCATCATCGGTTATCAAACACCGATAGGCGCAATGAATTCTTATGAATTCCCTCCAGGGCGCATAACTCAGATGCGGGGAAGACATTAATTATAAGTGTCAAAACCATGGTATGAACCCACAAGAGGTCATACACTTGTCTAATACATTAGACAAGAATCATGGTCATATCGGCATATATATATATATATATGCAATTAACTATCCAACGATGGCCTACTTAAACATGCATACATGGCATCAAACAGATAAACACACACAAATTACAACCTATTATACGTTGGATAAAACCAACCTAGAAGGGAAGGGTTAAGCGCGATCTGCGCAACAACAGGTGCATGCCAATAATTCCAAGCAAACCCGAGTCAAGTAGGAACTACATCTACTCACTCGGTTCGCGAAGAGAAGGAGGGCGAGGGAGAGGGAATGCCTCATCCTCTCTCGAGCTGGTCATAGTTTTGCCCCAACAGATGGGTGCAACAACTATACCACACCCTCGAGTCCTAAATCGGAGGAATATTACGCATACACCCGTTATTAACCCAAGTTTAGACATGCTTGATAAATAGGGGTAGTCATTCAATCAAAATTACCTAAGTCATGCCATATTCTATACAATACATAGGCAAGTATAAGGTAGAATAGGGGTTCTACACAATATACGAGCTATACAACCTAGCATGCATAATATCTAGCATATTTAGGGTGCAAATAAAGCCCCATGGAAGCGCGAAGCACGACTACGTGCATCGAACGCTCCCGGAAGGGTTGGAATCAAACCACTCACCTAACGAGCGCACGGCTCGCGAAACGCAAGAGAGCGACGAGTTGAATCCAAAGCCTGAAATCAATCCGCCAAGGATCATCCCATGGTTGCATTTGGCTATAACAAGCTGCTCGACACCACGAAGCACTTCGAACACGTCTGAGCACCGCAAGCACGCCCTCGAGTACTGTCACGCCCCAGGGCGGCCGTCCCCGAGACGTGGCAATAATATAATATCAGCTATCATAAACAAGAGGTCAACAATGACTCCAATAAACAATACACAAGGCTAATGAAGCAATGACAACTGATAATACAACTGAAAAGCGGAAGCATAAACTATCAATAAGTCTGTAAACCGAAAATATTATTACAGACTCGAATACACAATCACTGTCCTGTGAGAGCCAAGTCTAGCCAATAAAATACAACAAGTGCCACACGCACGAATTACCAATACACAAGACTCTAGGACTGCTGACAGCCTCGCACTCGCCAATCCGCCGGACAGAACGTTTCCACGTACGCAAGACCACGCCATAGGAAAACTCCAGCTCCACGCCCAACAACGCCCCTGTAAAAGAAACAGTACGCGAGGGTGAGCTACAAGCTCAGTGAGTGGTCGGAAACCGAACACCACTATAACAATTTATTGTTAAGGCAATTTCCTTTCAAGGAAAGACATGGGTTGAAACCCAATGAATAGTAGGGTCACACGGCGGTGCAACCCGTCTCACCCACACCCTCACTCCCGAAGGGAGACTCTTGGGACTCTTGGGGAGAGACCATACCGTTTGTCAAGGAGACGCGGAATTACTGGTCTAAACAACACTATTGTGATCATCTACATAGAGATAGTTGTTATCGATATCTCTCAACATCGATACTTAACCAGACCCAACCAATATGGGAACAGGTGAACAAACCAATGGGTCACGTAGCGACGTGACTTAACACATTCATCGCCCCGACCCTGAAGGGGAGCTCCAAAGAGACCCGGGGACAAACGAGGGTTAACCATAACACCACGTGTTACTGGTTAACGAGACACAACGCATCCATCTGCTACGAGGTAGAGATATACTTCGATACCTCAAGCGTCAGAACTAACAAACCCAGAGTATACTCGATGGGTATTTGGGTCACGTGGCGACGTGACAACAACTCATCCTCACCCTAGCCCCCGGAGGGGTGACTAGGGACTTTTGAAACGAACTCAGTTGCTCTACACCCATCGTCATCCGGTAGCCCTCTCCCGGGGAGCCTCTACCTGGTAGCCTCTCCATGACCGCTATCTCTACCATATGGGCGCACCAATAGGTGTCATAAATACGTCTGGGAGCACCCCACAGGACAACTACGAGCCGGGCAGCTTCAACACGGATCCGACGAAGGGGAGAACGACTTGAAGCCCGAAATATCACTTGGTAGCTCTCTCCCGTGCAGCCTCTACCTGTCGGCCTTCCACGATCAGTACATTCCCTAGATGTGTACCGCGGTACGCATCGGTAGCACCTACAAGTGGTGGCACCCTACAGGACAGCTTCTATGTCGGGTAGCTTCGACTCATGACGATGTCAGGAGGAAGCACCTTGCGTTCGCAATGCGAACCCTATGGGAAAGCCAACTACCCTTGGTACTCACACACATATATCGATGATATCGAATACTCTTGTATTCCCACACGGAGGCGTCACTCGAACGCGAGGACTATCTCTACACTCGTGTAGAAAAGCCAGGGGCATAACCCAATAGGCGGTTCAGACACACGCCTAGCACGGGTAGGCCCAAGTTAATGCCGTAGCTATCGGTTTAACAAAGTCGATGCCACGATGAATTCTTCAGAATTCGATACGAATGCATCACTCGGATGCAAGGGATGATTACATCGCTAGCGCTTTAACTAATAGGGTACGACCCGACCGCGGGTCATGCCCTTGCCTATTACGGATAGGCCAAATTAGTTAACATGCGCATATATATATATATAAGGAGAATCATAACATGATAATATGTGCCACATGCACAATAATATATATATATAACTATAGGGGTACTCCCTAACATGGATTTACATCATAAACAACAAATCATACAATATGCATACAAGGTATGACCCACTCAAACATGCTTATAAGGCCATAATCATACAATCACACAAAATATATCATAGCATTCGTTGGTTATCACCAACTTGAGAGGAAAGGGTCAAGCGCGATCTCGCGCACTAATCGGTGCATACTAATTTTCTCAAGCGCACCTGAGTCTAGTAGGAACTACATCTACTTACTCAGTTTGCGTAAAGAGGGAGGGCGAGAGAGAGGGAAAGTCTCATCCTCTCCGGAAAGGCTGGTCATAGTTTTGCCCCAACAGATGGGTGCAACAACTACACCATTCCTCCAGTCTAATCATAAGGGAAAATATTAGCACGCATTCGGTTATTAACCCAAGGTTTGACATGCTGGATATTACTCATATAGGGGAGGAGTATTACAATACTACCTAAGGCATGCATATTCTATACATCCATACACTCATTCGAAAATATATGCTCAAAACACAAGGGGCACATGAAAACACATTTATTCAAACATGAATGCATATATAAGCAAGTATAGGGTAGAATAGGGGGTTCTACACAATATACGAGCTATACAACCCTAACATGCAAATATCTAGCATATTTAGGGGTCGAGATGTCCCAAGGATGCACAATGCACGGCGGCGTGCATCGAGCGCATCCCAAAGTGTTGGATCGAACCACTCACCTAACGAGCGCACGGCTCGCGAAACGCAAGAGAGCGACGAGTTGAATCCGAAGCCCGATACCAATCCGCCAAGGATCATCCAATGGTTGCATTTGGCTATGACAAGCTGCTCAACACCACGAAGCACTCCGAACGCGTCTGAGCACCGCAAGCACGCCCTCGAGTACCCTGTGCACGCTGCCCATGCACCCTGCACGCATCAAACAACGTCAAGCACGTCCTCGAGCACCTCGTGCATGCTTCCCACGCACTCCGCACGCATCGGGCAAGGCCTAGCATGCCCTTGAGCACCTCGTGCACGCTTCCCGCACACTCCGCACGCATCGAACAACGTCAAGCACACCCTCGAGCACCTCATGCACGCTTCCCGCGCACTCCGCACGCATGCGAGCACCTCATGCACGCTTCCCGCGCACTCCGCACGCATGCAAGCACCTCATGCACGCTTCCCGCGCACTCCGCACGCATGCGAGCACCTTATGCACGCTTCCCGCGCACTCCGCACGCATGCGAGCACCTTATGCATGCTTCCCGCCAACACCCCCGACGCCCCGCACCTCCTTACAAACAACACACCTTCAAATACATTGGAAGAGGAGACTTCATCACCACCTCCACCAACAACCAAGCACTCCTTATATGCATAAGAACCACAAAAAGAAGAGGGAAAACTCACCAAAGGAGAGGGGGGAAAAGGAAAGGAAAGGGGGGCGTAGGGGCTCGCAAGCGCACCCTCGGCCACCCCGACCGCAACCACCGCAACCACCACCTCTTCCTTGCTCTTCTTCTTCAATGTGGCATTACAACAAACACATGGGGGGCTGCTGTCCAAAGGGGAGGGGAAAACAATGAGGGGGAGCTTGAGGAAGATGGATTAAGAAGGGAGGATAACAAAGCACAACAACAACATAAACACACCTTTTCCACTCCTTTTTGATCTTCTTCTCCACCACCATCACCTCCTCCACCCAAAACACATACAAAAGGGGGGCTGGACCAGAAAAGAGAGGAGGAGAGACCCAAAGTCGTGCACATTTGGGGATTAAATAAGCAAAGGTCGAGTAAATGACCAAGTCATCCTCGGACTTAAAACCTCTGCGCAGCCTTCACTTAAACGGCCATAACTTCCTCAATACAGCTCAGAATTGCACGATTCCAGTGGCATTTGAAAGATAAGACGATTATCTACAACTTTCATGTTTACACCCAGATCAAATAACCTCTCCAGCTATTCCAAAATCTAGGCTAAACATCTTACAGGGCTGCTGCCTGGATTTCTCAACTTCGGGGTATACTCGGAAAAATACCCATAACTTTTAATATACGAATCCAGTTGATCCAATTCCACTTCTATATGGAAGCTATCTCAAAACTGAACATCTCGTAATAATATCGGATTTTTATCTCTTCGTCTTGGATTTTAACAAAATCAAATCCAAATATCAATCCGAAAGTGTATAATTCCAAAAACGTTATCGGAATTAAACGAAAATTTTATGGGCAGTATTAAACTGTACCAAGACCCATAATATGCAGTTATATCTTCAATTAGAGTCCTCCAGTCCCAGCAGGTAGCTAAAAACCAAAATTTTAGCGACTCCGATCGAAAATAGGACTCTGAATGACACAGGCCTAACAAGTACCCTGTGCACGCTGCCCATGCACCCCGCACGCATCAAACAACGTCAAGCACGTCCTCGAGCACCTCGTGCATGCTTTCCACACACTCCGCACGCATCGGGCAAGGCCAAGCACGCCCTTGAGCACCTCGTGCACGCTGCCCGCACACTCCGCACGCATCGAACAACGTCAAGCACACCCTCGAGCACCTCGTGCACGCTGCCCGCACACTCCGCACGCATCGGGCAAGGCCAAGCACCCCCTCGAGCACCCCGTGCACGCTGCCCACGCATTCCGCACGCATCGAACAACGTCAAGCACGATCTCGAGCACCTCGTGCATGCTGCCCACGCACTCCGCACGCATGCAAGCACCTCATGCACGCTTCCCGCGCACTCCGCACGCATGCGAGCACCTCATGCACGCTTCCCGCGCACTCCGCACGCATGCGAGCACGCCGAGCGCGCACCCGCAGCCTCCGCATACCTCTTATGTGATCTCGAGTGTACCAATGCGTCAATCCCACGCCCCTTTAGTACACAAACACAAGTTTAGGCAATGCATGAGGAAAGCCAATGGAAAGAGGAGGAGAAGAGGCATACTTGGTTCACTCACACATACCCACAAACAGTTGGTGTGCACACATACACAACACATAACACATGAATATGTGTTCCCCCCTCTTCAGCTTCTTCAATTCCAAGCACACACAATCAACACAAGGCAATGGAGTTCTACCCCTTCTCACCAGCCACAACAGACGTGGCTGAACCCAACCGAGGAGAGCGGGAGGTCCATCTGCGGCTCCGGCATGCCCGCCGCCGTAGCTCCACCGCTACCACCACCGACCTCCGCACCTCCCCCTCAAACAACACACCTTCAAAGACATAGAAGAGAAGACTTCATCACCACTTCCACTTTCTCCTCTTCATTTTCATTTTTCACCTGAACAGCTGGTCGAGAGAGAAGGTCGGGAGACATTTGGGTGACTTAAATATCTAAAAGAGGTGACAAACGACCAAATCGTCCCTGCCCCGAAATCCTGGACAGACTTCACTTAAACGGGCATAACTTCCCCAATACAGCTCCGAATTGCATGATTCCAGTGGCATTTGAAAGATAAGACGATGATCTACAACTTTCATGTTTACACCTAGATCAAATAACCCCTCTAGCTATTTTGAAATCTAGGCTAAACATCTTACAGGGCTGCTGCCTGGATTTCTCAACTTCGGGGTATACATGGAAAAATACCCATAACTTTTAATATACAAATCCAGTTGATCCAATTCCACTTCTATATGGAAGCTATCTCCAAACTTAACATCTCGTAATAATATCGGATTTTTACCTCATCATCTTGGATTTTAACAAAATCGAATCCGAATACCAATCCGAAACTGCATAATTCCAAAAACGTTATCGGAATTAAACGAAAATTTTATGGGCAGTACTAAACAATACCAGGACCCATAATATGCAGTTATATCTTCAATCAGAGTCCTCAAACCCCACCAGGTGGCTAAAAAAAGCAAAAATTTTAGCGACTCCGATAGAAATTAGGACTCTAAATGACACAGGTCTAACATATTGTACTGGTCGAAAAATAATTTCTAAAACGACAAAATGGTAAATGTTGAATAATAGGAGAAAATGCAGCCCACGTCAAGAAAATGGTATCTGTATAAAAAAAATTGAGTCTGGGTCGAAAAAATGTTATCTGCGTATCAGAATAGTGTTTAGGTCGAAAAAAGAGGGCCTGGTTCGAAAATATTGGTTGGGTCAAAAAAATGCAGTCTTTGAATTGGGTCTCAGTTGTAATAAATGGTGTGTCAGTCGATAAAATGATGAGGGCGTTGCTAAATGTTTTTAGTCACAAAAAAATGGAGTACGGTACGAAAAACGGGGTGTTGGTCGAAAAATGTTGTCCGGGTCAAAATATTGTTTCTAGGCCGAAAAATGGGATCGAAGCGGAAGACATTTTGTCTAGGTGAAAAAAAGGGCATTCGGTTGAAAAATAGGAGTCTGTATCGAAAATATTGTACGCGTCGAAAAATAATTTCTAAAACGAAAAAATGCTAAATGTTCTATAATTCGAGAAAATGCAGCCCACGTCAAGAAAATTGTATCTGTATAAAAAAAATGGAGTCTGGGACAAAAAATGTTGTGCGGGTCGGTTTTTGCGGTCCAAAAATGGTGTCTTGTTCGTAATGTGGTGTGGCGGTCGAAAAGATTGTCCCTAGTTCAAAAATTGGGGTATTGGTCGAAAAATGTCATCTTGGCCGAAAAATTATATCGGGGGTCGAAAAATGGTTTCTGGGTTAAGAAATGGAGTCTCGGTATGAAAAATGTGTGCGTGTTGAAAAAATATTTGTCAATTCAAAAATAATGTTTGGGACAAAAAAATGGAGTCTAGATTGAAAAATTATACCCAGTAAAAAAAAATGCTCTTTAGGTCGAAAAAATTGTGTCTGAGTAAAATAATGCAGTCTGGGACAAAAAATTGTGTGTGGGTCGACAAATGTTTATCAGTGTCAAAAATATGTGTTCTGGGTCAAAAAATTGTGTCAAAAATGTTGTCGATGTCGAAAAATTGTTATCTGCATATCAGAATGGTGTTTAGGTACAAAAAGATGGCCTGGTTCAAAAATATTGGTTGGGACAAAAAAATGTAGTCCATGTTGAAAAATGATGCCTGGGACGAAAAAAAGAGCAACTTTGTCAAAAATATAGTTTGGATCGAAAAATGGGGTCTCGGTCTGAATAAATGGTGTGTTAGTAGAGAAAATGATGACGTCGTTGCTAAATGTTGTCTGTTTCAAAAAAATGGTGTATGGTACAAAAAACAGGGTGTGGGTCGAAAAATGTTGTCTGGGTCAAAATATATTGTCTCAGTCGAAAAAAAGTTGTCTCGGTGAAAAATGGAGTCTAGGTTGAAAAATTATACCCGATACAAAAAAATGCTCTCTAGGTCGAAAAAATGGTGTCTTTGTAAAATAATGCTGTCTCGGACAAAAAATTGTGTGTGGATCGAAAAATGTTGTCTGTGTCGAAAATATGTTTTCCGGGTCAAAAAATGGTGTGAAAAATGTTGCCTATGTCGAAAAAATGTTATCTGCATATCAGAATAGTGTTTAGGTCGAAAAAGAGGGCCTGGTTCGAAAATATTGGTTGGGTCAAAAAATGCAGACTTAGTCGAAAATGTTGTATGGGTCGAAAAATGAAGTCTCAGTTGAAAAATGATGCCTGGGTCGAAAAAAAGATTGTCTTTGTCAAAAATATAGTTTGGATCGAAAAATGGGGTCTCGGTGTGTTAGTCGAGAAAATGATGAGGGCGTTGATAAATGTTTTCTGTTAAAAAAAATGGAGTACGGTACGAAAAACGGGTTGTGGGTTGAAAAATGTTGTCCGGGTCAAAATATTGCGTCTAGGCCGAAAAATGGGATCGAAGCCGATGACATTTTGTCTGGGTGAAAAAAATGGCAAACGGCTGAAAAATAGGCGTTTGTATCGAAAATATTGTATGGGTCGAAAAATAATTTCTAAAACGAAAAAATGCGCAATGTTGTATAATACGAGAAAATGCAGCCCACGTCAAGAAAATGGTATCAGTATAAAAAAAATGTTGTGCGGGTCGGTTTTTTCTGTCCAAAAATGGTGTCTGGTTCGTAATGTGGTGTGGCGGTCGAAAAGATTGTGCCTAGTTCAAAAGTTCGGGTATTGGTCGAAAAATGTAATCTCGGCAGAAAAATTATATCGGGGGTCAAAAAATGGTGTCTGGGCTAAGAAATGGAGTCTCGGTATATAAAATGTGTGCGTGTTGAAAAAATATTTGTCAATTCAAAAATATTGTTTGGGACAAAAAAATGGAGTCTGTGTCAAAAATATTGTCTCGGTTGAAAAAAAGTTGTCTTGGTAAAAAATGGAGTCTTGGTTGAAAAATTATACCCGATACAAAAAAAAGCTCTCTAGGTCGAAAAATTGGTGTCTGAGTAAAATAATGCAGTCTGTGTCGAAAATATGTTTTCTGGGTGAAAAAATGGTGTGAAAAATGTTGTCCATGTCGAAAAAATGTTACTTGCGTATCAGAATGGTGTTTAGGTAAAAAAAAGAGGGCCTAGTTCGAAAATATTGGTTGGGACAAAAAAATGCAGGCTTAGTTAAAAATGCTGTATGGGTCGAAAAATGCAGTCCATGTTGAAAAATAAAGCCTGGGTCGAAAAATGCAGTCCATGTTGAAAAATAATGCCTGGGTTGTTAGACCTGTGTCATTTAGAGTCCTAATTTCGATCGGAGTCGCTAAAATTTTGATTTTTAGCTACCTTCTGGGGTTTAAGGACTCTGATTGAAGATATAATTGCATATTATGGGTCCTGGTACTGTTTAGTACTGCCCATAAAATTTTCGTTTAATTCCGATAACGTTTTTGGAATTATGCAGTTTTGGACTGGGCATTCGGATTTGATTTTGTAAAAATTCAAGATGATGAGATAAAACTCCGATATTATTACGAGACGTTAAGTTTGGAGATAGCTTCCATATAGAAGTGGAATTAGATCAACTGGATTCGTATATTAAAAGTTATGGGTATTTTTCCATGTATACCCCGAAGTTGAGAAATCCAGGCTGCAGCCCTTTAAGATGTTTAGCCTAGATTTAGAAATAGCTCGAGGGGTTATTTGATCTAGGTGTAAACATGAAAGTTGTAGATAATCGTCTTATCTTTCCAATGCCACTGGAATCGTGCAATACGGAGCTGTATTGAGGAAGTTATGGCCGTTTAAGTGAAGGCTGCGCATAGTTTTTAGTCCGAGGACGACTTGTTCTTTCACCCGACTTTGCCTATAAATACCCCCCAAAATGTTACGAGTTCAGCCTCTGTTTGGGCTCTTTTTGAGCTGTTCCAGCCCCTCCTCTTGTGTGTGTTTGGGTGGAAGTGGTGAAGGTGATGGAGATGAAGGAGCACACAAAGGAGTCCAAGAAGGTAGGTTTGGATGGTGGTTGTTGTGTTGTTGTTTCTCATTTTCTCCTCCCCTAGCTGATCCATGATTTTCCTTTCCCCCTTTGTATACCAGCCCACCAAGTGTTTGTGGTTATGCATAAGTGAGAAGAAGAAGTAAAGGAAGGAAGTGCAAGTCAAGGTTTGTGTTGTGGCTTGTTGTTGTTGTTGTTGATTCTCTTCTTCCACTCCCTTTCATGGCTTTCCCCCCCCCTGTTTTTCAGCCAAGGGAGGGCTGAGGAGAGGCTGGGGAGGTGGTGGTAATGGTGGTGGGGTTGAGGCGGTCGCGGGTGCATCGAGGGCCCCGAGCCTCCCCCTTTCATTCCCCCTCCAAAAGGTGAGCTCTCCCCCTTCCTTTCTTGGTTTTCATGGCTTAGGGGGTTGTTGGGGTGTTCATGCATGCTATGCATATGGGTTAGAGTGTGTGTGAGGGGTTGGAGAGAGTTAAAAAGTGGTTGGGAGAGGCTGGGCGCGCGCGCGGGGCCGTCCGCGTGCGTGCGCGCGCAAGCAGGCGCGCAGGAGGGCGCAGACGGGCGTGCAGGCGCGCGCGTGCGCGTACACGCGTGCGCGTGGGTGCTGTTGGGTGCGCGCGGGTGTCTACGCGGGGTGCTGGCGAGGTGCGCATGTGCGCGCGGGTCATGCGCGCGAGTGCGTGCGGGCGCGCGCGTGAGAGCGAGCGGGGGTTGTCTGGCGCGCGGGGTGCGCGCGTGCGCGCGCGAGCGTGTGCGCGCGCGGGCGCGCGAGTCAGGGCGCAACGGTGTACCGTGGGCGCAGGGGGGGGTGCGAGTGCGCGTGCGCGCGTGCGTGCACGTGCGGGCGGCCACGCGTGTGGCTGCCGGGGTCCGGATGGGCGTGCGAAGGGTCGGCACCCTCGGGTGGGTGTCCGGGGGGCTCGAGCACGCGTGCGTGCGTGCATGCGTGCGTGCGTTTGAGCCCGTATGCGTGGATGTCTATGTCTTAGGCATCCCTAATTGGTTTTATATGTTTGTATATGATTTTACTCACCCTTTTGGTACCCTTGGCTTGCAGACCTCGTCGGTTGGGATGCGCGACGACTCGGGTATCGGTGAGTGGTTTGATTCCAACCCTTCCGGGAGCGCTCGATGCACGTAGTCGTGCTTCGCGCTTCCATGGGGCCTTAATTGCACCCTAAATATGTTAGATATCATGCATGCTAGGTTGTATAGCTCGTATATTGTGTAGAACCCCTATTCTACCTTATACTTGCCTATGTATTGTATAGAATATGGCATGACTTAGGTTATTTTGTTGAATTACTACCCTTATTATTAATTGAACATATCCAGCATGTCTAACTTGGGTTAATAACGGGTGTATGCGTAATAATCCCGATTTAGTACTCGAGGGTATGGTATAGTTGTTGCACCCATCTTGTTGGGGCAAAACTATGACCAGCTTCGAGAGGGAATGAGGCATTCCCTCTCTCTCGCCCTCCCTCCTTCGCGAACCGAGTGAGTAGATGTAGTTCCTACTGACTCGGGTTCGCTTGGAATTATTGGCATACACCTATTGTCGCGCGGATCGCGCTTAACCCTCCCCTTTGAGTTGGTGATATCCAACGCCTGCTTAAGTCGTACTTATGTGATTGAATATTTACTATGCCCTCGTATGCATGTTTAAGTAAGTTATCCCTGGGTAATTAATGCATATTCTGTATATGCCTATTTAGGCCGTGAGCCTTGTTTAATGGGATTAGACAAGTGTATGACCTCCTATGGGGTCGTACCATGCCTTTGACACTTAGAATAAAATGTCTTCCCCGCATCTGAGTTATGCGCCCTGGAGGGAATTCATGAGAATTCATTGCGCTTATCGGTGTTTGATAACCGATGATGACGGATCCATAGGGATCGTATTCGCGAGTGTCGAGTGTTCTTTCCTTCGTTGGCTCCGAGTAGAGACTGCCCGGCGTAGTAAAGTCCGGTGGAGATCTCCCAGATACTACTCATGACGCGTGTTGGTGTGCCCATACAGCTGAGGTAGCGGTCTTGGGAGACTAGTCCGGTAGAGGCCTGAACCCTGTGCACGAGGTAGTAGAGGCCACACCGGGAGAGACTACCGGAAGACGAGTGGAGTAGAACAATCGACCTCTTCCCCAAGAGCCTATGTCACCCCGAGGAGGGGGTGAGGGTGAGGGTGTGGTGGGTCGGCGTTGGTTCGATCTGCCAGTTCGTGTAATTTCCCAAGATCCTATGTCACCCGTCGGAGTGAGGGTGAGGGTATTGTCCCAAGATCCTATGTCACCCGTCGGAGTGAGGGTGAGGGTATTGCTCCCAAGATCCTATGTCACCCATCGGGGTGAGGGTGAGGGTATTGGCGTGAGTGGGGTGGGCTCGAGTTGATACTCGACCCACCAGCTTGTGTAGTAGGTTTTCCCATGGGGTTCGCGCTGCGAACAAGTAGTGGTTCCTCCCAATATCGTCGCATGTCGTGGCCCAGATGTTGAAGCTGCCCTGACAGAGGACTCCCACTTGTAAGTACTCCCGATGCATTCGGCGGATGTACTGATCATGGGAGTGTACCAGGTGAGGCTACGCGAGGGTGGACCACCGGACGATATTGCGAGCATGAATTGTTCTCCCCTTCGCCGGATCCGTGTGGATGCTTCCTAGGTACGAGCCGCCCTGGGTGGACCCCCACCTGTAGGTACCATCGACGCTGTCGACAGTGTACTGACCGTGGCCGGCTCCAGGTAGAGGCTGCCCGGGAGAGCGCTACCGGATGACGAACGGTGTAGAGCAGCAAGTTTTGTCCTTCAAGTCCCTAGGCTCACCCCTGTGGGGGCTAGGGCGAGGACGAGGTATGGTTGCACCACTGTGTGACCTTGTTAACCGTTGGGTTCTACCCATGGTTTCCTTGATAGGAGATTGCCTTAGGATCGAATGTTGGTGTTGGTGTTTGGTTTCTGACCACTCACTGAGCTTGTAGCTCACCCCTCGCTTATGTTTTTCCCCAGTTGACGCTGAGTCGGATCCAAGAGAAGAGCTCCCCTGGCGCCATCCGAGTAGGAGACCCGCGTTCGCGTTGGATGTCTTGCGAGTCAGAGGCTATCAGCATTCCCTTTTCATTGTATGTATTATACTTGTGCTTGTGCACGGTATGTAGACTGTTGATGTCAGTTATTGTATATATTGGCTCTCACAGGACAGTTGATTGTGTACTCTAGTCTGTAATATGTCTTTGAATTACAGACTTAGTCATTTGAGCTTCCGCTTTTTTGTATATATTTGATGTCAGTTACTTGTGTATTGCCTTTTCTATTGTGGAGTATTTATTTGACCTCGTGTATGGATTGCTGATATCATTTATATATTTGCCACGTCTCGGGGACGGCCGCCCTGGGGCGTGACAAAAGTTGGTATCAGAGCCATGTCCTGTCAGAGCCAATTGTATTCTTTGAGATGAGTCCTAGGATTTCGAGATGAGTATTCTGATCCTAGTGCTGGTTCCTTAGTTGCTGATATGCCTCCTCGGAGACGGGCGCGTGGACGTGGTCACCCTTGGGCTTCGGAGGTTTTCGAACCTACCGGAGGCGAGGAGTCTACTTGAGAGTTCTCGGCTGTTGGGCCAGGACTTGCGCGGGATGCCTCCAGCGTGGGCGCGAGCTAACGCTGAGATGGAAGATCTTCTGGACACTCAGACTAGAGCACTGGAGGCATAGACTTGAGCGTTGGTTGAGCAGGCGCGAGAGATCCGGGAGCTGCGGGCGGCCCGCGTGGCGATCCCGTAGATACCCTTAGCGGTAGGTCCACTAGTGGTGCCAGAGATACCCCATGTACCGGTTGGAGACCGTATTCTCCTCCGTTCTGTTTATCGGGGGTATACCATAGAGTTGCGTGCGGCACCAGTTTCAAGCGTTGAGGATGTGGTGTAGTATTCATTAAGGGGTGATGTCTTCTTCTAGCCTTCCTACTCAGGATAAGGGGCCTTGCAGGGTCAGCGTTGAGACCCGGGCTAGGGTACTCCGTGTTCCTTGTTTGGTTGTCGGGATATCCTATATCGGGACCTCATGAGGCCCTCCCGAGGTTCTTTTCCCAGTCAAGGAATACCTTTGAAGCATCAATTGATGTTTGATTTTTCCTCACTTGGGAGGTGCGATAGCGGGTGGTGATGCATATGATCGGGATTGGGTGCATCCTATTGCAGCTTGGTGGGCGATCGCTTATGGACTAGGGTTCCATAGCCATATTTGGAGTCGCTTCGATATATCATCGTGCATAATAGCTACCCGGTAGAGGCCAGAGTCCTGTAAGGTGCCCCTAGGAACTGTCCACGACGCTTTGTTGGTGTGCCCATATAGCAGAGATAGGGACCTAGGAGGCTATCAGGTAGTGGCCACACCGGGAGAGTGTTACTTGATGACGTCGAGAGCTTGGACTCCCCGTGATGAATCTGCCCATTGAGTGAATGATGCTGGAGTTCCAACGGTTATAGTTGGGCGACCTGTAGGTGGCGGCATGTGAAGCACAGTTTGAGGTACTGTCGCGCTTTGCCTCCACATGGGTCGTAAATGAGGAGACGTGACGCTAAGTGTTCGTGATGGGACTCGACCGCCATATCAGGTAGATGACGTCGCTGAGGCGTTGTCGGGAATCGACGACCTCCTATTGCATGTCTTGCGGATTAAGTGCGGTCGCGCGGCTTACCCAGCGTGTAAGAGTCATCATGAGCGTCAGCCACGCTCGAGGAGCAGATTTGGACTTAATCGTCCCAGGAATTATTTTGATCTCCCCATAGGGGTTGAAGATCAGGTACCTCTTGCCGCGAATTGATGATCTGTTTTGACCAGCTTTGGGAGCTAGTGTCTTTCTGTTGATCGATCTTCGCGCAAGGTACCCTATTTGGAGATCCGGGAGTTGGGCATTCTTTAGTTGGCCTTTCGTGACCGTTTCGGGCACTACGAATTTTGGGTACTGCCGTCGGGGTAGACGAATACGCCAGATGCCTACAATGATCTCAAATATGTTATTGGCCTCCGTGGGCTGTTCTGAGGTAGCCTTCGTTGAGGATGTTGGTTGGCATGCCCTCAGGCGAAGTTGTTGATCGTCGCATTGGAGTGCGTTCGTCCATCAAGATTCCTCAGTGGACGTGGGAGTGAGTTATCATGGATTTCGATGTGGGCTCGCTAAAGTCACGTCTGGGTCATGTGCTGTCTGAGTGATCACTGACCGACTGACTAGGTCCGCACTTTCCTCCCTATCCAGCTGATTGAGTCTCTGGACGTTTCGACGCGTGTTTGAGCCTTCGCGATTGTTCGTCTTCATGGCACTCCGGTCGGTGCTATTTCGAGCTGAGACGCGTGGGTTACTTCGAGGTTCTGGCGCAGCCTTTGGCAGGCTTTTCGCGCGAGCCTCCCTTTTAAGTACCGCGTTTCGATACCGACGGACAGCCAGGCAAGAGGACGATTTAGGCCTTGGAGGACATGCTATTTGCCTGCGTGCTCGACTTGGGGCAGTTGGGTGAGGCACCACCCTTTGGGTAGGGGTCTGCCTGTGAGACGACTGTCATTCGAGCATCCAGATGAATTGAAAAAGGGGCACTCTACAGGCACAGTTTTACACCTCCCCTGTGCTGGGACGGTTGTAGAGCGCCTGTTGGAGGGGCCATAAGTCATTTTATTGACCTTGCGAGGGCCGAGATGGTTCGTGCGTGCCTCTGCACCACCTAGAACTGTTGGAAGGGCTACGCAGGTCATTGTCGCCAGGAGCCTACCTTCGGGGTGGGGCGACCATGTGGGCTTGGGGTGTCCCGGTTTAAGAGCATCCTCTGTTTCGACGTTCGGGGCGTGTTGAGTCGGCCTTCCATCGGACCGGTTTTCGTCCTTGGGTGGATTAGGGGAGGTGGCTGCCATGAAGCCTTGCCCCGTGGCTGACTCGTGCCTGTGACGTCATCCAATGTCTCATAGCTGAGACCTTATGTCCACGATCATGCTCATGTCATTCCGTTCGAGCTGCTCATCCTCGAGCAGGATTTGTCGTTCGGGGAGCAGTTGATCGAGACCATGGACCAATGTGAGAAGAGGCTCCGTACCCAGACCGTTCCTTCGGTTGAAGTGCGTGGTAGCACCAGTTTGGTTTCCGGACCACTCGGGAGCCAAGGGACTCTATGGGTGACACTTCTATGTTCGGTCTTCCCTTTGGGTTTCCTTAAATTTCGAGGACTAAATTTCCTAAGGGGGGGAGAATGTTAGACCTGTGTCATTTAGAGTCCTAATTTCGATCGGAGTCGCTAAAATTTTGATTTTTAGCTACCTTCTGGGGTTTAAGGACTCTGATTGAAGATATAATTGCATATTATGGGTCCTGGTACTGTTTAGTACTGCCCATAAAATTTTCGTTTAATTCCGATAACGTTTTTGGAATTATGCAGTTTTGGACTGGGCATTCGGATTTGATTTTGTAAAAATCCAAGATGATGAGATAAAAATCCGATATTATTACGAGACGTTAAGTTTGGAGATAGCTTCCATATAGAAGTGGAATTAGATCAACTGGATTCGTATATTAAAAGTTATGGGTATTTTTCCATGTATACCCCGAAGTTGAGAAATCCAGGCTGCAGCCCTTTAAGATGTTTAGCCTAGATTTAGAAATAGCTCGAGGGGTTATTTGATCTAGGTGTAAACATGAAAGTTGTAGATAATCGTCTTATCTTTCCAATGCCACTGGAATCGTGCAATTCGGAGCTGTATTGAGGAAGTTATGGCCGTTTAAGTGAAGGCTGCGCAGAGTTTTTAGTCCGAGGACGACTTGGTCTTTCACCCGACTTTGCCTATAAATACCCCCCAAAATGTTACGAGTTCAGCCTCTGTTTGGGCTCTTTTTGAGCTGTTCCAGCCCCTCCTCTTGTGTGTGTTTGGGTGGAAGTGGTGAAGGTGATGGAGATGAAGGAGCACACAAAGGAGTCCAAGAAGGTAGGTTTGGATGGTGGTTGTTGTGTTGTTGTTTCTCATTTTCTCCTCCCCTAGCTGATCCATGATTTTCCTTTCCCCCTTTGTATACCAGCCCACCAAGTGTTTGTGGTTATGCATAAGTGAGAAGAAGAAGTAAAGGAAGGAAGTGCAAGTCAAGGTTTGTGTTGTGGCTTGTTGTTGTTGTTGTTGATTCTCTTCTTCCACTCCCTTTCATGGCTTTCCCCCCCCTGTTTTTCAGCCAAGGGAGGGCTGAGGAGAGGCTGGGGAGGTGGTGGTAATGGTGGTGGTGGTTGAGGCGGTCGCGGGTGCATCGAGGGCCCCGAGCCTCCCCCTTTCATTCCCCCTCCAAAAGGTGAGCTCTCCCCCTTCCTTTCTTGGTTTTCATGGCTTAGGGGGTTGTTGGGGTGTTCATGCATGCTATGCATATGGGTTAGAGTGTGTGTGAGGGGTTGGAGAGAGTTAAAAAGTGGTTGGGAGAGGCTGGGCGCGCGCGCGGGGCCGTCCGCGTGCGTGCGCGCGCAAGCAGGCGCGCAGGAGGGCGCAGACGGGCGTGCAGGCGCGCGCGTGCGCGTGGGTGCTGTTGGGTGCGCGCGGGTGTCTGCGCGGGGTGCTGGCGAGGTGCGCATGTGCGCGCGGGTCATGCGCGCGAGTGCGTGCGGGCGCGCGCGTGAGAGCGCGAGCGGGGTTGTCTGGCGCGCGGGGTGCGCGCGTGCGCGCGCGAGCGTGTGCGCGCGCGGGCGCGCGAGTCAGGGCGCAACGGTGTACCGTGGGCGCAGGGGGGGGGTGCGAGTGCGCGTGCGCGCGTGCGTGCACGTGCGGGCGGCCACGCGTGTGGCTGCCGGGGTCCGGATGGGCGTGCGAAGGGTCGGCACCCTCGGGTGGGTGTCCGGGGGGCTCGAGCACGCGTGCGTGCGTGCATGCGTGCGTGCGTTTGAGCCCGTATGCGTGGATGTCTATGTCTTAGGCATCCCTAATTGGTTTTATATGTTTGTATATGATTTTACTCACCCTTTTGGTACCCTTGGCTTGCAGACCTCGTCGGTTGGGATGCGCGACGACTCGGGTATCGGTGAGTGGTTTGATTCCAACCCTTCCGGGAGCGCTCGATGCACGTAGTCGTGCTTCGCGCTTCCATGGGGCCTTAATTGCACCCTAAATATGTTAGATATCATGCATGCTAGGTTGTATAGCTCGTATATTGTGTAGAACCCCTATTCTACCTTATACTTGCCTATGTATTGTATAGAATATGGCATGACTTAGGTTATTTTGTTTGAATTACTACCTGTATTATTAATTGAACATATCCAGCATGTCTAACTTGGGTTAATAACGGGGTGTATGCGTAATAATCCCGATTTAGTACTCGAGGGTATGGTATAGTTGTTGCACCCATCTTGTTGGGGTAAAACTATGACCAGCTTCGAGAGGGAATGAGGCATTCCCTCTCTCTCTCCCTCCCTCCTTTCGCGAACCGAGTGAGTAGATGTAGTTCCTACTTGACTCGGGTTCGCTTGGAATTATTGGCATACACCTATTGTCGCGCGGATCGCGCTTAACCCTCCCCTTCGAGTTGGTGATATCCAACGCCTGCTTAAGTTGTACTTTTATGTGATTGAATATTTATTATGCCCTCGTATGCATGTTTAAGTAAGTTATCCCTGGGTAATTAATTGCATATTCTGTATATGCCGATATGGCCATGATTCTTGTCTAATTATTAGACAAGTGTATGACCTCTTGTGGGGTCATACCATGGTTTTGACACTTAGAATAAAATGTCTTCCCCGCATCTGAGTTATGCGCCCTGGAGGGAATTCATGAGAATTCATTGCGCTTATCGGTGTTTGATAACCGATGATGACGGATCCATAGGGATCGTATTCGCGAGTGTCGAGTGTTCTTTCCTTCGTTGGCTCCGAGTAGAGACTGCCCGGCGTAGTAAAGTCCGGTGGAGATCTCCCAGATACTACTCATGACGCGTGTTGGTGTGCCCATACAGCTGAGGTAGCAGTCTTGGGAGACTAGTCCGGTAGAGGCCTGAACCCTGTGCACGAGGTAGTAGAGGCCACACCGGGAGAGACTACCGGAAGACGAGTGGAGTAGAACAATCGACCTCTTCCCCAAGAGCCTATGTCACCCCGAGGAGGGGGTGAGGGTGAGGGTGTGGTGGGTCGGCGTTGGTTTGATCTGCCAGTTCGTGTAATTTCCCAAGATCCTATGTCACCCGTCGGAGTGAGGGTGAGGGTATTGCTCCCAAGATCCTATGTCACCCGTCGGAGTGAGGGTGAGGGTATTGCTCCCAAGATCCTATGTCACCCATCGGGGTGAGGGTGAGGGTATTGGCGTGAGTGGGGTGGGCTCGAGTTAATACTCGACCCACCAGCTTGTGTAGTAGCTTTTCCCATGGGGTTCGCGCTGCGAACAAGTAGTGGTTCCTCCCAATATCGTCGTATGTCGTGGCCCAGATGTTGAAGCTGCCCTGACAGAGGACTCCCACTTGTAAGTACTCCCGATGCATTCGGCGGATGTACTGATCATGGGAGTGTACCAGGTGAGGCTACGCGAGGGTGGACCACCGGACGATATTGCGAGCATGAATTGTTCTCCCCTTCGCCGGATCCGTGTGGATGCTTCCTAGGTACGAGCCGCCCTGGGTGGACCCCCACCTGTAGGTACCATCGACGCTGTCGACAGTGTACTGACCGTGGCCGGCTCCAGGTAGAGGCTGCCCGGGAGAGCGCTACCGGATGACGAACGGTGTAGAGCAGCAAGTTTTGTCCTTCAAGTCCCTAGGCTCACCCCTGTGGGGGCTAGGGCGAGGACGAGGTATGGTTGCACCACTGTGTGACCTTGTTAACCGTTGGGTTCTACCCATGGTTTCCTTGATAGGAGATTGCCTTAGGATCGAATGTTGGTGTTGGTGTTTGGTTTCTGACCACTCACTGAGCTTGTAGCTCACCCCTCGCTTATGTTTTTCCCCAGTTGACGCTGAGTCGGATCCAAGAGAAGAGCTCCCCTGGCGCCATCCGAGTAGGAGACCCGCGTTCGCGTTGGATGTCTTGCGAGTCAGAGGCTATCAGCATTCCCTTTTCATTGTATGTATTATACTTGTGCTTGTGCACGGTATGTAGACTGTTGATGTCAGTTATTGTATATATTGGCTCTCACAGGACAGTTGATTGTGTACTCTAGTCTGTAATATGTCTTTGAATTACAGACTTAGTCATTTGAGCTTCCGCTTTTTTGTATATATTTGATGTCAGTTACTTGTGTATTGCCTTTTCTATTGTGGAGTATTTATTTGACCTCGTGTATGGATTGCTGATATCATTTATATATTTGCCACGTCTCGGGGACGGCCGCCCTGGGGCGTGACATGGGTCTCGGACAAAAAAAATGGTGTGTCAGTCGAGAAAATGATGATGGCATTGCTAAATGTCGTCCGGGTCAAAATATTGTGTCTAGGCCAAAAAATGGGATCGAAGCCGATGACATTTTGTCTCGGTGAAAAACAGTGGCATTCGGCTGAAAAATAGGAGTCAGTATCGAAAATTTTGTACGGGTCGAAAAATAATTTCTAAAACGAAAAAATGCTAAATATTGCATAATACGAGCAAATGCAGCCACGTCAAGAAAATGGTATCTGTATATAAAAAAAATGGAGTCTGGGTCAAAAAATGTTGTGCGGGTTGGTTTTTTCGGTCCAAAAATGGTGTCTGGTTCGTATTGTGGTGTGGCGGTCGAAAAGATTGTGCCTAGTTCAAAAATTGAGGTATTGTCAAGAAATGTCATCTCGGCTGAAAAATTATATCGGGGGTCGAAAAATGGTGTCTAGGTTAAGAAATGGAGTCTCGGTATGAAAAATATGTGCATGTTGAAAAAACATTAGTCAATTCAAAATAATGTTTGGGACAAAAAAATGGAGTCTCTATCGAAAATATTGTCTCGGTCGAAAAAAAGTTGTCTCGGTAAAAAATGGAGTCTAGGTTGTAAAATTATACCCGATACAAAAAAATGCTCTCTAGGTCGAAAAAATGGTGTATGAGTAAAATATTGCAGATTGGGAAAAAAATTGTGTGTGGGTCGACAAATGTTGTCCGTGTCGAAAAAATGTTTTCTAGGTCAAAATATGGGTCGAGAAATTTCATCTCGGCCGAAAAATTATATCGGGGGTCAAAAAATAAGTGTCTTGGTTAAAAAAAGGAGTCTCACTATGAAAAATGTGTGCGTGATGAAAAAATATTTGTCAATTCGAAAATGATGTTTGGGACAAAAAAATTGAGTCTGTGTCGAAAATTTGCCTCGGTCGAAAAAAAGTTGTCTCGGTAAAAAATGGGTCTAGGTTGTAAAATTATACCCAATACAAAAAAATGTCCTCTAGGTCGAAAAAATGGTGTCTGAGTAAAATAATGCAGTCTGGGGCCAAAAATTGTGTGTGGGTCGACAAATGTTGTCTATGTCGAAAATATGTTTTCTGGGTCAAAAAACAGTGTGAAAGATGTTGTCCATGTCGAAAAAAAATTTATCTGCATATCAGAATGGTGTTTAGGTTGAAAAAAGAGGGCCTGGTTCAAAAATACTGGTTGGGTCAAAAAAATGAAGTATTAGTCGAAAATGCTGTATGGGTCAAAAAATGATGTCCATGTTAAAAAATAATGCCTGGGTCGAAAAAAAGAGCGTCTTTGTGAAAGATATAGTTTTGATCGAAAAGTGGGGTCTCGGTCAGAATAAATGGTGTGTCAGTCGTGAAAATGATGATGATGTTGCTAAATGTTGTCTGATTCAAAAAAATGGAGTACGGTACGAAAAAGGGGGTGTGGGTCGAAAAATGTTGTCCGGGTCAAAATATTGTGGCTCGGTCGAAAAATGTTGTCCCGGTGAAAAACAATAGGAGTCTGTATCGAAAATATTGTACGGGTCGAAAAATAATTTCTAAAACGAAAAAATGCTAAATGTTGTATAATATGAGAAAATGCTGCCCAAGTCAAGAAAATGGTATCTGTATAAAAAAAATGGAGTCTGGGTCGAAAAATGTTTTGCGGGTCGGTTTTTTCGTTCCAAAAATGGTGTCTTGTTCGTAATGTGGTGTGGCGGTCGAAAAGATTGTGCCTAGTTCAAAAATTGGGGTATGGGTCGAAAAATGTCATCTCGGCCGATAAACTATATCGGGGGTCGGAAAATGGTGTCTAGTTTAAGAAATGGATTCTAGGTATACAAAATGTGTACGTGTTGAAAAAATAATTGTCAATTCGAAAGTGATGTTTGGGCAAAAAAATGGAGTATGCGTTGAAAATATTGTCTCGGTCGAAAAAAATTTGACATGGTTAAAAATGGAGTCTAGGTTGAAAAATTATACCCGATACAAAAAAATTCTCTCTAGGTCGAAAAAATGGTGTCTGAGTAAAATAATGCAGTTTGGGACAAAAAATTGGGTGTGGGTCGACAAATGTTGTTTGTGTCGAAAATATATTTTCTAGGTAAAAAAATGATGTGAAAAACATTGTCCATGTCGAAAAAATGTTATCTGCGTATCAGAATGGTGTTTAGGTTGAAAAAAGAGGGCCTAGTTCAAAAATATTGGTTGGGTCGAAAAAATATAGTCTTAGTCGAAAATGCTGTACGGGTCAAAAAATGCAGACCATGTTGAAAAATTATGCCTGGGACGAAAAAAAGATCGCCTTTGTCAAAAATATAGATGGGATCGAAAAATGGGGTCTCGGTCTGAATAAATGGCTTGTCAGTCGAGAAAATGATGACGGCGTTGCTAAATGTTGTTTGTTTTTAAAAAATGGAGTACGGTACGAAAAACATGGTGTGGGTCAAAAAATGTTGTCCGGGTCAAAATATTGTGACTAGGCCAAAAAATGCTCATTAGGTAAAAAAAATGGTGTTTGAGTAAAATAATGCAGTCTGAGACAAAAAATTGTGTGTGGGTCGACAAATGTTGTCGGTGTCGAAAATATGTTTTATGGTCAAAAAATGGTGTGAAAATGTTGCCCATTTCGAAAAAATGTTATCTGCGTATCAAAATGGTGTATAGGTCAAAAAAAGAGGGACAGGTTTGAAAATATTTGTTGGCTCGAAAAAATGCAGTCTTAGTCGAAAATGCTGTATAGGTCGATTTTTTCGGTCCAAAAAATGGTGTCTTGTTCGTAATGAGGTGTGGCGTTCGAAATGATTGTGCCTAGTTCAAAAATTGGGGTATTCGTCAAAATGTCATCTCGGCCGAAAAATTATATCCGGGGTCGAAAAATAATTTCTAATGCGAAAAAATGATAGATGTTGTATAATACGAGAAAATGAAGCCCACATCAAGAAAATGGTATCTGTATAAAAAAATTGAGTCTGGGTCAAAAAATGTTGTGCGGGTCGGTTTTTTCGGTCCAAAAATGGTGTCTTGTTCGTAATGTGGTGTGGCGGTCGAAAAGATTGTGCCTAGTTCAAAAATTGGGGTATGGGTCGAAAAATGTCATCTCGGCCGAAAAATTATATCGAGGGTCGAAAAATGGTGTTTGGGTTGAGAAATGGAGTCTCGGTATGAAAAATGTGTGCGTGTTGAAAACATATTTGTCAATTCGAAAGTGATGTTTGGGACAAAAAAATGGAGTCTGTGTTGATAATATTGTCTCGGTCGAAAAAAAGTTGACTCGATGAAAAATGGAGTGTAGGTTGAAAAATTATACCTCATACAAAAAATGCTCTCTAGGTCGAAAAAATGCTGTCTGAGTAATATAATGCTGTCTGGGACAAAAAATTGTGTGTGGGTCGAAAAATGTTGTCTATGTCGAAAATATGTTTTTTGGGTAAAAAAATGGTGTGAAAAATGTTGACTATGTCGAAAAAATGTTATCTGCGTATCAGAATAGTGTTCAGGTCGAAAAAAGAGGGCCAGGTTCGAAAATATTGGTTGGGTCAAAAAAATGCAGTCATAGTCGAAAATGCTGTATGGGTCGAAAAAAGAAGTCTCACTTGAAAAATGATGCCTGGGTCGAAAAAAAGATTGTCTATGTGAAAAATGGAGTCTAGGTTGAAAAATTATACCCGATACAAAAAAATGCCCTCTAGGTCGAAAAAATGGCGTTTGAGTAAAATAATGCAATCTGGGGCAAAAAATTGTGTGGGTCGAAAAATGTTGTATGTGTCGAAATTATGTTTTCTAGGTCAAAAAATGGAGTGAAAAATGTTGTCCTTGTCGAAAAAATGTTATCTGCGTATCAGAATGGTGTTTAGGTCGAAAAAAGAGGGCCTGGTTTAAATAGTGGTTGGGTCGAAAAAATGCAGTCCTAGTCGAAAATCTTGTATGGGTCGAAAAATGCACTCCAGGTTGAAAAATGATGCTTGGGTCGAAAAAAAGAGCGTCTTTGTCAAAAATATAGTTTGGATAGAAAAATGGGGTCTCGGTCGGAATGAACGGTGTGTGAGTTGAGAAAATGATGAAGGCGTTGGTAAATGTTGTCTGTTTTTAAAAAATGGAGTACGGTACAAAAAAAAGGGTGTGGGTTGAAAAATGTTGCCCGGGTCAAAATATTGTGTCTAGGCCGAAAAATGGGATCGAAGCCGAAGAAATTGTCTTGGTAAAAAAAAATGGCATTCGGCTAAAAAACAGGAGTCTGTATCAAAAATATTGTACGGTTTGAAAAATTATTTCTAAAACGACAAAATGCTAAATATTGTATAATACGAGAAAATGCAGCCCACATCATGAAAATGGCCTCTGTATAAAAAAAAATGGAGTCTGGGTCGGAATATGTCGTGCGGGTCGGTTTTTTCTTTCCAAAAATGGTGTGTTGTTCGTAATGTGGTGTGGCGGTCGAAAAGATTGTGCCTAGTTCAAAAATTGGGGTATGGGTGGAAAAATGTCAACTCGGCCAAAAAATTATATCGGGGGTTAAAAAATGATGTCTGGGTTAAAAAATGGAGTCTCGGTATGAAAAATGTGTGCGTGTCGAAAAATATTTGTCAATTAGAAAATGTTGTTTGGGACAAAAAAATGGAGTCTATGTTGAAAATATTGTCTCGGTCGAAAATAAGTTGTCTCGGTGAAAATGGAGTCTAGGTTGCAAAATTATACCCGATACAAAAAAATGCCGTCTAGGTCGAAAAAATGGTGTCTAAGTATAATAATGCAGTCTGGGGCAAAAAATTGTGTGTGGGACGAAAAATGTTGTCTGTGTTGAAATTATGTTTTCTAGGTCAAAAAATGGTGTGAAAAATGTTGTCCTTGTCGAAAAAATGTTATCTGCGTATTAGATTGGTGTTTAGGTCGAAAAAAGATGGCCTGGTTTGAAAATAGTGGTCGGGTCGAAAAAATGCAGTCCTAGTCGAAAATCCTGTATGGGTCGAAAAATGCACTCCAGGTTGAAAAATTATGCTTGGGTCGAAAAAAAGGGCGTCTTTGTCAAAAATATTGTTTGGATAGAAAAATGGGATCTCGGTCGGAATGAACGGTGTGTCAGTCGAGAAAATGATGAAGGCGTTGCTAAATGTTGTCTGGTTTAAAAAAATGGAGTACGGTACAAAAAACGAGGTGTGGGTCGAAAAATGTTGCCATGGTCAAAATATTGTGTCTAGGCCGAAAAATGGGATCGAAGCCGAAGAAATTTTGTCTCGGTGAAAAAATTTGGCATTCGGGTAAAAAACATGAGTCTGTATCAAAAATATTGTACGGGTTGAAAAATAATTTCTAAAACGACAAAATGCTAAATATTGTATAATACGAGAAAATGCAGCCCACGTCATGAAAATGGCATCTTTATAAAAAAAAATGGAGTCTGGGTCGGAATAAGTCGTGCGGGTCGGTTTTTTCTGTCCAAAAATGGTGTCTTGTTCGTAATGTGGTGTGGCGGTCGAAAAGATTGTGCCTATTTCAAAAATTATATTATGGGTCGAAAAATGTCATCTCGGCCGAAAAATTATATCGGGGGTCAAAAAATGGTGTCTGGGTTAAAAAATGGAGTCTCGGTATTAAAAATATGTGCATGTTGAGAAAATATTTGTCAATTCGAAAATAGAGTCTGTGTCGAAAATATTGCCTCGGTCGAAAATAAGTTGTCTCGGTGAAAAATGGAGTCTAGGTTGAAAAATTATACCCGATACAAATAAATGCCCTCTAGGTCAAAAAAATGGTGTCTCAGTATAATAATGCAGTCTGGGGCAAAAAATTGTGTGTGCGACGAAAAATGTTGTCTGTGTTGAAATTATGTTTTCTAGGTCAAAAAATGGAGTGAAAAATGTTGTCCTTGTCGAAAAAATGTTATCTGCGTATCAGAATGGTGTTTAGGTCGAAAAAAGAGGGCCTGGTTTAAATAGTGGTTGGGTCGAAAATGTTAGACCTGTGTCATTTAGAGTCCTAATTTCGATCGGAGTCGCTAAAATTTTGGTTTTTAGCTACCTGTTGGGGTTTGAAGACTCTGATTGAAGAAATAACTGCATATTATGGGTCCTGGTACTGTTTAGTACTGCCCATAAAATTTTCGTTTAATTCCGATAACGTTTTTGGAATTATGCAGTTTTGAATTGGTATTCGGATTTGATTTTGTCAAAATCCAAGATGATGAGGTAAAAATCCGATATTATTACGAGATGTTAAGTTTGGGGATAGCTTCCATATAGAAGTGGAATTGGATCAACTGGATTCGTATATTAAAAGTTATGGGTATTTTTCCATGTATACCCCGAAGTTGAGGAAATCCAGGCTGCAGCCCTGTAAGATGTTTAGCCTAGATTTCGGAATAGCTGGAGGGGTTATTTGATCTAGGTGTAAACATGAAAGTTGTAGATAATCGTCTTATCTTTCAAATGCCACTAAACTCATGCAATTCGGAGTTGTATGGAGGGAGTTATGGCCGTTTAAGTGAAGTCTGTCCAGGATTTCGGGGCAGGGACACTTTGGTCGTTTGTCACCACTTTTAGATATTTATGTGCCTAAAATATCTCTCGTCCCCCTCTCTCTCGAGCAGATCTGCTGGTGTGAAAAATGAGGAGGAGAAATTGGAGGTGGTGATGAAGTCTTCTCTTCCATGTCTTTGAAGGTGTGTTGTTGAGGGGGAGGTGCGGAGGTCGGTGGTGGTAGCGGTGGAGCTACGGCGGCGGGCATGCCGGAGCCGCGGATGGACCTCCCGCTCTCCTCCGTTGGGTTCAGCCGGGTCTGTTGCGGCTGTTGGGAAGAGTAGAAGTTCCATTGCCTTGTTGTTGTTGTGTGTGCTTGGAATTGAAGAAGTTGAAGAGGGGGGAAACACATATTCAAGTGTTATGTGTTGTGTATGTGTGCACACCACTTGTTTGTGGATATGTGTGAGTGAACCAAGTATGCCTCTTCTTCTCCTCATTCCATTGGCTTTCCTCATGCATCATCTAACTCGTGTTTGTGTACTAGTTGGGGCGTGGGATTGACGCATTGGTACACTCGAGATCACATAAGAGGTATGCGGAGGCTGCGGGTGCGCGCTCGGCGTGCTCGAATGCGTGCGGAGGCGCGGGAAGCGTGCGTGAGGTGCTCGCATGCGTGCGGAAGGCGCGGGAAGCGTGCATGAGGTTGTTCGATGCGTGCGGAGTGCGTGGGCAGCGTGCACGGGGTGCTCGAGGGCGTGCTTGGCCTTGCCCGATGCGTGCGGAGTGTGCGGGCAGCGTGCACGAGGTGCTCGAGGGTGTGCTTGACGTTGTTCGATGCGTGCGGAGTGTGCGGGCAGCGTGCACGAGGTGCTCGAGGGCGTGCTTGGCCTTGCCCGATGCGTGCGGAGTGCGTGGGAAGCATGCACGAGGTGCTCGAGGACGTGCTTGACGTTGTTTGATGCGTGCGAGGTGCATGGGCAGCGTGCACGGGGTACTCGAGGGCGTGCTTGCGGTGCTCAGACGCGTTCGGAGTGCTTCGTGGTGTCGAGCAGCTTGTTATAGCCAAATGCAACCATTGGATGATCCTTGGCGGTTTGATTTCAGGCTTCGGATTCAATTCGTCGCTCTATTGCGTTTCGCGAGCCGTGCGCTCGTTAGGTGAGTGGTTTGATTCCAACCCTTCCGGGAGCGTTCGATGCACGTAGTCGTGCTTCGCGCTTCCATGGGGCTTTAATTGCACCCTAAATATGTTAGATATCATGCATGCTAGGTTGTATAGCTCGTATATTGTGTAGAACCCCTATTCTACCTTATACTTGCCTATGTATTGTATAGAATATGGCATGACTTAGGTTATTTTGTTTGAATTACTACCTTATTATCATTTGAACATATCAGGCATGTCTAAACTTGGGTTAATAACGGGTGTATGCGTAATATTCCTCTGATTTAGGACTCGAGGGTGTGGTATAGTTGTTGCACCCATCTGTTGGGGCAAAACTATGACCAGCTCGAGAGAGGATGAGGCGTTTCCTCTCCCTCGCCCTCCTTCTCTTCGCGAACCGAGTGAGTAGATGTAGTTCCTACTTGACTCGGGTTTGCTTGGAATTATTGGCATGCACCTGTTGTTGCGCAGATCGCGCTTAACCCGTCCCTTCTAGGTTGGTGTTATCCAACGTATAATAGGTTGTAATTTGTGTATATTTATCTGTTTGATGCCATGTATGCATGATTAAGTAGGCCATCGTAGTGTAGTTAATTGCATATTCTGTATATGCCTATTGGGCCATGAGCCTTGTCTAATGAGATTAGACAAGTGTATGACCTCCTATGGGGTCATACCATGCCTTTGACACAGAATAAAATGTCTTCCCCGCATCTGAGTTATGCGCCCTGGAGGGAATTCATGAGAATTCATTGCGCTTATCGGTGTTTGATAACCGATGATGACGGATCCATAGGGATCGTGTTCGCGGGTGTCGAGTGTTCTTTCCTTCGTCGGCTCCGAGTAGAGACTGCCCGGCGTAGTAAAGTCCGGTGGAGATCTCCCCGATACTACTCATGACGCGTGTTGGTGTGCCCATACAGCTGAGGTAGCGGTCTTGGGAGACTAGTCCGGTAGAGGCCTGAACCCTGTGAGATGCCAGGGGCCACCAGGTAGTAGGGGCCACACCGGGAGAGACTACCGGAAGACGAGTGGTGTAGAACAATCGACCTCTTCCCCAAGAGCCTATGTCACCCCAAGGAGGGGGTGAGGGTGAGGGTGTGGTGGGTCGGCGTTGGTTCGATCTGCCAGTTCGTGTAATTTCACAAGATCCTATGTCACCCATCGGGGTGAGGGTGATGGTATTGGCGTGAGTGGGGTGGGCTCGAGTTGATACTCGACCCACCAGCTTGTGTAGTAGGTTTTCCCCTGGGGTTCGCGCTGCGAACAAGTAGTGGCTCCTCCCAATATCGTCGTATGTCGTGGCCCAGATGTTGAAGCTGCCCTGACAGAGGACTCCCACTTGTAAGTACTCCCGATGCATTCGGCGAATGTACTGATCATGGGAGTGTACCAGGTGAGGCTACGCGAGGGTGGACCACCGGACGATATTGCGAGCATGGATTATCGTTCTCCCCTTCGCCGGATCTGTGTGGATGCTTCCTAGGTACGAGCCGCCCTGGGTGGACCCCCACCTGTAGGTACCATCGACGCTGTCGACAGTGTACTGACCGTGGCCGGCTCCAGGTAGAGGCTGCCCGGGAGAGCGCTACCAGATGATGAACGGTGTAGAACAGCAAGTTTTGTCCTTCAAGTCCCTAGACTCACCCCTGTGGGGGCTAGGGCGAGGGCAGGGTATGGTTGCACCGCCGTGTGACCTTGTTAACCGTTGGGTTTCTACCCATGGTTTCCTTGATAGGTGATTGCCTTAGGATCGAATGTTGGTGTTGGTGTTTGGTTTCTGACCACTCACTGAGCTTGTAGCTCACCCCTCGCTTATGTTTTTCCCCAGTTGACGCTGAGTCGGATCCAAGAGAAGAGCTCCCCTGGCGCCATCCGAGTAGGAGACCTGCGTTCGCGTTGGATGTCTTGCGAGTCGGAGGCTATCAGCATTCCCTTTTTATTGTATGTATTATACTTGTGCTTGTGCACGGTATGTAGACTGTTGATGTCAGTTATTGCATATATTGGCTCTCACAGGACAGATGATTGTGTACTCTAGTCTGTAATATGTCTTTGAATTACAGACTTAGTCATTTGAGCTTCCGCTTTTTGTATATATTTGATGTCAGTTACTTGTGTATTGCCTTTTCTATTGTGGAGTATTTATTTGACCTCGTGTATGGATTACTGATATCATTTATATATTTGCCACGTCTCGGGGACGGCAGCCCTGGGGCGTGACAAAAGTTGGTATCAGAGCCATGTCCTGTCAGAGCCAATTGTTTTCTTTGAGATGAGTCCTAGGATTTCGAGACGAGTATTCTGATCCTAGTGCTGGTTCCTTAGTTGCTGATATGCCTCCTCGGAGACGGGCGCGTGGACGTGGTCACCCTTGGGCTTCGGAGGTTTTCGAACCTACCGGAGGCGAGGAGTCTACTTGAGAGTTCTCGGCTGTTGGGCCAGGACTTGCGCGGGATGCCTCCAGCGTGGGCGCGAGCTAACGCTGAGATGGAAGATCTTCTGGACACTCAGACTAGAGCACTGGAGGCATAGACTGGAGCGTTTGCTGAGCAGGCGCGAGAGATCCAGGAGCTGCGGGCGGCCCGCCTGGCGATCCCGTAGATACCCTTAGCGGTAGGTCCACTAGTGGTGCCAGAGATACCCCATGTACCGGTTGGAGACCGCATTCTCCTCCGTTCTGTTTATCGGGGGTATACCATAGAGTTGCGTGCGGCACCAGTTTCAAGCGTTGAGGATGTGGTGTAGTATTCATTAAGAGGTGATGTCTTCTTCTAGCCTTCCTACTCCGGATAAGGGGCCTTGCAGGGTCAGCGTTGAGACCCGGGCTAGGGTACTCCGTGTTCCTTGTTTGGTTGTCGGGATATCCTATATCGGGACCTCATGAGGCCCTCCCGAGGTTCTTTTCCCCGTCAAGGAATACCTTTGAAGCATCAATTGATGTTTGATTTTTCCTCACTTGGGAGGTGCGATAGGGGGTGGTGATGCATATGATCGGGATTGAGTGCATCTTGTTGCAGCTTAGTGGGCGATAGGTTATGGACTAGGGTTCCATAGTGGCATCTGCAGTCGCTTCGATATATCATCGTGCATAGTAGCTACCCGGTAGAGGCAAGAGTCCTGTGAGGTGCTCCCTGGGACTATCCATGACGCTTGTTGGTGTGTCCATATAGCAGAGATAGTGGACATGGGAGGCTACCAGGTAGGGGCCACACCGGAAGAGTGCTACTGGATGACGTCGAGAGCTTGGACTCCCCGTGATGAATCTGCCCATTGAGTGCATGATGATGGAGTTCCAATTGTTATAGTTGGGCGACCTTTTGGTGGCGGCATGTGACGCACAGTTGCGGTACTGCCGCGTTTTGCCCCCACATGGGTCGTAAATGAGGAGACGTGACGCTAAGCGTTCGTGATGGGACTCAACCGCCATATCAGGTAGATGACGTCGCTTAGGTGTTGTCGGGAATCGACGACCTCCTATTGCGTGTCTTGCAGATTAAGTGCGGTCGAGCGGCTTACCCAGCGTGTAAGAGTCATCATGAGCGTCAGCCTTGCTCGAGGAGCAGATTTGGACTTAATCGTCCCAAGAATTATATTTGATCTCCCCATAGGGGTTGAAGATCAGGTACCCCTTGTCGCGAATTGATGATCTGTTTTGACCAGCTTTGGGAGCTAGTGTCTTTCTGTTGATCGATCTTCGCGCAAGGTACCCTATTTGGAGATCCGGGAGTTGGGCATTCTTTAATTGGCCTTTCGTGACCGTTTCGAGCACTACGAATTTTGTGTACTGCCGTCGGGGTAGACGAATACGCCAGATGCCTACAAGGATCTCGAATATGTTAATGGACCTCCGTGGGCTGTTCTGTGGTAGCCTTCGTTATCTGCGTATTAGATTGGTGTTTAGGTCGAAAAAAGATGGCCTGGTTTGAAAATAGTGGTCGGGTCGAAAAAATGCAGTCCTAGTCGAAAATCCTGTATGGGTCGAAAAATGCACTCCAGGTTGAAAAATTATGCTTGGGTCGAAAAAAAGGGCGTCTCTGTCAAAAATATTGTTTGGATAGAAAAATGGGATCTCGGTCGGACTGAACGGTGTGTCAGTCGAGAAAATGATGAAGGCGTTGCTAAATGTTGTCTGGTTTAAAAAAATGGAGTACGGTACAAAAAACGGGGTGTGGGTCGAAAAATGTTGCCATGGTCAAAATATTGTGTCTAGGCCGAAAAATGGGATCGAAGCCGAAGAAATTTTGTCTCGGTGAAAAAATTTGGCATTCGGGTAAAAAACATGAGTCTGTATCAAAAATATTGTACGGGTTGAAAAATAATTTCTAAAACGACAAAATGCTAAATATTGTATAATACGAGAAAATGCAGCCCACGTCATGAAAATGGCATCTTTATAAAAAAAAAATGGAGTCTGGGTCGGAATAAGTCGTGCGGGTCGGTTTTTTCTGTCCAAAAATGGTGTCTTGTTCGTAATGTGGTGTGGCGGTCGAAAAGATTGTGCCTATTTCAAAAATTATAGTATGGGTCGAAAAATGTCATCTCGGCCGAAAAATTATATCGGGGGTCAAAAAATGGTGTCTGGGTTAAAAAATGGAGTCTCGGTATTAAAAATATGTGCGTGTTGAGAAAATATTTGTCAATTCGAAAATAGAGTCTGTGTCGAAAATATTGCCTCGGTCGAAAATAAGTTGTCTCGGTGAAAAATGGAGTCTAGGTTGAAAAATTATACCCGATACAAATAAATGCCCTCTAGGTCAAAAAAATGGTGACCAAGTATAATAATGCAGTCTGGGGCAAAAAATTGTGTGTGCGGCGAAAAATGTTGTCTGTGTTGAAATTATGTTTTCTAGGTCAAAAAATGGTGTGAAAAATGTTGTCCTTGTCGAAAAAATGTTATCTGCGTATCAGAATGGTGTTTAGGTCAAAAAAAGAGGGCCTGGTTCGAAAATAGTGGTTGGGTCGAAAAAATGCAGTCCTAGTCGAAAATTCTGTATGGGTCGAAAAATGCAGTCCCAGTTGAAAAATGGTGCTTGGGTCGAAAAAAAGAGCGTCTTTGTCAAAAATATAGTTTGGATAGAAAAATGGGGTCTCGGTCGGAATGAACGGTGTGTGAGTCGAGAAAATGATGAAGGCGTTGGTAAATGTTGTCTGTTTTTAAAAAATGGAGTACGGTACAAAAAAAAGGGTGTGGGTTGAAAAATGTTGCCCGGGTCAAAATATTGTGTCTAGGCCGAAAAATGGGATCGAAGCCGAAGAAATTGTCTTGGTAAAAAAAAATGGCATTCGGCTAAAAAACAGGAGTCTGTATCAAAAATATTGTACGGTTTGAAAAATTATTTCTAAAACGACAAAATGCTAAATATTGTATAATACGAGAAAATGCAGCCCACATCATGAAAATGGCCTCTGTATAAAAAAAAATGGAGTCTGGGTCGGAATATGTCGTGCGGGTCGGTTTTTTCTGTCCAAAAATGGTGTGTTGTTCGTAATGTGGTGTGGCGGTCGAAAAGATTGTGCCTAGTTCAAAAATTGGGGTATGGGTGGAAAAATGTCAACTCGGCCAAAAAATTATATCGGGGGTTAAAAAATGATGTCTGGGTTAAAAAATGGAGTCTCGGTATGAAAAATGTGTGCGTGTTGAAAAATATTTGTCAATTAGAAAATGTTGTTTGGGACAAAAAAATGGAGTCTATGTTGAAAATATTGTCTCGGTCGAAAATAAGTTGTCTCGGTGAAAATGGAGTCTAGGTTGCAAAATTATACCCGATACAAAAAAATGCCGTCTAGGTCGAAAAAATGGTGTCTAAGTATAATAATGCAGTCTGGGGCAAAAAATTGTGTGTGGGACGAAAAATGTTGTCTGTGTTGAAATTATGTTTTCTAGGTCAAAAAATGGTGTGAAAAATGTTGTCCTTGTCATAAAAATGTTATCTGCGTATTAGATTGGTGTTTAGGTCGAAAAAAGATGGCCTGGTTTGAAAATAGTGGTCGGGTCGAAAAAATGCAGTCCTAGTCGAAAATCCTGTATGGGTCGAAAAATGCACTCCAGGTTGAAAAATTATGCTTGGGTCGAAAAAAAGGGCGTCTTTGTCAAAAATATTGTTTGGATAGAAAAATGGGGTCTCGGTCGGAATGAACGGTGTGTCAGTCGAGAAAATGATGAAGGCGTTGCTAAATGTTGTCTGGTTTAAAAAAATGGAGTACGGTACAAAAAACGGGAGTGGGTCGAAAAATGTTGCCATGGTCAAAATATTGTGTCTAGGCCGAAAAATGGGATCGAAGCCGAAGAAATTTTGTCTCGGTGAAAAAATTTGGCATTCGGGTAAAAAACATGAGTCTGTATCAAAAATATTGTACGGGTTGAAAAATAATTTCTAAAACGACAAAATGCTAAATATTGTATAATACGAGAAAATGCAGCCCACGTCATGAAAATGGCATCTTTATAAAAAAAAAATGGAGTCTGGGTCGGAATAAGTCGTGCGGGTCGGTTTTTTCTGTCCAAAAATGGTGTCTTGTTCGTAATGTGGTGTGGCGGTCGAAAAGATTGTGCCTATTTCAAAAATTATAGTATGGGTCGAAAAATGTCATCTCGGCCGAAAAATTATATCGGGGGTCAAAAAATGGTGTCTGGGTTAAAAAATGGAGTCTCGGTATTAAAAATATGTGCGTGTTGAGAAAATATTTGTCAATTCGAAAATAGAGTCTGTGTCGAAAATATTGCCTCGGTCGAAAATAAGTTGTCTCGGTGAAAAATGGAGTCTAGGTTGAAAAATTATACCCGATACAAATAAATGCCCTCTAGGTCAAAAAAATGGTGACCAAGTATAATAATGCAGTCTGGGGCAAAAAATTGTGTGTGCGGCGAAAAATGTTGTCTGTGTTGAAATTATGTTTTCTAGGTCAAAAAATGGTGTGGAAAATGTTGTCCTTGTCGAAAAAATGTTATCTGCGTATCAGAATGGTGTTTAGGTCGAAAAAAGAGGGCCTGGTTCGAAAATAGTGGTTGGGTCGAAAAAATGCAGTCCTAGTCGAAAATTCTGTATGGGTCGAAAAATGCAGTCCCAGTTGAAAAATGGTGCTTGGGTCGAAAAAAAGAGCGTCTTTGTCAAAAATATAGTTTGGATAGAAAAATGGGGTCTCGGTCGGAATGAACGGTGTGTGAGTCGAGAAAATGAGGCGTTGGTAAATGTTGTCTGTTTTTAAAAAATGGAGTACGGTACAAAAAAAAGGTTGTGGGTTGAAAAATGTTGCCCGGGTCAAAATATTGTGTCTAGGCCGAAAAATGGGATCGAAGCCGAAGAAATTGTCTTGGTAAAAAAAAATGGCATTCGGCTAAAAAACAGGAGTCTGTATCAAAAATATTGTACGGTTTGAAAAATTATTTCTAAAACGACAAAATGCTAAATATTGTATAATACGAGAAAATGCAGCCCACATCATGAAAATGGCCTCTGTATAAAAAAAAATGGAGTCTGGGTCGGAATATGTCGTGCGGGTCGGTTTTTTCTGTCCAAAAATGGTGTGTTGTTCGTAATGTGGTGTGGCGGTCGAAAAGATTGTGCCTAGTTCAAAAATTGGGGTATGGGTGGAAAAATGTCAACTCGGCCAAAAAATTATATCGGGGGTTAAAAAATGATGTCTGGGTTAAAAAATGGAGTCTCGGTATGAAAAATGTGTGCGTGTTGAAAAATATTTGTCAATTAGAAAATGTTGTTTGGGACAAAAAAATTGAGTATGTTGAAAATATTGTCTCGGTCGAAAATAAGTTGGCTCGGTGAAAATGGAGTCTAGGTTGCAAAATTATACCCGATACAAAAAAATGCCGTCTAGGTCGAAAAAATGGTGTCTAAGTATAATAATGCACTCTGGGGCAAAAAATTGTGTGTGGGACGAAAAATGTTGTCTGTGTTGAAATTATGTTTTCTAGGTCAAAAAATGGTGTGAAAAATGTTGTCCTTGTCGAAAAAATGTTATCTGCGTATTAGATTGGTGTTTAGGTCGAAAAAAGATGGCCTGGTTTGAAAATAGTGGTCGGGTCGAAAAATGCAGTCCTAGTCGAAAATCCTGTATGGGTCGAAAAATGCACTCCAGGTTGAAAAATTATGCTTGGGTCGAAAAAAAGGGCGTCTTTGTCAAAAATATTGTTTGGATAGAAAAATGGGGTCTCGGTCGGAATGAACGGTGTGTCAGTCGAGAAAATGATGAAGGCGTTGCTAAATGTTGTCTGGTTTAAAAAAATGGAGTACGGTACAAAAAACGGGGTGTGGGTCGAAAAATGTTGCCATGGTCAAAATATTGTGTCTAGGCCGAAAAATGGGATCGAAGCCGAAGAAATTTTGTCTCGGTGAAAAAATTTGGCAATCGGGTAAAAAACATGAGTCTGTATCAAAAATATTGTACGGGTTGAAAAATAATTTCTAAAACGACAAAATGCTAAATATTGTATAATACGAGAAAATGCAACCCACGTCATGAAAATGGCATCTTTATAAAAAAAATGGAGTCTGGGTTGGAATAAGTCGTGCGGGTCGGTTTTTTCTGTCCAAAAATGGTGTCTTGTTCGTAATCTGGTGTGGCGGTCGAAAAGATTGTGCCTATTTCAAAAATTAGAGTATGGTTCGAAAAATGTCATCTCGGCCAAAAAATTATATCGGGGGTCAAAAAATGGTGTCTGGGTTAAAAAATGGAGTCTCGGTATTAAAAATATGTGCGTGTTGAGAAAATATTTGTCAATTCGAAAATAGAGTCTGTGTCGAAAATATTGCCTCGGTCGAAAATAAGTTGTCTCGGTGAAAAATGGAGTCTAGGTTGAAAAATTTTACCCGATACAAATAAATGCCCTCTAGGTCAAAAAAATGGTGTATGAGTATAATAATGCAGTCTGGGGCAAAAAATTGTGTGTGCGACGAAAAATGTTGTCTGTGTTGAAATTATGTTTTCTAGGTCAAAAAATGGTGTGAAAAATGTTGTCCTTGTCGAAAAAATGTTATCTGCGTATCAGAATGGTGTTTAGGTCGAAAAAAGAGGGCCTGGTTCGAAAATAGTGGTTGGATTGAAAAAATGCAGTCCTTGTCGAAAATCCTGAATGGGTCGAAAAATGCACTCCATGTTGAAAAATGATGGCTCGGTCGAAATAATGAGCGTCTTTGTCAAAAATTTAGTTTTGATCGAAAAATGGGATCGAAGCCGAAGAAATTTAGTCTTAGTGTAAAAAATGGCATTCGGCTAAAAAACAGGAGTCTGCATCGAAAATATTGTATGGGTTGAAAAATAATTTCTAAACCGACAAAATGCTAAATATTGTATAATATGAGAAAATGCATCCCATGTCATGAAAATGGCATCTGAATATAATAAAATGGGGTCTCGGTTGGAAAATGTCGTGCGGATCGGTTTTTTCTGTTCAAAAATGGTGTCTTGTTCGTAATGTGTTGTGGCGGTCTAAAAGATTGTGCCTAGTTCAAAAATTGGGGTATGGGTAAAAAAATGTCATCTCGCCCGAAAAATTATATTGGGGGTCAAAAAATGGTGTCTCGGTTAAAAAATGGAGTCTTGGTATGAAAAATGTGTGAGTGTTGAAAAAATATTTGTCAATTCAGAAATGTTGTTTGGGGCAAAAAAATGGAGTCTGTGTCGATAATAATAACTCGGTCGAAAATAAGTTGTCTCAGTGAAAAATGGAGTCTAGGTTGAAAAATTATACCCGATACAAATAAATGCCCTCTAGGTCAAAAAAATGGTGTCTGAGTAAAATAATGCAGTCTGGACCAAAAAATTGTGTGTGGGTTGAAAAATATTGTCTGTTTTAAAAAAATGGAGTACGGTACAAAAAACGGGGTGTGGGTCGAAAAATGTTGCCAGGGTCAAAATATTGTGTCTAGGCCTAAAAATGGGATCGAAGCCGAAGAAATTTAGTCTCAGTGAAAAAAATGGCATTCGGCTAAAAAATAGGAGTCTATATCGAAAATATTGTACGGGTCGAAAAATAATTTCTAAAACGACAAAATTCTAAATGTTGTATAATACGAGAAAATGCGGCCCACGTCATGAAACTGGCATCAGTATAAACAAAATGGAGTCTGGGTCGAAAAATGTCGTGCGGGTTGGTTTTTTCTGTCCAAAAATGGTGTCTTTCTCGTAATGTGATGTGGCGGTCGAAAAGATTGTGCCTAGTTCAGAAATTGGGGTATGGGTCGAAAAATGTCATCTTGGCCGAAAAATTATATCGGGGGTCGAAAAATGGTGTCTGGGTTAAAAAATTGAGTCTCGGTATGAAAAATGTGTGCGTGTTGAAAAAATATGTCAATTCAAAAATGTTGTTTGGGACAAAAAAATGGAGTCTGTGTCAAAAATATTGTCTCGGTCAAAAATAAGTTGTCTCGGTGAAAAATGGAGTCTAGGTTGAAAAATTATACCCGATACAAAAAATGCTCTCCAGGTCAAAAAAATGGTGTCTGAGTAAAATAATGCAATCTGGGACCAAAAATTGTGTGTGGGTCGAAAAATGTTGTCTGTGTCGAAAATAAGTTTTCTGGGTTAAAAAATGGTGTGAAAAATGTTGTCCTTGTCGAAAAAATGTTATCTGCCTATCAGAATGGTGTTTAGTTCAAAAAAAGAGGGCCTGGTTCAAAAATATTGGTTGGGTCGAAAAAATGCAGTCTTAGTCAAAAATGTTGTATGGGCCGAAAAATGCAGTTCATTTTAAAAAATGGTGCTTGGGTCGAAAAAAAGAGCGCCTTTGTCAAAAATGTAGTTTGGATCGAAAAATTGTGTCTCCGTCGGAGTAAATGGTGTCTCAGTCGAGAAAATGATGAAGGCGTTGCTAAATGTTGTCTGTTTTTAAGAAATTGAGTAAAGTACAATAAACGGGGTGTGGGTCGAAAAATGTTGTCCGGGTCAAAATATTGTGTCTAGGCCGAAAAATGGGATCGAAGTCGAAGAAATTTTGTCTCGGTGAAAAAAAATGGCATTCGGCTAAAAAATAGGAGTCTGTATCGAAAATATTATACGGGTCGAAAAATAATTTCTAAAACGACAAAATGCTAAATGTTGTATAATACGAGAAAATGCAGCCCACGTCATGAAAATGGCATCTGTATAAAAAAATGGAGTCTGGGTCGGAAAATGTCGAGCGGGTCGGTTTTTTCTGTCCAAAAATGGTGTCTTGTTCGTAATGTGGTGTGGCGATCGAACAGATTGTGCCTAGTTCAAAAATTGGGGTATGGGTCGAAAAATGTCATCTCGGTAGAAAAAAAAATTTCGGGGGTAGAAAAATGGTGTATAGGTTAAAAAATGGAGTCTCGGTATGAAAAATGTGTGCGTGTTGAAAAAATGTTTGTCAATTCAAAAATATTTTTTAGGACAAAAAAATGGAGTCTGTGTCAAAAATATTGTCTCGGTCGAAAATAAGTTGGCTCGGTGAAAAATGGAGTCTAGGTTGAAAAATTGTACCCGATACAAAAAAATGCCCTCTAGGTCAAAAAAATGGTGTCTGAGTAAAATAATGCAGTCTAGGACAAAAAATTGTGTGCGGGTCGAAAAATATTGTCTATGTCAAAAATATGATTTCTATGTCAAAAAATGGTGTGAAAAATGTTGTCCATGTCCAAAAAATGTAATCTGCGTATCAGAATGGCGTTTAGGTCGAAAAAGGAGGGCCTGGTTCAAAAATATTGGTTGGGTCGAAAAAATGCAGTCTTAGTCGAAAAAGCTGTATGGGTCGAAAAATGCAGTTTATGTTGAAAAATGTTGCCTAGGTCGAAAAAAAGAGTGTCTTTGTAAAAATTATAGTTTGGAATGAAATATGGGGTCTCGGTCGGAATAAATGGTGTCTTAGTCAAGAAAATGATGACGGCGTTGCAAAATATTGTCTGTTTCAAAAAAATTTAGTACAGTACAAAAACAGGGTGTGGGTCGAAAAATGTTGTCCGGGTCAAAATATTGTGTCTAGGCCGAAAAATGGGATCGAAGCCGAAGAAATTTTGTCTCGGTGAAAAAAAATGGCATTCGGCTAAAAAATAGGAGTCTGTATCGAAAATATTGTACGGGTCAAAAAATAATTTCTAAAACGACAAAATGCTAAATGTTGTATAATACGAGAAAATGCAGCCCATGTCAAGAAAATGGCATCTGTATAAAAAAAAATGGAGTCTGGGTCGGAAAATGTTGTGCGGGTCAGTTTTTTCTTTCCAAAAATGGTGTCTTGTTCGTAATGTGTTCTGGCGGCCAAAAAGATTGTGCCTAGTTTAAAAATTGGGGTGTTGGTCGAAAAATGTCATCTCGGCCGAAAAATTATATCGGGGGTCGAAAAATTGTGTTTGGGTTAAACAAAGGAGTCTCGGTATGAAAAATGTGTGCGTGTTGAAAAAATATTTGGCAATTCGAAAATGACGATTGGGACAAAAAAATGGAGTATGTGTCGAAAATATTGTCTCGGTCGAAAATAAGTTGTCTTGGTGAAAAATAGAGTCTAGGTTGAAAAATTATACCCGATACAAAAAAATGCAGTCTGGGACAAAAAATTCTGTGTGTGTCGAAAAATGTTGTATGTGTTGAAAATATGTTTTCTTTGTCAAAAAAAGTTGTGAAAAATGTTGTCCATGTCCAAAAAATGTTATCTGCGTATCAGAATGGTGTTTAGGTCGAAAAAAGAGGGCCTAGTTCAAAAATATTGGTTGGGTCGAAAAAATGCAGTCTTAGTCGAAAATGCTGTATGGGTCGAAAAATGCAGTCCATGTTGAAAAATGTTGCCTGGGTCAAAAAAATGAGCGTCATTGTAAAAATTATAGTTTGGATCGAAAAATGGGGTCTCGGTCGGAATAAATGGTGTGTTAGACGAGAAAATGATGACGGCGTTACTAAATGTTGTCTGTTTCAAAAAAATGGAGTACGGTAAGAAAAACGGGGTGTGGATCGAAAAATGTTGTATGGGTCAAAATATTGTGTCTAGGCCGAAAAATGGGATCGAAGCCGAAGAAATTTTGTCTCGATGAAAAAAATGGCATTCGGCTAAAAAATAGGAGTCTATATTGAAAATATTGTACGGGTCGAAAATAAATTCTAAAACAACAAAATTCTAAATGTTGTATAATACGAGAAAATGCAGCCCATGTCAAGAAAATGGCATCTGTATAAAAAAAATGGAGTCTAGGTCGGAAAATATTGTGCGGGTCGGTTTTTTCTTTCTAAAAAGGTGTCTTGTTCGTAAATGTGGTTTGGTGGTCGAAAAGATTGTGCCTGGTTCAAACATTGGGGTATGGGTCGAAAAATGTCATCACGGCCGAAAAATTATATCGGGGGTCTAAAAATGCAGCCCATGGTCAGTACTCAACCCTCTTATGTTAGTGACATCATACTCTAGGCATTCCCGACGATACGGCATCACCCGTAGTCGGTACTCCTAGCCTCGTATGATAGTCACATCATACTTTGGGCATTCTCAACGATAAGGATTTACCCGTAGTTGGTACTTAAGCCTCGTATGGTAGTGACATCATAGTCTGGGCATTCCCGACAATACGGCATCACCCGTGGTCGGTACTCTAAGCCTCGTATGGTAGTCACATCATACTCTAGGCATTCCTAACGATATTGTGGCACAATGCAGGACAGATTCAACACCGGGTAGCTTCGATGCACGATGATGTAGGGAAACAGTACTCCTCATTCGCAATATCATCCGGTAGCCCTCTCCCAGGTAGCCCTCTCCCTGGCGGCCTTCCGGTGGCACGGTGGCACCACGCGGGGTAGCTTCGACGCACGATGATATAGGGAGGAAGCACTTCGTGCTTGCAATATGATCCTCACACGCTTAACACAGGTAGGCCTAACATACAATTGTCATAGCTATCGGGTAACAAACACCGAGTGGCTTCTACGCACGATGATGTAGGGAAACAGTACTCCACGCTCGCAATATCATCTGGTAGCCCTCTCCCAGGTAGCCCTCTCCCTGGCGGCCTTCCAATGGCACGGTGGCACCACGCAGGGTAGCTCCAACGCTGGGTAGCTTCGACACACGATGATATGGGGAGGAAGCACTTCGTGCTCGCAATACGATCCTCACACGCTTAACACAGGTAGGCCTAACATACTATTGTCATAGCTATCGAGTAACAAATACCGAGTAGCTTCTATGCACGATGATGTAGGGAAACAGTACTCCACACTCGCAATATCATCCTGTAGCCCTCTCCCAGGTAGCCCTCTCCCTGGCGGCTTTCCGGTGGCACGGTGGCACCACGCAGGGTAGCTCCAACGCTGGGTAGCTTCGACACACGATGATATGGGGCGGGGGTACTCCATGCTCGCAAGACAATCCTCCTGGATCAACTACTATCATCTAACAAATACCATTGCTAAACAAAATTCTCTTGAATTCCCACACAAATGCATCCCTTGGATGCGTGGGAAAGAAGCAAAGTCCTCGCACTCAATCATGACAAGACATGATCCTAAAGGTGAGTCACGCACACAGCTAAAACAGATAGGCCTGACATTCTATCATCATAGCTATCAGATAACAAACTCCAATACAACAATGAATTCTCATGAATTCCCATAGAGATGCATCAATCGGATGCAGGCAAGATAGTTACAACATTTGCATACTAAAACATGTATGATCCTAACAACAACAGATAATAGATATGAATACCATAAACAAGGCCAAACAATTAAATACACACACAATATCAACAACAAGGTGCATTGACCACATGTCCAAAGAACCTAGCATTCAAGAATTAGCCACACTAAGCATCTATCAAAACAAAGGCAATATTATGTAAAAAATCAAGATTGAATATTGCGATAAAACCCTATGGATACGCGATGCACAATCACATGCATCGAGCATTTTCCAAAAGGGAGAGGATCGAACCACTCACCAAAAACCCAATCATTGCGAGTTCCGCCAACGAAAGCTGCAAAACACAACCAATGATTATCAAATCAAACATTAAGTTTCCTGGAACCTATATATATAAGCCTACTTCATGAAGACACCCACTCTTAGTATTGCAAACAACATGAACATTAACTTCTTGAAGAAATCAAGAAAAACTGCTACATCTGCAGCAATTACCCCTACTTGTTGATCTCCACAGCTCCAAATAATCATCCAAAAATTCTAAAATAAATCATGCACATACTCTGATATGTTGGGATCATAATCCGTGAAGCCATCAAATCCTGATTTAATCTTGAAATGCCCGAAATAAATTATTTTCAGAAACAGGACTAATTCTACGCGAATCTGGACCGGCCATGAACACTAGGCTATAACTTTCAATACAGGTAACCAAATGACACTAAAATTTGATATATATAATCTAGACATGTGAATGATCAAATCACATGAAGACATAACCTTCATAACCTGTTTCTAGACACCAACAGTCCACATACCGTGCACATGCACAAGTATAATACATACAAGGAAAAGGGAATGCTGATGGCCTCTCACTCGTAAGACATCCAACGCGAACGCGGGTCTCCTACTCGTACTGCGCCAGGGGAGCTCTTCTCTTGGATCCGACTCAGCGTCAACTGGAGAAAAACATAAGCGAGGGGTGAGCTACAAGCTCAGTGAGTGGTCAGAAACCAAACACCAACATAATAATTCGATACTAAGGCAATCTCCTATCAAGGAAAGCCATGGGTAGAAACCCAACGGTTAACAAGGTCACACGGCGGTGCGACCATACCCCGCCCTCGCCCTAGCCCCCACAGGGGTAAACCTAGGGACTTAGAGGATAAAATTTGATGTTCTACACCCTTGGTCCACCGGTAGCCCTTTCCCCGGGTAGCCTCTACCTGACATACTCCCACGATCTGTACACTGTCGACCGCAGCGATGCTACCTATAGATGGGAGGCCGGTGCCAGGATAGCGTTTCCGACGCCGAGAAGTTCCTACACGGATCCAACGAAGGGGAGAACGATTCATGCTCGCAATATCGTCTGGTTGCCCACCGTCATGCAATCTCTACCTGGTATGCTCCCATGATCAGTACATCAGCCGAATGCATTGGGAGTACCTACAAGTGGGAGCCTTCTGACCAAGCAGCTTCAACGTCGGGGCCATGACATATGACGATATTGGGAGGAACCACTACTTATTCGCAGCGCGAACCAACTGGGAAAATCATCCACACAAGCTGGTGGGTCGAGTATCAACTCGAGCCCACCACACTCACAACAACACCCTCACCTCCGAAGGGTGACCTAGGCTGTTGGGAGTAACTGTACCAATCTCTCACCTTCACACCCAAAGGGGTGACCCAGGCTTTTGGGAAGAGACTAGATAGTTTCTAAGCCCTTGGTCCACCGATAGCCCTTTCCCCGGGTAGCCTCTACCTGACATACTTCCACGATCAGTACACTGTCGACCACAGCGATGGTACCTACAGATGGGGGTAGCATTTCTGACGCCGGGAAGTTCCTACACGGATCCAACGAAGGGGAAAACAATCTACGCTCGCGAATACGATCCTCTTGGATCCGTCGTCACCGGTCATCAAACACCGATTAACCACAACGAATTCTCATGAATTCCCTCCAAGGCGCATAACTCAGATGCGGGGAAGTCATTTTATTTTAAGTGTCAAAACCATGGTATGACCCCATAAGAGGTCATACACTTGTCTAATCTCACTAGACAAGGCTCATGGCCCGATAAGCATATATATATATATATATATATGCAATCCATACCCAAGAATGGCTTACTTAACATGCATACATGAAGTCAAACAGACAAATACACAAATTACAACCTAACATACCGATGACACCAACCTAGAAGGGAAGGGTTAAGCGCGATCTGCGCAACAACAGGTGCATGCCAATAATTCTAAGCAAGCCTGAGTCAAGTAGGAACTACATCTACTTACTCAGCTCGCGAAAAGAGGGAGGGCGAGAGCGAGGGAATGCCTCATCCTCTCTTGAAGCGGGTCATAGTTTTGCCCCAACAGATGGGTGCAACAACTATACCACACCCTCAAGTCCTAAATCAGAGGAATTTTATGCATACACCCCGTTATTAACACAAGTTAAAAATGCTTGATAAATAAGGGTAGTATTTCAAACAAAATTACCTAATGGAGTCGGGGGCGTAGGGGCTCGCAAGCGCACCCTCGACCACCACCACCACCTCTTCCTCTCTCTTCTTCTTTATTGGGGCATAAACACAAACACATGGGGGGCTGAAATCCAAAGGGGGAGGGAAAACATTTGAGGGGGAGCAAGAGAGAAGGGGAAGCAACAACAACAACAACCCACCTTTTCCACTCCTTTCATAAGCTTCTTCTCCATCACCTTCTCCTACTCCTCCACCTCCTCCCTCTCCACTAACACTTAGGGGCTGGACCAGAAAAGAGAGGCCCAAGTCATGCCCATATAGCAAGACACCAACAGTCCACATACCGTGCACAAGCACAAGTATAATACATACGAGGAAAAGGGAATGCTGATGGCCTCTCACTGGCAAGACATCCAACGCGAACGCGGGTCTCCTACTTGTACTGCGCCAGGGGAGCTCTTCTCTTGGATCCGACTCAGCGTCAACTGGAGAAAAACATAAGCGAGGGGTGAGCTACAAGCTCAGTGAGTGGTCAGAAACCAAACACCAACATAATCATTCGATACTAAGGCAATCTCCTATCAAGGAAAGCCATGGATAGAAACCCAACGGTTAACAAGGTCACACGGCGGTGCGACCATACCCCGCCCTCGCCCTAGTCCCCACAGGGGTAAACCTAGGGACTTAGAGGATAAAATTTGTTGTTCTACACCCTTGGTCCACCGGTAGCCCTTTCCCCGGGTAGCCTCTACCTGACATACTCCCACGATCAGTACACTGTCGACCGCAGCGATGGTACCTATAGATGGGAGCCCGGTGCCAGGATAGCGTTTCCAACGCCGGGAAGTTCCTACACGGATCTAACGAAGGGGAGAACGATTCATGCTCGCAATACGTCTGGTTGCCCACCGTCAAGCAATCTCTACCTGGTATGCTCCCATGATCAGTACATCAGCCGAATGCATCGGGAGTACCTACAAGTGGGAGCCTTCTGACCAAGCAGCTTCAACGTCAGGGCCACGACATATGACGATATTGGGAGGAACCACTAGTTATTCGCAGCGCGAACCCTCTGGGAAAATCATCAACACAAGCTGGTGGGTCGAGTATCAACTCGAGCCCACCACACTAACACCAACACCCTCACCTCCGAAGGGTGACCTAGGCTGTTGGGAGTAACTGTACCAATCTCTCACCTTCACCCCAAAGGGGTGACCCAGGCTCTTGGGAAGAGACTTGATCGTTTCTAAGCCCTTGGTACAACCTAGCATGCATGATGTCTAGCATATTTAGGGTGCAATTAAGGCCCCATGGAAGCGCGAAGCACGACTACGTGCATCGAGCGCTCCCGGAAGGGTTGGAATCAAACCACTCACCGATATCCGGATCGATACGCGTTCCAATCGACGAGACCTGTAAGTCAAGGGTACCAAAAGGGGTGAGTGAAACAACATACAAACACATAGAAACAATTAGGAATGCCTAAGGCTAGACATCCACGAATATGGGCTCAAACGCACGCAAGCATGCACGCACGCATGCGTGCCCGAGCCCCCCCGGACACCCACCCGAGGGTGCCGACCCTCAGCACACCCAAACCGGCCTCGGGCAGCACAGCACACACCCCCGGGAGCCCCGAGCGCAGCCCCGTGCGCCCCCGCGCCCTAGCGCATGCGCGCGCGCGCTCCCGCGCTTCCCAGCGCCCTCAGTGCGCTCCAGTGCCCCCTGCACGCCTGCTTGCGCGCTCGCGCGTGCGCACCCGCGCGCCCAGTCCCCAAACTCCCTCACATGGCCCCCCACATGCTCCCAACACACTCACCACCCATGCAAGCCCGCCCCATGCACCCAACCAAGCATAAAAACAACTAAAGAAGGGGGAGAAACTCACCAAATGGAGTCGGGGGCGTTGGGGCTCGCAAGCGCACCCTCGACCACCACCACCACCTCTTCCTCGCTCTTCTTCTTCATTGGGGCATAAACCCAAACACATGGGGGTCTGAAATCCAAAGGGGGAGGGAAAACATTTGAGGAGGAGCAAGAGAGAAGGGGAAGCAACAACAACAACAACCCACCTTTTCCACTCCTTTCATAAGCTTCTTCTCCATCACCTTCTCCTACTCCTCCACCTCCTCCCTCTCCACTAACACTTAGGGGCTGGACCAGAAAGGAGAGGCCCAAGTCATGCTCATTTGGGGGGTTAAATAGGCAAGGGCGGAAAGTGAAAGACCAAGTCGTCCTCGGACTTAAAACTCTGGACAGCCCTCACTTAAACAGCCATAACTTCCTCAATACAGCTCCGAATTGCACGATTCCAGTGCCATTGGAAAGCTAAGAAGATTTTCTACAGCTTTTATGTTTACACCTAGATCAAATAACCCCACCAGCTATTCCAAAATCTTGGCTAAACATCTTACAGGGCTGCTGCCTGGATTTTTCATCTTCGGGGTATACTCGGAAAAATAACCATAACTTTTGATATACGAATCCAGTTGATCCAATTCTACTTCTATGTGAAAGCTATCTCAAAACTGAACATCTCGTAAAAATATCGGATTTTTACCTCTTCATCTTGGATTTTAACAAAATCAAATCCGAATAGCGATCCAAAACAGCATAATTCCAAAAACGTTATCGGAAATAAACGAAAATTTTATGGGCAGTAATAAACAATACCAGGACCCATAATATACAGTTATATTTCAATCAGAGTCCTCAGACCCCCCCCCCCTTGTTGGCTAAAAAGAAAAATTTTAGCGACTCCGATCGAAATTAGGACTCTAAATGACACAGGTCTAACATTCTCCCCCCCTTAGGAAATTTAGTCCTGGAAATTAAGGAAACTCAAAGGGAAGACCGAACCTAGAAGTGTCACCCATAGAATCTCTTGGCTCCCGAGTGGTCCAGACACCTAAAGCAGGTGCTACCACGCACTTTATCTGAAGAAATGGTCTTGGTGCGGAGCCCTCTTATCACATTGGTCCATGGTCTCGATCAACTGCTCCACAAACGACAAATCCTGCTCGAGGATGAGTAGCTCGAACGGATAGGCATGAGCAGGATCGTGGACATAATGTCTCAACTATGAGACATTGGATGACGTCACAGGCACGAGTCAGCCACGGGGGCAAGGCTTCATGACAGCCACCTCCCCTAATCCACTGAAGGACGAAAACCGGTCCGATGGAAGGCCGACTTAACTCGCCCCGAACGTCAAAACAGAGGATGCCCTTAAGCCGGGACACCTCATGCCAACATGGTCGCCGAACCCAAAGGTAGGCTCCTGGCGACGATGACCTACGTAGCCCTTCCGACGGTTCTAGGTGGTGCAGAGGCACGCATGAACCATCTCGACCACCGCAAGGTCAATTAAATAACCTATGGCCCCTCCAACAGGCGCTCTACAACCGTCCCAGCACAGGGGAGGTATAAAACCGCGCCCGTAGTGTGCCTTTTCCATTTCATCTGGGTGCTCGAATGGCAGTCGTCTCACAGGAAGACCCCTACCCAAAGAGTGGTGCCCCATCCGACTGCCCCAAGTCGAGCATGCAGGCAAATAGCATGTCCTCCAAGGTCTAAATCGTCCTCTTGCCTGGCTGTCCGTCAGCAATGAAATGCTACACTTAAATGAAGGCTCGCGCCAAAGCCTACCAAAGGCTGTGCAAGCACCTCAAAGTAACACACGCGTCTCAACCCGAAATAGCACCAACCGGAGTGCCAAGAAGACGAACAATCGCGAAGGCTCAAACCTGCGTCGAAGCATCCAGAGACTCAGTCAGTTGGATAGGGAGGAAAGTGCGGACCTAGTCAGTCGGTCAGTGATCACCCAAACGGCATCGTGACCCAGACGTGACTTTAGCCAGCCCACAACGAAATCCATGATAACTCACTCCCATGTCCACTGAGGAATCTCAATGGACGAACGCATTCCATCGCGACGACCCACAACTTCGCCTGAGAGCATGCCAACCAACAACCTCAACGAAGGCTACCTCAGAACAGCCGACGGAGGTCCAATAAAACATTTGAGATCCTTGTAGGCATCTGGCGCATTCGTCTACCCCGACGGCAGTACTCAAAATTCATAGTGCCCGAAACGGTCATGAAAAGCCATCTACTGAATGCCCAACTCCCGGATCTCCAAATAGGGTACCTTGTGCGAAGATCGATCAACAGAATGACAATAGCTCCCAAATCTGGTCAAAACAGATCATCAATTCGCGGCAATGGGTACTTGATCTTCAACCCCATGGGGAGATCAAAATCATTCCTGGGACGATTAAGTCCAAATCTGCTCCTCGAGCATGGCTGACCTCATGATGACCCTTACACGCTGGGTAAGCCGCCCGACCGCACTTAATCCGCAAGACACGCAATAGGAGGTCGTCGATTCCAGACAACGCCTAAGCGACGTCATCTACCTGATATGGCGGTTGAGTCCCATCACGAATGCTTAATGTCGCGTCTCCTCATTTACGACCCATGTGGGGGCAAAACGCGACAGTACTGCAAACTGTGCTTCACATGCCGCCACCAATAGGTCGTTCAACTATAACCATTGGAACTCCAGCATCATGCACTCAATGGGTAGATTCATCATGGGGAGTCCAAGCTCTCAACGTCATCCAGTAGCACTCTTCCGGTGTGGCCACTACCTGATAGCGTCCCAAGTCCACTATCTCTGCTATATGGGCACACCAACAAGCATCGTGGATAGTACCTGGGAGCACCTCGCAAGACTCTGGCCTCTACCGGACCGCTACAACGCACGATGATATATCGAAGCAACTCTGGATATGGCCGTGGAACCCTAGTCCATAAGCGATCGCCCACCAAGCTGCAATAGGATGCACATAATCCCGATCGTATGCATCACCACCCGTTATCGCACCTTCCAAGTGAGGAAAAATCCGTCATCAATTGATGCTTCAAAGGTATTCCTTGACTGGGAAAAGAACCTCGGAAGGGCCTCATGAGGTCCCGATATAGGATATCCCGACAACCAAACAAGGAACACGGAGTACCCGAGCCCGGGTCTCAACGCTGACCCTGCAAGGTCCCTTATCCTGAGTAGGAAGACTGGAAGAAGACACCCCTTAATGAGCTTACGCCACATCCTCAACTCTTGAAACTGGTGCCGCACGCGAACTACATGGTACACCCCCGATAAACAGAACGGAGGAGAATATGTCTCCAACCGGTACAGGGGTTATCTCTGGCACCACTGGTGGATCTGCCGCTAAGGGTATCTACGGGATCGCCTCGCGGGCCACCCGCAGCTCCTGGATCTCTCGCACCTGCTCATCCAACGCTCTAGTCTATGCCTCCAGTGTTCTCGTCTGAGTCTCCAGAAGATCCACCATCTCAGCGTAAGCTCGCGCGCACGCTGGAGGCTCCTGCGCAAGTCCTGGCCCAACAGTCGAGGACTCTCCAGTAGACTCCTCACCTCCATAAGGTTCGCAAACCTCTGAAGCCCGAGAGTGACCACGTCCACGCGCCCGTCTCCGAGGAGGCACATCAGCAAACTAAGGAACCAGCACTAGGATCAGAATATTCATCTAGAAATCCTAGGACTCATCTCAAAGAAAACAATTGGCTCTGACAGGACATGACTCTGATACCAACTTTTGTCACGCCCCAGGGCGGCCGTCCCCGAGGCGTGGCAAGTATATATATGATATCAGCAATCCATACACGAGATCAAATAAGGAGTCCACAACATCAAAGGCAATAAAGCAATAACCAAGTAACTGACATCAAATATATACAAATAACGGAAGCTCAAATGACTAAGTCTGTAATTCAAAGACATATTTACAGACTAGAGTACACAATCAACTGTCCTGTGAGAGCCAATATACACAACAACAGACACCAACAGTCCACATAACGTGCCAATATACACAACAACAGACACCAACAGTCCACATAACGTGCAAGACGATCCTCCCGAATCAACTACTATCATCTAGCAATTACCAATTGATATACAGAATTCTCTTGAATTCCCGCACAGATGCATCACTTGGATGCAGGGGAAAGAAGCTAAATACTCGCACTCAATTATGACAAGACATGATCCTGAAGGCGGGTCATGCACACGCCTAACACAGGTAGGCCTAACATACCATTTTCATAGCTATCGGGTAACAAACACCGAGTAGCTTCTATGCATGACGATGTAGGGAAACAGTACTCCACGCTCGTAATATCATCCGGTAGCCCTCTCCCAGGTAGCCCTCTCCCTGACGGCCTTCCGGTGGCACGGTGGCACCACGCAAGGTAGCTCCAACACTGGGTAGCTTCGACGCACGATGATATAGGGAGCGGGTACTCCATGCTCGCATGACGATCCTCCTGGATCAACTACTATCATCTAACTAATACCATTGCTAATGAATTCTTATGAATTCCCACACGGATGCATCTCTCGACGTGGGAAATAAGTCCTTGCACTCAATCAGGATAGGACATGATCCTAAGGGCTGTCATACACGCGTCTAACACAGATAGGCCTGACATTCTATCATCATAGCTATCAGATAACAAACATCAATACAACAATGAATTCTCATGAATTCCCATAGAGTTGCATCACTTGGATGCAGGCAAGGTAGCTACTATATTTGCCCACTAAAACTAGTATGCTCCTGATAAACATTAGATCATAGATATACCTTATCACAGATAAGGCCAAACAATTAAACTTACACACAATTATCACATGGGAGTTCCTATCACAACAAGAGTGCATAGACCACATGTCCAAGGAACCTAGCATTCAAGAATTAACCAGACTAAGCATCTATCAACACGAAGGCAATACTACGAAAGGACACCTTTCGTATAACATACCCAACATTCCATGCTATATATATAAAAGCTGCAAAGTGATAATAGCAATATTATTTGAAAATCAATAATGAGTATAGCTATAGAACCCATGGGTACGCGACGCACAATCACATGCATCGAGCGCTTCCCAAAAGGGGTGGATCGAACCACTCACCAAAAACCCATTCATTGCGAATTCCGCCAACGAAAGCAGCAAAACACAACCAGCGATTATCAAATCAAACATGAAGTTTCTTGGCACCTATATATAAGCCTATTTCATGAAGACCACAACTCCTGATATTGTCCACACCATGCATAATAGCTCTTTGACACATATTTATACAAGACTAGTCCATCTACAGCAATCAGCCCCAAACATTGGTCTCCACGGCATAAAATACACATCCAAAAATTCTGAAATAAATCATACACATACTCTGATATGTTAGGATCATAATCCGTGAAGATTTAATCTTGAAATACCCGAAATAAATTATTTTCAGAAACAGGTCTATTTCTACGCGAATCTGGACAGGCCATGAACATTAGGCTATAACTTTCAATACAGGTAACCAAACGACACCAAATTTCATATGTAACATGTAGACACATAGATGATCATATGAAATGAAGACATAAGTCTCAAAATATGCCTCTAAATACTCCAAACACAAGAATCTTGAGGAGACAGAAAATCTGTCTTACAACACAAAGCCACCCCATTCATACATTAACAAAACCATCCTGTGTGCAGCATCAATTACTCATAACAACACTCTCATGCATGCCCTCTACAACATCCTAGCAAGCATAAAAGTAGGGGTAGAGAATTACCAAAAGATGGGGAGGAGAAGGGAAGGTGTTGGGCTCACAATGACCCCACACACACACCCACCATCACCACCATCTCCTTCACAGCACACCTTCTACTTGGCTGGACCAAAAGGAGAGGGCAAAACAGGGGATCAGCTAGAGGAGGAGGAGAGGAAGGATAAACATAAACAACAACAACATAAGCACTCACATACACCATGATCTTCTTCTTCTCCTTGCTCCACCATCTTCTCCTTCTCCCACTCATTGTGGCATTTCCACAAACACATGAGGGGTGCTGATTCAAAGAGGAGGGAAAAACATTGGATCAGCTAGGGGAGAGGAGGAGAAGGAGGAGTAACATCAACACAACATACACAACTCACTATACACACATTCTTACACTCTCTCTTGAGCTTCTTCTTCTCCATCACCTTCACTTCCTCCACCCAAAACACACATAAGAGGGGGGGCTGGACCAGAAATAGAGAGGAGGAGAGACCCCAGGTCGTGCACATTTGGGGGAGGTTAAATAGACAAAAGAGGGGGAATGACCAAGTTGTCCTCGGACTTAAAACCCTGAACAGCCTTCACTTAAACAACCATAACTTCCTCAATACAGCTCCGAATTATATGATTCTAATGCCATTGGAAAGATAAGAAGATTATCTACAGCTTTCATGTTTACATCTAGATCAAATAACCTCTCCAGATATTCCGAAATCTTGGCTAAACATCTTACCGGGCTGCTGCCTGGATTTCTCATCTTCGGGGTATACTCGGAAAAATATCAATAACTTTTGATATACGAATCCAGTTGATCCAATTCTACTTCTATATGGAAGATTATCTACAACGTAAGCTCGCGCCCACGCTGGAGGCTCCTGCGCAAGTCCTGGCCCAATAGCCGAGGACTCTGCAGTAGACTCCTCGCCTCCAGAAGGTTCGCAAACCTCCGAAGCCCGAGAGTGACCACGTCCACGCGCCTGTCTCCGAGGAGGCACATCTGCAAACTAAGGAATCAGCACTAGGATCAGAATACTCATATAGATATCCTAGGACTCATCTCAAAGAAAACAATTGGCTCTGACAGGACATGGCTCTGATACCAACTTTTGTCACGCCCCAGGGCGGCCGTCCCCGAGACGTGGCAAGTATATATATATGATATCAACAATCCATACACGAGATCAAATAAGGACTCCACAACATCAAAGGCAATAAAGCAATAACCAAGTAACTGACATCAGATATATACAAATAACGGAAGGTCAAACGACTAAGTCTGTAATTCAAAGACATATTTACAGACTAGAGTACACAATCAACTGTCCTGTGAGAGCCAATTTACACAATAACAGACACCAACAGTCCACATACCGTGCACAAGCACAAGTATATTATATACAAGGAAAAGGGAATGCTGATGGCCTCTCACTCGCAAGACATCCAACGCGAACGCGGGTCTCCTACTCGTACTGCGCCAGGAGAGCTCTTCTCTTGGATCCGACTCAGCGTCAACTGGAGAAAAACATAAGCGAGGGTTGAAAAATAATTTCTAAAACGACAAAATGATAAATGTTGTATAATACGAGAAAATGCAGCCGACATCAAGAAAATCGTATCTGTATAAAAAAAATTTAGTCTGGGTCGGAAAATGTTGTGCGAGTCGGTTTTTTCTGTCCAAAAATGGTGTCTTGTTCGTAATGTCCAAAAATTTAGTCTGGGTCAGAAAATGTTGTCCTTGTCGAACAAATGTTATCTGTGTATCAGAATGGTGTTTAGGTTAAAAAACGAGGGCCGGGTTCGAAAATATTGGTTGGGTCGAAAAAATGCAGTCTTAGTCGAAAATGTTGTATGGGTCGAAAAATGCAATCCATGTTGAAAATGATGCCTGAGTCGAAAAAAAGAGCGACTTTGTCAAAAATATAGTTTGGATAAAAAAATTGGAGTACGGTACAAAAAACTGGGTGTGGGTCGAAAAATATTGTCCGGGTCCAAATATTGTGTCAAGGCCAAAAAATGGGATCGAAGCCGAATAAATTTTGTCTCGTGAAAAATGGAGTTTAGGTTGAAAAATTATACCCGACACAAAAAATGCTCTCTTGTTCGAAAAAATGGTGTCTGAGTAAAATAATGCAGTCTGGGACTAAAAATTGTGTGTGGGTCGACAAATGTTGTCTGTGTCGAAAATATGTTTTCTGGGTCTTAAAATGGTGTGAAAAATGTTGTCCATGTCGAAAAAATGTTATCTGAGTATCAGAATGGTGTCTAGGTCGAAAAAAGAGAGCCTGGTTCGAAAAAATTGGTTGGGTCGAAAAAATGCATTCTTTGTGGAAAATGCTGTATGGGTCGAAAAATGCAATCTCTGTTGAAAAATGATGCTTCGGTCCGAAAAAAGAGCGTCTTTGTCAAAAATGCAGCTTGGATCGAAAAATGGGGTCTTGGTCGGAATAAAAGGTTTGTCAGTCGAGAAAGTTATGACGGTGTTGCTAAATGTTGTCTGTTTCAAAAAAATGGAGTACGGTACGAGAAACGGGCTGTCGGTCGAAAAATGTTGTCCGGGTCAAAACATTGTGTCTACGCCGAAAAATGGGATCGAAGACGAAGAAATTTTGTTTGGGTGAATAAAAAAATTTCATTCTGCTAAAAAAATAGGAGTCTGTATCAAAAATATTGTATGGGTCGAAAAATAATTTCTGAAACGACAAAAATGCTAAATGTTGTATAATACAAAAAAATGCAGCCCATGTCAAGAAAATGGTATCTCTATAAAATAAATGGAGTCTTTGTCAAAAAATGTTGTGCGGGTCGGTTTTTTCTGTCCAAAAATAGTGCCTTGTTCGTAATGTGGTGTGGCGGTCGAAAAGATTTTGCCTAGTTCAAAAGTTTGGGTATGGGTCGAAAAATGTCATCTCGACCGAAAAATTATATCGGGGGTCGAAAAATGGGGTCTGGGTTAAAAAATGGAGTCTCGGTATGAAAAATGTGTGCATTTTGAAAAAATATTTGTCAATTCAAAAATGATGTTTGGAACAAAAAAATGGAGTCTGTGTCGAAAATATTGTCTTGTTCGAAAAATAGTTGTCTCGGTGAAAAATGTAGCCTGTGTCGAAAATCTTGTCTCGGTCGAAAAAAAGTTGCCTCGGTGAAAAATGGAGTCTCTGTCGAAAATATTGTCTCGGTCGAAAAAAAGTTGTCTCGGTGAAAAATGGAGCCTGTGTTTAAAATATTGTCTCGGTAGAAAAAAAGTTGTCTCCGTGAAAAATGGAGTCTAGGTTGAAAAATTATACCCGATACAAAAAAATGCCCTCTAGTTCCAAAAAATGGTGTCTGAGTTAAATAATGAAGTCTGGGACAAAAAAATTGGGTGTGGGTCGACAAATGTTGTCTGTGTCTAAAATATGTTTTCTGGGTCAAAAAATGGTGAATGTTGTCCATGTCGAAAAAATGTTATCTGAGTATCAGAATGGTGTTTATGTCGAAAAAAGAGGGTCTGGTTCAAAAATATTGGTTGGGTCAAAAAAATGCAGTCTTAGTCGAAAATGATGTATGGGTCAAAAAATGCAGTCTCTGTTGTAAAATGATGCCTGGTTCCAAAAAAATAGCGTATTTGTCAAAAATATAGTTTGTATCGAAAAATCAGGTCTCGGTCGGAATAAATGGTGTGTGTCAGTCGAGAAAATGATGACGGCGTTGCTAAATGTTGTCTGTTTCAAAAAAATGGAGTACTGTACGAAAAACGGGGTGTGGGTAGAAAAATGTTGTCCGGGCCAAAATATTGTGTCTAGGCTGAAAAATGGGATCGAAGCCAAAGAAATTTTATCAGGGTGAAAAAAATAGCCTTCGGCTAAAAAATAGGAGTCTGTATCGAAAATATTGTATGGGTCGAAAAGTAATTTTTGAAACGAGAAAATGCTAAATGTTGTATAATGCGAGAAAATGCATCCCACGTCAAGAAAATGGTATCTGTATACAAAAAATGTTGTATAGGTCGAAAAATGTTGTGCGGGTCGGTTTTTTCTGTCCAAAAATGGTGCCTTGTTCGTAATGTGGTGTGGCGGTCGAAAAGATTGTACCTAGTTTAAAAATTGGGGTATGGGTCGAAAATGTCATCTCGGCCGAAAAATTAAATAGGGGGTCGAAAAATGATGTATGGGTTAAAAAATGGAGTCTCGGAATGAAAAATGTGTGCGTGTTGAAAAAATATTTGTCAATTCGAAAATGATGTTTGGGACAAAAAAAATTGAGTCTGTGTCGAAAATTTTGTCTCGGTCGAAAAAAGTTGCCTCGATGAAAAATGGAGTCTAGGTTGAAAAAAAGTTCGAAAAAATGGTGTCTGAGTAAAATAATGAAGTCTAGGACTAAAAATTACGTGTGGGTCGACAAATATTGTCTGTGTCGAAAATATGTTTTCAGGGTCAAAAAATGGTGTGATAAATGTTGTCCATGTCGAGAAAAGTTATCTGAGCATCAGAATGGTGTTTAGGTTGGAAAAAAGAGGGCTTGGTTCGAAAATATTGGTTGGTTAAAAAAAATGCAGTCTTATTCAAAAATGTTGTATGGGTCGAAAAATGCAGTCTCTGTTGTAAAATGATGCCTGGGTCCAAAAAAAGAGCATCATTGTCAAAAATACAGTTTGGATAAAAAAATGGGGTCTCGGTCGGAATAAATGGTGTGTCAGTCGAGAAAATGATGACGGCGTTGCTAAATGTTGTCTGTTTCAAAAAAATGGAGTACGGTACGAAAAACGGGGTATGGGTTGAAAAATGTTGTCCGGGTCAAAATATTGTGTCTAGGCCGAAAAATAGGATCGAAGCCGAAGAAATTTTGTCTGGGTGAAAAAAAATGGAATTCGGCTAAAAAATAGGAGTCTATATCGAAAATATTGCACGGGTCGAAAAGTAATTTCTGAAACGAAAAAATGCTAAATGTTGTATAATACGAGAAAATGTATCCCACGTCAAGAAAATGGTATCTGCATACAAAAAATGTTATCTAGGTCGAAAAATGTTGTGCGGGTCAGTTTTTTCGGTCCAAAAGTGGTATCTTGTTCGTAAAGAGGTGTGGCGGTCGAAATGATTGTGCCTAGAAAGTTGGGGTATGGGTCGAAAAATGTCATCTCAGTCGAAAAATTATATTGGGGGTCGAAAAATGGTGTCTGGGTTAAAAAATGGAGTCTTTGCATGAAAATGTGTGCGTGTTGAAAAAATATTTGTCAATTCGAAAATGATGTTTGGGACAAAAAAATGGAGTCTGTCTCAAAAATATTGTCTTGGTCGAAAAAAAATTGTCTCGGTGAAAAATGGAGTCTAGGTTGAAAAATTATACCCGACACAAAAAAATGCTCTCTTGGTCGAAAAAATGGTGTCTGTTACGCCCCGAGGCGACCGTCCCCGAAGCGTTACCAATCAAACAATAATCAAAAGGATCAACTAAGATAACAAGGCTACAGGGAAGTGGTAGCCAATAAAAAGAAATGATGTGGAAGTATAATATACAATTAAGTCTGTAAATCAAAAACATTATTACAGACTCGAATACACAATTACCGTCCTGTGAGAGCCCAAGTCTAGTCCAAATACAACAATATGTGCGACACGCACAATTACTAATTCATACACAAAAATAGGATTGCAGATAGCCCCACACTTGCCAACCGGAAGCTGAGACACGCCACACGCGAACTACGCTAGAGGGATGCTCCACCTCCACGCCCCACTGTCCCTGGCGGAAAACAACACACGAGAGGTGAGCTACAAGCTCAGTGAGTGGCAAGAATCCAACTCAAGAATAATAATATAACACTAACATATTTTCCTTTCAAGGAAAGATATGGATGGGAGAACACCGACATATATAAATGTCACGTAGAGTCGTGACCACACATCACCCTCACCCTCACCCCGAAGGGGGAAAAATTGTTGGGACTTTTGGAAAACAACTAATCCATTAACACTAACGAGTTGTAACAGAAACTAATACCAAGCTACAAAGATTCTCCACATCTAGATAAATACATATCAATCCCTCGCATCATCCGGTGGCCCTCTCCCGGGTAATCCTCATCCTAAGGGCCATCCATGGTCAGTACTCAAGCCTCGTACGATGGTGGCATCATACTCTGGGCATTCCCCACGATATGGATTCACCCATGGTCGGTACTCAAGCCTCGTATGTTAGTGACATCATACTCTGAGCATTCCCGATGATACAGCATCACCCGTGGTCGGTACTCCTAGCCTCGTTTGACAGTCACATCTAACACTAGGCATTCCCAACGATATGGATTCACCCATGGTCGGTACTCAAGCCTCGTATGTTAGTGACGTCATACTCTGAGCATTCCCGATGATACGGCATCACCCGTGGTCGGTACTCCTAGCCTCGTATGATAGTCACATCAAACTCTAGGCATTCCCAACGATATGGATTTATCCGTGGTCGGTACTTAAGCCTCGTATGGTAGTGACATCATACTCTTGGCATTCTCGACGATACGGCATCACCCGTGGTCGGTACTTTAAGTCTCCTATGATAGTCACATTAAACTCTAGGCATTCCTAACGATATTATGGCACAATGCAGGACAGACTCAACCCCGGGTAGCTTTGACGCACGATGATGTAGGGAAACAGTACTCCACGTTCGAAATATCATCCGGTAGCCCTCTCCCAGGTAGCCCTCTCCCTGGCGGCCTTCCGATGGCACGGCGGCACCATGCAGGGTAGCTCCAACGCTGGGTAGCTTCGACGCACGATGATATGTGGAGGAAGCACTTCGTGCTCGCAATACGATCCACACACGCTTAACACAGGTAGGCCTAACATACTATTGTCATAGCTATCAAGTAACAAACACCGAATAGCCTCTACGCACGATGATGTAGAGAAACAGTACTCCACGCTCGCAATATCGTCCGGTAGCCCTCTCCCAGGTAGCCCTCTCCCTGGCGGCCTTCCGGTGGCACGGTGGCACCACGCAGGGTAGCTCCAACGTTGGGTAGCTTCGATGCACGATGATATATGGAGGGGGTACACTATGCTCGCAAGACGATCCTCCCGAATCAACTACTATCATCTAGCAATTACCAATTGATATACAAAATTCTCTTGAATTCCCGCACAGATGCATCACTTGGATGCAGGGGAAAGAAGCTAAATACTCGCACTCAATTATGACAAGACATGATCCTGAAGGCGGGTCATGCACACGCCTAACACAGGTAGGCCTAACATACCATTTTCATAGCTATTGGGTAACAAACACCGACTAGCTTCTATGCACGACGATGTAGGGAAACAGTACTCCACGCTCGCAATATCATCCGGTAGCCCTCTCCTAGGTAGCCCTCTCCCTGACGGCCTTCCGGTGGCACGGTGGCACCACGCAGGGTAGCTCCAACACTGGGTAGCTTCGACGCACGATGATATAGGGAGCGGGTACTCCATGCTCGCATGACGATCCTCCTGGATCAACTACTATCATCTAACTAATACCATTGCTAATGAATTCTTATGAATTCCCACACGGATGCATCTCTCGACGTGGGAAATAAGTCCTTGCACTCAATCAGGATAGGACATGATCCTAAGGGCTGTCATACACGCGTCTAACACAGATAGGCCTGACATTCTATCATCATAGCTATCAGATAACAAACATCAATACAACAATGAATTCTCATGAATTCCCATAGAGTTGCATCACTTGGATGCAGGCAAGGTAGCTACTATATTTGCCCACTAAAACAAGTATGCTCCTGATAAACAATAGATCATAGATATATCTATCACAGATAAGGCCAAACAATTAAACATACACACAATTATCACATGGGAGTTCCTATCACAACAAGAGTGCATAGACCACATGTCGAAGGAACCTAGCATTCAAGAATTAACCACACTAAGCATCTACCAACACGAAGGCAATACTACGAAAGGACACCTTTAGTATAACATACCCAACATTCCATGCTATATATATAAAAGCTACAAAGTGATAATAGCAATATTATTTGAAAATCAATAATGAATATAGCTATAGAACCTCATGGGTACGCGATGCACAATCACATGCATCGAGCGCTTCCCAAAAGGGGTGGATCGAACCACTCACCAAAAACCCATCCATTGCGAGTTCCGCCAACGAAAGCTGCAAAACACAACCAATGATTATCAAATGAAATATGAAGTTTCTTGGCACCTATATATAAGCCTATTTCATGAAGACAACAACTCCTGATATTGTCCACACCATGCATAATAGCTCTTGACACATATTTATACAAGACTAGTCCATCTACAGCAATCAGCCCCAAACATTGGTCTCCACGGCATTGAATACACATCCAAAAATTCTGAAATAAATCATGTGCATACTCTGATATGTTAGGATCATAATCCGTGAAGATTTAATCTTGAAATACCCGAAATAAATTATTTTCAGAAACAGGTCTATTTCTACGCGAATCTGGACAGGCCATGAACATTAGGCTATAACTTTCAATACAGGTAACCAAACGACACCAAATTTCATATGTAACATGTAGACACATAGATGATCATATGAAATGAAGACATAAGTCTCAAAATATGCCTCTAAATACTCCAAACACAAGAATCTTGAGGAGACAGAAAATCTGTCTTACAACACAAAGCCACCCCATTCATACATTAACACAACCATCCTGTGTGCAGCATCAATTACTCATAACAACACTCTCATGCATGCCCTCTACAACATCCTAGCAAGCATAAAAGTAGGGGTAGAGAATTACCAAAAGATGGGGAGGAGAAGGGAAGGTGTTGGGCTCACAATGACCCCACACACACACCCACCATCACCACCATCTCCTTCACAGCACACCTTCTACTTGGCTGGACCAAAAGGAGAGGGCAAAACAGGGGATCAGCTAGAGGAGGAGGAGAGGAAGGATAAACATAAACAACAACAACATAAGCACTCACATACACCATGATCTTCTTCTTCTCCTTGCTCCACCATCTTCTCCTTCTCCCACTCATTGTGGCATTTCCACAAACACATGAGGGGTGCTGATTCAAAGAGGAGGGAAAAACATTGGATCAGCTAGGGGAGAGGAGGAGAAGGAGGAGTAACATCAACACAACATACACAACTCACTATACACACATTCTTACACTCTCTCTTGAGCTTCTTCTTCTCCATCACCTTCACTTCCTCCACCCAAAACACACATAAGACGGGGTGCTCGAGGGTGTGCGTGACGTTGTACGATGCGTGCGGAGTGTGCGGGCAGCGTGCACGAGGTGCTCGAGGGCGTGCTTGGCCTTGCCCGATGCATGCGGAGTGTGCGGGCAGCGTGCACGAGGTGCTCGAGGGCGTGCTTGGCCTTGCCCGATGCGTGCGGAGTGTGCGGGCAGCGTGCACGAGGTGCTCGAGGGCGTGCTTGGCCTTGCCCGATGCGTGCGGAGTGTGTGGGAAGCATGCACGAGGTGCTCGAGGATGTGCTTAACGTTGTTTGATGCGTGCGGGGTGCATGGGCAGCGTGCACGGGGTACTCGAGGGCGTGCTTGCGGTGCTCAGACGCGTTCGGAGTGCTTCGTGGTGTCGAGCAGCTTGTTATAGCCAAATGCAACCATTGGATGATCCTTGGCGGTTTGATTTCAGGCTTCGGATTCAATTCGTCGCTCTATTGCGTTTCGCGAGCCGTGCGCTCGTTAGGTGAGTGGTTTGATTCCAACCCTTCCGGGAGCGCTCGATGCACGTAGTCGTGCTTCGCGCTTCCATGGGGCTTTAATTGCACCCTAAATATGTTAGATATCATGCATGCTAGGTAGTATAGCTCGTATATTGTGTAGAACCCCTATTCTACCTTATACTTGCCTATGTATTGTATAGAATATGGCATGACTTAGGTATTTTGTTTGAATTACTACCCTTATTATTATTCGGACACATCTACCATGTTTAACTTGGGTTAATAACGGGGTGTATGCGTAATAGTCCTGATTTAGTACTCGAGGGTGTGGTATAGTTGTTGCACCCATCTTGTTGGGGCAAAACTATGACCAGCTTCGAGAGGGGATGAGGCATTCCCTCTCTCTCGCCCTCCCTCCTTTCGCGAACCAAGTGAGTAGATGTAGTTCCTACTTGACTCGGGTTTGCTTGGAATTATTGGCATACACCTATTGTCGCGCGGATCGCGCTTAACCCTCCCCTTTGAGTTGGTGATATCCAACGCCTGCTTAAGTTGTACTTTTATGTGATTGAATATTTATTTATGCCCTCGTATGCATGTTTAAGTAAGTTATCCTTGGGTAATTAATTGCATATTCTGTATATGCCTATTTGGGCCGTGAGCCTTGTTTAATAGGATTAGACAAGTGTATGACCTCCTATGGGGTCGTACCATGCCTTTGACACTTAGAATAAAATGTCTTCCCCGCATCTGAGTTATGCGCCCTGGAGGGAATTCATGAGAATTCATTGCGCTTATCGGTGTTTGATAACCGATGATGACGGATCCATAGGGATCGTATTCGCGAGTGTCGAGTGTTCTTTCCTTCGTTGGCTCCGAGTAGAGACTGCCCGGCGTAGTAAAGTCCGGTGGAGATCTCCCAGATACTACTCATGACGCGTGTTGGTGTGCCCATACAGCTGAGGTAGCGGTCTTGGGAGACTAGTCCGGTAGAGGCCTGAACCCTGTGCACGAGGTTGTAGAGGCCACACCGGGAGAGACTACCGGAAGACAAGTGGAGTAGAACAATCGACCTCTTCCCCAAGAGCCTATGTCACCCCGAGGAGGGGGTGAGGGTGAGGGTGTGGTGGGTCGGCGTTGGTTCGCTCTGCCAGTTCGTGTAATTTCCCAAGATCCTATGTCACCCGTCGGAGTGAGGGTGAGGGTATTGTTCCCAAGATCCTATGTCACCCGTCGGAGTGAGGGTGAGGGTATTGCTCCCAAGATCCTATGTCACCCATCGGGGTGAGGGTGAGGGTATTGGCGTGAGTGGGGTGGGCTCGAGTTGATACTCGACCCACCAGCTTGTGTAGTAGGTTTTCCCATGGGGTTCGCGCTGCGAACAAATAGTGGTTCCTCCCAATATCGTCGCATGTCGTGGCCCAGATGTTGAAGCTGCCCTGACAGAGGACTCCCACTTGTAAGTACTCCCGATGCATTCGGCGGATGTACTGATCATGGGAGTGTACCAGGTGAGGCTACGCGAGGGTGGACCACCGGACGATATTGCGAGCATGAATTGTTCTCCCCTTTGCCGGATCCGTGTGGATGCTTCCTAGGTACGAGCCGCCCTGGGTGGACCCCCACCTGTAGGTACCATCGACGCTGTCGACAGTGTACTGACCGTGGCCGGCTCCAGGTAGAGGCTGCCCGGGAGAGCGCTACCGGATGACGAACGGTGTAGAACAGAAAGTTTTGTCCTTCAAGTCCCTAGGCTCACCCCTGTGGGGGCTAGGGCGAGGACGAGGTATGGTTGCACCGCCGTGTGACCTTGTTAACCGTTGGGTTCTACCCATGGTTTCCTTGATAGGTGATTGCCTTAGGATCGAATGTTGTGTTGGTGTTTGGTTTCTGACCACTCACTGAGCTTGTAGCTCACCCCTCGCTTATGTTTTTCCCCAGTTGACGCTGAGTCGGATCCAAGAGAAGAGCTCCCCTGGCGCCATCCGAGTAGGAGACCCGCGTTCGCGTTGGATGTCTTACGAGTCGGAGGCTATCAGCATTCCATTTTCATTGTATGTATTATACTTGTGCTTGTGCACGGTATGTAGACTGTTGATGTCAGTTATTGTATATATTGGCTCTCACAGGACAGTTGATTGTGTACTCTAGTCTGTAATATGTCTTTGAATTACAGACTTAGTCATTTGAGATTCCGCTTTTTGTATATATTTGATGTCAGTTACTTGTGTATTGCCTTTTCTATTGTGGAGTATTTATTTGACCTCGTGTATGGATTACTGATATCATTTATATATTTGCCACGTCTCGGGGACGGCCGCCCTGGGGCGTGACAAGTAACATCAACACAACTCACTATACACACATTCTTACACTCTCTCTTGAGCTTCTTCTTCTCCATCACCGTCACTTCCTCCACCCAAAACATACATAAGAGGGGGGGCTGGACCAGAAATAGAGAGGAGGAGAGACCCCAGGTCGTGCACATTTGGGGGAGGATAAATAGACAAAAGAGGGGGAATGACCAAGTTGTCCTCGGACTTAAAACCCTGGACAGCCTTCACTTAAACAACCATAACTTCCTCAATACAGCTCCGAATTACATGATTCTAATGCCATTGGAAAGATAAGAAGATTATCTACAGCTTTCATGTTTACACCTAGATCAAATAACCTCTCCAGATATTCCGAAATCTAGGCTAAACATCTTACAGGGCTGCTGCCTGGATTTCTCATCTTCGGGGTATACTTGGAAAAATATCAATAACTTTTGATATACGAATCCAGTTGATCCAATTCTACTTCTAAATGGAAGATTATCTACAGCGTAAGCTCGCGCCCACGCTGGAGGCTCCTGCGCAAGTCCTGGCCCAATAGCCGAGGACTCTGCAGTAGACTCCTCGCCTCCAGAAGGTTCGCAAACCTCCGAAGCCCGAGAGTGACCACGTCCACGCGCCTGTCTCCGAGGAGGCACATCTGCAAACTAAGGAATCAACACTAGGATCAGAATACTCATATAGAAATCCTAGGACTCATCTCAAAGAAAACAATTGGCTCTGACAGGACATGGCTCTGATACCAACTTTTGTCACGCCCCAGGGCGGCCGTCCCCGAGACGTGGCAAGTATATATATGATATCAACAATCCATACACGAGATCAAATAAGGACTCCACAACATCAAAGGCAATAAAGCAATAACCAAGTAACTGACATCAGATATATACAAATAACGGAAGGTCAAACGACTAAGTCTGTAATTCAAAGACATATTTACAGACTAGGGTACACAATCAACTGTCCCGTGAGAGCCAATATACACAATAACAGACACCAACAGTCCACATACCGTGCACAAGCACAAGTATATTATGAAAAAAATGCACTCTAGGTCGAAAAAACGGTATCTGGGTAAAATAATGCAGTCTAGGACAAAAAATTGCGTGTGGGTCGAGAAATGTTGTGTCTATCGAAAATATGTTTTCTGGGTCAAAAAATGGTGTGAAAAATGTTGTCCATGTCAAAAAAATGTTATCTGAGTATCAAGATGGTGTTTAGGTCGAAAAAAGAGGGCCTGCTTCAAAAATATTGGTTGGGTCGAAAAAATGCAGCCTTAGTCGAAAACGTTGGATGGGTCGAAAAATGCAGTCTCAGTTGAAAAATGATGCCTGGGTCCAAAAAAAGAGCGTCTTTGTCAAAAATATAGTTTGGATCGAAAAATGGGGGCTCGGACGGAATAAATGGTGTGTCGGTCGAGAAAATGATGACGGCGTTGCTAAATGTTGTCTGTTTCAAAAAAATGGAGTACGGTACGAAAAACGGGGTGTGGGTCGAAAAATGTTGTCCGGCTGAAAATATAGTGTCTATGCCGAAAAATTGGATCGAAGCCGAAGAAATTTTGTCTGGGTGAAAAAAAATAGCATTCGGCTAAAAAATAGGAGTCTGTATCGAAAATATTGTACGGGTCAAAAAATAATTTCTGAAACGACAAAATGCTAAATGTTGTATAATACGAGAAAATGCAACCCACGTAAAGAAAATGGTATCTGAATAAAAAATATGGAGTCTGGGTCGAAAAATGTTGTGCGGGTCGGTTTTTTCTATCCAAAAATGGTGTCTTGTTCATAATGTGGTGTGGCGGTCTAAAAGATTGTGGCTAGTTCAAAAGTTGGGATATGGGTCGAAAAATTATATCGGGGGTCGAAAAATGGTGTCTGGGATAAAAAATAGAGTCTCGGTATGAAAAATGTGTGAATGTTGAAAAAATATTTGTCAATTCGAAAATATTGTACGGGTCAAAAAATAATTTATGAAACGAGAAAATGCTAAATGTTGTAAAATACGAGAAAATGCATCCCACGTCAAGAAAATGGTATCCGTATACAAAAAATGTTGTCTAGGTCGAAAAATGTTGTGCGGGTCGGTTTTTTCTGTCCAAAAATGGTGGTTTGTTCGTAATGTGGTGTGGCGGTCGAAAAGATTGTGCCTAGTTTAAAAATTGGTGTATGGGTCGAAAATGTCATCTCGGCCGAAAAATTAAATAAGGGGTCGAAAAATGATGTATGGGTTAAGAAATGGAGTCTCGGTATGAAAAATGTGTGCGTGTTGAAAAAATATTTGCCAATTCAAAAATGATGTCTGGGACAAAAAAATTGAGTCTGTGTCGAAAATATTGTCTCGGTCGAAAAAAAGTTGCCTCGGTGAAAAATGGAGTCAAGGTTGAAAAAAGTTTGAAAAAATGGTGTCTGAGTAAAATAATGAAGTCTAGGAAAAAAATTGCGTGTGGGATGACAAATATTGTCTATGTCGAAAATATGTTTTCTAGGTCAAAAAATGTTGTGATAAATGTTTTCCATGTCGAGAAAAGTTATCTGAGTATCAGAATGGTGTTTTGGTCGAAAAAAGAGGGCTTGGTTTGAAAATATTGGTTGGGTAAAAAAAATGCAGTCTTATTCAAAAATGCTGTATGGGTAGAAAAATGCAGTCTCCGTTGTAAAATGATACCTGGGTCCAAAAAAAGAGCCTCTTTGTCAAAAATACAGTTTGGATCAAAAAATGGGGTCTCGGTCGGAATAAATGGTGTGTCAGTCGAGAAAATGATGACGGCATTGCTAAATGTTGTCTGTTTCAAAAAAATGGAGTACGGTACGAAAAACGGGGTATGGGTTGAAAAATGTTGTCCGGGTCAAAATATTGTGTCTAGGCCGAAAAATAGGATTGAAGCCGAAGAAATTTTCTCTCGGTGAAAAAAATGGCATTCGGCTAAAAAATAGGAGTCTGTATCGAAAATATTGTACGGGTCGAAAAGTAATTTCTGAAAAGACAAAATGCTAAATGTTGTTTAATACGAGAAAATGCATCCCACGTCAAGAAAATGGTATCTGTATACAAAAAATGTTGTCTAGGACAAAAAATGTTGTGCGGGTCGGTTTTTTCTGTCCAAAAATGGTGTCTTGTTCGTAATGAGGTGTGGCGGTCGAAAAGATTGTGCCTAGTTGAAAAGTTGGGGTATGGGTCGAAAAATGTCATCTCGGCCGAAAAATTATATTGGGGGTCGAAAAATGGTGTCTGGGTTAAAAAATGGAGTCTCTGCATGAAAAATGAGTGCGTGTTGAAAAAATATTTGTCAATTCGAGAATGATGTTTGGTACAAAAAAATGGAGTCTGTCTCAAAAATATTGTCTCGGTCGAAAAAAAATTGTCTCGGTGAAAAATGGAGTCTAGGTTGAAAAATTATACCCGACACAAAAAAAATACTCTCTTGGTCGAAAAAATAGTGTCTGAGTAAAATAATGCAGTCTGGGACAAAAAATTGCGTGTGGGTCGATAAATGTTGTCTGTGTCGAAAATATGTTTTCTGGGTCAAAAAATGGTGTAAAAAATGTTGTCCATGTCGAAAAAATGTTATCTGAGTATCAGAATTGTGTCTAGGTCGAAAAAAGAGGGTCTGGTTTGAAAATATTGGTTGGGTCGAAAAAATGCATTCTTAGTTGAGAATGCTGTATGGGTCGAAAAATGCAGTCTCTGTTGAAAAATGATGCAACGGTCCGAAAAAAGAGCGTCTTTGTCAAAAATGCAGCTTGGTTCGAAAAATGGGGTCTCGGTCGGAATAAATGGTGTTTCAGTCGAGAAAATGATGGCGGTGTTGCTAAATGTTGTCTGTTTCAAAAAAATGGAGTACGGTACGAAAAACGGGCTATGGGTCGAAAAATGTTGTCTGGGTCAAAACATTGTGTCTAGGCCGAATAATGGGATCGAAGACGAAGAAATTTTGTTTGGGTGAATAAAAAAATGTCATTCTGCTAAAAAATAGGAGTCTGTATCAAAAATATTGTACGGGTCGAAAAATAGTTTCTGAAATGACAAAATGCTAAATGTTGTATAATACGAAAAAATGCCGCCCACGTCAAGAAAAAGGTATCTCTATAAAATAAGTGGAGTCTTTGTCAAAAAATGTTGTGCGGGTCGGTTTTTCTGTCCAAAAATGGTGCCTTGTTCGTAATGTGGTGTTGCGGTCGAAAAGATTGTGCCTAGTTCAAAAGTTTGGGTATGGGTCAAAAATTGTCATCTCGACCGAAAAATTATATCGGGGTTCGAAAAATGGTGTATGGGTTAAAAAATGGAGTCTCGGTATGAAAAATGTGTGCCTTTTGAAAAAATATTTGTCAATTCAAAAATGATGTTTGGAACAAAAAAATGGATTCTGTGCCGAAAATATTGTCATGGTCGAAAAATAGTTGTCTCGGTGAAAAATGTAGTCTGTGTCGAAAATATTGTCTCGGTCAAAAAAAAGTTGTCTCGGTGAAAAATGGTGTCTGTGTCGAAAATATTGTCTCGGTCGAAAAATAGTTGTCTCGGTGAAAAATGGAGTCTGTGTCGAAAATATTGTCTCGGTCGAAAAAAAGTTGTCTCCGTGAAAAATGGATTCTTGGCTGAAAAGTTATACCCGATACAAAAAAAGCCCTCTAGTTCCAAAAAATGGTGTTTGAGTGAAATAATGCAGTTTAGGACAAAAGAAATTGGGTGTGGGTCGACAAATGTTGTCTGTGTCGAAAATATGTTTTCTGGGTCAAAAAATGGTGTGAAAAATGTTGTCCATGTCGAAAAAATGTTATCTGAGTATCAGAATGGTGTTTATGTCGAAAAAAGAGGGCCTGGTTCCGAAATATTGGTAGGGTCGAAAAAATGCAGTCTTAGTCGAAAATGCTGTATGGGTCGAAAAATGCAGTCTCTATTGTAAAATGATGCTTGGGTCCAAAAACATAGCGTATTTGTCAAAAATATAGTTTGGATCGAAAAATCAGGTCTCGGTCGGAATAAATGGTGTCAGTCGAGAAAATGATGACGGCGTTGCTAAATGTTGTCTGTTTAAAAAAAATGGAGTACTGTACGAAAAACGGGGTGTGGGTCGAAAAATGTTGACCGGGTCAAAATATTGTGTCTTGGCTGAAAAATGGGATCGAAGCCGAAGAAATTTTGTTCGGGTGAAAAAAAATGGCCTTCAGCTAAAAAATAGGAGTCTGTATCGAAAATATTGTACGGATCGAAAAGTAATTTCTGAAACGACAAAATGCTAAATGTTGTATAATACGAGAAAATGCATCCCACGTCAAGGAAATGGTATCTGTAAACAAAAAATTGAGTCTAGGTCAAAAAATATTGTGCGGGTCGGTTTTTTCTGCCCAAAAATGGTGTCTTTTTCATAATGCGGTGTGGCGATCGAAAAGATTGTGCCTAGTTCAAAAGTTGGTGTATGGGTGGAAAATTGTCGTCTTGGCCGAAAAATTATATGGAGGGTCGATATATGGTGTCTGGGTTAAAAAATGGAGTCTCGGAATGAAAAATGTGTGTGTGTTGAAAAAATATTTGTCAAGTCAAAAAAAAGTTGTCTTGGTGAAAAAGGGAGTCTTGGTTGAAAAATTATACCCGATACAAAAAAAATGCACTCTAGGTCAAAAAAATAGTATCTGAGTAAAATAATGCAGTCTGGGACAAAAAATTGCGTGTGGGTCGACAAATGTTGTGTGTATCGAACATATGTTTTCTGGGTCAAAAAATGGTGTGAAAAATGTTGTCCATGTCAAAAAAATGTTATCTGAGTATCAGAATGGTGTTTAGGTCGAAAATAGAGGGCCTGCTTCGAAAATATTGGTTGGGACGAAAAAATGCAGCCATAAGTCGAAAACGTTGCATGGGTCGAAAAATGCAGTCTTTGTTGAAAAATGATGCCTGGGTCCAAAAAAAGAGCGTCTTTGTCAAAAATATTGTTTGGATCGAAAAATGGGAGCACGGACGGAATAAATGGTGTGTCGGTCCAGAAATTGATGACGGCGTTGCTAAATGTTGTCTGTTTCAAAAAAATGGAGTACGGTACGAAAAACGGGGTGTGGGTCAAAAAATGTTGTCCGGGTGAAAATATAGTGTCTATGCCGAAAAATTGGGTGAAAAAAATAGCATTCGGCTAAAAAATAGGAGTCTGTATCGAAAATATTGTACGGGTCAAAAATAAATTTTGAAACGACAAAAGGCTAAATGTTGTATAATACGAGAAAATGCAACCCACGTCAAGAAAATGGTATCTGAATAAAAAAATATGGAGTCTGGATCGAAAAATGTTCTGCGGGTCGGTTTTTTCTATCCAAAAATGGTATCTTGTTCGTAATGTGGTGTGGCAGTCAAAAAGATTGTGGCTAGTTCAAAAGTTGGGATATGGGTCGAAAAATTATATCGGGGGTCGAAAAATGGTGTCTGGGTTAAAAAATAGAGTCTCGGTATGAAAAATGTGTGAATGTTGAAAAAATATTTGTCAATTCGTAAATGATGTTTGGGACAAAAAAATGGAGTCTGTGTCGAAAATATTGACTCGGTCGAAAAAAAGTTGTCTTGGTGAAAAATGGAGTCTAGGTTGAAAAATTATACCCGATACAAAAAATGCTCTCTAGGTCAAAAAAATGGTGTCTGAGTAAAACAATGCTGTCTAGGACATAAAATTGCGTGTTGGTCGACAAATGTTGTCTGTGTCGAAAATATGTTTTCTAGGTCAAAAAATGGTATGAAAAATGTTTTCCATGTCGAAAAAATGCTATATGAGTATCAGAATGGTGTTTATGTCGAGAAAAGAGGGCCTGGTTTGAAAATATTGGTTAGGTCGAAAAAATGCAGTCTCTGTTGAAAAATGATGCCAGGGTCCAAAAAAAGAGCGTCTTTATCAAAAATAAAGTTTGGACCGAAAAATGGGGACTCGGTCGGAATAAATGGAGTGTGAGTCGAGAAAATTATAACGGCGTTGCGAAATGTAGTCTGTTTCAAAAAAAATGGAGTACGGTACCAAAAACGGGGAGTGGGTCGAAAAATGTTGTCCGGGTAAAAAAATTGTCTCGCCCGAAAAATAGGATCGAAGCTGAGGAAATTTTGTCTAGGTGAATAAAAAATGGCATTCGGCTAATAAATAGGAGTCTGTTTCGAAAATATTGTACGGGTCGAAAAATAATTTCTAAAACGACAAAATGCTAAATGTTGTATAATAAGAGAAAATGCAGCCCACGTCAAGAAAATGGTATCTATATAAAAAAATGGTGTCTGGGTCAAAAAATGTTGTGCGGGTCAGTTTTTTCTGTCCAAAAATGGTGTCTTGTTCGTAATGTGGTGTGGCGGTCGAAAAGATTGTGCCTAGTTCAAAAGTTGCGGTATGGGTCGAAAAATGTCATCTCGGTAGAAAAATTATATAGGGGGTCGAAAAATGGTGTCTGGGTTAAAAAATGGAGTCTCTGTATGAAAAATGTGTGTGGTGAAAAAATATTTGTCAATTAAAAAATGATGTTTGGGACAAAAAAATGGAGTCTGTCTCGAAAATATTGTCTCGGTCGAAAAAAAATTGTCTCGGTGAAAATGGAGTCTAGGTTGAAAAATTATACCCGACACAAAAAAATGCTCTCTAGGTCGAAAAAATGTTGTCTGAGTAAAATAATGCAGTCTGGGACAAAAAATTGCGTGTGGGTCGACAAATGTATTCTGTGTCGAAAATATGTTTTCTGGGACAATAAATGGTGTGAAAAATGTTGTCCATGTCGAAAAAATGTAATCTAAGTATGAGAATGGTGTTTAGGTCGAAAAATGAGGGCCTGGTTCGAAAATATTGGTTGGGGTTAAAAAATGCTGTCTTAGTTGGAAAATGCTGTATGGGTCGAAAAATGCAGTCTCTGTTGAAAAATGATGCCTGGGTCCAAAAAAAGAGCGTCTTTGTCAAAAATACAGGTTGGATCGAAAAATGGGGTCTCGGTCAGAATAAATGGTGTGTCAGTAGAGAAAATGATGACGGCGTTGCTAAAGGTTGTTTGTTTGAAAAAAATGGAGTACTGTACGAAAAACGGTGTGTGGGTTGAAATATGGTGTGATAAATGATGACGGCTTTGTCAAAAATACAGTTTGTATCAAAAAATGGGGTCTCGATCGGAATAAATGGTGTGTCAGTCGAGAAAATGATGACGGCGTTGCTAGATGTTGTCTGTTTCAAAAAAATGGAGTTCGATACGAAAAACAGGGTGTGGGTCGAAAAATGTTATCCGGGTCAAAATATTGTGACTAGGCCGAAAAATAGGATCGAAGCCGATGAAATTTTGTCTGGGTGAAAAAAAATAGCATTCGGGTAAAAAATATTGTACGGTTCGAAAAATAATTTCTGAAACTACAAAATGCTAATTGTTGTATAATACGAGAAAATGCAGCCCACGTTAAGAAAATGGTATCTGTATAAAAAAAAAAGTGGAGTCTGGGTCGAAAAATGTTGTGCGGGTCGGTTTTTTCTGTCCAAAAATTATGTCTTTTTCATAATGTGGTGTGGCGGTCGAAAAGATTGTGCCTAGTTCAAAATTTGGTGTATGGGTGGAAAAATGTCATCTCGGCCGAAAAAATATATGGAGGGTCGAAAAATGGTATCTGTGTTAAAAAATGGAGTCTCGGAATGAAAAATGTGTGTGTGTTGAAAAAATATTTGTCAAGTCGAAAAAAAGTTCTCGGAGAAAAATGGAGTCTAGGTTGAGAAATTATACCCGATACAAAAAAATGCACTCTAGGTCGAAAAAACGGTATCTGAGTAAAATAATGCAGTCTAGGACAAAAAATTGCGTGTGGGTCGACAAATGTTGTGTCTATCAAAAATATGTTTTCTGGGTCAAAAAATGGTGTGAAAAATGTTGTCCATGTCAAAAAAATGTTATATGAGTATCAAGATGGTGTTTAGGTCGAAAAAAGAGGGCCTGCTTCAAAAATATTGGTTGGGTCGAAAAAATGCAGCCTTAGTCGAAAACGTTGGATGGGTCGAAAAATGCAGTCTCAGTTGAAAAATGATGCCTGGGTCCAAAAAAAGAGCGTCTTTGTCAAAAATATAGTTTGGATCGAAAAATGGGGGCTCGGACGGAATAAATGGTGTGTCGGTCGAGAAAATGATGATGGCGTTGCTAAAAGTTGTCTGTTCAAAAAAATGGAGTACGGTACGAAAAACGGGGTGTGGGTCGAAAAATGTTGTCCGGGTGAAAATATAGTGTCTATGCCGAAAAATCGGATCGAAGCCGAAGAAATTTTGTCTGGGTGAAAAAAAACAAGCATTCGTCTAAAAAATAGGAGTCTGTATCGAAAATATTGTACGGGTCAAAAATTAATTTCTGAAACGACAAAATGCTAAATGTTGTATAATACGAGAAAATGCGACCCACGTAAAGAAAATGGTATCTGAATAAAAAATATGGAGTCTGGGTCGAAAAATGTTGTGCGGGTCGGTTTTTTCTATCCAAAAATGGTGTCTTGTTCATAATGTGGTGTGGCGGTCTAAAAGATTGTGGCTAGTTCAAAAGTTGGGATATGGGTCGAAAAATTATATCGGGGGTCGAAAAATGGTGTCTGGGATAAAAAATAGAGTCTCGGAATGAAAAATGTGTGAATGTTGAAAAAATATTTGTCAATTCAAAAATATTGTACGGGTCAAAAAATAATTTCTGAAACGAGAAAATGCTAAATGTTGTAAAATACGAGAAAATGCATCCCACGTCAAGAAAATGGTATCCGTATACAAAAAATGTTGTCTAGGTCGAAAAATGTTGTGCGGGTCGGTTTTTTTTGTCCAAAAATGGTGGTTTGTTCGTAATGTGGTGTGGTGGTCGAAAAGATTGTGCCTAGTTTAAAAATTGGTGTATGGGTCGAAAATGTCATCTCGGCCGAAAAATTAAATAAGGGGTCGAAAAATGATGTATGGGTTAAGAAATGGAGTCTCGGTATGAAAAATGTGTGCGTGTTGAAAAAATATTTGCCAATTCAAAAATGATGTTTGGGACAAAAAAATTGAGTCTGTGTCGAAAATATTGTCTCGGTCGAAAAAAAGTTGCCTCGGTGAAAAATGGAGTCAAGGTTGAAAAAAGTTTGAAAAAATGGTGTCTGAGTAAAATAATGAAGTCTAGGAAAAAAATTGCGTGTGGGTCGACAAATATTGTCTGTGTCGAAAATATGTTTTCTAGGTCAAAAAATGTTGTGATAAATGTTTTCCATGTCGAGAAAAGTTATCTGAGTATCAGAATGGTGTTTTGGTCGAAAAAAGAGGGCTTGGTTTGAAAATATTGGTTGGGTAAAAAAAAAGCAGTCTTATTCAAAAATGCTGTATGGGTAGAAAAATGCAGTCTCCGTTGTAAAATGATACCTGGGTCCAAAAAAAGAGCCTCTTTGTCAAAAATACAGTTTGGATCAAAAAATGGGGTCTCGGTCGGAATAAATGGTGTGTCAGTCGAGAAAATGATGACGGCGTTGCTAAATGTTGTCTGTTTCAAAAAAATGGAGTACGGTACGAAAAACGGGGTATGGGTTGAAAAATGTTGTCCGGGTCAAAATATTGTGTCTAGGCCGAAAAATAGGATTGAAGCCGAAGAAATTTTCTCTCGGTGAAAAAAATGGCATTCGGCTAAAAAATAGGAGTCTGTATCGAAAATATTGTACGGGTCGAAAAGTAATTTCTGAAAAGACAAAATGCTAAATGTTGTTTAATACGAGAAAATGCATCCCACGTCAAGAAAATGGTATCTGTATACAAAAAATGTTGTCTAGGACAAAAAATGTTGTGCGGGTCGGTTTTTTCTGTCCAAAAATGGTGTCTTGTTCGTAATGAGGTGTGGCGGTCGAAAAGATTGTGCCTAGTTGAAAAGTTGGGGTATGGGTCGAAAAATGTCATCTCGGCCGAAAAATTATATTGGGGGTCGAAAAATGGTGTCTGGGTTAAAAAATGGAGTCTCTGCATGAAAAATGAGTGCGTGTTGAAAAAATATTTGTCAATTCGAGAATGATGTTTGGTACAAAAAAATGGAGTCTGTCTCAAAAATATTGTCTCGGTCGAAAAAAAATTGTCTCGGTGAAAAATGGAGTCTAGGTTGAAAAATTATACCCGACACAAAAAAAATACTCTCTTGGTCGAAAAAATAGTGTCTGAGTAAAATAATGCAGTCTGGGACAAAAAATTGCGTGTGGGTCGATAAATGTTGTCTGTGTCGAAAATATGTTTTCTGGGTCAAAAAATGGTGTAAAAAATGTTGTCCATGTCGAAAAAATGTTATCTGAGTATCAGAATTGTGTCTAGGTCGAAAAAAGAGGGTCTGGTTTGAAAATATTGGTTGGGTCGAAAAAATGCATTCTTAGTTGAGAATGCTGTATGGGTCGAAAAATGCAGTCTCTGTTGAAAAATGATGCAACGGTCCGAAAAAAGAGCGTCTTTGTCAAAAATGCAGCTTGGTTCGAAAAATGGGGTCTCGGTCGGAATAAATGGTGTTTCAGTCGAGAAAATGATGGCGGTGTTGCTAAATGTTGTCTGTTTCAAAAAAATGGAGTACGGTACGAAAAACGGGCTATGGGTCGAAAAATGTTGTCTGGGTCAAAACATTGTGTCTAGGCCGAATAATGGGATCGAAGACGAAGAAATTTTGTTTGGGTGAATAAAAAAATGTCATTCTGCTAAAAAATAGGAGTCTGTATCAAAAATATTGTACGGGTCGAAAAATAGTTTCTGAAATGACAAAATGCTAAATGTTGTATAATACGAAAAAATGCCGCCCACGTCAAGAAAAAGGTATCTCTATAAAATAAGTGGAGTCTTTGTCAAAAAATGTTGTGCGGGTCGGTTTTTCTGTCCAAAAATGGTGCCTTGTTCGTAATGTGGTGTTGCGGTCGAAAAGATTGTGCCTAGTTCAAAAGTTTGGGTATGGGTCAAAAATTGTCATCTCGACCGAAAAATTATATCGGGGTTCGAAAAATGGTGTATGGGTTAAAAAATGGAGTCTCGGTATGAAAAATGTGTGCCTTTTGAAAAAATATTTGTCAATTCAAAAATGATGTTTGGAACAAAAAAATGGATTCTGTGCCGAAAATATTGTCATGGTCGAAAAATAGTTGTCTCGGTGAAAAATGTAGTCTGTGTCGAAAATATTGTCTCGGTCAAAAAAAAGTTGTCTCGGTGAAAAATGGTGTCTGTGTCGAAAATATTGTCTCGGTCGAAAAATAGTTGTCTCGGTGAAAAATGGAGTCTGTGTCGAAAATATTGTCTCGGTCGAAAAAAAGTTGTCTCCGTGAAAAATGGATTCTTGGCTGAAAAGTTATACCCGATACAAAAAAAGCCCTCTAGTTCCAAAAAATGGTGTTTGAGTGAAATAATGCAGTTTAGGACAAAAGAAATTGGGTGTGGGTCGACAAATGTTGTCTGTGTCGAAAATATGTTTTCTGGGTCAAAAAATGGTGTGAAAAATGTTGTCCATGTCGAAAAAATGTTATCTGAGTATCAGAATGGTGTTTATGTCGAAAAAAGAGGGCCTGGTTCCGAAATATTGGTAGGGTCGAAAAAATGCAGTCTTAGTCGAAAATGCTGTATGGGTCGAAAAATGCAGTCTCTATTGTAAAATGATGCTTGGGTCCAAAAACATAGCGTATTTGTCAAAAATATAGTTTGGATCGAAAAATCAGGTCTCGGTCGGAATAAATGGTGTCAGTCGAGAAAATGATGACGGCGTTGCTAAATGTTGTCTGTTTAAAAAAAATGGAGTACTGTACGAAAAACGGGGTGTGGGTCGAAAAATGTTGACCGGGTCAAAATATTGTGTCTTGGCTGAAAAATGGGATCGAAGCCGAAGAAATTTTGTTCGGGTGAAAAAAAATGGCCTTCAGCTAAAAAATAGGAGTCTGTATCGAAAATATTGTACGGATCGAAAAGTAATTTCTGAAACGACAAAATGCTAAATGTTGTATAATACGAGAAAATGCATCCCACGTCAAGGAAATGGTATCTGTAAACAAAAAATTGAGTCTAGGTCAAAAAATATTGTGCGGGTCGGTTTTTTCTGCCCAAAAATGGTGTCTTTTTCATAATGCGGTGTGGCGATCGAAAAGATTGTGCCTAGTTCAAAAGTTGGTGTATGGGTGGAAAATTGTCGTCTTGGCCGAAAAATTATATGGAGGGTCGATATATGGTGTCTGGGTTAAAAAATGGAGTCTCGGAATGAAAAATGTGTGTGTGTTGAAAAAATATTTGTCAAGTCAAAAAAAAGTTGTCTTGGTGAAAAAGGGAGTCTTGGTTGAAAAATTATACCCGATACAAAAAAAATGCACTCTAGGTCAAAAAAATAGTATCTGAGTAAAATAATGCAGTCTGGGACAAAAAATTGCGTGTGGGTCGACAAATGTTGTGTGTATCGAACATATGTTTTCTGGGTCAAAAAATGGTGTGAAAAATGTTGTCCATGTCAAAAAAATGTTATCTGAGTATCAGAATGGTGTTTAGGTCGAAAATAGAGGGCCTGCTTCGAAAATATTGGTTGGGACGAAAAAATGCAGCCATAAGTCGAAAACGTTGCATGGGTCGAAAAATGCAGTCTTTGTTGAAAAATGATGCCTGGGTCCAAAAAAAGAGCGTCTTTGTCAAAAATATTGTTTGGATCGAAAAATGGGAGCACGGACGGAATAAATGGTGTGTCGGTCCAGAAATTGATGACGGCGTTGCTAAATGTTGTCTGTTTCAAAAAAATGGAGTACGGTACGAAAAACGGGGTGTGGGTCAAAAAATGTTGTCCGGGTGAAAATATAGTGTCTATGCCGAAAAATTGGGTGAAAAAAATAGCATTCGGCTAAAAAATAGGAGTCTGTATCGAAAATATTGTACGGGTCAAAAATAAATTTTGAAACGACAAAAGGCTAAATGTTGTATAATACGAGAAAATGCAACCCACGTCAAGAAAATGGTATCTGAATAAAAAAATATGGAGTCTGGATCGAAAAATGTTCTGCGGGTCGGTTTTTTCTATCCAAAAATGGTATCTTGTTCGTAATGTGGTGTGGCAGTCAAAAAGATTGTGGCTAGTTCAAAAGTTGGGATATGGGTCGAAAAATTATATCGGGGGTCGAAAAATGGTGTCTGGGTTAAAAAATAGAGTCTCGGTATGAAAAATGTGTGAATGTTGAAAAAATATTTGTCAATTCGTAAATGATGTTTGGGACAAAAAAATGGAGTCTGTGTCGAAAATATTGACTCGGTCGAAAAAAAGTTGTCTTGGTGAAAAATGGAGTCTAGGTTGAAAAATTATACCCGATACAAAAAATGCTCTCTAGGTCAAAAAAATGGTGTCTGAGTAAAACAATGCTGTCTAGGACATAAAATTGCGTGTTGGTCGACAAATGTTGTCTGTGTCGAAAATATGTTTTCTAGGTCAAAAAATGGTATGAAAAATGTTTTCCATGTCGAAAAAATGCTATATGAGTATCAGAATGGTGTTTATGTCGAGAAAAGAGGGCCTGGTTTGAAAATATTGGTTAGGTCGAAAAAATGCAGTCTCTGTTGAAAAATGATGCCAGGGTCCAAAAAAAGAGCGTCTTTATCAAAAATAAAGTTTGGACCGAAAAATGGGGACTCGGTCGGAATAAATGGAGTGTGAGTCGAGAAAATTATAACGGCGTTGCGAAATGTAGTCTGTTTCAAAAAAAATGGAGTACGGTACCAAAAACGGGGAGTGGGTCGAAAAATGTTGTCCGGGTAAAAAAATTGTCTCGCCCGAAAAATAGGATCGAAGCTGAGGAAATTTTGTCTAGGTGAATAAAAAATGGCATTCGGCTAATAAATAGGAGTCTGTTTCGAAAATATTGTACGGGTCGAAAAATAATTTCTAAAACGACAAAATGCTAAATGTTGTATAATAAGAGAAAATGCAGCCCACGTCAAGAAAATGGTATCTATATAAAAAAATGGTGTCTGGGTCAAAAAATGTTGTGCGGGTCAGTTTTTTCTGTCCAAAAATGGTGTCTTGTTCGTAATGTGGTGTGGCGGTCGAAAAGATTGTGCCTAGTTCAAAAGTTGCGGTATGGGTCGAAAAATGTCATCTCGGTAGAAAAATTATATAGGGGGTCGAAAAATGGTGTCTGGGTTAAAAAATGGAGTCTCTGTATGAAAAATGTGTGTGGTGAAAAAATATTTGTCAATTAAAAAATGATGTTTGGGACAAAAAAATGGAGTCTGTCTCGAAAATATTGTCTCGGTCGAAAAAAAATTGTCTCGGTGAAAATGGAGTCTAGGTTGAAAAATTATACCCGACACAAAAAAATGCTCTCTAGGTCGAAAAAATGTTGTCTGAGTAAAATAATGCAGTCTGGGACAAAAAATTGCGTGTGGGTCGACAAATGTATTCTGTGTCGAAAATATGTTTTCTGGGACAATAAATGGTGTGAAAAATGTTGTCCATGTCGAAAAAATGTAATCTAAGTATGAGAATGGTGTTTAGGTCGAAAAATGAGGGCCTGGTTCGAAAATATTGGTTGGGGTTAAAAAATGCTGTCTTAGTTGGAAAATGCTGTATGGGTCGAAAAATGCAGTCTCTGTTGAAAAATGATGCCTGGGTCCAAAAAAAGAGCGTCTTTGTCAAAAATACAGGTTGGATCGAAAAATGGGGTCTCGGTCAGAATAAATGGTGTGTCAGTAGAGAAAATGATGACGGCGTTGCTAAAGGTTGTTTGTTTGAAAAAAATGGAGTACTGTACGAAAAACGGTGTGTGGGTTGAAATATGGTGTGATAAATGATGACGGCTTTGTCAAAAATACAGTTTGTATCAAAAAATGGGGTCTCGATCGGAATAAATGGTGTGTCAGTCGAGAAAATGATGACGGCGTTGCTAGATGTTGTCTGTTTCAAAAAAATGGAGTTCGATACGAAAAACAGGGTGTGGGTCGAAAAATGTTATCCGGGTCAAAATATTGTGACTAGGCCGAAAAATAGGATCGAAGCCGATGAAATTTTGTCTGGGTGAAAAAAAATAGCATTCGGGTAAAAAATATTGTACGGTTCGAAAAATAATTTCTGAAACTACAAAATGCTAATTGTTGTATAATACGAGAAAATGCAGCCCACGTTAAGAAAATGGTATCTGTATAAAAAAAAAAGTGGAGTCTGGGTCGAAAAATGTTGTGCGGGTCGGTTTTTTCTGTCCAAAAATTATGTCTTTTTCATAATGTGGTGTGGCGGTCGAAAAGATTGTGCCTAGTTCAAAATTTGGTGTATGGGTGGAAAAATGTCATCTCGGCCGAAAAATTATATGGAGGGTCGAAAAATGGTATCTGTGTTAAAAAATGGAGTCTCGGAATGAAAAATGTGTGTGTGTTGAAAAAATATTTGTCAAGTCGAAAAAAAGTTCTCGGAGAAAAATGGAGTCTAGGTTGAGAAATTATACCCGATACAAAAAAATGCACTCTAGGTCGAAAAAACGGTATCTGAGTAAAATAATGCAGTCTAGGACAAAAAATTGCGTGTGGGTCGACAAATGTTGTGTCTATCAAAAATATGTTTTCTGGGTCAAAAAATGGTGTGAAAAATGTTGTCCATGTCAAAAAAATGTTATATGAGTATCAAGATGGTGTTTAGGTCGAAAAAAGAGGGCCTGCTTCAAAAATATTGGTTGGGTCGAAAAAATGCAGCCTTAGTCGAAAACGTTGGATGGGTCGAAAAATGCAGTCTCAGTTGAAAAATGATGCCTGGGTCCAAAAAAAGAGCGTCTTTGTCAAAAATATAGTTTGGATCGAAAAATGGGGGCTCGGACGGAATAAATGGTGTGTCGGTCGAGAAAATGATGATGGCGTTGCTAAAAGTTGTCTGTTCAAAAAAATGGAGTACGGTACGAAAAACGGGGTGTGGGTCGAAAAATGTTGTCCGGGTGAAAATATAGTGTCTATGCCGAAAAATCGGATCGAAGCCGAAGAAATTTTGTCTGGGTGAAAAAAAACAAGCATTCGTCTAAAAAATAGGAGTCTGTATCGAAAATATTGTACGGGTCAAAAATTAATTTCTGAAACGACAAAATGCTAAATGTTGTATAATACGAGAAAATGCGACCCACGTAAAGAAAATGGTATCTGAATAAAAAATATGGAGTCTGGGTCGAAAAATGTTGTGCGGGTCGGTTTTTTCTATCCAAAAATGGTGTCTTGTTCATAATGTGGTGTGGCGGTCTAAAAGATTGTGGCTAGTTCAAAAGTTGGGATATGGGTCGAAAAATTATATCGGGGGTCGAAAAATGGTGTCTGGGATAAAAAATAGAGTCTCGGAATGAAAAATGTGTGAATGTTGAAAAAATATTTGTCAATTCAAAAATATTGTACGGGTCAAAAAATAATTTCTGAAACGAGAAAATGCTAAATGTTGTAAAATACGAGAAAATGCATCCCACGTCAAGAAAATGGTATCCGTATACAAAAAATGTTGTCTAGGTCGAAAAATGTTGTGCGGGTCGGTTTTTTTTGTCCAAAAATGGTGGTTTGTTCGTAATGTGGTGTGGTGGTCGAAAAGATTGTGCCTAGTTTAAAAATTGGTGTATGGGTCGAAAATGTCATCTCGGCCGAAAAATTAAATAAGGGGTCGAAAAATGATGTATGGGTTAAGAAATGGAGTCTCGGTATGAAAAATGTGTGCGTGTTGAAAAAATATTTGCCAATTCAAAAATGATGTTTGGGACAAAAAAATTGAGTCTGTGTCGAAAATATTGTCTCGGTCGAAAAAAAGTTGCCTCGGTGAAAAATGGAGTCAAGGTTGAAAAAAGTTTGAAAAAATGGTGTCTGAGTAAAATAATGAAGTCTAGGAAAAAAATTGCGTGTGGGTCGACAAATATTGTCTGTGTCGAAAATATGTTTTCTAGGTCAAAAAATGTTGTGATAAATGTTTTCCATGTCGAGAAAAGTTATCTGAGTATCAGAATGGTGTTTTGGTCGAAAAAAGAGGGCTTGGTTTGAAAATATTGGTTGGGTAAAAAAAAAGCAGTCTTATTCAAAAATGCTGTATGGGTAGAAAAATGCAGTCTCCGTTGTAAAATGATACCTGGGTCCAAAAAAAGAGCCTCTTTGTCAAAAATACAGTTTGGATCAAAAAATGGGGTCTCGGTCGGAATAAATGGTGTGTCAGTCGAGAAAATGATGACGGCGTTGCTAAATGTTGTCTGTTTCAAAAAAATGGAGTACGGTACGAAAAACGGGGTATGGGTTGAAAAATGTTGTCCAGGTCAAAATATTGTGTCTAGGCCGAAAAATAGGATTGAAGCCGAAAAAATTTTCTCTCGGTGAAAAAAATGGCATTCGGCTAAAAAATAGGAGTCTGTATCGAAAATATTGTACGGGTCGAAAAGTAATTTCAGAAAAGACAAAATGCTAATGTTGTTTAATACGAGAAAATGCATCCCAGGTCAAGAAAATGGTATCTGTATACAAAAAATGTTGTCTAGGTCAAAAAATGTTGTGCGGGTCGGTTTTTTCTGTCCAAAAATTGTGTCTTGTTCGTAATGAGGTGTGGCGGTCGAAAAGATTGTGCCTAGTTGAAAAGTTGGGGTATGGGTCGAAAAATGTCATCTCGGCCGAAAAATTATATTGGGGGTCGAAAAATGGTGTCTGGGTTAAAAAATGGAGTCTCTGCATGAAAAATGAGTGCGTGTTGAAAAAATATTTGTCAATTCGAGAATGATGTTTGGTACAAAAAAATGGAGTCTGTCTCAAAAATATTGTCTCGGTCGAAAAAAAATTGTCTCGGTGAAAAATGGAGTCTAGGTTGAAAAATTATACCCGACAGAAAAAAATGCTGTCTTGGTCGAAAAAATAGTGTCTGAGTAAAATAATGCAGTCTGGGACAAAAAATTGCGTGTGGGTCGACAAATGTTGTCTGTGTCGAAAATATGTTTTCTGGGTCAAAAAATGGTGAAAAAAATGTTGTCCATGTCGAAAAAATGTTATCTGAGTATCAGAATTGTGTCTAGGTTGAAAAAAGAGAGCCTGGTTTGAGAATATTGGTTGGGTCGAAAAAATGCATTCTTAGTTGAAAATGCTGTATGGGTCGAAAAATGCAGTCTCTGTTGAAAAATGATGCAACGGTCCGAAAAAAGAGCGTCTTTGTCAAAAATGCAGCTTGGATCGAAAAATGGGGTCTCGGTCGGAATAAATGGTGTTTCAGTCGAGAAAATGATGGCGGTGTTGCTAAATGTTGTCTGTTTCAAAAAAATGGAGTACGGTACGAAAAACGGGCTATGGGTCAAAAAATGTTGTCTGGGTCAAAACATTGTGTCAAGGCCGAATAATGGGATCGAAGACGAAGAAATTTTGTTTGGGTGAATAAAAAAATGTCATTCTGCTAAAAAATAGGAGTCTGTATCAAAAATATTGTACGGGTCGAAAAATAATTTCTGAAATGACAAAATGCTAAATGTTGTATAATACGAAAAAATGCAGCCCACGTAGAAAAAGGTATCTCTATAAAATAAATGGAGTCTTTGTCAAAAAATGTTGTGCGGGTCGGTTTTTCTGTCCAAAAATGGTGCCTTGTTCGTAATGTGGTGTTGCGGTCGAAAAGATTGTGCCTAGTTCAAAAGTTTGGGTATGGGTCAAAAATTGTCATCTCGACCGAAAAATTATATCGGGGTTCGAAAAATGGTGTATGGGTTAAAAAATGGAGTCTCGGTATGAAAAATGTGTGCCTTTTGAAAAAATATTTGTCAATTCAAAAATGATGTTTGGAACAAAAAAATGGATTCTGTGTCAAAAATATTGTCATGGTCGAAAAATAGTTGTCTCGGTGAAAAATGTAGTCTGTGTCGAAAATATTGTCTCGGTCAAAAAAAAGTTGTCTCGGTGAAAAATGGTGTCTGTGTCGAAAATATTGTCTCGGTCGAAAAATAGTTGTCTCGGTGAAAAATGGAGTCTGTGTCGAAAATATTGTCTCGGTCGAAAAAAAGTTGTCTCCGTGAAAAATGGATTCTTGGCTGAAAAGTTATACCCGATACAAAAAAAGCCCTCTAGTTCCAAAAAATGGTGTTTGAGTGAAATAATGCAGTTTAGGACAAAAGAAATTGGGTGTGGGTCGACAAATGTTGTCTGTGTCGAAAATATGTTTTCTGGGTCAAAAAATGGTGTGAAAAATGTTGTCCATGTCGAAAAAATGTTATCTGAGTATCAGAATGGTGTTTATGTCGAAAAAAGAGGGCCTGGTTCCGAAATATTGGTAGGGTCGAAAAAATGCAGTCTTAGTCGAAAATGCTGTATGGGTCAAAAAATGCAGTCTCTATTTTAAAATGATGCCTGGGTCCAAAAACATAGCGTATTTGTCAAAAATATAGTTTGGATAGAAAAATCAGGTCTCGGTCGGAATAAATGGTGTCAGTCGAGAAAATGATGACGGCGTTGCTAAATGTTGTCTGTTTAAAAAAAATGGTGTACTGTACGAAAAACGGGTTGTGGGTCGAAAAATGTTGTCCGGGTCAAAATATTGTGTCTTGGCTGAAAAATGGGATCGAAGCCGAAGAAATTTTGTCCGGGTGAAAAAAAATGGCCTTCAGCTAAAAAATAGGAGTCTGTATCGAAAATATTGTACGGATCGAAAAGTAATTTCTGAAACGACAAAATGCTAAATGTTGTATAATACGAGAAAATGCATCCCACGTCAAGGAAATGGTATCTGTAAACAAAAAATTGAGTCTAGGTCAAAAAATATTGTGCGGGTCGGTTTTTTCTGCCCAAAAATGGTGTCTTTTTTCATAATGTGGTGTGGCGATCGAAAAGATTGTGCCCAGTTCAAAAGTTGGTGTATGGGTGGAAAAATGTCATCTTGGCCGAAAAATTATATGGAGGGTCGAAAAATGGTGTCTGGGATAAAAAATGGAGTCTCGGAATGAAAAATGTGTGTGTGTTGAAAAAATATTTGTCAAGTCAAAAAAAAGTTGTCTCGGTGAAAAACGGAGTCTAGGTTGAAAAATTATACCCGATATTAAAAAATGCACTCTAGGGCAATAAAATAGTATCCGAGTAAAATAATGCAGTCTGGGACAAAAAATTGCGTGTGGGTCGACAAATGTTGTGTGTATCGAACATATGTTTTCTGGGTCAAAAAATGGTGTGAAAAATGTTGTCAATGTCAAAAAAATGTTATCTGAGTATCAGAATGGTGTTTAGGTCGAAAAAAGAGGGCCTGCTTCGAAAATATTGGTTGGGACGAAAAAATGCAGCCTTAAGTCGAAAACGTTGCATGGGTCGAAAAATGCAGTCTTTGTTGAAAAATGATGCCTGGGTCCAAAAAAAGAGCGTCTTTGTCAAAAATATTGTTTGGATCGAAAAATGGGAGCACGGACGGAATAAATGGTGTGTCGGTCGAGAAATTGATGACGGCGTTGCTAAATGTTGTCTGTTTCAAAAAAATGGAGTACGGTACGAAAAACGGGGTGTGGGTCGAAAAATGTTGTCCGGGTGAAAATATAGTGTCTATGCCGAAAAATTGGGTGAAAAAAAAATAGCATTCGGATAAAAAATAGCATTCGGCTAAAAAATAGGAGTGTGTATCGAAAATATTGTATGGGTCAAAAAATAAATTTTGAAACGACAAAATGCTAAATGTTGTATAATACGAGAAAATGCAACCCACGTCAAGAAAATGGTATCTGAATAAAAAAATATGGAGTCTGGATCGAAAAATGTTGTGCGGGTCGGTTTTTTCTATCCAAAATTGGTGTCTTGTTCGTAATGTGGTGTGGCGGTCGAAAAGATTGTGGCTAGTTCAAAAGTTGGGATATGGGTCGAAATGTCACGCCCCAGGGCGGCCGTCCCCGAGACGTGGCAAATATATAAATGATATCAGTAATCCATACACGAGGTCAAATAAATACTCCACAATAGAAAAGGCAATACACAAGTAACTGACATCAAATATATACAAAAAGCGGAAGCTCAAATGACTAAGTCTGTAATTCAAAAACATATTATAGACTAGAGTACACAATCAACTGTCCTATGAGAGCCAATATATACAATAACTGACATCAACAGTCTACATACCGTGCACAAGCACAAGTATAATACATACAATGAAAAGGGAATGCTGATAGCCTCCGACTCGCAAGACATCCAACGCGAACGCGGGTCTCCTACTCGGATGGCGCCAGGGGAGCTCTTCTCTTGGATCCGACTCAGCGTCAACTGGGGAAAAACATAAGCGAGGGGTGAGCTACAAGCTCAGTGAGTGGTCAGAAACCAAACACCAACATAACATTCGGTCCTAAGGCAATCTCCTATCAAGGAAACCATGGGTAGAAACCCAACGGTTAGCAAGGTCACACGGCGGTGCAACCATACTTGAAGAGCAAAACTTGCTGTTCTACACCACTCGTCTTCCGGTAGTCTCTCCCGGTGTGGCCTATACTATCTGGCAGCCTCCCGGCACCTCACAGGGTTCAGGCCTCTACCGGACTAGCCTCCCATGATCACTACCTCAGCCATATGGGCACGCCCACACGCGTCATGAGTAGTATCTGGGAGGGCTCCTCACCGGACTCTACTACGCCGGGTAGTCTCTACTCGGGGCCGACGAAGGTAAGAGCTACTACTTGTTCGCAGCGCGAACCCCATAGGAAAACCTACTACACAAGCTGGTGGGTCGAGTATCAACTCGAGCCCACCCCGTTCACACCAACACCCTCACCCTCACCCTCACCCCGACGGGTGACATAGGATCTTGGGAGATTGCACAAACTGGCAGATCGAACTCACGCCGACCCACTACACCCTCACCCTCACCCCCTCCTCGGGGTGACATAGGCTCTTGGGGAAGAGGTCGATTGTTCTACTCCACTCGTCTTCCGGTAGTCTCTCCCGGTGTGGCCTCTACTACCTCGTGCACAGGGTTCAGGCCTCTACTGGACTAGCCTCCCACGATCACTACCTCAGCCGTATGGGCACGCCAACACGCGTCATGAGTAGTATCCGGGAGGGCTCCTCACCAGACTCTGCTACGCCGGGTAGTCTCTACTCGGAGCCGACGAAGGAAAAAAACATTCGACACTCGCGAATACGATCCCTATGGATCCGTCATCATCAGTTATCAAACACCGATAAGCGCAATGAATTCTCATGAATTCCCTCCACGGCGCATAACTCAGATGCGGGGAAGATATTTTATTCTAAGTGTCAAAGGCATGGTACCCCATAGGAAGTCATACACTTGTCTAATCTCATTAAACAAGGCTCATGGCCCAAATAGGCATATACAGAATATGCATTTAATTACCCAGGGATAACTTACTAAACATGCTTACGAGGGCATAATAAATATTCAATCACATAAGTACGACTTAAGCAGGCGTTGGATATCACCAACTCAAAGGGGAGGGTTAAGCGCGATCCGCGCGACAGTAGGTGTATGCTAATAATTCCAAGCAATCCCGAGTCAAGTAGGAACTACATCAACTCACTCGGTTAGCGAGAGGAGGGAGGGCGAGAGAGAGGGAATGCTTCATCCCCTCTCGAAGCTGGTCATAGTTTTGCCCCAACAAGATGGGTGCAACAACTATACCACACCCTCGAGTACTAAATCGGGATTATTGCGCATACACCCCGTTATTAACCCAAGTTCGACATGCTGGATATGTTCAATTAATAATACAGGTAGTAATTCAACAAAATAACCTAAGTCATGCCATATTCTATACAATACATAGGCAAGTATAAGGTAGAATATGGGTTCTACACAATATACGAGCTATACAACCTAGCATGCATGATATCTAACATATTTAGGGTGCAATTAAGGCCCCATGGAAGCGCGAAGCACGACTACGTGCATCGAGCGCTCCCGGAAGGGTTGGAATCAAACCAGTCACCTAACGAGCGCACGGCTCGCGAAACGCAAGAGAGCGACGAGTTGAATCCGTAGCCTGAAATCAATCCGCCAAGGATCATCCCATGGTTGCATTTGGCTATAACAAGCTGCTCGACACCACGAAGCACTCCGAACGCGTCTGAGCACCGCAAGCACGCCCTCGAGTACCCCGTGCACGCTGCCCATGCACCCCGCACGCATCAAACAACATCAAGCACGTCCTCGAGCACCTCGTGCATGCTTCCCACGCACTCCGCACGCATCGGGCAAGGCCAAGCACGCCCTTGAGCGCCTCGTGCACGCTGCCCGCATACTCCGCACGCATCGAACAACATCAAGCACACCCTCGAGCACCTCATGCACGCTTCCCGCACACTCCGTACGCATGCGAGCACCTCATGCACGCTTCCCGCGCACTCCGCACGCATGCGAGCACCTCATGCACGCTTCCCGCGCACTCCGCAGGCATGCGAGCACCTCATGCACGCTTCCCGCGCACTCCGCACACATGCGAGCACCTCATGCAAGCCCTCCCCAAGCACCCCCACATGCATTTAAAACCAACTTTAGGAGGAGAGAAAACTCACCAAAAGAGGGGAAAGGAAGGGGGAGGTGTGGGGGCTTGCAAGCACGCCCGCAACCACCTCGACCGCCACCACCGCCTCAACATGGGAGCTCTTCCACATGCTGAAAACAGGGGGGAAAATGGGAGATCATGAGAGGGTAGGGGATGGAGAAGGGAAGGAACAACAACTCCTCTCACATGCACACATACTAACCTTGATTACTTCTACTTCTTGCTCCACCAACAACCAAGCACTCCTTCTTCTCCCTACATAGGCATTTCCACAAACACATGGTGGGCTGAGTGAAAAAGTGAGGGGAAACCATTAGAGGGGCTGAGAGAGAGGAGATGGGGAAAGGAAAGAGACAACAACCAACAATGAAAGCACACACACCTTGCTCTCCTCCAATGGAGCTCTTCTTCTCCACCACCATCACTTCCTCCTCTCAAACACACACACAAGGGCTGGACCAGAGCAAAAGAGGGAAGAAAATATGCCCAAGGTCGTGCACATTTGGGGTTAAATAAGCAAAGGTCGAGTAAATGACCAAGTCATCCTCGGACTTAAAATCCCTGCGCAACCTTCACTTAAACAGCCATAACATCCTCAATACAGCTCGGAATTGTATGATTCGAGTGGCATTTGAAAGATAAGACGATTATCTACAACTTTCATGTTTACACCTAGATCAAATAACCCCTCTAGCTATTCCGAAATCTAGGCTAAACATCTTACAGGGCTGCAGCCTGGATTTCTCAACTTCGGGGTATACATGGAAAAATACCCATATCTTTTGATATACGAATCCAGTTGATCCAATTCCACTTCTATATGAAAGCTATCTCAAAACTGAACATCTCGTAATAATATCAGATTTTTATCTCTTCATCTTGGATTTTAACAAAATCAAATCCGAATGCCTAATCCAAAACTGCATAATTCCAAAAACGTTATCAGAATTAAACAAAAATTTTATGGGCAGTACTAAACAGTACCAGGACCCATAATATGCAGTTATATCTTCAATCAGAGTCCTTAAACCCCAGAAGGTAGCTAAAAAAAAAATCAAAATTTTAGTGACTCTGATCGAAATTAGGACTCTAAATGACACAGGTCTAACACGAAAAATTATATCGGGGGTCGAAAAGTGGTGTCTGGGTTAAAAAATAGAGTCTCGGTATGAAAAATGTGTGAATGTTGAAAAAATATTTGTCAATTCGTAAATGATGTTTGGGACAAAAAAATGGAGTCTGTGTCGAAAATATTGACTCGGTCGAAAAAAAGTTGTCTTGGTGAAAAATGGAGTCTAGGTTGAAAAATTATACCCGATACAAAAAATGCCCTCTAGGTCAAAAAAATGGTGTCTGAGTAAAACGATGCTGTCTAGGACATAAAATTAAGTGTTGGTCGACAAATGTTGTCTGTGTCGAAAATATGTTTTCTGGGTCAAAAAATGGTATGAAAAATGTTTTCCATGTCGAAAAAATGCTATATGAGTATCAGAATGGACTTTATGTCGAAAAAAGAGGGCCTGGTTTGAAAATATTGGTTAGGTCGAAAAAATGTAGTATCTGTTGAAAAATGATGCCAGGGTCCAAAAAAAGAGCGTCTTTGTCAAAAATAAAGTTTGGATCGAAAAATGGGGACTCGGTCGGAATAAATGGGGTGTGAGTCAAGAAAATTATAACGGCGTTGCGAAATGTTGTCTGTTTCAAAAAAATGGAGTACGGTACCAAAAACGGGGTGTGGGTCGAAAAATGTTGTCCGGGTAAAAAAATTGTCTCGCCCGAAAAATAGGATCGAAGCTGAGGAAATTTTGTCTAGGTGAATAAAAAATGGCATTCGGCTAATAAATAGGAGTCTGTTTCGAAAATATTGTACGGGTCAAAAAATAATTTCTAAAACGACAAAATGCTAAATGTTGTATAATAAGAGAAAATGCAGCCCACGTCAAGAAAATGGTATCTATATAAAAAAAATGGAGTCTGGGTAAAAAAATGTTGTGCGGGTCAGTTTTTTCTATCCAAAAATGGTGTCTTGTTCGTAATGTGGTGTGGCGGTCGAAAAGATTGTACCTAGTTCAAAAGTTGGGGTATGGGTCGAAAAATGTCATCTCGGTAGAAAAATTATATAGGGGGTCGAAAAATGGTGTCTGGGTTAAAAAATTGAGACTCGGTATGAAAAATGTGTGCGTGTTGTAAAAATATTTGTCAATTCAAAAATGATGTTTGGGACAAAAAAATTGAGTTTGTGTCGAAAATATTGTCTCGACCGAAAAAGTTGTCTCGGCGAAAAATGGAGTCTAGGTTGAAAAATTATACGTGATACAAAAAAATGCTCTCTAGGTCAAAATAATGGTGTCTCAGTAAAATAATGCAGGGTGGGACAAAAAATTGCGTGTGGGTCGACAAATGTTGTGTGTGTCGAAAAGTTGTTTTCTGGGTCAAAAAATGGTGTGAAAAATGTTGTCCATGTCTAAAAAATGTTATCTGTGTATCAGAATGGTGTTTAGGTCGAAAAAAGAGGCCTGGTTCGAAAATATTGGTTGGGTAAAAAAAATGCAGTCTTAGTCGAAAATGTTGTATGGGTCGAAAAATGTAGTCTCTGTTGAAAAATGATGCCTCGGTTCAAAGGAAAAGAGCGTGTTTGTCAAAAATACAGTTTGGATCGAAAAATGGGGTCTCGGTCAGAAAAAATGGTGTGTGAGTCGAGAAAATGATGTTGGTGTTGCAAAATGTTGTCTATTTCAAAAAATGGAGTACGGTACGAAAAACGGGGTGTGTGTCGAAAAATGTTGTCCGGTTCGAAATATTGTGTCTGGCCCGAAAAATGGGATCGAAGCCGAAGAAATTTTGTCAGGGTGAAACAAAAATGGCATTCGACTAAAAAATAGGAGTTTATATCGAAAATATTGTACGGGTCGAAAAATAGTTTCTGAAACGACAAAATGCTAAATGTTGTATAATACGAGAAAATGCTGCCCACGTCAAGAAAATGGTATCTGTATAAAAAAAAATGGAGTCTGGGTCGAAAAATGTTGTGCGGGTCGGTTTTTCTGTCCAAAAATGGTGTCTTGTTCGTAATGTGGTGTGGGTCTAAAAATGTCATCTCGGCCGAAAAATTATATAGGGGGTCAAAAAATGATGTCTCGGTTAAAAAATGGAGCCTCGGTATGAAAAATGTGTGCGTGTTGAATAAATATTTGTCAATTCGAAAATGATGTTTGGGAAAAAAAAATGGAGTCTGAGTAAAATAATGCAGTCTGGGACAAAAAAAAGGCGTGTGGGTCGACAAATGTTGTCTTTGTCAAAAATATGTTTTCATGGTCAAAAAATGGTGTGAAAAATGTTGTCCTTGTCGAAAAAATGTTATCTGAGTATCAGAATGGTGTTTAGGTCGAAAAAAGAGGGTCTGGTTGAAAAATATTGGTTGGGTCGAAAAAATGCAGTCTCTGTTGAAAAATGATGCCTGGGTCCAAAACAAATGAGTGTCTTTGTCAAAAATATAGTTTGGATCGAAAAATGGGGTCTCGGTCGGAAAAAATGGTGTGTGAGTCGAGAAAATGATGACGGCGTTGCCAAATGTTGTTTGTTTCAAAAAAATGGAGTACGGTACGAAAACGGGGTGTGGGTTGAAAAATGTTGTCCGGGTCGAAATATTGTGTCTAGCCGATAAATGGGATCGAAGCCGAAGAAATTTTGTCTGGGTGAAAAAAAATGGCATTCGGCTAATAAATAGGAGGTTGTATCAACAAATTGTACGAGTCGAAAAATAATTTCTGAAACCACAAAATGCTAAAAGTTGTATAATACGAGAAAACGCAGCCCACTTCAAGAAAAGTGGAGTGTGGGTCCAAAAATGTTGTGCGGGTCGGTTTTTTCTGTCCAAAAATGGTGACTTGTTCGTATTGTGGTGTTGCGGTCGAAAAGATTGTGCCGAGTTCAAAAGTTGGGTTATGGGTCGAAAAATGTGATCTCGGCCGAAAAATTGCGTGTGGGTCGACAAATGTTGTCTGTGTCGAAAATATTTTTTCTGGATCAAAAAATGGCGTGAAAAATGTTGTCCATGTAGAAAAATGTTATCTCAGTGTCAGAATGGTGTTTAGGTCGAAATAAGAGAGCCTGGTTCAAAAATATTGGTTGGGTAAAAAAAATGCAGTCTTATTCGAGAATGCTGTATGGATAAGAAAATGCAGTCTCTATTGAAAAATGATGCCTTGGTCCAAAAAAAGAGCGTCTTTGTCAAAAATACCGTTTGGATAAAAAAATGGGGTCTCGGTCGGAATAAATGGTGTGTTAGTCGAGAAAATGATGACGGCGTTGCAAAATGTTGTCTGTTTTAAAAAAATGCTGTACGGTACGAAAAACGGGGTGTGGGTCGAAAAATGTTGTCCGGGTCAAAATATTGTGTCTGGACTGAAAAATGGGATCGAAGCCGAAGAAATTTTGTCTGGGAGAAAAAAAATGGCATTCGGCTAAAAAATAGGAGTCCGTATGGATAATATTGTACGGGTCAAAAAATAATTTTTGAAACGACAAAATGCTAAATGTTGTATAATACGAGAAAATGCAGCCCACGTCAACAAAATGGTATCTGAATAAAAAAAACATAGTCAGGGTTGAAAAATGTAGTGCGGGTCGGTTTTTTCTCTCCAAAAATGGTGTCTTGTTCGTAATGTGGTGTGGCGGTCGAAATGATTGTGCCGAGTTCAAAAGTTGGGGTATGGGTCGAAAAATGTCATCTAGGCCGAAAAATGGTATCGGGGTCGAAATATGGTGTCTGGGTTAAAAAATGATGTCTCGGTATGAAAAATGTGTGCGTGTTGAAAAAATATTTGTCAATTCGAAAATGATGTTTGAGACAAATAATTGAGTCTGTGTCGAAGATATTGTCTCGGTCGAAAAAAAGTTGTCTCCGTGAAAAATGGAGTCTAGGTCGAAAAAAATGTTGTCTGGGTAAAATAATGCAGTCTGGGACAAAGAATAGCGTGTGGGTCGACTATTGTTGTCTCTGTCGAAAAATGGCTTGAAAAATGTTGTCCATGTCGAAAAAATGTTATCTGTTTATCAGAATGGTGTTTTGGTCCAAAAAAGTTGGCCTGGTTCAAAAATATTGGTCGGGTCGAAAAAATGCAGTCTTTGTCAAATGTGTAGTATGGGACGAAAAATGCAGTCTGTGTTGAAAAATGATGCCTAGGTCCAAAAAAAGAGCATCTTTGTCAAAAATAGAGTTTGGATCGAAAAATGGGGGATCGGACGGAATAAATTGTGTGTCAGTTGAAAATCTGTTTTCCGGGTCAAAAAATGGTGTGAAAAATTGGTGTCTTGTTCGTAATGTGGTGTGGCGGTCGAAAAGATTGTGCCTATTTCAAAAGTTGGGGTATGGGTCGAAAAATGTCATCTCGGCCGAAAAATTATTTAGGAGGTCGGAAAATGGTGTCTGGGTTAAAAAATGGAGTCGTGGTATGAAAAATTTGTGCGTGTTGAAAAAATATTTGGCAATTTGAAAATGATGTTTGGTACAAAAAATTGTAGTCTGTGACGAAAATATTGTCTCGGTCGAAAAAAGTTGTCTCGGTGAAAAATGGAGTCTAGGTTGAAAAATTATACCCGATACAAAAAAATGCTCTCTAGGTCAATAAAATGGTGTTTGAGTAAAATAATGCAGTCTAGGACAAAAAATTGCGTGTGGGTCGACAAATGTTGTCTGTGTCGAAAATATGTTTTCTGGGTCAAAAAATGTTGTCCATGTCGAAAAAATGTTATCTGAGTGTCAGAATGTTGTTTAGGTCGAAAAAAGAGGCCCTAGTTCGAAAATATTGGTTGGGTCAAAAAAACGCAGTCATAGTCGAAAATGCTGTGTGGGTAGAAAAATGCAGTCTTTGTTGAAAAATGATGCCTGGGTCCAAAAAAAGAGCGTCTTTGTCAAAAATACAGTTGGGATCGAAAAATCGGCACTCCATCGGAAAAAATGATGTGTCAGTCGAGAAAATGATGACGGCGTTGCAAAATGTTGTCTGTTGCAAAAAAATGGAGTACGGTACAAAAAACGGGGTGTGGGTTGAAAAATGTTATCCGGGTCAAAATATTGTGTCTGTGCCGAAAAATGATATCGAAGCCGAAGAAATTTTGTCTAGGTGAAAGAAAAATGGCATTCGGCCAAAAAATAGGAGTCTGTATCGAAAATATTGTACGAGTCGAAAAATAATATTTGAAACGACAAAATGCTAAATGTAGCGCACGTCAAGAAAATGGTATCTGGGTCGAAAAATGTTGTGCGGGTCGGTTTTTTCTGTATAAATCGTTTTTTGTTCGTAATGTGGTGTGGCGGTCGAAAAGATTGTGCCCAGTTCAAAAGTTGGGATATGGGTCGAAAAATGTCATCTCGGCCAAAAAATTATATCGGGGATCGAAAATGCTGTATGGGTTGAAAAATGCAGTCTCTGTTGAAAAATGATGCCTCGGTTCAAAAAATGAGCGTCTTTGTCAAAAATACAGTTTGGATCGAAAAATGGGGTCTCGGTCGGAATAAATGGTGTGTCAGTTGAGAAAATGATGACGGCGCTGCTAAATGTTGTCTGTTTCAAAAAAATGGAGTACGATACGAAAAACGGGGTGTGGGTCGAAAAATGTTGTCCGGGTCAAAATATTGTGTCTAGGCCGAAAAATGTCATTCGGCTAAAAAATTGGATTCTGTATCGAAAATATTGTACGGGTCGAAAAATAATTTCTGAAACTACAAAATGCTAAATGTTGTATAATACGAGAAAATGCAGACCACGTCAAGAAAATGGTATCTGTATTAAAAAAATGGAGTCGGGGTAGGAAAATGTTGTGCGGGTCGGTTTTTTCTGTCCAAAAATTTTGTCTTGTTCGTAATGTGGTGTGGCGGTCGAAAAGATTGTGCCTAGTTCAAAAGTTGGGGTATGGGTCGAAAAATGTCATCTTGGATGAAAAAATATATCGAGCGTCGAAAAATGATGTCTCGGTTAAAAAATGGAGTCTCGGTATGAAAAATGTATGCGTGTTGAAAAAATATTTGTCAATTCGAAAATGTTGTTTGGGACAAAAAATGGAGTCTGTGTCGAAAATGGAGTCTAGGTTGAAAAATCATACCCGATACAAAAAAATGGTCTCTAAGTTGAAAAATGGTGTCTAAGTAAAATAATGCTGTCTGGGACAAAAAATTGCGTGTGGGTCGACAAATGTTGTCTGTGTCTAAAATATGTTTTTTGGGTCAAAAAATTGCATGAAAAATGTTGTCCATGTCAAAAAAATGTTACCTGAGTATCAGAATGGTGTTTAGGTCGAAAAAAGAGGGCCAGGTTCGAAAATATTTGTTGGGTCGAAAAAATGCAGTTTTAGTCGAAAATGTTGTATGGGTCGAAAAATGTAGTCTCTATTGAAAAATGATGCTTTGGTGCAAAAAAAAAGCGCGACTTTGTCAAAAATACTGTTTGGATTGAAAAATGGGATCTCGGTCGGAAAAAATGGTGTGTCAGTCGAGAAAATGATGACGGCGTTGCTAAATGTTGTCTGTTACAAAAAAATGGAGTACGGTACGAAAAATGGGGTGTGGGTCAAAAAATGTTGTCCGTGTCATTATAATGTGTCTGGGCCGAAAAATGGGATCGAAGTCGTAGAAATTTTGTCTGAGTGAAAAAAAATGACATTCGGTTAAAAATAAGAGTCTGTATCGAAAATATTGTACGGGTCGAAAAATAATTTCTGAAACGACAAAATGCTGAATGTTGTATAATACGAGAAAATGCTACCCACGTCAAGAAAATGGTATCTGTATATAAAAGGAGTCTGGGTCGAAAAATGTTGTGCGGGTCGGTTTTTTCTATCAAAAAATGTTGTCTTGTTCGAAATGTGGTGTAGCGGTCGAAAAGATTGTGCCTAGTTCAAAAGTTGGGATATGGGTCGAAAATTGTCATCTCGGCCGAAAAATTATATCGGGGGTCGAAAAATGATGTCTAGATTAAAAAATGGAGACTCGGTATGAAAAATGTGTGCGTGTTGAAAAAATATTTGTCAATTCGAAAATGATGTTTGGGACAAAAAAATGGAGTCTGTGTCGAAAATATTGTCTCGGTCGAAAAAAAGTTGTCTCGGTGAAAAATGGAGACTAGGTTGAAAAATTATACCCGATACAAAAACATGCTCTCTAGGTAAAAAAAAAAGGTGTCTGAGTAAAATAATGCAGTCTGGGACAAAAAATTGCGTGTGGGTCGACAAATGTTGTCTGTGTTGAAAATATGTTTTCTGGGTCAAAAAATTGCGTTAAAAATGTTGTCCATGTCAAAAAAATGTTATCTGAGTATCAGAATGGTGTTTAGGTCGAAAAAAGAGGGCCTGGTACGAAAATATTGGTTGGGTCAAAAAAATGCAGTATTATTAGAAAATGCTGTATGGGTCAAAAAATGCAGTCTCTATTGAAAAATGATGCCTGGGTTCAAAAAATGAGCGCCTTTGTCAAAAATACAGTTTGGATAGAAAAATGGGGTCTCGGTCGGAATAAATGGTGTGTCAGTTGAGAAAATGATGACGGCGTTGCTAAATGTTGTCTGTTTCAAAAAAATGGAGTACGATACGAAAAACGGGGAGTGGGTCAAAAAATGTTGTCCGGGTCAAAATATTGTGTCTAGACCGAAAAATAAGACCGTAGCAAAAGAAATTTTGTCTGGGTGAAAAAAAATGCCATTCGGCTAAAAAATTGGAGTCCGTATCGAAATATTCTACGGGTCGAAAAATAATTTCTGAAACTACAAAATGCTAAATGTTGTATAATACGAGAAAATGCAGTCCACGTCAAGAAAATGGTGTCTGTATTAAAAAAATGGAGTCTTGGTAGAAAAATGTTGTGCGGGTCGGTTTTTTCTGTCCAAAAATGTTGTGCGGCCGCTGGTCGATCCACACGGGGCCGCTTGCCCTTGTCACGCCCCGAATCCCGACTCCTGGGTGGCTTCTGATCCTCAAATGGAATAATAGCTGAGGAGAGCCCAAGATCACGCTCGACTGTCCTCGCCCGAGACACCAAGTCGGTATACCTCGAGAGTGCCTCAGAGGAAACGTGCACCCTGATGGCGCTGTTGGGACCCATCTCAAACCGACGGCATCTCGTCTCCTCGTCCATCACCATGGCAGGGGCAAACCGAGAGAGCCTCATGAAACGTGTGGAGTCAGGAGGATGAAGCTTCAAAAAGGCGGTGAGGCCGATCTGATGCACACGGGCCGCTGCCTCTTGCTCCTCCTCCCTCTGCTCGGGTCCATGAGCTCCGACTGTAGGAATCTCCACTGGTATAGGGGGTACATCTGGCACCACGGGTGGATCTGCTGCTAAGGGTACCTGCGGAGCCGCCTCGCGGGCTGCCCGGAGTTCCTGGATCTCTCGCGCCTGCTCAGCCAGCGCTCTCGTATGAGCCTCTAGCGCCCTCGTCTGAGTTTCCAGAAGGTCCGCTATCCGAGCGTAAGCACGCTCCCATGCAGGAGGCTCCTGCGCAAGTGGGTTCGGAAACCTCCGAAGCCCGAGGGCGACCACGTCCACACGCCCATCTCCGCGGAGGCATATCAGCAACCTAAAGAACCAGCACTAGGATCAGAATACTCATATAGAAATCCTAGGACTCATTTCTAAGAAAACAATTGGCTCTGACAGGACCAGGCTCTGATACCAACTTTTGTCACGACCCAGGGCGGCCGTCCCCGAGACGTGGCAAGTATATATATGATATCAGTAATCCATACACGAAGTCAATAAATACACCACAATGTCAAAGGCAATAAAGCGAAACCAAATGACTGACATCAGATACATACAAAAATGGCGGAAGCAAAAACGACTAAGTCTGTAATTCAAAGATATATTAACAGACTAGAGTACCCAATCAAATTTGTCCTGTGAAAGCCAATATATATATACAGCAAAAAGTGACACATAGATGGCTAAAAAGCCAAAATTTTAGCGGTTTCGATCGAAAAAAGAAAATTTCGAAAATGGCCAGAATTGACCCAAAGGTTACCCATAGGCTAAAAAGTGACACATATATAACATTCTTCCCCCCTTAGGAAATTTTGTCCACAAAATATAATACAAAAACATGTAAGAAGGAAAAAGATGTTGATATGCGTCACGCATGGCGTCCTCGCGCTCCCAAGTGGCATCGGCACCTGAACGGTGCTGCCAACGCACCTTAACCAACTGGACGGTCTTGGTGCGGAGCCTCTTCTCGCGCTGGTCCAGGATCTCGATCGGCTGCTCCACGAATGACAAGTCTGGCTCGAAGACGAGTGGCTCGAACGGGATGACGTGAGCTGGATCGTGGATGTAACGCCTCAGCTGCGAGACGTGGAAGACGTCATGGGCCTGAGCCAACTGTGGGGGCAAGGCTAGGCGATAGGCCACCTCCCCAATCCGCCCCAGAATGAGAAACAGGCCAATAAAACGCGGACTCAGCTTGCCCCGCACACCGAAACGGAAGATGCCCTTCGACGGGGACACCTTCAGAAAGACATGGTCACCAACCTCGAAGGCGAGCTCACGGCGACGGCGATCGGCGTAGCTCTTCTGACGGCTCTGAGCGGTACGGATACGCTCACGAATCGTCTTGACCTTCTCTGAGGTCAGGCGGACGATCTCTGGTCCCTCCAACTGGCGTTCTCCGACCTCATCCCAACACAAGGGAGACCTACAGCTGCGGCCATAGAGTGCCTCATAAGGTGCCATATGAATACTCGAGTGGTAGCTGTTGTTGTAGGCGAACTCCACCAACGGAAGGTGCCTCTCCCAACTACCCCCGAAGTCGAGGATGCAAGCCCGCAACATGTCCTCCAAGGTCTGAATCGTCCTCTCCGACTGGCCATCGGTCTGCGTATGAAAAGCGGTACTGAAGTGGAGGTTCGTACCAAGGGCGTGCTGGAGGCTACGCCAGAACCTCGAAGTGAACCTCCCATCCCTATCAGAAACGATGCTGACCGGAGTGCCATGGAGACGAACGATCTCTGAGACAAACAACTGCGCCAGGGTGTCCAGAGAATCGGTGAGTCGGATGGGGAGAAAATGGGCGGACTTGGTCAATCGGCCGACGATCACCCAGATGGCATCGCGACCCGAACGTGCTTCGGCAGACCCGTAACAAAGTCCATAGTAATCTGCTCCCACTTCCACTGAGGGATCTCCATGGACTGCAGCTTCCCCGCAGGACGCTGATGCTCCGACTTCACCTGCTGGCATACCAAGCAACGGGCAACGAAACGGCCAACATCCGCCTTCATCCCGCGCCACCAGTAACCACGACGAAGGCCCCTGTACATCTTCGTGCCACCCGGATGCACAGTGTACCTCGAACGATGGGCCTCGTCCAAGATCTTCTGCTTCAGCTCTGCGTCGTCAGGAATACATACCCGGCCTCTGAACCGCAGGATCCCATCCTCGTGAATCTGGTAATCCGGTCGCTCGCCCCTGGCGACACCTTCAGAAAGGACCAGAAAGTGCGGATCCCGCCCCTGTGCCGTGCGAACCTCGTCGAGGAGAACAGGCTGCACCACCAACCTGGCTAGAAAGCCACCAGCAGGCGTCTCCCGAACACTGATCTAGCAAGCGGCCTCCTCCAGAAGCCTCCAACGACGCACAGCCATGTGGGCGGCCATGCCCAAGGGCTGCCTACTCAGGGCATCTACGACATTCGCCTTACCCGGATGGTAAGCGATGTCACAATCATAGTCCTTCAGGAACTCGACCCAACGTCTCTGACGCATGTTGACTTCCGGCTGGGACTGCAGATAAGTCAGGCTCTTGTGATCCGTGAAGAGCTCAAACTCCTCACCATAGAGGTAGTGCCTCCAAATCTTCAGCGCAAAGATGATCGCTGCTAACTCCAGGTCATGGGTGGGGAAATTCTGCTCATGGGGCTTCAACTGACGCGACGCGTAAGCAACAACCTTACCGTTCTGCATCAGGACGCAACCCAAACCCAGCCGCGACGCATCGGAGTAGACTGCGAATCCGCCACTCCCCGACGGAATGGTAAGAACGGGCGCAGAGGTGAGTCTCCGCTTCAACTCCTGGAAGCTCTCCTCGCAAGCTGGGGACCACTCGAACCGGACATCCTTCCGAGTGAGGCGGGTCAGAGGGACGGCTATCTTTGAGAAACCCTCAACAAACCTCCGATAATAGCCCACCAAACCCAGGAAGCTCTGAATCTCGGTGGGGTTCGACGGTCGCCGCCAATTCGACACGGCAAGCGTCTTCTCCGGGTCCACAGATATACCCTCACCGGAAATCACATGGCCAAGGAAGGCCACACGCTCTAACCAGAACTCGCACTTACTGAACTTGGTGAACAACTGATGTCTGGCCAAAGTCTCCAAGACAGTGCGAAGATGGTCAGCGTGCTCCTCAAGACTCCTCGAGTACACCAAAATATCGTCAATGAAGACTACCACGAAAGAGTCGAGGAAGGGTCGAAACACCCGATTCATCAAATCCATGAAAGCGGCCGGCGCATTCGTCAACCCAAACGGCAGAACTCGAAACTCGTAGTGCCCGTAACGGGTACGAAAGGCCGTCTTCAGAATATCCGACTCCCGGATCTTCAGCTGATAGTAGCCCGAACGGAGATCAATCTTAGAGAAGACGCGCGCTCCCTGGAGCTGGTCAAACAGATCTTCAATCCGCGGTAAGGGGTACTTGTTCTTCACGGTCCGCTTGTTCAGCTGTCTGTAGTCAATACACAAACGCAGCGAACCGTCCTTCTTCCGAACAAACAGGACAGGGGCTCCCCACGGAGAAACGCTCGGACGTGCGAACCCCTTCTCAAGCAACTCCTCCAGCTGCTCCTTCAGCACCTTCAACTCTGCTGGGGCCATCCGGTACGGAGCCCTCGAAATCGGCTCGGTCCCCGGAATCAGATTAATCTCGAACTTGATCGCGCGATCCGGTGGTAAGCCTGGAAGATCATCAGGGAAAACCTCCGGATATTCCGCCACGATAGGAGTATGACTGATATCAACCCGCAACGGTGCATCCTCGTCCACAATGCACGCCAGGTAACCCTCGCATCCGCCCTGAAGGAGTCTCCACGCCTGGATGGACGACACGAACCCCAAAGGAGCAACGTCCTTATCGCCCACGAACTGGAAGGACCTCCGACCAGGGACGCGAAAAGACACCGACTTCGCAGAACAGTCGATAGTGGTGTGACTCACTGCTAGCCAATCCATCCCCAGGATGGCGTCGAAGTCCGTCATGACGAGCTCGATCAGATCCACCGGGAACTCATGCTCCGAAATCACCACAGTACATCCCCGATACACAAAGCGAAGGAGAATACGGTCTCCGACCGGCAATGATATCTCCAGCATAACATCTAGAGGGGTCGACACCACACCCATTCGTCTCGCAAAAGCGGGAGACACGAATGAATGTGTGGCCCCGGAATCAAACAACACATAAGCAGGACACTGGGATATCAGAACAATACCTCGGACCACGCTACCCGAAGCCTGCGCATCCTCAGCAGTAAGCGCTGCCACACGCCCCTGAACGAGCTGCGGCTGAGGAGCAGGGGCACACCTCGCGGGCTGTACTGCCTGCCTCCTCTGGTCAATCCTGCCACCCTGTGGCTGCTGAAACTGACGCTGTTGTAGATACCCCAATTTTGACCGTCCAGAGAGACAGAAATACTTCAAGTAACACACGGAAATATCCCACAAGTGGACACTGATAGAGAACCAAAGGTTCGGTAAACCAGAAACCCTAACCCTAGCCTTGACCTAACCCTAAACCGGAAACCCTAAACATTGACCTAACCCCAAACCCTAGCCTTGACCTAACCCTAATCCGGAAACCATAGAACCTTGACCTAACCAAACCCTAACCCTAGCCGTGACCTAAACCCAAACCCTAACCCTAAACCCTAATCCCAGCCTTGACCTAACCCTAAACCGGAAACCCTAAACCTTGACCTAACCCCAAACCCTAGCCCAAACCCTAAACCTAAGCCAAACCCTAACCCAGACCTAAACCTAAACCTACCCTAAAAACCTAAAGCCCCTGGAAAGGGGCGGCTATCCCTAACTAGCCGCCCCTCACTGGGCGGCTAGTTCACACTAGCCGCCCCCCTAACCGCCCCCTGGCCGACTTTGGACCAGTTCCCTGGATGGGACATAAAGCAATATTAAATGCTGATCATTGCGGCGGGTCATGACCTTTAGCCGCCCTCTCTTGGCCGGATCAAACCAAGTAGCCGACCCAAGCCACCGCTTGTCAGAGATGGGACGTTTGGCAGGTCATGATAGGGGCGGCTACCAGGAAGTAGCCGCCCCATCCCGGGCGACTAGTTAGAACTAGCCGCCCTTCACCTGTTCTCTGGCAGAAGAACCAGAGCATTAATGAGAGGTCCAATCGAAGCCAACACACTCCATTACCCTCGGGATATTTTCCTACCTCTCTTTTACTATAAATAGAGGAGGTCCCGAGCCTTCAACAAAAAAAACACACCCAACAAAATCTACAACAATCACCAATTCATCTTCAAACCCTTCCACCACCAGAAATCCCAAGAGAGAGAGAGAGAGAGAGCCCTTTTGTGAGAGAAACACCCATTCCTCACATAAAATGCCCTCTCATCCCACCCTCCATAAACCCAGGCTAAACCTAGCTTAGCCTCTGCCCAAGACCCCACCCTTTACCTACCAAACCCCTGCCTAAATCTCCCAGACCCTGGACGGCTAACCCTAGCTAGCCGCCCCGTGGCCGACGGCTAACCACAACTAGCCGCCCCCTATCCACACCCCATATCAACATCCCTTTGACCCATAACTCCTTTAGTCAAGCCCGGAAGCAGAATATGATTACCTGTTTTTCACCTCTGTGTACGGTATATCCGTGTCTCAGAGCGGAGACCCCACAAACTCCCCACGTAGGCGATCAAATCCGACCCAAACCCTTTCCTGTTTTTAGAAAAAGTAGGTGGCGATCACAAAACCCCCCTTGAATCCTCTTGAGCCGCTGTCGGGCGCCTCAACCAGGAACCACACCCTCACCCCTTCCGAGAAGACGATCCGACCGAGCCCGCCAGGGCACGCATCCGATCCGAACCCTCCGAAGAAACCCCACACACGCGGATTTTTCGACACCGACAAATTCTGGCGATCACGGTGGGACCTCCCTCGTGAAAAACAACAAAAGGTAATCCTCTTCTGCCCCTTTTTACAAACTTGACCAAAATTCTATCAACCCTCTAGGAAGGTTAGAGTTTCTCACTCCTTGAATTAAATCCTCTTCTACTGTGCATTATAACATCCTTTACTGCTTTCGTAAGTCGCACACAGCTGCGCAATCCTTTACTGCTTTATTTACTGCTTTCGATCTGCATTCATCCCCCCACTCTACGTCATGGAATCCCACATAGAAGAGGAGACATTAGAGGAAAGGAATCACCAAGAGGGTCAGGCCACACAGTTCCTGACCCATCTAGAGGAAAGGATGGCTAGTCTAGGGTATCAAACGGTAGAGGACATGTTTCATGACCTCGTTGACTACCGTCATGCCAAGACCTCGAGACAGGAAACCCCTGTCGAAACCCCTAAATCCACTCCCAAAGCCCCATCGACACCCAGTCACTTGGATGACGTCACAGGCACGAGTCAGCCACGGGGGCAAGGCTTTCTGACAGCCACCTCCCCTAATCCACTCCAGGACGAAAACCGGTCTGATGGAAGGCCGACTCAACACGCCCCGAACGTCGAAACAGAGGATGCCCTTAAACCGAGACACCTCATGCCAACATGTTCGCTGAACCCGAAGGTAGGCTCCTGGCGACAATGACCTGCGTAGCCCTTCCAACGGTTCTAGGTGGTGCAGAGGCACGCACGAACCATCTCGGCCACCGCAAGGTCGATTAAACAACTTGTGGCCACTCTAACTGGCGCTCAACAACCGTCCCAACATAAGGGAGGTATAAAACTGCGCCCATAGAGTGCCTTTTTCAATTTCATCTGGATGCTCGAATGGCAGTCGTCTCACAGGCAGACCCCTACCCAAAGGGTGGTGCCTCATCCAACTGCCCCAAGTCGAGCATGCAGGCAATTAGCGTGTTCTCCAAGGCCTAAATCGTCCTCTTGCCTGGCTGTCCATCGGTATCGAAATGCTGTACTTAAAAGGGAGGCTCGTGCGAAAAGCCTGCCAAAGGCTGCGCCAGAACCTCGAAGTAACCCACGCGTCTCAGCCCGAAAAGCACCGACCGGAGTGCCATGAAGACGAACAATCGCGAAGGCTCAAACCCGCGTCGAAACGTCCAGACTCAGTCAGTTGGATAGGGAGGAAAATGCGGACCTAGTCAGTCGGTCAATGATCACCCAAACGGCGTCGTGACCCGAACGTGACTTTATTGAGCCCACAATGAAATCCATGATAACTCACTCCCACGTCTACTGAGGAATCTCGATGGACGAACGCATTCCATCACAACGATCCACAACTTCGCCTGAGGCATGCCAACCAACATCCTCAACGAAGGCTACAAAGAACAGCCCACGGAGGCCCAATAAAACATTTGAGATCCTTGTAGGCATCTGGCGTATTCGTCTACCCCGACGGCAGTACACAAAATTCGTAGTGCCCGAAACGGTCACGAAAGGCCAATTAAAGAATGCCCAACTCCCGGATCTCCAAATAGGGTACCTTGCGCGAAGATCGATCAACAGAAAGACACTAGCTCCCAAAGCTGGTCAAAACAGATCATCAATTCGCGACAAGGGGTACCTGATCTTCAACCCCTATGGGGAGATCAAATATAATTCCTGGGACGATTAAGTCCAAATCTGCTCCTCGAGCAAGGCTGACGCTCATGATGACTCTTACATGCTGGGTAAGCCGCTCGACCGCACTTAATCCGCAAGACACGCAATAGGAGGTCGTTGATTCCCGACAACACCTAAGCGATGTTATCTACCTGATATGGCGGTTGAGTCCCATCACGAACACTTAGCGTCACGTCTCCTCATTTACGACCCATGTGGGGGCAAAGCGCGACAGTACTTTAAACTGTGCTTCACATGCCGCCACCTACAGGTCGCCCAACTATAACCATTGGAACTCCAGCATCATGCACTCAATGGGCAAATTCATCACGGGGAGTCCAAGCTCTCGACGTCATCCAGTAGCACTCTTCCGGTGTGGCCCCTACCTGGTAGCCTCCCATGTCCACTATCTCTGCTATATGGGCACACCAACAAGCGTCGTGGATAGTCCCAGGGAGCACCTGATAGGTCTCTTGCCTCTACCGGGTAGCTACTATGCACGATGATATATCGAAGCGACTCTGAATATGGCTATGGAACCCTAGTCCATAAGTTATCGCCCACTAAGCTGCAACAAGATGCACTCAATCCCGATCATATGCATCATCACCCACCATCGCACCTTCTAAGTGAGAGAAGAAAAAAAAATCAATCATCAATTGATGCTTCATGAGGTCCCGATATAGGATATCCCGACAACCAAACAAGGAACACGGAGTACCCTAGCCCGGGTCTCAACACTGACCCTGCAAGGCCCCTTATCCGGAGTAGGAAGGCTAGAAGAAGACATCACCCCTTAATGAATACTACACCACATCCTCAACACTTGAAACTGGTGCCACACTCAAACTCTATGGTATACCCCCGATAAACGAAACGGATGAGAATACGGTCTCCAACCGGTACACGGGGTATCTCTGGCACCACTGGTGGACCTACCGCTAAGGGTATCTACGGGATCGCCACGCGGGCCGCCCGCAGCTCCTGGATCTCTCGCGCCTGCTCAGCCAACGCTCCAGTCTATACCTCCAGTGCTCTAGTCTGAGTGTCCAGAAGATCTGCCATCTCAGCGTTAGCTCGCGCCCACGCTGGAGGCATCCCGCGCAAGTCCTGGCCCAACAGCCGAGAACTCTCAAGTAGACTCCTCGCCTCCGGTAGGTTCGAAAACCTCCGAAGCCCAAGGGTGACCACGTCCACGCGCCCGTCTCCGAGGAGGCATATCAGCAACTAAGGAACCAGCACTAGGATCAGAATACTCGTCTCGAAATCCTAGGACTCATCTCAAAGAAAACAATTGGCTCTGACAGGACATGGCTCTGATACCAACTTTTGTCACGCCCCAGGGCGGCCGTCCCCGAGACGTGGCAAAAATATAAATGATATCAGTAATCCATACACGAGGTCAAATAAATACTCCACAAGAAAAAGGTAATACACAAGTAACTGACATCAAATATATACAAATGGCGGAAGCTCAAATGACTAAGTCTGTAATTCAAAGACATATTACAGACTAGAGTACACAATCAACTGTCCTGTGGGAGCCAATATATAACAATAATAGACATCAACACTCTACATACCGTGCGCAAGCACAAGTATAATACATACAATAAAAGTGGAATGCTGATAGCCTCTGACTCGCAAGACATCCAACGCGAACGCGGGTCTCCTACTCGGATGGCGCCAGGGGAGCTCTTCTCTTGGATCCGACTCAGCGTCAACTGGGGAAAAACATAAGCGAGGGGTGAGCTACAAGCTCAGTGAGTGGTCAGAAACCAAACACCAACACAACATTCGATCCTAAGGCAATCTCCTATCAAGGAAACCATGGGTAGAAACCCAACGGTTAGCAAGGTCACACGGCGGTGCAACCATACCTCGCCCTCGCCCTAGCCCCCACCGGGGTGAGCCTAGGGACTTGGAGGGCAAAACTTGCTGTTCTACACCACTCGTCTTCCGGTAGTCTCTCCTGGTGTGGCCCATACTATCTGGCAGCCTCCCGGCACCTCACAGGGTTCAGGCCTCTACCGGACTAGCCTCCCATGATCACTACCTCAGCCGTATGGGCACGCCCACACGCGTCATGAGTAGTATCTGGGAGGGCTCCTCACCGGACTCTACTACGCCGGGTAGTCTCTACTCGGAGCCGACGAAGGTAAGAGCTACTACTTGTTCGCAGCGCGAACCCCATAGAAAAACCTACTACACAAGTTGGTGGGTCGAGTATCAACTCGAGCCCACCCCGTTCACAACAACACCCTCACCCTCACCCCGACGGGTGACATAGGATCTTGGGAGATTACACAAACTGGCAGATCGAACCCACGCCGACCCACTACACCCTCACCCTCACCCCCTCCTCGGGGTGACATAGGCTCTTGGGGAAGAGGTCGATTGTTCTACTCCACTCGTCTTCCGGTAGTCTCTCCCGGTGTGGCCCATACTATCTGGTGGCCCCTGGCATCTCACGGGGTTCAGGCCTCTACTGGACTAGCCTCCCACGATCACTACCTCAGCCGTATGGGCACGCCCACACGCGTCATGAGTAGCATCTGGGAGGACTCCTCACCAGACTATGCTACGCCGGGTAGTCTCTACTCGGAGCCAACGAAGGAAAGAACACTCGACACCCGCGAATACGATCCCTAGGGATCCGTCATCATCGGTTATCAAACACCGATAAGCGCAATGAATTCTCATGAATTCCCTCCAGGGCGCATAACTCAGATGCGGGGAAGACTTTTAATTCTAAATGTCGAAGCCATGGTATGACCCCACAATAGGTCATACACTTGTCTAACACATTAGACAGGAATCATGGCCATATCGGCATATATTATATATATGCAATTAACTACCCAACGATGGCCTACTTAAACATGCATACATGACATCAAACAGATAAACACATAACTTACAACTAATATATGTTGGATAACACCAACTCAAAGGGGAGGGTTAAGCGCGATCCGCGCGACAATAGGTGCATGCCAATAGTTCCAAGCAAACCCGAGTCAAGTAGGAACTACATCTACTCACTCGGTTTGCGAAAAGAGGGAGGGCGAGAGAGAGAGAATGCCTCTTCCCCTCTCGAAGCTGGTCATAGTTTTGCCCCAACAAGATGGGTGCAACAACTATACCACACCCTCGAGTCTGTATCGAAAATATTGTACGGGTTGAAAAATAATTTTTGAAACGAAAAAATGCTAAATGTTGTATAATACTAGAAAATGCAGCCCACGTCAAGAAAATGGTATCTGTATAAAAAAAATGGAGTCTCGGTCGAAAAATGTTGTGCGGGTCTGTTTTTTCTGTCCAAAAATGGTGTCTTGTTCGTAATGTGGTGTGGCGGTCGAAAAGATTGTGCCTAGTTCAAAAGTTGGGGTATGGGTCAAAAAATGTCATCCCAGCCAAAAAATTATATCGGGGGTCGAAAAATGGTGTCTGGGTTAAAAAATGGAGTCACGGTATGAAAAATGTGTGCATGTTGAAAAAATATTTGTCAATTCGAAAATGATGTTTGGGACATAAAAATGGAGTCTGTGTCGAAAATATTGTCTCGGTCGAAAAAAAGTTGTATCGGTGAAAAATAAAGTCTAGGTTGAAAAATTATACCCGATACAAAAAAATGCCCTCTAGGTCGAAAAAATAGTGTCTGAGTAAAATAATGCAGTCTGAGACAAAAAGTTGCGTGTGGGTCGACAAATGTTGTTTGGGTCGAAAATGTGTTTTCTGGGTCAAAAATGGTGTGAAAAATGTTGTCCATGTCAAAAAAATGTTATCTGAGTATCAGAATGGTGTTTAGGTCAAAAAAAGAGGTCCTGGTTCGAAAATATTGGTTGGGTCGAAAAAATGCAGCCTTAGTCGAAAATGCTGTACGGGTTCAAAAATGCAGTCTCTGTTGAAAAATGATGTCTAGGTCCAAAAAAAGAGCGTCTTTTTCAAAAATACAGTTTGGATAAAAAAATGGGGTCTCTGTCGGAATAAATGGAGTCTGGATCGAAAAATGTTGTGCTGGTCGGTTTTTTCCGTCCAAAAATGCTGTCTTGTTCGTAATGTGGTGTGGCGGTCGAAAAGATTGTGCCTAGTTCAAAAGTTGGGGTATGGGTCGAAAAATAATGCGGTCTGGGACAAAAAATTGCGTGTGTGTCGATAAATGTTGTCTGTGTCGAAAATTTGTTTTCTAGGTCAAAAATTGGTGTGAAATATGTTGTCCATGTCGAAAAAATGTTATCTGAGTATCAGAATGGTGTTTAAGTCGAAAAAAGATGGCCTGGTTCGAAAATATTGGTTCGGTCGAAAAAATGCAGTCTTAGTCGAAAATGCTTGTGTCGAAAAATGCAGTCTTTGTTGAAAAATGATGCCTCGGTCCAAAAAAAGAGTGTCTTTCTCAAAAATACAATTTGGATCGAAAAATGGGGTCTCGGTCTGTAACGCCCCACATTTACCTAACCGTTTATCGGACGGTAAATGGGTCGCTACTAAATTTAATCCAATTACAAGACCAAAATTTGCAGCTGTTTTTTTTATATGATACCAATATAATATAAATATAATAAAACCGATAATAATAAAATAAATAATACCAATGGTTTTAAATCATCAATGACTTTACAATATATATCAGAGTTTTTGCGGAGACAAGATACTAAAAGGAAAATACATAATAAACTACCCCTGTCGGAGCCATCTAAACTAAACAAACATAAATAGTCATTCGTAACTATAATTTACTCTCGAACCGCTACCTCGGAGCAATTTCTGAAAGACGCGAAAAGTCCAAACTTCATCTTAATCGTCAGAATATGCAATACCTGGTTATGAAACAACCAGCCCATATCGAATAGGGTGAGTGATTAACTCAGTGAATAAGTTTACCGACAAATTACCTTACGTGACTGAATATATAAAAATAAAGTTTTATGAAAATTAGAATTTTATTTAATAAATCTTTTATTTTATTAAATCAATTTAAAATCATGATTTTTTTTAAAAAAGAATATTTTAATGCGCACTGTTAGACCTGTGTCATTTAGAGTCCTAATTTCGATCGGAGTCGCTAAAATTTTGGTTTAACTACCTTCTGGGGTTGAGGACTCTGATTGAAGATATAACTGCATATTATGGGTCCTGGTATTGTTTAGTACTGCCCATAAAATTTTCGTTTAATTCCGATAACGTTTTTGGAATTATGCAGTTTCGGATTGTCATTTGGATTTGATTTTGTTAAAATCCAAGATGATGAGGTAGAAATCCGATATTATTACGAGATGTTAAGTTTGGAGATAGCTTCCATATAGAAGTGGAATTGGATCAACTGGATTCGTATATTAAAAGTTATGGGTATTTTTCCATGTATACCCCGAAGTTGAGAAATCCAGGCAGCAGCCCTGTAAGATGTTTAACCTAGATTTCGAAATAGCTGGAGGGGTTATTTGATCTAGGTGTAAACATGAAAGTTGTAGATAATCATCTTATATTTCAAATTCCACTGGATCAAGCAATTCCGAGCTGTATTGAGGAAGTTATGGCTGTTTAAGTGAAGGCTGCGCAGAGTTTTAAGTCCGAGGACGACTTGGTCTTTCACTCCGCCCTTGCCTATTTAAGGCACCAAATGTCACGACCTGGACATGAATTTTTCCCCTCTTTTAGATCTGGTCCAGCCCTTGTGTGTGTGAGTGGAGGAGGTGATGGTGGTGGAGAAGAAGATCAAGATGGAGCACTTAAAGGAGTGGATGTGAAAGGTGAGTTGTTGTTGATTCTTTCTCTCTTCCCCATCTTTTGCTCTCTTCCTTCCCCTCTCTAACCAGTCCCCCCTAGGTGTTTGTTGAAATGCCTAAGTGAAGAAGAAGAAGGAAGGGAGGCATAGAAGAGGTGGTGGTGGCAGTGGTGGTGATCGGGGTGGCCGAGGGTGCGCTTGGGAGCCCCTACGCTCCCCTTTCCTTCCCCCCTCTCATTTGGGTGAGTTTTCCCTCTTCTTTTGTTGGTTTGGGCATGTATGGTGGTGCTTGGGAGGGCTTGCATGTGAGGTGTTATGGTTTGGGTGCATGTGGGAGGCTTGGGGGAGGGCTTGGGCGGCTGGGCGCGCGGGTCTACACGCGAGAGCGCGCGCGCGGGCGTGCGCGCAGGTGTTGTCGCGCGGGTGGAGCGCGAGGGCGCGCGCGGGTACGCGCGCGGGTCGTGCGCGCTGGTGCGGGCGCGCTGGGACGCGCGGGAGCGCGCGTGCGTACGCGCAGGGGCGCGCGTGCGTACGCGTGGGTTGTGCGCGCGCGGGGGCGCGTATCGCGCGCTGTCTGCGCGCGGCATGCGCGCGCGGGGCGCAGGGGCCGCGCGCGGGTGCTGCCCGGGGCCCGTTTTGGGCGTGCGGAGGGTCGGCACCCTCGGGTGGGTGTCCGGGGGGCTCAGGCACGCGTGCGTGCGTGCATGCATGCGTGCGTTCGAGCCCGTATGCGTGGATGTCTATGTCTTAGGCATCCCTAATTGATTTTATATGTTTGTTTATGATTTTACTCACCCTTTTGGTTCCCTTGGCTTGCAGACCTCGTCGGTTGGGATGCGCGACGACTCGGGTATGGATTATCGTTCTCCCCTTCGCCGGATCCGTGTGGATGCTTCCTACGTACGAGCCGCCCTGGGTGGACCCCCACCTGTAGGTACCATCGACGCTGTCGACAGTGTACTGACCGTGGCCGGCTCCAGGAAGAGGCTGCCTGGGAGAGCGCTACCGGATGACGAACGGTGTAGAACAGCAAGTTTTGTCCTTCAAGTCCCTAGGCTCACCCTGTGGGGGCTAGGGCAAGGGCGAGGTATGGTTGCTCCGCCGTGTGACCTTGTTAACCGTTGGGTTTCTACCCATGGTTTCCTTGATAGGAGATTGCCTTAGGATCGAATGTTGGTGTTGGTGTTTGGTTTCTGACCACTCACTGAGCTTGTAGCTCACCCCTCGCTTATGTTTTACCCCAGTTGACGCTGAGTCGGATCCAAGAGAAGAGCTCCCCTGGCGCCATCCGAGTAGGAGACCCGCGTTCGCGTTGGATGTCTTGCGAGTCGGAGGCTATTAGCATTCCATTTTCATTGTATGTATTATACTTGTGCTTGTGCACGGTATGTAGACTGTTGATGTCAGTTATTGTATATATTGGCTCTCACAGGACAGTTGATTGTGTACTCTACTCTGTAATATGTCTTTGAATTACAGACTTAGTCATTTGAGCTTCCGCTTTTTGTATATATTTGATGTCAGTTACTTGTGTATTGCCTTTTCTATTGTGGAGTATTTATTTGACCTCGTGTATGGATTACTGATATCATTTATATATTTGCCACGTCTCGGGGACGGCCGCCCTGGGGCGTGACACGCACGTGGCCCAATCCTTGGCCCACATCAGAGAAATCATGAGAGTGAAAAAATATCATCATATATATATATATATATATATATAAGAATTTTCTTTTAAAAATCAAATTAAATTCATGAGCTTAATAGAATATAATTTTAATGCAACAACGTGGCCCAATCCTTGGTCCACGTTATAAAAATCATGCAGCTTAAATGATATGACCGGGTAGGGTTCTCAATCGGAAGAACCGTTCCCCAAAATAGGTGTGCCAAGCCCCAAGCGACTAAATCGCTCAAAAAGCTCCCTCGAGGAGACGTCGGATCTAGAAGATGCTGATGGGTCGCCGCTGCCATCACTACGAGAACACCAGCACAGGATGCCCCGGTTGTTGTAGACTCCAAACAATGGAATCCGCCGCTGTAAGGAATGTTTTACCACACCCCTCACCGATCTTGGGACTCTTCGAGTCCTAGACCTTCCTCCCCAAAGGCGAAATACTACGGGGGGATTTACTCCAGAAAATATGTCATGATATGCATCTTGATAAAATCTCCTAGGACTAGGTTGTCTCCACTAGTCCTAAATTTTTCCAAAAGTCTCGAAATGAAAATCTTTAATCTAAATGTTATTTCGAAAACATAAGCATCAAAAATGTATTATGTTAATTCTTGAAACATGAATAGCATAATTCATGCTATTTTAAATGACAAGATGAAGGAATTAAATCATGCAACTTTATTCAGTAAAAAAAATGCAATTTAATCAATATGTAAAATATCAAAATCATGCAAAATAATCATAATATAAATGCATGGATATCACATAATATCATACAAATATAATTAACACATGAAATTCAACGATATAGAGAAAAACTCACATAAAATAAATCAATAGGCCTACTCACCTCGAATGGACCCTAGGTCCGGAGAATGAATCCCACAACAAAAATTACAACCTAGATAAACCAAATAAGTTATTAATCAAAACCTATAATTTAAGTCAACATCTAATTTCCATAATCATAATCAATAGGTATAAATCTTTATACCCAATGAGCTAAATTTATCTCATATAAATCATACAAAAGAAAATATAATAGAACCTAAGAAGAGGATAAAAACCTATCAAACATATAACCAGTCACTAAAAGACAAAACCAGAAAAGACAAAAACCAAAAAAAGACAAAATCCAAAAAATTCAATATAACAATATAATAACGAAATTGATAAAATAATATGAAAACACACTTCTTTTTTCTTTATTAAAATAAGCTATTTATTAGTAAAAGTCTAAAACAAATAAAACTTATCATGTGTATGTATAATGTCACGCCCCATGGCGGCCGTCCCCGAGACGTGGCAAATATATAAATGACATCAGTAATCCATACACGAGGTCAAATAAATACTCCACAAGAAAAAAGGCAATAAACACGTAACTGACATCAAATATATACAAATAGCAGAAGCTCAAACGACTAAGTCTGTAATTCAAAGACATATTATAGACTAGAGTACACAATCAATTGTCCTGTGAGAGCCAATATATACAACAGACGTCAACAGTCTACATACCGTGCAAAAGCACAAGTATAATACATACAATGAAAATGGAATGCTGATAGCCTCTGATTCGCAAGACATCCAACGCGAACGCGGGTCTCCTACTAGTATTGCGCCAGGGGAGCTCTTCTCTTGAATCCGACTCAGCATCAACTGGGGAAAAACATAAGCGAGGGGTGAGCTACAAGCTCAGTGAGTGGTCAGAAACCAAACACCAACACAAACATTCAATATAAGGCAATCTCCTGTCAAGGAAAGCCAGGGGTAGAAACCTAACGGTTAACAAGGTCACACGGCGGTGCGACCATACCCTGCCCTCGCCTTAGCCCCCACAGGGGTGAGTCTAGGGACTTGAAGGACAAAACTTGCTATTCTACACCGTTCGTCATCCGGTAGCGCTCTCCCGGGCAGCCTCTACCTGGAGCCAGCCACGGTCAGTACACTGTCGACGGCGTCGATGGCACCTACAAATGGGGGTCCACCCAGGGCGGCTCGTACCTAGGAAGCATCCACACGGATCCGGCGAAGGGGAGAACGATAATTCATGCTCGCAACACAAACCCCACGGGAAAACCATCTATACAAGCTGATGGGTCGAGTATCAACTCGAGCCCACCCCACTCAACCAACACCCTCACCCTCACCCCGACGGGTGACATAGGATCTAGGGAGCAATACCCTCACCCTCACTCCGACGGTGACATAGGATCTTGGGAGATTGCACAAACTGGCAGATCGAACCAACGCCGACCCACTACACCCACACCCTCACCCTCACCCCCTCCTCGGGGTGACATAGGCTCTTGGGGAAGAGGTCGATTGTTCTACACCACTCGTCTTCCGGTAGTCTCTCCCGGTGTGGCCCATACTACCTAGCAGCCTCCCGGCACCTCACAAGGTTCAGGCCTCTACTGGACTAGCCTCCCACGATCACTACCTCAGCCGTATGGGCACGCCAACACGCGTCATGAGTAGTATCTGGGAGGGCTCCTCACCAGACTCTGCTACGCCTGGTAGTCTCTACTCGGAGCCGACGAAGGAAAGAACACTCGACACCCGCGAATACGATCCCTATGGATCCGTCATCATCGGTTATCAAACACCGATAAGCGCAATGAATTCTCATGAATTCCCTCCAGGGCGCATAACTCAGATGCGGGGAAGACATTTAATTCTAAGTGTCAAAGGCATGGTATGACCCCATAGGAGGTCATACACTTGTCTGACCTCATTAGACAAGGCTCATGGCCCAATAGGCATATACAGAATATGCAATTAATTACCCAACGATGGCCTATTTAAACATGCATACATGGCATCAATCAGGTAAACACACGCAAGTTACAACCTAGCATACGTTGGATAACACCAACCTAGAAGGGAAGGGTTAAGCGCGATCTGCGAAACAACAGGTGCGTGCCAATTATTCCAAGCAAGCCTGAGTCAAGTAGGAACTACGTCTACTTACTCAGCTCACGAAAAGAGGGAGGGCGAGAGAGAGGGAAAGCCTCATCCTCTCTTGAAGCGGGTCATTGTTTTGCCCCAACTAGATGGGTGCAACAACTATACCAAACCCTCGAGTACTAAATCAGGAACTACATCTACTCACTCGGTTCGCGAAGAGAAGGAGGGCGAGGGAGAGGGAATGCCTCATCCTCTCTCGAGCTGGTCATAGTTTTGCCCCAACAGATGGGTGCAACAACTATACCACACCCTCGAGTCCTAAATCGGAGGAATATTACGCATACACCGGTTATTAACCCAAGTTAAACATGCATGATAAATAGGGGTAGTCATTCAATCAAAATTACCTAAGTCATGCCATATTCTATACAATACATAGGCAAGTATAAGGTAGAATAGGGGTTCTACACAATATACGAGCTATACAACCTAGCATGCATGATATCTAACATATTTAGTGTGCAAATAAAGCCCCATGGAAGCGCGAAGCACGACTACGTGCCTCGAGCGCTCCCGGAAGGGTTGGAATCAAACCACTCACCTAACGAGCGCACGGCTCGAGAAACGCAAGAGAGCGACGAATTGATTCCGAAGCCTGATACCAATCCGCCAAGGATCATCCAATGGTTGCATTTGGCTATAACAAGCTGCTCGACCCACGAAGCACTCCGAACGCGTCTGAGCGCCGCAAGAACGCCCTCGAGTACCCCGTGCACGCTGCCCATGGACCCCGAACGCATCAAACAACGTCAAGCACGTCCTCGAGCACCTCGTGCATGCTTCCCACGCACTCCGCACGCATCGGGCAAGGCCAAGCACGCCCTCGAGCACCTCGTGCACGCTGCCCGCACACTCCGCACGCATCGGGCAAGGCCAAGCACGCCCTCGAGCACCTCGTGCACACTGCCGCACACTCCGCACGCATCGGGCAAGGCCAAGCACGCCCTTGAGTACCTCGTGCATGCTGCCCGCACACTCCACACGCATCGGGCAAGGCCAAGCACGCCCTCGAGGACCTCGTGCACGCTGCCCGCACACTCCGCACGCATTGAACAACGTCAAGCACACCCTCGAGCACCTCATGCACGCTTCCCGCACACTCCGCACGCATGCGAGCACCTCATGCACGCTTCCCGCGCACTCCGCACGCATGCGAGCACGCCGAGCGCGCACCCGCAGCCCCCGCATACCTCTTATGTGATCTCGAGTGTACCAATGCGTCAATCCCACGCCCCTTTAGTACACAAACACAAGTTTAGGTGATGCATGAGGAATCCCATTGGTAAGAGGAGAAGAATATGTATATATGGTTCACTCACACATACTCACAAACAAGTGGTGTGCACACATACACAACACATAACACATGAATATGTGTTTCCCCCCTCTTCAGCTTCTTCAATTCCAAGCACACACAACAACAATACAAGGCAATGGAACTTCTACTCTTCCCAACAGCCACAACAGACCCGGCTGAACCCAACCGAGGAGAGCGGGAGGTCCATCCGCGGCTCCGGCATGCCCGCCGCCGTAGCTCCACCGCTACCACCACCGACCTCCGCACCTCCCCCTCAAACAACACACCTTCAAAGACATGGAAGAGAAGACTTCATTACCACCTCCACTTTCTCCTCTTCATTTTCATTTTTCACCCGAACAGCTGGTCGAGAGAGAAGGTCGAGAGACATTTTGGGCTGTTAAATATCTAAAAGAGGTGACAAACGACCAAATCGTCCCTGCCCCGAAATCCTGGACAGACTTCACTTAAACGGGCATAACTTCCTCAATACAACTCCGAATTGCATGATTCCAGTGGCATTGGAAAGATAAGACGATTATCTACAACTTTCATGTTTACACCCAGATCAAATAACCTCTCCAGCTATTTCAAAATCTAGGCTAAACATCTTACAAGGCTGCTGCCTGGATTTCTCAACTTCGGGGTATACATGGAAAAATACCCATAACTTTTGATATACGAATCCAGTTGATCCAATTCCACTTCTATATGGAAGCTATCTCCAAGCTTAACATCTCGTAATAATATCGGATTTTTATCTCTTCATCTTGAATTTTAACAAAAATCAAATCCGAATGCAATCCAAAACTGCATAATTCCAAAAACGTTATCGGAATTAAAAGAAAATTTTATGGGCGAAACTAAACAGTACCAGGACCCATAATATGCAGTTATATCTTTAATCAGAGTCCTCAAACCCCAGAAGGTAGCTAAAAACCAAAAATTTTAGCGACTCCGATCGAAATTAGGACTCTAAATGACACAGGTCTAACATTCTCCCCCCCTTAGGAAATTTAGTCCTCGAAATTTAAGGAAACCCAAAGGGAAGACCGAATATAGAGGTGTCGCCCATAGAGTCCCTTGGCTCCTGAGTGGTCCGGGCACCCAACTGGTGCTACCACGCACTTTAACCGAAGGAACGGTCTTGGTGCGGAGCCTCTCTTCACATCTGTCCATAGCCTCAATCAACTGCTCCACGAACGACAAATCCAGCTCGAGGGTGAGCGGCTCGAACGGAATGACGTGAGCAGGATCGTGGACATAATGTCTCAGCTATGAGACATTGGATGATGTCACAGGCACGAGTCAGCCACGGGGCAAGGCTTCATGACAGCCACCTCCCCTAATCCACTCAAGGACGAAAACCGGTCCGATGGAAGGCCGACTCAGCACGCCCCGAACGTCGAAACAGAGGATGCCCTTAAACTGGGACACCTCATGCCAACATGATCGCCGAACCCGAATGTAGGCTCCTAGCGACGATGACCTACGTAGCCCTTCCGACGGTTCTAGGTGGTGCAGAGGCACGCACGAACCATCTCAGCCACCGCAAGGTCAATGAAATAACTTGTGGCCACTCCAACTGGCGCTCAACAACCGTCCCAACACAAGGGAGGTATAAAACCGCGCCTGTAGAGTGCCTTTTCCACTTCATCTAGGTGCTCGAATGGCAGTCGTTTCACAGGCAGACCCTTACCCAAAATGTGGTGCCTCATCCAACTGCCCCGAGTCGGGCACGCAGGCAAATAGCATGTCCTCCAAGGCCTAAATCGTCCTCATTGCCCGGCTGTCCGTCGTTATCGAAACGCCGTACTTAAAAGGGAGGCTCGCGCGAAAAGCCTGCCAAAACGCGTCTCAGCCCGAACCTCGAAGTAACCCACGCGTCTCAGCCCGAAATAGCATCGACCGGAGTGCCATGAAGACGAACAATCGCGAAGGCTTAAACCTGCGTCGAAGCGTCCAGAGACTCAATCAGTTGGGTAGGGAGGAAAGTGCGGACTTAGTCAATCGGTCAACGATCACACAGACGGCGTCGTGACCCGAATGTGACTTTAGCGAGCGCACAACGAAATCCAAGACAACTCACTCCTCAACGACGTTCCACCACTTCGCCTGAGGGCATGCCAACCAACATCCTCAACGAAGGCTACCTCAGAACAGTCCACGGAGGCCCAATAAAACATTTGAGATCATTGTAGGCATCTGGCGCATTTGTCTACCCCGACGGCAGTACCCAAAATTCGTAGTGCCCGAAACGGTCACGAAAGGCCAACTAAAGAATGCCCAACTCCCGGATATCCAAATAGGGTACCTTGCGCGAAGGTTGATCAACAGAAAGACACTGGCTCCCAAAGCTGGTCTAAACAGATCATCAATTCGCGACATGGGGTACCTGATCTTCAACTCCTATGGGGAGATCAAAATAATTCCTGGGACGATTAAGTCCAAATCTGCTCCTCGAGCATGGCTGACGCTCATGATGACCCTTACACGCTGGGTAAGCCGCTCGACCGCACTTAATCCGCAAGACACGCAATAGGAGGTCGTCGATTCCCGACAATGCCTAAGCGACGTCATCTACCTGATTTGGCGGTTGAGTCCCATCACGAACGCTTAGCGTCACGTCTCCTCATTTACGACCCATATGGGGGCAAGACGTGACAGTACCGCAAACTGTGCGTCACATGCCGCCACCAATTGGTCGTCCAACTATAACCATTGGAACTCCAGCATCATGCACTCAATGGGCAGATTCATCACGAGGAGTCCAAGCTCTCGACGTCATCTAGTGGCACTCTTCCGGTGTGGCCCCTACCTGGTAGCCTCCCATGTCCACTATCTCTGCTATATGGGCACACCAACAAGCGTCGTGGATAGTCCCAGGGAGCACCTCACAGGACTCTGGCCTCTACCGGGTAGCTACTATGCACGATGATATATCGAAGCGACTCCAGATATGGCTATGGAAACCTAGTCCATAAGCTATCGCCCACTAAGCTGCAACAAGATGCACTCAATCCCGATCATATGCATCACCACCCGCCATCGCACCTTCCAAGTGATGAAAAATCAATCATCAATTGATGCTTCAAAGGTATTCCTTGACTGGGAAAAGAACCTCGGGAGGGCCTCATGAGGTCCCGATATAGGATATCCCGACAACCAAACAAGGAACACAGAGTACCCTAGCCCGGGTCTCAACGCTGACCCTGCAAGGCCCCTTATCTTGAGTAGGAAGGCTAGAAGAAGACATCACCCCTTAATGGATACTACACCACATCCTCAACACTTGAAACTGGTACCGCACGCAAACCCTATGGTATACCCCCGATAAACAGAACGGAGGAGAATGCGGTCTGCAACCGGTACATGGGGTATCTCTGGCACCACTGGTGGATCTGCCGCTAAGGGTATCTACGGGATCGCCATGCGGGCCGCCCGCAGCTCCTGGATCTCTCGCGCCTGCTCAGCCAACGCTCCAGTCTATACGTCCAGTGCTCTAGTCTCAGTCTCCAGAAGATCCGCCTTCTCAGCTGGAGGCATCCTGCGCAAGTCCTGGCCCAACAGCCGAGAACTCTCAAGTAGACTCCTCGCCTCCGATAGGTTCGTAAACCTCCGAAGCCCGAGGGTGACCACGTCCACGCGCCTGTCTCCGAGGAGGCATATCAGCAACTAAGGAACCAGCACTAGGATCAGAATACTCATCTCGAAATCCTAGGACTCGTCTCAAAGAAAACAATTGGCTCTGACAGGACATGGCTATGATACCAACTTTTGTCACGCCCCAGGGCGGCCGTCCCCGAGACGTGGCAAATATATAAATGATATCAGTAATCCATACACGAGGTCAAATAAATACTCCACAAGAAAAAAGGCAATAAACAAGTAACTGACATCAAATATATACAAATAGCGGAAGCTCAAACGACTAAGTCTGTAATTCAAAGACATATTACAGACTAGAGTACACAATCAATTGTCCTGTGAGAGCCAATATATACAACAGACGTCAACAGTCTACATACCGTGCACAAGCACAAGTATAATACATACAATGAAAATGGAATGCTGATAGCCTCTGATTCGCAACCCTTGGCACCTCACAGCTCTCTCTCTCTCTCTCTCTCTCTCTCTCTCTCTCATATATTCATATTTATTTAATCTAACATCTCGATTTGATTTAAAAATTAAATTTAAAAAAAATGGTTATTAAAAAGATTTGATAGGATATGAATTTTTAAAAAAATAATATTTCAATAAACAAAATAGGAATTGACAATTAAAAGTATTTAAAATTTAAAATTTATGTCTCATGTATCTAGCAAAACAAATCAAATCAAATCCTCAAATCTAACGAAAATGATAAAACGAGCCCTAGATTGTTTGATATTTACAAATCGGTCCCTATCCAAATTACAGATAGGTCCCTGTAGCATATTATAAGAAATTCACAATTCAAAACTGGGTCCCTCAAAATCAATAACAATGAAATCTCAAAACTTAATCTTTTGAGCTCCAATGTTAATGAGATTGAAACCATTTAAGATCTTGAAAATTTTAAAAAATATAAATATAAAAATTTCAATATAACAATTAATATTTAAAATTACAAACTGAAATGGGCCGATAAGCATACATTAAATGGGCTAAAACTTAAAAACACACAAAATACACTAATTTTAATTTAAATATCTTATTTATATATTTAAATCAAATATATCAATAAGATAAAATTCACAGGTGTTACACGGTCGGAAAAAATGGTGTGTCAGTCGAGAAAATGATGAATGTTGTACGGGTCGAAAAATAATTTCTGAAACGACAAAATGCTAAATGTTGTATAATACGAGAAAATGCAGCCCACGTCCAAAAATGGTATATGTATAAAAAAAATGGAGTCTGGGTCGAAAAATGTAGTATGGGTCGGTTTTTTCTATCCAAAAATGGTGTCTTGTTCGAAATGTGGTGTGGCAGTCGAAAAGATTGTGCCAAGTTCAAAAGTTGGGGTATGGGTCGAAAAATACAGTTTGGATCGAAAAATGGGTTCTCGGTCAGAATAAATGGTTAGTCAGTCGAGAAAATGATGACGGCGTTGCTAAATGTTGTCTGTTTCAAAAAAACGGAGTACGGTACGAAAAACGGGGTGTGGGTCGAAAAATGTTGTCCGGGTCAAAATATTGTGTCTGGACCGTAAAATGGGATCGAAGCCGAAGAAATTGTCTTGGTGAAAAAAAATGGCATTGGGCTAAAAAATAAGAGTCTGTATCGAAAATATTGTACGGGTCGAAAAATAATTTCTGAAACGACAAAATGCTAAATGTTGTATAATACGAGAAAATGCAGCCCACGTCAAGAAAATGGTATCTGTATAAAAAAAAATGGAGTCTCGGTCGAAAAATGTTGTGCGGGTCGGTTTTTTCTGTCCAAAAATGGTGTCCTGTTCGTAATGTGGTGTGGCGGTCGAAAAGATTGTGCCTAGTTCAAAAGTTGGGGTATGGGTCAAAAAATGTCATCCCAGCCAAAAAATTATATCGGGGGTCGAAAAATGGTGTTTGGGTTAAAAAATGGAGTCTCGGTATGAAAAATGTGTGCGTGTTGAAAAAATATTTGTCAATTCGAAAATGATATTTGGGAAATAAAAATGGAGCCTGTGTCGAAAATATTGTCTCGGTCGAAAAAAAGTTATCTCGGTGAAAAATGGAGTCTAGGTTGAAAAATTATACCCGATACAAAAAAATGCCCTCTGGGTCGAAAAAATGGTGTCTGAGTAAAATATGCGGTCTGGGACAAAAAATTGCGTGTGGGTCGATAAATGTTGTCTGGGTCGAAAATGTGTTTTCTGGGTCAAAATAAGGTGTGAAAAATGTTGTCCTAGTCGAAAAAATGTTATCTGAGTATCAGAATGGTGTTTAGGTCGAAAAAAGAGAGCCTGGTTCGAAAATATTGGTTGGGTAAAAAAAATGCAGTCTTAGTCGAAAATGTTGTATGGGTTGAAAAATGCACTCTCTTGAAAATGATATCTGGGTCCAAAAAAAGAGCGTCTTTGTCAAAAATACAGTTTGGATCGAAAAATGGGGTCTCGGTCGGAATAAATGGTGTGTCAGTCGAGAAAATGATGACGGCATTGCTAAATGTTGTCTGTTTCAAAAAAATGGAGTACGGTACGAAAAACGGGGTGTGGGTCAAAAATGTTGTCCGGGACAAAATATTGTGACTTGGCCGAAAAATGGGATCGAAGCCGAAGAAATTTTGTCTAAGTGAAAAAAAATGGCATTAGGCAAAAAATTAGGATTCTGTATCGAAAATATTTTATGGGTCAAAAAATAATTTCTGAAACGACAAAATACTAAATGTTGTATATTACGAGAAAATGCAGCCCATGTCAAGAAAATGGTATCTGTAAAAAAAATGGAGTCTGGGTCGAAAAATGGTGTCTTGTTCGTAATGTGGTGTGGCGGACGAAAAGATTGTGCCTAGTTCAAAAGTTGGGGTATCGTTCGAAAAATGTCATCTCCGCCAAAAAATTATATCGGGTGTCGAAAAATGGTGTCTGCGTTAAAAAATGGAGTCTCGGTATGAAAAATGTGTGCGTGTTGAAAAAATATCTGTCAATACGAAAATGATGTTTGGGACAGAAAAATGGAGTCTGTGTCGAAAAAATTGTCTCGGTCGAAAAAAAGTTGTCTCGGTGAAAAATAGAGTCTAGTTTGAAAAATTCTACCCGATAAAAAAAAAATGCTCTCTAGGTCAAAAAAATGGTGTCGAAGTAAAATAATGCAGTTTGAGATAAAAAATTGCGTGTGGGTCGACAAATGTTGTTTTTGTCGAAAATATGTTTTCTGGGTAAAAAAAGGTGTGAAAATTGTTGTCCTTGTCGAAAAAATGTTATCTGAGTATCAGAACAATGTTTATGTCGAAAAAAGAGGGCCTGGTTCGAAAATATTGGTTAGGTCGAAAAAATGTAGTCTTAGTAAAAAATGCAGTATGGGTCGAAAAATGCAGTCTGTCTTGAAAAATGATGCCTAGGTCCAAAAAAAGAGCGCCTTTGTCAAAAATATAGTTTGGATAGAAAAATGGGGTCTCGGTCGGAAAAAAATGGTGTGTTAGTCGAGAAAATGATGACGGCGTTGCAAAATGTTGTCTGTTTCAAAAAAATGGAGTACGGTACGAAAAACGGGGTGTGGGTCGAAAAATGTTGTCCGGGTCAAAATATTGTGTCTGGGCCGAAAAATGGGATCGAAACTGAAGAAATTTTGTGTGGGTGAAAAAAATGGCATTCGGCTAAAAAATAGGAGACTGTTTCGAAAATATTGTACGAGTCGAAAAATAATTTCAGAAACGACAAAATGCTAAATGTTGTATAATACGAGAAAATGCAGCCCACGTCAAGAAAATAGTATCTGTATAAATAAATGGAGTCTGGGTCGAAAAATGTTGCGCGGGTCAGTTTTTCTGTGAAAAAATGGTGTCTTGTTCGTAATGTGGTGTGGCGGTCGAAAAGATTGTGCCTAGTTAAAAAGTGGGGGTATGGGTCGAAAAATGTCATCTCGGCCGAAAAATTATATTGGGGGTCGAAAAATGGAGTCTCGGTTTGAAAAATGTGTGCGTGTTGAAAAATATTTTTCAATTCGAAAATGATCTTTGGGACAAAAAAATGGAGTCTGTGTCGAAAATATTGTCTCGGTCGAAAAAAAGTTGTCTCTGTAAAAAATGGAGTATAGGTTGAAAAATTATACCCGATACAATAAAATGCTCTCTAGGTCAAAAAAATGGTGTCTGAGTAAAATAATGCAATCTGGGACAAAAAATTGCGTGAGGGTCAACAAATGTTGTCTGTGTCGAAAATATGTTTTCTGGGTCAAAAAATGGCTTGAAAAATGTTGTCCATGTCAAAAAAAAGTTATCTGAGTATCAGAATGGTGTTTAGGTTGAAAAAGGAGGGCCTGGTTCGAAAATATAGGTTGGGTCAAAAAAATGCAGAGTTAGTCGAAAATGCTGTATGGGTCAAAAAATGTAGTCTCTGTTGAAAAATGATGCCTAGGTCCAAAAAAAGAGCGTCTTTGTCAAGAATACAGTTTGGATCGAAAAATGGGGTCTCGGTCAGAAGAAATGGGGTGTCAGTCGAGAAAATGATGACGGTGTTGCTAAATTTTGTCTTTTTCAAAAAAATTCAGTACGGTACGAAAAACGGGGGTGGGTCAAGAATTGTTGTCTAGGTCAAAATATTGTGTCTGGGCCGAAAAATAGGATCGAAGCAGAAGAAATTTTGTCTGAGTGAAAAAAAGGCATTCGGCTAAAAAATAGGAGTCTGTATCGAAAATATTGTACGGGTCGAAAAATAATTTCTGAAAGGACAAAATGCTAAATTTTATATAATACGAGAAAATGTAGCCCACGTCAAGAAAATGGTATCTGTATAAAAAAAATTAAGTCTGGGTCGAAAAATGTTGTGCGGGTCGGTTTTTTCTGTCCAAAAATGGTGTCTTGTTCGTATTGTGGTGTGGCGGTAGAAAAGATTGCGCCTAGTTCAAAATTGGGGGTATGGGTTGAAAAATGTCATCTCGGCTGAAAAATTATATCGGGGGTCGAAAATGGTGTCTGGGTTAAAAAATGGAGTCTCGGTATGAAAAATGTGTGCCTGTTGAAAAAATATTTGTCAATTCGAAAATTATGTTTGGGACAAAAAAATGGAATCTGTGTCGAAAATATTGTCTCGGTCGAAAAAAGTTGTCTCGGTGAAAAATGGAGCCTTGGTTGAAGAACTATACCCGATACAAAAAAATGCTCTCTAGGTTGGAAAAATGGTGTCTAAGTAAAATAATGCAGTCTGGGACAAAAAATTGCGTGTGGGTCGACAAATGTTGTCTGTGTCGAAAATATGTTTTCTGGGTCAAAAAATGGCATGAAAAATGTTGTCCATGTCAAAAAAATGTTATCTGTATGGGTCGAAAAATGTTGTCTGTTGGGTCAAAAAAATGCAGACTTAGTCAAAAATGCTGTATGGGTCGAAAAATGCAGTTTCTGTTGAAAAATGATGTCTGGGTATAAAAAAAGAGCTCCTTTGTCAAAAATACAGTTTGGATCGAAAAATGGGGTCTCGGTCGGAAAAAATGGTGTGTCAGTCGAGAAAATGATGACGGCGTTGCAAAATGTTGTCAGTTTAAAAAAAATGGAGTATTGTACGAAAAACGGGGTGTGGGTAGAAAAATGTTGTCCAGGTGAAAATATTGTGTCTAGGCCGAAAAATGGGATCGAAGCCGAAGAAATTTTGTCTGGGTGACAAAAAATGGCTTTCAGCTAAAAAATAGGAGTCTGTATCGAAAATATTGTACGGGTCGAAAAATAATTTCTGAAAGGACAAAATGTTAAATGTTGTATAATACGAGAAAATGCAGCCCAAGTAAAGAAAATGGTATCATTATAAAAAAATGGAGTCTGGGTCTAAAAATGTTGTGTGGGTCTGTTTTTCTGTCCAAAATGGTGTCTTGTTCGTAATGTGGTGTGGCGGTCGAAAAGATTGTGCGTAGTTCAAAAGTGGGGGTAAGGGTTGAAAAATGTCGTCTCGGCCGAAAAATTATATCTTGGGTCGAAAAATGGTGTCTGGGTTAAAAAATCGTGTCTCAGTATGAAAAATGTGTGCCTGTTGAAAAAATATTTGTCAACTCGAAAATGATGTTTGGGAAAAAAGAATGGAGTCTGTGTAGAAAATATTGTCTCGGTCGAAAAAAAGTTGTCTCGGTCGAAAAAAAGTTGTCTAGGTTGAAGAATTAAACCCGATACAAAAAAATGCTCTCTCGATCGAAAAAATGGTGTCTGAGTAAAATAATGAAGTCTGGGACAAAAAATTGCGTGTGGGTTGACAAATGTTGTCTGTGTCGAAAATATGTTTTCTGGGTCAAAAAATGGCGTGAGAAATGTTGTCCATGTCGAAAAAATGTTGCCTGTCCAAAAGTTGGGATATGGGTCGAAAAATGTCATCTCGGCCAAAAAATTATATCGGGGGTCGAAAAATGGAGTCTTGGAATGAAAAATGTGTGGCTGTTGAAAAAATATTTGTAAATTCGAAAATGATGTTTGGCACAAAAAAATGGAGTCTGTGTCGAAAATATTGTCGCGGTCGAAGAAAAGTTGTCTCGGTGAAAAATGGAGTCTTGGTTGAAAAATTATACCCGATACAAAAAAATGCTCTCTAGGTTGGAAAAATGGTGTCTGAGTAAAATAATGCAGTCTGGGACAAAAAAGCGTGTCGGTCGACAAATGTTGTCTGTGTCGAAAATATGTTTTCTGGGTCAAACAATGGCTTGAAAAATGTTGTCCTTGTCAAAAAAATGTTATCGGTATCGGTCGAAAAATGTTATCTGTTGGGTCGAAAAAATGCAGTCTTATTCGAAAATGCTCTATGGGTCGAAAAATGCAATCTCTTTTGAAAAATGATGCCTGGGTCCAAAAAAAGAGCGACCTTGTCAAAAATACAGTTTGTATCGAAAAATGGGGTCTTGATCAGAAAAAATAGTGTGTCAGTCGAGAAAATGATAAGGCGTTGCAAAATGTTGTCTGTTTCAAAAAAATGGAGTACGGTTCGAAAAACGGGGTGTGGGTCGAAAAATGTTGCCCGGGTCAAAATATTGTGTCTAGGTAGAAAAATGGGATCGAAACCGAAGAAATTTCGTCCGGGTGAAGAAAAATGGCTTTCTGCTAAAAAATAGGAGTCCGTATCGAAAATATTGTACGGCTCGAAAAATAATTTCTGAAACGACAAAAAGCTAAATGTTGTATAATACGAGAAAATGCAGCCCACGTCAAGAAAATGGTATACGTATAAAAAAAAATGGAGTCAGGGACGAAAAATGTTGTGCGGGTCGGTTTTTTCTGTCCAAAAATGGTGTCTTGTTCGTAATGTGGTGTGGCGGTCGAAAAGATTGTGCCTAGTTCAAGAGTGGGGGTATGGGTTGAAAAATGTCATCTCGGCCGAAAAATTATATCGGGGGTCGAAAAATGGTGTCTAGTTTAAAAAATGGAGTCTCGGTATGAAAAATGTGTGCGTGTTGAAAAAATATTTGTCAATTCGAAAATGATGTTTGGGACAAAAAAATGGAGGCTGTGTCGAAAATGTTGTCTCGGTCAAAAAAAAGTTGTCCCGGGAAAGAATTATACCCGATACAAAAACATGCTCTCTAGGTCGAAAAAATGTTGTCTGAGTAAAATAATGCAGTCTCGGACAAAAAATTTTGTGTGGGTCGACAAATATAGTCTGTGTCGAAAATATGTTTTCTAGGTCAAAAAATGGCGTGAAAAATGTTGTCCATGTCGAAAAAAAGTTATCTGAGTATCATAATTGTGTTTAGGTCGAAAAAAGAGGGCCTGGTTCGAAAATATTGGTTGGGTCGAAAAAATGCTGTCTTAGTAGAACATGCTCTATGGGTTGAAAAATGCAATCTCTGTTGAAAAATGATGCCTGGGTCCAAAAAAAGAGCGACCTTGTCAAAAATAGAGTTTGGATCGAAAAATGGGGTCTCGATCGGAAAAAATAGTGTGTCAGTCGAGAAAATGATGACGGCGTTGCAAAATGTTGTCTGTTTCAAAAAAATGGAGTACGGTTCGAAAAACGGGGTGTGGGTCGAAAAATGTTGTCCGGGTCAAAATATTGTGTCTAGGCAGAAAAATGGGATCGAAACCGAAGAAATTTTGTCCGGGTGAAGAAAATGGCATTCTGCTAAAAAATAGGAGTCCCTATCGAAAATATTGTACGGCTCGAAAAATAATTTCTGAAACGACAAAAAGCTAAATGTTGTATAATACGACAAAATGCAGCCCACGTCAAGAAAATGGTATCTGTATAAAAAAATGGAGTCTGGATGAAAAATGTTGTGCGGGTCGGTTTTTTCTGTTCAAAAATGGTGTCTTGTTCGTAATGTGGTGTGGCGGTCGAAAAGATTGTGCCGAGTTCAAAAGTGGCGGTATGGGTTGAAAAATTTCATCTCATTCGAAAAATTATATCGGGGGTCTCGGTATGAAAAATGTGTGCGTGTTGAAAAAACATTTGTCAATTCGAAAATGATGTTTGGGACAAAAAAATGGAGTCTGTGTAAAAAATATTGACTCGGTGGAAAAAAAGTTGTCTCGGTGAAAAATGGAGTCTTGGTTGGAGAATTATACCCTATACAAAAAAATGATCTCTAGGTCGGGAAAATGGAGTCTGAGTAAAATAATGCAGTCTGGGGCAAAAAATTGCGTGGGGGTCGACAAATGTTGTCTGTGTCGAGAATATGTTTTCTGTGTCAAAAAATGGAGTTTCTAGGACGAAAAATGGGATCGAAGCCGAAGAAATTCTGTCTGGGTGAAAAAAAATTGGCTTTCAGCTAAAATAGGAGTCTTTATCGAAAATATTGTACGGGTCAAAAAATAATTTCTGAAACGACAAAAAGCTAAATGTTGTATAATACGAGAAAATGCAGCCAACGTCAAGAAAATGGTATCTGTATAAAAAAAATGGAGTTTGGGTCGAAAAATGTTCTGCGGTTCTGTTTTTTCTGTCCAAAAATGGTGCCTTGTTCGTAATGTGGTCTAGCGGTCGAAAGATTGTGCCTAGTTCAAAATTGGGGGTATGGGTCGAAAAATGTCATCTCGACCGAAAAATTATATCGGGGGTCAAAAAATGGTGTCTGGGTTAAAAAATGGAGTCTCGGTATGAAAAATATGTGCGTGTTGAAAAAATATTTAACTATTCGAAAATGATGTTTGGGACAAAAAATTTGAGTCTGTGTCGAAAATAATGACTCGATCGAAAAAAAGTTGTCTCGGTGAAAAATGGAGTCTAGGTTGAAGAATTATACCCGATATAAAAAAATGCTCTCTAGGTCAAAAAAATGGTGTCTGAGTAAAATAATGCAGTCTGGGACAAAAAATTGCGTGTGGGTCGACAAATGTTGTTTGTGTCGAAAATATGATTTCTGGGTCAAAAAATGGCGTGAAAATTGTTGTCCATGTCAAAAAAATGTTATCCGAGTATCATAATGGTGTTTAGGTCGAAAAAAGAGGGCCTTGTTAGAAAATGTCTGTTGGGTCGAAAAAATGCTGTCTTAGTCGAAAATGCTGTATGGGTCAAAAAATGCAATCTCTGTTGAAAAATGATGCCTGGGCCCAAAAAAAGAGCGACTTTGTCAAAAATACAGTTTGGATCGAAAAATGGGGTCTCGATCGGAAAAAATAGTGTGTCAGTCGAGAAAATGATGACGGCGTTGCAAAAAGTTGTCTGTTTCAGAAAAATGGAGTGTGGTTCGAAAAACGGGGTTTGGGTCAAAAAATGATGTCCGGGTCAAAATATTATGTCTAGGGAGAAAAATGGTATCGAAACCGAAGAAATTTTGTCCGGGTGAAAAAAAATGGCTTTCGGCTAAAAAATAGGAGTCTGTATCGAAAATATTGTATGGGTCGAAAAATAATTTCTGAAACGACAAAAAGCAAAATGTTGTGTAATACGAGAAAATGCAGCCCACGTCAAGAAAATGGTATCTGTATAAAAAAAATGGAGTCAGGGACGAAAAATGTTGTGCGGGTTGGTTTTTTCTGTCCAAAAATGGTGTCTTGTTCGTAATGTGGTGTGGCGGTCGAAAAGATTGTGCCTAGTTCAAGAGTGGGGGTATGGGTTGACAAATGTCATCTCACCCGAAAAATTATATCGGGGGTCGAAAAATGGTGTCTTGGTTAAAAATTGGAGTCTCGGTATGAAAAATGTGTGCGTGTTGAAAAAACATTTGTCAATTCGAAAATCATGTTTGGGACAAAAAAATGGAGTCTGTGTCAAAAATATTGGCTCGGTGGAAAAAAAGTTGTCTCGGTGAAAAATGGAGTCTTGGTTGAAGAATTATACCCTATACAAAAAAATGCTCTCGAGGTCGGGAAAATGGTGTCTGAGTAAAATAATGCAGTCTGGGACAAAAAATTGCGTCTGGGTCGACAAATGTTGTCTGTGTCGAAAATATGTTTTATGTGTCAAAAAACGGAGTTTCTAGGCTGAAAAATGGGATCGAAACCGAAGAAATTTTGTCTGGGTGAAAAAAAATTGGCTTTCAGCTAAAAATAGGAGTCTTTATCGAAAATATTGTACGGGTCGAAAAATAATTTCTGAAACGACAAAAAGCTAAATGTTGTATAATACGAGAAAATGCAGCCCACGTCAAGAAAATGGTATATGTATAAAAAAAATGGAGTCTTGGTCGAAAAATGTTCTGCGGTTCTGTTTTTTCTGTCCAAAAATGGTGCCTTGGTCGTAATGTGGTCTAGCGGTCGAAAAGATTGTGCCTAGGTCAAAAGTGGGTGTATGGGTCAAAAAATGTCATCTCGACCGAAAAATTATATCGGGGGTCAAAATATGTGCGTGTTGAAAAAATATTTGTCAATTCGAAAATGATGTTTGGGACAAAAAAATTGAGGCTGTTTCGAAAATAATGTCTCGATCGAAAAAAAGAATTATACCCGATACAAAAAAATGCTCTCTAGGTCAAAAAAATGGTGTCTGAGTAAAATAATGCAGTCTGGGACAAAAAATTGTGTGTGGGTCGACAAATGTTGTTTGTGTCGAAAATATGTTTTCTGGGTCAAAAAATGGCGTGAAAAATGTTGTCCATGTCGGAAAAATGTTATCCGAGTATCATAATGGTGTTTAGGTCGAAAAAAGAGGGCCTGGTTAGAAAATGTTTGTTGGGTCGAAAAAATGCAGTCTTAGTCGAAAATGCTGTATGGGTCGAAAAATGCAATCTCTGTTGAAAAATGATGCCTGGGCCCAAAAAAAGAGCGACTTTGTCAAAAATACAGTTTGGATCGAAAAATGGGGTCTCGATCGGAAAAAATAGTGTGTCACTCGAGAAAATGCTCTCTAGGTCGGAAAAATGGTGTCTGAGTAAAATAATGCGGTCTGGGACAAAAAATTGCGTGTGGGTCGACAAATGTTGTCTGTGTCGAAAATATGTTTTCTGTGTCAAAAAATGGAGTTTCTAGGCCGAAAAATGGGATCGAAGCCGAAGAAATTTTGTCTGGGTGAAAAAAAATTGGCTTTCAGCTAAAAATAGGAGTCTTTATCAAAAATATTGTACGGGTCGAAAAATAATTTCTGAAACGACAAAAAGCTAAATGTTGTATAATACGAGAAAATGCAGCCCACGTTAAGAAAATGGTATATGTATAAAAAAAATGGGGTCTAGGTCGAAAAATGTTATGCGGTTCTGTTTTTTCTTTCCAAAAATGGTGCCTTGTTCGTAATGTGGTCTAGCGGTCGAAAAGATTGTGCTTAGGTCAAAAGTGGGGGTATGGGTCAAAAAATGTCATCTCGACCGAAAAATTATATCGGGGGTCAATGTTAGACCCGTGTCATTTAGAGTCCTAATTTCGATCGGAGTCGCTAAATTTTTTTTTTTTTTCTTTTTAGCCTACCAAGGGGGTTTGAGGACTCTGATTGAAGATTTAACTGCATATTATGGGTCAAGGTATTGTTTAGTACTGCCCATAAAATTTTCTTTTAATTCCGATAACGTTTTTGGAATTATGCAGTTTCGGATTGGTATTCGGATTTGATTTTATTAAAATCCAAGATGATGAGGTAGAAATCCGATATTATTACGAGATGTTAAGTTTGGAGATACCTTCCATATAGAAGTGGAATTGGATCAACTGGATTCGTATATTAAAAGTTATGGGTATTTTTCCATGTATACCCCGAAGTTGAGGAAATCCAGGCTGCAGCCCTGTAAGATGTTTAGCCTAGATTTCGGAATAGCTCGAGGGGTTATTTGATCTAGGTGTAAACATGAAAGTTGTAGATAATCGTCTTATCTTTCAAATGCCACTGGAATCATGCAATTCGGAGTTGTATGGAGGGAGTTATGGCCTTTTAAGTGAAGTCTGTCCAGGATTTCGGGGCAGGGACACTTTGGTCGTTTGTCACCACTTTTAGATATTTATGTGCCTAAAATATCTCTCGTCCCCCTCTCTCTCGAGCACATCTGCTGGTCTGAAAAATGAGGAGGAGAAATTGGAGGTGGTATGAAGTCTTCTCTTCCATGTCTTTGAAGGTGTGTTGTTGAGGGGGAGGTGCGGAGGTCGGTGGTGGTAGCGGTGGAGCTACGGCGGCGGGCATGCCGGAGCCGCGGATGGACCTCCCGCTCTCCTCCGTTGGGTTCAGCCGGGTCTGTTGCGGCTGTTGGGAAGAGTAGAAGTTCCATTGCCTTGTTGTTGTTGTGTGTGCTTGGAATTGAAGAAGTTGAAGAGGGGGGAAACACATATTCAAGTGTTATGTGTTGTGTATGTGTGTACACCACTTGTTTGTGGATATGTGTGAGTGAACCAAGTATGCCTCTTCTTCTCCTCTTTCCATTGGCTTTCCTCATGCATCATCTAAACTCGTGTTTGTGTACTAGTTGGGGCGTGGGATTGACGCATTGGTACACTCGAGATCACATAAGAGGTATGCGGAGGCTGCGGGTGCGCGCTCGGCGTGCTCGCATGCGTGCGGAGGCACGGGAAGCGTGCGTGAGGTGCTCGCATGCGTGCGGAAGGCGCGGGAAGCGTGCATGAGGTGCTCGCATGCGTGCGGAGTGCGCGGGAAGCGTGCATGAGGTGCTCGCATGCGTGCGGAGTGCGCGGGAAGCGTGCATGAGGTGCTCGCATGCGTGCGGAATGCGTGGGCAGCATGCACGAGGTGCTCGAGATCGTGCTTGACGTTGTTCGATGCGTGCGGAGTGCGTGGGCAGCGTGCACGGGGTGCTCGAGGGCGTGCTTGGCCTTGCCCGATGCGTGCGGAGTGTGCGGGCAGCGTGCACGAGGTGCTCGAGGGCGTGCTTGGCCTTGCCCGATGCGTGAGGAGTGCGTGGGAAGCATGCACGAGGTGCTCGAGGACGTGCTTGACGTTGTTTGATGCGTGCGAGGTGCATGGGCAGCGTGCACGGGGTACTCGAGGGCGTGCTTGCGGCGCTCAGACGCGTTCGGAGTGCTTCGTGGTGTCGAGCAGCTTGTTATAGCCAAATGCAACCATTGGATGATCCTTGGTGGATTGATTTCAGGCTTCGGATTCAACTCGTCGCTCTCTTCCGTTTCGCGAGCCGTGCGCTCGTTAGGTGAGTGGTTTGATTCCAACCCTTCCGGGAGCGCTCGAGGCACGTAGTCGTGCTTCGCACTTCCATGGGGCTTTATTTGCACCCTAAATATGTAGATATCATGCATGCTAGGTTGTATAGCTCGTATATTGTGTAGAACCCCTATTCTACCTTATACTTGCTTATGTATTGTATAGAATATGGCATGACTTAGGTAATTTTGATTGAATGACTACCCCTATTTATCAAGCATGTTTAACTTGGGTTAATAACGGGTGTATGCGTAATATTCCTCCGATTTAGGACTCGAGGGTGTGGTATAGTTGTTGCACCCATCTGTTGGGGCAAAACTATGACCAGCTCGAGAGAGGATGAGGCATTCCCTCTCCCTCGCCCTCCTTCTCTTCGCGAACCGAGTGAGTAGATGTAGTTCCTACTTAACTCGGGTTTGCTTGGAATTATTGGCATGCACCTGTTGTTGCGCAAATCGCGCTTAACCCTTCCCTTCTAGGTTGGTGTTATCCAACGTATAATAGGTTGTAATTTGTGTGTGTTTATCTGTTTGATGCCATGTATGCATGTTAAGTAGGCCATCGTTGGGTAGTTAATTGCATATATATAAATATATGCCGATATGGCCATGATTCTTGTCTAATGTGTTAGACAAGTGTATGACCTCTTGTGAGGTCATACCATGGTTTTGACACTTATAATTAATGTCTTCCCCGCATCTGAGTTATGCGCCCTGGAGGGAATTAATGAGAATTCATTGCGCCTATCGGTGTTTGATAACCGATGATGACGGATCCAAGAGGATCGTATCCGCGAGCGTAGATTGTTTCTCCCCTTCGTTGGATCCGTGTAGGAACTTCCCGGCGTTGGAAACGCTGTCCTGGCACCGGGCTCCCATTTGTAGGTACCATCGCTTCGGTCGAGAGTGTACTGATCGTGGGAGTATGTCAGGTAGAGGCTACCCGGGGAAAGGGCTACCGGTGGACCAAGGGCTTAGAACAATCGACCTCTTCCCCAAGATCCTATGTCACCCGTCGGGGTGATGGTGAGGGTGTTGGCGTGAGTAGGGTGGGGTCGCGTTGATACTCGACCCGTCAGTTTGTATAGATGGTTTTCCCGTGGGGTTTACGCTGCGAGCATGAGTTATCGTTTTTCCCCTTCGTTGGATCCGTGTAGGAACTTCTCGGCGTACCATTGCTGTCTTGGCACCGGGCTCCCATCTGTAGGTACCATCGCTGTGGTCGACAGTGTACTGATCGTGGGAGTATGTCAGGCAGAGGCTACCCGGGGAAAGGGCTACCGGTGGACCAAGGGCTTAGAAACGATCTAGTCTCTTCCCAAGAGACTGGGTCACCCCTTTTGGGGTGAAGGTGAGGGATTGGTACAGTTACTTCCGACAACCTAGGTCACCCTTCGGAGGTGAGGGTGTTGGTGTGAGTGTTGTGGGCTCGAGTTGATACTTGACCCACCAGCTTGAGTGATTGGCTTTCCATAGGGTTCGCGCTGCGAACAAGTAGTGTTTCCTCCCAATATCATCGTATACCGGGGTCCCGACGTAGAAGCTGCCCTGACAGAGGACTCCCACTTGTAGGTACTCCCGATGCGTTCGGCAGATGTACTGATCAGGGGAGTGTACCAGGTGAGGCTACACGAGGGTGGACCACCGGACGATGTTGCAAGCCTGAATTATCGTTCTCCCCTTCGCCGGATCCGTGTGGATGCTTCCTAGGTACGAGCCGCCCTGGGTGGACCCCCACCTGTAGGTACCATCGATGCGCTCGACAGTGTACTGACCGTGGCCGGCTCCAGGTAGAGGCTGCCTGGGAGAGCGCTACCGGATGACGAACGGTGTAGAACAGCAAGTTGTCCTTCGAGTCCCTAGACTCACCCCTGTGGGGGCTAGGGCGAGGGCAGGGTATGGTTGCACCGCCGTGTGACCTTGTTAACCGTTGGGTTTCTACCCATGGTTTCCTTGATAGGTGATTGCCTTAGGATCGAATGTTGGTGTTGGTGTTTGGTTTCTGACCACTCACTGAGCTTGTAGCTCACCCCTCGCTTATGTTTTTCCCCAGTTGACGCTGAGTCGGATCCAAGAGAAGAGCTCCCCTGGCGCCATCCGAGTAGGAGACCTGCGTTCGCGTTGGATGTCTTGCGAGTCGGAGGCTATCAGCATTCCCTTTTTATTGTATGTATTATACTTGTGCTTGTGCACGGTATGTAGACTGTTGATGTCAGTTATTGTATATATTGGCTCTCACAGGACAGATGATTGTGTACTCTAGTCTGTAATATGTCTTTGAATTACAGACTTAGTCATTTGAGCTTCCGCTTTTTGTATATATTTGATGTCAGTTACTTGTGTATTGCCTTTTCTATTGTGGAGTATTTATTTGACCTCGTGTATGGATTACTGATATCATTTATATATTTGCCACGTCTCGGGGACGGCCGCCCTGGGGCGTGACAAAAGTTGGTATCAGAGCCATGTCCTGTCAGAGCCAATTGTTTTCTTTGAGATGAGTCCTAGGATTTCGAGACGAGTATTCTGATCCTAGTGCTGGTTCCTTAGTTGCTGATATGCCTCCTCGGAGACGGGCGCGTGGACGTGGTCACCCTTGGGCTTCGGAGGTTTTCGAACCTACCGGAGGCGAGGAGTCTACTTGAGAGTTCTCGGCTGTTGGGCCAGGACTTGCGCGGGATACCTCCAGCGTGGGCGCGAGCTAACGCTGAGATGGAAGATCTTCTGGACACTCAGACTAGAGCACTGGAGGCATAGACTGGAGCGTTGGCTGAGCAGGCGCGAGAGATCCAGGAGCTGCGGGCGGCCCGCGTGGCGATCCTGTAGATACCCCTAGCGTTAGGTCCACTAGTGGTGCTAGAGATACCCCATGTACCGGTTGGAGACCGCATTCTCCTCCGTTCCGTTTATCGGGGGTATACCATAGAGTTGCATGCGGCACCAGTTTCAAGCGTTGAGGATGTGGTGTAGTATTCATTAAGGGGTGATGTCTTCTTCTAGCCTTCCTACTCAGGATAAGGGGCCTTGCAGGGTCAGCGTTGAGACCGGGCTAGGGTACTCCGTGTTCCTTGTTTGGTTGTCGGGATATCCTATATCGGGACCTCATGAGGCCCTCCCGAGGTTCTTTTCCCAGTCAAGGAATACCTTTGAAGCATCAATTGATGTTTGATTTTTCCTCACTTGGGAGGTGCGATAGCGGGTGGTGATGCCTATGATCGGGATTGGGTGCATCCTATTGCAGCTTGGTGGGTGATCGCTTATGGACTAGGGTTCCATAGCCATATCTGGAGTCGCTTCGATATATCATCGTGCATAGTAGCTACCCGGTAGAGGCAAGAGTCCTGTGAGGTGCTCCCTGGGACTATCCACGACGCTTGTTGGTGTGCCCATATAGCAGAGATAGTGGACATGGGAGGCTACCAGGTAGGGGACACACCGGAAGAGTGCTACTGGGTGACGTCGAGAGCTTGGACTCCCCGTGATGAATCTGCCCATTGAGTGCATGATGCTGGAGTTCCAACGGTTATAGTTGGGCGACCTGTTGGTGGCGGCATGTGAAGCACAGTTTGAGGTACTGTCGCGTTTTGCCCCCACATGGGTCGTAAATGAGGAGACGTGACGCTAAGTGTTCGTGATGGGACTCGACCGCCATATCAGGTAGATGACGTCGCTTAGGCATTGTCGGGAATCGACGACCTCCTATTGCGTGTCTTGTGGATTAAGTGCGGTCGAGCGGCTTACCCAGCGTATAAGGGTCATCATGAGCGTCAGCCTTGCTCGAGGAGCAGATTTGGACTTAATTGTCCCAGGAATTATATTTGATCTCCCCATAGGGGTTGAAGATCAAGTACCCCTTGTCGCGAATTGATAATCTGTTTTGACCAGCTTTGGGAACTAGTGTCTTTCTGTTGATCGATCTTCGCGCAAGGTACCCTATTTAGAGATCCGGGAGTTGGGCATTCTTTAGTTGGCCTTTCTTGACCGTTTCGGGCACTACGAATTTTGGGTACTGCCGTCGGGGTAGACGAATGCGCCAGATGCCTACAATGATCTTAAATGTTTATTGAGCCTCCGTGGGCTGTTCTGTGGTAGCCTTCGTTGAGGATGTTGGTTGGCATGCTCTCAGGCGAAGTTGTGGATCGTCGCGTTGGAATGCGTTCGTCCATCGAGATTCCTCAGTGGATGTGGGAGTGAGTTATCATGGATTTCGTTGTGGGCTCGCTAAAGTCATGTCCGGGTCACGACGCTGTTTGGGTGATCGTTGACCGATTGACTAAGTCCGCACTTTCCTCCATATCAAAACTGACTGAGTCTCTGGACGCTTCGACGCGGGTTTGAGCCTTCGCGATTGTTCGTCTTCATGGCACTCCTGTCGGTGCTATTTCGAGCTGAGACGCGTGGGTTACTTCGAGGTTCTGGCGCAGCCTTTGGCAGGCTTTTCGCGCGAGCCTCCCTTTTAAGTACCGCGTTTCGATACTGACGGACAGCCAGGCAAGAGGACGATTTAGGCCTTGGAGGACATGCTATTTGCCTGCGTGCTCGACTTGGGGCAGTTGGTTGAGGCACCACCCTTTGGGTAAGGGTCTGCCTGTGAGACGACTGCCATTCGAGCGCCCAGATGAATTGAAAAAGGGGCACTCTACGGGCGCAGTTTTATACCTCCCTTATGTTGGGACGATTGTGGAGCGCCAGTTAGAAGGGCTATGGTTATTTAATTGACCTCGCGGTGGCCGAGATCGTTCGTGCGTGCTTCTGCACCGCCTAGAACCGTCGGAAGGGCTACGCAGGTCATTGTCGCCAGGAGCCTACCTTCGGGGTAGGGCGACCATGTTGGCATGAGGTGTCCCGGTTTAAGGGCATCCTCTGTTTCGACGTTCGGGGCGTGTTGAGTCGGCCTTCCATCGGACCGGTTTTCGTCCTTGAGTGGATTAGGGGAGGTGGCTATCATGAAGCCTTGCCCCCGTGGCTGACTCGTGCCTGTGACGTCATCCAATGTCTCAGCTGAGGCATTATGTCCACGATCATGCTCATGTCATTCCGTTCGAGCCGCTCATCCTCGAGCAGGATTTGTCGTTCGGGGAGCAGTTGATCGAGACCATGGACCAATGTGAGAAGAGGCTCCGTACCCAGACCGTTTCTTCAGTTAAAGTGCGTGGTAGCACCAGTTTGGTGTCCGGACCACTCGGAGCCAAGGGACTCTATGGGCGACACTTCTATGTTCGGTCTTCCCTTTGGGTTTCCTTAAATTTCGAGGACTAAATTTCCTAAGGGGGGGAGAATGTTAGACCTGTGTCATTTAGAGTCCTAATTTCGATCGGAGTCGCTAAATTTTTTTTTTTTTTTTTTTTAGCCTACCAAGGGGGTTTGAGGACTCTGATTGAAGATTTAACTGCATATTATGGGTCAAGGTATGTAGACTGCTGACGTCAGTTATTGTATATATTGGCTCTCACAGGACAGATGATTGTGTACTCTAGTCTGTAATGTGTCTTTGAATTACAGACTTAGTCATTTGAGCTTCCGCTTTTTGTATATATTTGATGTCAGTTACTTGTGTATTGCCTTTTCTATTGTGGAGTATTTATTTGACCTCGTGTATGGATTACTGATATCATTTATATATTTGCCACGTCTCGGGGACGGCCGCCCTGTGGCGTGACAGTCAAAAAATGGTGTCTGGGTTAAAAAATGGAGTCTCGGTATGAAAAATATGTGCGTGTTGAAAAAATATTTGTCTATTCGAAAATGATGTTTGGGACAAAAAAATTGAGTCTGTGTCGAAAATAATGTCTCGATCGAAAAAAAGTTGTCTCGGTGAAAAATGGAGTCTAGGTTGAAGAATTATACCCGATACAAATAAATGCTCACAAGGTCAAAAAAATGATGTCTGAGTAAAATAATGCAGTCTGGGACAAAAAATTGCGTGTGGGTCGACAAATGTTGTTTGTGACGAAAATATGTTTTCTGGGTCAAAAAATGGCGTGAAAAATGTTGTCCATGTCGAAAAAATGTTATCCGAGTATCATAATGGTGTTTAGGTCGAAAAAAGAGGGCCTGGTTAGAAAATGTTTGTTGGGTCGAAAAAATGCTGTCTTAGTCGAAAATGCTGTATGGGTCGAAAAATGCAATCTCTGTTGAAAAATGATGCCTGGGTCCAAAAAAAGAGCGACCCTGTCAAAAATAGAGTTTGGATCGAAAAATGGGGTCTCGATCGAAAAAAATAGTGTGTCAGTCGAGAAAATGATGACGGCGTTGCAAAATGTTGTCTGTTTCAAAAAAATTGAGTACGGTTCGAAAAACGGGGTGTGGGTCGAAAAATGTTGTCCGGGACAAAATATTGTGTCTAGGCAGAAAAATGGGATCGAAATTGAAGAAATTTTGTCCGGGTGAAGAAAAATGGCTTTCTGCTGAAAAATAGGAGTCCGTATCGAAAATATTGTACGGCTCGAAAAATAATTTCTGAAACGACAAAAAGCTAAATGTTGTATAATACGAGAAAATGCAGCCCACGTCAAGAAAATGGTATCTGTATAAAAAAAATGGAGTCTGGGACGAAAAATGTTGTGCGGGTCGGTTTTTTCTGTTCAAAAATGGTGTCTTGTTCGTAATGTTGTGTGGCGGTCGAGAAGATTGTGCCGAGTTCAAAAGAGGGGGTATGGGTTGAAAAATGTCATCTCAGCCGAAAAATTATATCGGGGGTCGAAAAATGGTGTCTTGGTTAAAACTTGGAGTCTCGGTACGAAAAATGTGTGCGTGTTGAAAAAACATTTGTCAATTCGAAAATGATGTTTGGGACAAAAAAATGGAGTCTGTGTCAAAAATATTGGCTCGGTGGAAAAAAAGTTGTCTCGGTGAAAAATGGAGTCTTGGTTGAAGAATTATACCCTATACAAAAAAATTCTCTCTAGGTCGGGAAAATGGTGTCTGAGTAAAATAATGCAGTCTGGGACAAAAAATTACATGTGGGTCGACAAATGTTGTCTGTGTCGAAAATATGTTTTCTGTGTCAAAAGATGGAGTTTCTAGGCCAAAAAATGGGATCGAAGCCGAAGAAATTTTGTCTGGGTGAAAAACAATTGGCTTTCAGCTAAAAATAGGAGTCTTTATCGAAAATATTGTACGGGTCGAAAAATAATTTCTGAAACGACAAAAAGCTAAATGTTGTATAATACGAGAAATTGCAGCCCACGTCAGGAAAATGGTATCTGTATAAAAAAAATGGAGTCTGGGTCGAAAAATGTTCTGCGGTTCTGTTTTTTCTGTCCAAAAATGGAGCCTTGTTCGTAATGTGGTCTAGCGGTCGAAAAGATTGTGCCTAGGTCAAAAGTGGAGGTATGGGTCGAAAAATGTCATCTCGACCGAAAAATTATATTGTCGGTCAAAAAATGGTGTCTGGGTTAAAAAATGGAGTCTCGGTATGAAAAATATGTGCGTGTTGAAAAAATATTTGTCTATTCGAAAATGATGTTTGGGACAAAAAAATTGAGTCTGTGTCGAAAATAATGTCTCGATCGAAAAAAAGTTGTCTCGGTGAAAAATGGAGTCTAGGTTGAAGAATTATACCCGATACAAATAAATGCTCACAAGGTCAAAAAAATGATGTCTGAGTAAAATAATGCAGTCTGGGACAAAAAATTGCGTGTGGGTCGACAAATGTTGTTTGTGACGAAAATATGTTTTCTGGGTCAAAAAATGGCGTGAAAAATGTTGTCCATGTCGAAAAAATGTTATCCGAGTATCATAATGGTGTTTAGGTCGAAAAAAGAGGGCCTGGTTAGAAAATGTTTGTTGGGTCGAAAAAATGCTGTCTTAGTCGAAAATGCTGTATGGGTCGAAAAATGCAATCTCTGTTGAAAAATGATGCCTGGGTCCAAAAAAAGAGCGACCCTGTCAAAAATAGAGTTTGGATCGAAAAATGGGGTCTCGATCGAAAAAAATAGTGTGTCAGTCGAGAAAATGATGACGGCGTTGCAAAATGTTGTCTGTTTCAAAAAAATGGAGTACGGTTCGAAAAACGGGGTGTGGGTCGAAAAATGTTGTCCGGGACAAAATATTGTGTCTAGGCAGAAAAATGGGATCGAAACTGAAGAAATTTTGTCCGGGTGAAGAAAAATGGCTTTCTGCTGAAAAATAGGAGTCCGTATCGAAAATATTGTACGGCTCGAAAAATAATTTCTGAAACGACAAAAAGCTAAATGTTGTATAATACGAGAAAATGCAGCCCACGTCAAGAAAATGGTATCTGTATAAAAAAATGGAGTCTGGGACGAAAAATGTTGTGCGGGTCGGTTTTTTCTGTTCAAAAATGGTGTCTTGTTCGTAATGTTGTGTGGCGGTCGAGAAGATTGTGCCGAGTTCAAAAGAGGGGGTATGGGTTGAAAAATGTCATCTCAGCCGAAAAATTATATCGGGGGTCGAAAAATGGTGTCTTGGTTAAAACTTGGAGTCTCGGTACGAAAAATGTGTGCGTGTTGAAAAAACATTTGTCAATTCGAAAATGATGTTTGGGACAAAAAAATGGAGTCTGTGTCAAAAATATTGGCTCGGTGGAAAAAAAGTTGTCTCGGTGAAAAATGGAGTCTTGGTTGAAGAATTATACCCTATACAAAAAAATTCTCTCTAGGTCGGGAAAATGGTGTCTGAGTAAAATAATGCAGTCTGGGACAAAAAATTACATGTGGGTCGACAAATGTTGTCTGTGTCGAAAATATGTTTTCTGTGTCAAAAGATGGAGTTTCTAGGCCAAAAAATGGGATCGAAGCCGAAGAAATTTTGTCTGGGTGAAAAACAATTGGCTTTCAGCTAAAAATAGGAGTCTTTATCGAAAATATTGTACGGGTCGAAAAATAATTTCTGAAACGACAAAAAGCTAAATGTTGTATAATACGAGAAATTGCAGCCCACGTCAGGAAAATGGTATCTGTATAAAAAAAATGGAGTCTGGGTCGAAAAATGTTCTGCGGTTCTGTTTTTTCTGTCCAAAAATGGAGCCTTGTTCGTAATGTGGTCTAGCGGTCGAAAAGATTGTGCCTAGGTCAAAAGTGGAGGTATGGGTCGAAAAATGTCATCTCGACCGAAAAATTATATTGTCGGTCAAAAAATGGTGTCTGGGTTAAAAAATGGAGTCTCGGTATGAAAAATATGTGCCTGTTGAAAAAATATTTGTCAATTCGAAAATGATGTTTTGGACAAAAAAATTGAGTATGGGTCGAAAATAATGCCTCGATCGAAAAAAATTGTCTCGGTGAAAAATGGAGTCTAGGTTGAAGAATTATACCCGATACAAAAAAATGCTCTCTAGGTCAAAAAAATGGTGTCTGAGTAAAATAATGCAGTCTGGGACAAAAAATTGCGTGTGGGTCGACAAATGTTGTTTGTGTCGAAAATATGTTTTCTGGGTCAAAAAATGGCGTGAAAAATGTTGTCCATGTCGAAAAATTGTTATCCGAGTATCATAATGGTGTTTAGGTCGAAAAAAGAGGGCCTGGTTAGAAAATGTTTGTTGGGTCGAAAAAATGCAGTCTTAGTCGAAAATGCTGTATGGGTTGAAAAATGCAATCTCTGTTGAAAAATGATGCCTGGGCCCAAAAAAAGAGCGACTTTGTGAAAAATACAGTTTGGATCGAAAAATGGGGTCTAGATCGGAAAAAATAGTGTGTCAGTCGAGAAAATGATGACGGCGTTGCAAAATGTTGTATGTTTCAAAAAAATGGAGTGTGGTTCGAAAAACGGGGTTTGGGTCAAAAAATGATGTCTATGGAGAAAAATGCTATCGAAACTGACGAAATTTTGTCCGGGTGAAAAAAAAATGGCTTTCGGCTAAAAAATAGGAGTCCGTATCGAAAATATTGTACGGCTCGAAAAATAATTTCTGAAACGACAAAAAGCTAAATGTTGTATAATACGAGAAAATGCAGCCCACGTCAAGAAAATGGTATCTGTATAAAAAAATGGAGTCTGGGACGAAAAATGTTGTGCGGGTCGGTTTTTTCTGTTCAGAAATGGTGTCTTGTTCGTAATGTTGTGTAGCGGTCGAAAAGATTGTGCCGAGTTCAAAAGTGGGGGTATGGGTTGAAAAATGTTATCTTAGCCGAAAAATTATATCGGGGGTCGAAAAATGGTGTGTTGGTTAAAAATTGGAGTCTCGGTATGAAAAATGTGTGCGTGTTGAAAAAACAGTTGTCAATTCGAAAATGATGTTTGGGACAAAAAAATGGAGTCTGTGTCAAAAATATTGGCTCGGTGGAAAAAAAGTTGTCTCGGTGAAAAATGGAGTCTTGGTTGGAGAATTATACCCTATACAAAAAAATGCTCTCTAGGTCGGGAAAATGGTGTGTGAGTGAAATAATGCAGTCTGGGACAAAAAATTGCGTGTGGGTCGACAAATGTTGTCTGTGTCGAAAATATGTTTTCTGTGTCAAAAAATGGAGTTTCTAGGCCGAAAAATGGGATCGAAGCCGAAGAAATTTTGTCTGGGTGAAAAACAATTGGCTTTCAGCTAAAAATAGGAGTCTTTATCGAAAATATTGTACGGGTCGAAAAATAATTTCTGAAACGACAAAAAGCTAAATGTTGTATAATACGAGAAAATGCAGCCCACGTCAAGAAAATGGTATCTGTATAAAAAAAATGGAGTTTGGGTCGAAAAATGTTCTGCGGTTCTGTTTTTTCTGTCCAAAAATGGTGCCTTGTTCGTAATGTGGTCTAGCGGTCGAAAAGATTGTGCCTAGTTCAAAATTGGGGGTATGGGCCGAAAAATGTCATCTCGACCGAAAAATTATATCGGGGGTCAAAAAATGGTGTCTGGGTTAAAAAATGGAGTCTCGGTATGAAAAATGTTATGTCTGTGTCACTTTTTGGCTGTTAAATGTTGGATTGTATTTATTCTTATAGTTTGGGCATTCAATTTCAAAATCTAACTGCATATCTATTCTCCTGGTACCGGCATTGGCCTACCTATAAATTTTCGTCGCATTCTGACGTTTTTGGAATTATGCAGTTTTGAGTTGGTATTTGGATTTGGTTTTGTTAAAATTCAAGATGAAAAGCTAAAAATCCGATTTTATTATGAGATGTTCAGTTTTGAGATAGCTTCCATATAGAAGTGGAATTGGAACAACTGGATTCGTATATTAAAAGTTATGAGTATTTTTCCGAGTATACCCCGAAGTTGAGAAATCCAGGCAGCAGCCCTGTAAGATGTTTAGCCAAGATTTCAGAATAGCTGGAGAGGTTATTTGATCTGGGTGTAAACATGAAAGCTGTAGATAATCTTCTTAGCTTTCCAATGCCACTGGAATCACGCAATTCCGAGCTGTATTGAGGAAGTTATGGTCGTTTAAGTGAAGGTTGCGCAGAGGTTTTAAGTCCGAGGATGACTTGGTCATTTACTCGACCTTTGCTTATTTAACCCCCCAAATATGCACGACTTCAGCCTCTGTTTGGGCTCTTTTTGAGCTGTTGCAGCCCCTCCTCTTGTGTGTGTTTTGGGTGGAGAAAGTGGAGGTGATGGAGATGAAGGAGCACACAAAGGAGTCCAAGAAGGTATGTTTGGATGGTGGTTGTTGGTTGTTGTTGATTCTTCCTTTCTCCATCTCTTTCAAGCTTCCCCTCTCACTCTTCCTCTCTATGGTTTCAGCCATCATGGGAGGTTGATATTTAAAGATGGAAGTGATGGATGAGTGAGAGGGAGGTGTGTATATGTGTGTGTGCACTTGTGTTCCTCTCCATCTTCTTCTCCTCTCCAAGGTTGTGTATGGGTGCTGTTGAGAGGGTGTTATGGGTAATTGCTATTGCACATGAGATGTTTGTGTTTATGCAATTAATGGTGGGGGTTTTGTGTTGTATTAAAACAGATTTTCTGTCCTGTGAAGATCCATTTGAAATTAATGTCTAGAGGCATGTTATGAAGGTTATGTCTTCATGTAATTTGATCATCCACATGTCTAGATGCTATATATCAAATTTGGTGTCATTTGGTCACCTGTATTGAAAGTTATAGCCTAATGTTCATGGCCTGCCCAGATTCGCGTAGAAATAGACCTGTTTCTGAAAATAATTTATTTCGGGTATTTCATGATTAAATCAGGATTTGATGTCTTCACGGATTATGATCCTAACATATCAGAGTATGCACATGATTTATTTCAGAATTTTTGGATGTGTATTCAATGCCGTGGAGACCAATGTTTGGGGCTGATTGCTGTAGATGGACTAGTCTTGTATAAATATGTGTCAAGAGCTATTATGCATGGTGTGGACAATATCAGGAGTTGTTGTCTTCATGAAATAGGCTTATATATAGGTGCCAAGAAACTTCATATTTCATTTGATAATCATTGCTTGTGTTTTGCAGCTTTCGTTGGCGGAACTCGCAATGGATGGGTTTTTGGTGAGTGGTTCGATCCACCCCTTTTGGTGAGTGTGCATCGCGTACCCATGAGGTTCTATAGCTATATTCATTATTGATTTTCAAATAATATTGCTATTATCACTTTGTAGCTTTTATATATATAGCATGGAATGTTGGGTATGTTATACTAAAGGTGTCCTTTCGTAGTATTGCCTTCGTGTTGGTAGATGCTTAGTGTGGTTAATTCTTGAATGCTAGGTTCCTTGGACATGTGGTCTATGCACTCTTGTTGTGATAGGAACTCTCATGTGATAATTGTGTGTATGTTTAATTGTTTGGCCTTATCTGTGATAGGTATATCTATGATCTATTGTTTATCAGGAGCATACTTGTTTTAGTGGGCAAATATAGTAGCTATCTTGCCTGCATCCAAGTGATGCAACTCTATGGGAATTCATGAGAATTCATTGTTGTATTGATGTTTGTTATCTGATAGCTATGATGATAGAATGTCAGGCCTATCTGTGTTAGACGCGTGTATGACAGCCCTTAGGATCATGTTCTATCCTGATTGAGTGCAAGGACTTATTTCCCACGTCGAGAGATGCATCCGTGTGGGAATTCATAAGAATTCATTAGCAATGGTATTAGTTAGATGATAGTAGTTGATCCAGGAGGATCGTCATGCAAGCATGGAGTACCCCCTCCCTATATCATCGTGCGTTGAAGCTACCCAGCGTTGGAGCTACCCTGCGTGGTGCCACCGTGCCACCGGAAGGCCGCCAGGGAGAGGGTGTCACGCCCCAGGGCGGCCGTCCCCGAGACGTGGCAAATATATAAATGATATCAGTAATCCATACACGAGGTCAAATAAATACTCCACAATAGAAAAGGCAATACACAAATAACTGACATCAAATATATACAAAAAGCGGAAGCTCAAATGACCAAGTCTGTAATTCAAAGATATATTACAGACTAGAGTACACAATCAACAGCCCTGTGAGAGCCAATATATACAATAACTGACATCAATAGTCTACATACCGTGCACAAGCACAAGTATAATACATACAATGAAAAGGGAATGCTGATAGCCTCCGACTCGCAAGACATCCAACGCGAACGCAGGTCTCCTACTCGGATGGCGCCAGGGGAGCTCTTCTCTTGGATCCGACTCAGCGTCAACTGGGAAAAAACATAAGCGAGGGGTGAGCTACAAGCTCAGTGAGTGGTCAGAAACCAAACACCAACACAACATTCGATCCTAAGGCAATCTCCTATCAAGGAAACCATGGGTAGAAACCCAACGGTTAACAAGGTCACACGGCGGTGCGACCCTACCCTGCCCTTGCCCTAGCCCCCACAGGGGTAAGTCTAGGGACTCGAAGGACAACTTGCTATTCTACACTGTTCGTCATCCGGTAGCGCTCTCCCAGGCAGCCTCTACCTGGAGCCGGCCACGGTCAGTACACTGTCGAGCGCATCGATGGTACTTACAGGTGGGGGTCCACCCAGGGCGGCTCGTACCTAGGAAGCATCCACACGGATCCGGCGAAGAGGAGAACGATAATTCAGGCTTGCAACATCGTCCGGTGGTCCACCCTCGTGTAGCCTCACCTGGTACACTCCCCTGACCAGTACATCTGCCGAATGCATCGGGAGTACCTACCAGTGGGAGTCCTCTGTCAGGGCAGCTTCTACGTCGGGACCCCGGTATACGACGATATTGGGAGGAAACACTACTTGTTCGCAGCGCGAACTCTATGGAAAGCCAATCACTCAAGCTGGTGGGTCAAGTATCAACTCGAGCCCACAACACTCACACCAACACCCTCACCTCCGAAGGGTGACCTAGGTTGTCGGAAGTAACTGTACCAATCCCTCACCTTCACCCCAAAAGGGGTGACCCAGTCTCTTGGGAAGAGACTAGATCGTTTCTAAGCCCTTGGTCCACCGGTAGCCCTTTCCCCGGGTAGCCTCTGCCTGACATACTCCCACGATCAGTACACTGTCGACCACAGCGATGGTACTTACAGATGGGAGCCCGGTGCCAAGACAGCAATGATACGCCGAGAAGTTCCTACACGGATCCAACGAAGGGGAAAAACGATAACTCATGCTCGCAGCGCAAACCCCACGGGAAAACCATCTATACAAACTGACGGGTCGAGTATCAACGCGACCCCACCCTACTCACGCCAACACCCTCACCCTCACCCCGACGGGTGACATAGGATCTTGGGGAAGAGGTCGATTGTTCTAAGCCCTTGGTCCACCGGTAGCCCTTTCCCCGGGTAGCCTCTACCTGACATACTTCCACGAATGGGAGCCCGGTGCCAGGACAGCGTTTCCAACGCCGGGAAGTTCCTACACGGATCCAACGAAGGGGAAAAACAATCTACGCTCGCGAATACGATCCTCTTGGATCCGTCATCATCGGTTATCAAACACCGATAGGCGCAATGAATTCTCATGAATTCCCTCCAGGGCGCATAACTCAGATGCGGGGAAGACATTAATTATAAGTGTCAAAACCATGGTATGACCCCACAAGAGGTCATACACTTGTCTAATATATTAGACAAGAATCATGGCCATATCGGCATATACATATATATATGCATTTGACTACCCAACGATGACCTACTTAAACATGCATACATGGCATCAAACAAAATAAACACACACAAATTACAACTTATTATACGTTGGATAAAACCAACCTAGAAGGGAAGGGTTAAGCGCGATCTGCGCAACAACAGGTGCATGCCAATAATTCCAAGCAAACCCGAGTCAAGTAGGAACTACATCTACTCACTCGGTTCGCGAAGAGAAGGAGGGCGAGGGAGAGGGAAAGCCTCATCCTTTCTCGAGCTGGTCATAGCTTTGCCCCAACAGATGGGTGCAACAACTATACCACACCCTCGAGTCCTAAATCGGAGGAATATTACGCATACACCCGTTATTAACCCAAGTTTAGACATGCCTGATATGTTCAGATGATAATAAGGGTAGTATTTCAAACAAAATGCCTAAATCATGCCATATTCTATACAATACATAGGCAAGTATAAGGTAGAATAGGGGTTCTACACAATATACGAGCTATACAACCTAGCATGCATAATATCTAACATATTTAGGGTGCAAATAAAGCCCCATGGAAGCGCGAAGCACGCCTACGTGCCTCGAGCGCTCCCGGAAGGGTTGGAATCGAACCACTCACCGATACCCGGGTTGACGCGCATCCCATCCGACGAGATCTGTAAGTCAAGGGTATCAATAGGGGTGAGTATAAGCACACTCAAGCACATAGAATTAACTAGGCACGCCTAAGGCTAGACATGCACGCAAACGGGCTCGAACGCACGCAAGAATGCACGCACGCACGCATGCCCGAGCCCCCCGGACACCCACCCGAGGGTACCGACCCTCAGCACGGCCAAACCGGCCTCGGGCAGCACCGCACGCACCCCCGGGAGCCCCGGGCGCAGCCCCGGGCATCCCCGCGCGCGCACGCCGCGCGCCCCGCGCGCAGCGCGCCCAGGCGCGCGCAGACGCGCGCCCTCCGCGCGCAGACACGCGCGCGCTCGCGCGCGCGCTCGCGCGCACCTCGCGCGACCCCCCGCGCGTACCCCCGCGCGCTCCCGCGCGTACGCGCACGCGCACGCGCCCGCCCGCGCGTACGCGCCCGCCAGCGCTACCCTGCGCGCCTGCCTGCGCGCGCACGCGCGCAGACAACCCCCAACGCGCGCCCAGCCTCTCCCAATCACTTTTTAACCCTCACACACACTTTAACTCATATGCATAGCATGCATGAACACCCCAACCAGCCCCCAAGCCATGAAAAACCAAGAAAAGAAGGGGAAGAGCTCACCTTTTGGAGGGGGAATGTAAGGGGGAGACTCGGGGCCCTCGATGCACCCGCGACCGCCTCAACCACCACCACCGTTTCCACCACCTCCTCTGCCTCTCCTCAGCCCTCCCTTGGCTGTAAAACAGGGGGGGGGAGTCATGAATGGGAGTGAAAGAAGAGAATCAACAACAACAACAACAAGCCACAACACAAACCTTGACTTCCACTTCCTTCCTTTACTTCTTCTTCTCATTGATGCATAACCACAAACACTTGGTGGGCTGGGTGAAAAAGTGAGGGGAAAACAATAGAGGGGCTGAGAGAGAGGAGATGGGAAAAAGGAAAGAGACAACAATTCAACAATGAAAGCACACACACCTTGATCTCCTCCAATGGAGCTCTTCTTCTCCACCACCATCACTTCCTTCTCCTCCACCCAAAACACACCAACTAGGGCTGGACCAGAGCAAAAGAGGGATGAAAATATGCTAAGGTCGTAACATTTGGGGTGGTATTTATAGGCATGGTCGGAGTGAAAGACCAAGTCGTCCTCGGACTAAAAACTCTGCGCAGCCTTCACTTAAACGGCCATAACTTCCTCAATACAGCTCCGAATTGCATGATTCCAGTGGCATTGGAAAGATAAGACGATTATCTACAACTTTCATGTTTACACCAGATCAAATAACCTCTCCAGCTATTTCAAAATCTAGGCTAAACATCTTACAGGGCTGCTGCCTGGATTTCTCAACTTCGGGGTATACATGGAAAAATACCCATAACTTTTGATATACGAATCCAGTTGATCCAATTCCACTTCTATATGGAAGCTATCTCCAAACTTAACATCTCGTAATAATATTGGATTTTTACCTCATCATCTTGGATTTTAACAAAATCAAATCCGAATACCAATCCAAAACTGCATAATTCCAAAAACGTTATCGGAATTAAACGAAAATTTTATGGGCAGTACTAAACAGTACCAGGACCCATAATATGCAGTTATATCTTCAATCAGAGTCCTTAAACCCCAGAAGGTAGCTAAAAATCAAAATTTTAGCGACTCCGATCGAAATTAGGACTCTAAATGACACAGGTCTAACATTCTCCCCCCCTTAGGAAATTTAGTCCTCGAAATTTAAGGAAACCCAAAGGGAAGACCGAACGTAGAAGTGTCGCCCATAGAGTCCCTTGGCTCCCAAGTGGTCCAGGACACCAAACTGGTGCTACCACGCACTTTAACCGAAGGAACGGTCTTGATGCGGAGCCTCTTCTCACCTCGGTCCATGGTCTCGATCAACTGCTCCCCGAACGACAAATCCTGCTCGAGGATGAGCGGCTCGAACGGAATGACATGAGCAGGATCGTGGACATAATGTCTCAGCTGAGACATCGGATGACGTCACAGGCACGAGTCAGCCATGGGGCAAGGCTTTATGACAGCCACCTCCCCTAATCCACTCAAGGACGAAAACCGGTCCGATGGAAGGCTGACTCAACACGCCCCGAACGTCGAAACAGAGGATGCCCTTAAACCGGGACACCTCATGCCAACATGTTCGCCGAACCCGAAGGTAGGCTCCTGGCGACGATGACTTGTGTAGCCCTTCTGACGGTTCTAGGTGGTGCAGATGCACGCACGAACCATCTCGGCCACCGCAAGGTCAATAAAATGACTTATGGCCCTTCCAACAGGCGCTCTACAACCTTCCCAGCACAGGGGAGGTGTAAAACTGCGCCCGTAGAGTGCCCCTTTTTCCATTTCATCTGGGCGCTCGAATGGCAGTCGTCTCACAGGCAGACCCTTACCCAAAGGGTGGTGCCTCAACCAACTGCCCCAAGTCGAGCACGCAGGCAAATAGCATGTCCTCCAAGGCCTAAATCGTCCTCTTGCCTGGCTGTCCGTCGGTATCGAAACGCGGTACTTAAAAGGGAGGCTCGCGCGAAAAGCCTGCCAAAGGCTGCGCCAGAACCTCGAAGTAACCCACGCGTCTCAGCCGAAATAGCACCGACCGGAGTGCCATGAAGACGAACAATCGCGAAGGCTCAAACCCGCGTCGAAGCGTCCAGAGACTCAATCAGCTGGATAGGGAGGAAAGTGCGGACCTAGTCAGTCGGTCAGTGATCACTCAGACAGCACATGACCCAGACGTGACTTTAGCGAGCCCACAACGAAATCCATGATAACTCACTCCCACGTCCACTGAGGAATCTTGATGGACGAACGCACTCCAATGCGACGATCAACAACTTCGCCTGAGGGCATGCCAACCAACATCCTCAACGAAGGCTACCTCAGAACAGCCCACGGAGGCCAATAACATATTTGAGATCATTGTAGGCATCTGGCGTATTCGTCTACCCCGACGGCAGTACCCAAAATTCGTAGTGCCCGAAACGGTCACGAAAGGCCAACTAAAGAATGCCCAACTCCCGGATCTCCAAATAGGGTACCTTGCGCGAAGATCGATCAACAGAAAGACACTAGCTCCCAAAGCTGGTCAAAACAGATCATCAATTCGCGGCAAGAGGTACTGATCTTCAACCCCTATGGGGAGATCAAAATAATTCCTGGGACGATTAAGTCCAAATCTGCTCCTCGAGCAAGGCTGACGCTCATGATGTCCTTACGCTGGGTAAGCCGCTCGACCGCACTTAATCCGCAAGACACGCAATAGGAGGTCGTCGATTCCCGACAACACCTAAGCGACGTCATCTACCTGATATGGCGGTTGAGTCCCATCACGAACGCTTAGCGTCACGTCTCCTCATTTACGACCCATGTGGGGGCAAAGCGCGACAGTACCTCAAACTGTGCTTCACATGCCGCCACCTACAGGTCGCCCAACTATAACCGTTGGAACTCCAGCATCATGCACTCAATGGGCAGATTCATCACGGGGAGTCCAAGCTCTCGACGTCATCCAGTAGCACTCTTCCGGTGTGGCCCCTACCTGGTAGCCTCCCATGTCCACTATCTCTGCTATATGGGCACACCAACAAGCGTCGTGGATAGTCCCAGGGAGCACCTCACAGGACTCTTGCCTCTACCGGGTAGCTACTATGCACGATGATATATCGAAGCGACTCCAGATATGGCTATGGAACCCTAGTCCATAAGCGATCGCCCACCAAGCTGCAATAGGATGCACCCAATCCCGATCATATGCATCACCACCTGCTATCGTACCTCCCAAGTGAGGAAAGAAAAATCAATCATCAATTGATGCTTCAAAGGTATTCCTTGACTGGGAAAAGAACCTCGGAGGGCCTCATGAGGTCCCGATATAGGATATCCCGACAACCAAACAAGGAACACGGAGTACCCTAACCCGGGTCTCAACGCTGACCCTGCAAGGCCCCTTATCCTGAGTAGGAAGGCTAGAAGAAGACATCACCCCTTAATGAATACTACACCACATCCTCAACGCTTGAAACTGGTGCCGCACGCAAACTCTATGGTATACCCCTGATAAACAGAACGGAGGAGACTACGGTCTCCAACCGGTACATGGGGTATCTCTGGCACCACTAGTGGACCTACCGCTAAGGGTATCTACGGGATCGTCCACGCGGGCCGCCCGCAGCTCCGGATCTCTCGCGCCTGCTCAGCCAACGCTCCAGTCTATGCCTCCAGTGCTCTAGTCTGAGTGTCCAGAAGATCTTCCATCTCAGCGTTAGCTCGCGCCAACGCTGGAGGCATCCCGCGCAAGTCCTGGCCCAACAGCCGAGAACTCTCAAGTAGACTCCTCGCCTCCGGTAGGTTCGAAACCTCCGAAGCCCAAGGGTGACCACGTCCACGCGCCCGTCTCCGAGGAGGCATATCAGCAACTAAGGAACCAGCACTAGGATCAGAATACTCATCTCGAAATCCTAGGACTCATCTCAAGGAAAACAATTGGCTCTGACAGGACATGGCTCTGATACCAACTTTTGTCACGCCCCAGGGCGGCCGTCCCCGAGACGTGGCAAATATATAAATGATATCAGTAATCCATACACGAGGTCAAATAAATACTCCACAATAGAAAAGGCAATACACAAGTAACTGACATCAAATATATACAAAAAGCGGAAGCTCAAATGACTAAGTCTGTAATTCAAAGACATATTACAGACTAGAGTACACAATCAACAGTCCTGTGAGAGCCAATATATACAATAACTGACATCAATAGTCTACATACCGTGCACAAGCACAAGTATAATACATACAATGAAAAGGGAATGCTGATAGCCTCCGACTCGCAAGACATCCAACGCGAACGCAGGTCTCCTACTCGGATGGCGCCAGGGGAGCTCTTCTCTTGGATCCGACTCAGCGTCAACTGGGGAAAAACATAAGCGAGGGGTGAGCTACAAGCTCAGTGAGTGGTCAGAAACCAAACACCAACACAACATTCGATCCTAAGGCAATCACCTATCAAGGAAACCATGGGTAGAAACCCAACGGTTAACAAGGTCACACGGCGGTGCGACCCTACCCTGCCCTTGCCCTAGCCCCCACAGGGGTGAGTCTAGGGACTCGAAGGACAACTTGCTATTCTACACTGTTCGTCATCCGGTAGCGCTCTCCCAGGCAGCCTCTACCTGGAGCCGGCCACGGTCAGTACACTGTCGAGCGCATCGATGGTACTTACAGGTGGGGGTCCACCCAGGGCGGCTCGTACCTAGGAAGCATCCACACGGATCCGGCGAAGAGGAGAACGATAATTCAGGCTTGCAACATCGTCCGGTGGTCCACCCTCGTGTAGCCTCACCTGGTACACTCCCCTGATCAGTACATCTGCCGAACGCATCGGGAGTACCTACAAGTGGGAGTCCTCTGTCAGGGCAGCTTCTACGTCGGGACCCCGGTATACGACGATATTGGGAGGAAACACTACTTGTTCGCAGCGCGAACCCTATGGAAAGCCAATCACTCAAGCTGGTGGGTCAAGTATCAACTCGAGCCCACAACACTCACACCAACACCCTCACCTCCGAAGGGTGACCTAGGTTGTCGGAAGTAACTGTACCAATCCCTCACCTTCACCCCAAAAGGGGTGACCCAGTCTCTTGGGAAGAGACTAGATCGTTTCTAAGCCCTTGGTCCACCGGTAGCCCTTTCCCCGGGTAGCCTCTGCCTGACATACTCCCACGATCAGTACACTGTCGACCACAGCGATGGTACCTACAGATGGGAGCCCGGTGCCAAGACAGCAATGGTACGCCGAGAAGTTCCTACACGGATCCAACGAAGGGGAAAAACGATAACTCATGCTCGCAGCGCAAACCCCACGGGAAAACCATCTATACAAACTGACGGGTCGAGTATCAACGCGACCCCACCCTACTCACGCCAACACCCTCACCCTCACCCCGACGGGTGACATAGGATCTTGGGGAAGAGGTCGATTGTTCTAAGCCCTTGGTCCACCGGTAGCCCTTTCCCCGGGTAGCCTCTACCTGACATACTCCCACGAATGGGAGCCCGGTGCCAGGACAGCGTTTCCAACGCCGGGAAGTTCCTACACGGATCCAACGAAGGGGAAAAACAATCTACGCTCGCGAATACGATCCTCTTGGATCCGTCATCATCGGTTATCAAACACCGATAGGCGCAATGAATTCTCATGAATTCCCTCCAGGGCGCATAACTCAGATGCGGGGAAGACATTAATTATAAGTGTCAAAACCATGGTATGACCCCACAAGAGGTCATACACTTGTCTAATATATTAGACAAGAATCATGGCCATATCGGCATATACATATATATATGCAATTAACTACCCAACGATGACCTACTTAAACATGCATACATGGCATCAAACAATAAACACACACAAATTACAACCTATTATACGTTGGATAAAACCAACCTAGAAGGGAAGGGTTAAGCGCGATCTGCGCAACAACAGGTGCATGCCAATAATTCCAAGCAAACCCGAGTCAAGTAGGAACTACATCTACTCACTCGGTTCGCGAAGAGAAGGAGGGCGAGGGAGAGGGAATGCCTCATCCTCTCTCGAGCTGGTCATAGCTTTGCCCCAACAGATGGGTGCAACAACTATACCACACCCTCGAGTCCTAAATCGGAGGAATATTACGCATACACCCGTTATTAACCCAAGTTTAGACATGCCTGATATGTTCAGATGATAATAAGGGTAGTATTTCAAACAAAATGCCTAAATCATGCCATATTCTATACAATACATAGGCAAGTATAAGGTAGAATAGGGGTTCTACACAATATACGAGCTATACAACCTAGCATGCATAATATCTAACATATTTAGGGTGCAAATAAAGCCCCATGGAAGCGCGAAGCACGCCTACGTGCCTCGAGCGCTCCCGGAAGGGTTGGAATCGAACCACTCACCGATACCCGGGTTGACGCGCATCCCATCCGACGAGATCTGTAAGTCAAGGGTATCAATAGGGGTGAGTATAAGCACACTCAAGCACATAGAATTAACTAGGCACGCCTAAGGCTAGACATGCACGCAAACGGGCTCGAACGCACGCAAGAATGCACGCACGCACGCATGCCCGAGCCCCCCGGACACCCACCCGAGGGTACCGACCCTCAGCACGGCCAAACCGGCCTCGGGCAGCACCGCACGCACCCCCGGGAGCCCCGGGCGCAGCCCCGGGCATCCCCGCGCGCGCACGCCGCGCGCCCCGCGCGCAGCGCGCCCAGGCGCGCGCAGACGCGCGCCCTCCGCGCGCAGACACGCGCGCGCTCGCGCGCGCGCTCGCGCGCACCTCGCGCGACCCCCCGCGCGTACCCCCGCGCGCTCCCGCGCGTACGCGCACGCGCACGCGCCCGCCCGCGCGTACGCGCCCGCCAGCGCTACCCTGCGCGCCTGCCTGCGCGCGCACGCGCGCAGACAACCCCCAACGCGCGCCCAGCCTCTCCCAATCACTTTTTAACCCTCACACACACTTTAACTCATATGCATAGCATGCATGAACACCCCAACCAGCCCCCAAGCCATGAAAAACCAAGAAAAGAAGGGGAAGAGCTCACCTTTTGGAGGGGGAATGTAAGGGGGAGACTCGGGGCCCTCGATGCACCCGCGACCGCCTCAACCACCACCACCGTTTCCACCACCTCCTCTGCCTCTCCTCAGCCCTCCCTTGGCTGTAAAACAGGGGGGGGGAGTCATGAATGGGAGTGAAAGAAGAGAATCAACAACAACAACAACAAGCCACAACACAAACCTTGACTTCCACTTCCTTCCTTTACTTCTTCTTCTCATTGATGCATAACCACAAACACTTGGTGGGCTGGGTGAAAAAGTGAGGGGAAAACAATAGAGGGGCTGAGAGAGAGGAGATGGGAAAAAGGAAAGAGACAACAATTCAACAATGAAAGCACACACACCTTGATCTCCTCCAATGGAGCTCTTCTTCTCCACCACCATCACTTCCTTCTCCTCCACCCAAAACACACCAACTAGGGCTGGACCAGAGCAAAAGAGGGATGAAAATATGCTAAGGTCGTAACATTTGGGGTGGTATTTATAGGCATGGTCGGAGTGAAAGACCAAGTCGTCCTCGGACTAAAAACTCTGCGCAGCCTTCACTTAAACGGCCATAACTTCCTTAATACAGCTCCGAATTGCATGATTCCAGTGGCATTGGAAAGATAAGACGATTATCTACAACTTTCATGTTTACAACCAGATCAAATAACCTCTCCAGCTATTTCAAAATCTAGGCTAAACATCTTACAGGGCTGCTGCCTGGATTTCTCAACTTCGGGGTATACATGGAAAAATATCCATATCTTTTGATATATGAATCCAGTTGATCCAATTCCACTTCTATATGGAAGCTATCTCCAAACTTAACATCTCGTAATAATATTGGATTTTTACCTCATCATCTTGGATTTTAACAAAATCAAATCCAAATACCAATCCAAAACTGCATAATTCCGAAAACGATATCGGAATTAAACGAAAATTTTATGGGCAGTACTAAACAGTACCAAGACCCATAATATGCAGTTATATCTTCAATCAGAGTCCTTAAACCCCAGAAGGTAGCTAAAAATCAAAATTTTAGCGACTCCGATCGAAATTAGGACTCTAAATGACACAGGTCTAACAGAGGGCTACCTGGGAGAGGGCTACCAGATGATATTGGGAGCGTGGGGTACTATTTCCCTACATCGTCGTGCGTAGAAGCTACTCGGTGTTTGTTGCCCGATAGCTATGAAATTGGTATGATAGGCCTACCCGTGTTAGGTGTGTGCATGACCCGCCTTCAGGATCATGTCTTGTCATAATTGAGTGCGAGTGTTTAGCTTCTTTCCCGTGCATCCAAGTGATGCATCTGTGCGGGAATTCAAGAGAATTATGTATATCAATTGGTAATTGCTAGATGATAGTAGTTGATTCGGGAGGATCGTCTTGCGAGTATGGTGTACCCCCTCCATATATCATCGTGCGTCGAAGCTACCCAGCGTTGGAGCTACCCTGCGTGGTGCCACCGTGCAACCGGAAGGCCGCCAGGGAGAGGGCTACCTGGGAGAGGGCTACCGGATGATATTACGAGCGTGGAGTACTGTTTCTCTATATCATCGTGCGTCGAAGCTACCCAGCGTTGGAGCTACCCTGCGTGGTGCCACCGTGCCACCGGAAGGCCGCCAGGGAGAGGGCTACCTGGGAGAGGGCTACCGGATGATATTACGAGCGTGGATTACTATTTCTCTATATCATCGTGCGTCGAAGCTACCCAGCGTTGGAGCTACCCTTCGTGGTGCCACCGTGCCACCGGAAGGCTGCCAGGGAGAGGGCTACCTGGGAGAGGGCTACCGGATGATATTGCGAGCGTGGAGTACTGTTTCTCTACATCATCGTGCGTAGAGGCTATTCGGTGTTTGTTACTTGATAGCTATGACAATAGTATGTTAGGCCTACCTGTGTTAAGCGTGTGTGAATCGTATTGCGAGCACGAAGTGCTTCCTCCACATATCATCGTGCGTCGAAGCTACCCAGCGTTGGAGCTACCCTGCATGGTGCCGCCGTGCCATCGGAAGGCCGCCAGGGAGAGGGCTACCTGATGATATTGCGAACGTGGAGTACTGTTTCCCTACATCATCGAGCGTCGAAGCTACCCGGGGTTGAGTCTGTCCTGCATTGTGCCATAATATTGTTAGGAATGCCCAGAGTATGATATGACTATCATACGAGACTTAAAGTACCGACCACAGGTGATGCCGTATCGTCGGGAATGCTCAGAGTATGACATCACTAACATACAAGGCTTGAGTACTGACCCTGGATGGCCCTTAGGATGAGGATTACCCGGGAGAGGGCTACCGGATGATGCGAGGGATTGATATGTATTTATCTAGATGTGAAGAATCTTTGTAGCTAGGTATTAGTTTCTGTTACAACTCATTAGTGTTAATAGATTAGTTGTTTCCCAAAAGTCCCAACAGTTTTTCCCCCTTCGGGGTGAGGGTGAGGGTGATGAGTGGTCACGACTCTACGTGACATTTATATATGTCGGTGTTCTCCCACCCATATCTTTCCTTGAAAGGAAAATACGTTAGTGTTATATTATTATTCTTGAGTTGGATTCTTGCCACTCACTGAGCTTGTAGCTCACCCCTCGTGTGTTGTTTTCCGCCAGGGACAGTGGGGCGTGGAGGTGGAGCATCCCTCTAGCGTAGTTCGCACGTGGCGTGTCTCAGCTACCGGTTGGCAAGTGTGGGGCTATCAACAATCCTATTTTTGTGTATGTATTAGTAATTGTGCGTGTCGCATATATTGTTGTATTTGGACTAGACTTGGGCTCTCACAGGACGGTAATTGTGTATTCGAGTCTGTAATAATGTTTTTGATTTACAGACTTAATTGTATATTATACTTCCGCATCATTTCATTCTATTGGCTACCACTTCCCTGTAGCCTTGTTTTCTTATTTGATCCTTTTGATTATTGTTTGATTGGTAATGCTTCGGGGACGGTCGCTCCGGGGCGTAACAAAAAATATGTGCGTGTTGAAAAAATATTTGACTATTCGAAAATGATGTTTGGGACAAAAAAATTGAGTCTGTGTCGAAAATAATGTCTCGATCGAAAAAAAGTTGTCTCGGTGAAAAATGGAGTATAGGTTGAAGAATTATACCCGATACAAAAAAATGCTCTCTAGGTCAAAAAAATGGTGTCTGAGTAAAATAATGCAGTCTGGGACAAAAAATTGCGTGTGGGTCGACAAATGTTGTTTGTGTCGAAAATATGTTTTCTGGGTACAAAAATGGCGTGAAAAATGTTGTCCATGTCGAAAAAATGTTATCCGAGTATCATAATTGTGTTTAGGTCGAAAAAAGAGGGCCTGGTTAGAAAATGTTTGTTGGGTCGAAAAAATGCAGTCTTAGTCGAAAATGCTGTGTGGGTCGAAAAATGCAATCTCTGTTGAAAAATGATGCCTTGGCCCAAAAAAAGAGCGACTTTGTCAAAAATACAGTTTGGATCGAAACATGGGGTCTCGATCGGAAAAAATAGTGTGTCAGTCGAGAAAATGATGACGGCGTTGCAAAATGTTGTCTGTTTCAAAAAAATGGAGTGTGGTTCGAAAAACGGGGTTTGGGTCAAAAAATGATGTCCGGGTCAAAATATTATGTCTAGGGAGAAAACTGGTATCGAAACCGAAGAAATTTTGTCCGGGTGAAAAAAAATGGCTTTCGGCTAAAAAATAGGAGTCTGTATCGAAAATATTGTATGGGTCGAAAAATAATTTCTGAAACGACAAAAAGCAAAATGTTGTATAATACGAGAAAATGCAGCCCACGTCAAGAAAATGGTATCTGTATAAAAAAATGGAGTCTGGGACGATAAATGTTGTGCGGGTCGGTTTTTTCTGTCCAAAAATGGTGTCTTGTTCGTAATGTGGTGTGGCGGTCGAAAAGATTGTGCCTAGTTCAAGAGTGGGGGTATGGGTTGAAAAATGTCATCTCGGCCGAAAAATTATATCGGGGGTCGAAAAATGGTGTCTAGTTTAAAAAATGCAGTCTCGGTATGAAAAATGTGTGCGTGTTGAAAAAATATTTGTCAATTCGAAAATGATGTTTGGGACAAAAAAATGGAGTCTGTGTCGAAAATGTTGTCTCGGTCAAATAAAAATGTCCCGGGAAAGAATTATACCCGATACAAAAACATGCTCTCTAGGTTGAAAAAATGTTGTCTGAGTAAAATAATGCAGTCTCGGACAAAAAAATTTGTGTGGGTCGACAAATATAGTCTGTGTCAAAAATATGTTTTCTAGGTCAAAAAATGGCGTGAAAAATGTTGTCCATGTCAAAAAAAAGTTATCTGACTATCATAATTGTGTTTAGGTCGAAAAAAGAGGGCCTCGTTCGAAAATATTGGTTGGGTCGAAAAAATGCTGTCTTAGTCGAACATGCTCTATGGGTTGCAAAATGCAATCTCTGTTGAAAAATGATGCCTGGGTCCAAAAAAAGAGCGACCTTGTCAAAAATAGAGTTTGGATCGAAAAATGGGGTCTCGATCGGAAAAAATAGTGTGTCAGTCGAGAAAATGATGACGGCGTTGCAAAATGTTGTCTGTTTCAAAAAAATGGAGTACGGTTCGAAAAACGGGGTGTGGGTCAAAAAATGTTGTCCGGGTCAAAATATTGTGTCTAGGCAGAAAAATGGGATCGAAACTGAAGAAATTTTGTCCGGGTGAAGAAAAATGGCTTTCTGCTAAAAAATAGGAGTCCCTATCGAAAATATTGTACGGCTCGAAAAATAAGTTCTGAAACGACAAAAAGCAAAATGTTGTATAATACAAGAAAATGCAGCCCACGTCAAGAAAATGGTATCTGTATAAAGAAAAATGGAGTCTGGGATGAAAAATGTTGTGCGGGTCGGTTTTTTCTGTTCAAAAATGGTGTCTTGTTCGTAATGTGGTGTGGCGGTCGAAAAGATTGTGCCGAGTACAAAAGAGGGGGTATGGGTTGACAAATGTCATCTCACCCGAAAAATTATATCGGGGGTCGAAAAATGGTGTCTAGTTTAAAAAAAGGAGCCTCGGTATGAAAACTGTGTGCGTGTTGAAAAAATATTTGACTATTCGAAAATGATGTTTGGGACAAAAAAATTGAGTCTGTGTCGAAAATAATGTCTCGATCGAAAAAAAGTTGTCACGGTGAAAAATGGCGTCTAGGTTGAAGAATTATACCCGATACAAAAAAATGCTCTCTAGGTCAAAAAAATGGTGTCTGAGTAAAATAATGCACTCTGGGACAAAAAATTGCGTGTGGGTCGACAAATGTTGTTTGTGTCGAAAATATGTTTTCTGCGTCAAAAAATGGCGTGAAAATTGTTGTCCATGTCGAAAAAATGTTATCCGAGTATCATAATGGTGTTTAGGTCGAAAAAATTGGGCCTGGTTAGAAAATGTTTGTTTGTTGGGTCGAAAAAATGCTGTCTTAGTCGAAAATGCTGTATGGGTCGAAAAATGCAATCTCTGTTGAAAAATAATGCCTGGGCCCAAAAAAAGAGCGACTTTGTCAAAAATGCAGTTTGGATCCAAAAATGGGCTCTCGAACGGAAAAAATAGTGTGTCAGTCGAGAAAATGATGACGGCGTTGCAAAATGTTGTCTGTTTCAAAAAAAATGGAGTGTGGTTCGAAAAACGGGGTTTGGGTCAAAAAATGATGTCCGGGTCAAAATATTATGTCTAGGGAGAAAAATGGTATCGAAACCGAAGAAATTTTGTCCGGGTGAAAAAAAATGGCTTTCGGCTAAAAAATAGGAGTCTGTATCGAAAATATTGTATGGGTCGAAAAATAATTTCTGAAACGACAAAAAGCTAAATGTTGTATAATGCGAGAAAATGCAGCCCACGTCAAGAAAATGGTATCTGTATATAAAAAATGGGGTCAGGGACGAAAAATGTTTTGCGGGTCGGTTTTTTCTGTCCAAAAATGGTGTCTTGTTCGTAATGTGGTGTGGCGGTCGAAAAGATTGTGCCTAGTTCAAGAGTGGGGGTATGGGTTGAAAAATGTCATCTCGGCCGAAAAATTATATCGGGGGTCGAAAAATGGTGTCTAGTTTAAAAAATGGAGTCTCGGTATGAAAAATGTGTGCGTGTTGAAAAAATATTTGTCAATTCGAAAATGATGTTTGGGACAAAAAAATGGACTGTGTCGAAAATGTTGTCTCGGTCGAAAAAAAGTTGTCCCGGGAAAGAATTATACCCGATACAAAAACATGCTCTCTAGGTCGAAAAAATGTTCTCTGAGTAAAATAATGCAGTCTCGGACAAAAAATTGTGTGTGGGTCGGCAAATATAGTCTGTGTCGAAAATAAGTTTTCTAGGTCAAAAAATTGCGTGAAAAATGTTGTCCGTGTCGAAAAAAAGTTATCTGAGTATCATAATTGTGTTTAGGTCGAAAAAAGAGGGCCTGGTTCGAAAATATTGGTTGGGTCGAAAAAATGCAGTCTTAGTGGAAAATGCTCTATGGGTCAAAAAATGCAATCTCTGTTGAAAAATGATGCCTGGGTCCAAAAAAAGGGCGACCTCGTCAAAAATAGAGTTTGGATCGAAAAATGGGGTCTCGATTGGAAAAAATAGTGTGTTAGTCGAGAAAATGATGACGGCGTTGCAAAATGTTGTCTGTTTCAAAAAAATGGAGTACGGTTCGAAAAACGGGGTGCGGGTCGAAAAATGTTGTCCGGGTCAAAATATTGTGTCTAGGCAGAAAAATGGGATCGAAACAGAAGAAATTTTGTCCGGGTGAAGAAAATTGGCTTTCTGCTAAAAAATAGGAGTCCGTATCGAAAATGTTGTACGGCTCGAAAAATAATTTCTGAAACGACAAAAAGCTAAAAGTTCTGTAATACGAGAAAATGTAGCCCACGTCAAGAAAATGGTATCTGTATAAAAAAAATGGAGTCTGGGATGAAAAATGTTGTGCGGGTCGGTTTTTTCTGTTCAAAAATGGTGTCTTGTTCGTAATGTGGTGTGGCGGTCGAAAAGATTGTGCCGAGTTCAAAAGTGGGGGTATGGGTTGAAAAATGTCATCTCAGCCGAAAAATTATATCGGGGGTCGAAAAATGGTGTCCTGGTTAAAAATTGGAGTCTCGGTATGAAAAATGTGTGCGTGTTGAAAAAACATTTGTCAATTCAAAAATGAAGTTTGGGACAAAAAAATGGAGTCTGTGTCGAAAATAATGTCTCGATCGAAAAAAAGTTGTCTCGGTGAAAAATGGAGTCTAGGTTGAAGAATTATACCCGATACAAAAAAATGCTCTCTAGGTCAAAAAAATGGTGTCTGAGTAAAATAATGCACTCTTGGACAAAAAATTGCGTGTGGGTCGACAAATGTTGTTTCTGTCGAAAATATGTTTTCTGCGTCAAAAAATGGCGTGAAAATTGTTGTCCATGTCGAAAAAATGTTATCCGAGTATCATAATGGTGTTTAGGTCGGAAAAAGAGGGCCTGGTTAGAAAATGTTTGTTTGTTGGGTCGAAAAAATGTTGTCTTAGTCGAAAATGCTGTATGGGTCGAAAAATGCAATCTCTGTTGAAAAATGATGCCTGGGCCCAAAAAAGAGCGACTTTGTCAAAAATGCAGTTTGGATCGAAAAATGGGGTCTCGAACGGAAAAAATAGTGTGTCAGTCAAGAAAATGATGACGGCATAGCAAAATGTTGTCTGTTTCAAAAAAATGGAGTGTGGTTCGAAAAACGGGGTTTGGGTCAAAAAATGATGTCCGGGTCAATATATTATGTCTAGTGAGAAAAATGGTATCGAAACCGAAGAAATTTTGTCCGGGTGAAAAAAAATGGCTTTCGGCTAAAAAATAGGAGTCTGTATCGAAAATATTGTATGGGTCGAAAAATAATTTCTGAAACGACAAAAAGCTAAATGTTGTATAATGCGAGAAAATGCAGCCCACGTCAAGAAAATGGTATCTGTATAAAAAAAATGGGGTCAGGGACGAAAAATGTTGTGCGGGTCGGTTTTTTCTGTCCAAAAATGGTGTCTTGTTCGTAATGTGGTGTGGCGGTCGAAAAGATTGTGCCTAGTTCAAGAGTGGGGGTATGGGTTGAAAAATGTCATCTCGGCCGAAAAATTATATCGGGGGTCGAAAAATGGTGTCTAGTTTAAAAAATGGAGTCTCGGTATGAAAAATGTGTGCGGGTTGAAAAAATATTTGTGAATTCGAAAATGATGTTTGGGACAAAAAAATGGAGTCTGTGTCGAAAATGTTGTCTCGGTCAAAAAAAAGTTGCCCCGGGAAAGAATTATACCCGATACAAAAACATGCTCTCCAGGTCGAAAAAATGTTGTCTGAGTAAAATAATGCAGTCTCGGACAAAAAATTGTGTGTGGGTCGGCAAATATAGTCTGTGACGAAAATATGTTTTCTAGGTCAAAAAATGGCGTGAAAAATGTTGTCCATGTCGAAAAAAAGTTATCTGAGTATCATAATTGTGTTTAGGTCGAAAAAAGAGGGCCTGATTCGAAAATATTGGTTGGGTCGAAAAAATGCTGTCTTAGTCGAAAATGCTCTATGGGTTGAAAAATGCAATCTCTGTTGAAAAATGATGCCTGGGTCCAAAAAAAGAGCGACCTCGTCAAAAACAGAGTTTGGATCGAAAAATGGGGTCTCGATCGGAAAAAATAGTGTGTCAGTCGAGAAAATGATGACGGCGTTGCAAAATGTTGTCTGTTTCAAAAAAATGGAGTACGGTTCGAAAAACGGGGTGTGGGTCGAAAAATGTTGTCCGGGTCAAAATATTATGTCTAGGCAGTAAAATGGGATCGAAACCGAAGAAATTTTGTCCGGGTGAAGAAAAATGGCTTTCTGCTAAAAAATAGGAGTCCCTATCGAAAATATTGTACGGCTCGAAAAATAATTTCTGAAACGACAAAAAGCTAAATGTTGTATAATACGAGAAAATGCAGCCCACGTCAAGAAAATGGTATCTGTATAAAAAAAAATGGAGTTTGGGATGAAAAATGTTGTGCGGGTCGGTTTTTTCAGTTCAAAAATGGTGTCTTGTTCGTAATGTGGTGTGGCGGTCGAAAAGATTGTGCCGAGTTCAAAAGAAGGGTTATGGGTTGAAAAATGTCAACTCAGCCGAAAAATTATATCGGGGGTCGAAAAATGGTGTCTTGGTTAAAAATTGGAGTCTCGGTATGAAAAATGTGTGCGTGTTGAAAAAACATTTGTCAATTCGAAAAGGATGTTTGGGACAAAAAAATGGAGTCTACGAAAAAAATATTGGCTCGGTGGAAAAAAAGTTGTCTCGGTGAAAAATGGAGTCTTGGTTGGAGAATTATACCCTATACAAAAAAATGCTCTCCAGGTCGGGAAAATGGTGTCTGAGTAAAATAATGCAGTCTGGGACAAAAAATTGCGTGTGGGTCGAGAAATGTTGTCTGTGTCGAAAATAGGAGTCTTTATAGAAAATATTGTACGGGTCGAAAAATAATTTCTGAAACGACAAAAAGCTAAATGTTGTATAATACGAGAAAATGCAGCCCACGTCAAGAAAATGGTATCTGTATAAAAAAAAATGGAGTCTGGGACGAAAAATGTTCTGCGGTTCTGTTTTTTCTGTCCAAAAATGGTGCCTTGTTCGTAATGTGGTCTAGCGGTCGAAAAGATTGTGCCTAGTTCAAAATTGGGGGTATGGGTCGAAAAATGTCATCTCGACCGAAAAATTATATCAGGGGTCAAAAAATGGTGTCTGGGTTAAAAAATGGAGTGTCGGTATGAAAAATATGTGCGTGTTGAAAAAATATTTGACTATTCGAAAATGATGTTTGGGACAAAAAAATTGAGTCTGTGTCGAAAATAATGTCTCGATCGAAAAAAAGTTGTCACGGTGAAAAATGGCGTCTAGGTTGAAGAATTATACCCGATACAAAAAAATGCTCTCTAGGTCAAAAAAATGGTGTCTGAGTAAAATAATGCACTCTGGGACAAAAAATTGCGTGTGGGTCGACAAATGTTGTTTGTGTCGAAAATATGTTTTCTGCGTCAAAAAATGGCGTGAAAATTGTTGTCCATGTCGAAAAAATGTTATCCGAGTATCATAATGGTGTTTAGGTCGAAAAAATTGGGCCTGGTTAGAAAATGTTTGTTTGTTGGGTCGAAAAAATGCTGTCTTAGTCGAAAATGCTGTATGGGTCGAAAAATGCAATCTCTGTTGAAAAATAATGCCTGGGCCCAAAAAAAGAGCGACTTTGTCAAAAATGCAGTTTGGATCCAAAAATGGGCTCTCGAACGGAAAAAATAGTGTGTCAGTCGAGAAAATGATGACGGCATTGCAAAATGTTGTCTGTTTCAAAAAAAATGGAGTGTGGTTCGAAAAACGGGGTTTGGGTCAAAAAATGATGTCCGGGTCAAAATATTATGTCTAGGGAGAAAAATGGTATCGAAACCGAAGAAATTTTGTCCGGGTGAAAAAAAATGGCTTTCGGCTAAAAAATAGGAGTCTGTATCGAAAATATTGTATGGGTCGAAAAATAATTTCTGAAACGACAAAAAGCTAAATGTTGTATAATGCGAGAAAATGCAGCCCACGTCAAGAAAATGGTATCTGTATAAAAAAAATGGGGTCAGGGACGAAAAATGTTTTGCGCGTCGGTTTTTTCTGTCCAAAAATGGTGTCTTGTTCGTAATGTGGTGTGGCGGTCGAAAAGATTGTGCCTATTTCAAGAGTGGGGGTATGGGTTGAAAAATGTCATCTCGGCCGAAAAATTATATCGGGGGTCGAAAAATGGTGTCTAGTTTAAAAAATGGAGTCTCGGTATGAAAAATGTGTGCGTGTTGAAAAAATATTTGTCAATTCGAAAATGATGTTTGGGACAAAAAAATGGAGTGTGTCGAAAATGTTGTCTCGGTCGAAAAAAAGTTGCCCCGGGAAAGAATTATACCCGATACAAAAACATGCTCTCTAGGTCGAAAAAATGTTCTCTGAGTAAAATAATGCAGTCTCGGACAAAAAATTGTGTGTGGGTCGACAAATATAGTCTGTGTCGAAAATAAGTTTTCTAGGTCAAAAAATTGCGTGAAAAATGTTGTCCGTGTCGAAAAAAAGTTATCTAAGTATCATAATTGTGTTTAGGTCGAAAAAAGAGGGCCTGGTTCGAAAATATTGGTTGGGTCGAAAAAATGCAGTCTTAGTCGAAAATGCTCTATGGGTCAAAAAATGCAATCTCTGTTGAAAAATGATGCCTGGGTCCAAAAAAAGGGCGACCTCGTCAAAAATAGAGTTTGGATCGAAAAATGGGGTCTCGATTGGAAAAAATAGTGTGTCAGTCGAGAAAATGATGATGGCGTTGCAAAATGTTGTCTGTTTCAAAAAAATGGAGTACGGTTCGAAAAACGGGGTGCGGGTCGAAAAATGTTGTCCGGGTCAAAATATTGTGTCTAGGCAGAAAAATGGGATCGAAACAGAAGAAATTTTGTCCGGGTGAAGAAAATTGGCTTTCTGCTAAAAAATAGGAGTCCGTATCGAAAATGTTGTACGGCTCGAAAAATAATTTCTGAAACGACAAAAATCTAAAAGTTCTGTAATACGAGAAAATGTAGCCCACGTCAAGAAAATGGTATCTGTATAAAAAAAAATGGAGTCTGGGATGAAAAATGTTGTGCGGGTCGGTTTTTTCTGTTCAAAAATGGTGTCTTGTTCGTAATGTGGTGTGGCGGTCGAAAAGATTGTGCCGAGTTCAAAAGTGGGGGTATGGGTTGAAAAATGTCATCTCAGCCGAAAAATTATATCGGGGGTCGAAAAATGGTGTCCTGGTTAAAAATTGGAGTCTCGGTATGAAAAATGTGTGCGTGTTGAAAAAACATTTGTCAATTCAAAAATGATGTTTGGGACAAAAAAATGGAGTGTGTCAAAAATATTGGCTCGGTGGAAAAAAAGTTGTCTCGGTGAAAAATGGAGTCTTGGTTGAAGAATTATACCCTATACAAAAAAATGCTCTCTAGGTCGGGAAAATGGTGTCTGAGTAAAATAATGCAGTCTGGGACAAAAAATTGCATGTGGGTCGACAAATGTTGTCTGTGTCGAAAATATGTTTTCTGTGTCAAAAAACGGAGTTTCTAGGCCGAAAAATGGGATCGAAGCCGAAGAAATTTTGTCTGGGTGAAAAAAAATTGGCTTTCATCTAAATATAGGAGTCTTTATCGAAAATATTGTACGGGTCGAAAAATAATTTCTGAAACGACAAAAAGCTAAATGTTGTATAATACGAGAAAATGCAGCCCACGTCAAGAAAATGGTATCTGTGTAAAAAAAAATGGAGTCTGGGTTGAAAAATGTTCTGCGGTTCTGTTTTTTCTGTCCAAAAATGGTGCCTTGTTCGTAATGTGGTCTAGCAGTCGAAAAGATTGTGCCTAGTTCAAAATTGGGGGTATGGGTCGAAAAATGTCATCTCGACCGAAAAATTATATCGAGGGTCAAAAAATGGTGTCTGGGTTAAAAAATGGAGTCTCGGTATGAAAAATATGTGCGTGTTGAAAAAATATTTGTAAATTCGAAAATGATGTTTGGGACAAAAAAATTGAGTCTGTGTCGAAAAATGTTCTGCGGTTCTGTTTTTTCTGTCCAAAAATGGTGCCTTGTTCGTAATGTGGTCTAGCGGTCGAAAAGATTGTGCCTAGGTCAAAAGTGGGGATATGGGTCGAAAAATGTCATCTCGACCGAAAAATTATATCGGGGGTCAAAAAATGGTGTCTGGGTTAAAAAATGGAGTCTCGGTATGAAAAATATGTGCGTGTTGAAAAAATATTTGACTATTCGAAAATGATGTTTGGGACAAAAAAATTGAGTCTGTGTCGAAAATAATGTCTCGATCGAAAAAAAGTTGTCTCGGTGAAAAATGGAGTCTAGGTTGAAGAATTATACCCGATACAAAAAAATGCTCTCTAGGTCAAAAAAATGGTGTCTGAGTAAAATAATGCACTCTGGGACAAAAAATTGCGTGTGGGTCGACAAATGTTGTTTCTGTCGAAAATATATTTTCTGCGTCAAAAAATGGCGTGAAAATTGTTGTCCATGTCGAAAAAATGTTATCCGAGTATCATAATGGTGTTTAGGTCGGAAAAAGAGGGCCTGGTTAGAAAATGGTTGTTTGTTGGGTCGAAAAAATGTTGTCTTAGTCGAAAATGCTGTATGGGTCGAAAAATGCAATCTCTGTTGAAAAATGATGCCTGGGCCCAAAAAAGAGCGACTTTGTCAAAAATGCAGTTTGGATCGAAAAATGGGGTCCCGAACGGAAAAAATAGTGTGTCAGTCTGGGACAAAAAATTGCGTGTGGGTCGACAAATGTTGTCTGTGTCGAAAATATGTTTTCGGGGTCAAAAAATGGCATGAAAAATGTTGTCCATGTCGAAAAAATGTTATCCGAGTATCATAATGGTGTTTAGGTCGAAAAAAGAGGGCCTGGTTAGAAAATGTTAGTTGGGTCGAAAAAAAGCAGTCTTAGTCGAAAATGTTGTTTGGGTCGAAAAATGCAATCTCTGTTGAAAAATGATGCATGGGCCCAAAAAAAGAGCGACTTTGTCAAAAATACAGTTTGGATCGAAAAATGGGGTCTCGATCGGAAAAAATAGTGTGTCAGTCGAGAAAATGATGACGGCGTAGCAAAATTTTGTATGTTTCAAAAAAATGGAGTGTGGTTCGAAAAACGGGGTTTGGGTCAAAAAATGATGTCCGGGTCAAAATATTATGTCTAGGGAGAAAAATGGTATCGAAACCGAAGAAATTTTGTCTGGGTGAAAAAGAATGGCTGTCGGCTAAAAAATAGGAGTCTGTATCGACAATATTGTATAGGTCGAAAAATAATTTCTGAAACGACAAAAAGCTAAATGTTGTATAATACGAGAAAATGCAGCCCGCGTCAAGAAAATGGTATCTATATAAAAAAAATGGAGTCTGGGACGAAAAATGTTGTGCGGGTCGGTTTTTTCTGTCCAAAAATTGTGTCTTGTTCGTAATGTGGTGTGGCGGTCGAAAAGATTGTGCCTAGTTCAAGAGTGGGGGTATGGGTTGAAAAATGTCATCTCGGCCGAAAAATTATATCGGGGGTCGAAAAATGGTGTCTAGTTTAAAAAATGGAGTCTCGATATGAAAAATGTGTGCGTGTTGAAAAAATATTTGTCAATTCGAATATGATGTTTAGGACAAAAAAATGGTGTGTGTCGAAAATGTTGTCTCGGTCGAAAAAAAGTTGTCCCGGGAAAGAATTATACCCGATACAAAAACATGCTCTCTAGGTCGAAAAAATGTTCTCTGAGTAAAATAATGCAGTCTCGGACAAAAAATTGTGTGTGGGTCGACAAATATAGTCTGTGTCGAAAATATGTTTTCTAGGTCAAAAAATGGCGTGTAAAATGTTGTCCATGTCGAAAAAAAGTTATCTGAGTATCATAATTGTGTTTAGGTCGAAAAAAGAGGGTCTGATTCGAAAATATTGGTTGGGTCGAAAAAATGCTGTCTCAGTCGAAAATGCTCTATGGGTTGAAAAATGCGATCTCTGTTTAAAAATGATGCCTGGGTCCAAAAAAGATCGACCTCGTCAAAAATAGAGTTTTGATCGAAAAATGGTGTCTCGATCGGAAAAAATAGTGTGTCAGTCGAGAAAATGATGACGGCGTTGCAAAATGTTGTCTGTTTCAAAAAAATGGAGTACGGTTCGAAAAACGGGGTGTGGGTCGAAAAATGTTGTCCGGGTCAAAATATTGTGTCTAGGCAGTAAAATGGGATCGAAACCGAAGAAATTTAGTCCGGGTGAAGAAAAATGGCTTTCTACTAAAAAATAGGAGTCCCTATCGAAAATATTGTACGGCTCGAAAAATAATTTCTGAAACGACAAAAAGCAAAATGTTGTATAATACGAGAAAATGCAGCCCACGTGAAGAAAATGGTATCTGTATAAAAAAAATGGAGTCTGGGATGAAAAATGTTGTGCGGGTCGGTTTTTTCTGTTCAAAAATGGTGTCTTGTTCGTAATGTGGTGTGGCGGTCGAAAAGATTGTGCCGAGTTCAAAAGTGGCGGTATGGGTTGAAAAATTTCATCTCAGCCGAAAAATTATATCGGGGGTCGAAAAATGGTGTCGTGGTTAAAAATTGGAGTCTCGGTATGAAAAATGTGTGCGTGTTGAAAAAACATTTGTCAATTCGAAAATGATGTTTGGGACAAAAAAAATGGAGTCTGTGTAAAAAATATTGGCTCGGTGGAAAAAAAGTTGTCCCGGTGAAAAATGGAGTCTTGGTTGGAGAATTATACCCTATACAAAAAAATGCTCTCTAGGTCGGGAAAATGGTGTCTGAGTAAAATAATGCAGTCTGGGACAAAAAATTGCGTGTGGGTCGGGAAATGTTGTCTGTGTCGAAAATATGTTTTCTGTGTCAAAAAATGGAGTTTCTTGGCCGAAAAATGGGATCGAAGCCGAAGAAATTTTGTCTGGGTGAAAAAAAATTGGCTTTCAGCTAAAAATAGGAGTCTTTATCGAAAATATTATACGGGTCGAAAAATAATTTCTGAAACGACAAAAAGCTAAATGTTGTATAATACGAGAAAATGCAGCCCACGTCAAGAAAATGGTATCTGTATAAAAAAAAAAGGGGTTTGGGTAGAAAAATGTTCTGCGGTTCTATTTTTTCGGTCCAAAAATGGTGCCTTGTTCGTAATGTGGTCTAGCGGTCGAAAAGATTGTGCCTAGTTCAAAATTGGGGGTATGGGTCGAAAAATGTCATCTTGACCGAAAAATTATATCGGGGGTCAAAAAATGGTGTCTGGGTTAAAAAATGGAGTCTCGGTATGAAAAATATGTGCGTGTTGAAAAAATATTTGACTATTCGAAAATGATGTTTGGGACAAAAAAATTGAGTCTGTGTCGAAAATAATGTCTCGATCGAAAAAAAGTTGTCTTGGTGAAAAATGGAGTCTAGGTTGAAGAATTATACCCGATACAAAAAAATGCTCTCTAGGTCAAAAAAATGGTGTCTGAGTAAAATAATGCAGTCTGGAACAAAAAATTGCGTGTGGGTCGACAAATGTGGTTTGTGTCGAAAATATGTTTTTTGGGTCAAAAAATGGCGTGAAAATTGTTGTCCATGTCAAAAAAATGTTATCTGAGTATCATAATGGTGTTTAGGTCGAAAAATGAGGGCCTGGTTAGAAAATGTTTGTTTGTTGGGTCGAAAAAATGCTGTCTTAGTCGAAAATGTTGTGTGGGTCGAAAAATGCAATCTCTGTTGAAAAATGATGCCTGGGCCCAAAAAAAGAGCGACTTTGTCGAAAATGCAGTTTGGATCGAAAAATGGGGTCTCAAACGGAAAAAATAGTGTGTCAGTCGAGAAAATGATGACGGCGTTGCAAAATGTTGTCTGTTTCAAAAAAATGGAGTGTGGTTCGAAAAACGGGGTTTGGGTCAAAAAATGATGTCCGTGTCAAAATATTATGTCTAGGGAGAAAAATGGTATCGAAAATGAAGAAATTTTGTCTGGGTGAAAAAGAATGGCTGTCGGCTAAAAAATTGGAGTCTGTATCGAAAATATTGTATAGGTCGAAAAATAATTTCTGAAACGACAAAAAGATAAATGTTGTATAATACGAGAAAATGCAGCCCACGTCAAGAAAATGGTATCTGTATAAAAAAAAATGGAGTCTGGGACGAAAAATGTTGTGCGGGTCGGTTTTTTCTGTCCAAAAATGGTGTCTTGTTCGTAATGTGGTGTGGCGGTCGAAAAGATTGTGCCTAGTTCAAGAGTGGGGGTATGGGTTGAAAAATGTCATCTCGGCCGAAAAATTATATCGGGGGTCGAAAAATGGTGTCTAGATTAAAAAATGGAGTCTCGGTATGAAAAATGTGTGTGTGTTGAAAAAATATTTGTCAATTCGAAAATGATGTTTGGGACAAAAAAATGGAGTCTGTGTCGAATTGTTGTCTCGGTCGAAAAAAAGTTGTCTTGGGAAAGAATTATACCCGATACAAAAACATGCTCTCTAGGTCGAAAAAATGTTGTCTGAGTAAAATAATGCAGTCTCGGACAAAAAATTGTGTGTGGGTCGACAAATATAGTCTGTGTCGAAAATATGTTTTCTAGGTCAAAAAATTGCGTGAAAAATGTTGTCCATGTCGAAAAAAAGTTATCTGAGTATCATAATTGTGTTTAGGTCGAAAAAAGAGGGACTGGTTCGAAAATACTGGTTGGGTCGAAAAAATGTAGTCTTAGTCGAAAATGCTCTATCGGTCGAAAAATGCAATCTCTGTTGAAAAATGATGCCTGGGTCCAAAAAAAGGGCGACCTCGTCAAAAATAGAGTTTGGGTCGAAAAATGGGGTCTCGATCGGAAAAAATAGTGTGTCAGTCGAGAAAATGATGACGGCGTTGCAAAATGTTGTCTGTTTCAAAAAAATGGTGTGCGGTTCGAAAAACGGGGTGTGGGTCAAAAAATGTTGTCCGTGTCAAAATATTGTGTCTAGGCAGATAAATGGGATCGAAACCGAAGAAATTTTGTCCGGGTGAAGAAAATTGGCTTTCTGCTAAAAAATAGGAGTCTGTATCGAAAATATTGTACGGCTCGAAAAATAATTTCTGAAACGACAAAAAGCTAAATGTTGTGTAATACGAGAAAATGCAGCCCACGTCAAGAAAATGGTATCTGTATAAAAAAAATGGAGTCTGGGATGAAATATGTTGTGCGGGTCGGTTTTTTCTGTTCAAAAATGGTGTCTTGTTCGTAATGTGGTGTGGCGGTCGAAAAGATTGTGCCGAGTTCAAAAGTGGCGGTATGGTTTGAAAAATTTCATCTCAGCCGAAAAATTATATCGGGGGTCGAAAAATGGTGTCTTTGTTAAAAATTGGAGTCTCGGTATGAAAAATGTGTGCGTGTTGAAAAAACATTTGTCAATTCGAAAATGATGTTTGGGACAAAAAAATGGAGTCTGTGTAAAAAATATTGGCTCGGTGGAAAAAAAGTTGTCTCGGTGAAAAATGGAGTCTTGGTTGGAGAATTATACCCTATACAAAAAAATGCTCTCTAGGTCGAGGAAATGGTGTCTGAGTAAAATAATGCAGTCTGGGACAAAAAATTGCGTGTGGGTCGAGAAATGTTGTCTGTGTCGAAAATATGTTTTCTGTGTCAAAAAATGGAGTTTCTTGGCCGAAAAATGGGATCGAAGCCGAAGAAATTTTGTCTGGGTGAAAAAAAATTGGCTTTCAGCTAAAAATAGGAGTCTTTATCGAAAATATTATACGGGTCGAAAAATAATTTCTGAAACGACAAAAAGCTAAATGTTGTATAATACGAGAAAATGCAGCCCACGTCAAGAAAATGGTATCTGTATAAAAAAAAAAAGGGGTTTGGGTAGAAAAATGTTCTGCGGTTCTATTTTTTCGGTCCAAAAATGGTGCCTTGTTCGTAATGTGGTCTAGCGGTCGAAAAGATTGTGCCTAGTTCAAAATTGGGGGTATGGGTCGAAAAATGTCATCTCGACCGAAAAATTATATCGGGGGTCAAAAAATGGTGTCTGGGTTAAAAAATGGAGTCTCGGTATGAAAAATATGTGCGTGTTGAAAAAATATTTGACTATTCGAAAATGATGTTTGGGACAAAAAAATTGAGTCTGTGTCGAAAATAATGTCTCGATCGAAAAAAAGTTGTCTTGGTGAAAAATGGAGTCTAGGTTGAAGAATTATACCCGATACAAAAAAATGCTCTCTAGGTCAAAAAAATGGTGTCTGAGTAAAATAATGCAGTCTGGAACAAAAAATTGCGTGTGGGTCGACAAATGTGGTTTGTGTCGAAAATATGTTTTTTGGGTCAAAAAATGGCGTGAAAATTGTTGTCCATGTCAAAAAAATGTTATCTGAGTATCATAATGGTGTTTAGGTCGAAAAATGAGGGCCTGGTTAGAAAATGTTTGTTTGTTGGGTCGAAAAAATGCTGTCTTAGTCGAAAATGTTGTGTGGGTCGAAAAATGCAATCTCTGTTGAAAAATGATGCCTGGGCCCAAAAAAAGAGCGACTTTGTCAAAAATGCAGTTTGGATCGAAAAATGGGGTCTCAAACGGAAAAAATAGTGTGTCAGTCGAGAAAATGATGACGGCGTTGCAAAATGTTGTCTGTTTCAAAAAAATGGAGTGTGGTTCGAAAAACGGGGTTTGGGTCAAAAAATGATGTCCGTGTCAAAATATTATGTCTAGGGAGAAAAATGGTATCGAAAATGAAGAAATTTTGTCTGGGTGAAAAAGAATGGCTGTCGGCTAAAAAATTGGAGTCTGTATCGAAAATATTGTATAGGTCGAAAAATAATTTCTGAAACGACAAAAAGATAAATGTTGTATAATACGAGAAAATGCAGCCCACGTCAAGAAAATGGTATCTGTATAAAAAAAAATGGAGTCTGGGACGAAAAATGTTGTGCGGGTCGGTTTTTTCTGTCCAAAAATGGTGTCTTGTTCGTAATGTGGTGTGGCGGTCGAAAAGATTGTGCCTAGTTCAAGAGTGGGGGTATGGGTTGAAAAATGTCATCTCGGCCGAAAAATTATATCGGGGGTCGAAAAATGGTGTCTAGATTAAAAAATGGAGTCTCGGTATGAAAAATGTGTGTGTGTTGAAAAAATATTTGTCAATTCGAAAATGATGTTTGGGACAAAAAAATGGAGTCTGTGTCGAATTGTTGTCTCGGTCGAAAAAAAGTTGTCTTGGGAAAGAATTATACCCGATACAAAAACATGCTCTCTAGGTCGAAAAAATGTTGTCTGAGTAAAATAATGCAGTCTCGGACAAAAAATTGTGTGTGGGTCGACAAATATAGTCTGTGTCGAAAATATGTTTTCTAGGTCAAAAAATTGCGTGAAAAATGTTGTCCATGTCGAAAAAAAGTTATCTGAGTATCATAATTGTGTTTAGGTCGAAAAAAGAGGGACTGGTTCGAAAATACTGGTTGGGTCGAAAAATGTAGTCTTAGTCGAAAATGCTCTATCGGTCGAAAAATGCAATCTCTGTTGAAAAATGATGCCTGGGTCCAAAAAAAGGGCGACCTCGTCAAAAATAGAGTTTGGGTCGAAAAATGGGGTCTCGATCGGAAAAAATAGTGTGTCAGTCGAGAAAATGATGACGGCGTTGCAAAATGTTGTCTGTTTCAAAAAAATGGTGTGCGGTTCGAAAAACGGGGTGTGGGTCAAAAAATGTTGTCCGTGTCAAAATATTGTGTCTAGGCAGATAAATGGGATCGAAACCGAAGAAATTTTGTCCGGGTGAAGAAAATTGGCTTTCTGCTAAAAAATAGGAGTCTGTATCGAAAATATTGTACGGCTCGAAAAATAATTTCTGAAACGACAAAAAGCTAAATGTTGTGTAATACGTGAAAATGCAGCCCACGTCAAGAAAATGGTATCTGTATAAAAAAATGGAGTCTGGGATGAAATATGTTGTGCGGGTCGGTTTTTTCTGTTAAAAAATGGTGTCTTGTTCGTAATGTGGTGTGGCGGTCGAAAAGATTGTGCCGAGTTCAAAAGTGGCGGTATGGTTTGGAAAATTTCATCTCAGCCGAAAAATTATATCGGGGGTCGAAAAATGGTGTCTTTGTTAAAAATTGGAGTCTCGGTATGAAAAATGTGTGCGTGTTGAAAAAACATTTGTCAATTCGAAAATGATGTTTGGGACAAAAAAATGGAGTCTGTGTAAAAAATATTGGCTCGGTGGAAAAAAAGTTGTCTCGGTGAAAAATGGAGTCTTGGTTGGAGAATTATACCCTATACAAAAAAATGCTCTCTAGGTCGAGGAAATGGTGTCTGAGTAAAATAATGCAGTCTGGGACAAAAAATTGCGTGTGGGTCGAGAAATGTTGTCTGTGTCGAAAATATGTTTTCTGTGTCAAAAAATGGAGTTTCTAGGCCGAAAAATGGGATCGAAGCCGAAGAAATTTTGTCTGGGTGAAAAAAAATTGGCTTTCAGCTAAAAATAGGAGTCTTTATCGAAAATATTGTACGGGTCGAAAAATAATTTCTGAAACGACAAAAAGCTAAATGTTGTATAATACGAGAAAATGCAGCCCACGTCAAGAAAATGGTATCTGTATAAAAAAAATGGGCTTTGGGTCGAAAAATGTTCTGCGGTTCTGTTTTTTCTGTCCAAAAATGGTGCCTTGTTCGTAATGTGGTCTAGCGGTCGAAAAGATTGTGCCTAGTTCAAAATTGGGGTTATGGGTCGAAAAATGTCATCTCGACCGAAAAATTATATCGGGGGTCAAAAAATGGTGTCTGGGTTAAAAAATGGAGTCTCGGTATGAAAAATATGTGCGTGTTGAAAAAATATTTGACTATTCGAAAATGATGTTTGGGACAAAAAAATTGAGTCTGTGTCGAAAATAATGTCTCGATCGAAAAAAAGTTGTCTCAGTGAAAAATGGAGTCTGGTTGAAGTGTTAGACCTGTGTCATTTAGAGTCCTAATTTCGATCGGAATCGCTAAATTTTTTTGGTTTTTAGCTACCTAGTGCGGTTGAGGACTGTGATTGAAGATATAACTGCATATTATGGGTCCTGGTACTGTTTAGTACTGCCCATAAAATGTTCGTTTAATTCCGATAACGTTTTTGGAATTATGCAGTTTTGGATTGGCATTCGGATTTGATTTTGTTAAAATCCAAGATGAAGAGATAAAAATCCGATATTATTACGAGATGTTAAGTTTGGAGATAGCTTCCATATAGAAGTGGAATTGGATCAACTGGATTCGTATATTAAAAGTTACGGGTATTTTTCCATGTATACCCCGAAGTTGAGAAATCCAGGCAGCAGCCCTGTAAGATGTTTAGCCTAGATTTTAAAATAGCTGGAGAGGTTATTTGATCTGGGTGTAAACATGAAAGTTGTAGATAATCGTCTTATCTTTCAAATGCCACTGGAATCATGCAATTCGGAGCTGTATTGAGGAAGTTATGGTCGTTTAAGTGAAGGCTGCGCAGAGTTTTTAGTCCGAGGACGACTTAGTCTTTCAGCCCGACCATGCCTATAAATACCCCCAAAAATGCACGACTTTGGCTGAGTTTTTCCCCTCTTTTTCACTCTGGTCCAGCCCTTTTTATTTGTGTGTTTGGGGTGGAGGAAAGGTTGGTGTTGGAACAAGAAGAGGATGGATGAAGGAGGAAGTGAAGGTGAGTGTGTATTCTTGTTGTATTTGTTTCCCCTCTCTCTAGTTTCTCCCCCCTCATGTTTGCCCTCCCCTTTATATAAACAGCCCACCATGTGTTTGTTGATATGCTTGAGTGAAGAAGAAGAAGCAAGGGAAGCTAGATGGAGGTGGTGGTAGCGGTGGTGGCGGTCGAGGTGGTCAAGGGTGCGCTTACGAACCCCTACATCTCCCCCTACGCTTCCCCTCTCATTTGGGTGAGTTTTCCTCCTCTTTAATTGGTTTTTGGGCATGCTAGGGTGCTTGGAGAGGGCTTGCATGGGTGGTGTTTGGGTTTGGATGCATGTGGGGGGGGGGGGGCTGGGGAGGGATGATGGACGGCTGGGCGCGCGCGCGGGGCCGTCCGCGCGCGTGCGCGCGCAGGCAGGCGCGCTGGAGGGCGCAGACGGGCGCGCAGGCGCGCGCGTGCGCATACGCGCGTGCGCGCGGGTGCTGTCGGGCGCGCGCGGGTGTCTGTGCGGAGGGCTGGCGGGGTGCACGATGCGTGCGGGTCTTGCGCGCGAGTGCGCGCGGGCGCGCGCGTGCAGGGCAGTGCGCGCGCGCGCGCGAGCGAGCGCTTGCGCGCGGATGGGGTCCTGGGCGCGCGGGCAGCGCGTCCGGGTGCGCGGCTGGGCGCGGGGCAGTGCGCCGGCGGGCGCGGTTGCGCGTGCGTGCGTGCAAGTGCGTGCGTACGCGTGCGGGACCACGCGTGTGGTTTCCCGGGGGCTCGGGGGGGCGTCCGGGGGCTCGGGCACGCGTGCGTGCGTGCACGCTTGCGTGCGTTTGAGCCCGTATGCGGGGATGTCTATGTCTTAGGCATTTCTAATTGTTTCTGTATGTTTGTATGTGGTTTTACTCACCCTTTTGGTACCCTTAACTTGCAGACCTCGTCGGATGGGATGCGCGACGACTCGGGTATCGGTGAGTGGTTCGATTCCAACCCTTCCGGGAGCGCTCGAGGCACGTAGGCGTGCTTCGCGCTTCCATGGGGCTTTAATTGCACCCTAAATATGTTAGATATCATGCATGCTAGGTTCTATAGCTCGTATATTGTGTAGAAACCCTATTCTACATTATACTTGCCTATGTATTGTATAGAATATGGCATGACTTAGGTTATTTTGTTGAATTACTACCTGTATTATTAATTGAACATATCCAGCATGTCTAACTTGGGTTAATAACGGAGTGTATGCACAATAATCCCGATTTAGTACTCGAGGGTATGGTATAGTTGTTGCACCCATCTTGTTGGGGCAAAACTATGACCAGCTTCGAGAGGGAATGAGGCATTCCCTCTCTCTCGCCCTCCCTCCTTTCGCGAACCGAGTGAGTAGATGTAGTTCCTACTTGACTCGGGTTTGCTTGGAATTATTGGCATACACCTATTGTCGCGCGGATCGCGCTTAACCCTCCCCTTTGAGTTGGTGATATCCAACGCCTGCTTAAGTCGTACTTATGTGATTGAATATTTATTATGCCCTCGTAAGCATGTTTAAGTAAGTTATCCCTGGGTAATTAATTGCATATTCTGTATATGCCTATTGGGCCATGAGTCTTGTCTAATGAGATTAGACAAGTGTATGACCTCCTATGGGGTCAAACCATGCCTTTGACACTTAGAATAAAATGTCTTCCCCGCATCTGAGTTATGCGCCCTGGAGGGAATTCATGAGAATTCATTGCGCTTATCGGTGTTTGATAACCGATGATGACAGATCCATAGGGATCGTATTCGCGGGTGTCGAGTGTTCTTTCTTTCGTCGGCTCCGAGTAGAGACTGCCCGGCGTAGTAAAGTCCGGTGGAGATCTCCCCGATACTACTCATGACGCGTGTTGGTGTGCCCATACAGCTGAGGTAGCGGTCTTGGGAGACTAGTCCGGTAGAGGCCTGAACCCTGTGAGATGCCAGGGGCCACCAGGTAGTAGGGGCCACACCGGGAGAGACTACCGGAAGACGAGTGGTGTAGAACAATCGACCTCTTCCCCAAGAACCTATGTCACCCCGAGGAGGGGGTGAGGGTGAGGGTGTAGTGGGTCGGCGTTGGTTCGATCTGCCAGTTCGTGTAATTTTCCAAGATCCTATGTCACCCGTCGGGGTGAAGGTGAGGGTATTAGTGTGAGTGGGGTGGGCTCGAGTTGATACTCGACCCACCAGCTTGTGTAGTAGGTTTTCCCATGGGGTTCGCGCTGCGAACAAGTAGTGGTTCCTCCCAACATCGTCGCATGTCGTGGCCCAGATGTTGAAGCTGCCCTGACAGAGGACTCCCACTTGTAAGTACTCCCAATGCATTCGGCGGATGTACTGATCATGGGAGTGTACCAGGTGAGGCTACACGAGGATGGACCACCGGACGATATTGCGAGCATGAATTATCGTTCTTCCTTCGCCGGATCCGTGTGGATGCTTCCTAGGTACGAGCCGCCCTGGGTGGACCCCCCACCTGTAGGTACCATCGACGCTGTCGACAGTGTACTGACCGTGGCCGGCTCCAGGTAGAGGCTGCCCGGGAGAGCGCTACCGGATGACGAACGGTGTAGAACAGCAAGTTTGTCCTTCAAGTCCCTAGGCTCACCCCTGTGGGGGCTAGGGCGAGGACGAGGTATGGTTGCACCGCCGTGTGACCTTGTTAACCGTTGGGTTCTACCCATGGTTTCCTTGATAGGTGATTGCCTTAGGATCGAATGTTGGTGTTGGTGTTTGGTTTCTGACCACTCACTGAGCTTGTAGCTCACCCCTCGCCTATGTTTTTCCCCAGTTGACGCTGAGTCGGATCCAAGAGAAGAGCTCCCCTGGCGCCATCCGAGTAGGAGACCCGCGTTCGCGTTGGATGTCTTGCGAGTCGTAGGCTATCAGCATTCCCTTTTCATTGTATGTATTATACTTGTGCTTGTGCACGGTATGTAGATTGTTGATGTCAGTTATTGTATATATTGGCTCTCACAGGACAATTGATTGTGTACTCTAGTCTGTAATATGTCTTTGAATTACAGACTTAGTCATTTGAGCTTCCGCTTTTTGTATATATTTGATGTCAGTTACTTGTGTATTGCCTTTTCTAATGTGGAGTATTTATTTGACCTCGTGTATGGATTACTGATATCATTTATATATTTGCCACGTCTCGGGGATGGCCGCCCTAGGGCGTGACATGAAGAATTATACCCGATACAAAAAAATGCTCTCTAGGTCAAAAAAATGGTGTCTGAGTAAAATAATGCAGTCTGGGACAAAAAATTGCGTGTGGGTCGACAAATGTGGTTTGTGTCGAAAATATGTTTTTTGGGTCAAAAAATGGCGTGAAAATTGTTGTCCATGTCGAAAAAATGTTATCCGAGTATCATAATGGTGTTTAGGTCGAAAAAAGAGGGCCTGGTTAGAAAATGTTTGTTTGTTGGGTCGAAAAAATGTTGTCTTAGTCGAAAATGCTGTATGGGTCGAAAAATGCAATCTCTGTTGAAAAATGACGCATGGGCCCAAAAAAAGAGTGACTTTGTCAAAAATGCAGTTTGGATCGAAAAATGGGGTCTCGAACGGAAAAAATAGTGTGTCAGTCGAGAAAATGATGACGGCGTTGCAAAATGTTGTCTGTTTCAAAAAAATGGAGTGTGTTTCGAAAAACGGGGTTTGGGCCAAAAAATGATGTCCGGGTCAAAATATTATGTCTAGGGAGAAAATTGGTATCGAAACCGAAGAAATTTTGTCTGGGAGAAAAAGAATGGTTGTCGGCTAAAAAATAGGAGTCTGTATCGAAAATATTGTATAGGTCGAAAAATAATTTCTGAAACGACAAAAAGCTAAATGTTGTATAATACGAGAAAATGCAGCCCACGTCAAGAAAATGGTATCTGTATAAAAAAAATGGAGTCTGGGACGAAAAATGTTGTGCGGGTCGGTTTTTTCTGTCCAAAAATGGTGTCTTGTTCGTAATGTGGTGTGGCGGTCGAAAAGATTGTGCCTAGTTCAAGAGTGGGGGTATGGGTTGAAAAATGTCATCTCGGCCGAAAAATTATATCGGGGGTCGAAAAATGGTGTCTAGTTTAAAAAATGGAGTCTCGGTATGAAAAATGTGTGCGTGTTGAAAAAATATTTGTCAATTCGAAAATGATGTTTGGGACAAAAAAATGGAGTCTGTGTCGAAAATGTTGTCTCGGTCGAAAAAAAGTTGTCCTGGGAAAGAATTATACCCGATACAAAAACATGCTCTCTAGGTCGAAAAAATGTTGTCTGAGTAAAATAATGCAGTCTCGGACAAAAAATTGTGTGTGGGTCGACAAATATAGTCTGTGTCGAAAATATGTTTTCTAGGGCAAAAAATTGCGTGAAAAATGTTGTCCATGTCGAAAAAAGTTATCTGAGTATCATAATTGTGTTTAGGTCGAAAAAAGAGGGCCTGGTTCGAAAATATTGGTTGGGTCGAAAAAATGCAGTCTTAGTTGAAAAATGATGCCTGGGTCCAAAAAAAGGGCGACCTCGTCAAAAATAGAGTTTGGATCGAAAAATGGGGTCTCGATCAGAAAAAATAGTGTGTCAGTCGAGAAAATGATGACGGCGTTGCAAAATGTTGTCTGTTTCAAAAAAATGGAGTACGGTTCGAAAAACGGGGTGTGGGTCGAAAAATGTTGTCCGGGTCAAAATATTGTGTCTAGGCAGAAAAATAGGATCGAAACCGAAGAAATTTTGTCCGGGTGAAGAAAATTGGCTTTCTGCTAAAAAATAGGAGGCCGTATCGAAAATATTGTACGGCTCGAAAAATAATTTCTGAAACAACAAAAAGCTGAATGTTGTGTAATACGAGAAAATGCAGCCCACGTCAAGAAAATGGTATCTGTATAAAAAAAATGGAGTCTGGGACGAAAAATATTGTGCGGGTCGGTTTTTTCTGTTCAAAAATGGTGTCTTGTTCGTAATGTTGTGTGGCGGTCGAAAAGATTGTGCCGAGTTCAAAAGTGGGGGTATGGGTTGAAAAATGTAATCTCAGCCGAAAAATTATATCGGGGGTCGAAAAATGGTGTCCTGGTTAAAAATTGGAGTCTCGGTATGAAAAATGTGTGCGTGTTGAAAAAACATTTGTCAATTCAAAAATGATGTTTGGGACAAAAAAATGGAGTCTGTGTCAAAAATATTGGCTCGGTGGAAAAAAAGTTGTCTCGATGAAAAATGGAGTCTTGGTTGAAGAATTATACCCTATACAAAAAAATGCTCTCTAGGTCGGGAAAATGGTGTCCGAGTAAAATAATGCAGTCTGGGACAAAAAATTGCGTGTGGGTCGACAAATGTTGGCTGTGTCGAAAATATGTTTTCTGTGTCAAAAAACGGAGTTTCTAGGCCGAAAAATGGGATCGAAGCCGAAGAAATTTTGTCTGGGTGAAAAAAAATTGGCTTTCATCTAAAAATAGGAGTCTTTATCGAAAATATTGTACGGGTCGAAAAATAATTTCTAAAACGACAAAAAGCTAAATGTTGTATAAAACGAGAAAATGCAGCCCACGTCAAGAAAATGGTATCTGTGTAAAAAAAAATGGAGTCTGGGTCGAAAAATGTTCTGCGGTTCTGTTTTTTCTGTCCAAAAATGGTGCCTTGTTCGTAATGTGGTCTAGCGGTCGAAAAGATTGTGCCTAGGTCAAAAGTGGGGGTATGGGTCGAAAAATGTCATCTCGACCGAAAAATTATATCGGGGGTCAAAAAATGGTGTCTGGGTTAAAAAATGGAGTCTCGGTATGAAAAATATGTGCGTGTTGAAAAAATATTTGTAAATTCGAAAATGATGTTTGGGACAAAAAAATTGAGTCTGTGTCGAAAATAATGTCTCGATCGAAAAAAAGTTGTCTCGGTGAAAAATGGAGTCTAGGTTGAAGAATTATACCCGATACAAAAAAATGCTCTCTAGGTCAAAAAATGGTGTCTGAGTAAAATAATGCAGTCTGGGACAAAAAATTGCGTGTGGGTCGACAAATGTTGTTTCTGTCGAAAATATGTTTTCTGGGTCAAAAAATGGCAGGAAAAATGTTGTCCATGTCGAAAAAATGTTATCCGAGTATCATAATGGTGTTTAGGTCGAAAAAAGAGGGCCTGGTTAGAAAATGTTTGTTGGGTCGAAAAAAAGCTGTCTTAGTCGAAAATGCTGTATGGGTCGAAAAATGCAATCTCTGTTGAAAAATGATGCCTCGACCCAAAAAAAGAGCGACTTTGTCAAAAATACAGTTTGGATCGAAAAATGGGGTCTTGATCGGAAAAAATAGTGTGTCAGTCGAGAAAATGATGACGGCGTTGCAAAATGTTGTCTGTTTCAAAAAAATGGAGTGTGGTTCGAAAAACGGGGTTTGGGTCAAAAAATGATGTCCGGGTCAAAATATTTTGTCTAGGGAGAAAAATGGTATCGAAACCGAAGAAATTTTGTCCGGGTGAAAAAAAATGGCTTTCGGCTAAAAAATAGGATTCTGTATCGAAAATATTGTATGGGTCGAAAAATAATTTCTGAAACGACAAAAAGCTAAATGTTGTATAATACGAGAAAATGCAGCCCACGTCAAGAAAATGGTATCTGTATAAAAAAAATGGAGTCTGGGTCGAAAAATGTTCTGCGGTTCTGTTTTTTCTGTCCAAAAATGTTGCCTTGTTCGTAATGTGGTTTAGCGGTCGAAAAGATTGTGCCTAGGTCAAAAGTGGGGGTATGGGTCGAAAAATGTCATCTCGACCGAAAAATTATATCGGGGGTCAAAAAATGGTGTCTGGGTTAAAAAATGGATTCTCGGTATGAAAAATATGTGCGTGTTGAAAAAATATTTGTCAATTCGAAAATGATGTTTGGGACAAAAAAATTGAGTCTGTGTCGAAAATAATGTCTCGATCGAAAAAAAGTTGTCTCGGTGAAAAATGGAGTCTAGGTTGAAGAATTATACCCGATACAAAAAAATGCTCTCTAGGTCAAAAAAATGGTGTCTGAGTAAAATAATGCAGTCTGGGACAAAAAATTGCGTGTGGGTCGACAAATGTTGTTTGTGTCGAAAATATGTTTTCTGGGTCAAAAAATGGCGTGAAAAATGTTCTCCATGTCGAAAAAATGTTATCCGAGTATCATAATGGTGATTAGGTCGAAAAAAGAGGGCCCGATTAGAAAATGTTCGTTGGGTCGAAAAAATGCAGTCTTGGTCGAAAATGCTGTATGGGTCAAAAAATGCAATCTCTGTAGAAAAATGATGCCTGGGCCCAGAAAAAGAGCGACTTTGTCAAAAATACAGTTTGGATCGAAAAATGGGGTCTCGATCGGAAAAAATAGTGTGTCAGTCGAGAAAATGATGACAGCGTTACAAAATGTTGTCTGTTTCAAAAAAAATGGAGTGCGGTTCGAAAAACGGGGTTTGGGTCAAAAAATGATGTCCGGGTGAAAATATTATGTCTAGGGAGAAAAATGGTATCGAAACCGAAGAAATTTTGTCCGAGTAAAAAAAAAAGGCTTTCGACAAAAAAATAGGAGTCTGTATCGAAAATATTGTATGGGTCGAAAAATAATTTCTGAAACGACAAAAAGCTAAATGTTGTATAATACGAGAAAATGCAGCTCACGTCAAGAAAATGGTATCTGTATAAAAAAAAATGTAGTCTGGGACGAAAAATGTTGTACGGGTCGGTTTTTTCTGTCCAAAAATGGTGTCTTGTTCGTAATGTGGTGTGGCAGTCGAAAAGATTGTGCCTAGTTCAAGAGTGAGGGTATGGATTGAAAAATGTCATCTCGGCCGAAAAATTATATCGGGGGTCGAAAAATGGTGTCTAGTACATAAAATGGAGTCTCGGTATGAAAAATGTGTGCGTGTTGAAAAAATATTTGTCAATTCGAAAATGATGTTTGGGACAAAAAAATGGAGTCTGTGTCGAAAATGTTGTCTCGGTCGAAAAAAAGTTGTCCCGGAAAAGAATTATACCCGATACAAAAACATGCTCTCTAGGTCGAAAAAATGCTGTCTGAGTAAAATAATGCAGTCTCGGGCAAAAAATTGTGTGTGGGTCGACAAATATAGTCTGTGTCGAAAATATGTTTTCTAGGTCAAAAAATGGCGTGAAAAATGTTGTCCATGTCGAAAGAAAGTTATCTGAGTATCATAATTGTGTTTAGGTCGAAAAAAGAGGGCCTGGTTCGAAAATATTGGTTGGGTCGAAAAAATGCAGTCTTAGTCGAAAATGCTCTATGGGTCGAAAAATGCAATCTCTGTTGAAAAATGATGCCTCGGTCCAAAAAAAGAGCGACCTTGTCAAAAATAGAGTTTGGATCGAAAAATGGGGTCTCGATCGGAAAAAATAGTGTGTCAGTCGAGAAAATGATGACGGCGTTGCAAAATGTTGTCTGTTTCAAAAAAATGGAGTACGGTTCAAAAAACGGGGTGTGGGTCGAAAAATGTTGTCCGTGTCAAAATATTGTGTCTAGGCAGAAAAATGGGATCGAAACCGAAGAAATTTTGTCCGGGTCAAGAAAAATGGCTTTCTGCTAAAAATTAGGAGTCCGTATCGAAAATATTGTACAGCTCGAAAAATAAATTCTGAAACGACAAAAAGCTAAATGTTGTATAATACGAGAAAATGCAGCCCACGTCAAGAAAATGGTATCTGTATAAAAAAAATGGAGTCTAGGACGAAAAATGTTGTGCGGGTCGGTTTTTTCTGTTCAAAAATGGTGTCTTGTTCGTAATGTGGTGTGGCGGTCGAAAAGATTGTGCCGAGTTCAAAAGTGGGGGTATGGGTTGAAAAATGTCATCTCAGTCGAAAAATTATATCGGGGGTCGAAAAATGGTGTCTTTGTTAAAAATTGGAGTCTCGGTATGAAAAATGTGTGCGTGTTGAAAAAACATTTGTCAATTCGAAAATGATGTTTGGGACAAAAAAATGGAGTCTGTGTCAAAAATATTGGCTCGGTGGAAAAAAAGTTGTCTCGATGAAAAATGGAGTCTTGGTTGAAGAATTATACCCTATACAAAAAAATGCTCTCTAGGTTGGGAAAATGGTGTCTGAGTAAAATAATGCAGTCTGGGACAAAAAATTGCGTGTGGGTCGACAAATGTTGTCTGTGTCGAAAATATGTTTTCTGTGTCAAAAAACGGAGTTTCTAGGCCGAAAAATGGGATCGAAGCCGAAGAAATTTTGTCTGGGTGAAAAAAAATTGGCTTTCATCTAAAAATAGGAGTCTTTATCGAAAATATTGTACGGGTCGAAAAATAATTTCTGAAACGACAAAAATCTAAATGTTGTATAATACGAGAAAATGCAGCCCACGTCAAGAAAATGGTATCTGTGTAAAAAAAAATGGAGTCTGGGTCGAAAATTTTGGATTTTTAGCCATCTGCGTGAGCTAGAGAACTCCGATTGAAAATCTAACTGCATATTATGGGTCCTGCTACCGTTCTCTACTACCCATAAAAATTTCATCGAATTCCGGTAACGTTTTGGAAATTATGCAGTTCCGAACCGCATCCGGGTTTTCTTCGAAACTGATTTGGTAAGTGGAATAGTAAATAGATATTTATGTGGGTATGGTGACCTTTGGTAAACTCACCCCCCTCTTGCTTAAGTGGTAAGAAAGCTTTGGTTATTTTCTATGTGTGTGGGTGAGATTAGACTTAGGTTCACCCCCCTTTTTTCCCTTGTGTTCACCAACCCCCCCCCCCCCCCAATGTGAGCATTTGAACTCACTCTCTCTCATTTACGACCCCTCTTTCACTCCCTCTCCAGCCCTTTGTGTGTGTGAAAATGTGTGTGTGTGTGTGAGTTTTGGTTGAAGAAGAAGAAGGAGAAGGAACACAAGAAGGTTTGTGTGCATGATTGTTGTTGTTGTCGTTTATTCCTTCTCCCCTTCTCTTCTCTCATGTCTTCCCCCCCCCCCTTTTTTTCATCCATTAGAAGGCTGAGGGTGGCTGAGGAGGTGGTGGTGCTGGTGGAAGCGGTTGTGGTGGTTCCGGTGCGTCAAGGGCACCGAAGGACCTTCCTTTCCCTTCCCCCTCTTTTGGTGAGCTCCCCTTCCCCTTTTTATTGGTTTTTCTTTCTTGAGGGGCTGGTGGGGAGGTCATGCATGCTAAGAACTTGGGTTTGGGTGAGTGTGTGGGCTGGGAAGGAGTTGGAAGAGGCCTGGGCGCGCGTGCGGGCGTATCCGCGCGCGTGCGTGCGCCGGCAGGCGCAGGCGGACGCGCAGTGGCGCGCGCGCGCGTACGCGCAGAGTCCGCGGGGCGCGCGCGTGAGCGCGATCGTGCGCGTACGGGCGCGTGGGGTCAACCGGCGCGCGCGAACGGGCGCGTGCGGGCGCGGAGGGCGATCTGGGCGCGCGGGGAGTGCGCCATGGGCGCGGGGCGCGCGCGCGCGCGAGCGGGCGTGCTAGTGCTGGGCCGCGCACAGGGGGTGCAGGGGGGTCTGGGTGCGCGGCTGGGCATGGGGCAGTGCGCCGGCGGGTGCGCGTGCGCGTGCGCGTGTGCAAGCACGTGCGTACGCGTGCGGGGCCACGCGTGTGGCTGCCCGGGGGGTTCGGACAGGTGTCGGGGACTCGGATGTGCGTGCGTACGCGCGTGCTCGCACACGTGCGAGCACGTATTCGTGCATATTCGAGTCTTGGGTACTTCTAGTTAATTTTATGTGTTTATGGGGTCTTACTCACCAATAGTTGGGATGCCTTGTCTTGCAGATCTTGGCGAGCGGTCGCGCGACGACGCAGTTTACGGTGAGTGGGTCAATCCAACCCAGTTGGGAGGTGTTCGAGGCACGTTGGGGTGCATCGCCCTCCCCTGGGGTACCATAACTGCGTATAACCTGAGATATATTGTAGATATATGCATGATATTGTCTGTTAGGCTAAGAATGCACCCATGCTATGATTGGATATGACATGCTAGGTTTATACACCACTGTATCATGCATAGGAGCCATGTATACCTAGACACATGCTACATGTTAGTACAAACCCGACCTATGCATGTCCCCACCCAGTTTAATTTAATTAATCATATGAGGAAGTACAAGTATAAGCATGCCTTAGGAAATATTATGTCTTGTAACTAAATTTCAGAAGCTTCCATGATTAATCTTTATTTCTTGTAAGAATTAAAATGCATGCTTAAGCCATATTTTCTCGCCTGATGAGATCAGGTAAGTGTATGACCACCTAGGGGGTCATGCTATGTCATGGACACTTAGAATGAAATATCTTCCCCGCATCTGAGTTATGCGCCCTGGAGGGAATTCATGAGAATTCGTTGCGCTTATCGGTGGTTGTTAACCGATGACGACGGATCCTAAGGGATCGTATTCGCAGGGGTCGAGTGTTCTTCCCTCGTCGGCTCCGAGTAGAGACTACCCGGCGTAGAAGAGTCTGGTGAGGAGCCCTCCCAGATACTACTCATGACGCGTGTTGGCGTGCCCATACGGCTGAGGTAGTGATCGTGGGAGGCTAGTCCAGTAGAGGCCTGAACCCTGTGAGGTGCCGGGAGGCTACCAGGTAGTATGGGCCACACCGGGAGAGACTACCGGAAGACGAGTGGTGTAGAACAATCGACCTTCTTTCCTAGGGAGCCTATGTCACCCCGAGGAGGGGGTGAGGGTGGGGGACTCGATGATTGTTTGAAGTTATATGAATTGTGGTACTTGAATTGTTCCATTCACTGAGCGTGTGGCTCACCCCTCGCATATGTTTTCTCCAGTTGTCGCTGATCCGGATCCGAAGGAGGAGCTCCCTGAGACGCAATTCCAGTAGGAGACAGCGTTCATGTTAGATATCTCGCGCGTGAGAGGCTTTCAGCATCCCCCGTTTTCTTGTATGTATCTCTACTTGTGCTTGAGCACTGTGTATGGGTTGGTGTTGTCTTTTGTTGTATATATATTGGCTCTCACAGGACAATTTGATTGGGTACTCTAGTCTGTTAATGTATCTTTGAAATACAAACATAGTCGTTTTTGCTTCCGCTATTTTTGTATGTGTATGATGTCAGTCACTTGGTTTCGTTTTATTGCCTTTGACATACTGGTGTATTTATTGACTTCGTGTATAGATTACTGATATCATATATATACTTGCCACGTCTCAGGGACGGCCTCCCTGGGTCGTGACAAAAGTTGGTATCAGAGCCTGATCCTGTCAGAGCCAATTGTTTTCTTAGAGATGAGTCCTAGAATTTCTATATGAGTATTCTGATCCTAGTGCTGGTTCTTTAGGTTGCTGATATGCCTCCGCGGAAATGGGCGCGTGGACGTGGTCGCCCTCGGGATTCGGAGGTTTCTGAACCTACCTGCGCAGGAGCCTCCTGCATGGGAGCGTGCTTACGCTCGGATAGCGGACCTTCTGGAAACTCAGACGAGGGCGCTAGAGGCTCAGACGAGGGCGCTGGCTGAGCAGGCGCGAGAGATCCAGGAACTGCGGGCAGCCCGCGTAGCGACTCCGCAGGTACCCTTAGCAGCAGATCCACCCGTGGTGCCAGATGTACCCCCTGTACCAGCGGAGATTCCTGCAGTCGGAGCCCATGGACCCGAGCAGAGGGAGGAGGAGCTAGAGGCAGCGGCCCGTGTGCATCAGACCGGCCTCACCGCCTTCTTGAAGCTTCATCCTCCTGAGTTCCATGGCTCGACGAGGGACCCCCTTGCCCCAGAGCGTTGGTTTATGGAGATAGACAAGATCTTCTCGACCATGCACTGCACCGACCGCCAGCGTGTCTCGTTGGCCACGTTCATGTTGAAGGGTAGTGCCGCTGACTGGTGGGCCACCCGATCTGTGGACATTCCGGAGGGTGTGGGGCAACTCCTTTGGGCCGGGTTCCGGAACTACTTCTTGGCAGGGTACTTCCCGTTCTCGACGCGACAGATCGTGATGCGGGAGTTCGAGCAGCTGACACAGGGTACCATGTCATTGTCGGACTACTCCACACGTTTCATGAGGCTCTCTCGGTTTGCCCCTGCCTTGGTGATGGACGAGGAGACGAGGTGTCGTCGGTTTGATATGGGTCTCAACAGCGCCATCAGGGTCTCAACAACACCAACTTGGTGTCTCGGGCGAGGACAGTCGAGCGTGATCTTGGGCTCTCCTCAGCTATTATTCCATTTGAGGATCAGAAGCAACCCAGGAGTCGGGATTCGGGGCGTCACAAGGGCAAGCGGCCCCGTGTGGATCGACCGGCGGCCGCCGCTATTCCAGTCGATGTGGTGCCAGCGCGAGGCCCTGCACCCATTGCCGCCTCTCCAGCACAGGCGAGGGGACCGGAGATGCGACGTTGTTACCATTGTCAGCAAGTCGGGCACATCCTCTGTGACTGCCCCAATGCTGGCCGACCTCCTGCGCCTCGACTTCAGTTTCAGCAGCCGCAGCAGGTGCCGCGTCGGCAGCAGCAGGTGCCGCGCCAGCAGCAGCAGATGGCGTGTCAGCAGCAGAAGACACACCAGCAGCAGCAGCAGCAGCCGCAGCGTCAGTTTCAGCAACCACAGGGTGGCAGGATTGACCAGAGGAGGCAGGCAGTACAGCCCGCGAGGCGTGCCCCTGCTCCTCAGCCGCAGCTCGTTCAGGGGCGTGTGGCAGCGCTTACTGCTGAGGATGCGCAGGCTTCGGGTAGCGTAGTCCGAGGTATTGTTCTGATATCCCAGTGTCCTGCTTATGTGTTGTTTGATTCCGGGGCCACACATTCATTCGTGTCTCCCGCTTTCGCGAGACGAATGGGTGTGGTGTCGACCCCTCTAGATGTTATGTTGGAGATATCATTGCCGGTCAGAGACCGTATTCTCCTTCGCTCTGTGTATCGGGGATGTACTGTGGTGATTTTGGAGCATGAGTTCCCGGTGGATCTGATCGAGCTCGTCATGACGGACTTCGACGCCATCCTGGGGATGGATTGGCTAGCAGTGAGTCACGCCACTATCGACTGTTTTGCGAAGTCGGTGTCTTTTCGCGTCCCTGGTCGGAGGTCCTTCCAGTTCGTGGGCGATAGGGACGTTGCTCCTTTGGGGTTCGTGTCGTCCATCCAGGCGTGGAGACTCCTTCAGGGCGGATGCGAGGGTTACCTGGCGTGCATTGTGGACGAGGATGCACCGCTGCGGGTTGATATCAGTCAGACTCCTATCGTGGCGGAATATCCAGAGGTTTTCCCTGATGATCTTCCGGGTCTACCACCGGATCGCGCGATCGAGTTTGAGATTAATCTAATTCCGGGGACCGAGCCGATTTCGAGGGCTCCGTACCGGATGGCCCCAGCAGAGTTGAAGGTGCTGAAGGAGCAGCTGGAGGAGTTGCTCGAGAAGGGGTTCGCACGTCCGAGCATCTCTCCGTGTGGAGCCCCTGTCCTGTTTGTCCGGAAGAAGGACGGTTCGTTGCGTTTGTGTATTGACTACAGACAGCTGAACAAGCGACCGTGAAGAACAAGTAACCCTTACCGCGGATCGACGATCTGTTTGACCAGCTCCAGGGAGCGCGTGTCTTCTCTAAGATCGATCTCCGTTCGGGCTACTATCAGCTGAAGATCCGGGAGTCGGATATTCCGAAGACGGCCTTTCGTACCCGTTACGGGCACTACGAGTTTCGAGTTCTGCCGTTTGGGTTGACGAATGCGCCGGCCGCTTTCATGGATTTGATGAATCGGGTGTTTCGACCCTTCCTCGACTCCTTCGTGGTAGTCTTCATTGACGATATTTTGGTGTACTCGAGGAGTCTTGAGGAGCACGCTGACCATCTTCGCACTGTCTTGGAGACTTTGGCCAGACATCAGTTGTTCGCCAAGTTTAGTAAGTGCGAGTTTTGGTTAGAGCGTGTGGCCTTCCTTGGCCATGTGATTTCCGGTGAGGGTATATCTGTGGACCCAGAGAAGACGCTTGCCGTGTCGAATTGGCGGCGACCGTCGAACCCCACCGAGATTCGGAGCTTCCTGGGTTTGGCGGGCTATTATCGGAGGTTTGTTGAGGGTTTCTCGAAGATAGCCGTCCCTCTGACCCGCCTCACTCGGAAGGATGTCCGGTTCGAGTGGTCCCCATCTTGCGAGGAGAGCTTCCAGGAGTTGAAGCGGAGACTCACCTCAGCGCCCGTTCTTACCATTCCGTCGGGGAGTGGCGGATTCGCAGTCTACTCTGATGCGTCGCGGCTGGGTTTGGGTTGCGTCCTGATGCAGAACGGTAAGGTTATTGCTTACGCGTCGCGTCAGTTGAAGCCCCATGAGCAGAATTACCCCACCCATGACCTGGAGTTAGCAGCGATCATCTTTGCGCTGAAGATTTGGAGGCACTACCTCTATGGTGAGGAGTTTGAGCTCTTCACGGATCACAAGAGCCTAACTTATCTGCAGTCCCAGCCGGAACTCAACATGCGTCAGAGACGTTGGGTCGAGTTCCTGAAGGACTAGTTTGACATCGCTTACCATCCGGGTAAGGCGAATGTCGTAGCAGATGCCCTGAGTAGGCAGCCCTTGGGCATGGCCGCCCACATGGCTGTGCGTCGTTGGAGGCTTCTGGAGGAGGCCGCTTGCTGGATCAGTGTTCGGGAGACGCCTGCTGGTGGCTTTCTAGCCAGGTTGGTGGTGCAGCCTGTTCTCCTCGACGAGATCCGCACGGCACAGGGGCGGGATCCGCACTTTCTGGTCCTTTCTGAAGGCGTCGCCCGGGGCGAGCGACCGGACTACCAGATTCATGAGGATGGGATCCTGCGGTTCAGAGGCCGGGTATGTATTCCTGACGACGCAGAGCTGAAGCAGAAGATCTTGGACGAGGCCCATCGCTCGAGGTACACAGTGCATCCGGGTGGCACAAAATGTACAGGGGCCTTCGTCGTGGCTACTGGTGGCGCGGGATGAAGGCGGATGTTGGCCATTTCGTTGCCCGTTGCTTGGTATGCCAGCAGGTGAAGTCGGAGCATCAGCGTCCTGCGGGGAAGCTGCAGTCCATGGAGATTCCGCAGTGGAAGTGGGAGCAGATTACTATGGACTTTGTTTCAGGTCTGCCGAGGTCACGTTCGGGTCGCGATGCCATCTGGGTGATCGTCGACCGACTGACCAAGTCCGCCCATTTTCTCCCCATCCGACTCACCGATTCCCTGGACACCCTGGCGCAGTTGTTTGTCTCCGAGATCGTTCGTCTCCACGGCACTCCGGTCAGCATCGTTTCAGATAGAGATGCGAGGTTCACTTCGAGGTTCTGGCGTAGCCTCCAGCACGCCCTTGGTACGAACCTCCACTTCAGTTCCGCTTTTCATCCGCAGACCGATGGCCAGTCGGAGAGGATGATTCAGACCTTGGAGGACATGTTGCGGGCCTGCATCCTTGACTTCGGGGGTAGTTGGGAGAGGCACCTTCCGTTGGTAGAGTTTGCCTACAACAACAGCTACCACTCGAGTTTTCGGATGGCACCTTATGAGGCACTCTATGGCCGCAGCTGTAGGTCTCCCTTGTGTTGGGATGAGGTCGGAGAGCGCCAGTTGGAGGGACCAGAGATCGTCCGCCTGACCTCAGAGAAGGTCAAGACGATTCGTGAGCGTATCCGTACCGCTCAGAGCCGTCAGAAGAGCTACGCCGTCGCCGTGAGGTGTCCCTGTCGAAGGGCATCTTTCGTTTCGGTGTGCGGGGCAAGCTGAGTCCGCGTTTTATTGGCCCATTTCTCATTCTGGAGCGGATTGGGGAGGTGGCCTATCGCCTAGCCTTGCCCCCACAGTTGGCTCAGGCCAATGACGTCTTCCATGTCTCGCAGCTGAGGCGTTACGTCCACCATCCTGCCCACGTCATTCCATTCGAGCCGCTTGTCTTCGAGCCGGACTTGTCATTCGTGGAGCAGCCGATCAAGACCCTGGACCGGCGCGAGAAGAGGCTCCGCACCAAGACCGTCCAGTTGGTTAAGGTGCGATGGCAGCACCGTTCTGGTGCCAAGGCCACTTGGGAGCGCGAGGACGCCATGCGTGACGCATATCCACATCTTTTTCCTTCTTAGATGTTTTTGTATTAAATTTTGTGGACAAAATTTCCTAAGGGGGGAAGAATGTTATATATGTGTCACTTTTTAGCCTATGGGTAACCTTTGGGTCAATTCTGGTCATTTTCGAAATTTTCTTTTTCGATCGGAACCGCTAAAATTTTGGCTTTTTAGCCATCTGCGTGAGCTAGAGAACTCCGATTGAAAATCTAACTACATATTATGGGTCCTGGTTCCGTTCTCTACTACCCATAAAAATTTCATCGAATTCCGGTAACGTTTTGGAAATTATGCAGTTCCGAACCGCATCCGGGTTTTCTTCGAAACTGATTTGGTAAGTTGAATAGTAAATAGATATTTATGTGGGTATGGTGACCTTTGGTAAACTCACCCCCCTCTTGCTTAAGTGGTAAGAAAGCTTTGGTTATTTTCTATGTGTGTGGGTGAGATTAGACTTAGGTTCACCCCCCTTTTTTCCCTTGTGTTCACCCCCCCCCCCCAATGTGAGCATTTGAACTCACTCTCTCTCATTTATGACCCCTCTTTCACTCCCTCTCCAGCCCTTTGTGTGTGTGAAAATGTGTGTGTGTGTGTGAGTTTTGGTTGAAGAAGAAGAAGGAGAAGGAACACAAGAAGGTTTGTGTGCATGATTGTTGTTGTTGTTGTTTATTCCTTCTCCCCTTCTCTTCTCTCATGTCTTCCCCCCCCCCCCCCCCGTTTTTTTTCATCCATTAGAAGGCTGAGGGTGGCTGAGGAGGTGGTGGTGCTGGTGGAAGCGGTTGTGGTGGTTTCGGTGCGTCAAGGGCACCGAAGGACCTTCCTTTCCCTTCCCCCTCTTTTGGTGAGCTCCCCTTCCCCTTTTTATTGGTTTTTCTTTCTTGAGGGGCTGGTGGGGAGGTCATGCATGCTAAGTACTTGGGTTTGGGTGAGTGTGTGGGCTGGGAAGGAGTTGGAAGAGGCTTGGGCGCGCGATCGTGCGCGCGATCGTGCGCGTACGGGCGCGGGGGGTCCGCAGGCGCGCGCGCGGAGGGCGATCTGGGCGCGCGGGGAGTGCGCCAGGGGCGAGGGGCGCGCGCGCGCGCGTGCGTGCGTGCGCGTGCTGGGCCGCGCACAGGGGGTGCAGTGGGGTCTGGGTGCGCGGCTGGGCATGGGGCAGTGCACCGGCGGGTGCGGGTGCGCGTGCGCGTGTGCATGCACGTGCGTACGCGTGCGGGGCCACGCGTGTGGCTGCCCGGGGGGTTCGGACAGGTGTCGGGGACTCGGATGTGCGTGCGTACGCGCGTGCTCGCACACGTGCGAGCACGTATTCATGCATATTCGAGTCTTGGGTACTTCTAGTTAATTTTATGTGTTTATGGGGTCTTACTCACCAATAGTTGGGATGCCTTGTCTTGCAGATCTTGGCGAGCGGTCGCGCGACGACGCGGTTTACGGTGAGTGGGTCAATCCAACCCAGTTGGGAGGCGTTCGAGGCACGTTGGGGTGCATCGCCCTCCCCTGGGGTACCATAACTGCGTATAACCTGAGATAGATTGTAGATATATGCATGATATTGTCTGTTAGGCTAAGAATGCACCTATGCTATGATTGGATATGACATGCTAGGTTTATACACCCCTGTATCATGCATAGGAGCCATGTATACCTAGACACATGCTACATGTTAGTACAAACCCGACCTATGCATGTCCCCACCCAGTTTAACTTAATTAATCATATGAGGAAGTACAAGTATAAGCATGCCTTAGGAAATATTATGTCTTGTAACTAAATTTCAGAAGCTTCCATGATTAATCTTTATTTCTTGTAAGAATTAAAATGCATGCTTAAGCCATATTTTCTCGCCTGATGAGATCAGGTAAGTGTATGACCACCTAGGGGGTCATGCTATGTCATGGACACATAGAATGAAATATCTTCCCCGCATCTGAGTTATGCGCCCTGGAGGGAATTCATGAGAATTCGTTGCGCTTATCGGTGGTTGTTAACCGATGACGACAGATCCTAAGGGATCGTATTCGCTGGGGTCGAGTGTTCTTCCCTCGTCGGCTCCGAGTAGAGACTACCCGGCGTAGCAGAGTCTGGTGAGGAGCCCTCCCAGATACTACTCATGACGCGTGTTGGCGTGCCCATACGGCTGAGGTAGTGATCGTGGGAGGCTAGTCCAGTAGAGGCCTGAACCCTGTGAGGTGCCGGGAGGCTACCAGGTAGTATGGGCCACACCGGGAGAGACTACCGGAAGACGAGTGGTGTAGAACAATCGACCTCCTTTCCTAGGGAGCCTATGTCACCCCGAGGAGGGGGTGAGGGTGGGGGACTCGATGATTGTTTGAAGTTATATGAATTGTGGTACTTGAATTGTTCCATTCACTGAGCGTGTGGCTCACCCCTCGCATATGTTTTCTCCAGTTGTCGCTGATCCGGATCCGAAGGAGGAGCTCCCTGAGACGCAATTCCAGTAGGAGACAGCGTTCACGTTAGATATCTCGCGCGTGAGAGGCTTTCAGCATCCCCCGTTTTCTTGTATGTATCTCTACTTGTGCTTGAGCACTGTGTATGGGTTGGTGTTGTCTTTTGTTGTATATATATTGGCTCTCACAGGACAATTTGATTGGGTACTCTAGTCTGTTAATATATCTTTGAAATACAGACATAGTCGTCTTTGCTTCCGCTATTTTATATACTTGCCACGTCTCAGGGACGGCCGCCCTGGGTCGTGACATCTGGGACGAAAAATGTTGTGCGGGTCGGTTTTTTCTGTCAAAAAATGGTGTCTTGTTCGTAATGTGGTCTGGCGGTCGAAAAGATTGTGCCTAGTTCAAGAGTGGGGGTATGGGTTGAAAAATGTCATCTCGGCCGAAAAATTATATCGGGGGTCGAAAAATGGTGTCTAGTTTAAAAAATGGAGTCTCGGTATGAAAAATGTGTGTGTGTTGAAAAAATATTTGTCAATTGGAAAATGATGTTTGGGACAAAAAAATGGACTCTCTGCTGAAAATATTGTCTTGGTCGAAAAAAAGTTCTCTCGGAGAAAAATGTAGTCTATGTTGAAAAATTATAACCGATAGAAAAAAATGCTCTCTAGGTCGAAAAAATGGTGTCTGAGTAAACTTATGCAGTCTGGGACAAAAAATTGCGTGTGGGTCGACAAATGTTGTCTTTGTCGAAAATATGTTTTCTGGGTCAAAAAATGGTGTTAAAAATGTTGTCCATGTCGAAAAAATGTTATCTGAGTATCAAAATGTTGTTTAGGTCGAAAAAAGAGGGCCTAGTTCGAAAATATTTATTGGGTCGAAAAAATGCATTCTTAGTCGAAAATGTTGTATGGGGTCGTAAAATGCAGCCTCTGTTGAAAAATGATGCTTGGGTCCAAAAAAAGAGCGTCTTTGTCAAAAATACAGTTTTGATCGTAAAATGTGGTCCCGGTCGGAATAAATGGTGTGTCAGTCCAGAAAATGATGACGGCGTTGCTAAATGTTGTATGTTTCAAAAAAATGGAGTACGGTACGAAAAACTGGGTGTGGGTCGAAAAATCTTGTCCGGGTCAAAATATTGTTTCTAGGCCGAAAAATAGGATCGATGTCGAAAAAATTTTGTCTCGGTGAAAAAAAAATGGCATTCGGCTAAAAAATAGGAGTCTGTATCGAAAATATTGTACGTGTCGAAAAATAATTTCTTAAAGGAAAAAAATGCTCAATGTTATACAATACGAGAAAATGCTCCCCACGTCAAAAAAATGGTATCTGTATAAAAAAAATGGAGTCTGGGTCGAAAAATGTTGTGCGGGTCGATTTTTTTTGTCTGGGCCAAAAAAATGGAATCTGTGTCAAAAATATTGTCTCGTTCGAAAAAAAGTTGTCTCGGTGAAAAATGGAGTCTACGTTGAAAAATTATACCCGATACAAAAAAATGCTCTGTAGGTCGAAAAAATGGTGTCTGAGTAAACTTATGCAGTCTGGGACAAAAAAATTGCGTGTGGGTCGACAAATGTTGTCTGTGTCGAAAATATGTTTTCTGGGTCAAAAAATGGTGTAAAAATGTTGTCCATGTCGAAAAAATGTTATCTGAGTATCAAAATGGTGTTTAGGTCGAAAAAAGGCTGGTTCGAAAATATTGGTTGGGTCCAAAAAATGCAGTATTAGTCGTAAATGATGTATGGGTCGTAAAACGCAGTCTCTGTTGAAAAATGATGCCTGGGTCCATAAAAGAGCGTCTTTGTCAAAAATACTGTTTGGGAAAAATGGGGTCCCGGTCGGAATAAATGGTGTGTCAGTCGAGAAAATGATGACGGCGTAGCTAAATTTTGTCTGTTTCAAAAAACGGGGTGTGGGTCAAAAAATGTTGTCCGGGTCAAAATAATGTGTCGAGGCCGAAAAATAGGATCGAAGCCGAAGAAATTTTGTCTAGGTGAAAAAAAATAGCATTCGAATAAAATATAGGAGTCTGTATAGAAAATATTGTACGGGTCGAAAAATAATTTCTCAAACGACAAAATGGTAAATGTTGTATAATACGAGAAAATGCTACCCACTTCAAGAAAATGGTATCTGTTTAAATAAATGGAGTCTGGGTGGAAAAATGTTGTGCGGGTCGGTTTTTTCTATCGAAAAATGGTGTCTTGTTCGTAATGTGGTGTGGTGGTCGAAAAGATTGTGCCTAGTTCAAAAATTGGGGTATGGGTCGAAAAATGTCATCTCGGCCGAAAAATTATATCGGGGGTCGGAAAATGGTGTCTGAGTTAAAAAATGGAGTCTCGGTATGAAAAATGTGTGCCTGTTGAAAAAATATTTGTCAATTCGAAAATGATATTTGGGACAAAAAAATGGAGTCTGTGTCGAAAATAGAGTCTCGGTCGAAAAAAGTTGTCTCGGTGAAAAATGGAGTCTAGGTTGAAAAATTATACCCGATACAAAAAAATGCTCTCTAGTTCGAAAAAATGGTGTCTGAGTAAAATAATGCAGTCTGGGACAAAAAATTGCGTGTGGGTCGACAAATGTTGTCTGTGTCGAAAATATGTTTTCTGTGTAAAAAATGGTGTGAAAAATGTTGTTCATGTCGAAAAAATGTTATCGGAGTATCAAAATGGTGCTTAGGTCGAAAAAATAAGGCCTGGTTCGAAAATATTGGTTGGGTCAAAAAAATGCAGTCTTTGTCGAAATGCTGTATGGGTGATAAAATGCAGTCTCTGTTGAATAATGATGCCTGGGTCCAAAAAAAGAGCGTCTTTGTCAAAAATATAGTTTGGACCGAAAAATGGTGTCTCGGTCGGAATAAATGGTGTGTGAGTCAAGAAAATGATGACGGCGTTCCTTAATGTTGTCTGTTTCAAAAAAATGGAGTACGGTACGAAAAATGGGGTGTGGATCGAAAAATGTTGTCCGGGTCAAAATTTTGTGTCTAGACCGAAAAATAGGATCGAAGCCGAAGAAATTTTGTCTGGGTGAAAAAAAAATGGCATTCGGCTAAAAAATACGAGTGTATCGTAAATATTGTACGGGTCGAAAAATAATTTCTGAAACGAAAAAAATGCTAAATGTTATATAATACGAGAAAATGCAGCCCACGTCAAAAAAATTATTTTTCTAACCTGATACAGAAAAATGGAGTCTAGGTTGAAAAATTATACCCGATACAGAAAAATGCTCTCTAGCTCCAAAAAGTGGTGTCTGAGTAAAATAATGCAGTCTGGGACAAAAAAATGCGTGTGGGTCGACAAAATGTTGTCTCTGTCGAAAATATGCTTTCTGGGTCAAAAAATGGTGTGAAAAATGTTGTCCATGTCGAAAAAATGTAATCTGAGTATCAGAATGGTGTTTAGGTCGAAAAAAGGCTGGTTCGAAAATATTGGTTGGGTCGAAAAAATGCAGTCTTAGTCAAAAATGATGTATGGGTCGTAAAATGCTGTGTCTGTTGAAAAATGATGCCTGGGTCCAAAAAAAGAGAGACTTTGTCAAAAATACAGTTTGGATCGAAAAATGGGGTCTCGGTCGAAATAAATGGTGTGTCAGTTGAGAAAATGATGACGGCGTTGCTAAATGTTGTATGTTTCAAAAAAATGGAGTAGGTACGAAAAACGGGGTGTGAGTCGAAAAATGTTGTCTGTGTCGAAAATATATTTTCTGGGAAAAAAATGGTGTGAAAAATGTTGTCCATGTCGAAAAAATTTTATCTGAGTATCAGAATAGTGCTTAGGTCGAAAGAAGAGGGCATGGTTCGAAAATATTGGTTGGGTCGAAAAAATGCAGCCTTAGTCGAAAATGCTGTATGGGTCGTAAAATGCAGGCTCTGTTGAAAAATGATGCCTGGGTCCAAAAAAAGAACGTCTTTGTCAAAAATACAGTTTGGATGAAAAAAAAGGCATTCGGCTAAAAAAAAGGAGTCTGTATCGAAAATTTTGTACGGGTTGAAAAATAATTTCTGAAACGACAAAATGCTAAATGTTGTATAATACGAGAAAATGCGGCTCACATCAAGAAAATGGTATCTGTATAAAAAAGATGGTGTCTTGTGTTACGCCCCGGAACAGCCCTCCCGGGACCATAACAATCCTACAAAACCATGACTCATACATAAGAGGTCAACAATGACCCCTGATAATAATGAAACAATAATCGCATTAGTAACAAGGAGACAGGAAAGCCATAAGTAACAAAAAAATAATGCAGAAGCGTAAAATATAATTAAGTCTGTAAATCAAAAACATTATTACAGACTCGAATACACCATTACCGTCCTGTGAGAGCCCAAGTCTAGTCCAAATACAACTATATGTGCGACACGCACAATTACTAATACATACACAAAAATAGGATTGCTGACAGCACCGCACTTGCCAACTGAAAGTTGGGACACTCCACGCACGAAATACTCTAGAAGGATGCTCCAGCTCCACGCCCCACTGTCCCCGGTGGAAAACAACACACGAGGGGTGAACTACAAGCTCAGTGAGTGGCAAGAATCCAACTCAAGAATAATAATATAACACTAACACATTTTTCCTTTCAAGGAAAGACATGGATGAGAGAACACCGACAGATATATATGTCACATAGAGACATGACCACACATCACCCTCACCCTCACCCCGAAGGGGGGGGGGATAGTGGGGACTTTTGGGGAACAACTAAACCATTAACACTAACGAGTTGTAACACAAACTAATACCACGCTACAAAGATTCTCCACATCAGATAAATACATACCAATTCCTTGCATCATCCGGTAGCCCACTCCCGGGTAATCCTCATCCTAACGGCCATCCATGGTCAGTACTCAAGCCTCGTACGATGGTAGCATCATACTCTGGGCATTCCCAACGATACGGATTCGCCCATGGTCGGTACTCAAGCCTCTTATGTTAGTGACATCATACTGTGGGCATTCCCGATGATACGGCATCACCCATGGTCGGTACTCCTAGCCTCGTATGATAGTCACATCATACTCTGGGCATTCCCAACGATATGGATTTTTACCTGTATTCAGAACTTAAGACTCGTATGGTAGTGACATCATACTCTAGGAATTCCCGACTATACGGCATCACCCGTGGTCGGTACTCTAAGCCTCGTATGGTAGTCACATCATACTTTGGGCATTCCTAACGATATTGTGGCACAATGCAGGACAGATTCAACACCGGGTAGCTTCGACGCACGATGATGTAGGGAAATAATACTCCTCTTTCGCAATATCATCCGGTAGCCCTCTCCCAGGTAGCCCTCTCCCTGACGGCCTTCCGGTGGCACGGTGGCACCACGCAGGGTAGCTCCAACGCTGGGTAGCTTCGACGCATGATGATATAGGGAGGAAGCACTTCATGCTCGCAATACGATCACACGATGATGTTGGAAGATAGTACTCAACGCTCACAATATCATCCGGTAGCCCTCTCCCAGGTAGCCCTCTCCCTAGCAGCCTTCCGGTGGCACGGTGGCACCACGCAGGGTAGTTTCGATGCTGGGTAGCTTCGACGGACGATGATATGGGGAGGGGGTACTCCACGCTCGCAAGACGATCCTCCCGGATCAACTACTATCATCTAACAATTACCAATTGGTATACAGAATTCTCTTGAATTCCCGCACAGATGCATCACTTAGATGCAGGGGAAAGAAGCTAGCCACTCGCACATAATTTTGACAAGACATGATCATAAAGACGGGTCATGCACACGCCCAACATAGGTAGGCCTAACATACCATTGTCATAGCTATCGGGTAAAAATCACCGAGTAGCTTCCACGCATGACGATGTAGGGAAACAGTACTCCACGCTCGCAATATCATCTGATAGCCCTCTCCCAGGTAGCCCTCTCCTTGACGGCCTTCCGGTGGCATGGTGGCACCACGCAGGGTAGCTTTGACGCACGATGATATAGGGAGGAAGCACTTCATGCTCGCAATACGATCACACGATGATGTTGGAAGATAGTACTCCACGCTCACAATATCATCCGGTAGCCCTCTCCCAGGTAGCCCTCTCCCTGGCAGCCTTCCGATGGCACGGTGGCACCACGCAGGGTAGCTTTGACGCACGATGATATGGGGAGGGGGTACTCCACGCTCGCAAGACGATCCTCCCGGATCAACTACTATCATCTAACAATTACCAATTGGTATACAGAATTCTATTGAATTCCCGCACAGATGCATCACTTAGATGCAGGGGAAAGAAGCTAAACACTCGCACTCAATTATAACAAGACATGATCATAAAGACGGGTCATGCACACGCCTAACATAGGTAGGTCTAACATACTATTGTCATAGCTATCGGGTAAAAAACACCGAGTAGTTTCCACGCATGACGATGTAGGGAAACAGTACTCCACGCTCGCAATATCATCCGATAGCCCTCTCCCGGGTAGCCCTCTCCCTGACGGCCTTCCGGTGGCACAGTGGCATCACGCAGGGTAGCTCTAACGCTGGGTAGTTTCGACGCATGATGATATGGGGAGGGGGTACTCCACGCTCGCAAGACGATCCTCCTGGATCGACTATTATCATCTAACTAATACCATTGCTAATGAATTCATATAAATTCCCACACGGATACATCTCTCGGCGTGGGGAATAAGTCCTTGCACTCAATCAGGATAGGACATGATCCTAAAGGCTGTCATACACGCGTCTAACACAGATAGGCCTGACATTCTATCATCATAGCTATGAGATAACAAACATCAATACAATGATGAATTCTCATGAATTCCCATAGAGTTGCATCACTCGGATGCAGGCAAGAGAGTTCCTATCACAACAAGAGTGCATAGACCACATGTCCAAGGAACCTAGCATTCAAGAATTAACCACACTACGCATCTACCAACACGAAGGCAAAACTACGAAAGGACACCTATAGTATAACATGCCCAACATTCCATGCTATATATATAAAAGCTACAATGTGATAATAGCAATATTATTTGAAAATCAATAATGAGTATAGCTATAGAACCCCATGGATACACGATGCACAATCACATGCATCGAGCGCTTCCCAAAAGGGTGGATCGAACCACTCACCAAAAACCCAATCATTACGAGTTCCGCCAACGAAAGCTGCAAAACACAACCAATGATTATCAAATCAAACATGAAGTTTCCTGACCCCTATATATATAAGCCTACTTCATGAAGACACCAACTCTTTGTGTTGCACACAACATGAATATTAACTTATTGAAGAAATCAAGAAAAACTGCTACATCTGCAGCAATTACCCCTACTTGTTTGATCTCCACAGTTCTAAATACTCATCCAAAAATTCTAAAATAAATCATGCACATACTCTGATATGTTGGGATCATAATCAATGAAGACATCAAATTCTGATTTAATCTTGAAATGCCTGAAATAAATTATTTTCAGAATCAGGTCTATTTCTACGCGAATGTGGACAGGCCATGAACATTTGGCTATAACTTTCAATACAAGTAACCAAATGACACCGAATTTGATATATAGCATCTAGACATGTGGATGATCAAATCACATGAAGACATAACCTTCATAACATGCCTCTAGATATTAATTTCATATGGATCTTCACATGACAGAATATCTGATTTAATACAACACAAAACCCCCACCATTAATGCATAAACACAAACATCACATGTGCAGTGGCAATTACCCATAACACCCTCTCAACAGCACCCACATTCAATTGCACACACACTCACACCAATATAAACACAAATACATACATTGGCATAAAGAAAAGGGGAAGAGAGTACCTCTTGGAGGAGGAAGAGGAGGATTTCACAAGCAAAAACACACACAACCTTCCCTTCTCTGCTGGCTGGACAGATCACAAGAGGGGAGAAAATTAAAAGAGGGCTTAAAAGAGAGAGACCAAGCTAATCATATAGGCTCACACACATGAAGATGCACTTTCACCCTCTCTTCCACTTCTTCTCTTCCTCTGCATTGGCTTTTCTCCTCTTCTTTGGCACTCCATTTTATTTTCCATTGAAAATGAGTTTCTCCCACTCTCTCTCTCTCACAACAAACAACAAACATACATTCAGCCATTACTTTTCAGCACAAATGGACACACAAACAGCACCAATTAAAGATGAAATACTAAGGAAGAACTTGGATTTCACTCACCTCCATTTGAGCCAACACCAAACCTTCTCTTCCCTTGCCTTCTCTTCACCCAAACAAGCAGCCATGACAACCCCAATTCACAGCAGCAGCAGCAGCAACAAAGAATAGAGAGAGCTTGACAGCCAACAAAGAAAAAAATGGAAAGAAAAGAAAAACAAGGGATTCATCAAATCCTCTTCAATCTCTTCCTCTCCTCCCCTCTCTCTCTCCCCCTCTCACTCTCAAACATTGCTGGAGCCCCTCAAAAATACAAGTCGAAACCCTCTTTTTATTCCCCTAAAATAACACACATTTAGTGGGGTAGAAATGACAAAACCGTCCCTCACCAGAAATTCTGGACGGATTCCACTAAAACAGTCATAACTTCTACAATATAGCTCCGAATTGCACAATTCAAATTCCGTTGGAAAGCTAAGATGATTATCTACAATTTTCATGTTTATAAGCAGATCAAGTAACCTCTCCAGCTATTCCGAAATCTAGGCTAAACATCTTACAGGGCTGTTGCCTGGATTTCTCATCTTCGAGGTATACTGGGAAAAATATCCATAACTTTTGATACACGAATCCAGTTAATCCAATTCCACTTCTGTATGGAAGCTACCCCAAAACTGAACATCTCATGATAATCTTAGATTTTTACCTCTTCATCTTGGATTTTAACAAAATCAAATCCGAATACAAATCAAAACTGCATAATCCAAAAAACGTCAAAATGCGACGAAAATTTATAGGTAGGCCAATGCCAGTACCAGGAGAATAGATATGCAGTCAGATTTTGAAACTGAATGCCCAAACTAACCCAATATTTAATAACAAAAAAAGTGACACAGGCTTAACATCTTGTTCGTAATGCGGTGTCTGGGTTAAAAAATGGAGTCTTAGTATGAAAAATGTGTGCGTGTTGAAAAAATATTTGTCAATTCGAAAATGATGTTTGGGACTAAAAAATGGAGTCTGTGTCGAAAATATTGTCTCGGTCGAAAAAAAGTTGTCTCGGTGAAAAATGGAGTCTAGGCCGAAAAATTATACCCGATACAAAAAAATGCTCTCCAGGTCGAAAAAATGGTGTCTGAGTAAACTTATGCAGTCTGGGACAAAATATTGCGTGTGGGTCGACAAATGTTGTCTGTGTCGAAAATATATCTTCTGGGTAAAAAAATGGTGTGAAAAATGTTGTCCATGTCAAAAAAATTTTATCTGAGTATCTGAATAGTGCTTAGGTCGAAAAAGAGGGCCTGTTTCGAAAATATTGGCTGGGTCGAAAAAATGCAGTCTTAGTCGAAAATGCTGTATGGGTCATAAAATGTAGGCTCTATTGAAAAATGATGCCCGGGTCCTAAAAAAGAGCATCTTTGTCAAAAATACAGTTTCGATCGAAAAATGGGGTCTCGTTCGGAGTAAATGGTGTGTCAGTCGAGAAAATGATGACGGCGTTGCTAAATGTTGTCTGTTTCAAAAAAAATGGAGTAGGGTATGAAAAACAAGGTGTGGATCGAAATATGTTGTCCGGGTCAAAATATTATGTCTAGGCCGAAAAATAGGATCGAAGCCGAAGAAATTTTGTCTGGGTGAAAAAAAAGGCATTCGGTTAAAAAAAAGGAGTGTATCGAAAATTTTTTACGGGTTGAAAAATAATTTCTGAAACGACAAAATGCTAAATGTTGTATAATACGAGAAAATGCAGCTCACGTCAAGAAAATAGTATCTGTATAAAAAAGATGGAGTCTGGGTCAAAAATTGTTCTGTGGGTCGGTTTTTTCTGTCCAAAAAGGTGTCTTGTTCGTAATGTGGTGTGGCGGTAGAAAAGATGGTGCCTAGTTCAAAAATTGGGGTATGGGTCAGAAAATGTCATCTCAGCCGAAAATTATATTGGGGGTCGAAAAATGGTGTCTCGGTTAAAAAATGGAGTCTCGGTATGAAAAATGTGTGCGTGTTGAAAAAATATTTGTCAATTCGAAAATGATGTTTGGGACAAAAAAATGGAGTCTGTGTCAAAAATATTGTCTTGGTGAAAAATGGAGTCTAGGTTGAAAAATTATTCCCGATACAAAAAAATTCTCTCTAGGTCGAAAAACTGGTGTCTGAATAATTTAATGCAGTCTGGGAGAAAAAATTGTGTGTGGGTCGACAAATAGGTCTGTGTCGATAATATGTTTTCTGGGTCAAAAAATGGTGTGAAAAATGTTGTCCATGTCGAAAAATGTTATCTGAGTATCAGAATGGTGTTTAGGTTGAAAAAAGAGGGCGTGGTTCGAAAATATTGGTTGGATCGAAAAAATGCAGTCATAGTCGAAAATGCTGTATGGGTCGTAAAATGCAGTCTCTGTTGAAAAATGATGCCAGGGTCCAAAAAAAAATCGTCTTTGTCAAAAATACAGTGAGCTATTGCATATTTTGAGACTTTCATTTCTCGCACTCTCACATTATTGAACAACGCTTCAAGCAATCTCCCAGAAGCTTCTTCATTCTGATGAAATCTCAGAAGCCCAATCAACGCATCAATTGCACCATCCTCAGCCATCAGTACAGCACTTGAAGCATCAGCCCTCTCTTGTACCATTAGAGCATTGAGTGCCACTGTGACAGTGGCCTCCACTTTAGAATGCAACATTCTTACAAGGACCACAAGAGGAACAGTATTTGGAATCGGATTGCAATATATTAGATAAGATTTTCCCGGAGAACTTGGAATTAGTTTCTCTTCTTTTCGGACACCAATTCCAATCTCCACATATTTTAAATTTTTTTAAAATAATAATATACCTAATGAGATATATGCTTTTGTAAAAAATAGACTATATATTTCTATTAATTAAATGAATACATTTATAAAAAATGTAAAAAAATTATATTTGTTACGCCCCGGAGCGACCGTCCCCGAAGCATTACCAATCAAACAATAATCAAAAGGATCAAATAAGAAAACAAGGCTACAGGGAAGTGGTAGCCAATAAAATGAAATGATGCGGAAGTATAATATACAATTAAGTCTGTAAATCAAAAACATTATTACAGACTCGAATACACAATTACCGTCCTGTGAGAGCCCAAGTCTAGTCCAAATACAACAATATATGCGACACGCACAATTACTAATACATACACAAAAATAGGATTGCTGATAGCCCCACACTTGCCAACCGGAAGCTGAGACACGCCACGCGCGAACTACGCTAGAGGGATGCTCCACCTCCACGCCCCACTGTCCCTGGCGGAAAACAACACACGAGGGGTGAGCTACAAGCTCAGTGAGTGGCAAGAATCCAACTCAAGAATAATAATATAACACTAACGTATTTTCCTTTCAAGGAAAGATATGGATGGGAGAACACCGACATATATAAATGTCACGTAGAGTCGTGACCACACATCACCCTCACCCTCACCCCGAAGGGGAAAAAACTGTTGGAACTTTTGGGAAACAACTAATCCATTAACACTAACGAGTTGTAACAGAAACTAATACCTAGCTACAAAGATTCTTCACATCTAGATAAATACATATCAATCCCTCGCATCATCCGGTAGCCCTCTCCCGGGTAATCCTCATCCTAAGGGCCATCCAGGGTCAGTACTCAAGCCTTGTATGTTAGTGACGTCATACTCTGAGCATTCCCGACGATACGGCATCACCCGTGGTCGGTACTTTAAGTCTCGTATGATAGTCATATCATACTCTGGGCATTCCTAACGATATTATGGCACAATGCAGGACAGACTCAACCCCGGGTAGCTTCGACGCACGATGATGTAGTGAAACAGTACTCCACGTTCGCAATATCATCAGGTAGCCCTCTCCCAGGTAGCCCTCTCCCTGGCGGCCTTCCGATGGCACGGCGGCACCATGCAGGGTAGCTCCAACGCTGGGTAGCTTCGACGCACGATGATATGTGGAGGAAGCACTTCGTGCTCGCAATACGATCCACACACGCTTAACACAGGTAGGCCTAACATACTATTGTCATAGCTATCAAGTAACAAACACCGAATAGCCTCTACGCACGATGATGTAGAGAAACAGTACTCCACGCTCGCAATATCATCCGGTAGCCCTCTCCCAGGTAGCCCTCTCCCTGGCAGCCTTCCGGTGGCACGGTGGCACCACGAAGGGTAGCTCCAACGCTGGGTAGCTTCGACGCACGATGATATAGAGAAACAGTACTCCACGCTCGTAATATCATCCGGTAGCCCTCTCCCAGGTAGCCCTCTCCCTGGCGGCCTTCCGGTGGCACGGTGGCACCACGCAGGGTAGCTCCAACGCTGGGTAGCTTCGACGCACGATGATATAGAGAAACAGTACTCCACGCTCGTAATATCATCCGGTAGCCCTCTCCCAGGTAGCCCTCTCCCTGGCGGCCTTCCGGTGGCACGGTGGCACCACGCAGGGTAGCTCCAACGCTGGGTAGCTTCGACGCACGATGATATATGGAGGGGGTACACCATACTCGCAAGACGATCCTCCCGAATCAACTACTATCATCTAGCAATTACCAATTGATATACATAATTCTCTTGAATTCCCGCACAGATGCATCACTTGGATGCACGGGAAAGAAGCTAAACACTCGCACTCAATTATGACAAGACATGATCCTGAAGGCGGGTCATGCACACGCCTAACACGGGTAGGCCTATCATACCATTTTCATAGCTATCGGGTAACAAACACCGAGTAGCTTCTACGCACGACGATGTAGGGAAATAGTACTCCACGCTCGCAATATCATCCGGTAGCCCTCTCCCAGGTAGCCCTCTCCCTGGCGGCCTTCCGGTGGCACGGTGGCACCACGCAGGGTAGCTCCAACGCTGGGTAGCTTCAACGCACGATGATATAGGGAGGGGGTACTCCATGCTCGCATGACGATCCTCCTGGATCAACTACTATCATCTAACTAATACCATTGCTAATGAATTCTTATGAATTCCCACACGGATGCATCTCTCGACGTGGGAAATAAGTCCTTGCACTCAATCAGGATAGAACATGATCCTAAGGGCTGTCATACACGCGTCTAACACAGATAGGCCTGACATTCTATCATCATAGCTATCAGATAACAAACATCAATACAACAATGAATTCTCATGAATTCCCATAGAGTTGCATCACTTGGATGCAGGCAAGATAGCTACTATATTTGCCCACTAAAACAAGTATGCTCCTGATAAACAATAGATCATAGATATACCTATCACAGATAAGGCCAAACAATTAAACATACACACAATTATCACATGAGAGTTCCTATCACAACAAGAGTGCATAGACCACATGTCCAAGGAACCTAGCATTCAAGAATTAACCACACTAAGCATCTACCAACACGAAGGCAATACTACGAAAGGACACCTTTAGTATAACATACCCAACATTCCATGCTATATATATAAAAGCTACAAAGTGATAATAGCAATATTATTTGAAAATCAATAATGAGTATAGCTATAGAACCTCATGGGTACGCGATGCACAATCACATGCATCGAGCGCTTCCCAAAAGGGGTGGATCGAACCACTCACCAAAACCCATTCATTGCGAGTTCCGCCAACGAAAGCTGCAAAACACAACCAATGATTATCAAATGAAATATGAAGTTTCTTGGCACCTATATATAAGCCTATTTCATGAAGACAACAACTCCTGATATTGTCCACACCATGCATAATAGCTCTTTGACACATATTTATACAAGACTAGTCCATCTACAGCAATCAGCCCCAAACATTGGTCTCCACGGCATTGAATACACATCCAAAAATTCTGAAATAAATCATGTGCATACTCTGATATGTTAGGATCATAATCCGTGAAGACATCAAATCCTGATTTAATCATGAAATACCCGAAATAAATTATTTTCAGAAACAGGTCTATTTCTACGCGAATCTGGGCAGGCCATGAACATTAGGCTATAACTTTCAATACAGGTGACCAAATGACACCAAATTTGATATATAGCATCTAGACATGTGGATGATCAAATCACATGAAGACATAACCTTCATAACATGCCTCTAGACATTAATTTCAAATGGATCTTCACAGGACAGAAAATCTGTTTTAATACAACACAAAACCCCCACCATTAATGCATAAACACAAACATCTCATGTGCAATAGCAATTACCCATAACACCCTCTCAACAGCACCCATATTCAATTGCACACAGACTCACACCAATATAAACACAAATACATACATTGGCATAAAGAAAAGGGGAAGGGAGTACCTCTTGGAGGAGGAGGAGGATTTCACAAGCACAAATACACACAACCTTCCCTTCTTTGCTGGCTGGACAGATCACAAGAGGGGAGAAAATTAAAAGAGGGCTTAAAAGAGAGAGAGACCAAGCTAATTAAATAGGCTCACACACATGAATCATACACTTTCACCCTTTCTTCCACTTCTCCTCTTCCTTTGCATTAGCTTTTCTCCTCTTCTTTGGCTCTCTATTTTATTTTCCCATGAAAATGAGTTTCTCCCACTCTCTCTCACACACACCATAAATTCAAATAGCAATCACACCTGAAATATGCAGCCACAACACCCTCCACACTCAACAATACTACATAGAGACACTAATACTTCATTGGAGCATAAAAACAAACACTTACATGGCACCCCTACACAACCTTGGAGAGGAGAAGAAGATGGAGAGGAACACAAGTGCACACACACATATACACACCTCCCTCTCACTCATCCATCACTTCCATCTTTAAATATCAACCTCCCATGATGGCTGAAACCATAGAGAGGAAGAGTGAGAGGGGAAGCTTGAAAGAGATGGAGAAAGGAAGAATCAACAACAACAACCAACAACCACCATCCAAACATACCTTCTTGGACTCCTTTGTGTGCTCCTTCATCTCCATCACCTCCACTTTCTCCACCCAAAACACACACAAGAGGAGGGGCTGCAACAGCTCAAAAAGAGCCCAAACAGAGGCTGAAGTCGTGCATATTTGGGGGGTTAAATAAGCAAAGGTCGAGTAAATGACCAAGTCATCCTCGGACTTAAAACCTCTGCGCAACCTTCACTTAAACGACCATAACTTCCTCAATACAGCTCGGAATTGCGTGATTCCAGTGGCATTGGAAAGCTAAGAAGATTATCTACAGCTTTCATGTTTACACCCAGATCAAATAACCTCTCCAGCTATTCCGAAATCTAGGCTAAACATCTTACAGGGCTGCTGCCTGGATTTCTCAACTTCGGGGTATACTCGGAAAAATACCATAACTTTTAATATACGAATCCAGTTGTTCCAATTCTACTTCTATATGGAAGCTATCTCAAAACTGAACATCTCATAATAAAATCGGATTTTTAGCTTTTCATCTTGAATTTTAACAAAACCAAATCCAAATACCAACTCAAAACTGCATAATTCCAAAAACGTCAGAATGCGACGAAAATTTATAGGTAGGCCAATGCCGGTACCAGGAGAATAGATATGCAGTTAGATTTTGAAATTGAATGCCCAAACTATAAGAATAAATACAATCCAACATTTAACAGCCAAAAAGTGACACAGACATAACATCATTTCCCCCTTAGAGAAATTTCGTCCTCGAAATTTAAGATTCTTAGGAGGGAAGTGCAAGGTTATGCGTCACGCATGCTGTCCTCTCATTCGCAAGTGGAGAAAAGAAAAGCACTTCATCAGAAGTGACTACAGAACTCGGTTCGTAAGCAATCACCCACTAAGCCACATGACTTGATGATACACACATTACACACACTACAATCCATGATCGAAACGTGACCCACATGCAAATGATCATAACAAATTCATCAATCTAGTACTCATGGGCTGGAATCTGCTGTCCAGGCCCTGGTCCGAAAATAAAGAACCCAATAACTGACCTTGCTTTACCGACCGAATCGACAACTCACAGAGCACAAGGGTGATCACAACCACATCAACGGAAGCAAGGAGACATGTCAGCATCCTAAGGTGAAATACTAAGATCAGAGTGAGCGGATAAATATCCCACGACTCATCTACACGACTAGACTTAGGCTTTGACAGGACCAGGCTCTGATACCAACTTTGTTACGCCCCGGAGCGACCGTCCCCGAAGCATTACCAATCAAACAATAATCAAAAGGATCAAATAAGAAAACAAGGCTACAGGGAAGTGGTAGCTAATAAAATGAAATGATGCGGAAGTATAATATACAATTAAGTCTGTAAATCAAAAACATTATTACAGACTCGAATACACAATTACCGTCCTGTGAGAGCCCAAGTCTAGTCCAAATACAACAATATATGCGACACGCACAATTACTAATACATACACAAAAATAGGATTGCTGATAGCCCCACACTTGCCAACCGGAAGCTGAGACACGCGACGCGCGAACTACGCTAGAGGGATGCTCCACCTCCACACCCCACTGACGAGAGGCCCTACTAAAAATAGCCCCGGGGGCGACAGAGGTCGAAAAGGAGTGCTTGTGCTCGAGAGGGAGATGAGCGAGGTCCACCTCGGTCATGGTCCCTCCACCGACCAACTTCCCCATCATAGTAGCCTCCCAGAAATGGACCTGTTGAATGTCTCTGTCCCTCCTCTCCAACCTTTGGCAAAGGCATGCCTCTTCCCCTCTCGATCGATCCTCCACCACTCTCAATCTCTCCTCAAGCTCCCTAGCCCTCACCTCTGCAGCTCAGAGTCTCTCCTCATCCCGATCCCTATCTCCAGCCGCTTGAAGGGAGCGGATCAAATCTCCCATCAAGCCACCGAGAACGCCCGCCGATGTCTCCAACTTTGACACCCTCACCTAGATGGAATCTCGATCATGGTGCAGGATGTTGAACTCCTCCTCTCTTAATGCCATCTCGGACCTTAGCCGGGCCCTTTCCTCCTCGGCCCTGGTGGCCATCTCCCTCGCCTGGTCAAGCTCCATCCTCGTGGCCATCAGCTCGCTCCGGGCTACATCAAACTCTCTCACCAACTCGAGCCCTCGCTCGGAAGCCATGGACGGAGGAGGAGCGGAAGAAAAGGAGGTGCCATCGACCCTCGTTCTCAACAGAACATCCACCTAAGCCTCGAGCACTCGCATCTGATCCTACAATCAGCGTCTCTGGGTCCTCAAATGCTCCACTTGCTTGGTCCTTGCCTGAAGATGTCGATTGACGGCCTCCAGCATCTTCTCCAACTCATGCAGCTCAACCTACACCAAAAACGCATCTTTTATTATAGAGTAGAAAGAAAAAAGGGAGAAAAGGAGAGTTGTTCTTACATAAGCATCGGGGATCTCCTCCTCTATAGTCCTGAGAATGTTTGTGTACTCTTGGCGAAACTAGGCCATGTATTCCTCGCTATTCGTCACCTTGGGGAGGTGGTCAACTAAAGTCCCTCTCCTCTTCCATCCCGTCACATATGTCGCATAGTTCCTCAGAAGGTTCGTATGCCGAGGAACACCAGCTACCAGGATCGGAGGGCGCTTCGGCAGAGAGTCAGGCACCCACTGATGGTATCCCAATTGATGGACTACCCGATTGATCACGTGGAAGACGACCTCATTAAAGAAGATCAACCAAACGTCCCTTGACAGATCCTCCGGGACCTCCTCCGTGTAGGGCCTCCAAGTCATCTACGGAACAAGATATCAAAAAAAAGAGAGCCTAGTCAAAAGAAAATCAAATAAAAGCTAGAGATCCATAAAATATACCACTTCTTCCTTTAAAGCGCAAAAGGCCTCCCGGAACTATGCGAGGTGACGTAAGCGCGAAGACCCTGGAGACGCCCATCTCATAGCCCAAGGGAGGGCACGGTCGAAGACTAACTGGATCAGGCGATCAATAGCGAAGTGTTCGTATTCAAAGATCTACAGGAAAAATGCTATAAGAATCAAGTGAAACAAATCCAAAAGAAAGACATTCTTTTTCACTAAACTTATACCTGGAAAAAAGCAGCGAAATCGCCAAGATTCTTGCCCCCAGCCCTCATCACTTTCTTCGACAACTCTACAAAGAGATGGGCAAGCACAGCCGCGTCCCAGGCAAAGTGACCCATGGTCCCCAAGTCTCTCATCAGCAATAAGAAGTGGGAAGATATCTTTTATGAGGAAGTCGAGAAGAGAACTCGACCGAAGAAAAAAAGGAAAAATGCCATCAACTCCCTCCGTGCCCTCTGTGGGCACGTAGCTCCCTCTCTCGCCTCAATAGTCTAGCAACTCCACTCATAACTAGCTGCAGCTTCCCCCTTTTGACGTCTCGAAAAAGAACCGAGGCCGTATTGCCTCGATAACTGACCGAGTGGGATCCGGTTCAGAGTTCTCTCTCGCTCGATGAACTCCCACTCTCCGATCGACTCTCAGAATAGTGCCCTGTGGTCAGCACTAGTCGCCACGATCACTACCTCTCCCAAGACCGGAAGACTAGTAATCCTCTGGACCTCCAAAGTCGACATCACCGCACCCGTAGGGAGGATGAAGGCACAGTTCTCTAGGTCCCATCTCTCTACCAGCGCCTCCATATAGGGATGATGGACATTGAACAACTCGATTAGAAAGAAGGAGTGAAAACCCGCTCCATCCATCAAGTTCCTCTCCTCCGGCCTTAGGGCATCATACCATCTCTTGGTCCCGTGCCACAAAGCTCGTATGCGATTCGGTCGCTGAAAAGAAATGGAGAAAGAGGTTAGATCGATAAAAACATTCAGAGAATGCTTCAAAATTCAACTAAAGATCATGCTTAGTCTTACATAAAAAACTAAAACGTCAAAGCATGAAATATAAGTTCACTTTTTTACCCTTTTATCCCACCATGGTCTATCTCTTTAAAAGCACACCTAAACTAATCATGATAAATGCATGCAAAATTACTTTGAACTCATCCCACAGTGGTTAATCGATGAACTTATTTCCTTCCTTATAAAACAGTTTTTAATCAAAACATATGTGTTTTCTTTCCTATAAAACATACTTATAAAAACCCCACCATGGTTAAAAACCCACAAAAAGACATCCCATAGGCTACCACACCATAAACATACAAACTCAGCATGCTAGTTTGTAACGCCCCACATTTACCTAACCGCTTATTGAACGGTAAATGGGTCACTACTAAACTTAATCCAAATACAAGACCAAAATTTGTATTCTTTTTTTTTAAATGATACCAATATAATATAAATATAATTAAAAAAATGATGACAATAAAATAATAAAAATTACGATAATAAAACATAAATAATATCCAATGGTTTTAAATCACCAATGGTCTTAAAAAAATATCAGAGTCTAACGGAAACAAAATATTAAAATGGAAAGACATACTAAACCACCCCCGGGGGAGCCATCTAAACTAAAGTAAATCCAAATAGTTGACTACGACTATTATTTATTCTCCGACACTGCTACCTCGACGAGATCCATGAAGCGTATGAAATGTTTAAGCTTTTTCTTGGTCCTCAAAAGGTAAGTTACCTGGTTATGATGAAACAATCATCCATTTAGAATAGGGTGAGTGATTAAATCAGTGAATAAGCTCACTGAAAAATTATCTCACGTGACAGTATATATAAATATATATATATGTATGTATATATATGTATGTATATATATATATATATATATATATATATGTATGTATATATATATATATATATATATATAATTTCTTTAACAAATCAATTTAAATTCATGAGCTTAATAAAAAAATATATTTTAATGCAATCACGTGGCCCAATCCTTGGTCCACGTCATAGAAATCATGCAGCTTAAATGATATGACTGGGTAGGGTTCTCAATCGGAAGAACTGTTTCCCAAAACAGGTGTGCCAAGCCCCAAGCGACTAAATCGCTCAAAAAGCTCCCTCGAGGAGACGTCGGATCTAGAAGACGCTGATGGATTGCCGCTGCCATCACTACAAGAACACCAGCACATGACGCCCCGGTTGCTACAGACTCCAAACAAAGTAATCCGCCGCTGTAAGGAATGCTTGACCACACCCCTCACCGATCTTGGGACTTGGTTGCTGCAGTCCACGCAATACAAAGTGATGCACGTGCATGAACGATACACACTCACACATTGATAACCTAGCATAACAATTATGAAATAATAAATCAGAACAATTCAATTATGACTGAAACCAACTTACAGCACCACTAAGCCCAATCATCTCGAAAGCCCAAAACTAATAGACCTACAATCCGCAACTCATCTCAAAGACCTAACGAAAAATCTTCGAATAAATATTAAAATATTCATATACCCCTGATAACCAATATCCATTTATTCCATAAGACCCATATACTCGGTCAATCCTCGAATAAATATTTAGACAAATCCAATAAGGCTCAACTATAATTCAAATGATCGAAATAACTAAATCCAATCATTTTATATCCCAATAACAGTAATATCTGATTAATATTTGTTGATCCCACTAAATCAATTTAATTGATTTAAGATCCAATTTGAGTCACCATCAAATCCTAGAAATCAAATTATACTCATTAAACATCCATTTGGGATCTCTTTAAATCTCTAAAATTCATCAAACATGGTCATGAAGCTAAATATTGAATTCTAAGAAACAACACAAAATTATTTCAAAAATCATAACTTTCTACCCATAACTCCGAATTGGACGATTCAAGATTCATTGGAAATTTTTTTTCAAAACCTATTTCTGTTTCTGAAATACAATTTTCCAGAAACGATTCTATCATCATCAAAAACATGATTTAACGTCCATACATATAATCAACTCAAAAATAACATTTAAATCCCCAAAACCAGTAATTCTAGTTTGATCATAAGAATTCATTCGAGATCTATTGAAATATAATCAAATAATCAACCAATTAAAATCGATCAAGCCTAACCCTAATCCATCAAACTTCTTCCCCAAACAATAGATTGACACAATCATCTCCTAACAAAAAATAAATTGAAACTCTAAACAACAAAATCAATAGAAGCATGATTTCTCACCTTAGATCCGGTTACACCACCCACCATCTCCATCTAGGGTTAGGTCATCACCACCCTTCACACCTTCTGAAATTTGGATGAAAACCCTAACTCAAACATGTTATTTAAAGGGGTTTACCGAAATTATAAAACGGCCCCTGAAGTGTTCCAGGTTCACAATGGGGTCCCTATCCGATTTACAAACAGTTCCCTATCCAATTTACAAATAGATCCCTGAAGGCTATTAAAAGGTATTCTGGATTCGCAACTAGATCTCTAGCCCAATAACTTAACACAAAATCCTAAAAACCTAACTTCCCGATCTCTGAATCTCACCAAATTTCAACCAAAGTATCTTGATACTATAAAGATCTACAAAAAAAATATAAAATAATTATTTCAACTTCAATTTATAATTATCATAATTATAAATCATATTGGACCCATTTTGGCCCACCGCCAAATCTGAAAAATGAAATAATTAAATTTCAATTAAAATTTTCATTATATATTTAAAATAAATATATAATACTGAAAAATACCGAAACGTTACATTCTTCCCCCCTTAAAGGAATTTAGTCCTCTAAATTCAAGGGAGAAACACAAAATCGAAGACATACAACATCAAATAATAACAAACAATCATTCATTATACATTCAAACAATAAAAGTATGAATGAGTTAATGAATCTGATACGTACCTGGCAATCACAACAAATACAACAATGGTATAAGAATCCATCTTATACGCTAGAAACAATCAAACAAACAAGTGTATAAGTGAATCAATCAATGCTCCGCATTGAAATTCTAACTTATACCGAAACAAACAACATACAATAACAACACAACAAAACAATCATATAAACTTGGTCCACAATGCTTCCGCTGCGCCACTCTGATATATACAGTGACCCAAATCATAAGTGGATGAACTTATACATCACAAACAATGACAAAAATAATTTATAATAATTAAATATATGGGTCAAATCCACTCATGCTTCACATCATAGGTGTTATAACTCATACACCATAAGCAATGGCAAATAATACAATAAAAATATACAAGTCACGCTCACCCATGTCCCATACCATGGGTGATTCGATATGTACGGAACAAGCAAAGACATTACAAGCAATCAAATGCATAAGTCAGGCCCACCTATGTCCCATACCATAGGTGGTCTAACTAATACAATGCAAACATTGGTAATAGCAAAAACAATCACATCAAACAATTTCATACATAATCATACAACTTAGGCTCATCTACGTCCCATACCATAAATGATCCAACTAGTACGTCAACATAAGGGCAATAATAATGACAACAAGATAGAACTAAAGATATTTACAATCTTTAGAATTTATACATATAAGAAAATCATTTGCTGACATGGACATTCGCGGATTGATCGAACCATCCACAACACTATACAAAACGTGAAAGCATCCTAATAAAATTGTGAATACATGACCACATTGAACAATTTGAAAATATCAGTTCTTAAGGTATGCCTCTCATGTGTGCACGCTTCAACGTATATTTAGTATGAGTGATAATCTACCGTATAATGCTCTTACATAGAGTAACAACTAATAAAAATGCAAATCCTATATGCATCAATCTTAATTGACTCAACTTATCCTAGGCTTCAAAGGAATGACACTCGTACTGGCTTATCTCGAGGTTCTAACAAAAAAATAATTTACAATGAACCAAAATAACTAAGCTCTATAAGATAGGTATCCAAAAACTCAGATGGGATATCCTAGGATCCAATAATGCAATCTAAACTCTTAAAGATTTAGTTAGATCTATACGCGTTCTAAATGCACATGAATCTAAATTTACAAGATGCAACTGTAATATCGATATGCATAGCATAATGTAGAAAAAGATATTTAACACATTAAAATATTGTATATAAAAATAAAACCTTCATGATAAACAAGTAAAAATAAGTTACTCAAAGAATTTAAAGCTCATTCCATTTAATGTATAGGATAATAAATTATAATAAATTAACGTAACAATATGTAGAGAGTTTAATTAAGAAAGATCTAGTCATAACTTTATTTTTGAATTATTAAGATTTGAATATATCGATATGATTTACGTAAATGTGAATATGAAAACTCAAAATATAATTACAATTTATATAAATCTGATTTAAAATTTTTTATTTAAATAAATAAATACACATGAGTAATAGCTAAATTTATGGCAATATAAAAATGTATATATATAAAAAATATGGGTCATTTCCTCTTTAATAAGAAATTAATAGATTTAGGCTCTAGTGTAACAAAAATAATCAAATTATTATTATTATTATTATTATTATTATTATTATTATTATTATTATTATTAAATAAGCTCTTTATAATGATCAAAATTAAGCTCTAAACTTCACAGGCTAACTAAGCTTAGGCTAATAGAAAATCAAGAGTGAGATTGATAAAAAAACACGATGTCCCGATCAGGAGAAGACAGGGCAATTCATCTGGAAATATTCAAGAAATTCAGAAGCAATAGGAGTTCCACTAACTTAGGCCTTCAAGTCGATAGTAGTGTCCACAATGATGGCTAGATATCCCTCACATTGTTCGTCTATCAATCTCTGATCATGAGGAGAAAAGATGAATCCGATCGGATATGATCCACCCAAAACCTCTAAAGTGGAACGCTTGTCAGTCAAAATTACGAATGGTCACAACTTTTGAAAAACAATCAACACTTGTATGGAAGGCAACAAATCCATGCCCAAGAAAACATTGAAATCAAGAATATCGAGAATGAAGAGATTAGTATCTATTGCCCATTGATCTGAACCAAGCAAGAGGGAAAGCAAATCTTGGTGAGAACTTGTTCACCAACAACAATGATTAAGTGAAGTGTAGACATCGAGATTGTAAACTTCTTTACTAAGTGTTTCATAAATCCGATAAAGTGAATGAATGTGCAGAACCCCAAAAAAAGAACATATGCTAAATGGCCAGAATAGAGACAATACTATGATCCCATGCTATCATAAAAAAAAATCCTAAATAAAATAATAAACATCACAAATAATAACGCTTTTTTTTCTTTCTAGACACCAACCCTAACCTAGGCTCCGATAGGACGTGGCTCCGATACCATCTGTAACGCCCCACATTTACCTAACCGCTTATCGGACGGTAAATGGGTCGCTACTAAAGTTAATCCAAATACAAGACCAAAATTTGTACTCTTTTTTTTTAAAATGATACCAATATAATATAAATATAATTAAAAAAAATGATTACAACAAATAATAAAATTTACAATAATAAAACATAAATAATATCCAATGGTTTTAAATCACCAATGGTCTTAAAAACATATCAGAGTCTAACAGAAACAAAATATTAGAATGGAATGACATACTAAACCACCCCTGTGGGAGCCATCTAAACTAAAGTAAATCCAAATAGTTGATTGCGACTATTATTTATTCTCCAACACTGCTACCTCGACGAGATCCCTGAAGCGTATGAAAAGTTCAAGCTTTTTCTTGGTCCTCAGAAGGTGTCACGCCCCAGGGCGGCCGTCCCCGAGACGTGGCAAGTATATACATGATATCAGCAATCCATACACGAGATCAAATAAGGACTCCACAACATCAAAGGCAATAACCAAGTAACTGACATCAAATATATACAAATAGCGGAAGCTCAAACGACTAAGTCTGTAATTCAAAGACATATTTATAGACTAGAGTACACAATCAATTGTCTTGTGAGAGCCAATATATACAACAACAGACATCAACAGTCTACATACCGTGCACAAGCACAAGTATAATACATACAAGGAAAAGGGAATGCTGATGGCCTCTCACTCGCAAGACATCCAACGCGAACGCGGGTCTCCTACTCGTACTGCGCTAGGGGAGCTCTTCTCTTGGATCCGACTGCGTCAACTGGGGAAAAACATAAGCGAGGGGTGAGCTACAAGCTCAGTGAGTGGTCAGAAACCAAACACTAACATAATCATTTGATACTAGGCAATATCCTATCAGGGAAACCATGGGTAGAAACCCAACGGTTAACAAGGTCACACGGCGGTGCGACCATACCCAGCCCTCGCCCTAGCCCCCATAGGGGTGAGCCTAGGGACCTGAAGGACAAAACTTGCTGTTCTACACCATTCATCATCCGGTAGCGCTCTCCCGGGCAGCCCCTACCTGGAGTCGGCCACGGTCAGTACACTGTCGAGCGCGTCGATGGTAACTACAAGTGGGGGTCCACCTAGGGCGGCTCGTACCTAGGAAGAATCCACATGGATCCGGCGAAGGGGAGAACGATAATTCACGCTCGCAATATCATCCGGTGGCCCACCGTCGTGCAGCCTCACCTGGTACACTCCCATGATCAGTACATCCGCCAAATGCATCGGGAGTACCTACAAGTGGGAGTCCTCTGTCAAGGCAGCTTCAATGTCGGGGCCACGACATACGACGATATTGGGAGGAACCACTACTTGTTCGCAGCGCAAACCCTTTGAAAAGCCAACTACTCAAGCTGGTGGGTCAAGTATCAACTCGAGCCCACCCCGCTTACACCAACACCCTCACCCTCACCCCGAAGGGTGACATAGGATCTTGGGAGCAATACCCTCACCCTCACCCCGATGGGTGACATAGGATCTTGGAAAATTGCACAAATTGGCAAATCGAACCAACGCCGACCCACCACACCCTCACCCTCACCCCCTCCTCGGGGTGACATAGGCTCTTGGGGAAGAGGTCGATTGTTCTACACCGCTCGTCTTCCGGTAGTCTCTCCCGGTATGGCCCATACTACCTGGTAGCCTCCCGGCACCTCACAGGGTTCAAGCCTCTACCGGAGTAGCCTCCCATGATCACTACTTCAGCCGTATGGGCACGCCAACACGCATCATGAGTAGTATCTGGGAGCGCTCCTCACCGGACTCTGCTACGCCGGGTAGTCTCTACTCGGAGCCGACGAAGGAAAGAAACCAATCTACACTCACGAATATGATCCCCTTGGATCCGTCGTCATCGGTTAACAGACACCGATAAGTGCAACGAATTCTCATGAATTCCCTCTGGGACGCATAACTCAGATGCGGGGAAGACATTTTATCCTAAGTGTCAAAGCCATGGTATGACCCCTCCTGTGGAAAATACTCCATCTTCCGGCGAGCAGCATGTGATGAATATCGACCCCAACACTTCGGCGGGGGTTATTGACGTCATATTCGGGGGAGTACCAAATTTTGCCGCACCAAAAAGTTTCAGATGAGATTCGAAGAAGATGCAGGACTCCATTGAAGTGATGCAGATCGACCAGGAACCGAAGCTGGTCGTGAAAAGACCAAGAAGTGATGATGATGGTGTCATCACTTTCTCTAACATTGACCTGGAAGGAGTCTAGGCCCCGCACTTAGATGCGCTGGTAATCACCTTGCGCATCTCTAATTTTGAAGTGAAGAGAATTCTTGTAGACACAGGAAGCTTGGCGGATATCCTCTTCATGAAGCCCTTCCTTCGGATGGGGCTAAAAGTCACCGGTCTCAGCCCAACGAAGGATCCACTAATAGCTTTCAAAGGGGCACGGGTCGTACCAGCAGGACGCATTACATTGTCAGTCCAAGCGGGGAACCAGAGCACCATGACGGAGTTCACTGTCATGGACCTCCCGTCTCCATACAACGCTATCATCTGACGCTCCTGGCTGGCAGCGATGAAAGCAATTCCTTCCATCTACTATCATTGTCTCCATTTTCTAACAGCTCAGGTGATAATGGAGATACGAGGAGACCAAGTCACCGTGAAGCACTGCTACATGACGGCAATGGCAGGGAAGTCGGACCTACCAGAGTTCGAGGAGCTGCCCGATGACGGAGAGTTTCATCCAAAAAGTTAGCAATTACTTTAGGACAGGGTCAAGGCTGAAGAGCGCCGACCTTGTCCCGAAGATAGGGTTCTAGAAGACGTTGAACAGGTCCCGATAGATCCCCTTGACCCTGAGAAATACTTTCTCATCGGGAGTTTTCTCTTTGTAGAAAACATAAAGGTGATACTTGACCTCCTTGTTGAGAACAAGGATATCTTCTCTTGGAAGACTCAGGACATGCCAGGGATCGACCCCAAAGTGGCAAATCATCGGTTGTTCATCTCACCGGCCACCCGTTCAGTCCATCAGAAGCAACGACGAATGGCCGTGGTCCACGAAGAATCGGTGCGAGACGAGATGAATAAACTCTTGGCTGCTAGGTTCATCCATGAGGTTCGACACCCTGAGTGGCTGGTCAACACCGTGGTGGTTACCAAGAAGAACAAGAAGTGGTGGGTCTGCGTGGACTTCACTGACCTGAACAACGCATTCCCGAAGGACAGCTTCCCGCTTCGAAAGATCGACCAACTAGTGGACTCATCATCAGGTAATGAGTAATGAGTTTCATGGATGTTTATTCAGGCTATCATCCGATCCCAATGTATGAGCCAGACCAGAAGAAAATGGCGTTCATAACTCCCACTGGCATTTATGGCTATAAAGTAATGCCGTTCGAGTTAAAGAACACTGGGGTCACTTATCAGAGGTTGGTGACTAAGATCTTCCAACGCCAGATCGGCAAGACCGTGGAAGTCTACATCGGCGATAAGATTGTCAAGAGCGAGCGCTGAGCTGACCACTTGATCCACCTGGAAGAAGTCTTCACTGTGTTACGTAAGTACTGCCTTAAATTAAACGCAAGAAGTGCTCCTTTGTGTAGATACCCCAATTTTGACCGTCCAAAAAAATGGAAATACTTCAAGTAACACCCGGAAATAACCCACATTTGGGCATCTAATAGAAAACCAAAACTTCAGTAAACCCTGAAACCGGAAACCCTAACCCCGACCTAAATCCCGGTCAAAACCCTGACCTAAACCCTTGGTCCAGACCCTAAAAACCTAGTCCCAACCCTAAACCCACCTAGAGAAACCCTAAAACCCTAGAAACCCTAAGGCCTTGGAAGGGGGCGGCTAACCCTAACTAGCCGCCCCATCCCAGGCGGCTAGTTGGCACTAGCCGCCCCCCTGGCCGACCCTGAACCGCTTCCCCGGATGGGACATAAAGCAGCATTAAATGCTGATCATTGCGGTAGGTTGTGACCTTTAGCCGCCCCATCTTGGCCGGATCAATCCATGTAACCGACCCAAGCCACCGCTTGTCAGAGATGAGACGTTTGGCAGGTCATGATGAGGGCGGCTACCAGGAAGTAGCCGCCCCATACTGGGTGGCTAGTTAGGACTAGCCGCCCTTCACCTGGTCCTGACAGAAGAACCAGAGAATTAATGAGGGGTCTAATCAAACACACTATTAACCAAGCCATCCTATTACCCCCTTCTTCAGGGATTCGGATCGGATGCGTGCCCTGGCGGGCTCGGTCGGATCGTCTTCTCGGAAGGGGTGAGGGTGTCGTTCCTGGTTGAGACGCCCGACAGCGGCTCAAGAGGATTCAAGGGGTTTTGTGATCGCCACCTGCTTTTTCTAAAAGCAGGAAAAGGTTGGGTTGGATTTGATCGCCTACGTGGGGAGTTTGTGGGGTCTCCGCTCTGAGACACGGATATACCGTACACAGAGGTGAAAAACTGGTAATCCTATTCTGCTTCCGGGGCTTGACTAAAGGAGTCTTGGGACAAAGGGAGTGTGGGTGGTGTGTAAGTGTGGGGCGGCTAGTGGGTTTGAGCCGTCTGGATTGGGGCGGCTAGGTAGGGTTAGCCGTCCAGGGTCTGGGGGGATTTGGGCAGGGGTTTGGTAGGAAAAGGGTGGGGTCTTGGCAGAGGCTAAGCTAGGTTTAGCCTGGGTTTATGGAGGGTGGGATGAGAGGATATTTTATGTAGGGAATGGGTGTTTCTCTCACAAAAGGGGCTCTCTCTCTCTCTCTCTCTCTCTCTCTCTCTTTGGGATTTCAAGTGGGGGAAGGTTGGACAAGTGGGTTTGTGGGTTGTTGATGTTGTGGATTACTTGGTTGATGTTCTATTTGGGCTTGGGACCCCTCTATTTATAGTAAAAGAGAGGCAGGGAAATATCCCGGGGATAATGGAGTGGGTGGCTTCGATTGGACCTCTCATTAATTCTCTGGTTCTTCTGTCAGAGACCAGGTGAAGGGCGGTTAGTGCTAACTAGCCGCCCGGGATGGGGCGGCTACTTCCTGGTAGCCGCCCCCATCATGACCTGCCAAACGTCCCATCTCTGACAAGCGGTGGCTTGGGTCGGTTACTTGGATTGATCCGGCCAAGAGAGGGCGGCTAAAGGTCATGACCCCGCCGCAATGATCAGCATTTATTGCTGCTTTATGTCCCATCAGGGGACTGGTCCAAAGTCGGCCAGGGGGCGGTTGGGGGGGCGGCTAGTGCAAACTTTCGACGTCATCTACCTGATATGGCGGTTGAGTCCTATCACGAACGCTAGCATCGCGTCTCCTCATTTACGACCCATGTGGGGCAAAACGCGACAGTACCGCGAGCTGTGCTTCACATGCCGTCACCGATAGGTCGCCCAACTATACTCATTGGAACTCCAGCATCATGCACTCAATGGGCAGATTCATCACGGGGAGTCCAAGCTTTCGACGTCATCCAGTAGCACTCCGCCAGTGTGGCCTCTACCTGGTAGCCTCCCATGTCCACTATCTCTGCTATATGGGCACACCGACAAGCGTCGTGGATAGTCCCAGGGAGCACTTCACAGGACTCTGACCTCTACCGGACCGCTACAATGCACGATGATATATCGAAGCGACTCCGGATATGGCTACGGAACCCTAGTCCATAAGCTATCGCCCACTAAGCTGCAAAAGGACGCACTCAATCCCGATCGTATGCTTCACCACTCGCTCTCGCACCTTCCAAGTGAGGAAAAATCCATCATCAATTTGATGCTTCAAAGGTATCCCTTAGCTGGGAAAAGAACCTTGGGAGGGCCCCATGAGGTCCCGATATAGGATATCCCGACAACCAAACAAGGAACACGGAGTACCCTAGCCCGGGTCTCAACGCTGACCCTGCAAGGCCCCTTATCCTGAGTAGGAAGACTGAAAGAAGACATCACTCCTTAATGAGCAACACACCACATCCTCAACACTTGAAATTGGCGCATCACGCGAACTCCATGGTTAATAGCAATAACGATGTCCGGGAACGAAGCTCCATAGTCGAGACGCGATCCAACCTTAGAAATTTCAATGATCCATCAAAACGACACAACTGGGCTGGAAACTCCTTCCCAAGCCTTAGTCCCACAACAAGGAACCCAACACTGACCCTGATCAGTCGACCCAGTCGACAACTTAAGGGGAGTCCAGGGGTGGCCACGTCCACGTCCACGGATGCGAGGAGGCATGTCAGCAACCTAAGAAAACTTCTAAACCAGAGTACTCGGATAACAATCCTACGACTCATCTATACGACTCGACTTAGGCTCTGACAGGACCAGGCTTTGATACCAACTTTTGTCACGCCCCAGGGCGGCCGTCCCCGAGACGTGGCAATAATATAATATCAGCTATCATAAACAAGAGGTCAACAACGACTCCAATAAACAATACACAAGGCTAATGAAGCAATGACAACTGATAATACAACTGAAAAGCGGAAGCATAAACTATCAATAAGTCTGTAAACCAAAAATATTATTACAGACTCGAATACACAATCACTGTCCTGTAAGAGCCAAGTCTAGCCAATAAAATACAACAAGTGCCACACGCACGAATTACCAATACACAAGACTCTAGGACTGCTGACAGCCTCGCACTCGCCAATCCGCCGGACAGAACGTTTCCACGCACGCAAGACCACGCCATAGGGAAACTCCAGCTCCACGCCCAACAACGCCCCTGTAAAAGAAACAGTATGCGAGGGGTGAGCTACAAGCTCAGTGAGTGGTCGGAAACCGAACACCACTATAACAATTTAATGTTAAGGCAATTTCCTTTCAAGGAAAGACATGGGTTGAAACCCAAAGGATAATAGGGTCACACGGCGGTGCAACCCGTCTCACCCACACCCTCACTCCCGAAGGGAGACTCTTGGGACTCTTGGGGAGAGACCATACCGTTTGCCAAGGAGACGCGGAATTACTGGTCTAAACAACACTATTGTGATCATCTACATAGAGATAGTTGTCATCGCTGTCTCTCAACATCGATACTTAACCAGACCCAATAAATATGGGAACGGGTGAACAAACAAATGGGTCACGTAGCGACGTGACTCAACACATTCGTCACCCCGACCCCGAAGGGGAGCTCCAGGGAGACCCGGGGACAAACGAGGGTTAACCATAACACCACGTGTTACTGGTTAACGAGACACAACGCGTCCATCTGCTACGAGGTAGAGATATACTTCGATACCTCAAGCGTCAAAAGTAACAAACCCAGAGAATACTCGATGGGTATTTGGGTCACGTGGCGACGTGACAACAACTCATCCCCACCCTAGCCCCCGGAGGGGTGACTCTAGGGACTTTTGAAACGAACTCAGTTGCTCTACACCCATCGTCATCCGGTAGCCCTCTCCCGGGGAGCCTCTACCTGGTAGCCTCTCCATGACCGCTATCTCTACCATATGGGCGCACCAATAGGTGTCATAAATACGTCTGGGAGCACCCCACAGGACAACTACAAACCGGGCAGCTTCAACACGGATCCGACGAAGGGGAGAACGACTTGAAGCCCGAAATATCACTTGGTAGCTCTCTCCCGTGCAGCCTCTACCTGTCGGCCTTCCACGATCAGTACATTCCCTAGATGTGTACCGCGGTACGTATCGGTAGCACCTACAAGTGGTGGCACCCTACAGGACAGCTTCTATGTCGGGTAGCTTCGACTCATGACGATGTCAGGAGGAAGCACCTTGCGTTCGCAATGCGAACTCTATGGGAAAACCAACTACCCTTGGTACTTACACACATATATCGATGATATCGCATACTCTTGTATTCCCTCACGGAGGCGTCACTCGAACGCGAGGACTATCTCTACACTCGTGTAGAAAAGCCAGGGGCATAACCCAATAGGCGGTTCAGACACACGCCAAGCCCGGGTAGGCCCAAGTTAATGCTGTAGCTATCGGTTTAACAAAGTCGATGCCACGATGAATTCTTCAGAATTCGATACGAATGCATCACTCGGATGCAAGGGACGATTACATCGCTGGCGTTTTAACTAATAGGGTACGACCCGACCGCGGGTCATACCCTCGCCTATTATGGATAGGCCAAATTAGTTTAGCATGCGCACATATATATATATATAGGAGGAGAATCATAACATGATAATATGTGCCACATGCACAATAATATATATATATATATTACTATAGGGGTACTCCCTAACATGGATTTACATCATAAACAACAAATCATATAATATGCATACAAGGTATGACCCACTTAAACATGCTTATAAGGCCATAATAAACATTCAATCATGTAAAGGATGACTCAAGCAGGCGTTGGATATCACCAACTCCAAGGGGGAGGGTTAAGCGTGATCTCGCGCACTAACCGATGCATACCGATAATCCCAAGTGAACCTGAGTCAAGTAGGAATCATATCTACTTACTCAGTTTACGCAAAGAGGGAGGGCGAGAGAGAGGGAAAGTCTCATCCTCTCCGAAAAGCTGGTCCTAGCTTTGCCCCAACAGATGGGTGCAACAACTACACCATTCCTCCAGTCTAATCGTAAAGGAATATTAGTACGCATCCGGTTATTAACCCAAGGTTTAACATGCTGGATATAATTAATATAGGGGGAGAGGAGTATTACAATACTACCTAAGGCATTCATATTCTATACATCCATACACTCATTCGAAAACACATTTATTCAAACATGAATACATACATAAGCAAGTATAGGGTAGAATAGGGGTTCTACGCAATATACGAGCTATACAACCCTAACATGCAAATATCTAGCATATTTAGTGGTTAAGATGCCCCAAGGACGTGCGGTGCACGACTACGTGCATCGAGCGCGTCCCGAAGTGTTGGATCGAACCACTCACCGATACCCGGATCGACGCGCATCCCATCCGACGAGGTCTGCAAGGTAAGGGTACCAAAAAGGGGTGAGTAAAACAACAAACAAACACATAGAAACAATTAGGGATGTCTACGGCTAGACATCCACGAATACGGGCTCGAACGCATGCAAGCATGGATGCACGCACGCGTGCCCGAGCCCCCCGGACACCCACCCGAGGGTGCTGACCCTTAGCACGGCCAAACCGGCCTCGGGCAGCACCATACACACCCTCGGGAGCCCCCGGGCGCGGCCCCGGGTGCCCCGCACACGGCCCCGCGCGCACCGTGCGCAGACCGCGCGCAGACACGCCCGCGCTCGCGCGTGCCCCCACGCGCACCCTGGCGCGACCCCCGCGCGCTACCGCGTGTACGCGCCCGCCAGCGCCAGCCTGCGCGCCTGCCAGCGCGCACACGCGCGCGGACAGCCTCCCGCGCACGCCCAGCATCCCAAGCCCTCCCCCAAGCCTCCCACATGCACCCAAACTCAAACACCACCCATGCATGCCCTCCCTAGCACCCCCAAAGCCATAAAAACTGATTAAAGAAGAGGAGGAACTCACCAAAAGAGAGGGGAAGGGAAGGGGGAGGTGTGGGGGCTCATCCGCACGCCCGCAACCACCTCGGCCGCCACCACCACTGCCACCGCCTCAACTTGGGCTTCTCTTCTCTACATGGCTTCACTTAGGCATTTTAACAACCATTTGGGGGGCTGAAATCCAAAGGGGAAGGGAAAACAATTGAGGGGGAGGAAGAGAGGAGGGGAAGCAACAACAACAACAACAACCTCAACAACTCACCTTTTTAAACCTCGTCTTCTCCATCACCACAACCTCCTCCACCCAAGCCTTCATCTAGGGCTGGACCAGATCCAAAAGAGGTGAGAAAGTGAGCCAAAGTCGTGCACATTTGGGGTTAAATAAGCAAAGGTCGAGTAAATGACCAAGTCATCCTCGGACTTAAAACCTCTGCGCAGACTTCACTTAAATGACCATAACTTCCACAATACAGCTCAGAATTGCACGATTCCAGTGGCATTGGAAAGATAAGACGATTATCTACAACTTTCATGTTTACACCTAGATCAAATAACCTCTCCCGCTATTCCAAAATCTAGGCTAAACATCTTACAGGGCTGCTGCCTGGATTTCTCAACTTCGGGGTATACTCGGAAAAATACCCATAACTTTTGATATACGAATCCAGTTGATCTAATTCCACTTCTATATGGAAGCTATCTCAAAACTGAACATCTCATAATAATATCAAATTTTTATCTCTTCGTCATGGATTTTTACAAAATCAAATCCGAATGCCAATCCGAAACTGCATAATTCCAAAAACGTTATCGGAATTAAACGAAAATTTTATGGGCAGTACTAAACAGTATCAGGACCCATACTATGCAGTTATATCTTCAATCAGAGTCCTTAAACCCCAGAAGGTAGCTAAAAATCAAAATTTTAGCGACTCCGATCGTAATTAGGACTCTAAATGACACAGGTCTAACACCCCTTTCCCCCGCGAATCCAATATTCCCAATCATTTCTACCCCAGGCCCTTACTAGGCCGCCCCAAACCCGGGATCGCTAGGCAGCCCTCACAGGGGAGAAACGCTGGATGACCATCCGGAGAATCCTCTTCGAGACTGATCCCTCAGCCCCCAAGCACATGTCTCTACATAACCTGAGACAAATCCCGACAGTCCACCTGCCGGAGGGATTCAAAGTCCCCAAGTTCCGCCGGTACAACGGTCGTGGAGACCCAGACATTCATTTAACGGTCTTTTATCTAGACGCCTGACCGTTTCTACATAATCAACCACTGCTAGTCTTCCTCTTCCAAAAATCATTGGAAGGAGAAGCATTGCAATGGTTCTCCACCCTCCCTATAGATCACTTGTCAAATTTCTCAGCCATAAGTGAGAAGTTCTTGGACCGCTACGGTTACCAGAGGATCAGAACCCCCTCTATTTCAGATTTAACCGTAGAGAGAATGTGGCCTAGGGAGGAATTTGAACAATACGTAACTCGGTGGCACACGCTTGTCCACCGAACCGGCCTGCAACACACAGAATGTCAAGAAATTGACATGATGTTACAGAGCCTGAGTCCAGAGCTCCGTACGAGCCTTTCGTACGGGGACTGTACTACGTATCAGCTTCTAATTGACCGTCTGTAACGCCCCCGAACCCACAACTCCGTTTTGAAGCGCGAAGTCCGGTTGCGTTACCTTAAAACTTCGAATCTCAGAGTTTTTTTTTCTAGAAACATAAGAATACATAACCATAATTATACATCAATACATCACCATATTTTATTCATAAATTTTCCAGGTTAAAATCCAAACAAATTCTCAATTACTGGATATACATCGGGATCAACTAAATTCTAAATATCATCATGCTATCATACATATGGGTCTTCTACATGCCAAAGAAATGATCAACACCTTCTACAAGAGTCTAGTGCTCCGAAAATCATTATACGAGCTTCAACCTCCAATGCCTTAACGAGATCGACGACCACCAACAACTAATCTGAAAGGTTGGAAAAATGAGGGGTGAGCAACCACACGCTCAGTGAATGGACCTATGGCGTCCCGTTAATACATTTATAATCAAAATATAATAGTCATAAAATGTCCACGCAGACATGTAATATATTAAGAGAGAAAATATATAAGAAGGCCACCAAGACATGTAATAATATATATATATACACACACACACAATCCTATCCAACATGATGCATGCAACACCACGAACACGCATATCCGTCTTTGCAGCACCTAGCTCGCGGGGCCTTCCACAGGCATGGCCACGTAGACATAGCCACAAAGACTTGGGTCCTACGTTCTCGGACCTGGCCACGTAGACGTACGCCCACCTAGACGTTGGCTACCAAGACCGAGCCACCTAGACGTTGTAATGCATGCATGATCAACCATTCGTTCAAAACATATGCATGCGATAAAAATATGGTCTCCAAATATATAAGTTATATATGTAAAACAACGCATCAAAATCATGACGACATGTTCAAGTACTCCATACCCCAAATAACAATTATAAATTTTAAAGTAACCATGATGCAGAATGATATAACATAGAGATAGTTTCAAAAACTATATATGAGGCTAGACCCAATCACCTTCGGTCCACGCAAGCATCAACGATACACACTCGCACGTTGATAACCTAGCATAACAATTATACAATAATAAATCTGAAACAATCAATCACGACCCAAACAACTGACAACCAACTTATAACAACACTATGCCCAATAATCCCAAAAGCCCATATCTTATAGACCTACAATCAACAACTCACTTCAAAGTCCTAATGAAATTCCCAACTTCGAATAAATATTAGAATACTCATATACTCACAATGATCCGATTCGATAATCAATATCCATTTATTCCATAAGACTCATATGATCGATCAATCCTCGAATAAATAGTTGGACAAATCCAACAAGGTTCAACTATAATTCCATGATCGAGTAACTCAAATCCAATCAATCTACATCCAAATAACAATAATATCCAATTAATATTCATTGATCCCACTAAACCAAATTATCGATTTAAGATTCTATTTAAGTTCTCAAGATCAATAAAATCATCAAAACCCGCAAAACAAACTTATACTTCATTAAACATCAATTTGGGATCTTCTAAATCTCTAAAATTCATCAAACTTGGTCATCAAGTTAAATATTTGAATTCTAATAAACTGCACATAAATCTTTCAAAATTCATAACTTTCTACCCGTAACTCCGAATTAGACGATTCATGATTCGTTGGAAAGCTCTTTTCAAAATCTATTTCTATTCGTCAAATACATTTTTCCCAAAAACGATTCAATCATAGTCAAAAATATGATTTACGTCCAAGCATAAAATCAACCCGAAAATAGCCATTAAATCCCCAAAACTAATAAATCTAATTTGATCTTAAGAATTCATTCGAGATTCATTGAAATATAATCGAATAATCAACTAATTAAAATCGATCAAACCCTAACCCTAATCCATCAAACTTCTTCCCCAAACAATTAATCGACACATTCATATCCTAACAAGAAAATAAATTGAAACCCTAAACAACAAAAATCATTAGAAGCATGATTTCTCACCTTAGATCCGGTTACACCACCCACCATCTCCATCTAGGTTTAGGTCATCACCACCCTTCACACCTTCTGAAATTTTGATGAAAACCCTAACTCAAACATGTTATTTAAAGGGGTTTACCGAAATTACAAAACGACCCCTGAAGTGTTCCAGGTTTACAATGGGGTCCCTATCCGATTTACAAACAGTTCCCTATCCAATTTACAAATAGATCCCTGAAGGCTATTAATAGGTATTCTGGATTCGCAACAAGACCCCTGGGCCAATAACTTAACACAAAATCCTAAAAACCAAACTTCCCAAAAATCTCACCAAATTTCAACCAAAGTATCTTGACAAAATAAAGATCTATAGAAAAATATAAAATAAATATTTGAAAATCAATTTATAATTATCATAATTATAAATCAAATTGGACACATTTGGGCCCATCGCCAAATCTAAAAAAAATGAAATATAAAAAAATCAAATTTAAAATTTCCATTATATATTTAAAATAAATATATTAGGCCGAAAAATACCGAAACATTACACCGTCACAACAGGATTTCCCGTTGTGCAGCCCCAGTAGTCCAAACCCACTCCCCACCTATCGGCCATAGGGTTGGACAACCGCCTCGTAAGGCACAAACCCCCATGGTAGAGGGGATTACACAAGTATCGGCACTCTACCCAAACGGAGCACGAGTTCCTGATCGAGGAATGGCTCCGAGACAGTACACGTTCAGCTCATCCGGGTATGCGCCGGTTCGGCCAATCAACCAAAATTTTGCTACTCAATCAGTACCCGTCCCCATGCCGACACAACAAAACCCGGTAATCCAAAGTTCCCCGGTTCAAAGCCCCATAATTTCAAGACAAGGCCAGCCTAGGACCCCTTTCTATTCCACCTTCCTGAGAAACTAAAACCTAAATCCTAAGCAGCCCACACAAAGTACTTATAATGAGGTCTCCCCTCCGACATCCTATGATCAGAGACGAGTGGGAAAGAGGGACTCTTACCCTCCCCTCCCAGAAACACTAACTAGGATTTTTAGGGTACTAATGGACACTAATAGTATCTCACTCCCAGTTGCTAAGCTTCCACTCCCTGGGGCCAGCAAACTGCATTACTGTCAATACCACCAACAGTATGGACACACTGTAGAACAATGCGTTGTTTTTCAGGAGTTTATTTATGACTTGAATGATGACAGGCGCCTTGATTGGGCCATGATCAAAAGCCACTTAAACCAGGGCAATTCTCGAGCCTCCAAGTCACTTGGCATATTTACTGACCCATTGTCAGGTCACAACTAAGCGTCCACATCTGGAGCCCACATGGTAAACATGGTCAGGAGACGAAGAGGAAGAGCCCTTTGAGGAGATCTATCTGCTTTTCAACCAATACTCGACGTTTCAACTAGAGGCGGCTAACACCCCTTTGTTGAATTCTGTACGGTGGTCACTTTCTTCTTTTTTACAACTTTTATTTACTTCTGCTTTATATCTGCTTTTCTACCAATACCCGACGTTTCAACCAGAAGCGGCTAACACCCCCCTGGTTGAATTTTGTACGGTGGTCACATTTACATTTCCTTCCCATGTGTCAGCGGTCCCTTTTTTAAGTTCTTATCTAGCAGAAAAGGATTCCCAGTTTTTCACCTCTCTGTGCGGTATATCCATAGCTTAGAGAGGAGAACCCACCCAATTTCCCCGCGAGGCGATCAACAACAACACCAACTTTTCCTGCTTTTTGAGAAAGCAAGTGGCGATCACAACAATAAAACCCCGTCATTTCTGAGAAGTAGTTGGGCGGCTCAGGAACGACTCTCCGGGCGGTTATCTGATCAGTTGCGAGACGGACCAGGACCAAGTTCGCAGAACCCCCAGTTTTACATTCTGACAACTATGAGGTTTTGAGTCTTAGAAAGGGTTCGTCTCTCAGGCTTAAGCCTCTCATCCTGCTTCTTTGGTTATGAGGATGTCAATCACAAAATCCCTAGTTGGTCTCAGGGGCATGTTCGAGATCCCTAAGTAGGTTGACATGGAATGGTCTTCATTCGACACATTCCCTATCCCTTTAGAGAGTATGGACCACTCATGTATGTATATATACCCATCTCAGATAGCCAGGGGTGCCCTAGCTATACTCTTTTTCCCCGCTAGTCAGAAAGTTCCTATCGACCTTCGAAGTTCATCCCACTCAGTGCAACCCCAACTTTTTTAGGGTTTTGATGTGTTACAGAGCATTGAATAGGAAACTTAACCTGGATTTAGGCGTTTATGAGATTATGTACACATACGAGCTTAGAAAGTCTGGTAGAGGTTACCACTTTAGGGCTAGGAATTCTAAAAAAAAGCTCATAGACGAACTGCGAGACTCAGATAAAAATTGGGCCGAGAGCAAATTGATTGTTTTGTCCGGCAATTGAGAGTTTGGTGATGCTCCTGAAGATACATGGAAGTTGCCTCGGTTCATCTTGATGGGCACACTAAGCCAGGTCGCATCACTTAGTCCGTTTACAATACAATCCCCTGCTCTAGCTTTTCTGATTCTTTTTCAATTTTGGTTCAGCTCCTACTGCGAACTCTCGCCCACCTAAGAACACTGTGAAGTCAGAGCACATCAAAGCTGCCTTCAAGAGAAGTGACCGGGTCTTCTACAGAATCCTTGGTTGGGACAACCCGAATCCCAACAGCACACGTCGGCCCAGGCCTCATCTTGCCGACATTTACGCGGCCCCTTCTTCACAAGCCCGAGAACCTGAACCTTCGGTTTTCAAGGCGGGCCATCTTTCTGAGTTAGAGAAAGACTCTGAGGAGGAACTAGAGCTGCTCTACAAACTGGGGTTCGATGACCTAATGGCTATAGAAAGTTCTCCAAGCGGGGCTCGGCATGGTTCACGTCTGCGCAGAAAACAGAGGAAGGACCTCGACGATCTCATGAAGGTTCACAAGCAAGTAGGAGAATCGATTCAATGCTACGTAGATTGATTCTGTCTCCTCATGTTTGAGGTTGACAAATGCGACTCAAATGCGGCCATTATGGCATTTCAGAACGGGCTGCCCCCAAAGCAAGACCTGCGGAACTCCCTTATCAAGAAGGTCCCGGAGTCGTTAAATGAGCTGATGTGCCGGGCTAAGAAGTGTGCAAAAGTCAAGGATGAAGCCACCTCTCCTCGTCCGCAGGCGGTCGCTGCTGTTAGCAAAAATCCTGTAGCAAAGAAAGACAAAGGGCGTAAGCAGCGCACCGACAACAAGAGCAACCCGATGACTAACGAGGTCAGGGAGCGCCCATACACCAAGTTCACCCTGTCCCTCGTTCATATTTTAGAGAAGATAAAGCATGCCCCGTTCTTCCAATGGGCACCGTCAATCAAAAGCTATCCGGCCACTAGAGACAAAGGTCTTGAGTTCGATTATGTCACGCCCCCAGAGCGGCCGTCCCCAAGGGGAGACACGTATACGATACCGAGTATATCATAATCAGAATAAATCACAAGGAATAAAGGATTGAATCAAAATAAACGACAGCGGAAGAGTATATAAAAATAAAAATAAATGAATAATACAAGGCCATAGAACAGATAATTGGGGCCTCTAAGGAATACACAATCACCGTCCCGTGTGAACACAAGTCATAATTACAAATACAGTCAAATGTATATATCAACAATAACAAAACACCTGGTACGAAAAAATAACAGGAAGCTGACAGGCTCACCAAATCGCCGAGAGGCCCACAACACCTTCAACAATACCCAACTTAACGATCCTGCGCGACACCTGGATGAAACCCGAAACAACAGAGGGAGTAAGCTGATGAAGGCCTAGTGAATGAAACTAACTACAAGACACCTCAAATTACAGTTCCAACACATCCATAAAACCTCCATAAATAACTAACAAGTATAAGCTGACCGGCCTTAGATACCATCACCATAGGAGGCCAACTCACACTAACCTCTTTATGTCCCCAGCATAAAGACAGATCCGTCTGCGTCCCATACCACAGGGGATCCATCCCATGCTAGCAACGCTACAACAGTAACAAAACTATGTCCCCAGCATAAAGACACATTCGTCTGCGTCCCATACCACAGGGGATCCATCCCATGCTAGAAACGCTATATATATATATATATATATATATATATATCCTAGTGACTGCAATGCCACTACACACAAATACCTCACAGTTCCTCCTGTCGCGTAGTGACTTCTCTTAGGCGACCCATTTCTGCAAATCCATCGGCTTGGCCAATACAGGGAGTATCACTCCACCCGTCAAGTCCACCAGAGCCCGACCGCATCACAAACCGCATCAATGGATCCCGCCCTGGACTCCATCACTTTGCGAACAGGGTCGATAAACCTAGTATCTTGGCTAATGCTCTCTGTCATCCAACCACTCTGACGCATAGCCGATTTGAACCATCGGATACCCTGGGCGTCCACGATGAACCTTTAAAACGCTCCCTCATGAAAGACACCCAGAGTTTACCCTCATCTCAACTGACTCACACGAAGCATCTAAATGCAAAACTAAACCGTCAAACCCAGTATCTTGGCTAAGGCTCTCCGTCATCCAACCACTCTGACGCGTAGCCGATCTGAACCATCGGATACCGTGAGCGTCCAGGATGAACCTTGAAAACGCTCCCTGGTGAAGGACACCCAGAGTTTACCCTCACCTCAATTGCAGATTCGCACTCATGACTTGCAAGAACTACCATAATCAACCCACCCGAAACAGGTTCGACACAGACCGGTCGAGGACCTACGATGTCACCACAATAAGCAACCAGATCTGACCCATACGATCAGATCCCCTTACCCCTAAACGATGTCTCTAACCAGATCTTTAGGCAAGGATCTATAAATCATGCTGATAATATATATATCAGCCATTAACAATGCTAGACAATCATTAACAAACCTAGGCCGGATATGACAAGATAGACATATATTAACCAAGCTAGATGGCCATTAACAAAGCTATATATAGAATATAATATGTATCCATTAACAATGATAAATCATGAGCATGCATTCAAGATATAACAATTTGTATGTAATAATATATTAAGTAATCATGCAATCTCAATTTAATACATATAATCATGCCTATGGATGCCACCAAGTCATGCATACATGATTAATATCATATCATAAACATGACTTAGTATGGAACTATATTATCGAAATGTCAAGTTAGATCCACTCAAAGATACAATCATTCCATCCCGCGAAGAATCGCGCGCTTCGGACAGTCCAACGGTAACGCCATCGCTAATGGACTCTTGGGAGTATAGCCATTCCCACCACAAGCCTAAATACAAGATCACCACCTTTCTCATATTGAGGAGACCCCTCTGGACAAACAAACATTGCCAACTCAGCCAAGGATTAAAACATCCATGCATAAAAAAAAAAATACAAACATATCCTAAGATCTAGCCAACAAGTGCAAAATACACCCTATAACTCCAACCACTAAACCAATTATTCCACACCACCAAAAGCCACTCATCCTTAGGCCATCATTCAATTAAATCACCTATAAATCAGCAAGAATTTCACCACAAACAAATCTGGGCAGCATTATAAATCTGGGCAGCACTACAGAAATCTGGGCAGCAATACAACCCTACACTTTGATCTCCACAGCACTCATTACTTATCTAAAAATTCTGAAATAAATCATGCACATTCATTGATATTCTGGGAATATAATCCATGAAGACACTACCATCCAATTCAATCTCTAAGTGCCCGAAATAAAATAAATTCAGAAACAGGTCAATTTCTACTCGAATCTGGACAGTCCTTATAAAACAGATCATAACTTATGCCACAGGTAACATAATGACACCAAATTTCATACATAAGATCTACACACATAGATGATAATATCATATGAAGGAATAATCCTCAAAATATGTCTCTAAGTATCACATTCATAAGCATCTTCACAAGACAGAAAATCTGCCTTACCTATTTAAGCATATCCCAAGTCTCCAACTCCAACTTATTCTTCTTCTTCTCCTCCAAATCAACAATCAAAACCCTAGAACAAATATAACCTCCCCCAATTAAGAATCCAAATCAACAAATTAAAGCAAGCCATAAAAGAAAAACCAAATGATCAAATGATCTCACCAAAAATTCCTTCAATCTCCTCTCCTCTTCTCCTCCTCCCCTTCTCCTCTTCTCTTTCTGTGTGTTTTTTTTTTATAAAATGAGTCTCAGCTGACTCTCTCACTCTCTCACACCATATAAACCAAAGACTTCACCCATCAATTAAATGGGATTGATAAATCCGTCCAAATTACCAAATTGCCCTCTTTTAAAAATTCTGCGCAGCCTTAACTAAAATAGGCATAACTTTTACAATCTAACTCCGAATTGCATAATTCAAACTCCGTTGGAAAGCAAAGACCATTATCTACACCTTTCACGTTTAAGCCAATCTCCAAAAACCTCTCTAACCATTTCGAATTATGCAATTAACATCAAACAGGGCTGCTGCAAGACATTTCTCATCCCCGGGGTATAATTGGAAAAACACTCATAACTTTTTCTACAGGAATCCAAATGATCTAATTCTACTTTTGTATGAAAGCTAACTCAAAATTGAATGCCCCATAATAAAATCAGATTTAAACTACATCATCTTGGGCATTAACAAAATTAAATCCGAATCATGCCAACTATACAACTTAGGATATAACCTAGTCATACATCACCCTAATACACCCCCAATGAATAATAATTTAGAATAACACATATAATTGTGATATCCAATCATCCAAACATGTAAGAGAATAACATAAGCCTAAATATAGGTCCGGGGTCTTACATCCGACCGCCCTTAAATGGATTTGGTCCCCAAATCCAAGAAGTCTACCTCAAGAAGCAAATTGATAAGGAAAATTCTCTCGCACCTCAAGATTGGTATAAACTCGTGCCACACCACATCTGCGACCATACTGTCGCCCAAGGGCACGAGCGGCCATGTCAGAAATCCTAAGGATAGGGTCTAAAATCAACTCGAACCCACGAAGAGAAAGTAACTGAACTCAAGAAGAAATGAACTCATTATGACTTATGTTCAGACGGGACCAGGCTCTGATACCATAACTGTCAGGCCCCCAGAGCGGCCGTCCCCAAGGGGTGACACGTATACGATACCGAGTATATCATAATCAGAATAAATCACAAGGAATAAAGGATTGAATCAGAATAAACGACAGCGAAAGAGTATATAAAAATAAAAATAAATGAATAATACAAGGCCATAGAACAGACAATTGGGGCCTCTAAGGAATACACAATCACCGTCCCATGTGAACACAAGTCATAATTACAAATACAGTCAAATGTATATATCAACGATAACAAAACACCTGGTACGAAAAAATAACAGGAAGCTGACAGGCTCACCAAATCACCGAGAGGCCCACAACACCTTCAACAATACCCAACTTAACGATCCTGCACGACACCTGGATGAAACCCATAACAACAAAGGCAGTAAGCCGTTGAAGGACTAATGAATGAAACTAACTACAAGACACCTCAAACTACAGTTCCAACACATCCATAAAACCTCCATAAATAACTAACAAGTATAAGCTGACCGGCCTTAGATACCATCACCGTAGGAGGCCAACTCACACTAACCTCTTTATGTCCCCAGCATAAAGATAGATCCGTCTGCGTCCCATACCACAGGGGATCCATCCCATGCTAGCAACGCTACAACAGTAACCCAACTATGTCCCCAGCATAAAGACAGATCCGTCTGCGTCCCATACCACAGGGGATCCATCCCATGCTAGAAACGCTATATATATATATATAGGATGGGGATCCATCCCATCCTAGTGACTGCAATGCCACTACATACAAATGCCGCACAGTTCCTCCTGCCGCGTAGTTACTTCTCTTAGGCGACCCATTTCTGCAAATGCATCGGCTTGGCCAATACAGGGAGTATCACTCCACCCGTCAAGTCCACCAGAGCCCGACCGCATCACAAACCGCATCAATGGATCCCGCCCTAGACTCCATCACTTTGCGAACAGGGTCGATAAACCCAGTATCTTGGCTAAGGCTCTCCGTCATCCAACCACTCTGACACGTAGCCGATTTGAACCATCGGATACCGTGGGCGTCCACGATGAACCTTTAAAATGCTCCCTCGTGAAAGACACCCAGAGTTTACCCTCACCTCAACTGACTAGACGACGCATCTAAATGCAAAACTAAACCGTCAAACCCAGTATCTTGGCTAAGGCTCTCCGTCATCCAACCACTCTGACGCGTAGCCGATCTGAACCATCGGATACCGTGGGAGTCCAGGATGAACCTTGAAAACGCTCCCTCGTGAAGGACACCCAGAGTTTACCCTCACCTCAACTGCAGATTCGCACTCATGACTTGCAAGAACTACCATAATCAACCCACCCGAAACAGGTTCGACACAGACCGGTCGAGGACCTACGATGTCACCACAATAAGCAACCAGATCTGACCCATACGATCAGATCCCCTTACCCCTAAACGATGTCTCTAACCAGATCTTTAGGCAAGGATCTATAAATCATGCTGATAATATATATAACAGCCATTAACAATGTTAGACAATCATTGACAAACCTAGGCCGGATATGACAAGATAGACATATATTAACCAAGCTAGATGGCCATTAACAAAGCTATATATAGAATAAAATATGTATCCATTAACAAAGATAAATCATGAGCATGCATTCAAGATATAACAAATTGTATATATAATATATCAAGTAATCATGCAATCTCAATTTAATACATATAATCATGCCTATGGATGCCACCAAGTCATGCATACATGATTAATATCATACCATAAACATGACTTAGTATGGAACTATATTATCGAAATGTCAAGTTAGATCCACTCACAGATACAATCATTCCATCCCGCGAAGAATCGCGCGCTTCGGACAGTCCAACGGTAAGGCTATCGCTACTGGACTCTTGGGAGTACAGTCATTCTCACCACAAGCCTAAACACAAGATCACCACCTTCCTCATATTGAGGAGACCCCTCTAGACAAACAAACATTGCCAACTCAGCCAAGGATTAAAACATCCATGCATAAAAAAAATAATACAAACATATCCTAAGATCTAGCCAACAAGTGAAAAATACACCCTATAACTCCAACCACTAAACCAATTATTCCACACCACCAAAAGCCACTCATCATTAGGCCATCATTCAATTAAATCACCTATAAATCAGCAAGAATTTCACCACAAACAAATCTGGGCAGCATTATAAATCTGGGCAGCACTACAGAAATCTGGGCAGCAATACAACCCTACAGTTTGATCTCCACAGCACTCAATACTCATCTAAAAATTCTGAAATACATCATGCACATTCATTGATATTCTGGGAGTATAATCCATGAAGACACTACCATCCAATTCAATCTCTAAGTGCCCGAAATAAAATAAATTCAGAAACAGGTCAATTTCTACTCGAATCTGGACAGTCCTTATAAAACAGATCATAACTTATGCCACAGGTAACATAATGACACCAAATTTCATACATAAGATCTACACACATAGATGATCACATCATATGGAGGCATAATCCTCAAAATATCTCTCTAAGTATCACATTCACAAGCATCTTCACAAGACAGAAAATCTGTCTTACCTCTTTAAGCATATCCCAAGTCTCCAACTCCAACTTATTCTTCTTCTTCTCCTCCAAATCAACAATCAAAACCCTAGAACAAATATAACCTCCCCCAATTAAGAATCCAAATCAACAAATTAAAGCAAGCCATAAGAGAAAAATCAAATGATCAAATGATCTCACCAAAAATTCCTTCAATCTCCTATCCTCTTCTCCTCCTCCCCTTCTCCTCTTCTCTTTCTCTGTTTTTTTTTTTTGATAAAATGAGTCTCAGCTGACTCTCCCACTCTCTCACACCATATAAACCACAGACTTCACCCATCAATAAAATGGGATTGATAAATTCGTCCAAATTACCAAATTGCCCTCTTTTAAAAATTCTGCGCAGCCTTAACTAAAATAGCCATAACTTTTACAATCTAACTCCGAATTATATAATTCAAACTCCGTTGGAAAGCTAAGACGATTATCTACAGCTTTCATGTTTAATCCAATCTCCAAAAACCTCTCTAACCATTTCGAATTATGCAATTAACATCAAACAGGGCTGCTGCCAGACATTTCTCATCCCTGGGGTATAATTGGAAAAACACGCATAACTTTTTCTACAGGAATCCAAATGATCTAATTCTACTTTTGTATGAAAGCTAACTCAAAATTGAATGCCCCATAACAAAATCAGATTTAAACTACATCATCTTGGGCATTAACAAAATTAAATCGAATCATGCCAACCATACAACTTAGGATATAACCTAGTCATACATCACCCTAATACACCCCAATGAATAATAATTTAGAATAACACATATAATTGTGCTATCCAATCATCCAAACATGTAAGAGAATAACATAAGCTTAAATATAGGTCCGGGGTCTTACATCCGACCCCCCTTAAATGGATTTGGTCCCCAAATCCAAGAAGTCTACCTCAAGAAGCAAATAGATAAGGAAAACTCTCTCGCACCTCAAGATTGGTATAAACTCGTGCCACACCACATCTGCGACCATACCGTCGCCCAAGGGCACGAGCGGCCATGTCAGCAATCCTATGAATAGGGTCTAAGATCAACTCGAAGCCACGAAGAGAAAGTAACTGGGCTCAAGAAGAAATGAACTGATTATGACTTATGTTCAGACGGGACCAGGCTCTGATACCATAACTGTCACGCCCCCAGAGCGGCCGTCCCCAAGGGGTGACACGTATACGATACCGAGTATATCATAATCAGAATAAATCACAAGGAATAAAGGCTTGAATCAAATAAACGACAGTGGAAGAGTATATAAAAATAAAAATAAATGAATAATACAAGGCCATAGAACAGATAATTGGGGCCTCTAAGGAATACACAATCACCGTCCCGTGTGAACACAAGTCATAATTACAAATACAGTCAAATGTATATATCAACAATAACAAAACACCTGGTACGAAAAAATAACAGAAAGCTGACAGGCTCACCCAATCGCCGAGAGGCCCACAACACCTTCAACAATACCCAACTTAACGATCCTGCACGACACCTGGATGAAACCCATAACAACAGAGGGAGTAAGCCGTTGAAGGACTAATGAATGAAACTAACTACAAGACACCTCAAACTACAGTTCCAACACATCCATAAAACCTCCATAAATAACTAACAAGTATAAACTACCGGCCTTAGATACCATCACCATAGGAGGCCAACTCACACTAACCTCTTTATGTCCCCAGCATAAAGATAGATCCGTCTGCGTCCCATACCACAGGGGATCCATCCCATGCTAGCAACGCTATTACAGTAACCCAACTATGTCCCCAGCATAAAGACAGATCCGTCTGCGTCCCATACCATCGGGGATCCATCCCATGCTAGAAACGCTATATATATATATATATATATATATGTATATATATATCCTAGTGACTGCAATGCCACTACACACAAATGCCTCACAGTTCCTCCTGCCGCGTAGTGACTTCTCTTAGGCGACCCATTTCTGCAAATGAATCGGCTTGGCCAATACAGGGAGTATCACTCCACCCGTCAAGTCCACCAGAGCCTGACCGCATCACAAACTGCATCAATGGATCCCGCCCTAGACTCCATCACTTTGCGAACAGGGTCGATAAACCCAGTATCTTGGCTAAGGCTCTCCGTCATCCAACCACTCTGACGCGTAGCCGATTTGAACCATCGGATACCGTGGGCGTCCACGATGAACCTTTAAAACGCTCCCTCCCTCGTGAAGGACACCCAGAGTTTACCCTCACCTCAACTGACTCACACGAAGCATCTAAATGCAAAACTAAACCGTCAAACCTAGTATCTTGGCTAAGGCTCTCCGTCATCCAACCACTCTGACGCGTAGCCGATCTGAACCATCGGATACCGTGGGCGTCCAGGATGAACCTTGAAAACGCTCCCTTGTGAAGACAAGCAGAGTTTACCCTCACCTCAACTGCAGATTCGCACTCATGACTTGCAAGAACTACCATAATCAACCCACCCGAAACAGGTTCGACACAGACTGGTCGAGGACCTACGATGTCACCACAATAAGCAACCAGATCTGACCCATACGATTAGATCCCCTTACCCCTAAACGATGTCTCTAACCAGATCTTTAGGCAAGGATCTATAAATCATGCTGATAATATATATATCAGCCATTAACAATGCTAGACAATCATTAACAAACCTAGGCCGGATATGACAAGATGGACATATATTAACCAAGCTAGATGGCCATTAACAAAGCTATATGTAGAATATAATATGTATCCTTTAACAATGATAAATCATGAGCATGCATACAAGATATAACAATTTGTATATAATAATATATCAAGTAATCATGCAATCTCAATTTAATACATATAATCATGCCTATGGATGCCACCAAGTCATGCATACATGATTAATATCATATCATGAACATGACTTAGTATGGAACTATATTATCGAAATGTCAAGTTAGATCCACTCACAGATACAATCATTCCATCCCGCGAAGAATCGCACACTTCGGACAGTCCAACGGTAACGCCATCGCTACTGGACTCTTGGGAGTATAGCCATTCCCACCACAAGCCTAAACACAAGATCACCACCTTCCTCATATTGAGGAGACCCCTCTGGACAAACAAACATTGCCAACTCAGCCAAGGATTAAAACATCCATGCATAAAAAAATAATACAAACATATCCTAAGATCTAGCCAACAAGTGCAAAATACACCCTATAACTCCAACCACTAAACCAATTATTCCACACCACCAAAAGCCACTCATCCTTAGGCAATCATTCAATTAAATCACCTATAAATCAGCAAGAATTTCACCACAAACAAATCTGGGCAGCATTATAAATCTGGGCAGCAATACAACCCTACACTTTGATCTCCACAGCACTCAATACTCATCTAAAAATTCTGAAATACATCATGCACATTCATTGATATCCTGGCAATATAATCCATGAAGACACTACCATCCAATTCAATCTCTAAGTGCCCGAAATAAAATAAATTCAGAAACAGGTCAATTTCTACTCGAATCTGGACAGTCCTTATAAAACAGATCATAACTTTTGCCACAGGTAAGATAATGACACCAAATTTCATACATAAGATCTACACACATAGATGATCATATCATATGAAGGCATAATCCTCAAAATATGTCTCTAAGTATCAATTCATAAGCATCTTCACAAGACAGAAAATCTGCCTTACCTCTTTAAGCATATCCCAATTCTCCAACTCCAACTTATTCTTCTTCTTCTCCTCCAAATCAACAATCAAAACCCTAGAACAAATATAACCTCCCCCAATTAAGAATCCAAATCAACAAATTAAAGCAAGCCATAAAAGAAAAATCAAATGATCAAATGATCTCACCAAAAATTCCTTCAATCTCCTATCCTCTTCTCCTCCTCCCCTTCTCCTCTTCTCTTTCTCTGTTTTTTTTTTTTTTTTGATAAATGAGTCTCACCTTACTCTCTCACTCTCTCACACCATATAAACCACAGACTTCACCCATCAATTAAATGGGATTGATAAATCCGTCCAAATTACCAAATTGCCCTCTTTTAAAAATTCTGCGCAGCCTTAACTAAAATAGCCATAACTTTTACAATCTAACTCCGAATTGTATAATTCAAACTCCGTTGGAAAGCTAAGACGATTATCTACAGCTTTCATGTTTAAGTCAATCTCCGAAAACCTCTCTAACCATTTCGAAATATGCAATTAACATCAAACAGGGCTGCTGCCAGACATTTCTCATCCCCGGGGTATAATTGGAAAAACACTCATAACTTTTTCTACAGGAATCCAAATGATCTAATTCTACTTTTGTATGAAAGCTAACTAAAAATTGAATGCCCCATAATAAAATCAGATTTAAACTACATCATCTTGGGCATTAACAAAATTAAATCCGAATCATGCCAACCATACAACTTAGGATATAACCTAGTCATACATCACCCTAATACACCCCCAATGAATAATAATTTAGAATAACACATATAATTGTTCTATCCAATCATCCAAACATGTAAGAGAATAACATAAGCCTAAATATAGGTCCGGGGTCTTACAGATTATCATCGGGACTTTGGTCACCAAACTGAAAGCTGTCGAACCTTGAAAGAATTTCTGAAGTCGCTGGTGTAGATACCCTAATTTTGACTACAAAGAAAAGAAATATACTTCAAGTAATATTGGAAAATGACCACATTTGGACATTTAATAGAAAACATCCTTGGAAAAATCCAAAATTGAAAAACCCCTAGCCCAACATTTAGAGGAATCTGAGTCTGGATAGGGGCAGCTACTTGGTAGCCGTCCCTTCCCAGGCATCTAGTTTCAACTAGCCGCCCCCCTGACCGACCCCAAACTGCTTCCCTAGATGGGACTTAAACCAGTATTTAATGCTGATCATTCCGGCGGGTCGTGCCTTTTGGCCGCCCTATCTCGGCCAGTTTGACTATAGTGACCGACCCAAGCCACCGCTTGTCAGAGATGGGACGTTTGGCAGGTCATCATTGGAGCGGCTACTTGAGAGTAGCCGCCCCACACTAGGCGGCTAGTTTCAACTAGCCGCCCTTCACCTAGACTCTGACAGAAGAACAGAGGATTAATGGAGGGTCAAATCAACTACCCTATTATCCAATTCAATCTTTTATCCAGTGGATACTCCCATGCCTCTCTTTTACTATAAATAGAGGGGGTCCAAAACATTTCTAAACATCATCCATACCTTGAATCCACCATTCATAGTCTTCACTACCAATCCAACACCCAACCCACACCCACTACCTCAAATCCTTAGAGAGAGAGAGAGAGAGAGAGAGAGAGAGAGAGTTCCATTTGTGAGAAGAAACACACTCCCTACACAAACCCACTCTCCCAATCCACTCTCCAAAAACTCGGGTTAAACCAGGTTTAACCTTTGCCAAAACCCAAATCCCCATTCCTACCCAAGTTGACCCAGGCCCAGGTGGTTAACCCTAAATAGCCACCCCATGCCCGACGGCTAATTCCCACTAGCCGGCTCCCACCTACACCCCCACCTGAACCAAGTCTTCTCTAGTCAATTCCCCAAAAGCATAATAGGATGCCTGTTTTTCACCTCTACGTATGGTATATCCGTGTCCCAGAGTGGAGACCCCACAAACTCCCCCATGAAGGCGATCAAATCCAACCCCTGCTTTTAGAAAAAGCATGTGGCGATCACACACACCCATGAATCCTCCTGAGGACCGGTCGGGCGCCTCAGCCAGGAACCAAAACCCTACCACCCTTTTGAGAGACGATCCGACCGAGTCTGCCCAGGTGCGTACCGGACCCAAATCCCTGAAGAACCCCCACGCACGCCATGCCAAACCGGAGACACCGGGAGGGAAGAAAAAACCCCCAAAATCCGATACCGACAAATCTGGCGATCACGGTGGGAATACTTCCTCGTGAAAAACAACAAAGAGTATATTAGTATTTTCAAATACAGATACAGATTTTGATATAGCCCTATATTAATTTTTTCAGATACACCATATATTAGTTTTTTCCTGCTACATTGAAAATGTATCTAAAATCAATAAATATGTATTAATATCTATAGTATTAACATCTATCTAATTAAAATAAAAAATCCAATAAGCCAAACCTAAATGATCACCATTATTGAAACAACAAACAATCACTTGGATAAAAAAAAAGTTGAAATTCCTCTCAAAACTAAAATTGAATAGCTGTTTTGCATTTAATTTCATATTAGAATTAAATATATATAATCAAAATCAGAGTATCCAGAAGAGTCAAAACTGAAGTGATAGCCATTGTTAGAACTACAAAAAAAATCGCTTGGATCCAAATACAAAATTGAAACTCCTCTCAATTACTGAAATCGGTTTGTTGTTTGGTGTTTAATTTTGTAGATGATCAATCGGGAAAAATGTGAATCATTCGGTTATTTTTTAAAAAAGAAACCCCTCTCAATAACAAATTGATTGGATTGTTTTTTTTTAAAAAAAAAGAAAGAACAAAGAGATCAATGTATATCGTAACCGCCTCCTACATTGAAGGAAAAAGATCAGTTATCAAATAAATAAATAAAAATAAAATAGAGAATTACATGTATGCCACCTCATGGGTTTGTGATGGGGTCTATAAGTTAGGGCTAAAAAATCATTGTTGTTTTTAACAATAGTATACCTTACCAATTAAGCATATAATTTTGGAAAATGTTACGCCCAGGTCGATTTCCAGCCCAAAATCCAGCCTCCACGTCAGCTGGGCACTTTTTCAGGTCGATGACGTGGCTGCCACGTAGATTTCCACTCGGCTCGTAAAACCAAATTATCTTTGGCGGGGCTTTCTGGGTTTGATTTTGAAATTCAAAATTCAAAAAGTAGGTGATGTGATGGAAGTCAGTTCGACAACGGCTGACACCACAATCGAGGTGTATTCGTTTATGGTCCGATATGCTACATTTAACAGAGTATATGCGTCGATAAACAATTCACAGAAATCAAGGTGTATTTTATTTCACACTCTGTTACAGAAATCTCTGTCTCACACATCTCTCACCCTGACTTTTTCATCTCTCACTCTCTCTCTCCCTCCTCCCTCCCCCTGACTTTTTCCTCTCACTCTCTCTCTCCCTCCCTCCCTCCCTCCCTCCCTCCCTTGTACACTTAACTATTCACCTCTCTCTCTCTCTCTCTCTCTCTCTCTCTCTCTCTCTCTCTCTCACCCTCTCTTTTATTCGTTAGATGGTGTCCATCGGCGTCTTCGCTTGAGTCAAGCATGATCCCCTTCTCCCCCACTCGAATCGGCTTGGTTTTTTTGAATGACGGCGTCGCCTCAACCGCCTATATCTACATTTTTTTTCGTTTTTGAAATGTTAGATCTTTTAAAAATTACCATACCATGTTTAGTTAGTAATTTCATCTTTATCTCTTTTTTTGTTTAGAATTTTTAAATCTGAAAAAAAAATCAACTTTTCGTCTCCACCGCTGTTTTATTCAGTTAGAAAATTTTAATTCTGAAAAAAAAATCAACATGTTTTTTCACCTCCACCGCTCTTCTATTTAGTTAGGAATTTTAATTTAGAAAAAAATAATCATGTTTTTTTCGCCTCCAACGCTCCTTAACCCAGTTAGAAATTTTTAATTCTGAAAAAAAAATAACCATTGTAGAGCTTATTGAATGCTTGTCTATTTATAACATGCATGTTTCTTTGCTTTTGTCGAAGTACATGTGTTTCCCTTTTCATAGTATTGTTATGTGCAACAATCGAAGCATATGCGTTGTTTTCAGCACATATGCTCCGTTAATAGCATGTACAATCATTATTTCTTATAATATTCTTATATGCTTCAGTTTCAAAGCATATGATTTGTTAGTAGAGCATATGCTATATTATATTTAATTTGAGTTGCACAAATGTACATATTGATTTGACATTTACAGTCATAATGTATTTAGAGTCCCGATGCAAGTAAATTTATGTAAATTTATTACTCATATATTTGTTGAAAAGACTAATATGCCTCGTTAACTGTGCAACATTGAAAGTTGTTGAGGGCATTTTCGTCCATGTGATCTAAATAAACTTTAAAATCACCCTTATCGAAGGATATGCTACTGTAAATTAATTCAGCCATGCGACCTCCATTTCTTCTCCTTTAAAACCCCTCCAATCAAACTGTTCTCCTTTAAAACCCCTCGAATCCATTCTCTTATAAAAAAAATTCATCTCCTCATCCATTCCATCTCTCTTAATACCCCTTTCAATCGTCCATTTCTTGTCCCTCAGAACAACCTCCAATCGAAACCCTATCCAATCATACACAATGAAAGGCGGAGCCACGGCCGAACCAAAGGTATCTTTATACGGTTTTCTAAATTTGTTGGGACATATGGTGAATTTATTTTAAATGTCATACTATAACTATTGCTGAATGTATAGGCAAGACTCAAAAATTTGAAGAATCTTTCAAGACTACTCGCAACCAGGTGTAACAGCACAAGGTTGGTGGAATTGATGACATAAATGAAGTTGAAGGAGAAACCAAAGCATCTGGAGATGATAAAGTGTACACCGTTCGGAGGTTTCATCGACATCCCTTCCTTCCCATTAGAAAAGTGTCTTCTAGAGATCATTCTGAGTTATTAAAGTTCTTGGAAGGGAAGTTTTCTAGATTCGTGGGAAGACCATCCGTTTTACCCCGAAGATGTGGCAGTAATCTTAGGCCTGTCCACCAGAGGCCAAGAATTGGTTGAAGGAGGGAAGACCCCTTCATCCATGTTTTTTAAAGAGCATTTCACATCCCTAAATGTGAAGTGCCCCTCCACCCCTGCCATTGAAAACCGCATAAAAGTTTTGGTTGCCAAGGATGACGAGAAGTCTATTAAGGACTTCTGTTCTTTATTTTTGTTGCATTTGTTTGCAATTTTTTTATTTTACAGATCAAATTTGACTTGTCCAATGGAGTTGGTGGACGTTGTAGCCGACATTGACAATCTGCATCAATACGCATGGGCGAAAGACGTGCATAGTGACATCATGAAGTCCGTCAGAAGATCCCACAAAAACTTGGTGAGGGTTGGAGTAGAAGCCTGTGAGGGAAAAGGATACTTCACTGGTTCTGTCATTGCCTTGAATGTGAGTTTTTTTTGCAATGTTGTGGTATGTACTTTATTGAATATGCATATGCTTTGATTATCGGCGCACATGACGTATTATCATGTTTTTTGTGTTTGTTTTGTTTGGTTATCTTCAGAGAGACATGTGTTGCTCATCGACGCACATAACTTATAACCATGTTTCTTGTGCCTATATATGTGGTTATATTGTTGTATATACATCATTGAATCGGCATATGATTTGCTTATCAATGCATATTACTTACACTCATGTTTCTTGTGCTTCTTTTTTTAATTGTGCTGTGATACGTACTTAGTCAACGAGGCATATGTTTTGCTTATCGAAGCACATTACTTAAAATCAGGTTTTTGGTGCTTGTCTATTTAATTGTGTTGTGGTATGTACTTCATGAATGAGGCATATGTGTTGCTTATCTACGCACATTACTAATACTAAGGTTTTTGGTGCTTGTCTATTTACGTGTGTTGTGGTATGTACTTCATTAAATAGTCATATGCTTTAACTATCGACGCACATGACTTATATTCATGTTTTTTGTGTTTATCTATTTACCTATGTTGTGGTATGTACTTCATTGAATTAGGCATATGCTTTCTTATCGATGCGCATAACTTGTAATCAGGGCATATAACATGTAATTAGGTATTGTGTGATTTACTATATATATTAATTTGTTTTAGGATAATGTTATATTGTTTTGTAGGTTTGGTTTCAAAGCATTGGTTCTTATTGATAGTGGACGAGGAGAAGAAGACATTCGAAGTGTACAATTCACTGAGTGGAGAAATCTACGAATCGTTGGCGTTTACTATGGTAAACTTGTTGAATGAAACAATATTGAATTATACAAATGTTTAACCAATCAATACTCACCCAAAGATCCCAAAACAAGTTGGAGGTCATCATTGCGGTCCGTTTCTATTGCACTGGATCCAATGGGTTTATGAAGGCAGCGAGTTTCATTTCAAGTCGCTCGAAGACATGGAGTTCATGAGTTCCAAGGTCGCATCTACGATTCTGACGGATCGGGGTTCTCTAATGTAGCAGAGGTGTTTTGCGCATCTTGTTTGAACTTTTTTTTGTCTTTTTTATGTGGTGTAATTGTTTATTTAAACACATTCTCTTCTGTGTGTTTGATGTTGTTAAATTGTATTACAACACTTTTCTCTTTTTTGAATGTGTAATGTTTCGGTATTTTTTTGGCCTTATATATTTATTTTAAATATATAATGGAAATTTTAAAATTTGATTTTTTATATTTCATTTTTCAAATTTGGCGGTGGTCCCAAATGGGTCCAATTTGATTTATAATTATGATAATTATAAATTGATGTTAAAATAATTATTTTATATTTTTCTGTAGATCTTTATAGTGTTAAGATACTTTGGTTAAAATTTGGTGAGATTCAGAGTTCGGAAAATTTGATTTTTAGGCTTAGTGTCAAGTTATTGGGCCTAGGGATCTAGTTGCGAATCCATAATACATTTTTATAGCCTTCTGGGACTTTTCTGTAAATCGGATAGGGATCTGTTTGTAAATCGGATAGGGACGTCATTGTAAACTGGAAACACTTCAGGGGTCGTTTTGTAATTTTGGTAAACCCTTTTAAATAACATGTTTGGGTTAGGGTTTTTCATCCAAATTTCAGAAGGTGTGAAGGGTGGTGATGACCTAACCCTAGATGGAGATGATGGGTGGTGTAACCGGATCTAAGGTGAGATATCATTCCCTATTGATTTTTTTAGTTTTAATTTATTTTTGTTAGGATATGATTAGGTCAAGTAATTGTTTGGGGAAGAAGTTTGATGGATTAGGGTTAGGGTTTAATTGATTTAATTCGATGATTATTTGATTTGATTTTTAATGGATCTCAAAGGAATTCTTAAGATAAAATTAGATTTATTAGTTTGGGGATTTAATGGCTATTTTCGGGTTGATTTTATGCTTGCACGTAAATCATGTTTTTGACTATGATAGAGTCGTTTCTGGGAAAAATGTATTTGACGAACAAAAATAGGTTTTGAAAAGAGCTTTCCAACGAATCATGAATTGTCCAATTCGGAGTTACATGTAGAAAGTTATGATTTTTGAAAGATTTCTGTACGGTTTCCTAGAATTCAAATATTTAGCTTGATGACCAAGTTTGATGAATGTTAGAGATTTAGATGATCCCAAATTTCATGTTTAATGAAGTATAGTTTGTTTTGCGGGTTTTGATGATTTTATTGATCTTGAGAACTTAAATAGAATCTTAAATCGATAATTTGGTTTAGTGGAATCAATGAATATTGATTGGATATTGTTGTTATTTGGATGTAAATTGATTGGATTTGAGTTACTCGATCATGGAATTATAGTTGAGCCTTATTGGATTTGTCCAAATATTTATTCGAGGATTGATCGATCATATGGGTTTTATGGAATAAATGGATATTGATTATCGGATCGGATCATTGTGAGTATATAAGTATTCTAATATTTATTCGAAGTTGGGATTTTCATTAGGACTTTGAAGTGAGTTGTTGATTGTAGGTCTATAAGATATCGGATTTTGGGATTATTGGGCATATTGCTGTTATAAGTTGGATGTCAGTTGTTTGGGTCGTGATTGATTGTTTCTGATCTATTATTGTATAATTGTTATGCTAGGTTATCAACGTGCGAGTGTGTATCGTTGATGCTTGCGTGGACCGAAGGTGAGTAGGCCTATCGATTTATTTTGTGTGAGCTTTTGCTCTATAACATTGAATTTCATATGCCAATCATATTTGTGTGATATTATGTGTCATCCATGCATTTATATTTTGATAAATTTGCATGATTTGGATATTTTCTTCACATTGATCAAATTGCATTTTCGTTGAATGAAGTTGCATGATTTAATTCATTCATCATGTCATTAAAATAGCAGGAATTATGCTATTCATGTTTCAAGAATTAACATAATATATTTTCTGATGCTTATGCTTTCGAAATAATATTTGGATTAAAGATTTTCATTTCGAGAGTTTTGGAAAAATTTAGAATTAGTGGAGACAACCTAGTCCTAGGAGATTTTATCAAGATGCATATCATGACATATTTTCTGGAATAAATCCCCCCGTAGTAAAACATTCCTACGGGTGGACGGTCTAGGACTCGAAGAGTCCCAAGATCGGTGAGGGGTGTGGTAAAACATTCCTTGCAGCGGCGGATTCCTTTGTTTGGAGTCTGCAGCAACCGGGGCATCCTGTGCTGGTGTTCTCGTAGTGATGGCAGCGGCGACCCATCAGCGTCTTCTAGATCCGACGTCTCCTTGAGGGAGCTTTCTGAGCGATTTAGTCGCTTGGGGCTTGGCACACCTGTTTTGGGGAACGGTTCTTCCGATTGAGAACCCTACCCGGTCATATCATTTAAGCTGCATGATTTCTATGATGTGGGCAAAGGATTGGGCCACGTGATTGCATTAAAATATATTTTTTATTAAGCTCATGAATTTAAATTGATTTATTAAAGAAAATTCTTGTTTTTAATATTATTATTATTATATATATAAATATATGATTTTATCATTTAACTCTCATGATTTTTCTGATGTGGGCCAAGGATTGGGCCACGTGTATATTAAAATATATTTTTTAAAGTTCATGATTTTAAATTGATTTAATAAAATAAAATATTTATTAAATGAAATTGATTTTCATAAAACCTTATTTTTATATGTAACTGTCATATGAGGTAATTTGTCAGTGGGCTTATTCACTGAGCTAATTGCTCACCCTATTCGATATGGGCTGGTTGTTTCATAACCAGGTATTGCGTATTCTGAGGATTAAGATGAAGTTTGGAATTTTCGAATCTTTCAGAAATTTCTTCGACGTAGCGGTTCGAGGATAAATTATAGTTGCGATCAACTATTTAGGTTTGTTTAGTTTAGATGGCTCCCACAGGGGTGGTTTGTTATGTATTTCCTTTTCAGTATCTTGTCTCCGCAAAAACTCTGATATATGGTAAAGTCATTGGTGATTTAAAACTATTGGTATTATTTATTTTATTATTATCGGTTTTATTATATTTATATTATATTGGTATCATATAAGAAAAAAAAAAGGCTGTAAATTTTGGTCTTGTATTTGGATTAAGTTTAGTAGTGACCCATTTACCGTCCGATAAGCGGTTAGGTAAATGCGGGGCGTTACAGAATGTTGTTGGTTTGAACAATTACTTTGTTTAACGGAAGCATATGCGTACTTGTATCAATCATACATATAGTCTGTCCGTGAATGTATGTTAATTTATGTTTTTTGAGCACTTGATTAATCTGTTTGGATGTTGCTTATGTTTTATTTTCAGTTCTCTTATAATATACATTCTTTATGATTATTTCTCAATAGTTCAGTACTCTTAGTACATGAGGGTAGCATATAAGTTCTTGAATGGGTATATGCGCCAATAAAGTAAATTTATATCAAGTCAACCAAATTATGGTTAATTGAACATTTATTTCCAACCTAAATCATAGGACATTTGAAATGTTAATACATCATATCCAGTTTCGAATAGCAAAACATTGTAACTATGAAGAACATTCACAAAATGTTTGACTATGATGCCATCCACCTCTCAAATTCCCCTTCCATATAAGTCGATTGTGATGCAAACTGAGAATACTAATGTAAACTTGGTGTTGATGGTGTGCAATTTGTGGGCGTACCCTGTTTGGGATGTTTTTCCTGTTGCTGCTTTGATTGTCAATTTTTCTGAGATCATATCAACAAAGCAAAAAGACTAATAAAAATCCGTAAAAGCTTATCGACACATATACACCTTTATAGTGGGTATGTGCTGAGTACAAAGAATCATATACTTACATTTTTTTGCTTATTGATGGAAACTTCACACCATGAAACCTTTCGCTTAGTTTTGGGAGACTATTCGATTGCGTACTGAGAGGCTAGTGCTTTCTTTACTTTCACTATTTCTCTTCCTGTACTTCCATCCCTTTGAACATGCAAAAATAATTATCTTCAGGTCACTTTCGGGAGTGAACTTTTTTTTTTGTCTTAGTAACACCAAAGCCACTGCGGAAAACAAAGCATTATATTGAGAGTACGCTTTATCAATGTAGTCACTCAATTACAATAATTAATTCTTCATTTGCTTCATAATATTTAATATCATCAGCCTTTTTCGTTGGGATTCATTATTTATTCACGTTGAAATTCAACATTCAGTTCCATGTATTCCAAATCATTAATATTCATCATTTTCATGATGTCATGCATGTCTAATAGCGTATATGCATCAATAAACAAAGTATAAACTCAAATATACATTAAATATATACTTTCAGAGGGTATGTATACAATGGCCGCTGGAAAGAGAACACAAACTCATAGCACGCACATACTCTCTTTAACAACATATATGCTAATTAACAAGACATATATGCTTTCAATGAAAATATCCATTCATTACACGAAAAAGATTAATAAAATTTGAAGGAAAGCACATAATAGACAACGAGACAGATACCTTGTTTTTCAACAGAAAAACGAATTGTCCCCTTCTTGATTTGGTTTGTGTTGTTTGGAATTAGAAGATTTTCCAACTTTGTAGGAAAAAAACAAAACAGTGTAGCACAAAAAGAAATGAACTATTCATTGTCTAGTATTCAGTAGTTGGAGGAGATTGAAAAACAAAAAACTGTAGTTGAAAATGGAGGAGAGAGAATGAAATTTATTTACTCTAACAGGGAGGGAAAAAGGGGAGGTCAAGAAGGGGGGGTCCAAAATTTTGGCGGGATGTTTTGGGGGGAAACATTTTGGGGTGGGTGAGAAATAGTGAGGGGCTGACGTGGACGGTGGGCTGATGTGATGTGGAGACTAGATTCTTGGCTGGAAACAGACCTGGGTGTAACAATACCCTATAATTTTATAAGAGAAAATTATGTACAGTCCTTTTTTTAGCCCAATTTTCAATCCATACATGATTTAATTTTTTTTTAAAATAATATACTTCATCTATCTTTTTTATAAATAAAAAATAAAACATATACTCTAATGAATTGTATGGATGCACTATAGAAAATATAAAAAAAATTCTAACAAAAATTATACCTTATTAGTGTGAGTTAAAGCATATGGAAGTAGAATTGAGACTGAAAAAAGGACTGTGTGTAACAGAGTTCTTTTACAAATGACATATTTGCTCTAATGAATTGTATGGGCTCATGTATAGAAGATGTAAAAAATATTTTTACAAATGTTTTTTTTAGATTATAAAAATAATATTATATTTTGTGAGATAAATATACAAAGAGTAATATGGTTTTTTTACATGATTTAAATGTATTTTAAAAAATTTAAAACGAAAAAGCCTAACTAGACTGGTAATAATGCAAAATGCAAATAAACTAAATCAATTGTTGAAATTTATATCATTGATACAATGCATATATACATTTTAATGGAGTTTTCTTTCTATTTTAAGTAATATTCTTTAAGCACCCCCTTAGAAAAAAAATCCTCAGTCCGCCATACAATGCATATATATATATATATATATATATATATATATATATAGAGTCGTGATATTATACGGTCGTGCGGTCGCGATTCACGGGCCGTCGATCACGGGTCCATCGCATCGGACGGTCGGGTGCGATTCACGTCGACCGTTGGATGCGATGGACCCGCGATCGGACGACGCACGTCGGATCCGCACGACCGCACCGACCGCATATTATCGGAAATCTATATATATATATATATATATATAGGGACATGATTAGGTGCGGTCTATGCGGTATGTGCGAACCGCGTATATACATCCATTATCAAGGTATATGCATCGATAAAGAAAGCGCATCAGCTTATTCAAGCATATGCCTCATTGGGCTATATGCATCATTTATCGACGCATATACACTTTTAAGGGGTGTATATGCGTGGTTCGCACGGACCGCACGAACCGCATATTATCATTTCCCTATATATATATATACCGAAATGATAAGGTGCGGCGTGTGGGCGGGTGCGGACTCGACGTGGGTCGTCCGATCACGGGTCCATCGCATCCGACGGTCGATGTGAATCGCACCCGACCGTCGGATGCGATGGACCCGTGATCGACGGCCCGTGGTCGACGCCGCACCTAATCAGTCCTCTCTCTCTCTCTCTCTCTCTCTCTCTCTCTCTCTCTAAATATGAGGGGTGATTACGTGCGGTGAACGGCGGGTGCGGCAGCGATCACGGGCCGTCGATCACGGGTCCATCGCATCGGACGGTCGGGTGGGATTCACATCGACCATCGGATGCGATGGACCCGCGATCGAACGGCCCACGTCACGGCCGCACCCACCGTTCACCGCACGTAATCACCCGCGTATATATATATATATATATATATGATACCTAGACTGCAAAAATTAGTCTCCATCAAGAAGCTCTAATAAGTGTCATTCTCCCATTGGTTCCCTATTTGACTTTTCAAAAAGGTAAAAGATGTAAAGACAATAATACCCTTATTTGGATTTTGAAATATTCACTCCTAAATAAACTCCTTCAATAATCGCTCATGTGTAACCGCCTCCCACATCTTCGGTGTCAAAGAACGAATCAGTGAATTTCAAAAAAAAAAATCCTTGATAACCTAGGGTTTGCAATTTTGATTATTTTTATTCCCCAAATCTTTCCAACGATGGTGAAAAAAAGTAATAAATTTTAATCATCTGATTTCTTCCCCAATTTCAAGATGTATTTATTCCCACAATCTAGTACTCAACGGTTTTGATTTTTAATTTTTCAAAAACCATCATAAAACAATTTTATTTGAAGGTTAGGTTGCACTATTTGAAAAACAATCAAAGATTTGAAAGAACATGTGATTCCTATTTTTTAATAACCATAATCGGTTATTGGTTATCCAGTGGATTGGAAGAAAAAAGGGTTTACAAACATGTACTTGAATCCGAATAATATGATTTATTTCAAAATATTTTCGTAAATGTATGGTATAATTGTTTATGATGAACCATTGTTGTTTATCTGGTATATCTAAAAAAAAGTTTTTTTACTCATATATCTGAATTCTAATATTGTGATGGAACACTTACTTTCAAATACTCATATATCTGAATCTGAATAATGTGATGGGATATCAACTAACAATGTGAAGTAATAGTTGTTTATGGTCAATAAATGTGTTAGATTCCATAAAAATATAAATGGTGTATTATAGCCTTTCAATGGATGATTAAGAATATGTTGGATTGTAACTAAAATCTATATGTATGGTTCGGACTATTAAAATGTTTCTAATGCAAAACATATCTATATCATATAGTACTTGTATCTTAAATTAATATTTTGTTCTTCCATCAACTTCAACGAGTCCAATTGATTGTATGAAATACCTCGCTTATTCCACAAGGTAAAGGACAAAATAACCACATAGCTGTTGAAATTCAGAAATCAGACTTGCTCGAGAATTACTTGAATTTAAATGAATCTGAATGCCTTAGAAATTTTTTTTATTTTTTGAAAAATGCAACTGAATACCATTTATTCACATTCAAAATGACATTACTACAAGAACCTAAAGACAAATTCACAGAACAAAGTCGATGTAGAGCGTATTATCCTCGGTACAGATCCACATTACATAGAATTTTTGGAACATTTGCATCGATGAAATTGAATAGAAGACATGAATCTTTGCAATGAATCTTCCCTTACAGCCATACATTAGTTTGTTCAGATACAGATGTATCTAAAATATTTCAGATACATATAGATACATATGAATATATTAATTTTTTCAAATAAGATATAGATATAGATTTAGATAGAGCCATATATTAGTTTGTTCATAAACGGATGTATCTAAACATTTCATATACTGATACATATATAGATGAGAATATTAGTTTTTTCAGACAAGATACATATACACATTCAAATACAGTCACATATTAGTTTGTTCAGATACAGATGTATGTAAACCATTTCAGGTAGTATTATTCATTTTCCCATGACTCTTTGCAATACCGAATCCTTCTTTTGAAGCAAAGTTTTATAAAACATCTATATCTCATCTTCTGAGGTGTAGCAACTGTGACTTTTAATCGGGTCAGACAGTGTCTGATGGGTGTCGTCAAGCATCTGGGAGACAGCTCTAGAGGAGCCGTCGGGTGATAGGAGCTATCGCAAACCTTGTCGACAGATCCTAGAGGAGCCGTCGGGTATGTGAGCGATGGGCTCAGTAAGAGCCGTCAATCTGAAAAATATTCGATTTCAAATTTGGTCTGTTTTTAGAAAGAAACAAGTGCATTAATTGGGATTAATGCGAATCATTAGTGTTGTATTTTTGTTCCCACGTGCATGAGAGGCTTACCTCTTTTTCTCTCTCTTGCCTTGAAACCTAGAATTTCAAACCCTAAAAGAACTCCTTCTTGATTTCGGCCACATTGTTGAGAAGCTCGGGAAGGATTCTATCTAAGGGTTCTTGTAAGTATTTCTTGTTGTTATGAAGAGTTTTTATTATTTTAAAACTTACTCTAAGTGTTTTCTCATTTTATATAGTTTTGTTTTCAAGACTTTCAAACAAAGAGAAAGTGTTTTCTTCAAAGATCTCACATGATTTTGGGTCCTTATGTTTTAACAATGATGTGAGGAGGATTTCGTGATGTTTTGCAAGTTTTAATCATAATATTAGGTCTTACATGTATATATTCAAAGTTTAGATATTTTCTTAGTTTTTTCTATTTGATTTGTATGATACTTCGGATGATTTAATTGAGTTTTCAGATCTGATATTATAGCTAGGGTACTATGATATTTTAGATGTTTTATAAACCTTTCATGTGAAAAGGAATATGTTTAAATATATATATGTTATTAGATCTATTTGTTTTAAGAAAAATTATGTTTTGATCTTTGAGCCTTGTTTTAAAAATTTTATATGCTTAGATCTAAATCAATGATTTGTTTTTTTTATTTTTAAGATTTAAATGTCGATCCATGTTTATATTTGTACCTATGATAGATCTAGAATTTTCGCGGAGTTTTCAATAAATTTTGATTTGGTTTTAATTGGATTTGTCGTATGTATGATTTGATTCGATATCAATTCTTTCGGTTTAACAAATGTTTCAAAACGACTCGTGTTTTGTTTTCAATGGTAGCATGTTCAAAGTATTTTACAAAAAATAAAGCTTTAGGGTTTTGTGCTTCTGGCTCGGGACGGCCCCAATAGGAGCCGTCGGGCATGTTCGGGACGGCTCCCAGAGGAGCCGTCATGTTTGGACGGTCCCTATGGGATCCGTCGGGTTGGTCAGTGACGGTCTCGGTAGGAGCCGTCGATTTCTGTGTGTACAGATACATCGAGTTCCGTACGGTTTGCACATATCGTAATCAATTCGTATCGTTTCTTGTCAGATTAGATTTACTGTAAGACTTGGAAAACTATCACACGCATAGTTTTGAAATAAAAATATGTGTTGACCATGCATGCATCGCATTCATCTAAGTGACGTAGTGTAGGTGGCTTAGTCTAGGTGACTACGGTTCAGAATGGACCCAAGTCTAGGTGACTTATTTCTAGGTGACATGTGTCTAGGTGATACAATTTCCTGTGCGAAATCCTTACGGCTAGGTGTTGTAGATGGCTAGGTGCCATGAATACGGGCATGCGTGTCCGTTGCATTCCTACACATCATGTGTTTTGACTGGATCTTGAGACATGCAATTGAAATGAGATTTTATTAAGTTTGGTTTTATTGGGAATTATCATATTTGTAAATATCTCTTTATTGATCTTGCAAATTATTTCTTACGATATCTTATTGAGGAATATTAGTTTTGCAATATCAATTATTATTAGGACTCAAATGTCCATTCACTGAGCGCGTGGTAGCTCACCCCTCTTTTCCCAACTTTCAGAATAGCAATTGGCGATCGTTGATCTCGGTGGTGGAGATCGTAGCTCGCGCGTTATATTTTGTTGCATTTAGGTGGTTGAATAAGCCTTCCTTTGACATGTAGCTTCCTTAGTTCCTTTCAACAAAAACAGTTGAATGATGTGTTAGAAATTTATTTCGTATGTAATCATCCATGTTTAGGATGAATTATGTTTAGATCCTGGTTATATTTTCATTGGCATGATTTTAATATATCCCTTATGTTTTAAATACCTCATGTTTTTTGTGGAAAGTTAGAGGTAACGAACTGTATTCAAGCTTCAAAATGGAGTCTTGGGTACAAGGGCATTACAGAAGGACATTCCAACGCATGGAACAAACCCTTTATCACATGGAACAATCTGATCTACACGTTGCTGATTAACTCCTTCTGGCAAATCCTTTACTACACTGATTTCCAGAGAACATGTATAATTAATATCATTCAATGAACTGAATCTCCACAGGTGTTAATCATAAAATCATTATCACTGCCTGGTAAAAAAGAAAATCGAGAAATTTAAAAATCATCAATAATATTCAACATAAAACAATCACCAGATGTCTGTAATATTAAGATACAATTTATATGTATATGAAATTCAAATGAAACAAATTTGATTCATATGCTAATAAGGCATTGCTTTGATGATTAATAAATATCATTAAATATATATGACAAAACACAAATTAAAATTTTGACTTACAATCATTTAAATCATAAAAAACAAACAAAATATACAAAACACAAAATGCATTTACATTAATTCAAATCATAAAAAACATATAAAATATACAAAACACAATATGCATATATCATTTAGATACACATTACATGTATATAGAATCTTAGTCAAAACTTTTCGATTGGTGTAAACACTAATGCATGTGACTTGAATAAGATTGTACAAGATTAAACATGCTCATAGATTCAAAATGCATAATTATACACATATACAACATCATAAACGATTATACATATCGAAAACAAACACAATGTGCATGTATTATTCAGATACACCTAACATGTATCTAAATTCAAAATAAAAACTTTGTCCGCATGAATGTAAATGAGGCTTCAAAATGAATGTAAAAGATTAAACATACTCAACTCAGATCTAAATGTATTATTCAGATCGAATTGATTAAACCTGAAATGATCGCCATTGACTACACCACAAACAGTTCGCTCGATAAAAAAAATTCCTCACAAAAACTGGAATCGGATTTCTGTTTTCTGTTCAACTTCACACATGACAAACAATCTGTGATTTCAAATAACCAATTGGATTCAATTGAATTGATTTTTTTTTTAAAGAAAGAACAACCAAATAGGATAAAATCATAACCGCCTCCAACAAATAAGGGATCGTTATCAAATTTAACGCATAGATGACACTTAGGGGTAAAGGGAGAACTTCAACTTTGCCAACTCATGGGGTTTGTGATAGAGCTTATTGGTTGGGGCCCAAAAATCATTAATTGATCAAATTTATATAAAGTTTCATTTGGTGTGAGTGTGTCTCCATTCCTTATTTTATGTTTTACCCAAAGAAAATTTAAAGTAGTGTATCTTTCTTCATTTGACCTAAAAATATTTGATGGAAAATAAAAATGAACCATTAAATAAATTGGATAACATTTTAATTTTTTGTTAATTTGGTATGAGCAAGGGTAAATGGTTGGAGAGTTTTTTTTAAGGGAAAATCCATATAACCCCCTGGAATTTGCTTGAAATTCATATAACCCCCTGACTTTTCCTGAAGTCCATATAAGTATTGTCACGCCCCAAGGCGGCCGTCCCCGAAACGTGACAAATATATAAATGATATCAGTAATCCATACACGAGGTCAAATAAATACTCCACAAGAGAAAAGGCAATAAACAAGTAACTGACATCAAATATATACAAATAGCGGAAGCTCAAACGACTAAGTCTGTAATTCAAAGACATATTACAGACTAGAGTACACAATCAATTGTCCTGTGAGAGCCAATATATACAACAGACGTCAACAGTCTACATACCGTGCACAAGCACAAGTATAATACATACAATGAAAATGGAATGCTGATAGCCTCTGACTCGCAAGACATCCAACGCGAACGCAGGTCTCCTACTCGTATTGCGCCAGGGGAGCTCTTCTCTTGGATCCGACTCAGCGTCAACTGGGGAAAAACATAAGCGAGGGGTGAGCTACAAGCTCAGTGAGTGGTCAGAAACCAAACACCAACACAACATTCAATACAAGGCAATCTCCTGTCAAGGAAAGCCAGGGGTAGAAACCTAACGGTTAACAAGGTAACACGGCGGTGCGACCATACGCTTCCCTCGCCCTAGCCCCCACAGGGGTGAGTCTAGGGACTTAAAGGACAAAACTTGTTGTTCTACACCGTTCGTCATCCGGTAGCGCTCTGCCGGGCAGCCTCTACCTGGAGCCGGCCACAGTCAGTACACTGTCGACAGCGTCGATGGTACCTACAGGTGGGGGTCCACCCAGGGGGGCTCGTACCTAGGAAGCATCCACACGGATCCGGCGAAGGGGAGAACGATAATTCATGCTCGCAATATCGTCCGGTGGTCCACCCTCGTGTAGCCTCACCTGGTACACTCCCCTGATCAATACATCTGCCGAATGCATCGGGAGTACCTACAAGTGGGAGTCCTCTGTCAGGGCAGCTTCCACGTCGGGACCCCGGTGTACGACGATATTGGGAGGAACCTTTACATGTTCGCAACGCGAACCCCACTGGAAAACCATCTATACAAGCTGATGGGTCGAGTATCAACTCGAGCCCACCCCACTCACGCCAACACCCTCACCCTCACCCTGACGGGTGACATAGGATCTTGGAAGATTGCACAAACTGGCATATCGAACCAACGCCGACCCACTACACCCTTACCAACACCCTCACCCCGACGGGTGACCTGGGCTGTTGGGAGTAACTGTATCAATCCGTCACCTTCACCCCCAAAGGGGTGCCCCAGGCTCTTGGGAAGAGACTAGATCGTTTCTAAGCCCTTGGTCCACCGGTAGCCCTTTCCCCGGGTAGCCTCTACCTGACATACTCCCACGATCAGTACACTGTCGACCGAAGCGATGGTACCTACAGATGGGAGCCCGGTGCCAGGACAGCGTTTCCGACGCCGGGAAGTTCCTACACGGATCCAACGAAGGGGAGAAGCAATCTACGCTCGCGAAAACGATCCTCTTGGATCCGTTGACATCGGTCATCAAACACCGATAAGCGCAATGAATTCTCATGAATTCCCTCCAGGGCGCATAACTCAGATGCGGGGAAGACATTTAATTATAAGTGTCAAAACCATGGTACGACCCCACAAGAGGTCATACACTTGTCTAACACATTAGACAAGAATCATGGCCATATCGGCATATATATATATGCAATTAACTACCCAACGATGGCCTACTTAAACATGCATACATGGCATCAAACAGATAAACACACACAAATTACAACCTATCATACGTTGGATAACACCAACCTAGAAGGGAAGGGTTAAGCGCAATCTACGCAACAACAAGTGCATGCCATTATTCCAAGCAAGCCTGAGTCAAGTAGGAACTACATCTACTTACTCAGCTCGCGAAAAAAGGGAGGGCGAGAGAGAGGGAAAACCTCATCCTCTCTTGAAGCGGGTCATAGTTTTGCCCCAACCAGATGGGCGCAACAACTATACCAAACCCTCGAGTACTAAATCAGGAATATTACGCATACACCCCGTTATTAACCCAAGTTTAGACATGCTTGATATGTTCAAATAATAATAAGGTAGTAATTCAAACAATATTACCTAAGTCATGCCATATTCTATACAATACATAGGCAAGTATAAGGTAGAATAGGGGTTCTACACAATATACGAGCTATACAACCTAGCATGCATGATATCTACATATTTAGGGTGCAAATAAAGCCCCATGGAAGCGCGAAGCACGCCTACGTGCCTCGAGCGCTCCCGGAAGGGTTGGAATCGAACCACTCACCGATACCCAGATCGTCACGCATCCCAACCGACGAGGTCTGCAAGTTAAGGGTACCAAAAGGGGTGAGTAAAACCACATACAAACATATAAAAATCAAATAGGGATGCCTAAGATTGGACATCCACGCATACGGTCTCGAACGCACGCACGCATGCACGCACGCACGCGTGCCCGAGCCCCCTGGACACCCACCCGAGGGTGCCGACCCTCAGCACGCCCAAATCGGCCCCCGGGCAGCACCCGCGCGCAGCCAATGCGCTCCGCGCGCGCAGACAGCGCGCGGACACGCGCCACCGTGCGCGCCCAACCTGCGCGTGCGCACGCGCGCCCCTGCGCACGCGCACGCACGCTCCCGCGCATCCCAGCGCGTGCTAGCGCCCCGCGCGCGCCCGCGTGCGCGCTCGCGCGTGCGGACCCGCGCGCCCAGCCCCCAAACTCCCTCTCGTGGCCTCCCACATGCACCCAACACACTCACCACCCATGCAAGCCTTCCCAAACACCCAACCATGAAAACCAATTAAAGAAGAGGGAAAACTCACCCAAATGAGAGGGGGAGCGTAGGGGGAGATGTAGGGGCTCGCGAGCGCACCCTTGACCACCTCGACCGCCACCACCGCTACCACCACCTCCATCTTGCTTCCCATGCTTCTTCTTCTTCACTTGGGCATAAACACAAACACATGGGGGGCTGTTTATACAAAGGGGAGGGCAAACATGAGGGGGGAGAAACTAGAGAGAGGGGAAACAAATACAACATGAATACACACTCACCTTCACTTCCTCCTTCACCCATCCTCTTCTTGCTCCAACACCAACCTTTCCTCCACCCCAAACACACAAAAAAAGGGCTGGACCAGAGTGAAAAAGAGGGGAAAACATGCTAAGGTCGTAACATTTGGGGGTGGTATATATAGGCAAAGTCGGGCTGAAAGACCAAGTCGTCCTCGGACTAAAAACTTTGCGCAGCCTTCACTTAAACGGCCATAACATCCTCAATATAGCTTCGAATTGCATGATTCCAGTGGCATTGGAAAGCTAAGAAGATTATCTACAGCTTTCATGTTTACACCCAGATCAAATAACCTATCCAGCTATTCCGAAATCTAGGCTAAACATCTTACAGGGCTGCTGCCTGGATTTCTCAACTTCGGGGTATACATGGAAAAATACCCATAACTTTTAATATACGAATCCAGTTGATCCAATTCCACCTCTATATGGAAGCTATCCCCAAACTTAACATCTCATAATAATATCGGATTTTTACCTTATCATCTTGGATTTTAATAAAATCAAATTCGAATACCAATCCGAAACTGCATAATTTCAAAAACGTTATCGAAATTAAACGAAAATTTTATGGGCAGTACTAAACAGTACCAGGACCCATAATATGCAGTTACATCTTCAATCAGAGTTCTCAAACCCCCGAAGGTAGCTAAAAATCAAAATTTTAGCGACTCCGATCGAAATTAGGACTCTAAATGACACAGGTCTAACAAGTATACAACCCCCTAAAAACACCTATATAAATTCAAACCCCTATAATTAAATTTCCATTAACAGATGAAGAATATTCTATTTGGTTAACTCTGTCTTAAAATACAATATACCAAAAATCCTTATAACGTGTTAAAAATACAGAAAACCCTCCATAGATGACGATATTTCCCTCTGGATAGAGTTTTATAATCTATTTGTAGGAGTAAAATTTTCATTTAGAGGGTTTTCGCCTTTTTAATACATTGTAATGGATTTTTGGTATATTGTGTTTTCAACTAGGATTAACCAAATGAATATTTACCGAATATTCTTCATCTGTCAACAAAGTTTACTCAGGGGGCTAGTTGGATTTACATAGGTGTTTTTAAGGGGTTATATAGACTTTAGAAAAAGTTAGGAGGTTATATGGATTTCAGTCAATTTACAGGGGTGTCGGTGTGTAAATTCGAGGGTCTCCCGGAAGCCTGTTCTAATTCACCTCGCAGCTAGTAAGATCACCGCTCGAAAGGTCTTTGCTGAGTCGTCCAATAGCTCCTTAGGAAGACAGAGTTTGGGTGTGATCACCACCTACTTTATAAAAAAAGCAGGAAAAGTTGATGTTTCATTGATCGCCTTGCTAGGGTAGATTGTAGGATTCTCCTCTCTGAGCTACGGTCGGTCACACACAGAAGCAAAATCGGAGAATCATTTCTGTTTGATAGGAATTTGATAAAAAAAAAAAAAAGGCTACTGAAAAGGGGGGAAAAGGAGGGCCGGCTACTTGAACTTAGCCGCTTGGGCCCGATGTCTAATTTGGGCTAGCCACTTGGTATCCGGGTTCCTAGTTTTGTAAAACTGAGCAACACCTAGATATGAGTTTGGATTTGTTTGGCTAGGGCTCAAAAGGGGTTTAACTAGAGGTTTAGAGAGGGTTTTTGGAGAGTAGATTTTGGTAGGAATAGGTTTCCTTCTCTCTCAACTATGGTTTTCTCTCTCTCTTTTATTGGGTTTCCTAGGATTTAATACCCTGACCTCCTTCATAGAGAGGGGATTTTGATTGGCTGCATTAAAAGGAATGTCAACATTTTGTGATGGATCATCTTTGATTGTTGTATCATCTACGCACATCGCTTTAGGGAAGTTTTCTTTCCACACCATCAGTTCTCTAGCCCACCCCAAAAAAAATTTGGGTGGAATGGAGAACAGGGGGAAAAGAGAGATAGAGAGAGGAAGTGAGAGAGAGATTAATGCATTCATATTTATCTAGTAACTCCCCTCAACAATTTTTTCCAGCTTTCTGTAAATAATAAAATATCAGAGTATATATATTCACTTTATATAAATATAAAATTAGTTTTTTTTTTGTTACACAAAAGCTCTGAAGAGCTATAAAGTCCCAACAAATTAGAACAAACATGTTCATACTGACTAATAGTACAAGAGCTACTATTACACATCCAAACTTGACATGGGACCAAAGCCCCATGTAACATCCAAGCCCACAAGGGGATTTTTTTTGCCACTCCTTGTTGAATGCAAGGTTTGAAACCAGCCCTGTCAGAAAAACAAGGGTGTCCTCTACCATTGGAACAAGACGAGGTGGGACAAATATAAAATTAGTTAAAGTTTCAGCAAGTTTGAGGTCATCATCGTTGTCTGATCACTCTTTAGTCTTGAAAAATAAAAAAAACCATTGAAGGCCTCGTTCAAAGAATGTAAAAAAATCCTTATAAGAAATTAAGAATATAATAGGTCACATGTTAGGTTGCAAACTCGTTCACTGTTAAATTTAGAGAGACAAATAATATTGAGACCTAATTTTATTAGAGAGGGGTTAAAGCCAAAGATATATAAGACCTAATACACGTGTAACACAACAATACACATGTAACACAATAATACAAGGCACATGTAATCTAACACCCCCGATCAAACTCAAGGTGGATCAAACAACGCGAGTTTGCGGACAAGAGACTGAAATCGTGGAACAGGATGCGACTTCGTAAAGAAGTCAGCAAGCTGCTCAATAGAAGAAATATGCGGAAACATAAGTGTATGAGCAAGGAAGTGTTGACATACGAAGTGACAGTCAATCTCAATATGTTTGGTCCTCTCATGAAAAACATGATTGTTAGCAATCTGAATAGTGCTTCGATTATCGCAATAAAGTGAAGTAAGACCAGAAACATCAACTCCGAGATCGACCAGCAGACGTCTAAGATGAACAATCTCTTTAATTGTGGTGGCTATGGCTCTATATTCCGCTTCTGTGCTGAAAAGAAAAACTACATCTTGTTTCTTGCTGCGCCAGAAAATGAGAGAGTCCCCAAGAAAAATGCAGAAACCTATAGTAGAACAACGAGTAGTAGGATCTCATGCCCAATCAGCATTAGTGTAAGCCCGAAGAATAAGAGATGAAGATGATGACATATAGAGCGACAAGTGACTGTCCCACGCAAATATATGAGGATCCTCATGAAGCACCATAATGAACCGAACGAGGAGCAGAGATGAATTGACTAACAATACTGATGGCATGAGCAATGTCAGGTCTAGTGATGCAAAGATACACAAGCTGACCCACAATCTGTCTGTATCGTGTAGGGTCTGGAAGAAGCTCTACATCAATAGGACGGAGCTTTACATGAAGTTCAAGAGGAGTCTCAATAGTGCGAGTGTCAAATATAGCAGCACGATCGAGAATATCTGCTGTGTACTTCTGTTGTGAGAGAAGAATCCCCCGCTTACTCTAAGCAATCTCAAGTCCAAGGAAGTAGCGAAGAGTACCAAGATCCTTCATCTGAAACTGACTACTGAGATGTTGCTTCATAAGAGTAATACCAGCTGAATTATCACCCGTAATGATCATATCATCCACGTATAAAAGTAGAATCACCCGGCCTCTTGAGCATGATCGCACAAACAAAGAGTGATCCTGAGAACTCTCAACAAAACCAGCCGCCCAATAACACTGCAAAAGCATTCAAACCATGCACATGGTTCCTGATTAAGACCATAAATAGCACGCCAAAGATGATAGACATACTGAGGAGGAGTACGAAGACCAGGAGGTGGCTGCACGTAGACAACTTTCGATAAATTTCCGTTAAAGAATGCATTTTTCACATCCATCTGAAAGAGTGGCCAATTACGAGTGGCTGCAATGGCAAGAAGAGTATGAACAGTGGTCATCTGAGCAACAGGGGCGAAGGTCTCCTCATAATCAATCCCATACTCTTGTGTGAAACCACGTGCAACGAGACGAGCCTTGCGTCGTTCAATGGATCCATCGGGTCGATGTTTGACCTTAAAAATTCATTTACAACTGATAGGCTCTACACCACCAGTAAGAGGAACAACATCCCATGTATTGGTCTCCTGAAATGCCTGAAACTCTTCATACATTGCTTGTCGCCAATCAAGGTGTTGAACTGCCTCTTGGTAGGACCGTGGCTCCCGTGGGCAGACACGCGCGCAGACGCCTGCACACCTGGGTGCGTCCGCGCGCACACCCAAGTGGCCCCTCCAGCGCCCCGCGCACCCGCGCGAACGCTCCGCGGGCACCCGCGCGACCCCCGCACGCACGCGCCCGATTGCGCGCGCACCCGCACGCGCATGCACGCAGACAAACCCGCGCGCGCGCCCAGCACCCTCCAGCCCTCCCCCAAGCCATCACTTGCACCCAAACACAAATACCACCCATGCATGCCCTCCCAAGCACCCAAACATGCATACAAACCAATAAAAAGAAGAGGGAAACTCACCAAATATAAGAGGGGGAGGGAAGGGGAGATGTTGGGGCCCTCGAGCATGCCACGACCATCTCGACCACCACTATCACTACCACCACCTCTCTTTGGCTTCTCTTCTCTACATGGCTTTCACTTTGGCATTTCAAAAAACATATGGGGGGCTGTTTGATACAAAAGGGAGGGCAAAATCATAAGGGGGAGCTAGAGAGGAGAGGAAGCAACAACAACAACTCACCATTTCCACCCTCTCTTGATCTTCTTCTCCATCACCTCCACCAAAACACACACAACAAAGGCTGGACCAGATCCAAAAGAGGGGAAAAATATGCCAAGGTCGTGCACAATGGGGGAGGTTAAATAGGCAAAAGAGGGGGGGAATGACCAAGCTGTCCCGTACTTAAAAAACTCTGAACAGCCTTTACTTAAACGGCCATAATTTCCTCAATACAGCGCCGAATTATATGATTCCAATGCCATTAGAAAGCCAAGAAGATTATCTACAGCTTTCATGTTTATACCCAGATCAAATAACCTCTCCAGCTATTCCAAAATCTAGGCTAAACATCTTACAGGGCTGCTGCCTGGATTTCTCATCTTCAGGGTATACTCAGAAAAATACCCATAACTTTTGATATACGAATCCAGTTGATCCAATTCTACTTCTATATGGAAGCTATCTCAAAACCAAACATCTCGTAATAATATTGGATTTTTAGCTCTTCATCTTGAATTTTAACAAAATCAAATCCGAATATCAATCCAAAACTGCATAATTCCAAAAACGTTATCGGAATTAAATGAAAATTTTATGGGCAGTATTAAACAGTACCAGGACCCATAATATGCAGTTATATCTTCAATCAGAGTCCTCAAACCCTAGCAGGTAGCTAAAAAACCAAAATTTTAGCGACTCTGATCGAAATTAGGACTCTAAATGACACAGGCCTAACACAAATAAACATAAATCTATTATAATACACTAAGGATGGTATTGGAGAAAGAACTTACCCTTGCCACATTAAAAGAAGGAACTTGAGAATGCTCTCTAAAAGTTCATCATTCCCTTCATTTTCATGGTCCCACAAAATAAACGGAAATCATCTGCGCAAAATAACTCCAGGTAATTTATTTCATTTAAGGATATAATATAAAGGATTGCAATTAAAAAGATCCAGAAAAAAAACTTACAAGACTAAATAATCACTCTAACCTCATAATCCTTTTAGATGATCCATCAACCTATGCATTCCATCAACAAAAGTTAAAGTTAACTGATTAAAAATAATAATATTAAATGCACCATATAAGCACTATTTCTTTTCTTCAAAAAGATATTCTTTAGAGACTGATTAGTCCTTCCATAGTTTGGACAATAGAATCCAAAGTTCACAAAAGAAAAAAAAAAGCAGAATTTCGAAGCTGATCCTCCACATAAAATCAATAGTTAAATATTGCAATATCTATTGAACTAGGCATTGATAAATCAATCTAGAAATTGAGGATCACCAACTCATTGAGATGGAAAACTTCTCCCAACTTCATTTTTTAGATAGATTTACAGTAATGTATTAAGAATTTCAATGACTCCACCTTAACATATTTGTGCCATGATGGTTTTGACTGATGGAGGTTTCGGGGCTGAAGACTGCATTTTATAGGACATAACTCATGAATTTCATATCACTGAGGAGATAACCCGCCCAAGTATAGAGATTTTTTGGCTTGGTATATATCATGTTAGATTTTACTTTCTCAAAGATGTAGTGAATTTCAACTTTATTTTTCTCTCTCTATATGGCTTAGGTGACTTTAATAGCTTAAGCCCCTAATATTCTAGCTTATCAAAGAGTGGATACGGCCTTAATATTATCCTGTTAGCTCTGGCATTTATCATTGCTCCAAGTAATAGCCCATGATATGCTTATGTCCAGGGGCAGAGCTAGAAATATATGTTTGTGGAGGCAAATTTTAACAATAATATGTAATATTTTCTCTTGTCAACAATATAAGAGATGATTATTTTTTTCTTGAAATAATGATCTTTAAACCGTAAAAAGACTAAACTATTCCACAACATATGGGGCTTACAAACCAAAAATAAAAACATATAAAAAGAGTTGTCATTGAATTGCCAAAATAAAATTCTGCAAAACTGATGGCTAAAATATGCTAATAGTCATAACATAACCAAAACAGTAACCAACACACTCCAAAAAATAAAATAGTCACCAATATATCATCTACCATATTACACAAACACAACCTCCACTGTATTTGATGCCCACAAAAATTAAGAGACATATGACATTCAAAAACAGCCTCAACGAGAATGAATGGAAAGGTGAGGAGTGGAACATTCAATCAATCATGATTATGTATATCCAAGAAAATAAATTGTTGATAATGTGAGATAAAATCGAATGTCTAGAACATACTTTACAATAAGAAAAGCCAACGCCCTAAGGTGGATGTCAAATGATGATAAAGTGCAATAAAATTGTAGATCTAGGTTTTGCTTGTGGTTTAGCTGAGGGGGAAGGAATTGCGTTACCGTTGGATGGTTGGCTCAGAGTTGTCATTCACAAAACCAATTGATTTTTAATAATAATAATAAAAATTTCATGAATCAAATCTGAAAAGCAAACACAAATAGAGAGATAGAGATGGTTTACCTTGCTAGGAAGTTGGTAAATCAAATCTAAAATTAAAAAAACAAATAGAGAAGGAGAGAGATTATCTCATCGGGATGCAAAAGCGAATCAAATCTTAAAACGTCAAACAAATAGAGAAAGAGATAAAGGAGGCGACCTCATCGGGATGCAACCAGATCGCAAAGAAAAGCTTTTGGGGGTGGTGAATTTGGGATCACCGTATCTAGGTTTATGTCAGATTTGTAACACCTGTGCATTTTTTCTTATTTATATATTTGATTTAAATATATAAATAAGATATTTAAATTAAAATTAGTGTGTTTTGTGTGTTTTTAAGTTTTGGCCCATTTAGTGTATCCTTATGGGCCCATTTCAGTTTGCAATTTTATATATTAATTGTTATGTTGAAATATATATATATATATATATATATATATATATATATATATATATATATATAAGATTTTTAAGATCTTAAATCGTTACAATCTCATTAACATTGGAGCTCAAAAGATTAAGTTTTGAAATTTCATTGTTATTAATTTTAGGGACCCAGTTTTGAATCGTGAATTTATTGTAATATGCACCAGGGACCTATTTGTAATTCAGATAGGGACCTATGTGTAAATATGAAACAATACGGGGGTCGTTCTGTAATTTTTGTTAGATTTAGGTATTTAATCTTTTCTTTTTATTAATTAGATCCATGTTTAGGTGTTTGGATTTTTAAGCTTTTAATAAAAAATAGAGTTTTGATTTATTATCTATTTTAAGGATTAAATATATTGTTATGTTATATGAGATAAATTTATCCTCTTCTTAGGTTCTATTATATTTTCTTTTGTATGATTTATATGAGATAAATTTAGCTCATTGGGTATAAAGATTTATACCTATTGATTATGATTAAAGAAATTAGGTCTAGACTTAAATTATAGGTTTTGATTAATTATTTATTTGGTTTATCTATATTGTAATTTTTGTTGTGGGCTTCATTCTCCGTACCTAGGGTCCATTCAAGGTGAGTAGGCCTATTGATTTATTTTATGTGAGTTTTTCTTTACATCGTTGAATATCCGTGTTCATTATATTTGTATGATATTATGTGATATCCATGCATTTATATTATGATTATTTTGCATGATTTTGATATTTTACATATTGATCAAATTGCATTTTTTACTTAATAAAGTTGCATGATTTAATTCCTTCATCTTGTCATTTAAAATAGCATAAATTATGCTATTCATGTTTTAAGAATTAACATAATACATTTTTTATGCTTATGTTTTCGAAATAATATTTGGATTAAAGATTTTCATTTCGAGACTTTTGAAAAAATTTAGGACTAGTGGAGACAACCTAGTCCTAGGAGATTTTATCAAGATGCATATCATGACATATTTTCTGGACTAAATCCCCCCGTAGTATTTCGCCTTTGGGAAGGAAGGTTTAGGACTCGAAGAGTCCCAAGATCGGTGAGGGGTGTGGTAAAGCATTCCTTACAGCGGCGGATTCCTTTGTTTGGAGTTTGCAGCAACCGGGGCATCCTGTGCTGGTGTTCTCGTAGTGATGGCAGCGGCGACCCATCAGCATCTTCTAGATCCGACGTCTCCTCGAAGGAGCTTTTTTGGGCGATTTAGTCGTTTGGGGCTTGGCACACCTATTTTGGGGAACGGTTCTTCCGATTGAGAACCCTACCCGGTCATATCATTTAAGCTGCATGATTTCTATGACGTGGACAAATGATTGGGCCACGTGATTGCATTAAAATATATTTTTTATTAAGCTCATGAATTTAAATTGATTTATTAAAGAAAAGTCTTGTTTTTAATATATATATATATATATATATATGATTTTATCATTTGACTCTCATGATTTCTCTGATGTGGGCCAAGGATTGGGCCACGTGTAGATTAAAATATTTTTTTTAAAAGTTAATGATTTTAAATTAATTTAATAAAATAAAAGATTTATTAAATGAAATTGATTTTTATAAAACCTTATTTTTATATGTAACTGTCATATGAGGTAATTTGTTAGTGGGCTTATTCACTGAGTTAATTGCTCACCCAATTCGATATGAGCTGGTTGTTTCATAACCATGTATTACGTATTCTGAGGATTAAGATGAAGTTTGGACTTTTCGCATCTTTCAGAAATTGCTCCGAGATAGCGGTTCGAGAGTAAATTATAGTTGCGATCGACTATTTATGTTTACTTTAGTTTAGATGGCTCCCACAGGGGTGGTTTAATATGGCTTTTCATTCTAGTATTTTGTTTATGTCAGACTCTGATATTTTGTAAGACCATTAGTGGTTTGTAACTTTTGGATATTGTTTTTATGTTTTATCACTTTCAATTTTTATTATATTAGTTTTTTTTTTTTTAAATGCAAATTTTGGTCTTGTATTTGGATTAAGTTTAGTAGCGACCCATTTACCGTCCGATAAGCGGTTAGGTAAATGTGGGGCGTTACAGATGGTATCAGCGCCATGTCCTGTCGGAGCCTAGGTTAGGATTTGTGTCTAGAAAAAAAAAAAGAGTCTTATTATTTGTGACGTTTGTTATTTCATTTTGGATTTTTTTTTATGACTGTAGGAGATTGTAGTGTTGTCTCTATTCTGATTATTCATCGTATGTTCTTTTTGGGGTTCCACACATTCATTCACTTTATCGGATTTGTGAAACTCTTAGTAAAGAAGTTTACAATCTCGATGTCTACACTTCACATAACCATAGTTGTTGGTGAACAAGTTGTCACCAAGGTTTGCTTTCCCTCTTGCTTGGTTCAGATCAGTGGGCATTAGATGCTTACTAATCTCTTCATTCTCGATATTCTTGATTTCAATGTTATCTTGGGCATGGATTTTGTTGTTAGCCTTCCATACAAGTGTTGATTGTTTTTTTCAAAAGTTGTGGCCTTTCGTATTCCTGGCCAGCAACCATTTCGTATTGGGGGTTTTGGTTGATCAGATCCGATCATATTCGTCTCTTCTCTTCATGCCTAGAGATTACTAGATAAAGGATGCAAAGGATATCTAGCCATTATCGTGGAAACCACTACAATTTGAATGCCTCGGTCAGTGACACTTCCACTATATCTGAATTTCTTGAGGAATTTTCAGATGAATTGTCTTGCCTTCTCCTATTCGTGACATCGAGTTTTCCATGGATCTCATTCTTGATCTTCTATTAGCCTATGCTTAGTTAGCCTATGAAATTTAAAGCTTAAGTTTGATCATCCTAAAGAGATTATATTAGTCTATATATAAAAAAAAATTGATTATTTGGTTCCCTTGAGCCTAAATCTATAAATTTCTTATTAAAGGAGAAATGACCCATATTTTTATATACATATATGTTTTTACCTTGCGATAAATTTAGCTGTTACTCATGTTTATTTATTTATTGATTTAAATGAGATTTCAAATCAGATTTATATAAATTGTAATTATATTTTAAGTTTTCAAAGTCAAATTTAAGTAAATCATATTGATGTATTCAAATCTTAATTATTCAAAAATAAAGATATTACTAAATCTGTCTTAATTAAACTCTCTACATATTTGTTACATTAATTTTATTACAATGTAACTCTATATATATTTTACATGGATAACAAATTTATTATGCTATATATTAAATGGAATGAGCTTTAAATTCTTTTAAAACATTATTTATACTTGTTTATCATGAAGGTTTTATTTTATGTACAATATTTTAATGTGTTAAATATTTTTTTACATTATGCTATGATATCGATATTACAGTTGCATCTTGTAAATTCAGATTCATATGCATTTAGAACGCGTATAGATCAAGCTTTATCTTTAAGAGTTTCGATTGCATTATTGGATCTTAGGATATCCCACCTGATTTTTTGATACCCTATTTTAGATAGCTTAGTTATTTTGGTTCATTATCTTTTTTTTTTTTTTTGTAAGAACCTCGAGATAAGCTAGTACGAGAGTCATTCCTTTGACGCCTAGGATGAGTTGAGTCAATTAGGATTGATGCATATAAGATTTGAATTCTTATTAGATGATAATCTATGTAAGAGCTCTATATGGTGGATGATCGTTCATACTCAATATACGTCATAGCATAAACACATGAGAGACATGCCTTAACAACCGATATTTTTCAAGTTGTTCAATATGGCCATGTATTCACAATTCTATTAGAATGTTTTTCACGTTTTGTATAGTGTCATGGATGATTTAATCAATCCGTGAATATCCATGCCAGTAGATGATTTTCTTATATATATAAATTCTAAAGATTGTAAATATCTTTAGTTTCATCTTGTTGTCATTATTATTACCCTTATATTGACAGTACAAGTTGGATCATTTATGGTATGGGACGTAGATGAGCCTAACTTGTACAGTTATGTAAGAAATTGTTTGATGTTGATTCTTTTTGCTATAGATTGTCAATGTTTGCATGGTATTAGTTGGATCGCCTATGGTATGGGATGTAGGTGGGCAGACTTATGCATTTAGTTGCTTGTAATGTATTTGCTTGTTCCGTACAATTTGAATTACCCATGGTATGGGACATGGGTGAGCTTGACTTGTACAATTTTTGTTGTATTATTTGTCATTGCTTATGCTGTATGATTTATAACACCTATGATGTGAAGCATAGGTTGATTTGACATATACATTTAATTATTGTAAATGACTTTTGTCATTGTTGGTGATGTAAAAGTTCATCCACTTGTGATTTGAGTCACTATCAGAGTGGGCAGCGGAAGAATTGTGGATCTGATTTATATGGTTATTTTGTTGTATGATAGTATGTCGGTATTGATATTTGTTGGAACTTCAATGTAAATCATTGATAGTTTTGTTTGTGCATTCGATTGAATATTGTTTGTGAGGTATAAGTTAGAATCTTATACTATTTTTTTACATTATTGAGCTTGTTGGGTATGAGTCAGACCTGTAAGTTGACTTATACAATTATTGTATGGATGTACATTTGTTTGATTCTTTGTGGGGTATAAGTTGGATTCTTATACCATTTTCTATATTATTGTGCTTGTTAGGTAGTACACGGACGTGTAACCCTACTGGTAAAATGATTGTATTGATGTTGTTATGAGTTAGAATTGTAAGACTACTCTTACAACTGTTGGTTGGATGATTGTTATCATTGGATGCCATATATCTTTTATTTTGTGTTATCCCCTGAATTTAGAGGACTAAATTCCTAAAGGGGGGAAGTATGTAACACCTGTGCATTTGTTCTTATTTATATATTTGATTTAAATATATAAATAAGATATTTATATTAAAATTAGTGTGTTTTGTATGTTTTTAAGTTTTTGCCCATTTAGTGTATCCTTATGGGCCCATTTCAGTTTGCAATTTTATATATTAATTGTTATGTTGAAATTTATATATATATATTTTTTAAGATCTTTAAGATCTTAAATTGTTACAATCTCATTAACATTGGAGCTCAAAAGATTAAGTTTTGAAATTTCATTGTTATTAATTTTAGGGACCCAGTTTTGAATTGTGAATTTATTGTAATATGCACCAGGGACCTATTTGTAATTCAGTAGGGACCTAATTGTAATTCAGATAGGGACCTATGTGTAAATATGAAACAATATGGAGGTCGTTCTGTAATTTTTGTTAGATTTAGGTATCCCGTCTATATATGGTGTGCGGTAGGTGTCGGTTCGGCAGAAACTGAGAGAGAGAGAGAGAGAGAGAGAGAGGGGGGAGGGAGGGTTAGAGAGAGAGAAAAAAAAAAGATATTTAATCTTTTCTTTTTATCCTTTTATTTTCTTTTTATTAATTAGATCCATGTTTAGGTGTTTGAATTTTTAAGCTTTTAATAAAAAATAGAGTTTTGATTTATTATCTATTTTAAGGATTAAATATATTGTTATGTTATGAGAATTTTAGTTTTTGATCAAGTTAGAGTTTTAATATGTATATGTTTATGTTGTTAGATTCTTATGATTTTAGAAAAAACAAGGGTTTTGATCTATTATTATTTTTATTAGATCCATATTAGATATTTAGATTTTTGAGTCTTCATAAATTTAGGGTTTTTATTTATTATTTATTTTAAAGATTAGATCTATGTTTAGATTTCAAAAATATAAGTTTTTAATAATACTAGGGTTATGAGTTATACTTATACTTAATAAGTTTTATTTATTTTCAATTTTTATTGACTAATAGTTTATTTTTATAGAAAAAAAAATGTTTTTGTATTATTTTATGAATTTTTGTTATTTTATTATTATTTTAAATTTTCTGGATTTTTGTCTTTTTCTGGTTTTGTCTTTTAGTGACTGGTTATATGTTTGATAGGTTTTTATCCTCTTCTTAGGTTCTATTATATTTTCTTTTGTATGATTTATGTGAGATAAATTTAGCTCATTGGGTATAAAGATTTATACCTATTGATTATGATTAAGGAAATTAGGTCTAGACTTAAATTATAGGTTTTGATAAATAACTTATTTGGTTTATCTAGGTTGTAATTTTTGTTGTGGGCTTCATTCTCCGGACCTAGGGTCCATTCAAGGTGAGTAGGCTTATTGATTTATTTTATGTGAGTTTTTCTCTACATCGTTGAATTTCCGTGTTCATTATATTTGTATGATATTATGTGATATCCATGCATTTATATTATGATTATTTTGCATGATTTTGATATTTTACATATTGATCAAATTGCATTTTTTACTTAATAAAGTTGCATGATTTAATTCTTTCATCTTGTCATTTAAAATAGCATAAATTATGCTATTCATGTTTCAAGAATTAACATAATACATTTTTTATGCTTATGTTTTCGAAAATAATATTTGGATTAAAGATTTTCATTTCGAGACTTTTGAAAAAATTTAGGACTAGTGGAGACAACCTAGTCCTAAGAGATTTTATCAAGATGTATCATGACATATTTTCTGGACTAAATCCCCCCGTAGTATTTCGCCTTTGGGGAGGAAGGTCTAGGACTCGAAGAGTCCCAAGATCGGTGATGGGTGTGGTAAAGCATTCCTTACAGCGGCGGATTCATTTGTTTGGAGTCTGCAACAACCGGGGCATCCTGTGCTGGTGTTCTCGTAGTGATGGCAGCGGCGACCCATCAGCGTCTCCTACATCCGACGTCTCCTCGAGGGAGCTTTTTTGGGCGATTTAGTCGCTTGGGGCTTGGCACACCTGTTTTGGGGAACGGTTCTTCGATTGAGAACCCTACCCGGTCATATCATTTAAGCTACATGATTTCTATGACGTGGACAAATGATTGGGCCACGTGATTGCATTAAAATATATTTTTTATTAAGCTCATGAATTTAAATTGATTTATTAAAGAAAATTCTTGTTTTTAATATTATTATATATATATATATATGATTTTATCATTTGACTCTCATGATTTCTCTGATGTGGGCCAAGGATTGGGCCACGTATACATTAAAATATTTTTATTTTTAAGTTAATGATTTTAAATTAATTTAATAAAATAAAAGATTTATTAAATGAAATTGATTTTTATAAAACCTTATTTTTATATGTAACTGTCATATGAGGTAATTTGTCAGTGGGCTTATTCACTGAGTTAATTGCTCACCCTATTTGATATGGGCTGGTTGTTTCATAACTAGGTATTGCGTATTCTGAGGATTAAGATGGAGTTTGGACTTTTCGCATCTTTCAGAAATTGCTCCGAGGTAGCGGTTCGAGAGTAAATTATAGTTGCGATCGACTATTTATGTTTACTTTAGTTTAGATGGCTCCCACAGGGGTGGTTTAATATGTCTTTTCATTCTAGTATTTTGTTTATGTCAGACTCTGATATTTTGTAAGACCGTTAGTGGTTTGTAACATTTGGATATTGTTTTTATGTTTTATCACTTTCAATTTTTATTATATTAGTATTGTTTTAAAAAAAAACTGCAAATTTTGGTCTTGTATTTGGATTAAGTTTAATAGCGACCTATTTACCGTCCGATAAGCGGTTAGGTAAATGTGGGGCATTACAAGATTAGAGGGGAGAAGGGGTACGTGGAGGGATTTGGTGGATATTTTTTTGGGGGAGTTGGGGAAATAATGGGTCACGTGTGATTGATAATGGGTCACGTGTGAGTGGGGGGTATATTGTTTTTGCATTGTGATGAACATTGTGACAAATAATGTCCGTCGCAAACAACCGACGGCTTAAGTCCGTTGCCGATGGGTATACACGTCTGTAGCCGTTGGTCAATTTTTTGGTTGTGATAAGATTGTTGAAAGAGAGTACCATGGGATTGAAGAAGGGAACGCATGGTAGATGAAACATACTTTGTAGCACAATCAGACCGAAATGTTTTAATGCGAGCCTGAAAATTGAGTGTGTATCATGGTGGTAAAGACATCATAAATGTGAGCAATCTCGGATCGATTACATAACAAATACACCCAAGTAAACCGAGAATAATCATCAACGAATGTAATATAATAAGAAAAATTACTCATAGATTGCTTTGGAGCAGGACCCCAAATGTCAGAATATACTAACTCAAAAGGACTGGTGGACTGACTATTACTAGAACTAAAAGGAAGAGCCACAAGTTTGACCAGTTTACAGCCCTCACAAACAGATAAAGGAGAAAAAGAAGCAGAACCTAAAACACCAGAGTTAAAGAGACATGACCTAACATTTTATGCCACAAGTCGATATGAGAGTTAACACTACCACAGAAGACAGAGGTATCTGGAACTGGAATATGCAGATACTCCACGAAGTATAAGCCACCAACCCTACGACCAACGCCAACCCTCTGTCCCGAACATTGATCCTGCACAAAATAACTAAAGAAAATGAAAGAAACTATCATGCCAGAATCACAGAGGCGACTAATAGAAATAAGATTCATGCAGAAATCCGGCATATGCAATACATAGGGAAGGGCGAGACGACCAGTGGGATCAGAGGTGGTTGTGATAGAACCACACTATGTGATGACTAAGGAGGAACCATCAGCAGTGTGAATCGGAGGTAAATGGAAAGGGGCGGGTGAGCATACAATAAGCATAGAACTATCAGACATCATTTGATGGGATGCACCAGAATAAAAAATCCAAGAGATAGAAGCACCCGTTGTGGAAGAGAAGGCAGAATGAGTAGGACCATACGGAGGCTGTGGAAGTAGAAGATGATCGAGGCACTGAAGTAAAAGTTGATTAATATGCTGAATGAGCAGTCCAAATTGATCCGAGGAAGACTGACTTGGTGCTGTGGAGGTAGCGATAGCAGCAGTGTGACAACGCTTGCCATGGCCATAGAAAACTTGACGCCTTTCCAGATGACATTTCCAACAATCGGCAAACAGATGACCAAGTTTCTTGCAGTAGACGCAAAGAGTTCACGAATAAGAGTAATCCGCATGAGTGGCAGCACCAAGAATACCCTCATATACAGCCTGAGAAGTAACATGAGTAATCTTCGATGATGAGTCTGGATATGTCGGATCCGAAGGCGGTGGTTTCATCAATGTCATGAGCAGAAGATGTTAGATGAAGATGATAAATACACATATGCGTAGAGGGAAAAAAATAGAGCAAAATGAGTACCAAGACGGTAATATTCGAAGTCCAAACGAGTCCGAAGCGGCCGGAGAAAGAAAAATGTCAAAACGGATCTGGGCGAGTTGGCCGAGTCAAACCACTAAGTCGGGCGACTCGGCTTGACGCGTGATTCACGCGGTTTGACGCCGCGATCTCATGTATGAAGAGATTCTCGGAATCTCACGACGAGATGGTGAAGATAAGGCATTTTTTCCAAATTAATCACCCCTAATCACTAAATTACCAAACTAATCACGCTTTTCAATTATTTACCAAACTAGTCACGAGACCCAGTCAAAGCCGCCACGTAAGCATTTTTATTTTTTTTTAATTGTCCCCGCTTAAAACGCCAACGGAGGTGGCGTTTTAACACTTGTGAATTTTTTACGACAAAAATAGTTAACCCCAGTGGCGTGTATTTTTTTCCTAAAACGCCACTGGGGTTGGCGTTTTTAATGAAAAATACACATAAAACGTTATTGGGGTTGGCGTTTTTAATGAAAAATGCATATAAAACGTCACTAGGGTTGGCGTTTTATTAGAAAATGGCATAAAATGCCAACGACGTTTTATGCTTCATTCAAAGAAAATGCCAATGGGGTTGGCGTCATACGCTGCTGCAGCAAAAAAAAAAAAGACTAATTTCATTCAAAAGTTTTTGTTATGTGGTTCATTTTTTTATGAAATCAACAATTCTTCCAATTTCTAAAATGTGTAGGATCATAGACGGAGTATCAATAATAGAATAAATAAATAAATTATGTGCATATGCATAACAAGCATAAAATATTTAATGTGATATATACAACATTTAACGAAGTATATACAATAACATACAATATTTTGAATTATTACAATTTGGATTATGCCATCTTCTTTGAATGAAGCATAAAACGTCAATAAAACGTCAATGGGGTTGACGTTTTATACTATTTTCTAATAAAACGCCAACCCCAGTGACGTTTTATGTGCATTTTTCATTAAAAATGCCAACTCCAGTGATGTTTTATGTGCATTTTTAATTGAAAACGCTAACCCAGTGGCATTTTTAGGAGAAAAAAATACACGCTACTGGGGTCAATTATTTTTTGTCGTAAAATGCCAACCCCAATAGCGTTTTTAAGAGGAAAAAAATTCGTAAGTGGTAAAACGCCACCTCCGTTGGCATTTAAGCGGGACAATTAAAAAAAAATGCTTACGTGACGGCTTTGACCGGGTCTCGTGACTAATTTGGTAAATAATTGAAAATGGTGATTAGTTTGGTAATTCGGTGATTAGGGGTGATTAATTTGGAAAAAATGCCTGAAGATAATGCCTTTTTTTTATTATTATTAATCAAACATCATGCACGTCTGACTTCGACTGCGATTCGGCTCAACGGCTTCGGGACGGGCAGCGACAGGGACGAGTGCGATGGACTCTACGAGCATGGCGGATGGCACGCACGGGAACGGCACGCATGGAGAGCTATGCATGATCGACGATGCGTCGGGGACGACGACGCGAAAAAGATGACAACGCGAACAAAGGCGACAATGTAACAAACGATCGAATCCCAAAGAAGAAGATCTGATGAATAGAAAAAAATTGAGATCTCAAAGGGGCTCTGATACCATGTTAGATTTAGAAAGAAATAATATTGAGACCTAATTTTATTAGAGAGGGGCTAAAACCATTTTATATACAAGACCTAATACACATGTAACACAACAATACACGTGGATTGAAGGAATAACTTTCTTGGCTACTCACAAATTTAGAAAAAAGAAAATACAATTTTTGTCGTATGTGCGGAATTTTAATCAAAACATGGATGGAAGGAATAACTTTCTTGGCTACTCTTTCCCTTTTTTCCTTGTTTGCTTTTCTTACACTTTTTATGCTTTAGTAGTTAATTATTTTTTCCTCTCATTTCAATTCAGATCTTGTAACTTTGATTCAGTAATGAAATCATGAGAGCAGGAGTCTATCTTTTTTATAAAAAAAAACATAGATGGAATAAAAAAAAGACAAAATATCAATACGTACAGAGAAGGCAAGCAATATTAATCTCCTCTTTGTGAGTTTAAAACCCCAACAGAATTGATGTGGTTTAAATTTAGGGCCCGTTTGGGTTTTGGTTGCAGTGGAGTTAGTGGCGGCCGACAGAAGCAAACGTGCAGGGAAACACTTTTTTTATATTTGCCTCGAGCACACTATCTTATGCTTGTCATATTCTCATTTTCGTTATTTTGGCCTGCGTTCGCCAACTCAAGAAACACCGCTTCACCCCCCAGCGCTCCCTCCTCGTTTGCGGGCTTTTTTGCATATTCACATCAATAATATAAAATAACCTAATGAATATATATTTTGCTATCTTAGTAAATACTCCATTACACAATATATTAAATGCATTTAATTCATATGAATAAATATATTTTTTTATAAAAAGAATACATTTAATTCATATGGATGTTAGCCTCCAAATATTTGGCACATGAATAATTTTTAAGGTGGAGGAGCCCAACTGCCTATTTCAAAAAATATAATGTTTGAATTCCTTTCGATGTACATCATCTAATAAAATATACACTCAAATTGTATATATACTCTTTAACAGCACCCCTTCAAAACAGAACAGGAGAAACCTACAGGAAAAAAAAAATTTAACAACAAAAATAAAAATGCTATGACAACCTCTTATCCTTCAGGTGTGGGTTTTACAGAAAAAGTAAAGTGTCAGAACGAAAAAAATGCAAAGAAGGCATCGTTTAATTGTTAAAGAAAGATACATTAGGAGAATTATATGGAGACAGAGCAGGATATCTCCTTTTCAACTGCCAAATACATTATTCTTTAGAGCAGAATACAATCATTATCAACTGAAGTGATTTCATTCCAGGTTTCACACTTTGAACTGTCTTCCTGTACAGTGTACCAACTGGTTGCTGACCACTTGTACCAAAGGGACAACACGGCTAGATCTCCAAGCTCTGAATTCGTTAAAAGGGGAAAAAAAAAAGAATGCTTCCAGTCTAATGCAACATAATGTGATTCCTCTGATGATTTTATTACCCTCATTTACCAAGCAAATCAGTATGTATGATTTTCCAGACAACTTTTCCCTTCAGAGTCAGACGTCTTCCTTGGGAGGAGATAATATTAAACAAGAAAATGAGTGAAGCTCTCACAAATTATGGACATTCTTTCTGCAAAATATAATCAATTCCATCCTCAACTGTATCAACGACCTGTAGAACAGACGTACAGTTATTTTAGCCATGGATATCATCAGCAACACTAAATTCCATGCATAAACATAAATATTATATAGTGGTTTTAAAGTAATAATTTATAAACCCCGAGGAAGTCAGGTATTCAGATAAAGGATTGGATCCAAATATAATTTTTTTATAGATAGTGACGATGTGAAGTGGAAATTCAAAATGGTGGGAATATTTAATTTCAACAGAAATGCCTATCCAAATAAAAGTTTTGAAGTACAGGGTAACTACATGGTTTCTTCGTGCTCCTGCTGGCTCTTAATGAGATAAAATAACAGAATAAAACATGTCTAATTGAACTAAAGATCATAGGCTACTCTAGCATCTACATAGAAAATTATAGCCTAAAGGAAGAGTGAGATCCAAATTTCCAGCATGTCTTATTTAAGATCTGAAAATCTCAATGTGAACCATTTCAACTCAACCAGTTCCATTTAAAATTAAATTAAATGATTTCCTATTTAGTTTCAATCAAATACACCCCATCGATAAAAATCTTTCTTTATTCATTGTAAATAGCCAGTGTCACAACCGTATGTCCAGAATACCACAATACCAAGAAAAATAAATAATTAATAAAGAATGATTTAAGTGTTCCATAGTGGCCAATTAAATTTATGTGTTCTGATTAAATTGTTGCCACCAATTTGGTTGGCAGCTGAATGACTTTTCAAGGATAACCTTTATCCGATAGAGTTATAGAGAAGGTCCACTGCAATGTCACTGGGTTCATTGTGACCGCGATTTTCGGGGAGCCAAAAATCCACATTTTAGCATAGGAGAAAAGACAATAAACTTTCTTAAATAATAGGTTTCTCGGTTCAAATGTGCTGTGATTGGTGGGGGGAGAGAGAGAGAAAGAACTTTCTTAAATAATAGGTTTCTTGGTTCGAAGGTGCTATGATTAGTTTGGGGGGGGGGGGGGGGGGGGGGGGGGGCGCTCCAACTGACAGCACAAAAACTAAAGGAGGGGTATGATATTGAACTCCCGTTAAAGGTCAAAGGCTTCATGTGGGTGACGTACCAAAAAAGGCCCTATAGGACTAAGGGGCAGCAAATGATGACATGGTTTGCATGATGTAATGCAGAGAATGAGACTACGGAGAATCTGATGGTCCTCTGCCAGTTGGCAAGATGCATTTGGGGATCACATTTTTGTTCGGTGATGGGGATTCTGGAGGATTTCTAGACTATGAATGGTATGTGGGAAGCAGATAAGAGGTTAAGGAAAAAGAGGATAGGAGTGCGAATGCGAAAATCTCCCAATTCTTTGTTCCGGCGGTGGTGTGGTCGATTTGGCTAATGTGTAATCAAGTTCTGTTCAAGGGAACAACATTCTCATAGAAAACATTTGGGAGATGGTGATCAGATTCATCAATGTTGTGGTCATATTTGTACTTTAACAAAAAAATATAAAAGACGGAGAGTACTCAGTTCCTACCAGATCTGCTGGAAACTGTGCATGATTTTCTTTCCCTCGGAAGACCCCCGTCCTAGTCAAAATAGAAAACCATGGATGTCCAGCCTGACAGTGAGCAGATCAATGTTTATATATAACCATATAGCTAAATTTCAACAGCCATTCCTTCAATCATTAAAATTCTAAAATAACACGGCCAGGCATAGGCAATAAGTACAGTACAAACCTTTCTTGCACCATTGATGTCAACTGATGGATTGTCACCAATCATATATATGGTCTTCAAAGGGTACTGTTTTGTAATTCCACCATTCATTATCCGACTATTACAAGATATGCTTGACTGAAGCTGATTCATTATAGCTTCTGCATTCTTGAAAACTGAGGGGTTTGGTTTTCCAAAAGAAGTATACTTCAGAGGATTACCATGGACTCTGCATAATATTCATGACATGTAGAACAATGTCATAATTCCAATTCATATAAATTAGGCAATGATTCACCTTCATATTCATGCATGTATAGAATAATGTTAAAACTTCCAACAAAAGAGTCTATAGCAGTAAAGTTTCTATCAAATTTAACATACTACCGTTTGGATATGGAATAGCCCAGGGAATAAGTGAGAATAAAGAAGAATATTTTTTTGTTGTTTGGATGTAGGTAATACCATGGTATAACCTATGTCAGAATAAATTGGTATATAGATTCTAACCAACCTTTGGAATTAAAGTTATTTCAGGTTATTCCACCCAAAAAATATGCGGGCCCACTGTCAAATCAACTATCATCACCTCTTATAAATCACATGTCAAATTAACTATCATCATTTTTTCACCTTTAATAAATCTTTGTCCATATTTTATTCACATTTTACCCAACAACAAAAAATTTATTATTACGTTTCCCAACGAGAATAATTCAAAATACAATCAAACACAAAATTAGGGCTGCAACTTGGGTCGGGTTGAACCCGAACCCGACGGTTTGAACCCAATTTTTACATGGGTTGGGTTAATCAAATCGGGTTCGGGTTCGGGTTCGGGTTGGCCAATTCGGGTTGACTCACAAATCGGGTTGGGTTCGGGTTGGCCTCCGACCCAACCCGACCCAACCCAACCCGACCAACCCGAACCCGTAAATTAATAGTTAAAAAAAGATCATGACCGTTTATTTTGTAACTTCTAATATGGGTAGTCCAAATTTTAGGTAAACCTAGCTAATCTTATGGGTTGGGTGGGGTTGATTTATTTAATTTACACATCATGTTAGAAATTCGGGTTGGGTCGAGTTGGTCCAATTCGGGTTGAAAATCGGGTTGGGGTCGGGTTGGTCCAATTCGGGTTAAGTCGGGTTGGGTCGGGTTGGTTTATTTAGTTTCGGGTTGGGTTCGGGTTGGTTCAATTCGGGTTGAAATCGGGTTGGGTCGGGTTAGGGTTGAGTAGTTTGGAATTCGGGTTGGGTTCGGGTTGGGGTCAACCCGAACCCAACCCGCCCGAGTTGCAGCCCTACACAAAATCACTTTATCCTTATTTATATCCATTTATACTATAATAATTGTATACCCAAGAATGAGTCTTATTCTGTATCCAAACGGGGATGTAAACACACATTGTGGTCAAGCAAACTACTAGGAGCATTTGGAATTCATAACACATGGGCGTTAGTGATTCATGCAAGCAAGTACCAATGTCTCGTTAGCACATAGATTTTAATTTTAATAGTTTTAAAAGCAAGTCATAGAAAAAGGCTACAATAATGTCATACATGAACACAACCTATGCCTAATGGACTGGGGCTAGCTTCAAGGATTTGACCATGCCAAAGGTTCCTGTCCAAGCTCATTTCCATGATAACTAACTCTTTTTTTTCTCCAAATATTGGCATTTAAATCATTTTAGCTCCTCTCATATCATTGCCATCACCCCTACTGTTGTCACCCTTTCTTTTCAATAAATGGTAGGTGCTACCCCAATTCCATTAGAATGCCGGATTGGAGAAAGTAGAAGAGTTTTCTACAAACTCCCTACCCACCACACCCACCCCTACTACTCAAAATTATTAATTTGCCCACATACAAACCATCAAAAAAAAAAATTTGCCCACATACAAAACTTTACTATCCCTATGCAAAAACGACCCCAATCCTGAATGGATCTCACTAATATTTCCCTTACATTTTCTACATACACTGGCAAGCCACAAAACAAAGTATGATTATGGGAAATCCAAAGTGCCCAAACCACTGCCAGAACAAAAGGTTGAGAGATTATGTAGGTGGGGGGCAATTAATTGTGATCATTCAAGCTAATCCAATAATTAAATATTTCTCCTTTTGTTCTTGTTTTTCCCCTGAAAAATGACTAGAATGGAAAGACTACAAAAAAGTAAAACAAATGAAAGTGAAATAAAGTGAGACGAGTAGAAAAACAAGGAGGAGGTCACCGGAAGTCTCCCACCCTTTCCCCACACCCCACATCCCATCACCCCCATTATATAGACAGTCTTCCATTTCTTTAGATGTTAGGGCATTGATTTACATACTCTACCTATTGAAGACGCATTCTAGAGCAATTCTGAAAGCACCCATGCCAAGACGTTCAGAAGGAAATGCAGCCTGGCACATAACTATAGAAGTCAAAGTTTGACCAAAAAACAAATATTTTCAGCCATCAAGGACCTTTTTTTTTTCAAGATAACCTTTTCATCTACCTGGTACTCAAGATCATCAGATGCAAAATATAAAGGAGGTTGATCTCCATTCTCCTTTCCAGGAAGACCACCAGAATGTAGAATGTCACAAAGAACCTGTAGTACGTCCATAAATTATTCAGGTATAATATGTCAATGTACTTGATGAATGCAAACATCATAAAGAAAAAATAATGTGTATTTACTAACCAATGCCATGACATCCAGCACTACAATACATTCAGCAATTTATAGAAGCATGATCAGATGCTCTAACAGTAGGAAAGAATTAGAGGAAATATAACAAAAGGTAGAGAGTGAGGAAGGTGAAAGAATTAGATGCAATATAACAAAAGGCAGAGAGTGAGGAAGGTGAGTAAAAGATAGTTCCCCATGACTTTAAAACAAACAGTCACATATTGGCACAAATTTACAGGCATGAATGGATAACCTCAACCCTCATTGGTGGCATGGCAAGGACTTGTTGAGGTAATGAGATGAGAGAGAATGCAGAGGAATGACAAGATGCTACCTTTGTAGGATATTAGATGCAGTATGACAAAAGGTCTATATTGAAGGATGTGAGTAGAAAGCAATTCTGAAGAAAATATTGATACATCCTTTCAAAAATAAAATAAAAAATTGATACAAACAGATCTTATGTACCGGCAAAAAAAAATTGCAATGTAAGGCTTCAATAGAAGTGTTATACACCAATGAAGCAGCAGCCAAAGAGGGCTAATGCAAGAATCTATGTTGCACTCCCTTCCAAGCAGCGTAAATTGTAAAGATAACGCAATAGTTTACATTAATTCAGTTTGCATCAAATGTATTTCCACTAAAAAGCATAAAGAAGTTTGAACAAAAAAAAATTAACCACTCTATGGTGATCCAAAATTATAGATTCATGGACAGTTTTTTTTACCAAAACATGGTGGGAGATTGTTAGATGTTCAAAAATACATATTTTGATATACCTTTTGTCTTAGACATTTCCCTATGCAATATTTCATTTTCTACATACATATTAGGGAATTTTATTTTCAAAGCATAATATGCACAAATAAATTACATTTATACATTTCATGTGCATAATTATATTTGTCATGGAGATTCTAATCCAAATTTCATAGGATATGAAGATAATACATGCTATTGGGGGAAAAGAACATGTGAATATTCAATTCCTAAAAGTCTACAGCAATTATGGAAAGAATGGATCATCACAATTGCCAAAAGAAGAGAGAATCTCCCTCACAAATCAGCTCCAACAGACAGCCACAAATCAGCAAATCTGATTTGTCAAATCAGTCTTAAATCCCTATCAAAATCACTAAAAATCAACATTAGCCAATCCTTCAAATCCCCACCAAGACAACTACAAATTCCTACCAAAACAGCAAGGATTTTTCAAATCCTGGGCAGCTGTCCAGCATTAAAAGCCCCAGCCAATACAGCCCTCTATTAAAGGGGCCTGCAAAGGGAGGACATCACATAGAAGATTTCCAGCTGAGCAGAATTTTAGTCTTCCATTTTCTTGTTCTTTCTTCTTTATTTTAAGTTTTTTTTCTTTTGTATTAGACATAGATGCTATTGTATTTTGTTTATGTTTAATCAATAAAGAGTTTTTCTTTCTTTGATTTTCATGGAATCTTTTTATTGTTATTCTATAATATCACCAACCATGGTAGGGTAGAGAATCCTCCCATCAAGGAGAGGATTCCACCCCATGAGTATGAGTGATTAGATCTTTTATTTGTGCATCTTATATTATTTTGATTTATGCTTAATGATTATATAGTTTCTTCAACTCAGATTTATCTTGATTATGGGTATTTTAAGATCTTTCATCGTTTTACTTAGATGAGACATGATTGATACTTTATAAACCCTATTTTCAAATCGAGTAGAAGTGAACTACCTTCTTTGAAATATTTTGTTGTCATTGGTTGAATATCTTAACTGTCAAGGAAGAGGGTCTTCACTATAAGAACCGTCCTTGATCTAGTAGTTAATGGTGTATCAACTAATGAAATGTTAAAAGAGAACTTTAAATCTATATTCTCCATGTGACCAAGTAAAATCTCTTGATTCATGTGAAGTAAGGAAAATATAAGTGCAATAGAAAGATCTAATCAATCATACTTGTGGGGTGATTTCTAATCCTTGGTGGCTTTTTTTATCGTATCTTGATTCAAATTAGAATTTTATTTTAGCTTTTAAAGTAGCTTCCTTGGATCAATCTTCAAAATTCTTGTTTTAAAATCATTTTGGGAATTGATATCTTTTACAATTACTTGTTTGCTTCCATAGCCTCCTTGTGGGATCGACCTCTTACTCCCACTTTCTACCAAAAAGAAGTAAGAGAGAGTTATAAATTTCTTTTATTGATAAAGGCTAAATCTTAACGACAATTAAATCGAACCAACAGAGATCACCACATAAACCATTCTGACATAATAAATTCATGGTTCTAGTACAGAAATCGGTTGATATATCAACTTGGAACACATTGAAACAATAATAAGCAAACTTACTTGAACTTAATCAAGAAAACAAAATCAAATAACTGAAACTATTGCAATCACTTTTTCATGTTTTAACATAAAGATAAGAGATTCATCATCTAAACTTGATTTACATTATCATGATATACAATGGTGATATTCAGCATTTGAATCGCTTGAGATTATCTGAATCATTAGCGTATTTTTCTTGGCCAAAAATGAGCCTGCTAAGGTAGCGGGAGCCAGACCAGATAAGTTCTCAGAGAATGCATATTCAGGATATAGATATGAGGAGTAGTTCTACAACTATTTATTTATAGGTTTAATCAACTTAACAAACACATAATTCATGTTGGTGCAGTTCACAATATGCTGATCATGAGAAAAGACAAGCAAGATTGATGCTAGAGGACAACGAACAATGCAAAAAATCATCAAACCTGAATGTCTCTGCCCCAATCAACAGAATCACTAACAACAAATGCCCCTCGAACTCTATCTTTTAAAACATCATATTCTGGGTGCAACTCTGTGGGTTTGCTGTTTGTATCAAGCCTATGCTTTGGTCCCCAGATCTTATACTGAGATAGGGGATCAATATCAGAGAAGTTTGATGCATACTCATCTATAGAGAGAACTTTTCTGCACCAAAAAAGATCAATGCAAGACAAAAACACATGATTTCACAAGATCATTAGAACCAGTATACCATCAAAAAGAAACATCAATTCCAAGTGTCCCTACTTAAATCCATAATCTGACATCACTGCAGCAGGTTCTCCTTTTCCCACAGCAATAATGAGCTCATTCTTAAATCTGCATTATCAAACAATCAATAACAAATAAGATTACTACGAACTGGAATCATTTTAAAAAAGAAAGTTTCTTTTGGTGATTTACAGAACCTATTCACTAGCTCCCTGAATGGGGAGTGGCCCTGCACAACCTGCATAAAATTCCATAAACAGAAAGAAAAAAAAAAGTTACCAGAGATTCACGGGGACTGAAACAACAGCTGCAGGAAGTTAGAAAGATCATCTCTCTGTTAATGGTTCAACCTAAGTTCACAGCTAAATGATCATTGGTAATTTAATAAAATATGAGATGGATGCCCCATGCTCAGTGCAAAATAATCAGGCATGTGACACATGCAGAAACACATAAGTTCAGTTTGATACGTTTGTGTGGTTGAGGTGCCATGCTGAACTGGTGGTGTGTTACTAGGATATGTGATGTCGGGTGTTTAAGAACTTGTAACTCAAGCATGGTGTTATTTGTCTTTTATGGTTTTACACCATACCTATTTGTTAACAGTGGCATCTGGATCATGTTCTTCTATCTCTGGTCATTTATTTACTTCTTTATTCTCTGATATCTTAACTGGATCAGCAGACATTTCTGTTGCCCCTTTTTACACTTTTCAGTAAAAAAAAAAAAAAAAAAAAAAATTTGAATAAGACATTTGCTTGCCAACAAACCAATGTGTGTGAAATGAAATCATATGTCAACAGAAGATGAAATTTAAAAAGTCCAAAAAAAATTATGGTCATGGAATACCAAAGCAGATGTACCATGGGAGAATATGAAATAGAAAATAAGGTCTAGAAGACCAGGGGTGGAGATGCTGAGAACTAGATCATACAAAAGCTTCATCAGTGTGGAAAGGTATTCTGTAATATTTATTCCAATTAAGAATTTCAAAGTAAATGAAAATTGAACAATTAACTGTTTGAGGGCCCTACCTGTAAAGCAGATACATGCACTCCCAAAAGTTTACTTAGCTCAGAAGCACGTTTAGATTCTGGAATACCACCTCCTACATCCAAAAAAGGCAGTAAAGTCATGAATTACAACACATATTTCACAAACTTATGATCCAGGCAATTCTTATTTGAACAATTTATGGAAAATAGCCAATGACCTCACAAATAGCTAAATGAAAATCATAATGATGTGTATTGTAATCAAGGATTCCGGACAAGTAAATCTGACAACTAGATCCAAGAATATCACATGACTATATTATTTTTATCTAACCCTAGCCATAGTAACTGTTGGTGGCTTTGGTCGAATCCACGGGGAGGCTATTGAAGTAAACAAATAAAAATAAAAAGGCATCAACAAGATTTAAAAACAAGGATTTGAAGGGTTGATTTGAGAAAACTAAAATAAAAATCTTAGGTTGGACAAATTATGAAGAAGACCACCAAGGATTGAAAATTCACCCCATGTGTATTGTGATGATTCTTTCTTTTGCATTTAATGAAAACAAACTATTTCAAAAGCAGTTCACTTCTACTCGATTTAAAAATAAGGTTTATAAAGCATCAACCGTATCCCATCTAAGTAGAACGACGGAAAATCTAAAAATACCCATGATCAAAAGAAATCTGAATTGAAGAAACTATATAAACATGAAGAACAAATCGGAAAACATCAATGCACAAAAAAAAAATCAATCACTCAAACGCATGGGGTGGAATCATCTCCTTAATGGAAAGATTTTCTAGCCTACCATGGTGGGTGATATTCTAGAATAAAAATAAGAACAATCCATGAAAATAAAATAAAAAGATGTTTTTTATTGAAAACACAATAAAATCTATGTATATAATATCAAGTAAACTAAAAACAAAAACAAAAACAAAAAAGAAAGAACAAAAACTGAAAATAAATTCCTTCTTGGCTGAATGAAGATATCTCCTTCTCTCTCTCTGCAGTGCCCTTTTTTTAGGGGTTTTGAGGGTTGAATTAGTTGTAAATGCTGATTTGCTTGAGTTGTTAATGCTGATTTGCAAAATATGTTGGAGATATAATTGCAAAATCTGTTGGTGATCTTGTTGATTTGTTGGAGATGTCAAGGCTGATTTGATTAAAGATTTTATTGATTTGGTGAATCAGATTTAGAAGCTTTAATGAATCTTTGAGTGCCAATTCATTCTCCAATTTATAACCTACTAAATTTAAATACTGTCAAATTTAGATTTCTGAATTTTAAAATATGGCTCCATATGAAAAATATGATAATGCATATTAATTGTATAAATATTGTCAATTTGTGCAAAATATGCTTTGAATATAAAGAATATAAACTTCCCTAATATGCATGTATAAATGAATAATTACATAGGAAAATGTTCTAAAACAACTCTTAAAAGCATATGAAAATATGTTCATTTGAATATCTAACAGTAAGGAAGATATAGTGACCATGCTCCACCATTGTTTTTTGTGGAAAATATTGGAGTGATTTAATAAGAATATGCCGTCGAACAAGATGGAGACAAGGGATCTCTGTACATAAGAAAATTAAATCAAAATCAAGAATAGAAAACAAACAAAAGACCCCTCCCGAGGCTAGTCACCCCCTCAACATTTAAGCCAATTAGCCAAGCTTCTCACACTCCAAACCCATTGTATCCCATGATGGTGGAAGGCATCTCCTCTTATAAAATCATGATGACCCAGCTTTGAAGGAGAGAAGTAATCATTGTCTAAGTAATCTCAATGTACAGTCTCTTGTGTTGGAAGACTCATTCATTATGTGTGAGCCATACGCACAAACCGCATGAGGGATAAGCCATTGAAACTTAGCACGGGATCTACAATCGCCTCGCTTGTGTCTCTTCTGGAACCACTTTCAAATTCCTTCTAGATCCCCAAATGAGTATTGAGCACCGAGAGCCAACCCCACCTTCCCCCAAATCCGTGTACTTAAATTAAAGTTGCACTTGAAAAGGAGGTGATCTCTTGTTTCCTCATCCCTTTTATTAAATTCTATGCATGAAGAGAATGTTCATGAAAAAAGAGCAAATCAGGTATTCTGACACCTCACTGATCAAATGGAGTAGAAAAAAGGATTGGAACCACCAGAAAGGGGGAGATATAGAAAGTTATTCACCTTTGAAGGACCAGGCCTTCATGGTTGGTATTCCTAGATAAAATCCTTACAAAAAAACAACAGCTTTAGATGGGTTTAAGAAGAGAAAATTCAGTGCACGCGCTACAGATGAAGGGTAATCAGTCTTCCCTTCCAACCTTCAATCTGTTTATCAAATCTGGAGAAGAGGATCCCAATCATGCTTATGAAGGCCTAGTATGGAGGGGGAGCCCAAGGTACTTGATAGGAAACTCCGAAGTAATGCAATTCAATCTTGAAGCAAGAACAGCACTTCCTTAATAGGAATATTAATACCCACCAAATGACTTCTAGAGAAATTCACCTTTAGGTCGAACACCATTTCAAAGAATTTGATGATGAACTTATAGCCCTCAAAACCATTGGCATATTGAATGTAGGAAATTCAGGAAACAGCTCTTGTGACTTCTAAACCATGTATCCATCTGCTTTCCATGCCCTTGTGGATCATTCTACTAAGAGCATTTGGAACAAGGATGGAGAGGAAAGGTGAGTGTGGATTCCCTCATTCTATGGGAAATTATCAATGTATCATAAACAAATTAACCTTGAAAGTCAAAAGTTAACCAGAAATTGTTAGACAAATATCTTCAGATATGAAAGTTTGTAATACTTCACACGAAATTTCCTCAACAATGGCCAATTTCCAGAGTAAACCGTCAAACTGATTCACCTTGTCAAGGTCTATATGATTATAGCATAATTGGATGCATAGAATATTATTTAAAATTAAAGATCATTTTGTACATCATCAAACAGCTCACCGTTTGTCAAAAACAGAAATGGAATCTTAAGAGTCCCTGAAAAGAAAAAACAACATGGTCATCAGAGGCAAAGCAATAAAGCTAATGAGATTCAGATATGAGTGTGTACATGCAAAAATATAAATTATTTTTGTGTGTACATATGCATTTTTATATGTTATGTACGAGATTGAGGAGGAAAGAGTAAGTTTCCATAAAGAGGGAGGAAGAAGGGTGCTATTTATGATTGCTAGTGATAAATCACCATAATCCATATGCCTCGTTTCCTGCTTTCCACCACCAGTGACACCTTTCCCAGACTGAAAACAATTTTTTTTTTAAGAAAGACTGACCCCAACATTAGAAAACGCAGAGCCCTCGTCCGGCTACTTAAAAAATGGACCTTAGAACCATGCTTTTCTGGAATTCTTCATGCATTTTTTATTATATATTTTAATTATTAATTCATTCCAAAGTTACTTGATTAGATGCAACTTTCAAAATTCATCCACAAAAGCGCATCCAAAAACTGGATTTCGATCAGAAAATCAATATGCAAAGAACAATGAGACAAGTTTGATAATTTATGTCAATATGTCTCTTTTATGTGTAACTAAAGTGAGATATGTGTTACGTGAATGCAATCTAAAACCCAAAAAAAACATCATCGGTATCTAAAAAGTCATCTCGATTATTTATAATGTGCACCAGCATTCATACTGACCACACCATATCACACCGCATGTATTGGTTATAATATGCAATTTGATTATTCGCTTGATTGCACAACTCGACAAAGAACTCATGAAATTCAATGGTTTAGATCAAAATATCAAATTTCTAGTTCTCAACAAAAAAGAAAATGGAAGAAGATCTAAAAATCAAAAGTTTAACCAATATGGTGAACTAAATTGATTGGGATCAAACCCAAAAGTGACACCATCACATCAAAAGTGACAGAATGATACGTTCTCTTATGCTTGTTTCAAAATGAACTTGGTTCACCAAATTGGTCAAATTGTGAATCACTCGATTGGGACACACAAAAAAAACAATTCCAAACAATGTTGTAAAAAGCACCGGGCACTAGTCGGGAGGTTGCTGACTGACTGGTGATTCACCGGTTGGGGGGGTAACACTGGGGATTAATCAATCACTTTTTTTAATAATAAATATAATGCAAATACATATTAATATATATATATATATATATATTAGTTAAAATTTTAGACTGTAAAATAATAACAAAGCAACATCAAAATAAAATTGATAATATTAGCATATTAGGGATATCATACAAAAATTAATTAATATATATATAATATATAAGGCAGCTAGTATATAATATATAGCCTATTAGTCAACTAGGAATTAATCGAGAAGGCGGCTAGGTGTTAAGAGTTGTGGGTTGGGCCCACCTAGGCGTGGGTGGGGATTAAACGGGGCTAGAAGGGAATTTTAGAACATTGATTCTGAATTCACAGTTCATTTGCAGTTCAGAACACATTTTCTTTGCTTACCAGCAAAAGCATTCCTTACTTCCTCTCCACATTAGACAACATGGCAAATGCGTAGCCCTAAAAAAATACAAATAAACGAAAAAGGCAACAAGATGAGTTTGTATTCACTGACCATCTTCAAAGTATAGCCTCTTGAGGGCCTGCGGAGACCCTCCGATGGGCGTATGTCCTCTCAGGATCACCCCATCAATGTCGAACGCGATGCCAAAGGTTGGCCTGCAGAGGACCACAAAGGATAAAGAACCATTGAAGGATTCAAGAGAGGATCAGAAAAGAATTAACACCTCTCGAGTTTCTGTTGGGAATAACGACGAGCAGTGGAGGGACGCAATGGGGAACCGATCTTGCTCAATGAGACGGCGCTCACATTGTAGAGAAACCTCTTCATTGTGTCTTATAGCAAAGAAAATGAAGAACCAATTTTGCAGTCTCGAACTCGAAATCCCTTTTTTCTTCTTTTTGTTTATTGAGTTTCGAAATCGAAAGGGCCAGGCTTTTCTCTTGGTACCGGTACTAGGCCGGCCTGTCAACGGGTAGGATCCAGACCTGATCCGATCCGAACCTGACCCGATCCGGATCCGATTACACATGTAATATACCCAACCTAATTTGGATCTGAACATGCAAACGGATCGGGTTCGGATTCACCCCGCCCTGACCCGTTGGATCCGAGACCTAATTGATTTATTAATATATGCTCATATTAATATTAGTTGATCCATAATATTTATTTATCAATTTATTAGTATAAATCTTAACTCACTTTTGTATCCACAAGTCCATAACTTCATAACAAGCCCACAATCACAAGTCATCCAAAAAAAAAGAAAAAAAAAATTAAAGCCCATGAAAATAAAAAATCTAATACTGAGAATAAGTAACTATAATATAATTATTTTTTAAAATAAAAAAATGAAATCCACTACAAGACACATTAGTGTTATTAAAAAATATTAATATATTTAAAAGTTACATCATTAAAAATATTTTAAAAAATTAATAACATTAGTAACAATAAAATACATGTTAATTTTCTTAATTTAAAAAAATATACAAACTACAAAACTTATGAATACGAAAACTCCTATACAACAGAAATAAAAATTATACAAATAAAAATTATTATTTTATCTCACCAGTGACTACAAAAAAATTAAAAAATAAATTTAAATTTAAAATAAAAAAAAATAAAAAATGTCACTTGTGATTCATTGAGTGTGAGATTGTCTGTCACTTGTCAGTTTTTGTATAGATTTTTTTTTATACAAATGAATGAAAAGAATGTGTTGTCAGCTTTCACATAGTCAATGTTTCACATACTTCTCTTTATCAAATATCAACAAGAATTACATTATAGTCCCTTCTATTTATCAAATATCAGCTGAAAGTATGAAACTTGAACAAACCTGCGAAGGCGGAGCTGCGAAGGACCAGAGGTGAAGGGATGGCCGGACAGGGAAGAGAGGACCGGAGGTCGAAGAGGCTGAAAGCGACGTTGTGGCGGCCAGCAAGTCGACGACCAGACCGTGAAGAGATTCAGCCCAACTGCACGAGAAGATGTTGTGAAAGATTGTAATGGAGAATCGGAGATTAGGTTAGGGTTTTGTGTATATTTTTTCTTTATTTTTAGGTCATCCCCGGGTCGGGTCCGACCCGGGTCTGACCCGACAGGTCCGGGTCTGGGTCCGTCTTTTCGAGGTCCGACCTGGGTCTGACCCGACAGGTCCGGGTCTGGGTCCGTCTTTTCGAGGACCCGCCTGATCCTGGGTTGGACCCGGACCCATCGGGTCCGGGCCCACCCTGACATGGCCCGGACCCAACCCGTTGACAGGCCTAACCGGTACAGACTAACTCTGCGAGAGCGCGTGTGATTGGTTTGATTGTTTATTTATTTATTTATTTACGAAACGTTAGACATTGTATTACGATGAGGATATACATACAAGTCTGAAGTGGGGACGAGGAGAAAACTAAAAAAATAACAATTTAAAAGATAAAAGCAACCACAACCAAAAGATAGGGCTGTTGGCTGGAGTTGTAAGATCCCAGACCTTTATTTAGGCTTATGTTATTCTTTTACATGTTTGGATGGATGGATAGCACAATGATATGTGTTATTTCACATTACAATTCATTTGGAGTGCATTAGGGTCATGTATGCTTAGGTTATATCCTAAGTTGCATGTTTGATATGATTCGGATCTAATTTTGTTAATACCCAAGATGATGTAAGTTAAATCTGATTTTATTATGGGACATTCAATTTTGAGTTAGCTTTCATACAAAAGTGGAATTAGGTCATCTGGATTCCTGTAGCAAAAGTTATGTGTGATTTTCCAATTATACCCTGGGAATGGAAAAGGTCTGACAGCAGCCATGTTCGATGTTAATTATATAATTTGAAATAGCTAGAGGGGTTATTGGATCTTGGCATAAACACAAAATATGTAGATAATCATCTTGGCTTTCCAATGGATTTTAAATTGCATAATTCGAAGTTAGATTGTGAAAGTTATGATGGTTTTGAGTCGGGGCTGCGCATAGTTTTTAAAGGAGGGCAATCTGGTAATTTCAGTGGATTTATTAATTCCATTTAAGTGAATAGGTGCAGTCGGTGGTGCTGTGTATATGAGAGTGAGAGAGTCAGCTGAGACTCATTTTTTTTCAAGTGAAATAGAGAAGGAGAGAAGAAGAGAAGGAGAGGAGAGGAGAGGAGAGGAGGAGAAGAGATTGAGGAGATTTTTGGTGAGATCATTTGATCATTTGATTTTCTTTTGTGGTTTGTTTTAATTTGTTGATTTGCATTCTTATTTGGGAGAGGTTATATTTGTTCAAGGGTTTTGGTTGTTGATTTGGGGAAGAAGAAGAAGGGATGATAGTGTTGGGAGGCTTGGGATGTGCCTAGAGAGGTAAAGTAGATTTCTATTTTGTGAAAATGCTTATGCATTTGATATTTAGAGATATATTTTGAGGATGGTGTCCTCATATGATATGATCCCCTATATGTCTTGATCTTATATATGAAATTTGGTGATATTATATTACCTGTGTTGTAAATTATGATATGTTTTATAAGGATTGTCCGGATTCGAGTAGAAATTGATCAGTTTCTGAATTTATTTTATTTCGGGCATTTAGAGATTGAATCAGATTATGATATCTTCATGTATTATATTTTCAGCATATCAATGAATGTGTATGATTTATTTCAAAAAAATTTTATGAGTATTTGGTGCTGTGGAGATCAAAGTGTAGGGTTGTATTGCTGCCCAGATTTCTGTAGTTGCTGCCCAGATTTGTTTGTGGTGAAGGTGTGATGTTTTCTTGTCGATTTATAGGTGATTCAATTGCATGCTAGCCTTGGATGAGTGGCTTTTGATGGTGTAGAATATTGGTTTGATTATTGGAGGTATAGGGTGTGTTTTGCATTTGTTGGCTAGAATCTTAGGATATATTTGTATTATTTATATGCATGGATGCTTTATTTTCTTGGCTGAGTTGATGATGTTTGTTTGTCAGAGGGGTCTCCTCAATATGAGAAAGATGGTGATCTTGTGTTTAAGCTTATGGTGGGAATGGCTATACTCTTATGAGTCCAGTAGTGATCGTGTTACCGTTGGACTCTTCAAGGCATGTGAATCATCGTGGGATGTAGTACTCGTATCTGTGAATGAATTTAACTTGACATTCTGATAGTATAGTTCCATGCTAAGTCATGTTTATGGTATGATATTAATCATGTATGCATAACTTGGTGGCATCCATATGCATTATTAAATATGTTTAATTGAGATAACATGATTACTTGACATATATATAATCATATTACATTGTCACATGTCAATACATTAATTAAACCTGGAATGTGTAGTTAAAGGTAGGATTTGATATTATTATATCCTGTCATATCTGGAATGCATGCTCATGATCTATCATTGTTAATAGCTACATATTATGTTCTATTATCAGCATGATATTTAGATCTTTGCCTAAAGATATGGTTAGAGACATCGCTAGGGATATGAGGATTTGATCGTATGAGTCAGATCTGGTTGCTTGTTGTAGTTTACCTCGTAAGTCCTCGATCAGTCTGTGTTGAGCCTGTTCGAGGTGGGTTGATTATGATAGTTCTTGTGAGTCATGAGTGCGGACCTGCAGTTGAGATGAGGGTAAACTCTGGGTGTCCTTCACAAGGGGGGCGTTTTTAAGGTTCATCCTGGACGCCCACAGTATCCGATAGTTCAAATCGGCTACGTGTCAGAGTAGTTGGATGACATAGAGCCTTAGCCAAGACATTGGGTTTAATGGTTCAGTTCTACATTGTGATGCTTCGTGTGAGTCAGTTGAGGTGAGGGTAAACTCTAGGTGTCCTTCACGAGAGGAGCATTTTCAAGGTTCATCCTGGATGCCCATTATATCTGATAGTTCAAATCAGCTACGCGTTAGAATGGTTGGATGATAAAGAGCCTTAGCCAAGATACTGGGTTTATCGACCCTATTCACAAAGTGATGGAATCTAGGGCGGGATCCATTGATGCAGTTTGTGATGCAGTCGGGCTTTGGTAGACTTGACGGGTGGAGTGATACTCCCTGTATTGGCCAAGCCGATGTATTTGCAGAAATGGGTCACCTAAGTGAAGTCACTGCGCGACAGGAGGAACTGTGATGCATTTGTGTGTAGTGGTGTTTTAGTCACTAGGATCTATATATATACAGGTATTTATAGCGTTGCTAGCATGGGATGGATCCCCTGTGGTATGGGACGCAGACGGATCTATCTTTATGCTAGGGACATAGTGAGGTTAGTGTGAGTTGGCCTCCTGTGGTATGGGACGCAGGTTGGTCGGCTTATACTTGATAGCTATTTATGTAGATTTTATGCATGTTTTAGAATTGTACTGTGAGGTGCCTTGTGGTCAGGTTCATTCACTAGGCCTTCATTGGCTTACCCCTCTATTGCTATGGGTTTTCTTCCAGGTGTTGCACATGATAGGTGAGTTGGGTGTTGTTGATGGTGTTGTGAGCCTCTCGGTGATTTGGTGAGCATGTCAGTTTCCTATTGTTCTTCATACCAGATGTTTGTTGTTATTATTGATATGTATCGGACTGTATTTTTAATTATGACTTATGTTCACACGGGACGGTGATTATATATTCTTTTGAGAGCCACTATTATTTGTTCTATAGCCTTGTATTGTTCATTTATTTATTCATATATTATTCTACTGTCGTCTATTATGCTACAATCCTTTATTCATTGTGATTTTAGATTATGATATACTCGGTATCGTCCATGTGTCACCCCTTGGGGATGGCCGCTCTTGGGGCGTGACAGGAGTAGTCGAGAGACTACCCCAACCTGTGCCGATTTAATCAAGCCTGCTACCCTGTAATCGTCATACGACCTCCTCGAAAACAAACTGCTTGAGCCCTGGATATAGAGCAGCCCCAGTCAACTATGTAACACTGCGCCATGTCATGCATGTTCTCAATACGCCAGCTGCAATCAATGACTGTGAAATCTTCGCTATGACGCCGCGATCGCCCCTTGGTTTCAGCCTTTTCCCCGTCAATCATTGAGTGGCTCTATTTGAAGCCCTCTAAAATGTAAGCCCTTTGTTGTAAGTAAGCCTCTCACATTTTAATTATTTAATATACAAGCGCCTCATATATATATTAATCTTATATGCAAACAATGAGCAAGCCCCTTTCACAACAAAACCTCTCTCACCTGTTTGTCTCCTTTATAAAATCATAATTAACATATTTTAATAAGAAAACTAATGTAAATATAAAAAGAATATAAAAATCCATTATTTATGCACATATTCATACAAATCCTCAAAACCCTAAACCCTAAAAAAAATTAAAAACTCAAACCCTATATATACATGTAATGCCCCCGTACCCATTATCTTCTATTAAAACATGTGATACGGTGTGTCACGTCCACACGATTCCCAATATTCAACGGTTAATATAATCATTCAAAACCCAAAAGTTTTAAAAACATAAACCAATCCAGGATCTCAAAAATTCATTATCAAACGAATGATTACACACAAGTACTTTATTTGCTAAAATAAACCATCTCCTGTTTTGCTGCTAAAGCTAAGGACGTCCACTACATGCCAAGAAGAAGGCTTATTCAACACCTATGATGCATCGGAAACTAAACTGCCAATGCCCACCATGATCGACGATCGCCAACGACTACTCTGAAAAGTTGAAAAAAAGGAGGGGTGAGCTACCGCACGCTCAGTGAATGAACCTTAGCGTCCCAATAATAATAATAATAATAATATTAAAACCTTCAGGGTAAATTCTAAAATATCCGAACCAACAGAATATAAATTTTCACAAATATCTCAATAAAACTGAATGCATCTCTTTAGAGGAAATAACCATCATCTCATACTATCTACATGATGCATATGATGCAGCGGACACGCATGCCCGTATGGCACGCAGCCGAAAGTGCTCCAACTAGAGCTTGATCACGCAGACCAATCGTCACGCAGACGGCGTCACGCAAATGGGTGTCACGCAGACACGGTTCTATTGGACTGAGTCACATAGACCTTCGTCACGCAGACGATGTCATGCAGACGAATGATATGCATGCAAGAATAACTGCTCACACACCAACCGCTTCTGCATGCAATACAATATAACATAATATCCATAAAACATTTACGACATAAAAAAATAACCATATCTATCATGATGACACGCTCACATGCTCCATATACAAAATAATAGTTGTATTCATAATATAGACATATGATATAGATATAAATAATTTCAAAATCTACATAGAAACTAAACCACTCACCTTAGGTCCAACAATTCTGCACAACACCTGAAGGTCTAAAGCACCCTAACCTGACCTGAAAACGACGCGAATCGATCAAAATACGTATATACCGTACGGAACCAGATGTACCCGTACACACAGAACCTGACGGCTCCAACAGGGGCCGTCACTGACCTACCCGACGGATCCCGCAGAGACCGTCAGAAGCACGCCCGACGGTTCCTATTGGAACTGTCATGTTGAAAACCGGGCTCCTCTGGGAGCCGTCTCACATCTGCCCGACGGCTCCCATGGGAGCCGTCCCGAGACAGAACACAAAACCCTAATTTAAATTTTTCTAAAAATTCTTTAAAACCTTTTATCAATTAAAACAGAATACAGGTCGTTCCAAAACAGTAATAAAACAGTGAGAAAAAACTTATTTGAATCAAATCATACACATCGAAATCCGATTTCAACCGATTCAAAAACCTATAGAAATCTCTTCAGAAACCCTAAATTTATCATAGATGCAAACACTAATATGGATATATGTATAAATCTTCAAAAGTCATGAAAATACGTTCTCTGATCTGGATCTATGCATATAGGTTTTAAAACAAGGTTTAAAGAATTAAAAACATGTTTCTTCTTAAAACAATTAGATCTAAACATGATATATTTGTACATATACCTAGACATATTTATTCTAAATCGTGAAAGGCTTATAATCATCAAAACTCTCATATTATCATAGTTGTAATATCAGATCTGAATCAATTAATCATATTTGAAGATCATAAAATAAAAAAAAACCCAACAAACAAGTTTAAGAAATCGAAAGTCGCGATTGTATATATGTAAAACTCAATACCGAAATCAAGGAACTCGTAAAACACCATAAATCTTCATCCTATCATTGTTGTAACATCATAAATCCGAAATCATGCGAAACTACTTAAGAAACGAAAGGAAAACATCATCTTTGGTTTGAAAAGACTTTGAAAACGAGATCATATGAAAGCAACAACCCAAAGGGACTCACTGCAATCAAAACCCTTCATAAACCCGAAGAAATACTCACCAAAACATCGAACAACTCCCCTTCCCGAGCCCCCTCCCACAGTGGCCGAAAACAAGAAGACAAAATATTTTTAGGTTTAAAAAGTTTAGGATTTCAATGCCAAAAGAGAGAGAGAGAGAGAGAGAGGTTTAATAAACTCGCACGCACGTGGGGACAATAATACGACACCATAAATTTAGAATAATCACAATCAATTTTCTTGTTCAATCTAAAAATGGTCAACTTTTGAATTCAAATTTTTTCCAGATTGACAGCTCTGATTGAGCCCGTCGCCCACACATCCGACAGCTCCTTGAGGATCCGTCGCTCATCTAACCCGACGGTTCCACCTGCAGCCGTCCCTTATTTCCGCGATGGCTCCTCATGGATCCGTCGCCCAGGTGCTCGACGGCACCTATAAGACCCGTCAGGCACTGCTTTACCCGATTGAAAATCATAGCTGTTACAATACAAGATGGGGGTATGCTTATTAAAATAATGTTAATTAAATATTTAAAAAAAATTAGGTGGCCTTATTTATTGGGGAGCATACATGTTAGGAAACTCTAAATGGATCTTTAACAATAAAATCTATTTAAATGGGGTTTACTTACAAATTAGAGAGGCTCAAATAGAGTCACCCTTGATTGTTTCGTCCAAGAACTCAAACTCATCTCATATCATCTCATTTAGGCCCCGTGAGTTGCTTTTAGCTTCTTTAAATATTAAAAGTAAATAAGTTATCAAACAAGCCCACTTAATTGAAAAGCCACATTTATGATTACAACAAAAAAAAGTGCCTCGAAAACTACGTTTATTGCAATAAAAACAATTTCTGTTATCAGCGACAAACGTGATTTATTAATTAATTAAAAAACAATCCTCATGATTACATAAAAAAAAACCGTGTATAAAGTTCAAAACTGTTTTTCAAATTGTGTTATCAAACGCACCCTTAGAAGGGAACTAATTTGACAAGCTTAATTTTAAAATATTTTTTATTTTTTAATATTATAAATAAAATAATTATTTTTAATCATTATGATATATAATATTAAATATATAATATTAATTAATACATGATTAAATATTGTATCAAAGTATCATAGTATTTTTAGTGATTTAAGTGATTTAAAGTGTATAACTGAACAGGATGGTTTTTACACTTGAATCCCAAATCATCTTATAATTTCATCGGGTTGGATCGAGCTGAGTTGGGTTTGGATTGATATTTAGAGGATCAAACACGTCCTTATAGTAGAGGGGGAACATGTTTTTCATTTATCTCGTTTCACTCTCATCCCTAGTTAGATGACAAGACAAAGCATATAAACTAGGTGTGATTTTAAAACGAGTTTGTATAAAAATAATAATCTTGTGAAAACTGTTTGGAAAATGATATTTAAAAAATCATTGAATATATTGAAACTGAAAACTTAGGACATTATTTTGTTAGGCCTTTGAAATTATTCGTAATCTATCTGTTTTTAAGTTCACTCTCAAAGAAGGCCTTTTCAATATAAATAAATAAATAAACAAATAAAACTCTGCCTTTTCAATATAAATAAATAAATAAACAAATAAAACTCTAGAGGAGCTCCTCAATGATTAAAAATATTTTTTAAAATCTTAATATCTACGTTTCTCCCTTTTATATTTTTTTAGCAAATACATGTGCACCTTAATGCTTTCATTTGGATAATTCATGAGGCCCCATTTGGACCTATCCAAGGACCCATATTAAAAATGGGTGATGTTACTCAGATCCATTTTCAACCCAATTTCAGCTTTATATGCGTCGATATATTTCTATCGATGCATATGCTCACGTTAACAAGACATATGCTTCGAAAGAATTTTTTCACATTTTCTATAAATGCATCCATGCAATTCATTGGAGTATATATTTTATTTTTTTATAAAAGTATGTATCTCATTAGATGAGGTATACTATTTTTAAAAAATTTAAAACACATGTAGACTGAAATTGAGGTTGAAAATATGGCTGGATGTAACATTATCCATTAAAAATATGGGCAGGAATATGATATATTGAACTACAGCTATGAGTACAAATCCAATCATTTTAATTTTTAAAAGTATGTACTTCATATAGTACATACGATTATGAAAGTAAATGATATATCTAGATGGATCAACATATTTTTTAAAATATAAAAAAATTATAATTTTTCGTACACCACACTAGTGAAGTATATAGGCACTTGAGAACCGTCTCTAGACTGCAAACGAGATTGCAAAACGAATTGAGGGTGTCATGACTCATATGAAAAATCTATTAGTGTCAAGGATAATAATATATAAAATATTTATTATATTCTAGATATGTTGTTATTGGTCGACTTGCTCAATTTATGTTGCACCTAATTAATTTATCTCGTTTTAATGCATGCTAATATCAAAATATCACACCCGAAAATTAAAAAAAATTGTTCATGAATATTTTGAAAAAGATTAAAAAAAACTGCTAGTAGATAACAATTAACTAGGAAGATGATTTGAATCGATGTATTAATCCTCAAATTGTATTTAGTTCCATATCAATCCCAAATCAAAATTATTCATATCAGTACTTACTAATTATAATTCCATCAATTGATGTTTGGGTGGATAGCATGTTTCCATCAAAGTACGTTGATGATATTTATATCAATGAGATTTTATTTTGAGGGGTGGGGTGGGGTTGGGGGATGAAAAGTTTATTTGATTAATTTTAAAATATTTTTTTAGAAAATAAAAGATGATAAAATCAAATTTTTAAAAATTCATTATTTTAAAATACTATTTTTATCCATAAAACCTAATAATTCATGTAGTAAAATTACGAATTGGGTAATTACTTTGTTCAGATACTCTTACGTGCATTTTGAGGGCTAGCTACTAAGTTCTAAAAGGATGTGGAGTTTTTATGATCATTCTATATAAGGTTTGTTCGATCCTGGCCAGGGGCGGAACCAGGAACTAAAGTAAGGGGGGGGGGGGGTGGGCAGAGAACCAAGATACTTATAGTAAGATAAAAATAAATGATAAGTATATAGATTAAAATAAAATTAATACAGTCGGATAATGATCAAGTCCTTCGATCGAGTAATGATAACTTAGATCGAAAGTTTTTTCTTTTTTACTATATTTAGTGATATGAAATAATTTACATATCAATTATAAAAAATTAAAAATAAACAAAAATCACAAAAAAATCAATGATTTTTCAACACTTCAAAACCATATACTAGTGCCCTTGAGAAGAAAACTTTTCACCTTTTTTTTAAAATCCCACAACTCCAAATCTAAAAAATTGGCATTTATACACTCAATCGATTTTACAGTCTTATTTGCATCGTCATGTCTAACACATTATATAAAATTGACAAACTCAATATATATTTCACCATCTTCATATACAATTATAGAAACCATAAATTAATATAAACATTTATTTTATATGAGCATGTATTTTATTTTCTATAAATCGTTTGGAATATTTTATTATATAGAAAAAGATACACGCAGCTCTGATTGCAGCCCCAATTTCAATCCATCCCGTTTTCTTTTTTCTTTTTAAATCATACACTCACTCTTTGAATTTATGCTGTTATATGAAATGATACTAAGATACATTAATGTATTTTTTTCATGATGAAAAATTAAAAAAAAATTGGGTTATACACTATGATAGTGTAAATATATACCACTTATCATAGTGTATGAGGTTGTAAAATGGACTGAGTATATCAGACTCTATTATATTGGTATACATTTAAAAATTTCAAATATATGTTTGCTGATTGCGATGCAAATAGAATTGAATATAATTTTTTTTTTAATTTTAAACTCCACTCATCAATTTAAGGAATTTGATCCACCCAGACTCTTTTTATTTTTAATTTTGTTTTAGCCAATGGATCACATAGAAAATACAAAATTACCATACAAAATTTTCACGTAGCAAACCCATCAATTGAAACCAACAGACAAAAAAAAAACTATTAATTCACCTATATACATCACAACGTCGCTTGGGCTTTGGGGGGGCCCGGGCCCCAGCCTACCCCCCCTTGGATCCGCCACTGATCCTGGCAGTGGTGCCCACGTTCTTTCACCCTCTCTCACTACCTCCCATCACCCCTCTGCCCCTCCATCGCCTTCCACCCAGGGGCGGATGCATGAGTAGATTAGGCCGGGTTGTAGCCCCTTCCTCTCAAATTTTGAAAAATGTTTATAAATAGGCCCCCACTCTTAAGTGTTAAGATTAGGCCGGGTTGCAGCAATCACGGGTCCATCGCATCGGACGGTCGGATGCGATTCACATCGACCGTCGGATGCGATGGACCCGTGATCGAACGGCCCACGTCACGGCCGCACCCGCTGTTCGCCGCATCTAATCGCGAGCGTATATATATATATATATATATATATATATATATATATATATATATATATATATATATATATATATGAAAATGATTGCGTGCGGCGAACGGCAGGTGCGGCCGCGACGTGGGCCGTTCGATCGCGGGTCCATCGCATCCAACGGTCGAGATGAATCGCCCCCGACCGTCCGATGCGATGGACCCGTGATCGCTGCCGCACCGGCCGTTCGCCGCACGCAATCACGTCCCTCTATATATATATATATATATATATATATATATATTGATATCGGTGGGACTCCTGTGGCTGACATTACATATGCATTGTTGGAAATCCAGTGAAATACTCGTTAAATATTTTTTCTTACACATACTAAAAATGAGTTCATTCAATTCGAAATAGAGCGATGTATACTTTTTGTCAAAACATATACCTCATTATATGATGTTTACTATTTTTAAAAGAATGAAGACATGTGTAGCTGAAATTTGAACTGTAAAATGACTGTAAAAATGACCGAGTTTAACATTTTCCGTCGTGCTACATGGGCCCCAAGATTAAGGACTGAAAAGCCCCATTATGTATAATTTTCTCATTGGTTATTTGTTTGATCTTTTCAAAAAGTTAGAAAGATAAAATACAATATTATAATTCAGTTAATATCCCATGTTTCTGTCCTCTCGAAACACATTCTCCACCTTTTTGGAAAATAATTTTAAGTGTTCCTTTTATACCCCTCTTAAAACATCAACAACTTCAAAAAAATCATTTCGGCCGGTGTTTTTATCTCCGGCGACCGGCATCACCACTTCTGGATTCCTCTCATCGCCCTCTATCATATAAGGAGTGGTTCGACTATCTTTCCAGCCCTCCTCCGGCCTCCACCTCCACCTTTTTTTTTGAAATGCAGATACATTTGAAAATGAATCTGAATTTCTGTATGTAGAATCCATTAAATGTGAAATGTATGTGAATGTGTCTGAATTATAGCTCGTAGATAATGTGTGACATTGTATATGAATTTCATTGCACTGTACAATGTTTGTGTGTGTCATAATGTATTTGACAATGAAAGAATATATCTGAATTTTGATGAACGTATCTAATCTTTTGACAAATGTAACTGACAATGACATAATGTCACTGACTTGCAAACTATAATGAATATAAAGTTCAGATATATTTTGGAATGTAATCGACTTACAAAATATCTAATGCATATAAAGTTTAGATATATTTTGAAATGTAATTAACTTTCAATTAACAAATTCAGATACATTTGAGAATGTAACTGATTTTTAGAATATAATGCATATAAAGATCAATTACATTTCAAAATGTAACTGACTTTCAAACTGCTGTTTGATATAACATTCAAATTAATTTGAAATGTAACTGACTTTAAAAAGTAATGTATATAAAGATCATTTACATTTCAAATGTAACTGATTCTCAAATAAAAAAAATACAATGTATGATTGTTAACACACATTAGTTAAAAAAATACCATGAATGTTTAAAATCATTATTGATTTAATTAACATGGTTACAATTAATCATCAACTTCAATGGTGGCGTTCAAGGCGGAGACTTCAGCAATAGGGTGATAAGCATATTGATTATACATTTGAACCCCTTAATCTAATTATCTATATCCTAATTTTTTGTATCATAATAACTAATATTGAGAATTCATGTGTTATTACAGGTAATTGACTTAAATGATGATTATCAATATAAGATATGCTATAAATTAGTTAAAGATATGAAGGAGAATCAAGAGTTTCTAGAAGATCCAAAATTATGGAAAAAGATTTGGTGAAGATTGAATAAAAATCAATCCAATCAAATATTCTTCAAAATCCCGTCCCACTGTTTTGACTATAACTTTTGCCTCGAGTATCGGATTTATGCTTGGCGTTGGAAAGATAATTTCAAGATCTACAAATCACTATTTCATGAAGATTTCATAATTCCACCTTATTAGGGGTCAAAAAGCCATCCGAAGATTCTACAGAAATCAATGACGGGAATAAAATCTAAACTTCATATGAAAAAAGGTTGAGGCCAATCTTAACTACCCAATCTTAACCATCAAATATATTGCAAATAAATGGTTGAGATTCAAGAGCTGGAGGCTATCAAATGATCACATATGAAAGGAACAAAATGAATCAATCAACAAAGAGGAAGAGAGGGACAACCAAAAGAGAAGAAAGATTCAAGGGAGTTTTGCTTTTGATTTTCTTTTCATCTCATATCTTTGGATGCTTGTATTCATTTAGATCTGAATTTTAATATTAGTTTTATGTTTTTATTTTCAGAATTTTTCAATAATATGATCTCTTTTATTTTTCTTTTCTTTAGTTTGATCATGTCTTCTAGTAGCTAAATCCTCAACTTGGGTTGAAGATGAAACCATGTAATACTAGTTTAAGATTTTATATTTAGATCTGAATTCTTCATATTGTTTGCTTTATTGAGTATCAATCTCTCCTTCAATTCTCTTTTGAAACGTTTCATGTGAATTTTTTTATTACCTTAAAAAATCTCTTGTATTTGATTTGATAAAATATACTTTGATTGAGTTCTATGATATTTTATGCTCTTCTTAACATATTGAATATTGAGTTGGTAGATTTTATAAAGGGAAGGGAGATAGATCATTATATGGAGTTTTGATAAATCAAAGTTTTTATTAGTAAAATCATCTTCAAAGATCTCTCGTTTAGGGTTTGATAGGGTATGCTTGGATTAACTCTTTTGATATCTTATTCTCTTCCTAATGTGTGAATATTGAGATGATTGTTTTTATTTTAAATATGATTTTATGAAATAACTAATATGAATCTAAATATTTATTTCCTAATTGATATTTGATTAACGTCGATATTGATTGAGTTATATGGTGGAGTTTCATATTTGAATATAATCCCTAAATTGGTATTGCATGGTGGATTCTAAAACCTTAGTTACCCTTTCTATATAATTATTTTATTTATAAAAAATAACAAAAAGCAATCCATCAATCTTTTCCTTCTAGTTCGACTAATTGAATTGATTAATAATCTGATTTGAACAATTTTCTGTAGGTTCAACCCGTATTTAGGTCTGTCAACGGGTTGGGTCCGGGTCGGGTCGGGGAGGACCCGGACCCGACCCGTGATAGGACCCGGTGGGTCCGGGTCCAACCCAGGACCCGGCGGGTCCTGAGTGGACCCAGGCGGGTCCTGGGTCCGGACCCGACCCGTGATAGGACCCGGTGGGTCCGGGTCCAACCCAGGACCCGGCGGGTCCTGAACATGTGGACCCAGACCTGGACCCGTCGAGTCTTGGGTCGGGTCGGGTCCGGACCCGACCCGAGAAAAGTTAATAAAAACAAAAAAAATTTAAACTCATGAATTTGTTTGTGTTATCATTCTATTAGAAAAAAATTGTAATAAAACATTAATTATTATTGAACTTTCTAAACTGATATCCTAATACTATGTTAGAACATATTTTTGTACAATTCAAAAGAAGTGAATGAATTACTAAACAATATTCAAAGTAACATAAGTCTAAACAATATAACAATGAATTAAAAGGGAGAGCTCATAGTTATTTGTGTCACAAAGTTAATAATAAACACTTATACTTGTAACTTGATAAATAAGAAATAAAATTATGGGTCAAATACTAATATTCTTGTAATATATGAGTGTATATTAATAAAACAGTCGGGTCTCGGGTCCAACGGGTCGGGGCGGGGTGGACCCGGACCCCACCCGACCCGTTTGTATGTTTGGGTCCACCGGGTCGGGTCCAAATCGGGTCGGGTATATTACACGTGTAATCGGGTCAGGGTCGGGTCGGGTCCGGGTCTGGACCCGACTCGTTGACAGGCCTACCTGTATTTGCTAGATCTATATTTTTATAACGATCCGTGCACTTGCGGTAATTAGTAACAACTTAAATTATCAATCATTGGGCTTCCCGTCTCATCGGAGGCTCAGGGGAAGGGCAAGGCTATGGTTAGTTCGGTAGAGTCTCCACTTCAAGGGGAACAATGATAGATTATTTCACAGAAAGGTTGGAGAGTTTGTAGTGGCTCTTTGAAGGGAGCTGGTGCTTGTGGGCAGGGGAGGAAAAGACACAAGGGGCCCTTTAGACTGCCTGTGAGTTGACCTTCTCTGTGATTTGTGAGTGGGGATCAGAGGTGTTTTTGTTGTTTGTGTCACGCCCCAGGGCGGTCGTCCCTGAGACATGGCAAATATATATATGATATCAGCAATCCATACACGAGATCAAATAAGGACTCCACAACATCAAAGGCAATAAGCAATAACCAAGTAACTGACATCAAATATATATACAAATAGCGGAAGCTCAAACGACTAGGTCTGTAATTCAAAGACATATTTACAGACTAGAGTACACAATCAACTGTCCTGTGAGAGCCAATATACACAATAAAGACATCAATAGTCCACATACCATGCACAAGCACAAGTATAATACATACGAGGAAAAGGGAATGCTGATGGCCTCTCACTCGCAAGACATCCAACGCGAACGCGGGTCTCCTACCCGTACTGCGCCAAGGGGAGCTCTTCTCTGGGATCCGACTCAACGTCAACTGGAGGAAAATATATGTGAGGGGTGAGCCACACGCTCAGTGAATGGAACAATCCATGCAACACAACTCATATTAACCATTTCAAGTAATTTAGGTCCCAACAGATGGAATCAACTCCTTAAGCTGGTGGGTCGAGTATCAACCCAAGCCCACCATTCCCGCACCCTCACCCCCACAGGGTGACATAGGACTTTAGGGAGCAATACCCTCACCCTCACCCTCCTTAGGGATGACTTAGGCTTTGGGAAATTGCACAACTTGCAGGTCGAACCAACGCCGACCCACTACACCCTCACCCTCACCCCCTCCTCGGGGTGACATAGGCTCTTGGGAGGGATTTAGATTGTTTCTACGCCTTTGGTCCACCGGTAGCCCTTATCCAGGGAAGCCCATACCTGGTGTACTCCCATGATCAGCACATCCTCACAAATCGGCAGCACCTACGGATGGGAGCCCTCTGTCAGGCCAGCTGTCTCAACCAGGAAGTCCCTACGCGGATCCAACGAAGGAAAGAAACAAATCTACTCTCGCGAATATGATCCCCTTTGGATCCGTCGTCATTGGTGACTACGCACCGGTACGGTAACGAATTCTCAAGAATTCCCTCCAGGGCGCATAACTTAGATGCGGGAAAATTCTATCATTCGTAATGACTATGCCATGGTATGACCCCCTAATAGGTCATACACTTGTCCAAACTCATTTAGACAAGATTCATGGCTCATACAGGTATAAATAAATATACAACGTATAATTAAATGAATAGTTATTCCAGATATTCTCTGCTTGGGGGAAAGAACCCCTTGGGAGGGCACCTTGAGGTCCCGATATAGGATACCCCGACAACCAAACAAGGAACACGAAACACCCTAGCTCGGGTCTCAAAGGTGACTTCCCAATGTCCCTTAATCCCGAGTAGGAAGATAGGAATTAAATATGCAATGAAGAATTAATTTAGGACTTAAACATGGTAGCATTTAATAACATAACAAAGTACATACTATCTAAGGCATGCTCGTACCTATACATTCTTATTTGTTTAATTAAATTAAACTAGGTGGGGACATACATGGACCCGGGTATGCTAACATGGGACATGGTATCTAGGCATGTATGTGCTCCTATACATGATACATGGGTGTATAATCCTAGCATACAATGTCTAACAAGGTACAGGTGCATCATAGCAAAACATGCATCCACACATATTCTTAATTAACAAGTTAATACGCAGTTATGGTGTCCCAGGGGAGGGCAATGCACGTCAACGTGCATCGAACGCCTCCAAACTGGGTTGGATTGACCCACTCACCGCAACCGAGTCGATGCGTGACGTTCGCCAAGATCTGCACGGCAAGGGGCATCAAATTGGTGAGTATAACTACATAAAAACACATTAAATTACCTAAAAATGCCAACGGCTTAGATATGCGCGCATACGGGCTCGCACGCATGCGAGTATGCGCGTACGCACGCATATCCGAGCGCCCCGACACCTACCCGAGTCCCCCGGGCAGCCACACGCGTGGCCCCCGCACACACGCGCACGTGCACGTGCTCCTGCGCCTGGCCGCGCGCCCAGACGCGCTGCCGCACCTCCCTGCGCGCACGCCTCGCTCGCTCCTACGCGCCCGCCTGCGCTCGCAGACAGACCCGCGCGAGCCCAGATGCGCCCGACTGCCCGCCTGCGCGCATACCTGCGCGCGCACGCGCGCGGACAGGCCCCCGCGCGCGCCTAGACCCTTCTAACCCCTCCCCCACCCTTCACACTGACCCAAACACAAACCCCTAGCATGCATAACCTTTCTAACACCCCCAAAACATGAAAAACAATGAAATGGGAGGAGGAGAGCTTACCAAGTGAGGGGGGGGGGGAAGGAAAAGGGGAGGTTCAGGGCTTCTCGTGCACCACCGGCCAACCCAACCACCACCACCACCACCACAACCCCTCAAGCTCCTCCTCAGCCTTCCAAATGGCTGAAAAACAGGGGGGGACATGAGAGAAGAGAATGAGAGAGAGAGACAACCATGACCACAAACACCAACACCAATACACACCTTCTACAAGCTCCTCTTCTTTGTGTTTCTTCTTCTCCTTCCTTTGCTTTGTTTTTCACAACAAAACACACAAAAATCACACAAAGAGGGGCTGGAGAGGAGAGCCACGTTGAGGGAGGGAGAGAAGAGAAAATGAGAGTGAAAACTCACATGGGGGGGGGGGGTTATGGGAAGGAAAAGGTGGGGGGTGAACATAACCCTAAACTCACCCTCTAATCAACCAAATAACCAATGGTTTTAACCATTAAGCAAGAGGGGGGTGAGGTTACCTAGGGTCACCATATGCACATAAATATCCCAACACTATTCCACTTATCGAATCAGTTTCGAAGAAAACCCGGATACGATTCGGAACTGCATAATTTTCCAAACATTACCGGAATTCAATGAAATTTTTATGGGTAGTACAGAATAGTACCAGGACCCATAATATGCAGTCAGATTTTCAATAGGAGCACTCAAGCTCACGCAGTTAGCTAAAAGCCAAAATTTTAGCGGCTCCGATCGAAAAATGAAAAATTTGAAAATGGCCAGAAATGACCCAACGGTTACCCATAGGCTAAAAAGTTACACAAATATATCAGTTTGGGTTTTGGTCACTTTGTGGCGGAATGCCGTGATCCCCCTCATTGTTGGCGATGTTGGGGTGTCGGACACTGTAATATGAATTGTCGGTTCTCTCCTCTCGCTGCCCTGATCGCCCCCTCTTCCCCATCTCCCTCTCCTCCTTTACATTCTTTGTCGTCTCCTCGTGTTGGGATTGGCTGGTCTCAGGAGGTTGCAGATATAGGGTTTATAATTTCAATCACTGTGTCATGGCTACCTGATCTGGGGAGGAGCTATTTTGCGATGAGATTGTCTTGCTCATCCAACAAAGGTAGTCTGGGGTTGCTTTCCAGGATGTGGGCTAGATTTGTAAAAGGAAATTGATTATTAGACCCTCTTCCTTGGAAGTTTGCAACCAGATGGTGGAAACTGGTTTCCTAACTTGTGATGGTGGTGTTCTTCTCTTGTCTCCTTGCGACTTTACTACTAGTGCATCGGGAGTGGTAGGGCATAGTAGAAGGGTGTTCCTAAGGGGTATCCCTCTTGCATGGTAGACGTTGGACGTCATATGAAGGATAATTGAACCGGTGGGATGATTTTTGTTCATGGAGGAGGTGGAGGAGCAGGTGGTCTTTCCAAGTCTTGTGGTACCCATCTAGGTCAATTAAACGATAGTCTTGCCAATGTCTATCAAGGTTTTCATGGGAGACTAGAGGTCTCTGTGGAGCTCTTGAGTGAGGCGTGGGGCAAGGAGCGGCAAGTGGAGATGTTGATCACCATGTAAGGTGGCCTGCTTCGGGGGTTGGGGGCGGTCTGGTGGCTAATGTCAGGGTTGGGGGCCGTCTGATGTTGTTTCAAGTGGAATTTCGAGACTATTGGATAGGGAGCAAATCCCTAGTGGTACAGTCATCCTTGCTAGGTCAACTTCAGGGACCCTTGAAGGTACGAGGTTGTTATGTCAGGGTATGGCTTTGGCTGGAGGTTTGAGGGTGATGGATCCCACTTACTAAGTGGTCAACGTCAAATTGGTGTTATTGAGGTGCCCCACTCTACCCCTCGCCGATTCCTCATCAAGTGGGCCCTCTTTGTCCCTCGGCGTTGTTGGGCTCGGGTTGGTAATCCCATTGGTTGGGAGTGAGCCCAGTTACCAATCAAGTAGGAGTGGACTGTGTTGTCCGTTGGGTTTGGTTTAAACTTTTGGGGTCGGGTAGGCTATTTCAGCCCATTCAGGCGGAGTTGTTGAGGAGCATTTCCCCTGTTTTGACCCTTATTTCGTTGACATGTCTGGTCGATGAACTCTTAGGTCTATTATGGTTGGGGGAGCAGTTACGCAAACCCAGCCCTATGGTAGCTCTTGCGGTATTTCTCTCGGACCGTGGCGATGTTTTGGAGGATTCGTTGATGGAGGGGGAGGTAGAATCAGTGGTTGGTGGGGAGTCTCAGTCTCGCTCTCCTCATCGGTGGTCGGAGGCTTTTGTCGGGGCGGAGGAGATCTTGGGTTGGCCTCGCATGAGGCATGTTTAGGTGGCATGGTGGTGGGTGTTCCACCTCCCTCTCTTTCAATAGGTGGGCGGGGGGTTGTGGTGCAAGAGGAGTGCTCAAGTGATGAAGAGCCTATTGTTTGGCAGGTGGAAGGGGTGGAGGGCTTTTCCGGTGAGGAGGCTTGTAGGAGAAAGCGCACACAATTTGGGTGCATTTTGCGGGATTGACTGACAAGGAGAGGCTCTTAGTTTTCCTTCATAGGGATTCGAGCCTGGATCCTGCCTAAGATTTGCCCTTTGTTCTTGTTCCCTGTGAATGGGTATTATCTTATTTTTAAATGTTTAAAGCCCTATGCTGGAATATCTAGGGGCTCCATGATTGCCGATAAGAGGCGGTTAAAAGTTGTCATCAACAATCAGGTGGACAAATGCTGTACTCAGGAGTCTAAGCTTTAGGTGGTGGTCCCCAAGACTATTAGAGCTATTAGTGGTGGTTGTCTTGGGGATTTCAAGTTCAAGACCTCACAAGTGGCATATGGGGGTATTATTATGTGTTGGAACCCTCTTCAATGGAGATGTGTCGCATCTTGGATTGACTTCTTCTCCCTCTATCATGCTGAAAGATGTTGAGTCGGGTTGGAGGTGGATTTGCATTGTGTGTATGGTTCGCAGGATGGACCGCCCAGGGGGCGGCTATGGGAAGATCTTAGTGCTGTGGAGAGTTATTGGGGTGCTCCGTGGTGTGTGATGGGCGACTTCAATGTCACTCGATTGGTGGAGGATCAAAACAGGGGTGGTGGGATCTCGGGAGAGATGAGGGAGTTCTCAGATTGGATTGGGTGTAGGGGCCTTTTCGATCTTCCATTGGTGAACCATGCTTACACTTGGAGTAGTTTAAGAGACTATTCAACCCTTGCAAGGTTAGATAGAATCTTGGTGGACATTGATTGGGAGGACGCAATCCCCTCATGTTGTTTGAGTAGTCTACCGAGGATGACGTTGGATCACTGTCCCCTATTGTTGGTTGGTGGGTCCCCTGGTTGTAGGCGTTCCAAATTCATGTTTGAGTCCTTGTGGTTGTAGGTTGTTGGGTTTAGGGAGGTCGTCATTGGTTATTGGAGGCTTCCTACTGGTTTTGTGTCAGGAACAAAGAAGATGGCTATGAAGCTAAGGAGGCTCAAATATACACTAAAAGGGTAGGGTAGGGAGGCTAAGCACAAACACTTGGAGGAAAAGAAAATTGGTTGAATTGGCCATTGCACAGCTTGATGCCCTGGAAGAATGTGGTCTTCTAGATAAGCATCATCATTTGGCCTGAGGCCCGAAAACCTAGCTCGGGCCCGTAGGGCCAAAACTTGGCCCGGCCCGGCCCGGCCCGGCCCGGCCAACGGGACAGCCTGAATTGGGCTTGTTGGGGTTGGCCTGTAGGCCCGTTGGTGATCACATGTGGTGGACAATTGAAACCAATTTTAACAAATGGGAGGAAAAGTATCCCTCCCATGTTTAAGTTAGAAGGGTTTAAAATATGGGGAGGGATTGTCTCCCTCCCCATTCGAAATTAAATGAGGGACAGGGACACCTATCCCTCCGTCATTTAGAAAAAAAAATGTGGGGACATCCTCCCCCATTTGAAATTAAATGTGGGTGTCCCTCCCACATTTAAAAAATGAAATGGGAACCCCCTCTCCCATTAAAAGAGACATTTATGTCTCGTCTCGTTTGAGTGGTGTGAGACTTGACAAGTCTAGTGGTGTAGAGACTTGTCAAGTCTCCACTTTAATAAAAGTCTCGCGTAGAGACTTTTAGTCTCCAAGTCTCCTTCAATCTTTTTATCAGAGACTTTGATAAGTCTCTCTGGCCTCTGCTCTATAGTTTATAAGAGACTTTTTTAAGGTTCGCAGATACAACGGTCTGATGATCTTTTTTTTTTAAAAAAAATTGACAGTAGTGAGGGAGATGAATTACAGAGAATGAGTTGAGGGGCAACCTCACCTCCATGTCTCCAACGGCAGGAAGACCATTGCACCGGAGGGTTTTTTTAATGAGCTTTGCTACACAGGCCCCAGGATATAAGCCCCTTCCATAAGCCCCTTGAGGTGTCAAAATGTGATTGGATGACTGGTTGCTTTTTTTTAAAAGGTAAAAAAGCAAAATACATATCTACCCTAATTTAAAACACACATTTTCTCACCCCATATTCCTCGTTTTGCATTTTTTTCGTAATCCCCGACCCTCTCACGACCCAAAGCCCATTTCATTAGTTACATTGGATGGTTTCAAATTTTTTTTCAAATCGATGTAATTCCCCTTCGTCTAAACGGGAGATGAAAACCTAAAATTTCATTTCGGCTTCGATTTGAGAATTTTTTTGGTTCATCCGAAGATTGAAAAACATTCAAAAATGGGTATGCAACCTTTTTTGGTTTTTGCTCAAAAAGTTTTTCTATATTGTGACAAATAGATGAATCTAATAACCTAAAATCATGCTCTTTGATGTTTATGTGTTAATGTTTTGATTTTTTTTAGATTATTATTATACTTTTGAAAATGTTGGCCGATTGTTTATTTTTGGAATTTGTTGGATAGTAACTGACTTTGTTTTGACAAATTTTATTTATGTATATTGTTTAGAAGTGATTATTTGTGACCAGTTCCTTTTTTGTTGTAGGATAATGTAACTGACTATTAGAAAAATAGGAATATGTATTTTCAGTGCTTTAAGCCAATCACAAAAAATGTAACTTTCTTTGAATGTAGTAACATTATATCTTCGTAACTCTTCACAATATTTGTAATCTATTATGTATGTGTAGTCATACATTATGCTGTTGTAAGTTTACATTTGTATGACATGTATACCAATTTCTTCAGCTAGAAAAAAAGGGTAACTATCTTTTAATCGCGTTTTGTGAAAATGTAACTAACTATTGACTGAATGCGTACAAAATTAAAGTAATTTACATGCATATTCAGTTACTTTAGATGTTGAAGTTATACTGAATGTAACTATCTTTTATGTGTAACTAACTTTCATTCAAAGATCTTAACTATTAACATTTTGTATATTTGTTTGTCATCATTTGTCTATGTGTTGTCGTTATATGTTATTTGATGTTACTGTTGTAGTTAATGTAATTAATTTAAGTCCAATGTAACTAATTTGTGTTCAATGTTAGCCACTTTAAATTATTTGTTATTGTTCGTTCCTATGCAGTAAATGTAACTAACTATTAGTCAATGTAACTAACTTACAGTGTATGAACATATTGTATATGTGTATTCTATGATGTGTAATAAGTCATTTAGTATTAAAATGCATTATAGTGAATGCATGTCTCAATGTGTATAAAATGAATAACAATTGCTGCAGAAAATAAAAGATAGAAAAACCAAAATAAAGGAGAGGAAAGAAATTCAAAATAACATGAGTGATAATTAATTGAAGTTAACAAATATCATTCCAACACTTGGCACAACTGCTTTTGAACACTGCTGCTCAACATCAATAGTGAAATCTCTCTCTGGACTACCTTCCAATGAACATGTAACTGAGCCCACTATATTTCCTACAAATTCAAAAAATATGAGTGATAATTAATTGAAGTTGATAAGGTAGTTACATTTGCAAATGTAACTTGGATTATAATACAAAATACATATGATAAGTTAGTTACATTCACATTTCGATGAAGTTAGTTACAAAAAAAACATACAACACATAAAAATAATAGTTAGTTACATTCTCTGGACTACCTTCCAATGCATATGTAATTGAGATTCACATGCCAAACAACATATATGCCGTGCTAAAATTCGCATTTGACAACCTAAAACAACCATATTAACATTTAAAAAACATAAGAAATAAAATGAAAAACAAATAATATAAGCAAAAATCACACCTGAATCGGCAGACATTTTAATGGTAGCCAAACTGTTCAATTTTTTTGTTCGAAAAGATTAGACGCTTAAAAAGCTTCCAAACAATCAAATCAAACTGCAGTCTCAAAAAAAAAAAAACCACAAATATGATGAAGATGATTCAAATATGATCAATTCAAATGTGAGAAAGTCAAAAAGGAAAAAACACCCTATTTAATGCTCCACATGCAGGGTTCCAATGAAGGAAAATATAACCACCTACATTAATTACGTTTAAAGAGGTTATAAATCATGTTTGAGGGTATAAACGGAAAATCACTCCATGTCATGTCATGAGGTTTATTTGGGGCCTATGAATTGGGGCTTATCAATCATTTTCCTTTTTTAATTTTTAAAATGGTTTGATGATATTTATAAATAGATATCATGTGAACTATTTATCTCATTCTCATTTATCCTCAATCAAAAATACCTTCTCTCAACCACATTTTCTACTTTTCAAAAAGTTGAAGAAGTTCTCTCAACCCTCAAGCTGTCAAGAAGTTTTCTTTGACACTTTCAACAAAGCTCTCCTTCAATCTCTCAAGTCTCAACAAGCTCTTTCTCTAAATCTCTCAACAAGTTTTGTTTTTGTTAAATTGATGCATATTTTCGATCTCTGTGTTTTATTAGTATTTATCATTTAATTCTAGTAATTATTATGGCTAACAATCCAGTAGATGATTCAACCAGATCTCCTTCTGTATAATCTTCAAATCCAGCATCTGCTTCTACTAGTGCATTAACATCATTATCTAAAAAAACTAAATCTGCTATTTATGATTTTTTTGAATTAATTGATACTATGAAAAATGGAAAAAAATTCAAAAAGAAAAATGTTGTTTGTGTAATAAACTTTTAAGTGCATCATCATCTCAAGGTACTAGTCATCTTAAGAGGCATAAAGATAAATGTTTTGTAAAAAGTAAAATTGGTATTAGAGATAAAATGTTATTAAATAGAAATGTTAGTGGTAATTTAACTGCATATAGTTATGATGAAGCACGTGCACGTCAAGAAATAGTTGATTGCATGGTTAGATTTGAACAACCATTTACTTTGGTAGAAAATCATGATTTTACTGGTTAGATACAAAGAGATTTAGCTCCACAATATAAAGGTTTTTCTACTTCTAATGCTAAAAGCTTTTTTTCAAAATTATAAGACAATATTTCTTTTACTTCAAATTTGTGGACATCTATTCAAAATATTGGGTTTTCTCTATAATTGCACATTATATAGATCAGGATTGGAAATTAAATAAAAGAATAATATCTTTTAAAATGCTTGAAACTCCACATACTAGTTTAACAATTGCAAATGCAATGCATGAAGAATTAGTAAGTTGGGGTATTCAAAATAAAATTTTTTCAATCACCCTATATAATTCTTCAAATAATGATGTAGCTGAAGATCATTTAAAATGTTATTTGGCTTTACAACCAATTCGAAATGACTTATTTCGTGTGCGTTGTTGTGCACATATTTTAAATTTAATTGTACAAGATAGTTTATCACTTTTATCACCTTCAATTCAAAAAATAAAAGATATAGTACGTAATATTAATTCTTCTCAAGGTAGACATGAACAATATATTAAATGTTGTAAGGATTTATCTATGAAAAGAAAAAAATATTAATAATGATGTACCTCATAGATGGAATTCAACATATAATCTCTTACAAATTGCATGTAAATATAAAAGAGTTTTAGATTTGTATGTTCAACAATTATCCATATTAGAAGTTGCAATTTATCTGTTCCTGATGATTATGATTGGGCAATGGCTAAACTTGTTAAAGATTTTTTAGAAGTTTTTGAAAATTCTACAAAAATATTGTGGTGAGTATTATCCAACTTCTTCTTGTGTAATTCCACAATTATTTTCTATTTCTTCAACATTTAATAATTATTACAATGATATTTTTTATAATGTTGTACTTATAATGAAAATATAAGTTGATAAATATTGGGGAATTGTACCTTTGATATCTTCTTTTGCTATTATTGTAGATCCTGTATTAAAAATTGATGCATTAGAAGGATGGTTAGAAGTTATATATAATGATGATGATAAACTTTGAACTAATATTTATTTTATAAAATCTAAATTAGTTGAATTATATGAACATTATAAAATGATAGTTGGTGGAGATCGAACAGTAAATACAATGCAGTTCTCAAGTTCTTCATCCACCTCTCATGTAGGACCTTTTACTTTTCTTAAAAGTAGAAGACTATCATCTAGTTCTTCTTCTTCTGCTTTAGGTTCATCTGATTTACAACGTTATCTTGACCAACCAATTATTGAAACATATGATGATGATGATGATGATGATGAGTTTGATACTTTATCATGGTGGAAAATACAAGAATCATAGTATCCTGTACTTTCCATCATGGCACGTGACATACTAACAGTGGTAGTTTCTATTGTTGCATTAGAAACTGCGTTTAGTGCAGACGGTCGTGTTATTTGAGAAAAGAGGAGCAATTTGCTTGAAGGGCTGGGATTTAGTAGATGAAAGAATGCAAGAAGCTGAATGAGAATCCCAACTTGCAGATGAATTGGCGAGTATGCGATTATCGAGGCACTCATGAATGGGTGACAATTCTCCTGAAGAATAGACAGTCTTTGTTTTTATTAATTTTATGTAAATTTTATTTGAATTGAGGTTGAGTTATGTAAATGATTGACATATATATAGGTGCCAACCTAGTTGGGATGTACATATCATAAAGTGATGCATTTTCTCAACTAATTAATTCATTAAATTTTTTATTTTAGAAAATCTAATAGATGTCAACATTTTTTTCAATAAATATTTCTATAAAAAATATCCTCATTATTAAAAAAATATGTATTTATAAACAAGTCTTCAGTCCCACACCTTTTAAAAACAGTTCCACGAAAGACTCAAAGACATGTTTGCATGGGGACAATTAGGCAATGCATTAAATATTAATGATGCGATCATGTGAGAGGCCGAGAGGGTGTTTTTTTTTTTTTAAAGTCAAATTTTTTATATAAAAATATGTATTAGAAGGGGTAAAAAGAGAAGAAAGGATGGGTGAGGGTGTTTGTTTTAATTTTTAAAATAAATGGGGAGTTGGGGACAATCAGACAATGCATTAAATATTAATGATGTTAGATGGTGTTTGTTTTTTTGTTAAATTTTTTTTTTTTTTGAATATGTACTGGAAGGGGTAAAAAAAGATGAAAGGGTGGGAGAGGGTGTTGGGACAACCAGTGAATCAAAAAATGGGAGAGGGTGTTTATTTGTGTTAAATATAAAATTTATATATGTATACACGTTTTTCCCCCCCTAAAGATAGGGACAGTGAGACAATGCAATATTTGTTTTTATTTTTTTATAAAAATGAAAATAAAATCATTTTTGCAATTCTCATTTAGGTAAGAGATATCAATGAATTTCATGTGTTGTTATGTTAGTGCAATGTCTTTGTGATACGATATTGCTTCAAGTTATAAAAAAAAATGCAAATTTAAATGTAAAAATCAACTCTTAAAATTAATTTGGGTGAATTGCTCAAATGCCCTTGGACCAACAGCTCCATTATTTTTGTGCCCTTGGACTTTTTTTATTTTTTATTTACCCCTGCAGAGTTGTTCCATTTTTTTTGCCCCTCATTTTTTTATAATACCTGAACTACCCCTTACAACCAGAGTCACAAAAATATAGAAATATAATGTGCCACATACAAAAATTGTACACATAGTTACAAAGATTTAATAGGTAATTACAGAAAGTATTCAATGCAAACAAAGATGGTTTTAAACACAAAATGATTATAAATACATTTACAGCGTCATCACAAAATATTAATGAACGGTAAATACTGTAATTATCATCTATAAGTGCATTCAATGTACACAAAATAGTTATAAATATATTCTTAAAGTGTCATTAAATTAGATACATCAACTGTTTGAAGACATTGTCTTCCTAGCCTAATGAAATCAGCTGTTGTCTCCTCTTTGATTCTCGGCCTTTGAACTTGAAATTCAATATGCTTTGTAACACATAACGCGATGTCCAGGAAACATTAAAGATGCAACAATCAATTAAACACCTCACAAATATTCATTTGGCAATATGAACAATATTAGTATAAACATGAATCCGATTGAATTGGAAACATATAAATATTAACAACTGTAATATTTTTGTAGAAGTACTTAACAATTACAGAAAATGTAACATTGCATAACCAATTACAAAAACCACAAATGGAATTAAACTAAAGACATATAACTTTATAGAAAATTAATGACCAATTACAACAATGTAATATTAATTTATAGATATGTAATAACCAATTATAGATACTTTATAAATAATTAAAGAATGTAATCAATGATTTACAAGAATCATACACCTAACAACAAAAACGATAGAAACTATCAGTTATAGAAACTATCATTTATAGAACAAAATTGTGATATCATCTATAGAATTAAACTAAGGATAACAACGTTACAAAAATGAGATGACCATTTACAAAAAATTGATACCAGTTTACAAACATGTGATGATTAATTACAAATTTTTTTATAAACAATTACATACATATGTAATGCAGTAAATAACACATTTTCTTTACAAAGACAAATATACTAAAAAAAAATCATATTGAGCACAAAAAATTAATATGAGGACCAGTGGAAACCTCAAACAAAAATGACTTTTGTTTTCAAACATCACCAAATCATTAAAGAAAACTAAATCTAAATTCACATAAATACTAATAAGATTTTTTTTTGTTTTAAAAAAACATACAACTTGATGCAAACCAACATACTATTTTTTACTAATACATAAAAAGTGGGGAAAAATAAAATTAAATACAAAAAACTACTAAGAACCACTGAAACCCAACAAAATATGTTTTTTTTTCCAAACATCACCCAACATCAATGATTTTAAAAAATTTCAACCCAACAAAATCCACATTTGAAGAAATCCAAAGAAAATAAACATAAGGTGAAAAAAGAATAACCACAACCAGATTTTATCATTGATGTCGGAATCACAAGGAGTCACGACTACAGCGACAACGATGTTGATCCGATTTTTCACTGGGGAGAGAGAACGTCGAGGAGAGAGAAACCATTTTTTTACTGATTTGGTGGGTCTTGAGAGAGATGAATCAATTTGGGGGAGATAGAGAGCAGACATGGAGGGAATGATAGTTTATGTTTGGTGGGTTTTGGGGGGAGATGAATCAATTTTTAGGGAGATAGAGAGAAGAAATGGAGGGAAATATAGTTTATGTTTGGAGGGTTTGGAGAGAGATGAATTAATTTTGGGGAAAGGGAGAAGAAATGGAGGGAAGGGTAGTTTAGGAAGTAAAACATGAGGTGGCATTGGTGAGGGTAAGAAAAAAATGGGTGAACATAGCAGGGGTAAAAAAAAAATTAAAAAAAGTCTAAGAGTACAAAAAAATAGGATAGTTGGTCCATGGGTATTTGGACAATTTATCCAATTAATTTATATGTTATTTTAACATTAATATACAAATACATAACTTAAAATTAAGAAACAATAAAATAAATATGTTTTAAATCTAGGCCCGCAGGCTCACCCGTGGGCTCATAGCCTGAGCCCAACCCACCAAGTCCGTTCAGGCCCGGGCCCATGGGCAGGGCTTGGGCTAGGTTTTTTTGGCTTCGTTCCGGCCTGGCTCTGGCCTGCTGGCTAGACAGGCCAGCAGGCCTGGGCCCTGTTTCAACGGGCCGGCCCATTGTCGATGTTTACTTCTGGACGATGTGAAGAGGGAGGTTAGGCGTGACAACAAGGTATTAATTATGAATATCCTCAGTAGGGAAGAGGTAGAGTGGCATCTCCGTTCCCGTGCTCTCTGGTTAAAGGAACGGGACAATAATACACGCTTTTTTCAAAAAGTCACCAACCTTAGGAGGCGATCCAACCATATTGTGTCTCTTCCAATTGGTGATTTTAGATTTTGAAAATAAGCTGGAGATCTAGGAGCAGTTGGTGAATCACTTTAAACAGACTTTTAAAGCTAGCTGTGGGAGTAAATTGATGTGGATCGATGAAGACCTTGGGCGATTAGCTTTGGAGGACAAGAAGATGTTGGATCTTCCCTTCTTTGAAATGGAAATTTGGAACGCTGTCTTTGGCTTGGAAGGGGAGAAGGCGTCGGGGCCGGATGGATTTAGCTCTAGATTCTTTCCAGAATTTTGGGACCTTCTTAAAGATGATATTATGGAGACGTTCTCAGAGTTTTATGCTGACACTCAGGGCGTGGGCTATATTAATTCTACCTTTCTAGCCCTTATTTCAAAATCTATTGGTGACTTCAAACCGATTATAAATGATAGTCCTGGAGCTTCCTAGATCATTTGCTACAGGAGCATAGTTTCAGACAGATCTAGTTGAGGATGGTTTTCAACTGTTTTTCCACCGCCTCAACTTTAGTTTTAGTCAATAGGGTGCCTAGTGGTTACTTCACAATCCAGAGGGGTCTTCGTCAAGGAGATCTATTATCCCCTTTTCTTTTTATTATTGTGTCAAATGCCATGAGTAGAATGTTATTCAAGGCAGAAGCAGCAGGGTGTGGGGGTTCAAACTATTCACTTTCTCACGTCCAATATGCAGACGACACAATGCTTCTCTATTGTGGGTGTAGATACCCCAATTTTGACCGTTCAAAGAAATGAAAATACTTCAAGTAATATTTAGAAATGACCACATTTGGAAATCTAATAGAAAACACCTTTTAAGGGAAGAAGAGGAACCCTAGCCAAACAGAGAAAAATAAAAGACCACGATTCGGGCCGCCAGTTGAAAGTAGCCGCCCCTCATTGGGTGGCTAGTTCCAACTAGCCACCCCATAAACTGCCCCCAACCGCTTCCTTTGAATGGGACATAAAGCAATATTTAATGTTGATGATTGCGGCGGTTTGTTCCTTTTAGCCGCCCCTCCTCTGACGGTTCTGTCACGCCCCAGGGCGACCGTCCCCGAGACGTGGAAAATATATAGAATATCAGCAAATCCGTACACGAGGTCAATAAAGACTCTAACACAACATCCAAGGCAGTAAAGCAATTACAATGTAGCTGACATACTATATATACATGTAGCGGAAACTTAAACGACTAAGTCTATGATTCAAAGACATATTACAGACTAGAGTACATAATCAACTGTCCTGTGAGAGCCAATAAAACAAAAGACATCAACACACAAGTACTGTGCACAAGCACGAGTAACAATACATACAAGGAAAAAGGGGGATGCTGATGGCCTCTCACTCGCAAGACACAAAACACGAACGCTGCTCTGGTACTGGTATTGTGCCTAGGGGAGCTCCTCCCTCAGATCCGATTCAGCGATAACTGGAGGAAAAAAATATGCAAGGGCTGAGCCACACGCTCAGTGAATGGAACAATCCATGCAACACAACTCATATTAACATTTCAAGTAAGTTAAGTTCCAACAGATGGAAACAACTACTTATGCTGGTGGGTCGAGTATCAACCCGAGCCCACCACTCCCGCACCCTCACCCCCACAGGGTGACATAGGACTTTAGGGATAAGGTCAACTGTTCCTACACCATTTGTTATCCGGTAGCCCTCTCCCGGGGAGCCTCTCTACCTCGTAGCCTCTCCATGACTGTTATCTCTACCTTATGGGCGCCCCACTGTGTCATGAATAGTGTCTGGGAGCACCCCACAGGGCGGCTACAAGCCGGGTAGCTTCGACACGGAATCGACGAACGGAAGAGCACTCAACACTCGCAAATACGATCCTCATGGATCCAACGTCGTGGATTGATAAACATCGAAAAGGGGTAACGAATTCTCATGAATCCCCTCAAGGGCGCATAACTCATATGCGGGGAAAACATTTCATTCGTAGTGACAATGCCATGGTATGACCCCATAATAGGTCATACACTTGTCTAAACTCATTTAGACAAGATTCATGGCTCATACAGGTATAAATAATTATACAACGTATAATTAATTAAAGAATTAATCATGGAAGCATTTAGTAAGATAATAACAAGGTTATAATATTTTTTAAGGCATGCTTACACTTAGGCTTTTCATAGATAGGCTAGGGACATGCTTAGGCTAAGTGGGGGCATGTAGGAATTGATGTTATGCTAGCATGGAGCATGATGCATAGACAAACATGAGTCCCTATGCATGATACTAGCATGTATAATCCTAATTTATTATATCTAACATGACATGGATGCAACCTAACAAGACAAGCAATAACATATGCATGCTAACAAGATTAATATGCAGTTATGGTACCCCAAGGGAGGACAATGCACGTCTACGTGCATCGAACGCCTCCCAACTGGGTTGGATCGACCCACTCACCGCAACCCGGATCGATGCATGACCGTTTGCCTAGATCTGCACAACAAGGGCATCAAAAATGGTGAGTATAACTACATAAAAATACAAGGAAATAACTAGAAACACCTAAGACTTAGACATGCACGCATACGGGCTCGCATGCATGCGAGCACGCACGAACGCGCGCATGCCCGGGTGCCCCGACACCTACCCGAGCCCCCGGGTAGCGACACGCGTGGCCCCCACACACATACGGACGTGCACGCACGCGTGCACGCGCTCCCGCAACCACTAGTGTCCATCCGCGCCCATCCGCGTTGCCCGCGTGCGCGCGCACACTCGCGCGCCAGACCCGCGTGCACTCGCATGCTTGCTAACCCCGCGCGCACAGCGCGCGCGCTCCCGCGTGCCCGCGCCCGCCAGAAGCCTGTCCGCGCCAGACTCCGCGTGTGTCCGCACGCGCGCCCAGGCCCCTAAAGGCCCCTCTCCAGCTCTCACACACACCCTAAACCAACTACCTAACATGCATGACCATCCAAACATCCCCAACAACAGAAAAACAAAGATAAGGGAAGAGGAGAGCTCACCAAAGGAGGGGAAAGAAAGGGGAGGTTCTTCGGATGCTCTTGGTGCACCGAAACCACAACAACCACCACCACCACCTCCTCAGCCCTACTAGGGTGAAAGGGGGGGGGGGCAATGAGAAGGGGCTTGAAAGGAGAGATTCAACAACAAACAACAACATATATGAACACAAACCAACCTTTTGTGCTTCTAATCCTTCTTCTTCTTGTTCTTCTTCTTCTCTTTGTTCTCCTCTTCAAAGCACACACACACACAACAAGAAAAAGGAGAGGCGTGAGAGTGAGAGGGGGAGAGAAAGAGAGGGTCAAAGCTCCAATTGGGGGGGGGGGGTAATGGGAAGGAAAAAGGGGGAGGTGACTATAAGGCTAACCTCACCCACTCACATGGCAAATAACCAAGTGTTTGCTTAACCACTAAGAAAAGGGTGGTGAGGTTACCAAAGGTGATCATAACCACCAACTATTCCAATTACTATTCCACCAAACAAACCAGTAACGACCGAAACCCGGATACGGTTCGGAACTGCATAATTTTTAAAATGTTACCAGAATTTGATGAAATTTTTATGGGTAGTACAAAACAGTATCAGGACCCATAATATGAAGTTAGATTTCTAATCGGAGTACTCAAGCTCACGCAAATGAGTAAAAATCAAAATTTTAGCGGCTCCGATAAAAAAATAAAAAATTGAAAACTGGCTAGAAATGACACAAATGAGTCCATTAGGCTAAAAAGTGACACATATATAACAAGTTCAACCTTAGTAACCGCCTCAAGCCACCACTTGTGAGAGATGGGACGTTTGGTAGGTCATCATTGAAGCGGCAACTTGAGAGTATCCGCCCCACATTGGGTGGTTAGTTATAACTAGCCACCCCTCACCTGGACAATGTCAGAAGACCGAAGATCTAATGGGATGTCAAATCAACCACCCTATTACCCAATTTGATCTATTATCCAGTGGACACTCCCCTGCCCTACTTTTACAATAAATAGGGGGGGTCCAAACACTTCTTCCATAAAATCAAGCACCATTTCAAATCAACAATTCATAATCATTAACAACATCACCATATCAATCCACATTTCTCACATCCCCCACTACTACTTTAAAAACCCTTGAGAGAGAAAGAGAGAGAGAAACCCACTTCCAAGCCAAATCAACTCTCCAAAAAAAACCCTCTCCAAAACCCAGGTTAAACCTAGCTTAACCTCTGCCTAACCCATTTCCTACACCAGGCGGCTAATTACAACTAGCCGTCCCCCTTTAGGCGGCTAAGTACCACTAGCCGGCCCTCTCTCACCCCCTGTCCTTTTTAAACCAATCTTTGTCAAGTCCTGGAAGCTGAAAAAGATTATCCATTTTCACCTTTGTGTGCGGCAGGCAGGCCCGTATCTCAGAGCAGAGAATTCACAATCCCCCCACAAAGGCGATCAAAAGCAACACCCTAATTTTTTCTGCTTTTTGAGAAAGTAGATGGCAATCACAACCACCCCCTGAATCCTCCTGAGGAACTGTCAGACACCCCAGCAAGGAACTACATCCTTCCCCCTTCTGAGTGATGATTCGACTGGGCCTGTAGAGCGCACACCGGATCCGAATCCCGGGAAAACCCCCACACACGCTGAAAAAGAAGAAAAGAAGGCCTTCGGAGAATCCACAAACCCCCTCCGAAATCCATTGCCGACCAACTGGCGATCACGGTGGGGACCTCCCTCGTGAAAAATGACAAATGGTAATCATTTTCTTCCTCCCAAAAATCTTGACAAAGTTCCATCACCCCTTTTGGAAAACCAGAATATTTTCGCCCTCCAAGTCAGACCCTCCTTTAGTTTGCATTACAGCATCTTTTACTGCTTTAAGCCGCACACAGCTGCGCACCTTTTACTGCTTTAACCATACCTCTTTTACTGCTTTAAGCCACACATAGCTGCACACCTTTTACTACTTTAATCACATCTCTTTTACTGCTTTAAGCTGCACACAACTGTGCACCTTTTACTGCTTTAATCACACCACTTTTACTGCTTTAAGCCGCACATAGCTGCGCACCCTTTACTACTTTATAACACCCTCTTACTACTTCAAACTTGCATCCATTTCAGCCCTGAGTCGTTCCATATTCACACCATAGAAACCTACACCCAGGAGGACATAGTAGAGGAGAAAGACCACCAGGGAGACCAAACCAGGCAGCTCCTTAGCCTCCTAGAGGAGAGGATGGCTACCTTAGGATACCAATCGGTGGAGGACATGTTCAATGACCTCACCGACTTTCTCCAGGCCAAGAACTTGAAGCAGGAAACCCCTATCAAGATCCCCAAGGCTTGCCCCACCCCCAAAACCCCACTAACACCCAGTTTTCGGTCAGTCTGAGGCCGTTTTCATTTACCCCGCCTTCCCCGCGAATCCCATATTTCTAGCAGTTTCTGCCCCATGCCCGTACCAGGCCACATCCAATCGGAGCACTAAACTGCCCGCCCCAAGCAGACACGTTGGATGAAACCATCTAGAGAATCCTCTTCGAGATTGGCCTTTCTGTTCCCAAACACATGTCTCTACATAATTTGAGACAGATCTTGTCGGTCAGCCTACCAGAGGGATTTAAAAACCCAAAATTTCATCGGTATAACGGTCGTGGAGACCCAGATATTCATTTAACTGCCTTTTATCTAGATTCCTGACCTTTTCTATAGAACCAACCTTTGTTAGTCTTCCTTTTTTTAAAAAAGGAGAAGCACTACAATAGTTCTCCACACTCCTTGTAGACCATCTGTCGAATTTTTTGGCTGTAGGTGAGAAAGTTTTGGGCTGCTACGGTTGCCAGAGGGTCAGAACCCTCTCTGTTAGGCCTGTTAGCCCGTAGGCACCCAGTCGCACTGCCCGCGCGCCCAGGCACCCAGCCGCCTGTTAGCCCCTAGGCACCCATTCGCGCGCTCGGACACCTGAGCTAGAGTCCCCCGTGCGCAAGCCCGCGCGCCTGCGCGTACGCATGCGCGCCCGACTGTGCGCGCAAACGCCCCTGCCTGCGACCTTCTGTGCGCGCGAACAGACCCGCACGCGCGCCCAGGTGCCCAACACCCCTCTCCCTCACTCCACACACAGCCAACCACAACCACCTAGCATGCATGGTCCCTTAACACCCCATAACACCCAGAAAAACCAGAAATACAAGTAGGGGGAAGGCTTACCGAGAGAGGGGGAGTGGAAGGGGGAGATCCGGGCCCTCCACGCACCCGCAACCACTTCAACTGCCACCACCACTACCACCACCGACTCAACCTCCCCACAGCCCTTCTTGGTCTTGAAAAACAGGGGACAACGGGCTAAGAGAGGGAGCTTGGGAGAGAGAGAAGCAACAACAATGAAACAACAACCAACAACACTCACCCTTGATTCCTTCCTCTTCTTCTCCTTCTTGTGCTTCTTCACATACACACACACTCACGCAACAAAAATAGAGAAAGAGAGGGAGAGAAAGAGAGGTTACGAGAGAGTGAGAGAGCCCCCTCCAAAACTCACTTGGGGGGGGGGGTGAAAAAAGAGATGAAAAGGGGAGTAAGCTTAGGCTTAACCTCACTCTCTAATAGCCAAAATAACCAAGTGATTACTTGGTGGCTAAGCAAGGGGGGTGAGCTTATCTAGTCACCACATCCACCAAAATATCTAAGACTATTCCACCTAATGAATCAGTAACGACCAAAACCTGGATACGGTTCAGAACTGCATAATTTTTAAAACATTACCAGAATTTGATGAAATTTTTATGGGTGGTACAAAATGGTACCAAGACCCATAATATGCAGTCAGATTTCCAATCGGAGTTCTCTAGCTCACACAGATGGCTAAAAGCCAAAATTTTAGCGGCTCTGATTGAAAAATGAAAAATTGGAAAACGGCCAGAAATGATCCAATTGTTACCATTTGGCCAAAATGTGATACATATATAACAGCAGGGGATGCGCGTGGGGGCTGTCCGCGGCCCAGTTTGGGCGTGCTGAGGATCGACACACTCGAGTGGGTGTCCGGGGGGCCCAGGCACGCGTGCGTGCGTGTGTGCTTGCGTGCATGTTTATGTCTTAGGCATTCCTAGTGATTTCTATGTGTTTGTATGTGGTTATACTCATCTTTTGGATGCCCTTGCCTTGCAGACCTCATCGGATGGGATGTCCGTCGATCCGGGTATCGGTGAGTGGTTCGATTCCAACCCTTCTGGGAGCGCTCGATGCACGCAGTCATGCTTTGAGCTTCCATGGGAGCATCTTTGCACTCTAAATATGCTAGATATCATGCATGCTAGGTTGTATAGCTCGTATATTGTGTAGAACCCCTATTTCTACCATATACTTGCATATGAATTGTATTCATGTTTGAATAATTGTGCTTTCATGCTCCCCTCGTGTTTGGGCATGTATTTTTGATTGAGTAATATGATTAATTGTCTTGCATGCACCCCTCTTGATTGGGTTTGCTCTGTATATTTGTATGTATGTATAGAATATGGCATGCCTTAGGTAGTTCTTATGTGTATACTACCCCTATGTTAGTAAGCATGTGTAAATACCAAGTAACTGCGTAATATTCCCTGGTAATAAGACTGGAGGACGTGGTATAATTATTGCACCCATCTTGTTGGGGCAAAGCTATGACCAGCTTCGAGAGAGGATGAGACTTTCCCTCTCTCTCCCCCTCCCTCTTTGTGTAAACTAAGTAAGTAGATGCGATTCCTACTCGACTTAGGTTCATTTGGGAATTTTGACACGCACGGGTTGGTGTGAGAGATCATGCTTAACCATCCCCTTTGAGTTGGTGATATCCAACGCCTGCTTGAGTCATACTTGTGTGATTGAATATTTATTATGCCCTTGTATGCATGTTTAAGAAAGATATTTCCTGCATAGTTAATTACATGTTGTATATGCTTATATTAAGCCATGAGCCTTGTCTAATGAGATTAGACAAGTGTATGACCTCTTATGGGGTCATACCGTGGTAGTGATACTTAGAATAAATTGTCTTCCCCGCATCTGAGTTATGCACCCTAGAGGAAATTCATGAGAATTCATTACGCTTATTCAGTGGCTGATAACCGATGATGTCGGATCCAAGAGGATCGTATCCGTGAGTTTGGATTGTTTTCTCCTCTTTGTTGGATCCGTGTAGGAACTACCCGGCGTTGGAAACGCTGACTTGATAGAGGGCTCCCATCCGTAGGTACTACCGATGCGTGCAGGAACGTACTGATCATCGGAGTATACCAGGTAGAGGCTATCCGGGTAAAGGGCTACCGGTGGACCAAGGGCGTAGAGCAGTCTGATCTCTCCCAATAGTCCTATGTCCCCCTGTGAGGGTGTTGGTGAGGGTGCGGTGGGCCCGAGTTGATACTCGACCCACCAGCTTGAGTAGTTGATTTTTCCATATGGTTCGCATTGTGAACATGTAGTAGTAGTTCCTCCCAATATCGTCGTATCGGAAGCCCGACATTGAAGCTGTCCTGACAGAGGACTCCTACTTGTAGGAACTCCCAATGCGTTCGGCAGAGGTACTGATCATGGGAGTGTACCAGGTAGAGGCTACGTGACGGTGGGCTACCGGATGATATTGCGAGCGTGAAATCGTTCTCCCCTTCATCGGATACACGTTGAAGCTACCTAGTGTTGAGGCTGTCCTGACAGAGGGCTCCCACCCATAGGTACTACCGATGCGTTCGGACGATGGCTACCGGACAACGGAGGGTATGGAGCAAAGGTTTGTCCCAAAACTCCCTAGGGCTACCCCTCCGGGGGGCTAGGGTGAGGATGAGTTGAAGTCACGTTACTACGTGACCCGTTCGGTCGCTTGTCCGTTCCCATAGTTGTTGGGTTCGGTTGGGTATCGATGTTGAAGACATCGGTGGACAGTTATCTCTATGTAGATAATCCAGTAGTGTTGTGTGGACCAGTGATCCCGTGTCTCTTAAACAGACGGTATGGTCTCTTCCCAAGGTTCCAAGATTCTCCCTCTGGGAGTGAGGATGAGGTTTGTCGCGCCGCCGCGTGACCTTGTTAAACGTTGGGTTTCTACCCATGTTTTTTTTTGATAGGTATTTGCCTTAGTGTTGAATTGTTGTGTTGGTGTTTGGTTTCTGGCCACTCACTGAGCTTGTAGCTCACCCCTCGCGTACTATTTCTTTTTACAAGGGCGTTGTTGGGCGTGGAGCTGGAGCTTCCCTGTGGCGTGGTCTTGCGTGCGTGGAGCGTTCCATCCAGCGGTTGGCGAGTGCGAGGCTGTCAGCAGTCCTAGAGTCTTGTGTATTTGTAAATCGTGCATGTGGCACTTAATGTATTTTATTTGGACTAGACTTGGCTCTCACAGGACATTGATTATGTATTCGAGTCTGTAATAATGTTTTTGATTTACAGACTTAGTGATATTTTTATGCTTCCGCTTTTCAGTTGAGTTATCAGTTATCATTGCTTGTTAGCCTTGTGTATTATTTATTGGAGTCATTGTTGACCTCTTGTGCTTGATAGCTGATATTATATTATTGCCATGTCTCAGGGACAGCTGCCCTGGGGCATGACACTCTCTATCTCCGACCTAAACGTAGAAAGAATGAGGCACAGGGAGGAATTTGAACAGTACATGTCTAGGTGACGAACCCTAGTCCACAAAACTGGCCAACAACTAACAGAATGCCCTGAAATAGACATGATGTTGCAGAGCCTGAGTCTAGAATTTCGTATCGTATGGAGACTGCACCACGTACCGGCTTCTAATTGACCGCCACTATAGGATTTCCTGTTATGCAGCCCAACCCACGTCCCCACCTATCAGCCATAGGGTTGGACAACCGCTGTGAAAGGCGCAAACCCCACGGTAGAGGGGATCACACAAGTTTCTGTAACACTCCCGTACCCAAGACTCTATTTTGAAGCTTGAATACGGTCCATTACCTTGAATTCTCAATAAAAACATTGGGCATTTAAAAACATAAGTGATTTAATTAATCATGCCAATGAAAACATAACCAAGATCTAAACATAATTCATCCTAAACACGGATGATCATATACGAAATAGGTTTTTCTAACACAATATCCAACTATTTTTGCTGAAAGGGAACAAGGAAAACTAAATGCCAAAGAGGGCTTATTCAACCATCTAAATGCAACGGAAGATAATGCGCAGGCTACGATCTCCACCACCAAGATCAACGATCACCAACAGCAACTCTGAAAAGTTGGAAAAAGAGGGGTGCACTACCACGCGCTAAGTGAATGGACCTTTAGATCCCAATATTAATTCATATCACAAAATAATATTCTTCAATAAGATATCGTAAGAAACAATTTGCAAGATACAATAAAATGATATTTGCAAATACAACAAACTTCCAATAAACCAAATTAATAAAAAATCTCATTTCAGTATCCATGCCTCAAATCCAGTCAAAACATATGATGCGTATGAATGCAATGGACACGCATGCCCGTATCCCATGGCACCTAGCCATCTACGGGACCTAGCCGCAAGGATTTCACACAGGAAATCGTGTCACCTAGACACATGTCACCTAGACATAAGTCACCTAGACTTGGGTCCATTCTGAACCGTAGTCACCTAGACTAGGCCACCTAGGCTACGTCACCTAGACGAATGTGATACATGCATGATCAACACATATTTTTATTTCAAAACTATGCATGCTATAACTTTCAAGATAATAACATTTCAATACAATACTTAATAAGGCATCAACCTATATAATATGACATGCTCGAGATTATACATAAAATAACATTTAAAATCATTAATAAAACCCTTCAAAAACTACATAGGAGACGAGACCCACTCACCTTAGGTCCAACCACAATCCGAAACAAACTCTAGTAGGTCCAAGGCAACCTAATCTGACCTGAAATGATACGAATCGGTCACAAAATGTGCAAACAGTATGGGACCTAATTGTGCCCGTACTCACAGGGTCCGACGGCTCTTGGTAGTGCTGTCCAGAGAAAGGCTGACAACTCCTTGTGGGGCCGTTCGAAATAAATCCGACGGCTCCTACTGGGGCCGTCCCTTAACCAACCGAAGGCTCCACTGGGAGCCGTCCCAAATATGCCCGACGGCTCCTACAGGGGCCGTCCCGGGGCAAAAACACGAAATCCTAATTCATTTTTTATAAAAATTCTTTATATCTTCTATCTTTGAAAACAAAACACAAGTTGCCTGAAGCGGTGTAAAACAGTGAGGGCTTATATCGAAATCAAATCAGGCATTTGAGAAATCGAAAATAGAAATCAAGGATTCACTTAAACATCTTAAAAAAACCCTAGATCTATCATAAGTATAATACAAATATGGATCCACGTCCATATCCTCAAAACTCATGAAAACGTATTACTGGTTTGGATCTTATGCATATAAAGTTTTAAAACAAGGTTTAAAAGATCAAAACATGATTTTTACTCATGTTATAGTTCTTGGTCAAGGACAAGCTTTGAGACAGTATACGCTTGGTTCATCCGGATATATGCCACCTCGGCAAGCTAATTAAAATTTTACTCCCTGATCAGTGCCCGCCCCCATGCCGACACAACAAAATCTAGTAATCCAAAGTCCTATAGTTTAAAACTAGGGCCAACCCAGAAATACCCCTGCCTACTTTGCCCGCCCTAGGACACAAAATTTAAATCTTAGACAGCCTACACAAAGCCCTTACAATAAGGTCTCCCCTCCATCTTCTTATGGTCCTAGATGGTCAGGTAAGAGTGAGAACTAACCACCACTTCAGGAAACCCTTGTCAATATTCTTAAAGTTTTTGTGGAAACAAATAGTATCTCTCTTCCTCCGCCTAAGCCATCACTCCCCGGTGCTAGTACCACATATCATTGCCCATTGCACCAACAATATGGCTACAGCTTAGAACAATTTTTCATCTTTAGAGATTTTGTTCACGATTTAAATGACGACAGACGCCTTGATTGGGTAATGATCAAGAACTATTTGAACCGGGGCACCCCCCTCAAACAGCGAAGCCACTTGGCATTCACTCTAACCCCATTCCAGACCATAATCAAGCTTCTACTTCTGGGGTTCACATTATCAATGTAGTTAAGAAGGGAGGATATCCATCACCTGTACCAAGCAGTTCAGAAAGCTCAACGGATAGTAGTTCGTCCGAAGAGTCTGAGGATGAAAGGCAAAAATAACCTTTCAAGCTAAACCTCAACTCGACGACCATGACCTCACCATACTATATGGTGAGGAAGAACAAGTAGTCCCTGCTATGGTCGGAGTCATCGATATAGAGTTAGGCGAGAGCGAAGAGAGTAATCCGGGAGAAGAAGAAGAAGAAGAGGTGCCGTTCGAAGAGGTTCCCGGAGGATCAAGTGAAGGACCCGAGAAAGGGGAGTGTACTTCGGATGATCTGCCTCCGAATGACAATGGGTCCTCCAAAAGCACTGACATGGTTAATGGCCCTTGCCACCCAATGAGTATATCCTTTACAGATAAAGGCCTTCCTGACCAGAGACTGCGGGTGTACCCCCTCCACATTTGCGGGCGACTCCAGGCCATACCCCTGAACAACATTTTTATTAACCCGAAGTCAAGAAATGAACATCATGACTTGCTCTATCTACCAGAAGATGCCCAAGCTAGGCCGCCCCTTTGTCCAACCGGCGCACTCCACCATCCAAGCTTTCAACCATTCCGGGATGACTATTTACGATCCCAGGTTATTCGAGCTGGCTGTCGGTCCCCTGATTTGTGGAATGAAATGCTTTGTGGCCGACATTGACACAAGATACCCACTAATGTTGGGACAGCCGTGGTTAGATAGCATCCAAACCATATGCTCTTCGAGACATCAATGCCTCTGATTACCATTCATGGGCCACATACTGACTATCTAGGGAGAAGCATGCCTCAGGTATGAAAACAAAGATAACTAGATGTTACATAATATGTTCGCACTAACCTTACACCCTGGTGTCGAATTTGAAGGCGACAACCCACCTGGATCTCCCTAAAACAACCACTACCCCTCAGAAGAAACAGCCAGGACCGTGAACTCGGTAAACAACCTCGTAGAGCCTAATTTGATCGCCTTCCTCCCCCGTGAGGTCTCCAAAACCGGAGCACACTTCGCTCCCCTCACAATCACTACTAAACTTGGAGGGTGGGAATTGAAGAACATTCTTATCGATACGGGAGCATAAACCAATGTCCTAACCTATTCCGCTTACCAAAAGCTTGAAGGTAAAGTCCCCAGACTGGAACCGACGGACAAATTTAATTATGCGTTTGACAGCACACGCAAAAACATATGCGGGCTAGTCACACTCCCACTTAAGATCTGCCCGGTATCCACCATCGTCAATTGCATGGTAATGGACATCCGATCACCTCACCCCCTAATCATCTGGAGAACATGGCTCGACAGCATCCAATTTGTCTCATCCACTCGACACCAGTGCCTCCGCTTCCCATACCATGGAGAAGTGGTATATGTCTGGGGAGAGGCACGCTTCAACGGAGCACGAGTCCAGAATTGGAGTATCTGTGCTATGTGCATCCAGCTGGAGGTGCTTGCGTGCTGGAAACCTGACTCCACCGATGAAGACCTGCTACAACAAGGGAGACCTCTAAGGAGGCTAAGAGAAGGAGAGTTCAAAAACAGATCCACGAGCCTGGGACCGATCCACCCAAGTAAGCCTTCATACTTCCTGTACATATTTGTTTCCATACTTTCTTAAACAAAAAAACAAAAAAAGAGATTTGTTTATCAGCTTATGCTTCAAACTCCTATACATATTTGTTTACATGCTTTCAAAAGAGACAAAAACAAAAGATTTGTTTATTTCAAGCTTCCTTGGATGCTTTCACAAAACCAAAAAAATCAAAACCAAAAAGAAAAAAGGTTAAGAGCTGCAGACCATGCCCAGGCCTACCAAAAGAGGGTGGCAAGGGCATTTGAAAAGAAAGTAATAGAGAGAAAATTTAAAATTAGAGAGATGGTACTTAAGCAAATCATGCCATCAAGACAGCCACACCCAAAAGGCAAGCTGCAACCCACATGGGAGGGACCCTATGTGATCGTCCATGCCAACTTCGGGAATACCTACTGCTTGATGGATGCCAAAGGAGTCCAAATCTGCGATCACAACCACCCCTTGAATCCTCCTGAGGAGCTGTTGGGCGCCCCAGCAAGGAACTACATCCTTCCCCATTCTGAGAGACGATTCGACCAGGCCTACAGGGCACACACCAAATCCGAATCCTCGGAAAACCCCCACACATGCCAAAAAAGAAGAAAAAGAGGCCTTCAGAGAATCCACAAACCCCTTCCGAAATACACTGCTGACGGTGGGGAGGCACTGGATGTTTCTAGTGTAATGTTTGTGATGATTTTTGGGTGGCTCTCGGGTCAGAAAGTTAATTGGCATAAAAGTGCTTTCTTTGGAATTAATATGCATGAGTCGTCTCTATTCGATTTGGCCGTCCCTTATGGCTTCCAATGTGCTCTTTTCCGACTCGGTACTTGGGACTACCACTGTCTAGTAAACCTATTTATTGCAAGGATTGGGCCCCTTTGGTTCAACGCTTTGGAGGCCATTCTATCTAGCTTGTCAACCTTCTTGTTATCACTTTTCGGATTCCGCAGACTATCCTCCAAAGAAATGATATTATTAGGCGCAGATTCTTGTGGAGTGGGCCTAATAGAGAGGCTTCGTTTGTTCATCTTGTTTGCTAGGAGGTTGGGTGCGAAAGGAAGATCCATGGAGGCATGGGAGTGTTGGACCTCGATTCCTTTAATTCTGCGCTCCTATCAAAATGGCTGTGGAAGTTTGTGTTAGAGAGGTTTGCGCTGTGGTGGAGGGTACTTGCAGTGGGGTTGGTGGACAGAAGACAAAATGGTCAATTATTCCCATAGAGTGAGTGTGGTTCCTCAAGTGAATGGAGATCTGTTTTTCATTTGAGGGTGTGCTTTTAGAGCACTATTAAGTGGTCGTTAGGGAATGGGGAGGTTATTAGATTTTGGTCTTTTCATTGGTGCGAGATGGATCTTCTTAAGGAGGTTTCTTGAGCAGTTTGCAACTGTTATTAACTGGGCGAGGCTAGCAAAGGATATTTGGGTGGCGTCTGGCCTAGGTGGGAGAAGAGGTGGGGGTTGGCGTTTGCATTTCAAGAGGCGACTTTCAGATGTGGAATACCTTGATTATTCTTTGTTGTTTTGAATGCTTGCTAACAAAAAATATGGGGAACGTGGAAGATCGATTGGAATGGTCCCCATGCCCTTTGGACGGTTTCTCTGTGAAGAGGTTATATGATTAGTGGAGGGAGGAGAGACTTTTCAATTCTAGAATGATGACTAAAGCTCGTGATAACTGGGGATTGATGGCTCCCCTGAAGGTTAGATGTTTCCTTTTGCTTATCTATCAAGAGAGACTCCTGACTAAGGCCTACAGATCATGTTGGCATCCTTCTGAATCCACCATCTGTGCACCGTGTGGAGGAAATGATTGTTCTAAAAGCCATGACTTATGTAATAAACTCTATTATTAAGATGGACATAGCATTTTGATGAGGATTATTATTGGTAAATGCTTGCATTATATCGTTTGAAATATTGTGTTTGTTTTAAAATAGTCCTTTAATTTACATTGTAAATATTTAGGTGTGTAGAGTTCAGTTTACACACGGAAGATCAGATTATCGGTTCGCTGTGAATTATAAGTTGAGGTTCAAAACTTTAGATAAACTTGGATAATCCATTGGACAAAGGTTGTAGTGCAATTCATCTTACTATAAATACCGGTTCATAGGTTTTTGGGTGATTGTGCTAGTACGCCTTGTGTGTATTGAATGGACCAAGTTGGGGTAATTATTTTTGTACTCACTAGATAAAATAATATTTACCCCATGTTTATTATGATTGCTTATGCTCTTAATCCTAAAATGATTCTTAAACATATGCATTTGTTATTTGTCATTTTGATTCATTAAAGAGTGAGATTCTCCTATGGATCAATAGACTCGGTGAGTTGGGTGACAATAACACTTGTATGATGAATATTTACTATTGATGGAATCCACGTCTCCTATAGGAGATTGATGATACTCTCTTGAGGATGCTTATAAGTTTTGTTCATGTCTAACCCGGCCGGTGGATTTAACTATCCGACATGTTAAATAAGTAGCGAAAGATCTGAAGGAAAATAAGATGTTTTAAAATAATATTGTCAGTAATAATTATTTCATAACGAGTATTGGAATCTTAGCTGTTATATATGTGTCACTTTTTAGCCTATGGGTAGCATTTGAGTCATTTCTGGCCATTTTCTAATTTTTCAATTTTCAATCGGAGCCGCTAAAATTTTGGCTTTTAGCCAATTGCGTGAGCTTGAGTACTCCGATTGGAAATCTAACTGCATATTATGGGTCCTGTTACCATTCTGTACTATCCATAAAAAATTCATCGAATTCTGGTAACATTTTAAAAATTGTGCAGTTCTGAACTGTATCCGGGTTTCAATCGTTACTGGTTTGTATGGTGGAATAGTAAATGGAATAGTTTGGTGGATAAGGAGACCCTAGGTAACCTTACCCCCCATTGCTTAGGGATTAAGCAATGCCTTGGTTATTTTTGGTGTATGTGGGTGAGTTTAGCCTAAGTTCACCCCCTTAATTTTTTTGGTTTTTGCTTTGTTGTAGTCGTGGATTGCATATGGCCTTTCTTTTTTTGTTGGTTTTGCTTACTGTTGGCTTGTGTGTGAGTGTGTGCAAGAAGGAGAGCTTAAGGAAAAGAAGGATTAGTAGAACTAAAGGTTGGTGTGTGCTCATTTATGTTGTGGTTGTTGTTGTTGTTGTGTTTCCCTCTCTGTGGCACTCTCTTACCCCCCACCCTTTTATCCCCTGTTTCAGCCAAGAAGGGCTGTTAGAGAGGCTGAGGAGGTGGTGGTAGTTGTAGATACCCCAATTTTGACTGTCCAGAGAGACAAAAATACTTCAAGTAACACACGGAAATATCCCATAAGTGGACACCAATAGAGAACCAAAGGTTCGGTAAACCAGAAACCCTAACCCTAGCCTTGACCTAACCCTAAACCGGAAACCCCAGAACCTTGACCTAACCGTTAACCCTAACCCTAGCCATGACCTAAACCCAAACCCTAGCCCAAACCCTAAACCTAAGCCAAACCCTAACCCTAAACCCTAATCCCAGCCTTGACCTAAACCTAAAACCGGAAACCCTAAACCTTGACCTAACCCCAAACCCTAGCCCAAACCCTAACCTAAACCCAAACCCTAGCCCAAACCCTAAACCTAAGCCAAACCCTAACCCAGACCTAAACCTAAACCTACCCTAAAAACCAAAACCCTAAAAACCTAAAGCCCCTGGAAAGGGGCGGCTATCCCTAACTAGCCGCCCCCCTAACCGCCCCCTGGCCGACTTTGGACCAGTTCCCTGGATGAGACATAAAGCAATATTAAATGCTGATCATTGCGGCGGGTCATGACCTTTAGCCGCCCTCTCTTGGCCGGATCAAACCATATAGCCGACCCAAGCCACCGCTTGTCAGAGATGGGACGTTTGGCAGGTCATGATAGGGGCGGCTACCAGGAAGTAGCCACCCCATCCCGGGCGGCTAGTTAGCACTAGCCGCCCTTCACCTGGTCTCTGACAGAAGAACCAGAGCATTAATGAGAGGTCCAATAGAAGCCAACCCACTCCATTACCCCCTGCCTCTCTTTTACTATAATTAGAGGAGGTCCCGAGCCTTCAACAACATCCAAGACATCCACAAAATCACCAATTCATCTTCATCATCAAACCACCATCCCCACTTGTTCAAAACCCTTCCACCACTAGAAATCCCAAGAGAGAGAGAGAGAGAGAGAGAGAGAGAGAGTCCCTTTTGTGAGAGAAACACCCATTCCCTACATAAAATACCCTCTCATCCCACCCTCCATAAACCCAGGCTAAACCTAGCTTAGCCTCTGCCCAAGACCCCACCCTTTTCCTACCAAACCCCTGCCCAAATTCCCCCAGACCCTGGACGGCTAAACCTACCTAGCCGCCCCAATCCAGACGGCTCAAACCCATTAGCCGCCCCACATCCACACCCCATATCAACATCCCTTTGACCCATAACTCCTTTAGTCAAGCCCGGAAGCAGAATAGGATTACCTGTTTTTCACCTTTGTGTACGGTATATCCGTGTCTCAGAGCGGAGACACCACAAACTCCCCACGTAGGCGATCAAATCTTCACCAAACCCTTTCCTGTTTTTAGAAAAAGCAGGTGGCGATCACAAAAACCCCCTTGAATCCTCTTGAGCCGCTGTCGGGCGCCTCGACCAGGAACGACACCCTCACCCCTTCCGAGAAGACGATCCGACTGAGCCCGCCAGGGCACGCATCCGATCCGAATCCCCGAAGAACCCCCACACACGCGGATTTTTCGACACCGACAGTAGTGGTGGTGGGGGTTGTGGTGATCGCGGGCGCATCGAGGGCCCCCAAATCTCCCCCATTCTTTTCTCCTCTCTTGGTGAGCTCTCCCCCTTCTTTTCTTTGGTTTTCTTGTGTTAGGGGATGTGGTAGAGGTCATGCATGATATGTATTTGGGTTTGGGTGAGTGAGAGGGCTGGGGAGGGGTTGAAAAGGGTCTGGGTGCGCGCGTGAGCCTGTCTGGGCGCGTCTAGGCGCACGCGGGTCTGTCCGCGCATGCATTCTGGCGTAGGCAGGCGCGTAGGAGCGCGCGAGGCGTGCGTGCGGGTCGCGCAAATGCTGGCGGGGTGCGCAGTACGTGCGGGGCAGTGCGGCTGGGCACCAGCGGGTGCGGAGGTGCGTGCACGTGCGGGAGCCACGCATGTGGCTGCCCGAGGGCTTGGGTAGGTGTCGGGGTGCTCGGATATGCGTGCATACGCGCGTACTCGCATGCATGCGAGCCCGTATGCGTGCATATCTAAGCATTTGGCATTTTTAGTTAATTTTAAGTGCTTTTATGTAGTTATACTCACCAATTTGGATGCCCTTGTCTTGCAGATCTTGGTGAACGATCACGCAACGATCCGGGTTGCAGTGAATGGGTCGATCCAACCTATTTGGGAGGCGTTCGATGCACATAGAAGTGTATTGGCCTCCCCTGGGGCACCATGACTGCGTATTAATCTTATTTGTATCTATATGTTGTTGCATGCTTTGCTAGGTTGCATCCATGTCATATTAGGTTTGTGCTAAAGACTGTACATTCTAGTACCATGTATAGGAGCCCATACATGCCTAGATGACACATTCCATGTTAGCATATCCTTGATCCATGCATGTTCCAATCTAGTTTAATTTAATTAAACAAATAAGAATGTATAGGTATAAGCATGCCTTAGATAATATGTACTTTGTTGTTATGTTATTAAATGCTAGCATGATTAATTCCTTAATTAATTCTTCATTGTATATTTAATTCCTATTTCCTACTCGGGATTAAGGGACCGTGCGAGGTCATTAATGAGACCTGGGCTAGGGTGCTCCGTGTTACTTTTTTGGTTGTTAGGATATCCTATATCGGAACCTCAAGGTGTCCTCCAAGGGATTCTTTCCCCTAGGTAGGGAATACCTTATACCTGTATGAGCCATGAATCTTGTCTAAATGAGTTTGGACAAGTGTATGACCTATTAGGGGGTCATACCATGGCATAGTCACTACGAATGATATGTTTTCCCCGCATCTGAGTTATGCGCCGTGGAGGGAATTCATAAGAATTTGATACCCCTTTTCGATGTTTATCGATCAACGACGTCGGATCCAAGAGGTTCGTATCGCGAGTTTGGATTGTTTTCTCCCCTTCGTTGGATCCATGTAGGAATTACCCGGCGTTGGAAATGCTGACTTGATAGAGGGCTCCCATCCGTAGGTACTACCGATGCGTGCAGGAACGTACTGATCATGCGAGTATACCAGGTAGAGGCTATCCGGGTATAGGGCTACCGGTGGACCGAGGGTGTAGAGTAGTCTGATCTCTCCCTAAAGTCCTATGTCACCCTGTGGGGGTGACGGTGCAGGAGTGGTGGGCCCGGGTTGATACTCGACCCACCAGCGTAAGTAGTTGATTCCATCTGTTGGAATTTAATTTACTTGTAATGATTAATATAAGTTGTGTTTCATGGATTGTTCCATTCACTGAGCGTGTGGCTCACCCCTCGCATATGTTTTCCTCCAATTGACGCTGAATCAGATCCGAGAGAGGAGCTCCCCTTGGCGCAGTACTAGTAGCTGAGCAACGTTCGTGTTTTGAGTCTGCGCGTGTGAGAGGCCATCAACATCCCCCTTTTCCTTATATGTATCATTACTTGTGCTTGTGCACGGTACTTGTATGTTGATGTCTTTTGTTGTATATTGGCTCTCACATGACAGTTGATTATGTACTCTAGTTTGTAATATGTCTTTGAATTACAGACTTAGTCGTTTAAGCTTCCGCTACATGTATATATATATTATGTCAGCCATTGTAATTACTTTATTGCCTTGGATGTTGTGTTAGAATCTTCATTGACCTCGTGCATGGATTGCTGACATTATATATATTTGCCACATCTCGGGGACGGCCGTCCTGGGGCGTGACATTAGCGTGGGGAGATATTAAGCATATAATATATGGAGCTCAAAATATTATTTGAAATTAGTAAATTTGGAGTGCAGTCATAATTCTTTAGTGGATTGAATTATGACTTATGAGCCTTTGGTTTTTAATTCTAGGTTAACTTATGGTACCCAAGCCCATAGGAGCCAATTACTGATTTCTCCTTTAGGTCTCTACCCTAACCTGTAAATATGTGGCTTCCTCTCTCTCTCAATATATAACTGATTTCTGCCAAAATCAAAATCCTAACCCTAGAAACCCTTTAGGATCTTTGGATCGTGAAAATTTGAGGAAGGGAGAGAAAGAGAGTGAAGGGATTCGCCGCTGCCGTTCGAAGCAAGAAGGAGACCACACTTCACCACGAATCTACAGCTTAGGAAGGACATACGGCAGAAGATCTGAAGGTTCTGATCGAGCGATCCATCATCGTCTATCAGATTTGATCTTCCTCTTTAGCAGAACTTGGATCTGAGTTATGAAGGTAAACCCTATTCCACCTCGGAGGGTTTGCATGGAAAAAAAACTTTAATGAATTTTTTTGTTATCCGATCTAAACCTCGATCGATGGATCTTTGCAGTCGAGATTATTTTTTCCAACAACTGGTATCATAGCAATCTGGTTGATACTGCATATAGATCGAATACAACCATGTTGTGTAACGCCCCAAATTTCACTACTCCATTTCGAAGCAATGAATTCGGTTACACTACTCTAAATCCTTAAAAATATATATATATAACTTCCGATTTAAAGCCCTTTTTTTTATATAAAAAAAAATTAAATAAATGAAAATAAAAATTTAAAATAAAATAAAATAAAATAAAACAACTAATATTTTAGTCAAACATCCAAATCATAAAACTTAACCAGGATCTAAACATAATTCATCCTAAACGCGGATGAAATACACACATAATAGTTTAAACATAAATGTCATCTGTTTTTGCTGAAAGGACTAAGGAACTACATGCCAAAGGAAAGACTTATTTCAAACACCTACGATGCAACAGAAAATTAGATAATACGAACTTCGATCTCCAACGCCTTAACGAGATCGACAACCACCAACAGCTAATCTGAAAGGTTGGGAAAAGAGAGGGGTGAGCTACCACGCGCTCAGTGAATGGACACAAGTTGTCCCAATAATATATTGTACTTTAAAATAATCAGTTATAAGTGTCTACGAAACAATTGTAATATAATGAAAATCTTATGATGAAGAAGACATTTAAAATATACAATGACATGATAACATTTTTCTTCAAATAAAATATAATATCATAAAATTTACCCTTGAATTTAAATTACATGATGTATATGAATGCAACGGACACGCATGCCCGCTTTCCACGACACCTAGCCGCAGAGATTTCACTTTGGAAATCGGGCCACGTAGACATAGCCACCAAGACTTGGGTCAAAATTTAGACCACAGCCACCTAGACAATTTAATGCATGCACAATCAAAACTACTTATTCTTTCAAGTATACAGCATGCAACAATTATTTTATAAATCCTATAATTCTCAATGCATACGATATATCCAAAATATCAACCTATATGATGATAACATGCTCATACGCTTCATACAGAATATATTTCATAAATCATAAAAATAACATGATACCGAAATGTATACATATATTATGATTTTCAAATAATATAGAGACATCCACTCACCTTTAACAAGAACAATCGTGACAAACTATTAGTCTAAGCAGTGTGAGAATCGCCTGAAAATAAAAATAATATTTCTAATAAATAAAAGAGACTTGAATAACCATATAAAATAAACTACCCATTTATTCTAAACTCAAATCATCCCTATGGTTTTAACTGGACTGACTTAGACTACATAACCGGCTTCCAATAACAATTAATTGGCCACCCGAAATCCAACATTGCTGTAACACAAATTAATTCAATACAGATCCAATAATCCATCCACCCCCATGTGGCCCATTAAACCAACCAAAACTCAACAAAACAGCAAAACACATGGCCCATTAAACCAACCAAACCCCCCCAAAAAAAAAATCACATGGGCTGGGCCTTCATTATCTTGACCCGTTACCATTCCAAACAACACACATGAATATGAAAATCCGAAAATATATCATGCCATTCATCAAATTAATATAGATACAACTCATTAAATCTATAAATATAATCATTAACCCATCTATTCCTCTCATAATCATTTACACCCGACCCATTCATCTCCTCCTATACACGGCGTCGGTAACATCTCCGAAAACACACAGGCACCTCTCTATCTCTCCCTCTCAATCTATTTCTACCTCATGTTATTCATGAAACAAGAGATCTATGGGCCCAATCTATTAGACTCAAGAATCTAGACCTATAATTACAAAGAAATTCAAAGAAAGGATTAAGGAATACCTATGGTGGATGAAGAACCCTCTCCTCTCCTTCACAGCGGCGGCAAATTTTTTTTTCTAGGTTGACAGGATAATAAGGATGATTTAGGTTAATAGGTGGTATTAATTGGTACCCTAAATTGTCCATAAAATCAGTAATAGAGAAGTTTTTTTTTTGAAAAAAAGGCCCAAGCCAACACTTTATTTTCAAGTGAGTCCTATTTTTACTTATCCAAAGTCCTAGAGGGATACTTCTACATAAAAAAATAAACCAGACTTTTAATATTCACAAAAAGATCCATTACCATATGCTCCTTTCCAAAAGGCCTCAAAACATAACTTCTCCAACTCCAAATTTTACACAATCTCACACAATGGTTCTTGAGACCATTATGATATCTAGAAAATTATATAATAAATATTTCAACTCCATTTAATAATTTTAAAAATTATAAATCAAAATTGAACCTATATGGACCTTACTTCTATGGGCCAACCTATATGCACATAAGGAAAAACCCAAATCATATAATAGCTCTATTTATATATTTAAATCAATATATAAATAGTAGAAATTTACAGGTGTTACATGTTGTTCGTCCACATGATAAACGATTAGATCTATATACCATGTGAATAGTCTAGATTGTAGATCTGTGTTAATTTTATCTTGAAGCAATCTTAATCCAACTATTATGGTATTGTTTTGTTTATCATCTTTTACGTGAATGGATCCAACACGGGTTGTGCGTGGTTATATTGTATGATAAAAAATTAATTGATATTGTAAACTCCGCGAGTGGGAGTATTATTGTAAACTTATTTTCAATATGCACAAGAGAGTTCTTAAGGGGATTCAAGGGATCGGCTCCGATGTGGTACCAGATTGGCACCACGAGGATCGTGAACAGAACCAGATGATACTAGATCATCACAAGAAGGATTTGCGATCAAAACGGGTTAATCGATTCTCTAATCCGAACGGTTATAAATCCCACCGGATGAGGAAAAGATGCATTTTCAGCAAAGCAAATTGGTCATGAAATTTGGTCTCTAGGGCACTATCCCAGACCCCGCCAGGGGGGCTCGTCCCTAGTGCGAGCCGCCCCCCCTGGACCCCCTGCTCGCATTAGAATTCCAGTCATAGCGCTTTGCAGTTGTTTTGTGACCATAATAGCCGGAATTTTAATTTTCTATTTGTTCTATATTTTTATGCATGTGATTATACTTATGATTGTTATATTGAGCGGGTGTTAATTAGTATAACGGATCTACATTATGTGGACAACATGGATATTGGCAAACAGTGAATATGTTTATAACTCTCAAAAAGCTTTGAAATATTAAGTGGGAGTGGGACATTATTGTATAATTCCAATGGTATCCACCACCAACTTGTAGGTAATACAATTTATCTTGCGTGTTTGCTATAGGCCTTCCTCCCCATCAGATGAGTTAAATTGTAGACATTATTGGTACAAGTTATCTTTAGAAATAATTTTGGGTAATTGTTAGTGTGCACTATCTCCCCATCGGAGGAGTACATTGCGAACAATTGATTTGAAGTTAGGTGGTGGTTTACGCTTAACTATAACTAATAGTACCCTCCCCATCGGAGTTACTGCTATTATTTATAGGACCAAAGTATGTCAACTATTTAATTTCACTTGGTATAAGAGGATACCTGGATAGTAAAATTATAGGAATTTGCTTGTTTGGTCTAAGTTTGAGTAGTATACGTCCTCATTATCGAGGCATGTTATTCAATAACAGATCAGGCAATCGACGAATTCTTTTAATATTGTTAGGCCTGTGTCATTTAGAGTCCTATTTTCGATCGGAGTCGCTAAAATTTTGGTTTTTAGCTACTTGCTGGTGTTTGAGGACTCTGATTGAAATATAACTGCGTATTATGGGTCTTGGTACAGTTTAATACTGCCCATAAAATTTTCGTTTAATTCCGATAACGTTTTTGGAATTATGCAGTTTCGGATTGATATTTGGATTTGATTTTGTTAAAATCCAAGACGAAGAGATAAAAATCCGATATTATTACGAGATGTTCAGTTTTGAGATAGCTTCCATATAGAAGTGGAATTGGATCAACTGGATTCGTATATTAAAAGTTATGGGTATTTTTCCGAGTATACCCCAAAGTTGAGAAATCCAGGCAGCAGCCCTGTAAGATGTTTAGCCTAGATTTTGGAATAGCTGGAGAGGTAATTTGATCTAGGTGTAAACATGAAAGTTGTAGATAATCGTCTTATCTTTCAAATGCCACTGGAATCGTGCAATTCTGAGCTGTATTGAGGAAGTTATGGCCGTTTAAGTGAAGGCTGCGCAGAGATTTTAAGTCCGAGGATGACTTGGTCATTTACTCGACCTTTGCTTATTTAATCCCCAAATGTGCACGACTTTGGGTCTCTCCTCCTCTCTTTTCTGGTCCAGCCCCCCTTTTGTATGTGTTTTGGGTGGAGGAGGTGATGGTGGTGGAGAAGAAGATCAAAAAGGAGTGGAAAAGGTGTGTTTATGTTGTTGTTGTGCTTTGTTATCCTCCCTTCTTAATCCATCTTCCTCAAGCTCCCCCTCATTGTTTTCCCCTCCCCTTTGGACAGCAGCCCCCCATGTGTTTGTTGTAATGCCACATTGAAGAAGAAGAGCAAGGAAGAGGTGGTGGTTGTGGTGGTTGCGGTTGGGGTGGCCGAGGGTGCGCTTGCGAGCCCCTACGCCCCCCTTTCCTTTCCTTTTCCCCCCTCTCCTTTGGTGAGTTTTCCCTCTTCTTTTTGTGGTTCTTATGCATATAAGGAGTGCTTGGTTGTTGGTGGAGGTGGTGATGAAGTCTCCTCTTCCAATGTATTTGAAGGTGTGTTGTTTGTAAGGAGGTGCGGGGCGTCGGGGGTGCTCGCATGCGTGCGGAGTGCGCGGGAAGCATGCATAAGGTGCTCGCATGCGTGCGGAGTGCGCGGGAAGCATGCATGAGGTGCTCGCATGTGTGCGGAGTGCGCGGGAAGCATGCATAAGGTGCTCGCATGCGTGCGGAGTGCGCGGGAAGCATGCATAAGGTGCTCGCATGCGTGCGGAGTGCGCGGGAAGCATGCATAAGGTGCTCGCATGCGTGCGGAGTGCGCGGGAAGCATGCATAAGGTGCTCGCATGCGTGCGGAGTGCGCGGGAAGCGTGCATGAGGTGCTCGAGGGTGTGCTTGACGTCGTTCGATGCGTGCGGAGTGTGCGGGCAGCGTGCACGAGGTGCTCAAGGGCGTGCTTGGCCTTGCCTGATGCGTGCGGAGTGCGTGGGAAGCATGCACGAGGTGCTCGAGGACGTGCTTGACGTTGTTTGATGCGTGCAGGGTGCATGGGCAGCGTGCATGGGGTACTCGAGGGCGTGCTTGCGGTGCTCAGACGCGTTCGGAGTGCTTCGTGGTGTTGAGCAGCTTGTTATAGCCAAATGCAACCATTGGATGATCCTTGGCGGATTGGTATCGGGCTTCGGATTCAATTCGTCGCTCTCTTGCGTTTCGCGAGCCGTGCGCTCGTTAGGTGAGTGGTTCGATTCCAACCCTTCCGGGAGCGCTCGATGCACGTAGTCGTGCTCCGCGCTTCCATGGGGCTTTAATTGCACCCTAAATATGCTAGATATCATGCATGCTAGGTTGTATAGCTCGTATATTGTGTAGAACCCCTATTCTACCTTATACTTGCACATGTATTGTATAGAATATGGCATGATTTAGGTAGTTTTGTTTGAAATACTACCCCTATTAATCAAGCATGTTTAACATGGGTTAATAACTGGTGTATGCGCAATATTCCTCTGATTTAGGACTCGAGGGTATGGTGTAGTTATTGCACCCATCTAGTTGGGGCAAAACTATGACCCGCTCAAGAGAGGATGAGGCATTCCCTCTCTCTCGCCCTCCCTCTTTTCGCGAACCGAGTGAGTAGATGTAGTTCCTACTTGACTCGGGCTTGCTTGGAATTATTGGCATGCACCTATTGTTGCGCAAATCGCGCTTAACCCTTCCCTCTAGGTTGATATCCTCCAATGTATGTTAGGTTGTAGTTTGTGTGATTGAATGGTTATTATGTCTTGTATTCATGTTTAAGTAAGATTTACTTGCTTAGTTAATTTCATATTGTATATATGCCGATATGATCATGATTCTTGTCTAATGTGTTAGACAAGTGTATGACCTCCTATGGGGTCATACCATGGCTTTGACACTTAGAATAAAATGTCTTCCCCGCATCTGAGTTATGCACCCTGGAGGGAATTCATGAGAATTCATTGCGCTTATCGGTGTTTGGTAACCGATGACGACGGATCCATGAGGATCAAAACCGCGTATGTCAAGTGCTCTCCCCTTCGTCGCTTCCGTGTCGAAGCTACCCGGGTTTAGTTGTCCTGCTAGGCTCTCCCAGACACTATTCATGACGCCGGGTGGTGCGCCCATACGGTAGAGGTAGAGGTCATGGGAGGATACCAGGTCGAGGCTACTCGGGAGAGGGCTACCGGATGACGAAAGGCGTAGACCAGTTGACCCCTTTTCCCCAATAGGCCTATGTCACCCCGAGAAGGGGGTGAGGGTGAGGGTGAGGGTGTGGTGGGACGGCGTTGGTTCGATCTGCCAGTTGTGCAATTTCCCAAGATCCTATGTCGCCCGTCGGGGTGAGGGTGAGGGTATTGCTCCCAAGATCCTAGGTCACCCTTCGGAGGTGAGGGTGTTAGTATGAGTGTGGTGGGCTCGAGTTGATACTCGACCCACCAGCTTAGAGTAATTGGCTTTTTATAGGGTTCGCGCTGCGAACAAGTAGTGGCTCCTCCCAATATCGCCTTATGTCGTGGCCGTGACGTTGGGGCTACTTGGTCAGAAGGCTCCCACTTGTAGGTACTCCCGATGCATTCGGCAGATGTACTGATCATGGGACCATACCAGTTAGAGATTGTATGGCGGTGGGCAACCGAATGATATTGCGAGCGTGAATAGTTCTCCCCTTCGTCGGATCTATGTTGAAGCTGCCTAGGTTGAGCCACCCTGGGTGGAGCCCCCACCTATAGGTACCATCGATGCGCTCGACAGCGTACTGACCGTGGCCGGCTCCAGGTAGAGGCTGCCCGGGAGAGCGCTACCGGATGACGAACGGTGTAGAACAACAAGCTTTGTCCTTCAAATCCCTAGGTTCACCCCTGTGGGGACTAGGGTGAGGGCGAATGTGAGTTGTACCCATCGAGTATACTATGGGTATACCTCCAAACGCTTGAGGTGTCGAATTATATTTCTACCTCGTAAGCGGATGGACTCTTGTAATTGTTACGCGGTAACACCAAATGGTTAACGACTATTCCTCCCTGTGAGTCCCAAAAGCCTCCACCCTTGGGAGTGAGGGCGAGGGCGGGGTATTGTCGCACCGCCGCGTGACCTTGTTAACCGTTGGGTTTCTACCCATGGTTTTCCTTGATAGGCGATTGCCTTGTATCGAATGATTATGTTGGTGTTTGGTTTCTGACCACTCACTGAGCTTATAGCTCACCCCTCGCGTACTGTTTTCCTTTACAGGGGCGTTGTTGGGCGTGGAGCTGGAGCTTCCTTGTGGCGTGGTCTTGCGTGCGTGGAGCGTTCTGTCCGACGGATTGGCGAGTGCGAGGCTGTCAGCAGTCCTAGAGTCTTGTGTAATTGTAAATCGTGCATGTGGCACTTGTTGTATTTCTTTTGGCTAGACTTGGCTCTCACAGGACAGTGATTGTGTATTCGAGTCTGTAATAATGTTTTTGATTTACAGACTTATTGATATTTTTATGCTTCCGCCTTTCATTTGAGTTATCAGTTATCATTGATTGTTAGCCTTGTGTATTATTTATTGGAGTCATCTGTTGACCTCTTGTATGATAGCTGATACTTTATATATTTGCCGCGCCTTGGGGACGCCTGGGGCGTGACAAAAAGTTGGTATCAGAGCCTGGTCCTGTCAGAGCCTAAGTCGAGTCGTATAGATGAGTCGTAGGATTGTTATCCGAGTACTCTGGTTTAGAAGTTTTCTTAGGTTGCTGACATGCCTCCTCGCATCCGTGGACGTGGACGTGGCCACCCCTGGACTTCCCTTAAGTTGTCGACTGAGTCGACTGATCTGGGTCAGTGTTGGGTTCCCCGTTGTTTGACTAAGGCTTGGAAATGAGTTTCCAACCCGGTTGTGTCGTATTGATAGACTTGTGTGATTGTGGTTTGGATCGCGTCTCGATTATGGAGCTTCGTTCCCGGACATCGGTATTGCTAGTAACCATGGAGTTCGTGTGCGGCACCAGTTTCAAGTGTTGAGGATGTGGTGTATTGCTCATTAAAGGGTGATGTCTTCTTCCAGCCTTCCTACTCAGGATAAGGGGCCTTGAAGGGTCAGCGTTGAGACCCGGGCTAGGGTACTCCGTGTTCCTTGTTTGGTTGTCGGGATATCCTATATCGGGACCTCATGGGGCCCTCCCAAGGTTCTTTTCCCAGCTAAGGAATACCTTTGAAGCATCAAATTGATGATGGATTTTTCCTCACTTGGAAGGTGCGATAGCGGGTGGTGATGCATATGATCGGGATTGAGTGCGTCCTTTTACAGCTTGGTGGGCGATAGGTTATGGACTAGGGTTCCATAGTGGCATCTGGAGTCGCTTCGATATATCATCGTGCATAGTAGCTGCCCGGTGTAGCAGAGTCCGGTGAGACGCTCCCAGGTACTACTCGTAATGCGTGTTGGTGTGCCCATACGGCCGACGTAGTGGACGTGGGAGGCTACCCGGTAGAGGTCAGAGTCCTGTGAGGTGCTCCTAGGAACTGTCCACGACGCTTTGTTGGTGTGCCCATATAGCAGAGATAGGGACCTAGGAGGCTATCAGGTAGTGGCCACACCGGGAGAGTGCTACTGGATGACGTCGAGAGCTTGGACTCCCCGTGATGAATATGCCCATTGAGTGCATGATGCTGGAGTTCCAATGTTATAGTTGGGCGGCCTTTTTGGTGGCAGCATGTGAAGCACAGTTCGCGGTACTGTCGCGTTTTGCCCCCCACATTGGTCGTAAAGGAGGAGACGCGACGCTAAGCGTTCGTGATGGGACCCAACCGCCATATCAGGTAGATGACGTCGCTTAGGCGTTGTCGGGAATCGACGACCTCCTATTGCGTGTCTTGCAGATTAAGTGCGGTCGAGCGGCTTACCCAGCGCGTAAGGGTCATCATGAGCGTCAGCCTTGCTTGAGGAGCAGAATTTGGACTTAATCATCCTAGGAATGATTTTGATCTCCCCATAGGGGCTGAAGATCAAGTTCCCCTTGTCGCGAATAGATGATCTGTTTAGACCAACTTTGGGAGCCAGTGTCTTTCTGTTGATCGATCTTCGCGCAGGGTACCCTAATTGGAGATCCGGGAGTTGGGCATTCTTTAGTTGGCCTTTCGTGACCGTTTCGGGCACTACGAATTTTGAGTACTGCCGTCGGGGCAGACGAATGCGCCAGATGCCTACAATGATCTCAAATGTGTTATTGGCCTCCGTGGGCTGTTCTGAGGTAGCCTTCGTTGAGGATGTTGGTGGCATGCCCTCAGGCGAAGTTGTGGATCGTCGCGATGGAATGCGTTCGTCCATCAAGATTCCTCAGTGGACGTGGGAGTGAGTTATCACGAATCTCGTTGCGGGCTCGTTAAAGTTATGTTCGGGTTGCGACGCCGTCTGAGTGATCGTTGACCGATTGACTAAGTCCGCACCTTCCTCCCTATCCAACTAACTGAGTCTCTGGACGCTTCGACGCGGGTTTGAGCCTTCGCGATTGTTCGTCTTCATGGCACTCCGGTCGGCGCTATTTCGGATCGAGACGCGTGTGTTACTTTGAGGTGCTTGCACAGCCTTTGGTAGGCTTTGTCGTGAGCCTTCATTTAAGTATAGCGTTTCATTGCTGATGGATAGCCAGGCAAGAGGACGATTTAGGCTTGGAGGACATGCTATTTGCCTGCATGCCCGACTTGAGGCAGTTGGATGAGGCACCACCCTTTGGGTAGGGGTCTGCCTGTGTAACGACTGCCATTTGAGCACCCAGATGAAATGAAAGAGGCACTCTACGGGCGCGGTTTTAAACCTCCCTCGTGTTGTGACGGTTGTGGAGCGCCAGTTGGAGTGGCCGCAAGTTATTTTAATTGACCTTGCGGTGGCCGAGATGGTTCGTGCGTGCCTCTGCACCACCTAGAACCGTCGGAAGGGCTACGCAAGTCATCGTCGCCAGGAGCCTACCTACGGGTTCAGCGACCATGTTGGCATGAGGTGTCCAGGTTTAAGGACATCCTCTGTTTTGACGTTCAGGGCGAACTGAGTCGGCCTTCCATCGGACCGGTTTTCGTCCTTGAGTGGATTAGGGGAGGTGGCTGTCATGAAGCTTTGCCCCCGTGGCTGACTCGTGCCTGTGACGTCATCCAAGGTCTCGTAGCTGAGGCACTAGGTCCACGATCCTGCTCATGTCATTCCGTTCGAGCCGCTCATCCTCGAGCAGGATTGGTCGTTCTTGGAGCAGTTGATCGAGACCATAGACCGATGTGAGAAGAGGCTCCGCACCAATACCGTTCCTTCGGTTAAAGTGCGTGGTAGCACCAGTTTAGTGGCCGGACCACTCGGGAGCCAAGGGACTCTATGGGTGACACTTCTACGTTCGGTCTTCCCTTTGGGTTTCCTTAAATTTCGAGGACTAAATTTCCTAAGGGGGGGAGAATGTTAGGCCTGTGTCATTTAGAGTCCTATTTTCGATCGGAGTCGCTAAAATTTTGGTTTTTAGCTACTTGCTGGTGTTTGAGGACTCTGATTGAAATATAACTGCGTATTATGGGTCTTGGTACAGTTTAATACTGCCCATAAAATTTTCGTTTAATTCCGATAACGTTTTTGGAATTATGCAGTTTCGGATTGATATTTGGATTTGATTTTGTTAAAATCCAAGACGAAGAGATAAAAATCCGATATTATTACGAGATGTTCAGTTTTGAGATAGCTTCCATATAGAAGTGGAATTGGATCAACTGGATTCGTATATTAAAAGTTATGGGTATTTTTCCGAGTATACCCCAAAGTTGAGAAATCCAGGCAGCAGCCCTGTAAGATGTTTAGCCTAGATTTTGGAATAGCTGGAGAGGTAATTTGATCTAGGTGTAAACATGAAAGTTGTAGATAATCGTCTTATCTTTCAAATGCCACTGGAATCGTGCAATTCTGAGCTGTATTGAGGAAGTTATGGCCGTTTAAGTGAAGGCTGCGCAGAGATTTTAAGTCCGAGGATGACTTGGTCATTTACTCGACCTTTGCTTATTTAATCCCCAAATGTGCACGACTTTGGGTCTCTCCTCCTCTCTTTTCTGGTCCAGCCCCCCTTTTGTATGTGTTTTGGGTGGAGGAGGTGATGGTGGTGGAGAAGAAGATCAAAAAGGAGTGGAAAAGGTGTGTTTATGTTGTTGTTGTGCTTTGTTATCCTCCCTTCTTAATCCATCTTCCTCAAGCTCCCCCTCATTGTTTTCCCCTCCCCTTTGGACAGCAGCCCCCCATGTGTTTGTTGTAATGCCACATTGAAGAAGAAGAGCAAGGAAGAGGTGGTGGTTGTGGTGGTTGCGGTTGGGGTGGCCGAGGGTGCGCTTGCGAGCCCCTACGCCCCCCTTTCCTTTCCTTTTCCCCCCTCTCCTTTGGTGAGTTTTCCCTCTTCTTTTTGTGGTTCTTATGCATATAAGGAGTGCTTGGTTGTTGGTGGAGGTGGTGATGAAGTCTCCTCTTCCAATGTATTTGAAGGTGTGTTGTTTGTAAGGAGGTGCGGGGCGTCGGGGGTGCTCGCATGCGTGCGGAGTGCGCGGGAAGCATGCATAAGGTGCTCGCATGCGTGCGGAGTGCGCGGGAAGCATGCATGAGGTGCTCGCATGTGTGCGGAGTGCGCGGGAAGCATGCATAAGGTGCTCGCATGCGTGCGGAGTGCGCGGGAAGCATGCATAAGGTGCTCGCATGCGTGCGGAGTGCGCGGGAAGCATGCATAAGGTGCTCGCATGCGTGCGGAGTGCGCGGGAAGCATGCATAAGGTGCTCGCATGCGTGCGGAGTGCGCGGGAAGCGTGCATGAGGTGCTCGAGGGTGTGCTTGACGTCGTTCGATGCGTGCGGAGTGTGCGGGCAGCGTGCACGAGGTGCTCAAGGGCGTGCTTGGCCTTGCCTGATGCGTGCGGAGTGCGTGGGAAGCATGCACGAGGTGCTCGAGGACGTGCTTGACGTTGTTTGATGCGTGCAGGGTGCATGGGCAGCGTGCATGGGGTACTCGAGGGCGTGCTTGCGGTGCTCAGACGCGTTCGGAGTGCTTCGTGGTGTTGAGCAGCTTGTTATAGCCAAATGCAACCATTGGATGATCCTTGGCGGATTGGTATCGGGCTTCGGATTCAATTCGTCGCTCTCTTGCGTTTCGCGAGCCGTGCGCTCGTTAGGTGAGTGGTTCGATTCCAACCCTTCCGGGAGCGCTCGATGCACGTAGTCGTGCTCCGCGCTTCCATGGGGCTTTAATTGCACCCTAAATATGCTAGATATCATGCATGCTAGGTTGTATAGCTCGTATATTGTGTAGAACCCCTATTCTACCTTATACTTGCACATGTATTGTATAGAATATGGCATGATTTAGGTAGTTTTGTTTGAAATACTACCCCTATTAATCAAGCATGTTTAACATGGGTTAATAACTGGTGTATGCGCAATATTCCTCTGATTTAGGACTCGAGGGTATGGTGTAGTTATTGCACCCATCTAGTTGGGGCAAAACTATGACCCGCTCAAGAGAGGATGAGGCATTCCCTCTCTCTCGCCCTCCCTCTTTTCGCGAACCGAGTGAGTAGATGTAGTTCCTACTTGACTCGGGCTTGCTTGGAATTATTGGCATGCACCTATTGTTGCGCAAATCGCGCTTAACCCTTCCCTCTAGGTTGATATCCTCCAATGTATGTTAGGTTGTAGTTTGTGTGATTGAATGGTTATTATGTCTTGTATTCATGTTTAAGTAAGATTTACTTGCTTAGTTAATTTCATATTGTATATATGCCGATATGATCATGATTCTTGTCTAATGTGTTAGACAAGTGTATGACCTCCTATGGGGTCATACCATGGCTTTGACACTTAGAATAAAATGTCTTCCCCGCATCTGAGTTATGCACCCTGGAGGGAATTCATGAGAATTCATTGCGCTTATCGGTGTTTGGTAACCGATGACGACGGATCCATGAGGATCAAAACCGCGTATGTCAAGTGCTCTCCCCTTCGTCGCTTCCGTGTCGAAGCTACCCGGGTTTAGTTGTCCTGCTAGGCTCTCCCAGACACTATTCATGACGCCGGGTGGTGCGCCCATACGGTAGAGGTAGAGGTCATGGGAGGATACCAGGTCGAGGCTACTCGGGAGAGGGCTACCGGATGACGAAAGGCGTAGACCAGTTGACCCCTTTTCCCCAATAGGCCTATGTCACCCCGAGAAGGGGGTGAGGGTGAGGGTGAGGGTGTGGTGGGACGGCGTTGGTTCGATCTGCCAGTTGTGCAATTTCCCAAGATCCTATGTCGCCCGTCGGGGTGAGGGTGAGGGTATTGCTCCCAAGATCCTAGGTCACCCTTCGGAGGTGAGGGTGTTAGTATGAGTGTGGTGGGCTCGAGTTGATACTCGACCCACCAGCTTAGAGTAATTGGCTTTTTATAGGGTTCGCGCTGCGAACAAGTAGTGGCTCCTCCCAATATCGCCTTATGTCGTGGCCGTGACGTTGGGGCTACTTGGTCAGAAGGCTCCCACTTGTAGGTACTCCCGATGCATTCGGCAGATGTACTGATCATGGGACCATACCAGTTAGAGATTGTATGGCGGTGGGCAACCGAATGATATTGCGAGCGTGAATAGTTCTCCCCTTCGTCGGATCTATGTTGAAGCTGCCTAGGTTGAGCCACCCTGGGTGGAGCCCCCACCTATAGGTACCATCGATGCGCTCGACAGCGTACTGACCGTGGCCGGCTCCAGGTAGAGGCTGCCCGGGAGAGCGCTACCGGATGACGAACGGTGTAGAACAACAAGCTTTGTCCTTCAAATCCCTAGGTTCACCCCTGTGGGGACTAGGGTGAGGGCGAATGTGAGTTGTACCCATCGAGTATACTATGGGTATACCTCCAAACGCTTGAGGTGTCGAATTATATTTCTACCTCGTAAGCGGATGGACTCTTGTAATTGTTACGCGGTAACACCAAATGGTTAACGACTATTCCTCCCTGTGAGTCCCAAAAGCCTCCACCCTTGGGAGTGAGGGCGAGGGCGGGGTATTGTCGCACCGCCGCGTGACCTTGTTAACCGTTGGGTTTCTACCCATGGTTTTCCTTGATAGGCGATTGCCTTGTATCGAATGATTATGTTGGTGTTTGGTTTCTGACCACTCACTGAGCTTATAGCTCACCCCTCGCGTACTGTTTTCCTTTACAGGGGCGTTGTTGGGCGTGGAGCTGGAGCTTCCTTGTGGCGTGGTCTTGCGTGCGTGGAGCGTTCTGTCCGACGGATTGGCGAGTGCGAGGCTGTCAGCAGTCCTAGAGTCTTGTGTAATTGTAAATCGTGCATGTGGCACTTGTTGTATTTCTTTTGGCTAGACTTGGCTCTCACAGGACAGTGATTGTGTATTCGAGTCTGTAATAATGTTTTTGATTTACAGACTTATTGATATTTTTATGCTTCCGCCTTTCATTTGAGTTATCAGTTATCATTGATTGTTAGCCTTGTGTATTATTTATTGGAGTCATCTGTTGACCTCTTGTATGATAGCTGATACTTTATATATTTGCCGCGCCTTGGGGACGCCTGGGGCGTGACAAATATGGTAGAGGGACCCATCTTTAAATTGAATTCGAAGTTTTTTTTTACCATATCATGATTGTTTTCATATTATGCTTGATTCTCATGATTCAAATTGGCCGCTTTTAATCCATTTGCTGTTATTCTCAAAGAATGTAAATTGACTAAACCTAATTATATTGACTGGAAAAGAAATCATGATATTGTGTTGACTTCCTCAGAGTACAAATTTATGCAAACTGAATTATGTCCTCCATGACCTGGTGAGGGAGAAATCGATGAGGAAACCCAGACTTATCAGAAATGGCTGAGGGCTAATGAGATGGCTAGGTGTTACATTCTGGCATCTATGTCAAATGTTCTAAGTCATCAGCATCAGTCTATGACCACTGCCTACGACATGATGGTTAGCCTTAAGGAAATGTTTGGTGACCAGAGTCGTGCCGCTAGGCAAGTGGCCATGAAAGAACTGATGAATACTAGTATGATGGAGGGGACACCAGTAAGGGATCATGTTCTAAAGATGATGGGTCACCTCAATGAACTAGAGATCCTAGGAACTGAAATTGATGGGGAGACCCAGGTCGATATCATACTCCAGTCTCTACCAGAATCTTTTAAGCAGTTCCGTGTCAACTACAGGATGAATAAGCGTGACTACACATTGGCAGAGCTGCTCAAAGAGCTTCAGGGGGTAGAGGGTCTCAACAAGAAGCCGGCTAGTGTTTACATGATTGAGAAATGTTCTACTTCCAAGGCTAAATCCAAGAAGAAGAGAAAAGTTCAACATGCACGTACTCAGGCTGTGAATAAAATTCAAGGACAGACACAGAAAAAGCCGAAAGGCAAGTGTTTTCAGTGGGGACAATTAGGTCACTGGAAGAAGCAATGTCCGATCTATCTCAACAAACTAAACAACGCAGGTAAATCTTATTCACTAGTAGTTGAAACATGTTTAATGGTCCGATCCACCAGGACTTGGTTTGTAGACTCGGGAGCCACTAATCATTTATGCAATTCTTTGCAGGGGTTCCAGAAAACCAGCAAATTAACTGATGGAAAGATTTATCATCACATGGGAAATGCTACGAAAGTGGCAGTAGTTTCATTAGGAGTTGTTTAGCTACATTTCAATATAATAGGATTTTAATTTTAAAAGATTGTCTTTACGTACCTTCTATTAGAAGGAACTTAATTTCTGTTTCTAGATTGGCTATGGATGGTTATTATGTTTATTTTGTTAACTCTGTGGTTATCAAGAATAAAAAATATTTTATATGTTTTGGTACATTGGTGGATGATCTTTATGTTATTAATCCTGAATCTCCTAAACTGCATGAATTGAATAACACTAACATGTTACCACTAAATAGAAAAGAATCTTCTCAGATAAACCAAACGTATATTTGGCACTTACGCCTTGGTTATATTAATATAAAAAGGATTCAAAGACTGGTTGAAGATGAATTACTTGTAGATACCCCAATTTTTACCGTCTAGAAAGATGAAAATACTTCAAGTAACACTAAGAAATAACCCACATTTGGACATCAAATAGAAAACAAAATTCAGAAAACCAAAACCGAAAACCCTGACCCAACACTTAGAAATATCAAAGTCTGGCCAAGGGCGGCTAACCCTAACTAGCCGCCCCATCCTAGGCGGCAGTTTTAACTAGCCGCCCACCTTGATTGACCCCAAACCGCTTCCCTCGATGGGACATATAGCAGCATTAAATGCTGATCATTGCGGCGGGTTGTGACCTTTAGCCGCCCCATCGCTTGTCAGAGATAGGACGTTTGACAGGTCATGATGGGGGCGGCTAACCCTAACTAGCCGCCCCATGCTAGACGGCTAGTTTCAAGTAGCCGCCCTTCACCTGGTCTATCACAGAAGAACAGAGAATTAATGAGGGGTCCAATCAAACACACTATTACCCAAGTCATTTTATTACCCACTAGACACTCCCCTGCCCCCTTTTTACTATAAATAGAGGGGGTCCCAAGCCTTTCTAACACATCAATAATCATCCACAACTCACAACATCCACACCTCTAATCCACAACAATTCACATTCCCACACCCACTACTTGAAATCCCTCAAGAGAGAGAGAGAGAGAGAGTCCCATTTGTGAGAGAAAAACCCATTCCCTACACAAAATCACCCTCTCAATCCACCCTCCAAAACCAGGTTAAACCCGGCTTAACCTCTGCCAAAACCAAACCCATTTCCTACCTTGGTTTTGCCTAAATCAACCCAGGCCCTAGGCAGATAACCCTAACTAGCCGCCCCATACCTGATGGCTCCATCTCACTAGCCGCCCCTTATCTACACCCCCACTTGACCCAAGACTCCTCTAGCTAAGCCAAAAGCAGAATAGGATTACCAGTTTTTTCACCTCTGTGTACGGTATATCCGTGTCCCAGAACGGAGACCTCACAAACTGCCCCATGTAAGCGATCAAATCTGACCCAACTTTTCCTACTTTTCGAGAAACCAGTTGGCGATCACACACACACCGGAATCCACTTGAGCCGCTGTCGGGCACCTCAGTTGGGAATGAGACCCCATCACCCTTTCGAGAGAGGATCCGATCGAGCTCGCCAAGGTGTGCACCAGATCCGACCCCGAAGAACCCCCACACACGCGGATTTTTCAATATCGACACCACTGTGTTCATTTTAAGTGGAGGCACTTCCAGTCTACGAATCTTGCTTAGAAGGAAAGATGACCGAAAAGTCATTCTCGGCCAAGGGCAATAGGGCCAGAGAACCGTTGGAATTGGTTCACTCCGATTTGTGTGGTCCCATGACAGTCCAGGCAAGAGGTGGTTATGAGTATTTCACCATGCTTATTGATGATTACTCAAGATACGGGTACAATTACTTGCTTCACCGAAAGTCTAACGCCTTTGCTAAATTCAAAGAATTTAAGGCAAAGAGGGAGAAGCAGACGGGTAAATATCTAAAGTCACTGCCCACAACCAATCAAAATTTTCTATCTCGATCAGTACCCGTCCTCGTGCCAACACGACAAAACTCCACAGCCCAAAATTCTTCACTCAAGAGTTCTATAATCTAGAGCCAAACCCAAACTAGGACTCCCTTTTACTCCGCTCCCCCAAGAGCACAAAACTCAAATATTAGGCCGCCCACACAAGCCCCTACAAAGAGGCTGCATCTTCCCTCTCCTATGGCCCAAGATTGCTGAGTAAAAGAAATTATATCCCCCCCTCCCAGAAACACTAGGAAACATCTTCAGAGCCCTGATAAAAACCGATAGCATCCCCTTATGCAGCTATGCCTTTACCTATCAAAATACGGGGGGAGGCGGTCAAAGAATCCAAATTAAGGTTCACTAATAATGAGACCATCGCCATAAAGACCATCAACCCAAAGCCCATAGAAGTCACCATCCACATCCTAGACTTCCCAGCTGATTGGCTGAATCCCCAAAGTCCTCCCCCCAGTACTACAAAGACAAGTCACCCCAAAATTAAAAATCTGGCTGGCATATAATGAAGATCATGGGCCACATCCCAGGGAAGGCTTTGAGACTAAAAGATGGAATCTTGGAACCCATCAAACTCCCGACCTGGTTAGATGAGAAAGGCTTTGGCTCATCCAAATGCCACACTAAATTTAAAAAGAAATGTAATTGGGGGTTATATGAACATTTCATCAAGGGAACAGCCACGGAACAGGCTAAGGAGGCCGTGTACCCCCACCCCTTAAACCCTGTCCAGGAAGGAAAGCCAGACTATCTCTTGGGCTCCCTTGACTGGTTATTTCCACACCATGATGAACATTTAAACACGCATTCGCCACCAAACGATGAAACTCCAGCTGACCAAGCGCTCTTTCCTCGCAGTGCTCAAGCATCACAACAAAGGAGCGCCAGCTGTTGGAGGAAAGTCGGTTGAAATGCTCGGACCAATCTAGTAAGTTGTAAATAATAAGTGTCTTTTCCTTTTCAAATAAAAAACAACAAAAAAATGAACAAAACAAAAAACAAAAAAAAAACAAAAAAATCAACTTTAGGATGGAAACCAAAACCTTAGGGTCCCTGTTCGACAAAGATGACTTCACCCCAGCATGGCACCCTTTCAGTGATGACTCCAATCTCCTAAATAAGCTACAACATCTGGCCAGTTAAACCAATAATCCCAACCCCAGTACCTCATTCAAAATGGTCAGACCTACCAGAAGTCAGATACTTGATTGGATCATTAATAGCTTAAAAGGGCGTAGCAGGGCATTTTAGGCTTAGAAAAATCTGAAATGATAGTAGTTATAGAAGAGTCAGACCTAGATGATATAGAGAACCTAGACGATGGTCTGGGAGTCTTCGAAATCTGTGATGAAAACGACAGGGAGGAAGAAGACATATCTTAAGAATTTGAGTAGATCCTCCAGAGATTTGATGAAAAGGTAGAAGAAGTGGATAAGAAGGTGGAGGAGCTAAACCTGTGGACTGAGGCTAACCCCAAGATCATTTTAATTAGCATGGAGCTGAAGCACGAAGAGAGAGACGACCTAGTTAAAATACTATGTGAATATAGTGATGTCTTCGCATGGTCTTACAAAGATATGCCAGGGTTTGACACCTCTTTAGTCGAGCACCAATTAATTTTAGAGCCCATCGCCAAACCAGTAAAACAAAAGCTGAGGCGCCTTCATCCCGAGGTAGCTTTAAAAATTAAAGATGAAGTGGACAAGCTCCACCAGGCTAAATTTATCCGAGTAGTCTTATACCCAAAATGGGTAGCTAATATTGTTCCGGTATCAAAGAAGGATGGCAAGATACAGGTGTGCATCAACTTCAGGGACCTCAATCGAGCGTGCTTAAAAGATAACTTTCCACTCTCGCTTATTGATCTCCTTGTCGATAACACGGTAGGTTATGAGATGCTATCTTTCATGGATGGCATTTGCGGATACAACCAGATTAGGTTGGCAGAAACAGATCATGAAAAAACTTCCTTCACCACACCCTGGGGGACTTACTGCTATGTAGTAATGCCTTTTGGGCTTAAAAACGCGGGTGCAACATATCAAAGAGTTATGACTTCAATATTCCGTGATATGATGCACAAGCTAGTAGAAGTTTACGTAGATGACATCCTAGTTAAATCTAGGACTCAAATATGGCACGCGGATATACTTAAGCAAGTGTTGCAAAGATGCAGAGAATTCTCACTCAAAATGAATCCAAAGAAGTGTCGCTTCAGTGTCTCTTTCGGAAAACTCTTGGAATTCATGGTGAGCAAAAGAGGGATCAAAGTCGATCCAACCAAGGCGAAGGCCATCGCCGAAATGCCCCTGCCCAAGAACTTCAAGGAATTGAGAGGACTCATCGGTCGGCTGCAATTTATCAGGAGATTTATCTCACAGCATGCCGAAATATGTCACCCCTTCTACATACTATTAAAAGGCGGAGTTAAGTTTAACTGGGATGACGAATGCCAAAAGGCCTTCGATAGTTTAAAGTAATACCTTCTTAATCCCCCAGTTCTCTCAGCCCCAATACCTGGACGACCTCTGCTCCTCTATGTAGCTGCAACCAAGGAGGCCATTGGTGCAGTACTCACGCAACACGATGATGTAGGAAGGAAAGAAAAAGCTATCAACCACCTAAGTAAAATGCTGATTGAATATGAAACAGTCTACCCTACCACAGAAAAAACTTCCTTAGCCTTAGTATGGTCTTTCCAAAAATTACGTCATTATTTTCTTGCCCACAAAGTCAAGTACTTTGCCAAAATGGACCCAGTAAGGTTCCTATTCGAGAAAGCTATATTAACTGGTCGCTTAGCGCGATGGCAAGTCTAGTTAAATGAGTTTGATATCATGTACGCTACTCAGAAGTCCATCAAAGGTCAAGCTATCGCTGACCACCTTGCTCAACTCCCTCTCCCTGATTACGAACCGGTGAAAACTAACTTCCCGGACGAAGAAATATTTGCGCTTATCGAAGAAAATATATAAGAAAACTTGGACGCTATACTTCGACGGAGCAGTCAATCAACAAGGGAAGGGAATAGGAATAGCATTAATCTACCCTTAGGGCATCCTTATCCCACGAGCATTTCAGCTTACGTTCAACGCCACCAACAATATTGCTGAATACGAAGCCCTGGTAGCAGGTTTGAAGGCAGCTCTAGCCCTAGGAGTTAAAAATCTAGACATCATTGGGGACTCCCTTTTTGTGATCCGCCAAACTCTGAAGAAATGCCAAACTAGAGACCCAAAACTAAAGCCATATAGGGAACTAGCCATAGTCCTGTTAAAACAGTTTCATAAAGTCACTCACATTTTTATACCTCGAACATGCAACATTCTTGCGGATTCTCTAGCCTCATTAGCTTCACCACTTACCTTTCCCATATCTAGGACATCCGAAACAATCACCATCCGGAGACTAGAAAAACCCGCCACCGAACTTCGAGACTATAGAACTCGAGATCTCCTAAAACTACAAAACCAAGCAGACGGAGTCACTGGTACCACGAAAATCCTAGCCCTTGTTCTGGAAGATATGGACGACAGAAATCCATGGTACTTTGACATAAAAAACTATCTTGAAGACGGTTCATTTCCAGGGTACGCCACTAGCAATGACCAAAAAATAGTTAAAAGGATAGCAACCAATTACTTCCTCCGAGGAGAAATACTTTTTTGAGCATCCTTCAAAGGAGAACTACTTAGATGCCTGGACGATGAAGAAGCATTTACCATCGTAGAAGAAGCTCACTCCGGAGTATGTGGAGGACGTGTCATTGTTAAGATGTTGGCAAAGAAGGTGCTAAGGATGGGCTACTACTGGCCCACACTCGAAGGAGACTGCAACAAATACGATCGGCACTGTATTCAATGTCAAACCCATGCCAACAAAATACATGCACCAGCATCTTTCTTACACCCCATGACTTCACCATGGCCCTTTTCTATGTGGGCACTAGATGTAATAGGACCATTCTGGGACACTGTAGAAAACACCACCCAAAAATCTTTTATCCTCACTGCTACAAAATACTTTACCAAATGGGCTGAAGCTGAATCCTATGTACTAATCAAAAGCTCTACCCTAGCCCGCTTTGTTCGCACTCATATCCTCGCTCGGTTCGGTACCCCCAAGATGATCATAATAGATAATGGCCCCCAATTCATCTCCCAAGTATTCCGAGACTTGTGCAATAAACACCACATAGAGCTTCATCATTCCACACCATATTACCCCCAGGGAAATGGCCAAGCAGAGGCTACCAATAAAATCTTGCTCAGGATCATAAAAAAGATAGTAGAAATCCACAAAACTACTGACTCTGGCACTATATAAACACTTCTAGAGGGGAAGCATGAAAAGAATCGGGGTGAAAAATAGAAGAGCCCCCCCCCCCTCAAATAAAAAAAATCAGGCAATGAGAGACCAACAAAAGAAAAATAACACCCAAGTGAACGGGTTAATCTCTCTACTTTAGCAGGCTTTCACGCCTTTAAGCACAGTATACGCTAAACAACGGCTATACTAGTACAGATCCAAAAAAGCGGATTGTACTTTCCACCAAAAATAAAGAAGTGGTAAAAAGAAGAAAGCTAGAGGGACTTAGAAAGTAGGACATATGCTAGACTGGGACAATTCTAAATATTGCCCAAAAGGAAGATATTACTCTTACCCCATTTCCCCCCTCACCTTTTATTTTTGCAATGGAGTTTTGAAATTGAACTATGCCTGCTAGGAAAGGCAAAATTTTGACCACAAGTAGACCTTTTCTATGATTACAACTACACACACTTACATGAGTTTATTTAAATACTTGCCTGTCCAAAGGAAATTTATTTGACTTGATTCCTGGTACATTAATGGATTTTTTAGCATGCTTAGAATAATATGATAAAAAACTTGAGAACCATGAACCGGAGAAATCGACACACAAAGCTTATACCTTTCAAATACAATCCTGGTCTGGACATGAGTGACCACAAGGGCCCCTCTATAGGGACTTAATGGTATCTCCCGCTTAGGAAGATTGAAAATATTGCCCCCTCACATGAAATGAATGATTGAAAAATTAAAATGCTCTCTTATGTCACTTACACTTATGCATAAGCTTGCATTTTCCTTTTCCAAAACACTTAGGCATTCAATTTCCTTAAAATATTATAGCCTCACTTAAACGGCCATAACTTCTACAATACAGCTCCGAATTGTACGATTTCAATGCCATTGGAAGGCAAAGAAGATTATCTACAACTTTCATGTTTATACCCAGATCAAATAATCTCTCCAGCTGTTCCAAAATCTAGGCTAAACATCTAACGGGGCTGCTGCCAGGATTTTACATCCTCGGAGTATAATCGGAAAAATACCCATAACTTTTGATATACGAATCCAGTTGATCCAATTCCACTTCTGTATGAAAGCTAGATCAAAACTGAACATCTCATGATAATATCGGATTTTTACTTCTTCATCTTGGAATTTAACAAAATCAAATCCGAATACCAAATCAAAACTTTATAATTCCAAAAACGTTATCGAAATTAAATGAAAATTTTATGGGCAGTACAAAACAGTACCAGGACCCATAATATGAAGTTATATTTTCAATCAGAGTCCTCAAAACCCAGGAGGTCACTAAAAACAAAAATTTTAGTGACTTCGATTGAAATTAGGACTCTAAATGACCAGGGCAATTCTCAATCTTCCAAGCCACTTGGCATATTCACTGACCCATTGCTAGGTCACAACCAAGCTTCCACGTCTGGAGCCCACGCAGTAAACATGGTCAGGGGAGAGAAGCAACCATCACCAGGACCAAGCAGCTCGAAAGATGCCACTAATGACAGTCTGCCCGAGGAATCCGAGGAGGGGCAGGACGAGCCCTTCCAGCTAAACCTCGACGTTCATGACCTCACCATACTCTATGGTGAAGAAGAACACACAGTTCTTGCCCTGCCCGCGGTCAACAACATTGAGTCTGACGAGAGCGGACTGAAAAACCCGGGAGAAGACGAGGAGGAGGAGCCCCTTGAGGAGATCCCCGAAGGAGCAAGCGATGGACCCGAGGGAGGGGAATGTATGTCGGATGATCTGCATTCAGACGACAATGGGTCCTCAAAAAGCACCGACACTGTCGACGGCCCCCACCGCCCGATGACCATATCGTTCACCGATAAAGACCTCCCGGACTCCAGACTGCGGGTCTACCCCCTACACATCCGCGGACGGCTTCAGATATTATGGCTAAACAACATCTTCGTTGACCCAGGGTCAGGGATGAACATAATGACATGCTCCACCTACCAGAAGATACCCGGACTAGGCCGCCCTCCAGTTCAACCGGCCCACTCAACGATCCAGGCTTTCAATCATACCGGGAAGACTCTCTGCAGCCCCGAAATATTTGAGCTAACTGTCAGACCCTTGATCTGCGAGGTGGCATGCTTCATGGCCGACATCGACACAAGGTACCCCCTGATGCTAGGGTGACCATGGTTGGACAACATCCAGGCCATCTGCTCCCCCCGACACCAATGCATCCGGCTGCCATTCATGGGCCATGTGCTAACAATTTGGGGACAGACACGCCTCCAGTTCAAGAATGAGAACAACTGGGCACTACACAACATGTTCACACTAACCGTATGCCCAGGAGCCGAAGACAGAAGCGTTAGTCCACCTGGATCCCCCTATAACAGCAACTACCCCTCGGAGGAGACGACCGGGATCCTGCACTTAGCAAACAATAACATGGAGCCCAATCTGATTGCCTTCCTCCCCCATGAAATCGCAAAAGCCAGAGCACGCTCCGCACCCCTCGCAATCACTGCCATACTCGGAGGAAGAGAATTCAAGCATATTCTCATCGATACAGGAGTATAAACTAATGTTCTCACATATTCCGCCTACCAAAAGCTAGAAGGCAGGGTCCCTAGGCTAGAACCCTCAGATGAATTTATCTACGCCTTCGACAGCACGTGGAAGAACGCCTGCGAATTGGTCATGCTCCCACTAAAAATTGGCCCGGTCTCTACCATCGTGAACTGCATGGTAATGAACATCCGATCATCCCACCCCCTGATCAACAGAAGAACCTAGATCAATAGCATCAAGGCCATCTCATCCACCCGACACCAATGCCTACGCTTCCCGTACTGCGGAGGAGTGATATCTATTTGGGGAGAAGCGCGTTTCAATGATACACTGGTCCAAAACTGGAGTGTTTGTGCCATGCGCAACCGACTAGAGGTGCTCGCATGTTGGTAACCGGGCTTCACTAATGAAGAACTACTTCAACAAGGTAGACCCCCGAAGAGACTCAGGGAGGAAGAGTTCAAGAATAGGGGACCCCCGCCAGACATCAGCCGACCATCAAAAAGGAGGCGACGCGAAGAAGAGGTACCGATCTGCAAACAGGGAACTGATTCCCAGGTAAGCTCCCATTAGTCTAATCCTGTACATATTTATTTACAGCTTTCCTAAAATGAAAATCAAAACATTTATTTACCAGTCTTCGCTTTCATAATCCTGTACATATTTGTTTAACAGCTTTCCTAAAAAAAATATCAAAATAAAAAACATTTGTTTACCAGTCTTCGCTTTCATCATCCATGTACATATTTGTTTACAACTTTCAGTCTTTCGAAAATAAAAATATTTGTTTACCAGCTTATGCTTTCAAACCCCTCTACATATCTGTTTACACGCTTTCAAAGAAATATATAAACCAAAAGACAAAAAAAAACATTAAGAGAGGCGGACCACGCCCAGGCCTACCAAAGAAGGGTGCAAGGGCATTCGAAAAGAAAGTAATAGAAAGGAAATTCAAAATCGGGGAGTTAGTACTCAAGCAGATCATGCCATCAAGACAGCCCCACCCAATAGGAAAGCTACAGCCCATATGGGAAGGACCCTATGTGATCACCCATGCCTACTCCGGGAATGCCTACCGCTTAGTAGACGCCGTGGGAGTCGAGATTTCAGGTTCATGGAATGCACTTTATCTGAAGAGATTCCATGCGTAAAAATTTCAATACTTGAGAAATATTATTCTTCCTTCCTGCAATTTCCAGCATTTAGCACTTGATGATAGAAATATAAGACTCCCATAAATAAACTTGTAGTTATTTAAACTCATATCCGCCGATCATGCCACTTCCTTCACACACATATGACATAAGGATCGGTTCACTTGATAGAAGAGAAATTGCCTACCCCTAGACTGGGACAATTTCAAAAACCCCAAAGCATCCCTCTCTTATTTCTGCCACTACTCGTATTAACCCTAGGTCATAATGAGGAGTTGCCTCGACCTAGCATATGTCCCAAAACTGGCTCTGGCACTATACAAACACTTCTAGAGGGGAAGCACGAAAAGAATCGGGTTGAAAAACAGAAGAGCCCCCCCCCCCTCAAATAAAAAAAATCAGGCAATGAGAGGCCAACAAAAGAAAAATAACACCCAAGTGAACGGGTTAAACTCTCTACTTTAGCAGGCTTTCATGCCTTTACGCACAGTATATGCTATACTAGTACTGATCCAAACAAGCGGGTTGTACTTTCCACCCAAAATAAAGAAGTGGTAAAAAGAAGAAAGCCAGAGGGACCTAGAAAGTAAGACATATGCTAGACTGGGACAATTCTAAATATACCCAAAAGGAAGATATTACTCTTACCGCATTCCCCCCTCACCTTTTATTTTCACAAAAGTGTTTTTAAATTGGACTATGTATGCTGGGAAAAGCGAAATTTCGACCAAAAGTAGACCTTTTCTATGATTACAACTACATACACTTACATGAGTTTATTTAAAGACTTGCCCTTCCAAAGGAAGCTTATTTGACTTGATTCCTGGTACATTCATGGATTTTTTAGCATGTTTAGAATAATATGATCAAGCATTTAAAAACTATGAACCTAGAAAACCGACATCCAATGCTTATACCTTTCAAATACAATCCTGGTTTGGACATGAGTGACCACAAGGGTCCCTCTATAGGGACTTGATGGTATCTTTTACTTAGGAGAGTTGAAAACATTGCCCTCTCACATAAGGAACGATTGAAGAATTAAAATGCTCCCTTATGCCACTTACACTTACGCATAAGTTGGCATTTTCCTTTTTAAAACACTTAGGCATTCAATTTCCTTAAAATATTAAAATTGACTCCCCGTACCAAGGCTAAAATTGTTCCCATTACACTCGTTTCATGCCCTTCTACACATGCTTGAGAAGAAATTGTCCCCACTCTCACACATACTTAAGATTCTTCTTTGCTCACGCACTTGGAATCCCTCCCTTGAGCACTAAAGCATGGTTTCTGCACTTTACTTTCTCACTTTATCTTTTCATTTACCTTAAGATGGATTGTAGCCCTTGACGATTCAAGCAAGAAGGGCTGGAGGGGTTATTTGATTGAGCATAAACACAAAAGTTGTAGATAATTGTCTTGGCTTTCCAACGGAGTATGAATTGTGCAATTTGGAGCTATATTGAGGAAGTTATGGTTGTTCTAGTGATGACTGTCCAGGATTTCTGGCCGGGGACAGCCTGGTCATTTCGCCCCTTTTGGCTATTAAATGCCCCAAATGTCTCTTCTCCCTCTCTCGACTCTCTCTCTAATTTTCTCCTCTCATGCTCTTTGGTCCAGCCCTTTTTGGGTGTGTTTGAGCATGTGATGAAGGGTGAAGTGATGGAGGAAGTTAAGGTAAAGTGATTTTCTTGTATGCTTTGATTGTTGGTCCCTCTCTCTCCCTCTTTCAAGCTTCCCTCCCACTCTTCCTCTCTATGGTTTCAGCCATCATGGGAGGTTGATATTTAAAGATGGAAGTGATGGGTGAGTGAGAGGGAGGTGTGTGTATGTGTGTGCGCACTTGTGTTCCTCTCCATCTTCTTCTCCTCTCCAAGGTTGTGTAGGGGTGCCATGTAAGTGTTTGTGTTTATGCTCCAATGAAGTATTAGTGTCTCTATGTAGTATTGTTGAGTGTGGAGGGTGTTGTGGCTGCATATTTTAGGTGTGGTTGCTATTTGAATTTATGGTGTGAGAGAGAGAGAGTGGGAGAGACTCATTTTCAAGGGAAAATAAAATGGAGAGCCAAAGAAGAGGAGAAAAGCTAATGCAGAGGAAGAGAAAAAGTGGAAGAGCGAGTGAATGTGCATGTTCATGTTTGTGAGCCCATTTGATTAGTTTGGTTTCTCTCTCTTTTAAGCCCTCTTTTAAATTTCTCCCCTCTTGTGATCTATCCAGCCAGCAAAGAAGGGAAGGTTGTGTGTGTTTTTTCTTGTGAAATCCTCCTCCTCCTCCTCCAAGAGGTATTCTCTTCCCCTTTTCTTTATGTCAATCTATGTATTTGTATTTATATTGCTGTGAGTGTGTATGCAATTGAATGTGGGTGCTGTTGAGAGGTTGTTATGGGTAATTGCTATTGCACATGAGATGTTTGTGTTTATGCATTAATGGTGGTGGCTTTGTGTTGTATTAAAGCAGATTTTCTGTCTTGTGAATATCCTTATGAAATTAGTATCTAGAGGCATGTTATGAAGGTTATTTCTCATATAATTTGATCATCAATATGTCTAGAAGCTATATATAAAATTTATTGTCATTTGATTACAATTATTGAAAGTTATAGCCTGATGTTCATGGCCTGTCCAGATTCGCGTAGAAATAGACCAGTTTCTGAAAGTAATTTATTTCGGGTATTTCAAGATTAAATCAGGATTTGATGTCTACGCGGATTATGATCCCAACATATCAGTGAATGTGCATGATTTATTTTGGAATTTTTGGATGAGTATTGGTGCTCTGAAGATCAAACAACTAGGGGTAATTGTTGCAGATGTTCCCGTTTTTCTTGATTTCTTCAATAAGTTAATTTTCATGTTGTGTGCAATACTAAGAATTGGTGTCTTCATGAAGTAGGCTTATATATAGATGTCAGGAAACTTCATGTTTGATTTGAGAATCATTGGTTGTGTTTTGCAGCTTTCGTTGGTGGAACTCGCAATGAATGAGTTTTTGGTGAGTGGTTCGATCCACCCCTTTTGGGAAGCGCTCGATGCATTGTGCATCGCGTACCAATGGGGTTCTATAGCTATACTCATTATTGATTTTCAAATAATATTGCTATTATCACTTTGTAGCTTTTATATTTGTAGCATGGAATGTTGGGTATGATATGCTATAGGTGTCCTTTCGTAGTATTGCCTTCGTGTTGGTAGATGCATAGTGTGGTTAATTCTCGAATGCTAGGTTCCTTAGACATGTGGTCTATGCACTCTTGTTGTGATAGGAACTCTCATGTGATAACTGTGTGTATATTTAATTGTTTGGCCTTATCTGTGATAGGTATATCTATGATCTGTTTTGTCAGGATCATACATGTTTTAGTGTGCAAATGTAGTAGCTATCTTGCCTGCATCCGAGTGATGCAACTCTATGGGAATTCATGAGAATTCATTATTGTATTGGTGTTTGTTATCTGATAGCTATGATGATAAAATGTCAGGCCTATCTGCGTTAGACGCGTGCATGACCCACCTTTAGGATCATGTCTTATCATGATTGGGTGCAAGGACTTATTTCCCTGCGTCCGAGCAATGCATCCGTGTGGGAATTCATAAGAATTCATTAGCAATGGTATTTGTTAGATGATAGTAGTTGATCCAGGAGGATCGTCTTGCGAGCATGGAGTAACCCCTCCCCATATCATCGTGCGTTGAAGCTACCCAGCATTGGAGTTACCCTGCGTGGTGCCACCGTGCCACCGGAAGGCTGCCAAGGAGAGGGCTACCTGGGAGAGGGCTACCGGATGATATTGTGAGCATGGAGTATGTTTCCCTACATCATCGTGCGATCATATTGCAAGCATGAAGTGCTCCCTCCCCATATCATCGTGCGTCGAAGCTACCCAGCGTTGGAGCTACCCTGCGTGGTGCCGTCGTGCCATCGGAAGGCCGCCAGGGAGAGGACTACCTGGGAGAGGGCTACAGGATGATATTGCGAGCGTGGAGTATTGTTTCCCTACATCATCGTGCGTCGAAGCTACCCGGTGTTGAATCTGTCATGCATTGTGCCACAATATCATTAGGAATGCCCTGAGTATGATGTGACTACCATACGAGGCTTGGAGTACCGACCATGGATGATGTCGTATCATCGGGAATGCCCAGAGTATGATGTCACTACCATACGAGGCTTAAGTACCGACCACGGGTAAATCCATATCGTTGGGAATGCCCAGAGTATGATGTGACTATCATACGAGGCTCGAGTATCGACCACGGGTGATGCCGTATCGTCGGGAATGCCCAGAGTATGATGTCACTAACATACGAGGCTTGAATACTGACCATGGGTGAATCCGTATCGTTGGGAATGCCCAGAGTATGATGTGACTATCATACGAGGCTCGAGTACCGACCACGGGTGATGCCGTATCGTCGGGAATGCCTAGAGTATGATGTCACTAACATACGAGGCTTGAATACCGACCATGGGTGAATCCGTATCGTTGGGAATGCCCAGAGTATGATGTGACTACCATACGAGGCTCGAATACCGACCACGGGTGATGCCGTATCGTTGGGAATTCCCAGAGTATGATGCCACTATCGTACGAGGCTTGAGTACTGACCATGGATGGCCGTTAGGATGAGATTACCCGGGAGAGGGCTACCGGATGATGCAAGGTATTGGTATTTATTTATCTGGATGTGGAGAATCTTTGTAGCATGGTGCTAGTTTGTGTTACAACTCATTAGTATTAATGGATTAGTTGTTCCCCAAAAGTCCCAACAGTTTCCCCCCTTTCGGGGTGTGGGTGAGGGCGATGTGTGGTCACGTCTCTACGTGACATTTATATATGTCGGTGTTCTCCCATCCATATCTTTCCTTAGAAGCGAAATGTGATAGTGTTATATTATTATTCTTGGGTATGGTTTCCTGCCACTCACTGAGCTTGTAGCTCACGCCTCGTGTGTTATTTTTCACCAGGGACAGTGGGGAATGGAGCTAGAGCATCCCTCTAGCGTAGTTCGTGTGTGGAGTGTCCCAACTTTCAGTTGGCAAGTGCGGGGCTGTCAGCAATCCTATTTTCGTGTATGTATTAGTAATTGTGCGTGTCGCACATGTAGTTGTATTTCGACCAGACTTGGGCTCTCACAGCACGGTAATTGTGTATTCGAGTCTGTAATAATGCTTTTGATTTACATACTTTAATATAATTTACGCTTCCGCATTATTTTTAGTTACTTATCGCTTTTGCCTTGATATTTATGCAATTATTGTTTCATTTTCTGCGGGGGGTCATTGTTGACCTCATGTGTATGAGTCATGGTATTGTAGGATTGTTATGGTCCCGGTAGGGCCGTTCCGGGGCATAACAAAGTTGTATCAGAGCCTGGTCCTGTCAAAGCCTAAGTCTAGTCATGTAGATGAGTCGTAGGAATTTTATCCGCTCACTCTGATCTTAGTATTGTAGGATTGTTATGGTCCTGGTAGGGCCGTTCCGGGGCGTAATACCACCCCGCTCGAACGGTCCTTGATCGCCCTCAACCTCTCCTCGAGCTCCCGTGACCTCGCCTTCACGGCTCTATGCCTATCCTCGCTCGATCGGAGCGCATCCAGGTCCCTATCCCCAGCAGCATGAAGGGAGTGAATCAAATCCCCCATCAAACCCCCGGGAACACCCGCCGACGCCTCAACTCTGACACCCTCATCTGGAGGGAGTCTCTCTCGCGGCCCAGGGTGATGAACTCCTCTTCTCTCAATGCCATCATGGACCTCAGCCTGCCCTTTTCCTCCTCAACACGTGCGGCCCTGCCTCTCGCCTGGCCAAGCTCCATCCTCGTGGCCACCAACTCACTCTGGGCCACATCCAATTCCCTCGTCAACTCGAGCTCTCGCTCGAAAATCATGGATGGAGGGGGAGCAGAAGAAGAGGAGGCACCAACGGCCCTAGCTCAAATAGAGCATCCACCTGAGCCTCGATGACCCAAACCTGGTCCTGCAACCGACGCCTCTGAGCCCTCAAATGCTCCACTTGCTCACCACACACTCGGAAGTGCTCATTGGCCGTCTGAAGTTTCTTCTCCAGCTCATTCAACTCAACCTACCAAAAATGACGTCACTCAGAAAAATACTTAAGGAAAAGACAAGAAAAGAAAAGAAAAGAAAAGATAAAGGAGAAAGGCTTACGTAGGCATCCAGGATCTCTTCCTCCATAGTCCCAAGGATGCCGGCATACTCCTGGTGGTTCCAGGCCAAGTACTCCTCGCTGCTGGTCACCTTGGGACGGCGCTCCACCAAAGCACCCCCGGCTCATCCATCCCGCCACATACGTCGCGTAGTTTCTCGGGAGATTCGTGTCCCGAGGAATTCCGGCCACGGGAATCGAAGGACGCCACGACAGAAGATCGGGCACCCACTGGTGGTACCCAAGTTGACGAACAACCCGACTGATCACATGAAACACGACCTTGTTAAAGTAAATCAACCAGACATCCCATGACAACTCCTCCGGGATCTCCTCCTCCGTGTAGGGCCTCCAAATCATCTATAAAGCATCAAAAGAAACAGGAAGAGCGCTTAGTCAAAAGAAAATCAAATACAAGCCAAGGAAACTCGAAGAAAATATATACCTCTTCCTCTGTCAAGATACAGAAGGTCTCCCGGAAATGAGAGAAGCGGTGCAAGCGCAAAGATCTCCGGGGCGCCCATCTCATAGCCCAAGGGAGAGCACGGTTGAATGACGCTGAAATCGGACGGTCAACCGTAAAATGTTCATACCCAAAGACCTGCAAATCGAGGAAGAAATTATCAAAATCAAGTGAGTTACACCAACTAGAAAACACCCTCTACTCACGCATACCTGGAGAAAGGGAGCAAAACCACCGAGGTTCTTGCCCTCGGCCCACTTCACCTTCTTCGAGAGCTCCGCAAAGAGGTGGGCAAGCATCCCGGCTCCCCAAGCATAGTGCCCCATGCCCTCCAAGTCCCTCATCAGCAACAAGGAAAGAGAGGAGACCTTGTCATAAGCCGTCGAGAAGAGGACCTGGCCGAAGAAGTAAAGAAAGAACGCCCTCAACTCCCTGCGTGCCCTCTGTGGGCACGCGGTCACCTCTCTCGCCTCGATCATCGCCCGTCTCCTCTCAAAGCTAGCTACAGCTTCACCCTTCTGACGTCGCACGAAGGCACCAAGGCCGTACTGCCCTGATAGCCTCCCCAACGGGATCCGGTTGAACATTCGGTCCCGCTCCACGAAGTCCCACTGCCCGATCAACTCCTGGAAGAGCGCCTTGTAATCAGCGAGGGTGACTGCGATCACTGCCTCCCCTGAGACCGGAAGGTCGGTAATCCGATGGACGTCCTCGAGAGTTGGCATAACGGCACCGGTAGGAAGAATGAAGGTGCAACTCTCCGGATCCCATCTCTCCGCCAAAGCCTCTACATAAGGATGGTGGATGTGGAATGGCTCGATCAGAAAGAAGGAACGGAAGCCCGCTCCATCTACCAAGCTCTTCTCCTCCGCCCTTAAACCATCGTACCACCTCTTCGTCCCATGCCAAAGGGCCCGAATACGATTCGGCCGCTACAAAACAAATGAAGGGAACTTGGGTTAGTTTAAAAGCAGTTGAAAGGTGAGAATCCAAGTCTACGAATTCATTTTTTAAAAACCATGCTTAGCAAACTTCCATATACTAAATCAAAAACAAAAGCATGAAAACAGGAGACTATACACGAGGATACACCGTCCATTATTTACAAAAAAAACACTCTTCATATGATCACATGCTTTACCCTATTATCCCACCGTGGTCGTTACTTGCATACTTTCTTTTCTCTTTACCATCTAGCATGCTCATACGCCTCTCACGAACTCGCCCAAGCATGTGAAGGAACTTAGACTTATGAAATACATGCATATACTCCCTCTTACTCTCTCATGATCAAACACATATGAAGACACACCTCGAAAACTGTATGCATACAAAAACCATCACATGCAAGCATACTAGCCATATCATTCCTCTCTTCATTTAATAGAACAAACATGGATGTGTGTATAAAAAATTGTCCCCCTTTCTAAAAACAAACCCATATCAGCATGCTTACATATCCCACCGTGATCAAACTATACATACAAGCATGCATATTAGAAAATATATCACCCACTATTCATGCTATAAACAAACACATATATATAAATAAAAAGCTAGAGCAAAAGGGTTAGAAGAATACCATGGCCCATGTGGACCCAGGAGTGTCCATCCCATCGTCATCCCCCTCCTCTTCATCTTCTCCCTCTCCCTCAAACACCGCCTCCTCGGCGTCAAACTCAGCACCAGCCCTTGTGGCTCCTATGCCAATAGTCGTGGCCTCTTCGGCCTCAACCCCGATACCCTCGGCCTCTGCAGCCTCAGCCCCAACACCACCGGTCTCCTCCGTGCCCACCGCACTGGAAGCCAACCCCTCGAACACACCTATGGCCCTTCTCTCCTCCTCCTCAGCCCTGGCCTCTATGGCCTCCCTGTCCAACATCCCGACAATGCATCCAACAATGCCCTCACATCCTCACTAACACCCCCGGCCTCGACAGCTCCCTCGACCGATACCCCGGCCTCCAAACCCACCTCTTCGACCGCCATCGGTGGATCCCCGCGCTTCCTCTTGCACGAATACCCAATGAAACCCACCCCATCTCTCGGGACAGCCCCTGAAGAAGCCCCGACATCTCCCCCCGAACCAACTAACGGTGTCTCCACCATTTGGATCACCTCCTCCGCAGTTCTCCTCTCCGACCCATCACTCCCCGACGAGCCTAACCTGGAGACAACCCTTCTCTGCTCTCAGAAAGATCGTAGGCGCTTCATCATCGAAGCCATCTTCTTCCCCTTCGTCATCTCCTCCAGTTTCACAAGAAAAAGGAGAACCCAAAGTTCTTAGGGTCTTGAAATCAAGAAGAATGAGATGACCAAGGGCACAATCAAATGAATTAAAGTGTTTAAAAACTAGGTTTTTTAGTTTCAAACGGAAAAGAAGAAGAAGAGAGGGAAGAAAAACCATTTTGAAACGTATGGAGAGAGAGAGAGAGGGTCTTTTCGGTTATAAGGGACCCAGTCATGGGGCGGCTACCCGCGAGTAGCCGCCCCCTCTCGGGCGGCTAGTTTCAACTAGCCGCTCCTCCCAGTTTTCCAACTTCCACTTAAGACCCCTTTCCAACTTCTTTCCAAACCCTAAATTCAAGTTTTCTAAAAAAAACTGCCATGTATTAGTTTATTTCCAAGCGCTACTTGATCAAACACGACTTTCCTGAAGTTTCACCACACTTCCACTACCATTCAGTTCGAATTTCTTCAGTTCTGGTTCTTTTCGAGAGTTTGAGAGTTTTTATCCTTCAGATGATTCAATTCACCAACTAAACTCTTAATTTGCTTTCTGTCGATGATATCCCCTCCTTGCTAAGTTTTCCCAAGCACGGGAACGGTAGGCACTGTCGGTATCGTCAGGAAGGCCTTCCGGATGGCCGCGTTGTGTTGTCAGTGCTTTCGGAAAGGGTCCCGGCGGTGCGCGGGTGCGCGTGCGTGTGTGGGGGTTCTTCGGGGATTCGGATCGGATGCGTCCCCTGAGACCGGTAGGCCTGGGCATGGTCTGCCGCTCTTAATCTTTTCTTTTCTTCTTTTTTTTGTTTTTCTTGTTTTCGAAAGTGTGAAGACAGATGCATGCTTACGGTTTTGAAAAGGCCTGTGTCGGCGAATAGATATGTTTTTGGAAAGAGAATGGGGATAAAGTTTGGAAAACGGTTTTGTTTTTAGAAGGGGAGTATGGAAAGGCAGTTTGTAATCCCCTCTACCGTGGGGGTTTGTGCCTTACGAGGCGATTGTCCAACCCTATGGCTGATAGGTAGGGACTGGATTTGGACTACTGGGGCTGCACAACGGGAAATCCTGTTGTGGCAGTCAATTAGAAGTTGATACATAGTACAGTCTCCGTACGAAAGGCTCGTACGAAGCTCTGGACTCAGGCTCTGTAACATCATGTCAATTTCTTGACATTCTGTGAGTTGCAGGCCGGTTCGGTGGACAAGCGTTCACCCCCGAGACACGTATTGTTCGAATTCCTCCCTAGGCCTCATTCTCTCTACGGTTAAATCTGAAATAGAGGGGGTCCTAATCCTCTGGTAACCATAGCGGCCCAAGAATTTCTCGCTTACAGCCGAGAAATTCGACAAGTGATCTACAGGGAGGGTGGAGAACCATTGTAGTGCTTCTCCTTCCAATGATTTCTGGAAGAGGAAGACTAGCAGAGGTTGATTATCTAGAAACGGGCGTGCGTCTAGATAAAAGGCAGTTAGATGGATGTCTGGGTCTCCACGACCGTTATACCGGCGGAATTTGGGGATTTTGAATCCCTCTGGTAGGTGGACTGACGGGATTTGTCTCAGGTTATGTAGATACATGTGCTTGAGGGCTGAGGGACCAGTCTCGGAGAGGATTCTCCGGATGGTTTCATCCAGTGTTTCTCCCCTGGGAGGGCTGCCTAGCGGTCCCGAGTTTGGGGTGGCCTGGTAAGGGCCTGGGTTGGAAACGGCTGGGAATATTGGATTTGCGGGGGAAAGGGGGGTGAACGAAAAGACCCTCGGGTTGACCGGGTGACCGGGTGTGAACGGGGTTTTGGGAACGGCCTTAGGGGTTTCGACAGGAGCCTCCTGTCTTAGGGTTTTGACCTGGCGGTAGTCGGCGAGGTCATGAAACACGTCCTCTACGGATTAGTATCCTAGACTGGCCATCTTTTCCTCTAGATGGGTCAGGAATTGCGTGGCCGGACCCTCTTGGTGGACTATTTCCTCTAGTATCTCCTCCTCTATGCGGGATTCCGTGATGTGTGTGAAATGTTTTAAGGGAACGAATGCAGATATAAAGTAGTAAATAAAGCGGTAGAGGATTGCGCAGCGCTGTGCGGCTTACAAAGCAGTAAAGGATTACGCAACGGTGTGCGGCTTACAAAGCAGTAAAGGATTGCGCAGCGGTGTGCGGCTTACAAAGCAGTAAATGATGCTGTGACGTGAATTAGAGGAGGAACTGATTCGAGGGGTGGGAAACTCTAACCTTCCTAGAGGGTTGATAGCATTCTAGTCAAGCTTGTAAAAGGGGGCAGAAGAGGATTACCTTTTGTTGTTTTTCACGAGGGAGGTCCCACCGTGATCGCCAGAGTTGTCGGTATCGTCGGGAAGGCCTCCCGGATGGTCGCGTTGTGTTGTCGGTGCTTTCGAAAAGGGTCCCGGCGGTGCGCGGGTGCGCGTGCGTGTGTGGGGGTTCTTCGGGGATTCGGATCGAATGCGTGCCCTGGCGGGCTCGGTTGGATCGTCTTCTCGGAAGGGTGAGGGGTGCCGTTCCTGGTTGAGACGCCCGATAGCGGTTCAAGAGGATTCCAGGGTTTGTGTGATCGCCACCTGCTTTTTCTAAAAGCAGGAAAAGGGGTGGGGTTGGATGTGATCGCCTACGTGGGGAGTTTGTGGGGTCTCCGCTCTAAGACATGGATATACCGTACACAGTGGTGAAAAACAAGTAATCCTATTCTGGTTCCGGGGCTTGACTAAAGGAGTCTTGGGACATATGGGGTGTAAGTGGGGTGTGTATAGGGGGGGGGGGGCGGCTAGTCGGTTTGAGCCGTCTGGTCAGGGGCGGCTAACATGGTTTAGCCATCCGGGGCCTGGTCTGGTTTGGGCAGAACTTCGGTAGGAAATGGGTTTGGTTTTGGACAGGGGCTAAGCTAGGTTTAGCCCGGGTTTCTGGAAGGTGGAATGAAGGGTATTTTATGTAGGGAAATGGGTATTTCTCTCACAAAAGGGGCTCTCTCTCTCTCTCTCTCTCTCTCTCTCTCTCTCTCTGGGGATTTCTAGTGGGGAAAGGGAATGTGAATTGTGGGTTGTGGATTGTTGATGTCAATTGGTTATGTGAATTGGTGGTGATGTTGTATTTGGGCTTGGGACCCCCTCTATTTATAGTAAAAGAGAGGCAGGGGAATATCCAGGTGGTGATGGGGTGGGTTGGCTTCGATTAGACCCCTCATTAATTCTCTGGTCCTTCTGTCAGGACCCGGTGAAGGGTGGCTAGTGATAACAAGCCGCCCAGGATGGGGCGGCTACTTCCTGGCAGCCGCCCCTATCATAACCTGCCAAACATCCCATCTCTGACAGGCGGTGGCTTGGGTCGGTTACTTGGGTTGATCCGACAAGATTGGGCAGCTAAAGGTCATGACCCGCCGCAATGATCAGCATTTAATACTGCTTTATGTCCCATCCAGGGGACTGGTCCAAAGTCGGCCACGGGGGCGGCTAGTGCTAACTAGCCGCCTGGTATGGAGCGGCTAGTTAGGGCTAGCCGCCCATTGCCAGGGGCTCAGGGTTTTAGGGTATTTCTTAGGTGGGGTTCTGGTTTGGGGCTAGGGTCTGGTTTGGGGTAGGGTTTGGGGTTTAGGTTTAGGTCAGGGCTAGGGTTGGGGTTTAGGGCTACGGTTAGGGTTTCCGGTTTAGGTCAGGGCTAGGGTTAGGGTTTAGGGCTTCCTGAACTTTGGTAATAATCCCCTCTACCGTGGGGGTTTGTGCCTTACGAGGCGGTTGTCCAACCCTATGGCTGATAGGTGGGGACTGGGTTTGGACTACTGGGGCTGCACAACGGGAAATTTTGCTTCGCGCAAAGACTCCATCTGATGAGGGACAATTGTAGATACCCCAATTCTGACCGTCCAGAAAGATGAAAATACTTCAAGTAACACCTGAAAATAACCCACATTTGGGCATCAAATATAAAACAAACCTCAGAAAATTGAAAATCCTAAACCCTGGTCCAAACCCTAGAAACCCTAAAACCTGGTGCAAACCCTAGAAAGGGGCGGCTAACCCTAACTAGCCGCCCCATACCAGGCGGCTAGTTTGCACTAGTCGCCCCCCCCCCCCCGGCCGACCCTAAACCGCTTCGTTGGATGAGACATAAAGCAACATTAAATGCTGATCATTGCGGCGGGTTGTGACCTTTCAGCCGCCCCATCTTGGCCGGTTCAATCCAAGTAACCGACCCGAGCCACCGCTTGTCAGAGATGGAATGTTTGGCAGGTCATGATGGGGGCGGCTACTAGAAAGTAGCCGCCCCATCTTGGGCGGCTAGTTTCAACTAGCAGGCCTTCACCCACTAGTCGCCCCTTATCTACCCCCCACCTACACCCCACTTGACCCAAGTCTCCTCTAGCCAAGCCGAAAGTAGAATAGGATTACCTGTTTTTCACCTCTGTGTACGGTATATCCGTGTCTCAGAGCGGAGACCCCACAAACTCCCTCCGCGAGGCGATCAAATCCAACCCATCTTTTTATGCTTTTTGAAAAAATAGGTGGCGATCACACACACATCGGAATACCCTTGAGCCGCTGCCGGGCACCTCAACTGGGAACGAGACCCCACCACCCTTCTGAGAGACGATCCGATCGACCCCGCCAAGGCGTGCACCGGATCCGAATCCCTAAAAAACCACCACACACGTGGATTTTTCAACACCGACAATGCCGCCACAAACAAGTCACCCAAATATAACCATTGGAACTCCAGCATCATGCACTCAATGGGCAGATTCATCAAGGGGAGTCCAAGCTCTCGACATCATCCAGTAGCACTCTGCCGGTGTGGCCTCTACCTGGTAGCCTCCCACGTTCACTATCTCTGCTATATGGACACACCAACAAGTGTCGTGGATAGTACCTGGGAGCATCTCACTGGACTCTGGCCTCTACCGGGCCGCTACAACGCATGATGATATGTCAAAGCGACTCTAGATGTGGCTATGGAACCCTAGTCCGTAAGCTATCGCCCACCAAGCTGCAAAAGGACTCACTCAATCCCGATCGTATGCATCACCACTCGCTATAGCACCTTCCAAGTGAGAGGGAAAGGTAATCATTCAATGGATGTTTCAAAAATATTCCCTGACTGGGGGAAAGAACCCCTTGGGAGGGCACCTTGAGGTCCCGATATAGGATATCCCGACAACCAAACAAGGAACACGGATACCCTAGCCTGGGTCTCAATGATGATCCTGCAAGGCCCCTTAATCATGAGCAGGAAAACGGAAAACGACATCGCTCATTAATGATCAACACGCCACATCCTAAAAAAAAAACTTGAAACAGGCGTTGTCGGTATCGTCGGGAAGGCCTCCCGGCGGTGCGCGGGTGCGCGCGTGCGTGTGTGGGGGTTCTTCGGGGATTCGGATCGGAGGCGTGCCCTGGCGGGCTCGGTCGGATCGTCTTCTCGGAAGGGTGAGGGGTGTCGTTCCTGGTTGAGGCGCCCGATAGCGTCTCAAGAGGATTCAGGGGGTTTGTGTGATCGCCACCTACTTTTTCTAAAGCAGGAAAAGGGGTCGGGTTGGATTTGATCGCCTACGTGGGGAGTTTGTGGGGTCTCCGCTCCGAGACACGGATATACAGTACACAGAGGTGAAAAACAGGTAATCCTATTCTGCTCCCAGGGCTTGACTAAAGGAGTCTTGGGACATAGGGGTACAAATGGGGTGTGTATAGGGGGGCGGCTAGTGGGATCAAGCCGTCTGGTCAGGGGCGGCTAATAGGGTTTAGCCGTCCGGGGCCTGGCCTGGTTTGGGCAGAACTTTGGTGGGAAATGGGTTTGGTTTTGGCCCGGGTTTATGGAGGGTGGAATGAGAGGGTATTTTATGTAGGAAAATGGGTATTTCTCTCACAAAAGGGGCTCTCTCTCTCTCTCTCTCTTGGGATTTCTAGTGGGGAAAGGGAATGTGAATTGTGGGTTGTGGATTGTTGATGTGAATTGGTTATGTTTGTTGATTGGTGATGTTTTATTTGGGCTTGGGACCCCCTCTATTTATAGTAAAAGAGAGGCAGGGGAATATCCAGGGGGTAATGGGGTGGGTTGGCTTCGATTAGACCCCTCATTAATTCTCTGGTCCTTCTGTTAGGACCAGGTGAAGGGCGGCTAGTGATAACTAGCCGCCGAGGATGGGGTGGCTACTTGGTAGCCGCCCCTATCATAACCTGCCAAACGTCCTATCTCTGATATGCGGTGGCTTGGGTCGGTTACTTGGGTTGATCCGACCAAGATTGGACGGCTAAAGGTCATGACCCGCCGCAATGATCAGCATTTAATACTGCTTTATGTCCCATCCAGGGGACTGGTCCAAAGTCAGAACCAGGGGGGCGGCTAGTGCTAACTAGCCGCCTGGTATGGGGCGGCTAGTTAGGGCTAGCCACCCATTGCCAGGGGCTCAGGGTTTTAGGGTTTTTCTTAGGTGGGGTTCTGTTTTCGGGCCAGGGACTGGTTTGGGGTAGGGTTTGGGGTTTAGGTTTAGGTCAGGGCTAGGGTTGGGGTTTAGGGCTAGGGTTAGGGTTTCCGGTTTAGGCCAGGGCTAGGGTTGGGGTTTAGGGCTAGGGTTAGGGTTTAGGTCTTCCTGAACTTTGGTTCTCTATTTAGATGTCCAAATGTGGGATATTTCCGTGTGTTACTTGAAGTATTTTCTGTCTCTCTGGACGGTCAAAATTGGGGCATCTACAATTGTCCCTCATCGGACATAGTCTTCGTGCGAAGCAGGAAAGACTTCGACCGATGATAAGGAAAGAGACCCCTATTTTGGCCGGCCCGACGTTCAAGAAGTTATGCCGATACGAACAGTACTATTCGGGGAGTTGATTTAGACTGTCAGAGGCTAGGTCTTGACTTAGAATTTTTAGCCGAAAGGATGATCCAGGTGGATGGCGGGGAAAAGTAAATGGTGAGTGATCCAACCCACGGTCGGGGTTCTTAGCTATCGTGCACGGAGCATCCCAGCGTCAGTTTCCTCGTGCCTACCGTTCCCGTGCTTGGGTAAACTCAGCAAGGAGGGGATATCGCCGACAGAAAGCAGGTAAAAGTTTGAGTTGGTGAATTGGATCATCCGAAGGATTAGAACTCTGGAAAAGAACCAGAACTGAAGAAATTTGAATTTGAATGGTACTGAAAGTGTGGCAAAACTTCGGGAAAGTCGTGTTTGATCAAGTAGTGTTAGGAAATAAACCAATACATGGCTGTTTGGTACGAAAAACCTTGAAATTTAGGGATGAAAAGAGATTGGCTAGTTTTAACAGGCGGTGGCTTGGGTCGGTTACTTGGGTTGATCCGGCCAAGATTGGGCGGCTAAAGGTCATGACCCGCCGCAATGATCAACATTTAATACTGCTTTATGTCCCATCCAGGGACTGGTCCAAAGTCGGCCAGGGGGGCGGCTAGTGCTAACTAGCCGCCTGGTATGGGGCGGCTAGTTAGGGCTAGTCGCCCATTGCCATGGGCTCAGGGTTTTAGGGTTTTTCTTAGGTGGGGTTCTGGTTTGAGGCCAGGGTCTGGTTTGGGGTAGGGTTTGGGGTGTAGGTTTAGGTCAGGGCTAGGGTTGGGGTTTAGGGCTAGGGTTAGGGTTTCCGGTTTAGGTCAGGGCTAGGGTTGGGGTTTAGGGCTAGGGTTAGGGTTTCCGGTTTAGGTCAGGGCTAGGGTTAGAGTTTAGGGCTTCCTGAACTTTGGTTCTCTATTTAGATGTCCAAATGTGGGATATTTACGTGTGTTACTTGAAGTATTTTCTGTCTCTCTGGACGGTCAAAATTGGGGTATCTACATGCGCCGCATGCGAACTCCATGGTTACCAGCAATAGCGATGTCCGGGAACGAAGCTCCATAATCGAGACGCGATCCAACCTTAGAAATTGCAACAATCCATCAGAACGACACAACTAGGTTGGAAACTCCTTCGCAAGCCTTAGTCCCACAATAGAGGACCCAACACTGACCCTAATCAGTCGACCGAATCCACAATTTAAGCAGGGTCCAGGGGTGGCCACGTCCACATCCACGGATGCGAGGAGGCATGTCAGCAACCTAGGAAAACTTCTAAAACTGAAGTACTCAGATAATAATCCTACGACTCATCTATACCACTCGACTTAGGCTCTGACAGGACAAGGCTCTGATACCAACTTTTGTCACTCCCCAGGGCCGGCCGTCTATGAGACATGGCAAATATGTAAAATATCAACTATCATACAAGTGGTCAACAATGACTCCAATAAATAAAACACAAGGCTAATTAAGCAATGACAACTGATAACTTAACTGAATGCGAAAGCATAAAAATATCAATAAGTCTGTAAACCAAAAATATTATTACAGACTCGAATACACAATCACTGTCCTGTGAGAGCCAAGTCTAGTCCAAATAAAATACAACATGTGCAATATGCACGATTACAAATACATGACTCTAGGACTGCTGACAGCCTCGCACTCGCCAATGCGCCGGACATGACGTTTCCACGCACGCAAGACCACGCCACAAGGAAGCTCTAGCTTCACGCCCAACAACGCCCCTGTAAAAGAAACACTGCGCGAGGGGTGAGCTACAAGCTCAGTGAATGGCTAGAAACCAAACACCAACACAACAATTTAACATCAAGGCAAACTCCTAATAGGGAAAAGCATGGGTAAAAACCCAATACTTAACAAGGTCACGCGGCGGCACGACCCACCTCACCCTCACCCTCACCCTCACCCTCACCCTCACCCTCACTCCCAAAGGGAGACTCTTGGGACACTTGGAGAGAAAACAAGGTTAACCATAACACCTGGTGTTACTAGATAACATGATACTATGAGTCTAACGGCTACAAGGTAGAGATACACTACCATACCTTAAGTGTTAGCCACAACATACCCAGAGTATACTCGATGGGTAATAGAGCCACGACACCACGTGACTCACAACTCACACTAAACCTCACCCTAGCCCCCGCAGGGGTGACCCTAGGGACTTTTGGGATAACTCTGTTGGCGCTACACCCTTGGTCCACCGGTAGCCCTTTCCCGGGTAACCTCTACCTGACATACTCCCATGATCAGTACGTCACCGAATGCATCGGTAATACCTACGGATGGGAGCCTGGTGCCATGACAACGTTTTCTATGCCGGGAAGTTCCTACATAGATCCAACAAAGGGGGGTGACTCTATGTTCTCAATATCATACGGTAGCCCTTTCCCCGGGTAGCCTCTACCTAGCATACTCCCACGATCAGTATGTCCCCAATGCATCTGTAATACCTACGGATGGGAGCCCTGTGTCAGGACATCGTTTCCAATGCCGATAAGTTCCTACACGGATGATATTGGGAGAAATTGTAACTATACTCGATAATCACATGTCAAAGATAACCAATACTCTTGTACTCCCACACGGGTGTGTCGCTCGGACCCAATAGCAGGTCGTACCCACGCCTATAACGGATAGGCCCGATAGTTTTAACATACGCATATATTTTCAGGAGAGTTCTATCACAGTTACGTGTACCACATGCACGATAACATATAAATTAACTATAGGGGGGTCCTCTCTAACATGAATACACATAATAAAAAACATAACATAAAACATACATATAAGGCATGGCCTAACTACACATGCATACAAGGCATTAATCATGCAAACACACAATATGCAACCTAATATGCGTTGGATATCACCAACTTAAAAGGGAAGGGTCAAGCGCGGTCTTGCGCACTAACTGGTGCATGTCGATAATCCTAAGCAGACCTGAGTCAAGTAAGAACTGCATCTACTTACTCAGTTTATGCAAACAGGGAGGGCGAGAGAGAGAGAAAGCCTCATCCTCTGTGGAAGCTAGTCATAGCTTTGCCCCAACAGATGGGTGCAACAACTACACCACGTCCTACAGTCTTTGACCAGGGAATAATAGTTATGCAACCGGTTATTAACCTAAGCTTAATAATGCTAGATCATACTAACATAGGAGGTAGTAATATAAATAGGGACTACCTAAGGCATGCATATTCTATACATCCGTATTAACACACACCATAGATGCAATTACAATCATTCAAAGATTAATGCAATATGTAGGCACATAAATAGTAGAATAGGGGGTTCGACCCAGTATACGAGCCATACAATCCTAGCATGCAATATCTAACATATTTAGGGTGCAAAGATGCCCCATCGATGGGCGATGCACGACTACACGCATTGAGAGCATCCCGAAGCGTTGGATCGAACCACTCACCGATACCCGGATCATCGCGCATCCCATCCGACGAGATCTGCAAGAATAGGGCATTGAAAATGATGAGTATAACCACACAAAATACTTAAAATTGACTAGAAATGTCAAAGACACAGATATGCACGCATACGGGCTCGCACGCATGCAAGTACGCACGTACGCACGCATATCCAAGCACCCCGACACCTACCCGAGCCCTCAGACAGCCACACGCATGGCCCCGCACGCATGCTTACACGCGCACATGCCCCCGCACCTCTCCAGCGCAATGCCGCGCGCCGAGACGCGCACGGGCGCGGACTGACCCACGCGCCCGCCCAGATGTCTTAAGCCCCTCCCCCACCCCCCTCACACACCCCAACCCATAAACCTAGCATGCATGACACCCTAACAGCCCCCAAACCAAGAAAACCCAAGGAAAAAGAAGGGGAGAAGGCTTACCAAAAGAGGGGGAGGGAAAGGGTAGATTCGGGGGCCCTTGACGCACCCACGACCATCTCGGCCACAACAACCACTACCACCACCTCATCTTTGCTTCTCAGCTTCTTCATGGCTGAAATCAGGGGACCAAGGGGGGGGGGCATGATTGGGAGCTAGAGAGAAGAGAGTCAATCAACAACAATAACAACACAAACCATGACTTGCACTTGTACTCCTTGTGCTTCTTCTTCTTCTTTTCCCTCTCAATCACACACACACACAAATCATAGAGGGAGAGGGAGAGACGTGTGAGTGGGAGAGGAAGATAGCACAAATGCTCACTTGAGGGGGGGGGTAATGAGAAGGGAAAAAGGTGGGAGGTGAACATAACCTAAACTCACCCACACACACATAAAAAAAACTAATGGTTTCTTAACCACTAAGCATGGTGGGAGTAACGTTACCCAAGGTGACCACACTCACCAAAATATCTAAACACTATGCCTCCAATGAAACCAATAACGACCAAAACCCGGATACAGTTCAGAACTGCATATTTTCTTAAACTTTACCAGAATTTGATGAAATTTTTATGGACAGTACTAAACAGTACCAGGACCCATAATATGCTGTCAGATTTCCAATCGGAGTACTGAAACTCACGCAGATAGCTAAAAAGTCAAAATTTTAGCGAATCCGATCGAAAAAAGAAAAGGCCCTAATTGACCCAGAAGTGACCAAGGCTTAACCGAAATGGATCCAAATGACATAGACACAATAGACATCATCTAGTAGCACTCTCCCGGTGTGGCCTCTACCTGATAGCCTCCCATGTCCACTATCTCTGCCATATGGGCGCACCAACAAGCGTCGTGGATAGTATCTGGGATCACCTCACAAGGCTCTGGCCTCTACCGGGCAGCTACAACGCACGATGATATATCGAAGCGACTCCAGATGTGGCTATGGAACCTAGTCCATAACTAATCGCTCACCAAACTGCAAAAGGACGCACACAATCCAGATCGTACACATCACCACTCACTACGGCACCTTCCAAGTGAGAAGGAAAAGCAATCATCAAATAGATGTTTCAAAAATATTCCTTGACCAGGGAAAAGAACCTCTTGAAAGGGCACCATGAGGTCCCAAAATTGGACATCCCGACCACCAAACAAGGAACACGGAGCACCCTAGTCCGGGTCTCAACGATGGCCCCGCAAGGCCCCTTAATCCCGAGCAGGAAAATGGAAGAAGACATCGCCCATTAATGAACAATATGCCACATCGTCAGACTTGAAACTGGTGCCGCACGCGAACTCCATGGTTATCAGCAATACCAATGCACGGGAATGAAGCTCCATTATTGAGACACGATCCATACCTTAGAAATTGCAACCAATCCATCACTACCATACTACAGGATTGGAATCTTTTGTCCAAGCCTTAGTCCCACAACAGGGGACCCAACAATTGACCCTATTCAATCGACCCATTCGACAACTTAAGGGGGGGGGTCTAGGGGTGGCCACGTCCACGTCCACGTCCACGGATGTGAGGAGGCATGTCAGCAACCTAAGAAAATTTCTAAAACTAGAGTACTCGGATGACAATCCTATGACTCATCTATATGACTCAACTTAGGCTCTAACAGGACCAGGCTCTGGACAACTCCTTGACACACAATCGAGCAAAACTGCTAAACCTACTGCAACCAGCCATACTATTTGATCTCCACCGCACCAAATACACATCTAAAAATTATAAAATAAATCATACATATTTTATGATATGTTAGAATCATAATACAGGAAGACATCATAATTTAATTTTGTCTCTACAAGCCTAAAATAAAATATTTCTAGAAGCAGGTCAATTCCCTCGTGAATCTGGAAAGCCATCCAATTCAGGTCATAACTTACAACACAGATAATATTATGACACCAAATTTCATATGTAGTTTCTAACATATGAATGATCATATGATATGAAGAGACAATGCTCAGAATATGCCTCTATGTAATAGTTCCATAAAGATCTTAAGGAGACAGAAAATCTGCCTTACTACAACACAAAGTCACCACCATTTATCCATAAACACAAACACCTCATGTGCAGCAATTACATATAATAATACTCCCCCAACAGCACCCACATACATGCCATCTACAACATCCTAGTAAGCATAAAAGAAGGGGAAGAAGATTACCAAGAGAGGGGGAGGAGAAAGGGAAGGTGTTGGGGCTCACAATGGCACCACACACACCACCACCACTTCACCACCATCTCTTTCACTCCTTCACAGCACACCTTCTACTTGGCTGGACCAAAAGGGGAGGGAAAACAGGGGATCTAATGAGGGGGAGCCAGAGGAGGAAGGGAAAGAAGAGCCAACAACACAAGCATACACACAAACTCACCTTTCCCACCTTTTCTTTTCACTTCCATGGCTTCCTTCCTTCAATTTCTACACTAACCACACCATATGGAGAGAGAAATAGTGAGAAAAAGAGAGAGGGAGAGAGAGTGAACCGATAGAGGGAGAGATTGGGAGAGAGAGAGGTCTTCAACACAAATAGGGGGGCTTTTAATGGCTGAAAGACTATGCTGCCCCTGCCCAGAAATCCTGAACAGACTTTACTAGAACAACCATAACTTCTACAATCTAGCTCTGAATTATATAATTAAAAATCCATTAGAAAGACAAGAAGATTATCTACAACTTTTATGTTTATGCTCAGATCAAATAACCCCTCCAGCTATTCCAAATATGAGCTAAACATCGAACAGGGTTGCTACCAGGATTTCTCATCCCTGGGGTATACTTGGAAAAATACCCATAACTTTTTCTATATGAATCCAGTTGATCTAATTTTACCATTGTATGAAATCTAACTCAAAACTGAATATCTCATAAAAAATTATATTTAAACCTTTTCATCTTGGATTTTAACAAAATTCAATCCAAATTTCAATCAGAATTGCAGAACTTCTAAAATGTTATCGGAATTCGATGAAAATTTTATGGGTAGTACAAAATAGTACCAGGACCCGTAATATGCAGTGAGATTTTCAATCAGAGTACTCTAACTCCTGCAGGAAGCTAAAAGTAAAAAATTAAGCGACTCCGAAAGAAAAATAAGGCTCCAAGTGGCACAGGCCTAACAAAATCCGAATAAGAATTAGGAATTGCATATTTTTGGAAACTTTATCGGAATTCGATAAAAATTTTATGGGTAGTACAAAACAGTATCATGACCCATAATATGCTTTTAGATTTTCAATCAGAGTACTCCAATTCCTGCAGGTAGCAAAAAAGCCAAAATTTTAGCGACTCCGATCAAAAAAGAAAAAGGCCCGAATTGACCCAGATGTGACCAAGGCTTAACCAAATGGTTCCAAATAACACAGGTACAACATCTTCTCCCTCTCCTCCTCCCCGAGCTGATCCCATATATCCCTCCCCCCATTTGGTCCAGCCAAGAAGAAGAGAAGCAAAGATGGCGGTGGTGGTAGTGGAGGTGGGGGTCGAGGTGGTCAAGGGTGCGCTTGCGAGCCCCTACATCTTCCCCTTCCCTTCCCCTCTCATTTGGTGAGTTTTCCCTCTTCTTTATTTGGTTATTATGCATGTTAGGGTGCTTGGGAGGGCATGTATGTGAGGTGTTTGAGTTTGGGTGCATGTGGGTGCTTGGGGGATGGTTTAGGTGGCTGGGCACGCGGGTCTGCACGCAGGCATGCGCGCGAGGGCGTGTGCACGGGTGCAGGCGGGCGGGTATGCGCGGGAATGTGCACGAGTTGGCGCGCGCGTCTGCGCGCAGTGCACGCAGCGGGCGTGCGCAGGGCTGCCCAGGGCTGCGTGCAATGCTGTCCAAGGCTGGTTTGGGTGTGTCGAGGGTCAGCACGCTTTGTCCAGGGGGGCTCGGGCATGTGTGCGAGCTCGTATGCGTGCATGTCTAAACCCTTTGCCTATTTATCTGTTTGTTGAGTTAGATAAATGCTTATACTCACCATTTTGATGCCCTTACCTTGCAGATCTTGTCAGATGGGATGCACGACAATCGGGAAGCGCTTGATGCACGTAGTAGTGCATCGCGCATCCCTGGGGCTTCTTTGCACCCTAAATATGCTAATATCTTGCATGCTAGGTTGTATAACTCGTATATTGCGTAGAACCCCCTTTTCTACCATATACTTGTCTATGTATCATGTTCATGTATGAATTATTATGTTGGCATGCGCCCTTCTTGCATGAGCATGTGTGATGTGTGCTTAAATGAATGTATAGAATATGCATGCCTTAGGTAGTCCCTATTTATAGTACTACCTCCCTATGTTAGTAATACCTAGCATGTTAAAGCCGGTGTTAATAACCGGGTGTGTACTTAACATTCCCTAGTCATAAGACTGTAGAACGTGGTATAATTGTTGCACTCATCTCGTTGGGGCAAAGCTATGACCAGCTTCCAGAGAGGATGAGACTTTCCCTCTCTCTTGCCCTCCCTCTTTGCGTAGGCTGAGTAAGTAGATGTAGTTCCTACTTGACTTATGTTCGTTTGGGAATATTGGCACGTACCTGTTAGTGCGCGAGATCGCGATTGACCCCTCCCTCTTACGTTGGTAATATCCAACGCATGTTAGTATATATTTTGTATGATTGTATGAATAATGTCTTTGTAAGCATGTTTAAGTAGGCCATACCTTATATGCATGTTGTATGATTTGTTGTTTATGATGTAAATTCATGTTAGTGGGTACCCCTATAGTCAATTATTAGGTTATTGTGCATAAGGTTCATGCACATAACTCCGATATGATTCTCCTTTAATATGTATACGCATGTTAAAACTGCTTAGGCCTACTTGAATTAGGCATGGTACGACCCGTTGTCGGGTTGCACCTCATTAGTTAGAGCGCGAGTGATATAATCACCACCAGACATCTGTGAGATGCACTAGTATAGAATTCAGGAGAATTCATTATCGTATCGGTTTTGTTAAACAGGTGGCTATGGCATTAAGTTATGCCTACCCGTGCTAGGTGCATATATGTACCGCCTATTGGGTTATGCCTTGGCTTATTTCTGCGCAAGAGCAGAGGTAACTCCTCGTGTCCGAGTGACTTATTCGTGTGGGAGTTCAAGAGTTCGATATCATCGATATGTGTTTATCGAAGTGTAGTTGAATTTTTCATAGGGTTCACTTTGCGAACATAGGATGCTTCCTCCTGACATCGTCTAGTGTCGAAGCTACCCCGCGTCGAAGCTATCCTGTATGGTGTCACCACTCGTAGGTGCTTCCAATGCATATCGCGGTACACATCTGGTGGATGTACCGATCGTGGAAGGCCGATAGGTAGAGGCTGCGTGGGAGAGGGCTACTAGTTGATAATTGCGAGCGTGAAATCGTTCTCCCCTTCAACAAGTCTGTGTTGAAGCTACCGGGCGTTGAAGCTATCCTGACAGAGGGCTCCCACCTGTAAGTACGACTGATGCGTTCAACAGATGTACTTATCATGAGAGCATACCAGGTAGAGGCTACTCAGGAGAGGGCTACTGGATGACGAAGGATGTAGAGCAAAAGGATTCCTTCCAAAATTCCCTAGGGTCACCCCTCTGGGGGCTAGGGTGAGATGAGTTGAAGTCACGTTGTCATGTGACCCTAATACCCATCGAGTATACTCTGGGTATGCTACTCCTAATGCTTGAGGTATCGAGGTATACCTCTACGTTGTAGCGGATGAACTCGTGTCTTGTTATCCAGTAACACCATATGATATGGCTAACCGTTGTTCCTCCCCGAGTGTCCCAAGAGCCACCCTCCGGGAGTGAGGGCGAGGGCGAGGGCGAGGTATGGTCGCGCCGATGCGTGACCTTGTTATCCTTTGGGTTTCTACCCATATTTTTTCTTGAAAGGAAATTGCCTTAGTATTGCATTGTTGTTATAGTGTTTGGTTTCCAACCACTCACTGAGCTTGTAGCTCACCCCTCGCATACTGTTTCTTTTACAGGGGCTGGGGCTGGAGCTTCCCTGTGGCGTGGTCTTCCATGCGTGAAGCGTTCGGTCCGGCGGGTGGTGAGTGCGAGGCTATCAGCAGTCCTAGAGTCATGTATTGTAAATCGTGCATGTTGCACATGATGTATTTTATTTGGACTAGACTTGACTCTCACATGACAGTGATTGTGTATTCGGGTTTGTAATAATATTTTGAGTTACAAACATTGTTGGTATTTTTATGCTTCTGCTTTTCAGTTAAGTTATCAGTTATAGTTGCTTTGCCAGCTTGTGTGTTATTTATTGGAGTCATCGTTGATGTCTTGTACTTGATAGATGATACTTTACATATTTGCCATGTCTCGGGGACGGCCGCCCTGGGGCGTGACAGAACTACGCCCCTTGATGCAGATACCTTCAAGAACATGTGATCTCCTACCGCGAATTCCAACTCTCATCTCTGATTGTCGGCATAGCTTTTCTGCCTACTCTGCACTGTTTGAAGTCGATCACGAACTAATTTTACCTTGTCAAAAGTATCTTGGACTAATTCTAGCCCAACTAAAGTTCTTTCGCCAACCTCATCCTAGCATAGAGGTGTGCGGCAACTCATCCCATACAATGCTTTAAAAGACGACATTTGGATACTGGCTTGGAAACTATTGTTGTATGCAAATCGGCTAAGGCTAAATGATCTTCCCAACTTCCGCCGAAGTCAATCACACAAGCCCTCAACATATCCTCCAAAGTCTGAATCATCCTTTCAGACTGTCCATCCGATTGAGGGTGAAATGCTGTGCTGAAATTTAGCCTTGTCCCCATTTCCATTTTTAGAGCACTCCAAAAATGTGAGATAAAATGTGAATCTCGGTCTGAAACAATACTGACTGAAGCTCCATGGAGATGAATAATCTCTTGAACATATAACTTCACCAATGTCTCTAGCGAATCGTTCATGCGCATGGCAGAAAATGAGCAGACTTCGTCAATCGGTCCACTATGACCCAAACTGCGTCATGTCCTTTCTTTGACTTTGGTAGACTAGTCACAAAGTCCATGGTGACATGCTCCCACTTCCACTCCGGGATCTCCAATGGTTGCAGTTTTCCAACAGGACTTCGGTGTTCCGCTTTGACTTTCAGACACACCAAGCATTTTGACATGAACTATGCAATGTCCTTTTTCATTCCATTCCACCAGAAGTTCAATTTAAGATTCTGATACATCTTCGTACCACCAGGACGTACGGTGTATCGAGATCTATGTACCACATCAAGGATCTTCTTTTTTAACTTGGCGTCCGTAGGAACGCAAAGATGACCTCGACAAGGACTCCATCGGCTCGGATAGAAATGTCCGGCTTTAATCCTTGGCCCTTTTCAGACGAGAGCTTCTTCAACTCTTCATCCAGCAACTGTGCCTTCTTTATTTCATCGACGAGGTCTGGCTTAACAACAAGCCGTGCAATGAAACCTTTCTCTGATGGACATATCACACTTAAAGATCAACCACTTCATTCAAGAGTTTCCATTGGCCAATCATCATGTGCGATAAAATTCCTAAAGGTTGACGATTTAGTGCATCCGTGACCATTTCTGCCTTGTTGGGGTGATACTGGATCTTTAACTGGTAATAACCCGACCTCAAATCGATCTTATAGAAGGCCGTAGCTCCCTGAAGTTCATCGAACAAGTCATCTATTCTCAGAAGAGGATACCGGTTCTTGATCGTCTTTTGATTCAGCTGACAGTAATCAATGCATAGACGCAATGAACCGTCCTTCTTTCTGAATCCCAAGGTGACACGCTCGGCCTTGCAAATCCTTTCTCCAGGAGTTCTTCCAATTGAGCCTTCAACTTGGCCAATTCTACAGGTGCCATACGATAGGGAGCTTTTGATATCGGTTCCATACTGGGGATTAGATCGATAGAAAATTTAATTTCACAATCGGGCAACAACCCCGGTAGGTCATCTGGAAAAACTTCTGAAAATTTCATGACCACCGATGTATCTTCGATACTGGCTTTTTCCACCTTAGTGTCCACAATACTTGCTATGTACCCCCATGCATCCGCTCTCTAGAAGGTGTTGTGCTTGCAATGCCGAAATAAGGCCTAATGGTCCGACACTTCCATCACTGACAAAGCGTAAAGTTCACAACCCTGGGATCTTGATAGATACGATTTTCGAAAAGCAGTCTATGCGGGCGTGGTAAGTAGAGACCCAATCCATGCCAAGGATGACATCGAACTTCTGAATCTCCAACAGTAGTAGATTTGCGACAAGACACTGATCTTCCATCCAGAACATACATCTATGATAGATCGATCGAACGACAATCAATTCAGCGGTAGGGGTTGCAACGATAAAGGGCTTCTCTAGAGGACTAGCAACTAAGCTTGCTCTTTTCACATACTCGAGAGATACAAAAGAACGTGAAGCTTCAGAATGAAATAATATGAAAGCATCATGTCCAGCAATCAATACCGTACCTTGGACGACTTCATCAGTCGCGTGAACATCTCCCATGGATAACGCATGGACTTGTCCATGCTGTTGCGGCTGAGCTGGTTGACCATGCGAACTAGAAGCTCCAAGTCCTCCAGTGTTCTTCTGTTTTGGCGCTCCGCCTTGTGCCTTTCCTTGGTACAGTGCAGTCGGTCTGACGATATCCCAACTTCCTGTAATTGTAGCATGCACGATTGTCTCTCCGCTTCTGGGAACATTCATTAGTCTTGTGTCCCGGCTCCCGACTGTCACACCCTAGGGTGGTCGTCCCCGATACGTGATAAATATATAATATCAGCTATCAAATAACAAGATCAAATAAAGACTCTATCAAGACATACAAGGCGACGAAGCAATTACAAAGATAGTTGTCATACATATGTGAAAATATAGCGGAAGCTTACACGACTAAGTCTGTAATTCAAAGACATATTACATATAAGATCACATAATCAACTATCTTGTGAGAGCCAAAATAAATAATAAACATCAACATACAAGTATTGTGCACAAGCACGAGTAACAATATGTACAAGGAAAACAAGGGGGGGAATGTTGATGGCCTCTATCACTCGCAAGACCCAAAACACGAATGCTGCACTGCTACTGGTACTGTGCTAAGGGGAGCTCCTCCCACAGATCCGACTTAGCGACAACTGGAGGAAAACATATGCGAGGGGTGAGCCACACGCTCAGTGAATGAAACAATCCATGCAACACAACTCATGTTAATCATTTCAAGAAGTCAAATTCCAATAGATGGAAACAACTACTCATATTGGTGGGTTGAGTATCAACCCGAGCCCACCACTCCCGCACCCTCACCCCCAAAGGGTGACATAGGACTTTTGGGAGAGATTAGACTGCTCTACATCCTTAGTCCACTGGTAACCCTTTACCCGGATAGCCTCTACCGGTATACTCCCATGATCAGTACGTCCCCACACGCATCGGTAGTACCTATGGATGGGAGCCCTTTTGTCAGGTCAGCATTTCCAACTCCGGGTAGTTCCTACACGGATCCAATGAAGGGGAGAAAACAATCTAAACTCGCTGATACGATCCTCTTGGATCCGACGTCATCAGTTATTAGCCACCGATTAAGGGTAACGAATTCTCATGAATTCCCTCCAGGGCGCATAACTCAGATGCGGGGAAGACATTGATTCATAGTGTCAATGCCACGGTATGACCCCATCAGAGGTCATACTGTTAGACCTGTGTCATTTAGAGTCCTAATTTCGATCGGAGTCGCTAAAATTTTAATTTTTAGCTACCTTCTGGGGTTTAAGGACTCTGATTGAAGATATAACTGCATATTATGGGTCCTGGTATTGTTTAATACTGCCCATAAAATTTTCATTTAATTCCGATAACATTTTTGGAATTATGCAGTTTTGGATTGGTATTCGGATTTGATTTTATTAAAATCCAAGATGATGAGATAAAAATCCGATATTATTATGAGATGTTAAGTTTGGGGATAGCTTCCATACAGAAGTGGAATTGGACCAACTGGATTCGTATATTAAAAGTTATGGGTATTTTTCCATGTATACCCCGAAGTTGAGAAATCCAGGCTGCAGCCCTGTAAGATGTTTAGCCTAGATTTCGGAATAGCTGGAGAGGTTATTTGATCTGGGTGTAAACATGAAAGTTGTAGATAATTGTCTTATCTTTCCAATGCCATTGGAATCATGCAATTCGGAGCTGTATTGAGGAAGTTATGGCCGTTTAAGTGAAGGCTGCGCAGGATTTTAAGTCCGAGGACGACTTGGTCTTTCACTCCGCCCTTGCCTATTTAAGGCCCCAAATGTTACGACCTTGGGCACTTATTTCTCTCTTTTTTTCTTCTGGTCCAGCCCCCATTGTTGTGTGTTTTGGGAGGAGGAAGAGACGGTGATGGAGAAGAAGGAGCACAATGAAGAAGAAGGTGTGTTTATGTTGTTGTTGTTGTTGTTGATTCTTTCTTTCTCTTCCACATCCCTTCTCTTTTCCTTCCCCTCTCTAATCAACCAGCCCCCTATGTGTTTGTGTTAATGTCTAAGTGAAGAAGAGGAAGCAAGGGAAGCATAGAAGAGGTGGGGGTAGCGGCGGTAGTGATCGGGGTGGCCGAGGGTGCGCTTGTGAGCCCTACGTCCCCTTTTCCTTTCCCCCTCTCATTTGGTGAGTTTTTCCCTCTTCTTGTGTTGGTTTTAATGCATGTTTAGGTGCTTGGGAGGGCATGCATGGGTGGTAATTAAGTTTGGGTGCATGTGGGAGCTTGGGGAGAGTGGTTTGGAGGCTGGGCGCGCGGGTCCGCACGCGCGAGCGCGCACGCGGGCGCGCGCGGGGCGCTGGGGGCGCTGGGGCGCGGGGGCGTGCGCGCGGGTCGGGCGCGCGTGCCTGCGCGCGGGTGCGCGCGTCTGCGCGCTGCCTGCGCGTGGTGCGCGCGTCTGCGCGCGGTCTGCGCGCGGTGCGCGCGGGGCGTGCGCACGGGACGCCCGGGGCTGCGCCCGGGGCTCCGCATGCGTGCGTGCAAGGCGGCTGGGGCCGTTTTGGGCGTGCGGAGGGTCGGCACCCTCGGGTGGGTGTCCGGGGGGCTCGGGCACGCGTGCGTGCGTGCGTGCATGCGTGCGTTCGAGCCCGTATGCGTGGATGTCTATGTCTTAGGCATCCCTAATTGATTTTGTGTGTTTGTTTATGGTTATACTCATCATTTTGGTACCCCTTGCCTTGCAGACCTCGTCGGTTGGGATGCGCGACGACCCGGGTATCGGTGAGTGGTTTGATCCAACACTTCGGGACGCGCTCGATGCACGTAGTCGTGCACCGCACGTCCTTGGGGCATCTTAACCCCTAAATATGCTAGATATTTGCATGTTAGGGTGGTATAGCTCGTATACTGCGTAGAACCCCTATTCTACCCTATACTTGCTTAAGTATGTATTCATGTTTGTATAATTATGATTTCATGCGCCCCTTGTGTTTCGGGCATGTATTTTCGAATGAGTTATGGATGTATTAGAATATGGCATGTCTTAGGCAGTAGTGTAATACTACCCACACTATATTAATTATATCCAGCATGTTAAACCTTGGGTTAATAACCGGATGCGTACTAATATTCCTTTACGATTAGACTGGAGGAATGGTGTAGTTGTTGCACCCATCTGTTGGGGCAAAACTATGACCAGCCTTTCCGGAGAGGATGAGACCTTCCCTCTCTCTCGCCCTCCCTCTTTTCGCAAACTGAGTAAGTAGATGTAGTTCCTACTAGACTCAGGTGCGCTTGAGAAAATTAGTATGCACCGATTAGTGCGCGAGATCGCGCTTGACCCTTTCCTCTCAAGTTGGTGATAACCAACGAATGCTATGATATATTTTGTGTGATTGTATGATTATGGCCTTATAAGCATGTTTAAGTGGGTCATACCTTGTATGCATATTGTATGATTTGTTGTTTATGATGTAAATCCATGTTAGGGAGTACCCCTATAGTTATATATATATATTATTGTGCATGTGGCACATATTATCATGTTATGATTCTCCTTATATATATATATATGCGCATGTTAACTAATTTGGCCTATCCGTAATAGGCAAGGGTATGACCCACGGTCGGGTCGTACCCTATTAGTTAAAGCGCTAGCGATGTAATCGTCCCTTGCATCCGAGTGATGCATTCGTATCGAATTCTGAAGAATTCATCGTGGCATCGACTTTGTTAAACCGATAGCTACGGCATTAACTTGGGCTTACCCGTGCTAGGCGTGTGTCTGAACCGCCTATTGGGTTATGCCCCTGGCTTTTCTACATGAGTGTAGAGATAGTCCTCGCGTTCGAGTGACGCCTCCGTGTGGGAATACAAGAGTATTCGATATCATCGATATATGTGTGTAAGTACCAAGGGTAGTTGGCTTTCCCATAGGGTTCGCATTGCGAACGCAAGGTGCTTCCTCCTGACATCGTCATGAGTCGAAGCTACCCGACATAAAAGCTGTCCTGTAGGGTGCCACCACTTGTAGGTGCTACCGATGCGTACCGCGGTACACATCTAGGGAATGTACTGATCATGGAAGGCCGACAGGTAGAGGCTGCACGGGAGAGAGCTACCAAGTGATATTTCGGGCTTCAAGTTGTTCTCCCCTTCGTCGGATCCGTGTTGAAGCTGCCCGGTTCGTAGTTGTCCTGTGGGGTGCTCCCAGACGTATTTATGACGCCTATTGGTGCGCCCATATGGTAGAGATAACGGTCATGGAGAGGCTACCAGGTAGAGGCTCTCCGGGAGAGGGCTACCGGACGACGATGGGTGTAGAGCAACTGAGTTCGTTTCAAAAGTCCCTAGTCACCCCTCCGGGGGCTAGGGTGAGGATGAGTTGTTGTCACGTCGCCACGTGACCCAAATACCCATCGAGTATACTCTGGGTTTGTTACTTCTGACGCTTGAGGTATCGAAGTATATCTCTACCTCGTAGCAGATGGATGCGTTGTGTCTCGTTAACCAGTAACACGTGGTGTTATGGTTAACCCTCGTTTGTCCCCGGGTCTCTTTGGAGCTCCCCTTCAGGGTCGGGGCGATGAATGTGTTAAGTCACGTCGCTACGTGACCCATTGGTTTGTTCACCCGTTCCCATATTGGTTGGGTCTGGTAAAGTATCTGTTATATATGTGTCACTTTTCAGCCTTCTGGTAACCCTTGGGTCAATTCTGGCCATTTTTGGAATTTTCTTTTTTCGATCGGAACCGCAAAGATTTTGGCTTTTAGCCATCTGCGGGAGCTAGGAAAACTCCGATTGAAAATCTGACTGCGGATTATGGGTCCTGGTACCGTTTTATACCACCCATAAATTTTTCATCGAATTCCGGTTACATTTTAGGAAATTATGCAGTTCCGAATCGTATCCGGATTTTGGTCAAATTTGGGAAAGTCAAAGAGAGAAGACCTTGACCAAGTCAAAGGGTGACTTGGACCAAGTCAAAGAAGACCTTGACTAGTCAAATGTGACTTTTGACTAGTCAATGGGTTTTGTTTTTTTGCTTGGTTGAGTTGACCAAAGTCAAAACTCACCTAACACCTTTTTGAGCATTAAGTGCTCTCTCTCTCTCTTTTTCTCTCCCTCTCTCTCTCCCTCTCCCCTTGTCAACGTGCATTTCTTTTCACTCCCTCTCTTTGTTTATTTTTTTTTCTAAGTGTGTGTGAGTGTGTGAGAAGTGAAGGAGAAGAAGAGCTCACCAAATACAAAGGTGTGTGTGACTATGTGTGTGTTTATGTGTGTTGTTGTTGATTCCCTCTCTTTAGCTTCCTTTAGAACCCCCTTTATCCACTGTTTTCAGCCAAGTAGGGGCTGGTTGGAAGGCTAGGGAGGGGTGGTAGTGGTGGTTGTGGTGGAGGTTGCGCCGGGTGCACCCGAGGGGCCCCGAAACCCCACCATTCCCTTCCCCCTCCTTTGGTAGCTTTCTTTCCCCCTCTTTTCTTTGGTTTCTTAGTGTTAGGGGCTGTTAGGGAGTCATGCATGCTAAGTGTTTGAGTTAGGGGTGAGTGGAGAGGGCAAGAAGGGGGCTTGACAGCCCTGGGCGCGCGCGCGGGTCCATCCGCGCGCGTGCGCGCGCAGAGACGCGCGCAGGAGAGGCCCTGGCGGCCTGGCGAGGGTGCAGACGCGCGCTGCGCGTGCGCGCGGGCGCGCGAGCGCAGGCGCGCGAGCGCAGGCGCGCGCGGGGGAGGGCGGAACGTGCGAGGCACAGTGTCGCGCACTGTGCGCGGGAGCGCGCGCAGGCGCGCGCGAGCGTGCGCGCGTGCGCGAGCTGCGCGTCTGGGCGCGCGAGTGCGCGTCCGGGTGCGCGGCGAGGGGCTGGACGTGCGGGCAGCGCGTCCGGAGGCGCGGGTCAGTGCGCCATCGAGCGCGGGGGCGCGTGCGCGCGTGCTTGCACGTGCGTACGCGTGCGGGGGCCATGCGTGTGGCTGCCCGGGGGCTCGGGTAAGTGTCGGGGCACTCGGACAGGTGCGCGTACGTGCGTACTCGCATGCGTGCGAGCCCGTATGCGTGCATATCCAAGTCCTTAGCATTTCTAGTTGTTTTAAGTGTCTTTATGTGGATTTTACTCACCTATTTGGATGCCCTGTCTTGCAGATCTTGGCGAGCGGTCCCGCGACAACCCGGTTTACGGTGAGTGGGTCAATCCAACCCAGTCGGGAGGTGTTCGATGCATGTAGACGTGCATTGCCCTCCCCTGGGGCACCGTAACCACATATTAACCTTCTTAAGTGTGCATGTTATTGCTTATCTTGCTTGGTTGCATCCATGTCATTCTAAAACTTAATATGTTAGGATCATACACCCTAGTACCATGAGTAGGGACCCATACTTGTCTATGTATTGTGTCCCATGCTAGGTTATTCATGCGTTATTATTTACATGTATGCATGAGTATAAGGCATGAGTATAAGGCATGAATAAGGTAGTGACCTTAAATATTTTTCTATCATGTTAGACTTGTATACTAGAGTATTACATCCATGTGTTATACATATGAGCCCAAGCATGCCTTAGACAGTATTAAATTTGGTTATAGCATTACTTGTATGCTTCCTTGATTAATTCTTTGTGTAATTAATTATGTGTTGTAGATTATATCTCTAGACATATCTTATGTATATATATATAGAGGCCATGAACCTTGCTTAATAAGATTAAGCAAGTGTATGACCTTTGATGGGTCATACTGTGGCATCGATATTACGAATCATCTGTCTTTCCCGCATCTGAGTTATGCGCTCTGGTGGGAATTCATGAGAATTCGTAACCTTACCGACGACGGATCCATGAGGATCGAAACCGCGTATGTCAAGTGCTCTCCCCTTCGTCGCTTCCGTGTCGAAGCTACCCGGGTTTAGTTGTCCTGCTAGGCTCTCCCAGACGCTATTCATGACGCCGGGTGGTGCGCCCATACGGTAGAGGTAGAGGTCATGGGAGGATACCAGGTCGAGGCTACTCGGCAGAGGGCTACCGGAAGACGAAAGGCGTAGACCAGTTGACCTTTTCCCCAATAATCCTATGTCACCTAAGGGTGAGGGTGACGGTGAGGGAGTAGTGGGTTGGGTTGAGACCCAACCCAAGGACTTAAGTGACTGTTCCTTCCGTTGGAACCCCAAACACTCAGAATATTTAATGTGGCGTGGCAGGTTTGGGTCAACACCCAACCGCCAACTTAAGTTGTTGTTTCGATTATTGAGACTTGAATGCTTGAAAGATTAATATGTGTTGTGATGCATGGATCGTACCATTCACTGAGCGTGTGGCTCACCCCTCGCATATGTTTTCCTCCAGTTGTCGCTGAGCCGGACCTGAAGGTGGAGCTTCCATAGGCGCAGTACCGTAGCAGAGCAGCGCACGTGTTTTGGATCTGCGAGTGAGAGAGGCCATCAGCATCCCCCGTTTCCTTGTATGTATTGCTACTCGTGATTGAGCACAGTACTGGTGTTTGATGTCTTTGTTGTATATTGGCTCTCACAGGACAGTTGATTATGTGTTCCGGTCTGTAATATGTCTTTAAATTACAGACTAAGTCATTTTAAGCTTCCGTCATATGTTTATATATCATGTCAGCTTCCTTGTTAAATGTTTTAAGTACCTTTGATGATTGAGTAGAGTCTTTTATTGACCTCGTGTATGGATTGCTGATATTATATATTTGCCACGTCTCGGAGACGGCCGCTCTGGGGCGTGACAAAAGTTGGTATCAGAGCCTGGTCCTGTCAGAGCCAATTGTCGTCTTATTGATGTCTTAGAGATGAGTCCTAGGATTTCTATATGAGTATTCTGATCCTAGTGTCTGTTTCTTAGGTTGCTGATATGCCTCCTCGCAGACGGATGCACGGACGCGGTCTCCCTCAGGCCTCGGAGGTTTCCGAACCTACCGGGGGTGAGGAGTCTACCGAGATGTCCTCGGCCGCGAGGCCAGGACCTGCGCAGGAGCCTCCAGCCTGGGAGCGTGCTTACGCTAGGATAGCAGACCTGCTAGAGACTCAGACTAGGGCACTGGAGGCCCAGACTAGGGCGTTGGCTGAGCAGGCACGAGAGATCCAGGAGCTGCGGGCGGCCCGCGAGGCGGTCCCGCAGGTACCTTTAGTGGCCGATCCACCAGTAGTGCCAGTGGTACCCCCGGCACCAGCAGAGATCCCCGTGGAGGGAGTTCATGGACCTGAAGAGCGGGAGGAGGAGCTTGAGGCCGCGGCACGTGTGCATCAGCCGGCCTCACCGCCTTCCTGAAGCTTCACCCTCCTGAGTTCCACGGTATGACGGCTGACCCTCTTGCCCCTGAGCGTTGGTTGATGGAGATAGACAAGATCTTCTCGACCATGCACTGCACCGACCGCCAGCGTGTCTCCCTGGCTACTTTCATGTTGAAGGGTAACGCCGCCGACTGGTGGGCTACCCGAGTGGTGGACATTCCCGAGGGAGTGGGGCGACTTCTCTGGAGCGATTTTCGGAGTTACTTCTTGGCGGAGTATTTTCCCTTTTCGACGCGCCAGATGGTGATGCGGGAGTTCGAGCAGCTGACGCAGGGCACCATGTCTGTTGCGGACTACTCCACGCGTTTCATGAGGCTTTCTCGGTTCGCCCCAGCCTTAGTGATGGACGAGGAGACGCGGTGCCGACGGTTTGAGATGGGTCTCAACAACACCATCAGGGTGCACGTGACCTCTCAGGCATTCTCGAGGTACACTGATCTAGTGTCCCGTGCGAGGACCGTCGAGCGAGACCTTGGGGTTCCTTCATCGGTTCAAACCCCTACAGCAGATCAGAGGACTCCTGGGAGTCAGGACCAGGGACGCCGCAAGAGCAAGCGGCCCCGTCATGATCGACCAGCGGCCGCCGCTACACCAGTGGGAGTGGTGCCAGTTCAGGGTCCTGCACCCTTTGCTGCCGTTCCGATCCGTGCTAGAGGACCAGAGACGCGACGATGTTACCACTGCCAGCGAGTCGGGCATCTGGCCAATGCTTGCCCAGATGCTGGCCGACCTCCTGTGCCACGACAGCAGCCGCAGCAGCAGCAGCCACGTCAGCAGCCGCAGCCGCAGCGTCACCAGCAGCAGCCACAGGGTGGCCATGTGGAGCAGAGGAGGCAGCCAGCGCAGCCTGCGAGGCGTGCCCCTGCTCCTCAGCCACAGCTCGTTCAGGGTCGTGTTGCAGCGCTTACGGCCGATGAGGCGCAGGCTTCGGGTAGCGTCGTTCGAGGTATTGTTCTGATCTCCCAGCTTCCTGCATATGTGCTATTTGATTCCGGGGCCACGCACTCGTTCGTGTCTCCCGCTTTCGCGAGGCGAATGGGTGCGGTGTCAGCCCCTCTTGATGCGGTGCTGGAGATATCATTACCGGTCGGAGACCGTATTCTCCTCCGTTCGGTGTATCGGGGGTGTATCGTGGCGATCGCGGAGCATGAGTTTCCAGTGGAGTTGGTCGAGCTCGCCATGACGGACTTCGACGCCATCCTGGGGATGGATTGGCTCTCAGCTAGCCACGCCAGTATCGACTGTTTCGCAAAGTCGGTGTCTTTCCGCATCCCTGGACGGAGGTCCTTCCAGTTCGTGGGCGATCGGGACATGGCTCCTTTGGGATTCGTATCGTCCATCCAGGCGTGGAGACTCCTTCAGGGAGGATGCGAGGGTTTTCTGGCGTACATCGCTGAGGAGGATGCACCACTGCGGGCAGATATCAGTCAGACTCCGGTCGTGGCGGAATATCCGGAGGTTTTTCCCGATGATCTTCCGGGTCTACCACCGGATCGCGCGATCGAGTTTGAGATTAATCTAATTCCGGGGACCGAGCCGATTTCGAGGGCTCCGTACCGGATGGCCCCAGCAGAGCTGAAGGTGCTTAAGGAGCAGCTGGAGGAGTTACTCGATAAGGGGTTTGCACGTCCGAGTGTCTCTCCGTGGGGAGCCCCTGTTCTGTTCGTGCGGAAGAAAGACGGTTCGCTGCGTCTATGTATTGATTACAGACAGCTGAACAAGCGGACCGTGAAGAACAAGTACCCCTTACCGCGGATTGATGATCTATTTGACCAGCTCCAGGGAGCGCGTGTCTTTTCAAAGATCGATCTCCGTTCGGGCTACTATCAGCTGAAGATCCGGGAGTCGGATATTCCGAAGACGGCCTTTCGCACCCGTTACGGGCACTACGAGTTTCGAGTACTGCCGTTTGGGTTGACGAATGCGCCGGCAGCCTTCATGGATCTGATGAACCGGGTATTTCGACCCTTCCTCGACTCCTTTGTAGTAGTCTTCATTGACGATATTCTGGTGTACTCGAGGAGTCTTGAGGAGCACGCTGACCATCTTCGCACTGTCTTGGAGACCTTGGCCCGACATCAGTTGTTCGCCAAGTTCAGTAAGTGCGAGTTCTGGTTGGAGCGTGTGGCCTTCCTTGGCCATGTTATTTCCGGTGAGGGTATATCTGTGGACCCGGACAAGACGCTTGCCGTGTCGAATTGGCGGCGACCGTCGAACCCCACCGAGATTCGGAGCTTCCTTGGGTTGGCGGGTTATTATCGGAGGTTTGTTGAGGGTTTCTCGAAGATAGCAGTCCCTTTGACCCGCCTCACCCGGAAGGATGTCCGGTTCGAGTGGTCCCCATCTTGCGAGGAGAGCTTCCAGGAGTTGAAGCGGAGACTCACCTCAGCGCCGGTTCTTACCATTCCGTCTGGGAGTGGTGGATTCGCAGTCTACTCCGATGCGTCGCGGCTGGGTTTGGGTTGCGTCCTGATGCAGAACGGTAAGGTTGTTGCTTACGCGTCGCGTCAGTTGAAGCCCCATGAGCAGAATTACCCCACCCATGACCTGGAGTTAGCAGCGATCATCTTCGCACTGAAGATTTGGAGGCACTACCTCTATGGCGAGGAGTTCGAGCTCTTCACGGATCACAAGAGCCTGACTTACTTGCAGTCCCAGCCAGAGCTCAACATGCGCCAGAGACGTTGGGTTGAGTTCCTGAAGGACTATGATTGCGACATCGCTTATCATCCGGGTAAGGCGAATGTCGTGGCAGACGCTCTCAGTAGGCAGCCTTTGGGCATGGCCGCCCATTTGGCAGTGCGTCGTTGGAGGCTTCTGGAGGAGGCCGCTTGTTGGATCAGCGTGCAGGAGACGCCTGCTGGAGGCTTTCTGGCCAGGTTAGTGGTGCAGCCTGTTCTCCTTGACGAGATCCGCACGGCACAAGGGCGGGACCCTCACTTTCTGGTCCTTTCTGAAGGCGTCTCCCGGGGTGAGCGACCAGATTACCAGATTCGTGAGGATGGGATCCTGCGGTTCAGAGGCCGGGTATGTATTCCTGACGACGCAGAGCTGAAGCAGAAGATCTTGGACGAGGCCCATCGTTCGAAGTACACGGTGCATCCTGGTGGCACAAAAATGTACAGGGGCCTTCGTCGTGGCTACTGGTGGCGCGGGATGAAGGCAGATGTTGGCCGTTTCGTTGCCCGTTGCTTGGTATGCCAGCAGGTGAAGTCGGAGCATCAGCGCCCTGCGGGGAAGCTGCAGTCCATTGAGATTCCTCAGTGGAAGTGGGAGCAGATTACTATGGACTTTGTTTCGGGTCTACCGAAGTCACGTTCGGGTCGCGATGCCATCTGGGTAATCGTCGACCGACTGACGAAGTCTGCTCATTTCCTCCCCGTCCGACTCACCGACTCTCTGGACACCTTGGCGCAGTTGTTTGTCTCAGAGATCGTTCGTCTCCACGGCACTCCGGTCAGTATCATTTCTGATAGAGACGCGAGATTCACCTCGAGGTTCTGGCGTAGCCTCCAGCACGCCCTTGGTACGAACCTCCATTTCAGTACGGCGTTTCACCCACAGACCGATGGCCAGTCAGAGAGGACGATTCAGACCCTAGAGGACATGTTGCGTGCCTGCGTTCTCGATTTTGGAGGCAGTTGGGAGAGGCATCTTCCTTTGGTGGAGTTCGCCTACAACAACAGCTACCACTCGAGTATTCGGATGGCACCATATGAGGCACTCTATGGGCGCAGCTGCAGGTCTCCCTTGTGCTGGGATGAGGTCGGAGAGCGCCAGTTGGAGGGACCGGAGATCGTTCGCCAAACCTCAGAGAAAGTCAGGACGATTCGTGAGCGTATCCGCACCGCTCAGAGCCGTCAGAAGAGCTACGCTGATCGTCGTCGCCGCGAGCTCGCCTTCGAGGTTGGTGACCATGTCTTCCTGAAGGTGTCCCCGTCGAAGGGCATCTTCCGTTTCGGCGTACGGGGCAAGCTGAGTCCGCGTTTTATAGGCCCGTTTCTCATCCTGGAGCGGATTGGGGAGGTGGCCTATCGATTAGCCTTGCCCCCACACTTGGCCCAAGCCCATGACGTCTTCCATGTCTCGCAGCTGAGACGTTACGTCCACGATCCTGCCCACATCATCCCGTACGAGCCGCTTGTCTTCGAGCCGGACTTGTCATTCGTGGAGCAGCCGATCGAGATCTTGGACCGTCGCGAGAAGAAGCTCCGCACCAAGACCGTCCAGTTGGTCAAGGTGCGTTGGCAGCACCGCTCTGGTGCCGAGGCCACTTGGGAGCGCGAGGACGCCATGCGTGACGCATATCCACATCTTTTTCCTTCTTAGATGTTTTTGTAATTAAATTTTGTGGACAAAATTTCCTAAGGGGGGAAGAATGTTATATATGTGTCACTTTTCAGCCTTCTGGTAACCCTTGGGTCAATTCTGGCCATTTTTGGAATTTTCTTTTTTCGATCGGAACCGCAAAGATTTTGGCTTTTAGCCATCTGCGGGAGCTAGGAAAACTCCGATTGAAAATCTGACTGCGGATTATGGGTCCTGGTACCGTTTTATACCACCCATAAATTTTTCATCGAATTCCGGTTACATTTTAGGAAATTATGCAGTTCCGAATCGTATCCGGATTTTGGTCAAATTTGGGAAAGTCAAAGAGAGAAGACCTTGACCAAGTCAAAGGGTGACTTGGACCAAGTCAAAGAAGACCTTGACTAGTCAAATGTGACTTTTGACTAGTCAATGGGTTTTGTTTTTTTGCTTGGTTGAGTTGACCAAAGTCAAAACTCACCTAACACCTTTTTGAGCATTAAGTGCTCTCTCTCTCTCTTTTTCTCTCCCTCTCTCTCTCCCTCTCCCCTTGTCAACGTGCATTTCTTTTCACTCCCTCTCTTTGTTTATTTTTTTTTCTAAGTGTGTGTGAGTGTGTGAGAAGTGAAGGAGAAGAAGAGCTCACCAAATACAAAGGTGTGTGTGACTATGTGTGTGTTTATGTGTGTTGTTGTTGATTCCCTCTCTTTAGCTTCCTTTAGAACCCCCTTTATCCACTGTTTTCAGCCAAGTAGGGGCTGGTTGGAAGGCTAGGGAGGGGTGGTAGTGGTGGTTGTGGTGGAGGTTGCGCCGGGTGCACCCGAGGGGCCCCGAAACCCCACCATTCCCTTCCCCCTCCTTTGGTAGCTTTCTTTCCCCCTCTTTTCTTTGGTTTCTTAGTGTTAGGGGCTGTTAGGGAGTCATGCATGCTAAGTGTTTGAGTTAGGGGTGAGTGGAGAGGGCAAGAAGGGGGCTTGACAGCCCTGGGCGCGCGCGCGGGTCCATCCGCGCGCGTGCGCGCGCAGAGACGCGCGCAGGAGAGGCCCTGGCGGCCTGGCGAGGGTGCAGACGCGCGCTGCGCGTGCGCGCGGGCGCGCGAGCGCAGGCGCGCGAGCGCAGGCGCGCGCGGGGGAGGGCGGAACGTGCGAGGCACAGTGTCGCGCACTGTGCGCGGGAGCGCGCGCAGGCGCGCGCGAGCGTGCGCGCGTGCGCGAGCTGCGCGTCTGGGCGCGCGAGTGCGCGTCCGGGTGCGCGGCGAGGGGCTGGACGTGCGGGCAGCGCGTCCGGAGGCGCGGGTCAGTGCGCCATCGAGCGCGGGGGCGCGTGCGCGCGTGCTTGCACGTGCGTACGCGTGCGGGGGCCATGCGTGTGGCTGCCCGGGGGCTCGGGTAAGTGTCGGGGCACTCGGACAGGTGCGCGTACGTGCGTACTCGCATGCGTGCGAGCCCGTATGCGTGCATATCCAAGTCCTTAGCATTTCTAGTTGTTTTAAGTGTCTTTATGTGGATTTTACTCACCTATTTGGATGCCCTGTCTTGCAGATCTTGGCGAGCGGTCCCGCGACAACCCGGTTTACGGTGAGTGGGTCAATCCAACCCAGTCGGGAGGTGTTCGATGCATGTAGACGTGCATTGCCCTCCCCTGGGGCACCGTAACCACATATTAACCTTCTTAAGTGTGCATGTTATTGCTTATCTTGCTTGGTTGCATCCATGTCATTCTAAAACTTAATATGTTAGGATCATACACCCTAGTACCATGAGTAGGGACCCATACTTGTCTATGTATTGTGTCCCATGCTAGGTTATTCATGCGTTATTATTTACATGTATGCATGAGTATAAGGCATGAGTATAAGGCATGAATAAGGTAGTGACCTTAAATATTTTTCTATCATGTTAGACTTGTATACTAGAGTATTACATCCATGTGTTATACATATGAGCCCAAGCATGCCTTAGACAGTATTAAAATTTGGTTATAGCATTACTTGTATGCTTCCTTGATTAATTCTTTGTGTAATTAATTATGTGTTGTAGATTATATCTCTAGACATATCTTATGTATATATATATAGAGGCCATGAACCTTGCTTAATAAGATTAAGCAAGTGTATGACCTTTGATGGGTCATACTGTGGCATCGATATTACGAATCATCTGTCTTTCCCGCATCTGAGTTATGCGCTCTGGTGGGAATTCATGAGAATTCGTAACCTTACCGACGACGGATCCATGAGGATCGAAACCGCGTATGTCAAGTGCTCTCCCCTTCGTCGCTTCCGTGTCGAAGCTACCCGGGTTTAGTTGTCCTGCTAGGCTCTCCCAGACGCTATTCATGACGCCGGGTGGTGCGCCCATACGGTAGAGGTAGAGGTCATGGGAGGATACCAGGTCGAGGCTACTCGGCAGAGGGCTACCGGAAGACGAAAGGCGTAGACCAGTTGACCTTTTCCCCAATAATCCTATGTCACCTAAGGGTGAGGGTGACGGTGAGGGAGTAGTGGGTTGGGTTGAGACCCAACCCAAGGACTTAAGTGACTGTTCCTTCCGTTGGAACCCCAAACACTCAGAATATTTAATGTGGCGTGGCAGGTTTGGGTCAACACCCAACCGCCAACTTAAGTTGTTGTTTCGATTATTGAGACTTGAATGCTTGAAAGATTAATATGTGTTGTGATGCATGGATCGTACCATTCACTGAGCGTGTGGCTCACCCCTCGCATATGTTTTCCTCCAGTTGTCGCTGAGCCGGACCTGAAGGTGGAGCTTCCATAGGCGCAGTACCGTAGCAGAGCAGCGCACGTGTTTTGGATCTGCGAGTGAGAGAGGCCATCAGCATCCCCCGTTTCCTTGTATGTATTGCTACTCGTGATTGAGCACAGTACTGGTGTTTGATGTCTTTGTTGTATATTGGCTCTCACAGGACAGTTGATTATGTGTTCCGGTCTGTAATATGTCTTTAAATTACAGACTAAGTCATTTTAAGCTTCCGTCATATGTTTATATATCATGTCAGCTTCCTTGTTAAATGTTTTAAGTACCTTTGATGATTGAGTAGAGTCTTTTATTGACCTCGTGTATGGATTGCTGATATTATATATTTGCCACGTCTCGGAGACGGCCGCTCTGGGGCGTGACAGTATCGATGTTGAGAGATATCGATAACAACTATCTCTATGTAGATGATCACAATAGTGTTGTTGAGACCAGTAATTCCGCGTCTCCTTGACAAACGGTATGGTCTCTCCCCAAGAGTCCCAAGAGTCTCCCTTCGGGAGTGAGGGTGTGGGTGAGACGGGTTGCACCGCAGTGCGACCCTATTATCCATTGGGTCTCAACCCATGTCTTTCCTTGAAAGGAAATTGCCTTAACATTAAATTGTTATAGTGGTGTTCGGTTTCCGACCACTCACTGAGCTTGTAGCTCACCCCTCGCGTACTGTTTCTTTTACAGGGGCGTTGTTGGGCGTGGAGCTGGAGTTTTCCTATGGCGTGGTCTTGCGTGCGTGGAAACGTTCTGTTCGGCGGATTGGCGAGTGCGAGGCTGTCAGCAGTCCTAGAGTCTTGTGTATTGGTAATTCGTGCGTGTGGCACTTGTTGTATTTTATTGGCTAGACTTGGCTCTCACAGGACAGTGATTGTGTATTCGAGTCTGTAATAATATTTTTGGGTTACAGACTTATTGATAGTTTATGCTTCCGCTTTTCAGTTGTATTATCAGTTATCATTGCTTCATTAGCCTTGTGTATTGTTTATTGGAGTCGTTGTTGACCTCTTGTTTATGATAGCTGATATTATATTATTGCCACGTCTCGGGGACGGCCGCCCTGGGGCGTGACAAAAGTTGGTATCAGAGCCTGGTCCTGTCAGAGCCTAAGTCGAGTCATATAGATGAGTCGTAGGATTGTTATCCGAGTACTCTGGTTTTAGAAGTTTTCTTAGGTTGCTGACATGCCTCCTCGCATCCGTGGACGTGGACGTGGCCACCCCTGGACTCCCCTTAAGTTGTCGACTTGGTCGACTGATCAGGGTCAGTGTTGGGTTCCTTGTTGTGGGACTAAGGCTTGGGAAGGAGTTTCCCGCCCAGTTGTGTCGTTTTGATGGATCGTTGAAATTTCTAAGGTTGGATCGCGTCTCGACTATGGAGCTTCGTTCCCGGACATCGTTATTGCTATTAACCATGGAGTTCGCGTGATGCGCCAGTTTCAAGTGTTGAGGATGTGGTGTGTTGCTCATTAAGGAGTGATGTCTTCTTTCAGTCTTCCTACTCAGGATAAGGGGCCTTGCAGGGTCAGCGTTGAGACCCGGGCTAGGGTACTCCGTGTTCCTTGTTTGGTTGTCGGGATATCCTATATCGGGACCTCATGGGGCCCTCCCAAGGTTCTTTTCCCAGCTAAGGAATACCATTGAAGCATCAAATTGATGATGGATTTTTCCTCACTTGGAAGGTGCGAGAGCGAGTGGTGAAGCATACGATCGGGATTGAGTGCGTCCTTTTGCAGCTTAGTGGGCGATAGCTTATGGACTAGGGTTCCATAGCCATATCCGGAGTCGCTTCGATATATCATCGTGCGTTGTAGCGGTCCGGTAGAGGTCAGAGTCCTGTGAGGTGCTCCCTGGGACTATCCACGACGCTTGTTGGTGTGCCCATATAGCAGAGATAGTGGACATGGGAGGCTACCAGGTAGGGGCCACACCGGAAGAGTGCTACTGGATGACGTCGAGAGCTTGGACTCCCCGTGATGAATCTGCCCATTGAGTGCATGATGCTGGAGTTCCAATGAGTATAGTTGGGCGACCTGTCAGTGACGGCATGTGAAGCACAGTTCGCGGTACTGTCGCGTTTTGCCCCACATGGGTCGTAAATGAGGAGACGCGACGCTAAGCGTTCGTGATGGGACTCAACCGCCATATCAGGTAGATGACGTCGCTTAGGCGTTGTCGGGAATCGACGACCTCCTATTGCGTGTCTTGCGGATTAAGTGCGGTCGAGCGGCTTACCCAGCGCGTAAGGGTCATCATGAGCGTCAGCCATGCTCGAGGAGCAGATTTGGACTTAATCGTCCCAGGAATTATTTTGATCTCCCCATAGGGGTTGAAGATCAAGTACCCATTGCCGCGAATTGATGATCTATTTTGACCAGCTTTAGGAGCTAGTGTCTTTCTGTTGATCGATCTTCGCGCAGGGTACCCTATTTGGAGATCCGGGAGTTGGCATTCTTTAGTTGGCCTTTCGTGACCGTTTCAGGCACTACGAATTTTGTGTACTGCCGTCGGGGTAGACGAGTATGCCAGATGCCTACAAGGATCTCGAATATGTTATTGGACCTCCGTGGGCTGTTCTGAGGTAGCCTTCGTTGAGGATGTTGGTTGGCATGCCCTCAGGCGAAGTTGTGGATCGTCGCGATGGAATGCGTTCGTCCATCAAGATTCCTCAGTGGACGTGGGAGTGAGTTATCACGAATCTCGTTGCGGGCTCGTTAAAGTTATGTTCGGGTCGCGACGCCGTCTAGGTGATCGTTGACCGATTGACTAAGTCCGCACCTTCCTCCCTATCCAACTAACTGAGTCTCTGGACGTTTCGACGCGGGTTTGAGCCTTCGCGATTGTTCGTCTTCATGGCACTCCGGTCGGCGCTATTTCGGATCGAGACGCGTGTGTTACTTTGAGGTGCTTGCACAGCCTTTGGTAGGCATTGTCGCGAGCCTTCATTTAAGTATAGCGTTTCATTGCTGATGGACAGCCAGGCAAGAGGACGATTTAGGCCTTGGAGGACATGATATTTGCCTGCGTGCTCGACTTGGGGCAGTTGAGAGAGGCACCACCCTCTAGGAAGGGGTCTGCCTGTGTAACGACTGCCATTTGAGCACCCAGATGAAATGGAAGAGGCACTCTACGGGCGCAGTTTTACACCTCCCCTGTGCTGGGAAGGTTGTAGAGCGCCTGTTGGAAGGGCCATAAGTCATTTTATTGACCTTGCGGTGGCCGAGATGGTTCGTGCGTGCATCTGCACCACCTAGAACCGTCTGAAGGGCCACACAGGTCATCGTCGCCAGGAGCCTACCTTCGGGTTCGGTGACCATGTTGGTATATGGTGTCCCGGTTTAAGGGCATCCTCTGTTTTGACGTTCGGGGCGTGTTGAGTCGGCCTTCCATCGGACCGGTTTTCGTCCTTGAATGGATTAGGGGAGGTGGCTGTCATGAAGCCTTGCCCCCCTTGGCTGACTCGTGCCTGCGACGTCATCCAATGTCTCAGCTGAGGCATTATGTCCACGATCCTGCTCACATCATTCTGTTCGAGCCGCTCACCCTCGAGCTGGATTTGTCGTTCGTGGAGCAGTTGATCGAGACCATGGACCGATGTGAAGAGAGGCTCCGCACCCAGACCGTTCCTTTGGTTAAAGTGCGTGGTAGCACCAGTTGGGTGTCCGGACCACTCGGGAGCCAAGGGACTCTATGGGCGACACTTCTACGTTCGGTCTTCCCTTTTGGGTTTCCTTAAATTTCGAGGACTAAATTTCCTAAGGGGGGGAGAATGTTAGACCTGTGTCATTTAGAGTCCTAATTTCGATCGGAGTCGCTAAAATTTTAATTTTTAGCTACCTTCTGGGGTTTAAGGACTCTGATTGAAGATATAACTGCATATTATGGGTCCTGGTATTGTTTAATACTGCCCATAAAATTTTCATTTAATTCCGATAACATTTTTGGAATTATGCAGTTTTGGATTGGTATTCGGATTTGATTTTATTAAAATCCAAGATGATGAGATAAAAATCCGATATTATTATGAGATGTTAAGTTTGGGGATAGCTTCCATACAGAAGTGGAATTGGACCAACTGGATTCGTATATTAAAAGTTATGGGTATTTTTCCATGTATACCCCGAAGTTGAGAAATCCAGGCTGCAGCCCTGTAAGATGTTTAGCCTAGATTTCGGAATAGCTGGAGAGGTTATTTGATCTGGGTGTAAACATGAAAGTTGTAGATAATTGTCTTATCTTTCCAATGCCATTGGAATCATGCAATTCGGAGCTGTATTGAGGAAGTTATGGCCGTTTAAGTGAAGGCTGCGCAGGATTTTAAGTCCGAGGACGACTTGGTCTTTCACTCCGCCCTTGCCTATTTAAGGCCCCAAATGTTACGACCTTGGGCACTTATTTCTCTCTTTTTTTCTTCTGGTCCAGCCCCCATTGTTGTGTGTTTTGGGAGGAGGAAGAGACGGTGATGGAGAAGAAGGAGCACAATGAAGAAGAAGGTGTGTTTATGTTGTTGTTGTTGTTGTTGATTCTTTCTTTCTCTTCCACATCCCTTCTCTTTTCCTTCCCCTCTCTAATCAACCAGCCCCCTATGTGTTTGTGTTAATGTCTAAGTGAAGAAGAGGAAGCAAGGGAAGCATAGAAGAGGTGGGGGTAGCGGCGGTAGTGATCGGGGTGGCCGAGGGTGCGCTTGTGAGCCCTACGTCCCCTTTTCCTTTCCCCCTCTCATTTGGTGAGTTTTTCCCTCTTCTTGTGTTGGTTTTAATGCATGTTTAGGTGCTTGGGAGGGCATGCATGGGTGGTAATTAAGTTTGGGTGCATGTGGGAGCTTGGGGAGAGTGGTTTGGAGGCTGGGCGCGCGGGTCCGCACGCGCGAGCGCGCACGCGGGCGCGCGCGGGGCGCTGGGGGCGCTGGGGCGCGGGGGCGTGCGCGCGGGTCGGGCGCGCGTGCCTGCGCGCGGGTGCGCGCGTCTGCGCGCTGCCTGCGCGTGGTGCGCGCGTCTGCGCGCGGTCTGCGCGCGGTGCGCGCGGGGCGTGCGCACGGGACGCCCGGGGCTGCGCCCGGGGCTCCGCATGCGTGCGTGCAAGGCGGCTGGGGCCGTTTTGGGCGTGCGGAGGGTCGGCACCCTCGGGTGGGTGTCCGGGGGGCTCGGGCACGCGTGCGTGCGTGCGTGCATGCGTGCGTTCGAGCCCGTATGCGTGGATGTCTATGTCTTAGGCATCCCTAATTGATTTTGTGTGTTTGTTTATGGTTATACTCATCATTTTGGTACCCCTTGCCTTGCAGACCTCGTCGGTTGGGATGCGCGACGACCCGGGTATCGGTGAGTGGTTTGATCCAACACTTCGGGACGCGCTCGATGCACGTAGTCGTGCACCGCACGTCCTTGGGGCATCTTAACCCCTAAATATGCTAGATATTTGCATGTTAGGGTGGTATAGCTCGTATACTGCGTAGAACCCCTATTCTACCCTATACTTGCTTAAGTATGTATTCATGTTTGTATAATTATGATTTCATGCGCCCCTTGTGTTTCGGGCATGTATTTTCGAATGAGTTATGGATGTATTAGAATATGGCATGTCTTAGGCAGTAGTGTAATACTACCCACACTATATTAATTATATCCAGCATGTTAAACCTTGGGTTAATAACCGGATGCGTACTAATATTCCTTTACGATTAGACTGGAGGAATGGTGTAGTTGTTGCACCCATCTGTTGGGGCAAAACTATGACCAGCCTTTCCGGAGAGGATGAGACCTTCCCTCTCTCTCGCCCTCCCTCTTTTCGCAAACTGAGTAAGTAGATGTAGTTCCTACTAGACTCAGGTGCGCTTGAGAAAATTAGTATGCACCGATTAGTGCGCGAGATCGCGCTTGACCCTTTCCTCTCAAGTTGGTGATAACCAACGAATGCTATGATATATTTTGTGTGATTGTATGATTATGGCCTTATAAGCATGTTTAAGTGGGTCATACCTTGTATGCATATTGTATGATTTGTTGTTTATGATGTAAATCCATGTTAGGGAGTACCCCTATAGTTATATATATATATTATTGTGCATGTGGCACATATTATCATGTTATGATTCTCCTTATATATATATATGCGCATGTTAACTAATTTGGCCTATCCGTAATAGGCAAGGGTATGACCCACGGTCGGGTCGTACCCTATTAGTTAAAGCGCTAGCGATGTAATCGTCCCTTGCATCCGAGTGATGCATTCGTATCGAATTCTGAAGAATTCATCGTGGCATCGACTTTGTTAAACCGATAGCTACGGCATTAACTTGGGCTTACCCGTGCTAGGCGTGTGTCTGAACCGCCTATTGGGTTATGCCCCTGGCTTTTCTACATGAGTGTAGAGATAGTCCTCGCGTTCGAGTGACGCCTCCGTGTGGGAATACAAGAGTATTCGATATCATCGATATATGTGTGTAAGTACCAAGGGTAGTTGGCTTTCCCATAGGGTTCGCATTGCGAACGCAAGGTGCTTCCTCCTGACATCGTCATGAGTCGAAGCTACCCGACATAAAAGCTGTCCTGTAGGGTGCCACCACTTGTAGGTGCTACCGATGCGTACCGCGGTACACATCTAGGGAATGTACTGATCATGGAAGGCCGACAGGTAGAGGCTGCACGGGAGAGAGCTACCAAGTGATATTTCGGGCTTCAAGTTGTTCTCCCCTTCGTCGGATCCGTGTTGAAGCTGCCCGGTTCGTAGTTGTCCTGTGGGGTGCTCCCAGACGTATTTATGACGCCTATTGGTGCGCCCATATGGTAGAGATAACGGTCATGGAGAGGCTACCAGGTAGAGGCTCTCCGGGAGAGGGCTACCGGACGACGATGGGTGTAGAGCAACTGAGTTCGTTTCAAAAGTCCCTAGTCACCCCTCCGGGGGCTAGGGTGAGGATGAGTTGTTGTCACGTCGCCACGTGACCCAAATACCCATCGAGTATACTCTGGGTTTGTTACTTCTGACGCTTGAGGTATCGAAGTATATCTCTACCTCGTAGCAGATGGATGCGTTGTGTCTCGTTAACCAGTAACACGTGGTGTTATGGTTAACCCTCGTTTGTCCCCGGGTCTCTTTGGAGCTCCCCTTCAGGGTCGGGGCGATGAATGTGTTAAGTCACGTCGCTACGTGACCCATTGGTTTGTTCACCCGTTCCCATATTGGTTGGGTCTGGTAAAGTATCGATGTTGAGAGATATCGATAACAACTATCTCTATGTAGATGATCACAATAGTGTTGTTGAGACCAGTAATTCCGCGTCTCCTTGACAAACGGTATGGTCTCTCCCCAAGAGTCCCAAGAGTCTCCCTTCGGGAGTGAGGGTGTGGGTGAGACGGGTTGCACCGCAGTGCGACCCTATTATCCATTGGGTCTCAACCCATGTCTTTCCTTGAAAGGAAATTGCCTTAACATTAAATTGTTATAGTGGTGTTCGGTTTCCGACCACTCACTGAGCTTGTAGCTCACCCCTCGCGTACTGTTTCTTTTACAGGGGCGTTGTTGGGCGTGGAGCTGGAGTTTTCCTATGGCGTGGTCTTGCGTGCGTGGAAACGTTCTGTTCGGCGGATTGGCGAGTGCGAGGCTGTCAGCAGTCCTAGAGTCTTGTGTATTGGTAATTCGTGCGTGTGGCACTTGTTGTATTTTATTGGCTAGACTTGGCTCTCACAGGACAGTGATTGTGTATTCGAGTCTGTAATAATATTTTTGGGTTACAGACTTATTGATAGTTTATGCTTCCGCTTTTCAGTTGTATTATCAGTTATCATTGCTTCATTAGCCTTGTGTATTGTTTATTGGAGTCGTTGTTGACCTCTTGTTTATGATAGCTGATATTATATTATTGCCACGTCTCGGGGACGGCCGCCCTGGGGCGTGACACATACATTGTTTAATCTCTTTAGACAAGGTTCGTGGCCCATAGGTATAAATAAATATACAACATATAATTAATTCAAGATTTTAATCATGGAAGCATTTAATAATATAACAACAAGGTTATAGTATTTTCTAAGGCATGCTTACACTTATGCTTTTCAAAGATAGGCTAAGGATATGCTTAGGCTAAGTGGGGGCATGTAGGAATTAATGTTATGCTAGCATGGGACGTGATGCATAAACAAGCATGGCTCCCTATGCATAATACTAACATGTATAATCCTAACATAATATATCTAACATGACATGGATGCAACCTAGCAAGGCAAACAATAACATATACATGCAAACATGGTTAATATGCAGTTATGGTACCCCAGGGGAGGTTAATGCATATCTACGTGCATCGAACGCCTCCCAACTGGGTTGGATTGACCCACTCACCGCAACCCGGGGCGATGCATGATTGTTCTCCAAGATCTGCACGACAAGGACATAAAAATACCTAAAATTAACTAGAAAAGCCAAAGACTTAGATATGCACGCATACGGGCTAGCACATATGAAAGTACGCATGCACATCCGAGTGCCCCGGCACCTACCCGAGTCCTCGGGCAGCCACATGCGTAGCCCCCGCACACATGCGCACGTTCACGCACACGTGCACGCGCTCCCGTGCTCGGCCGCGCGTCCAGGCACCCAGCAGTGCCCTCCGCGCGCCGCACGCCTGAGCCAGAACCCTGCGCGCATGCCAGCGCCCCTCTGCATGCGCATCTGCGTGCGCACGCGTGCGGACAGCCCCGCGCACGTGCCCAGACTTGTCCTAACCCCTCCCCTGCCCACACACACACCCTAACATATACACCTAGCATGCAAGACACCCCCCAACAGCCCCTACCACCAAAAACAACCAAGCAAGGAAGGGGGGAGCTAACCAATAGAGGGGAAAGCAAAGAAGGGGAAAAAATCGGGTGTCCTTGGCGCACCAAACCCCCACAACCGCCACCACCAACTCCCCCATCTCCTCAGCCTCTCATTGGCTGGAAATCAGTGAAAAAGGGGCATGAGACGGAAACTAAAGAGAAGGAATCAACAACACCAACAACATATATGCACAACACACACACACACCTTCACTTCTTTCTCCACTTTACACACACACACAAACTAACACAAAAGAAAAACAAGAAGGGAAGAGGTGAACCTAAGCCTAAACTCACCCACACACATCAAAAATATCAATGGTTTCTTAACCATTAAGCAAGAGGGGGCTGAGGTTACCCAAGGTGACCCTAACCACCAAAATATCCCATCACTATTCCACTAAACAAACCAGTAACGACCGAAACCCGGATATGGTTCGGAACTACATAATTTTTAAAATGTTACCGGAATTCGATGAAATTTTTATGGATAATATAAAATGGTACCTGGACCCATAATATGCAGTTAGATTTCCAATCGGAGTACTCAAGCTCACGCAGATGCTAAAAACCAAAATTTTAGGGGCTCCAATCGAAAGAAGAAAATTTCAAAAATGGCCAAAAATTACCCATAGGTGACCAATAGGCTAAAAAGTGACACATATATAACACTCGGAAGTTATAGCAGATGACTCTCCCACACGCTTCTCATCCTCGATTATCGTCAGCAAAGTTCCTCTTTTGATTATCCGTCTTCTAGCCACCACCAAAACGTTGATTATTTCGGTTCTTTGCACGAGCCTCGTTCTCCTTCTTCCACTCTGAGCAGTTCTGTTCCTTGACAAGTGCACAATCCTTTAGCTCCTCATAGACATGAATTCGGAGGTTCCGCAGTCTATGACGAATATCGCTCCTTAGCCCTTCTTGGAAGCGACGACACTTTTCATTCTCAACTTCGATATATTGAGACGTAAACACTGACAACTCTAGGAATTTTTCCTCATATTGTGCCATCGTCATGTCTTGCATTTGACGAAGGTCCAGAAATGGTTGCACGATACGATCACGCTCCATCGAGGAAAGTATTTTTTGTAGAACATTTCTACAAACTCCTCCCAGTTGATTTGTTCAATTCCCCGAGTCAGAGATTGTTGATGAACAGTCCACCATTGGATAGCGGTTCCTCGTAGTTGATGAGTCACCAAGAGGATATGTTGGCTATCAGTTAGCTGCATCGATTTGAAGATCTACTCCAACTCCGTGATCCAATGCTTTGGGGCCATCGGGTCAGTGCCAACTCCTTGAAATATTGGCGGATCCATTTTCTTGAACCTCATCTCCAGTTGTTCTGACTAGTTCTGGTTTTCTCCTAAACAACGTAACGCCATGTCGTTCTGGTGTTGGATTGCCTGCGCCACCAGGTTGGTTAGGGTCTGGAGATCCTAACGCAAAATGTTGGTATTTTTTGCCATTTCTGATCTCTCCTAATATGAATTGACGCACAATTAGAACGTATCCTATATGTATGCAAGCTTATGTCTCCGATTCCTATTCCTTAACCCTAACAGGAAAACCTACGCTCTCATACCATCCTGAAACGCCCCCGTAACCATTATTCTCAATTAAGGCATGCGATACGGTTCGTTACTGCAATGAAATCCACGAGACATCGAGTAATAGAAATAAACTCATAAATTTTCAAGCATTACAACATAAACCAGTCACAGGATCTCAAAAATTCATTCTTAAGTTTGAATGAACACACATGAGTTCTTTATTTAAATAATAATTCATCTGGTTTTGTTAATAAGGCTAAGGACGTCCACTACATGCCAAGAAGAAGGCTTATTCAACACCTACGATGCAACGAAAATAAATGCGAACTAAGACACTAGCGCCTCACAACGAACGACGATCACCAATTGCTACTTTGAAAGGTTAAGAAAAGAGGGGTGAGCTACCACACGCTCAGTGAATGGACCTATAACACCCCAATAATAATAACAATAAAATATTATGAAAATCCCAAAGAAATCCAAAATAGTAGAATATAACATATATGTATAATTTTCACAAGTGTAACGATAAAACATAATGCATCTCATTAGAGGAATAGCCACAAATCTCATACTAACTACATGATGCGTATGATGCAACAGACACGCATGCCCGCATGGCACGCAGCCAAAAGATGCTCCATCTAGAGCCTGGTCATGCAGACTGGTCGTCATGTAGACAAGGTCCCACTGGACTGGATCTTGCAGACCGGTCATCATGTAGACAGGTGTCACGCAGATGTATGATATGCATGCAAGATTTATTCAACAACTCATAGTTTGCATGCAAGAATAACATATTTTCCAACATATAGTTCGTACATAAAATAATCCCTCAAACATGATGTCATGCTCATGTATTCAATACTCAAAATAACATCTGTATTTGTAACATAGGAATGATGAGAATGTGATATAAATATAAAAAGTTTCAAAATCTACATAGAGACTAGGCCCACTCACCTTAGGTCCAACAAATCCGAACAACTCCAGAAGGCCTAGAGCAATCTAATTTGACCTGAAAGCGATACGAATCGATTACAACATGTGCAAACCATATGGAGCTTGATGTACCTGTACTCACAGAAACTGACGGATCCTACAGGGACCATCACTGACCAATCCGACAGCTCCCATAGGGACCGTCCGAAGAAACCATGATGGATCCTACTGGGGACGCCCCTTAAAAAACCAACGGCTCTTCTAGGAGCCGTCCCGAACATGCCCGACGGCTCCTACAGGGGCAGTCCTGAGGCAGAAACCCTAATTTATTTTTTTGTAAAAATCTTTAAATCTTCTATCATTGAAAACAAAACATGAGTCATTTTAAAATGTTTGTTTAAACAGAAAGGATTGATATCTAAATCAAATCATATGTACAGAAATCTAATTGAAACAGATTAAAAAATCCATTGAAACCTCTTCAAAAACCCTAAATCTATCATAGGTACAAATACAAACATGGATCTACATTAAATCCTAGAAATCATGAAAACACATCATTGGTTTGGATCTAAGCATATAAGTTTAAAATAAGGCTTAAAGGATCAAAACGTGATTCTTCTTAAAAGAATTAGACCTAAACATGATATATATATATATACTTAAACATATTCCTTTTTTCAAGAAAGGCTTATAAAACATCTAAAATTATTATTGTCACGCCCCAGGGCGGCCGTCCCCGAGACGTGGCAAATATATAAATGATATCAGTAATCATACACGAGGTCAAATAAATACTCCACAATAGAAAAGGCAATACACAAGTAACTGACATCAAGTATATACAAAAAGCGGAAGCTCAAATGACTAAGTCTGTAATTCAAAGACATATTACAGACTAGAGTACACAATCAACTGTCCTGTGAGAGCCAATATATACAATAACTGACATTAACAGTCTACATACCGTGCACAAGCACAAGTATAATACATACAATGAAAAGGGAATGCTGATAGCCTCCGACTCGCAAGACATCCAATGCGAACGCGGGTCTCCTACTCGGATGGCGCCAGCGTCAACTGGGGAAAAACATAAGCGAGGGGTGAGCTACAAGCTCAGTGAGTGGTCAGAAACCAAACACCAACACCAACATTCGATCCTAAGGCAATCTCCTATCAAGGAAACCATGGGTAGAAACCCAACGATTAACAAGGTCACACGGCGGTGCAACCATACCTCGTCCTCGCCCTAGCCCCCACAGGGGTGATCCTAGGGACTTGAAGGACAAAACTTGCTGTTCTACACCGTTGTCATCCGGTAGCGCTCTCCCGGGCAGCCTCTACCTGGAGCCGGCCACGGTCAGTACACTGTCGACAGCGTCGATGGTACCTACAGGTGGGGGTCCACCCAGGGCGGCTCGTACCTAGGAAGCATCCACACGGATCCGGCGAAGGGGAGAATGATAATTCATGCTCGCAACATCGTCCGGTGGTCCACCCTCGTGTAGCCTCACCTGGTACACTCCCCTGCTCAGTACATCTGCCGAATGCATCGGGAGTACCTACAAGTGGGAGTCCTCTGTCAGGGCAGCTTCCACGTCGGGACCCCGATATACGACGATATTGGGAGGAACCACTACTTGTTCGCAGCGCGAACCCTATGGAAAGCCAATCACTCAAGCTGGTGGGTCAAGTATCAACTCGAGCCCACAACACTCACACCAACACCCTCACCTCCGAAGGGTGACCTAGGTTGTCGGGAGTAACTGTACCAATCCCTCACCTTCACCCCAAAAGGGGTGACCCAGTCTCTTGGGAAGAGACTAGATCGTTTCTAAGCCCTTGGTCCACTGGTAGCCCTTTCCCCGGGTAGCCTCTGCCTGACATACTCCCACGATCAGTACACTGTCGACCACAGCGATGGTACCTACAGATGGGAGCCCGGTGCCAGGACAGCGATGGTACGCCGAGAAGTTCCTACACGGACCCAACGAAGGAATGAAACCAAACTACACTCATGAAAATGATCCCCCTTGGATCCGCCATCATCGGTCATTAGACGCCGATCCACTACACCCTCACCCTCACCCCCTCCTTGGGGTGGCATAGGCTCTTGGGAGGAATCTAGATTGCTTCTACACCCTAGGTCCACCGGTAGCCCTTATCCCGGGAAGCCCCTACCTGGTATACTCCCATGATCAGCACATCCTCACACATCGGCAGCACCTACGGATGGGAGCCCTCTGTCAGGTCGGCTGTCTCAACCAGGAAGTCCCTACACGGATCCAATGAAGGGAGGAAACCAATCTAAACTCGCGAATATGATCCTCTCAGATCCGTCGTCACCGGTTATCGAAACCGATAAGCGCAACGAATTCTCATGAATTCCCTCCACGGCGCATAACTCAGATGCGGGGAAGACATTTAATTATAAGTGTCAAAACCATGGTATGACCCCACAAGAGGTCATACAACACATTAGACAAGAATCATGGCCATATCGGCATATATATATATATATATATATATATATATATATATATATATATATATATATATATATGCAATTAACTACCCAATGATGGCCTACTTAACATGCATACATGGCATCAAACAGATAAACACACACAAATTACAACCTATTATACGTTGGATAACACCAACCTAGAAGGGAAGGGTTAAGCGCGATCTGCGCAACAACAGGTGCATGCCAATAATTCCAAGCAAACCCGAGTCAAGTAGGAACTACATCTACTCACTCGGTTCGCGAAGAGAAGGAGGGCGAGGGAGAGGGAATGCCTCATCCTCTCTCGAGCTGGTCATAGTTTTGCCCCAACAGATGGGTGCAACAACTATACCACACCCTCGAGTCCTAAATCAGAGGAATATTACGCATACACTCGTTATTAACCCAAGTTTAGACATGCATGATAAATAGGGGTAGTCATTCAATCAAAAGTACCTAAGTCATGCCATATTCTATACAATACATACGCAAGTATAAGGTAGAATAGGGGTTCTACACAATATACGAGCTATACAACCTAGCATGCATAATATCTAGCATATTTAGGGTGCAAATAAAGCCCCATGGAAGAGCGAAGCACGCTTACGTGCCTCGAGCGCTCCCGGAAGGGTTCGAATCAAACCACTCACCGATACCCAAGTCGTCGCGCATCCCAACCGACGAGGTCTGCAAGGCAAGGGGTACCAAAATGATGAGGATAACCATAAACAAACACATAAAATCAATTAGGCATGCCTAAGGCTAGACATGCACGCAAACGGGCTCGAACGCACGCAAGCATGGATGCACGCACGCGTGCCCGAGCCCCCCGGACACCCACCCGAGGGTGCCGACCCCCAGCATGCCCAAACCGGGCCCCGGGCAGCACCCGCACGCACCCCGGGGAGCCCCGGGCGCAGCCCCGGGCATCCCCGCGCGCGCACGCCGCGCGCCCCGCGCGCAGACACACGCGCGCTCGCGCGCGCCCCCGCGCGCACCTCGTGCGACCCCCCGCGCGCCCGCACCAGCGCGCACGACCCGCGCGCGCCCGCGCGCTCCACCCGCGCGACAACACCTCCGCGCACGCCCGCGCGCGCGCTCGCGCGTGCAGACCCGCGCACCCAGCCTCCAAAACACTCTCCCATGCCCTCACTTGTACCCAAACACAAATACCACCGATGCATTCTCTCCCAAGCACCAATACATGCATAAAAACCGATTAAAAGAAGAGGGAAACTCACCAAAAGAGAGGGGAAGGGAAGGGGGAGGTGTGGGTGCTCATCCGCACGCCCGCAACCACCTCGACCGCCACCACCGCTGCCCCCACCTCCATCTAGCTTCCCTTGCATCTTCTTCTTCACTTGGGCATTTCAACAAACACCTAGGGTGCTATTGGTTAGAGAGGGGAGGGAAGGGAGCAAAAGATGGGGGAAGAGAGAATGGAACAACAACAACACCACCACCACCTCTAACATACCTTCTTTTGATCTTCTTCTCCATCATCTTCATTTCCTCCACCAAAGCACACAACAATGGGGGCTGGACCAGAGAGCAAAAGAGGAGAAAATGAGTCCCAAAGTCGTGCATTTGGGGGTTAAATAAGCAAAGGTCGAGTAAATGACCAAGTCATCCTCGGACTTAAAACCTCTGCGCAACCTTCACTTAAACAGCCATAACTTCCTCAATACAGCTCGGAATTGCATGATTCCAGCGGCATTTGAAAGATAAGACGATTATCTACAACTTTCATGTTTACACCCAGATCAAATAACCTCTCCAGCTATTTCAAAATCTAGGCTAAACATCTTACAGGGCTGCTGCCTGGATTTCTCAACTTCGGGGTATACATGGAAAAATACCCATAACTTTTAATATACGAATCCAGTTGATCCAATTCCACTTCTATATGGAAGCTATCTCCAAACTTAACATCTCGTAATAATATCAGATTTTTATCTCTTCATCTTGGATTTTAACAAAATCAAATCCGAATACCAATCCAAAACTGCATAATTCCAAAAACGTTATCGGAATTAAACGAAAATTTTATGGGCAGTACTAAACAATACCAGGACCCATAATATGCAGTTATATCTTCAATCAGAGTCCTTAAACCCCAGAAGGTAGCTAAAAAAAATTAAAATTTTAGCGACTCCGATCGAAATTAGGACTCTAAATGACACAGGTCTAACAATTATAGTACCCTAGTTATAAAATCAGATCCAAAGATACATTACTCGTATAAAAATTGCAAGAAATCTATTGAGAAAACTCGAGAAATCATCAAATACTGAATATATATTTGCGAGATCTATTAACAACTTCTAAGACTTGTAAAATATAGCAAATCACCAACATAACATTGACAAAATACAAGGATTCGAAATCTTACAAAACTTCAAAGAACCGAGAAGGAAAAATCGATCCTTTTGCTTGAAAAGAACTTAAAACGAAATTATGAAATGAGGAAAACTCTCAGGGCAATTCATTAATAATTTAAACTCTTTGTAAACCAAAGAATACTCACCAAAACCCTCAGATCGAACCCTTCCCGAGCCACTTCACAAATATGCCGAAGAGAAGAAGAAAGAAAAGTTTTTTGGTTTGAAATTTCTTGGGTTTCATGGCAATGAGAGAGAAAAAGAGGTTTCTAAGCCTCTCATACACATGGGGACACAATTACGACACCAATGATTCCCATTAATCCTGATCATTTGGTTGCGTACCATACGGGCATGCGTGTCCGTTGCATCATATGCATCATGTAGTTAGTATGATATTTGTGGCTATTCCTCTAATGAGATGCATTATGTTTTATCGTTAAACTTTTGAAAATTATATGTATATGTTTTATTCTGCTAGTTCCGATTTTTGGGATTATTCTTAATATTTTTATTGTTATTATTATTGGGATGCCTTAGGTCCATTAACTGAGCGTGTGGTAGCTCACCCATCTTTTCCCAACCTTTTAGAGTAGCTGTTGGTGATCATCGCTAGTGGTGAGGTGCTGTGTATTAGTTCGCGTTATATCTTCGTTGCATCGTAGGTGTCGAATAAGCCTTCCTCTTGGCATGTAGTGGAAGTCCTTAGGCTTATCAGCAAAACCAGAGGAATTATTATTAGTATTTAAATAAAGAACTCATGTGTATTCATTCAAACATAAGAATGAATTATTGAGATCCTATGATTGGTTTATGTTATAAACTTGCAAGTTAATGAGTTTATTTATATTATCCGTTATATTGTGGATGGTGTTTACGTAACGCACCGTATCACATGTCTTAATTAAGGATAATGCGTACGGTGGTGTTACAGACTCAGACACCATGTTTTTAAGCAAACCCCATTTTTTCACCGTGATAGCATTTTTCACCCCCTACAGCATGTTTCAATCCAAACAATATTTCTGACAAAGACGCTCATTTTTTCAACCCAGGCACCATTTTTCAACCGAGACTGCATTTTTTGACCCATACAATGTTTTCGACTGAGACTCCATTTTTTTTACCCTACAAATATTTTCGAACCAGGCACTATTTTTTCAATCTAAACACCATTCTTATACGTAGATAACATTTTTTTCGACAGGGACAACATTTTTGAGACACACCATTTTTTAGACCCAAGCATCATTTTTGACCCTGACTTCAATTTTGCGACCCTGAAACCATCTTTTGACCTAGAAAACATATTTACGACCCAGACAATCTTTTACGACCCACACAATTTTTCTACGCATGCTCCATATTTTGAGTCAGACACCATTCTTTCGACCTAGAAAAGCATTTTTTCGTATCGATTAACATTTTTCAACCTAGACTGCATTTCTTACCTAGACAACTTTTTTTTTCGACCAAGACCATATTTTCGACACAGACAACTTTTTTGACCCAATCATCATTTTACAATTGACCCCATCTTTACGAGATGTACACATTTTTCCTACCGAGACTCCATTTTTTTTTACCCAGACAATTTTTTGACAGAGACCTCATTTTGTATACCCAAACAACATATTTCAACCTATACGTCATTTTTTGACCTAAACAACATTTTTCGACCCATACCCCAATTTTCGACCCGGACACCATTATTTGACCCAGGCACAATTTTTTATAGGGAACCCATTTTTTTTACCTAGGCAGCATTTTTCGACCCCAATATAATTTTTCGACCTTGACGACATTTTTCGATCCATAACTCAATTTTTGAACCAGACTCAATTTTTCTAACCGAGACACCATATTGCGAACCAGACATCATTTTTGCACATAAAAAACTGACCTAGACAACATTTTTTGACATAGAGTCCACTTTTTCTTGACCTAGAATGCATTTTTTCGTATTAGACAACATTTAGCATTTCGTCGTTTTGGACATTATTTTTCGACCCAGACAATATTTTCGATACAGACTCCATTTTGTTTAGTCAAACACCATTTTTCCACCCAGACAAAATTTCTTCGGCTTCGATCCCATTTTTTGGCCTAGACCCAATATTTTGACCTAGACAACATTTTTCGAGCCATACCCCATTTTTCGTCCCATAATCCTTTTGTTCAAAACAGACAACATTTAGCAACACAGTAAACATTTTCTTGATCGAGACACCATTATTTCAATCAAGACCCTATTTTTTTAACGCAGACTCCATTTTTCCACCGTGATAGCATTTTTTGCCCCAGACATCATTTTCCGATTCAAACAATATTTTCAACAACGACGCTCATTTTTTAGACCTAGGTTTCAATTTTCAACCAAGACTACATTTTTCGACCCATATAGCATTTTGGACCCATTTTTTTGACCTAAACACCAATCTTACACGCAGATAACATTTTTTTGACAGGGACAACATTTTTGACACACCATTTTCTAGACCCAAAAATAATTTTCGACCTGACTATTTTTTGATCCTGACACCAACTTTTGACCTAGAAAACATATTTTTGACCCAGACAACATTTTTCGACCCACACAATTTTTTTGTCGCAGGCTCCATTTTTTGACTTAGACACCATTCTTTCGACCTAGAAAGCATATTTTCGTATTGGTTAACATTTTTAAACCTAGACTGCATTTTTGACCCATACAACTTTTTTTTCGATCGAGACAATATTTTCAACACAGACTCCATTTTTTCGACCCGATATGATTTTACAATTAACCCCATCTTTTCAACACTGACACATTTTTCCTACCGAGACTCCCTTTTTTAATACCCAGACACCATTTGTCGACAAAGACCCCATTTTGTAAACCCAAACAACATATTTCGACTAAGACATCAGTTTTTGACCTAAACAACATTTTTTGACCCATACCCCAATTTTCGACACGGACCCCATTTTTTTACCCAGACACAATTTTTTGACAAGGAATCCATTTTTTTGACCCAGGCAACATTTATTGACCCCGATATAATTGTTCAACCAGATGACATTTTCGAACCATACCTCATTTTTTGAACTAGACTCAATTTTTCTTACCAAGACCCCATATTACAAACTAGTCACAATTTTTAGACATAAAGAACGAACCGAGACAACATTTTTAAACCCAGAGTCCACTTTTTGATTCAGACATCTTTTTCTTGACCTGGACTGCATTTTTTGGACATTATTTTTTGACCCTGACAGTATGTATACTCCATTTTTTTTTAACCGAACACACTTTTTCCACCCAGACAATTTCTTCGGCTTGGATCCCATTTTTCGTCCTAATCACCGATATTTTGACCCATACAACATTTTTCGAACTATACCCCATTTTCGTCCCATACTCATTTTTTTGAAACAGACAACATTTAGCAACGCAGTCAACATTTTCTCGACCGAGAAACCATTTTTTCAACCGAGACCCCATTTTCTAACTCAAATACCATTTTTTTATGGCAGACCCCGTTTTACCACTATGATAGCATTTTTCACCCCAGACAGCATTTTTTGATCCAAACAATATTTTTGACAACGACACTCTTTTTCTCGACCTAGGCATCATTTTTCAACCGAAACTGCATTTTTCAACCCATACAGCATTTTCGGCTGAGACTCCATTTTTTTACCCGGCCAATATTTTCGAACCATGCACTATTTTTTCGACCTAAACACCATTCTCATAGGGAGATAACATATTTTCGTTAGGAACAACATTTTTGAGACACCATTTTTTAGACCCAAGCATTATTTTCGTCCCTAACTCTATTTTCGGCTTGACACCATCTTTTGATGTAGAAAACATATTCTTGACCCTAACAACAATTTTCGACCCACACACAATTTTTCAACGCAGACTCCATTTTTTAACTCACACGCCATTCTCTCGACCTAGAAAGCATTTTTTTCATATCAGTTAACATTTTTCATCCTAGACTGCAATTTTGAACTAGACAACTTTTTTTTCAACCTAGACAATATTTTCGACACAGACTCCATTTTTTCGACCCAATCATCATTTTACAATTGACCACATCTTTTTGACACAAACACATTTTTCCTACCGGGAATCCATTTTTTTTACCCAAAGATCATTTTTTGACAAAGAACCCATTTTGTAGACCCAAACAACATATTTCAACCAAGACATCATTTTTTTACCTAAACAACAATTTTCGACCCATATCTAAATTTTTGACCTAGACTCGATTTTTTGACTCGGGCACATTTTGGACAAGGAACCCATTCTTTTGACCCAGGCAGCATTTTTCAACCCCGATATAATTTTTTAACATGGACGTCATTTTTTACCCATGTTAAAAAAACCAACCTAGACAACTTTTTCTTGACGTGGACTGCATTTTTTCATATTAGACAACATTTAGCATTTTGTCATTTTGGACATTATTTTTCGACCCGGACATTATTTTCGATACAAACTCCATTTTTTTAGCTGAACACACTTTTTTCACCTAGACAAAATTTCTTCGGATTGGATCCCATTTTTCATCCTAATCTCCAATATTTTGACCCAGACAACATTTAGCAACGCAGTCAACATTTTCTCGACCGAGACACCATTTTTTCAACCGAGACCCCATTTTCTGACTCAGATACCATTTTTTAACGCAGACTCCATTTTTCCACCGTGATAGAATTTTTCGCCCCAGACAGCATTTTTTATCCAAATAATATTTTTGACAAAGATGCTCTATTTTCTGACCCATGCATCATTTTTCAACCCATACAGCAATTTCGACTGAGACTCCCTTTTTTTTACCCGGCCAATATTTTCAAGCCAGACTCTATTTTATCGACCTAAACACCATTCTTATACAGAGATAACATTTTTTCAACAGGAACAACATTTTTGACACCATTTTTTAGACCCTAGCATCATTTTCTACCCTAACTCTATTTTTTGGCCGGACACCATCTTTTGACATAGAAAACATATTTTCGACCCTAACAACAATTTTTGACCCACACACACTTTTTCGACGCAGATTCCAATTTTTTACTCAGACACCATTCTCCCAACCTAGAAAGCATTTTTTTCGTATCGGTTAATATTTTTCAACCGAGACAATATTTTCGACATAGACTCCATTTTTTTGACCCAATCATCATTTTACAATTTACCGCATCTTTTCAACACGAACACATTTTTCCTACTGGGAATCCATTTTTTTACCCAAAGACTAATTTTCAACAAAGACCCCATTTTGTAAACCTAAACAACATATTTCGACCAAGACAGCATTTTTTTACCTAAACAACATTTTTTTACGCATACCCAAATTTTTTACTGGGAACCCATACTTTGGACCCAGGCAGCATTTTTCGAACCCGATATAATTTTTTGACATGGACGACATTTTTCGACCCATACCCCAATTTTTTAACTAGACTCAATTTTTCTGACCGAGGCACCATATTACGAACCAGACACAATTTTTGGACATAAAAAACTGACCTAGACAACAATTTTCAACTGAGTCAACTATTTGATTCAGAAAGCATTTTGTTGACCTTACTGCATTTTTTCGTATTGGACAACATTTAGCATTTTGTCGTTTTGGAGAATATTTTTTGACCCAGACAGTCTATTTGATACAGACTCCTTTTTTTCAGCCGAACACCATTTTTCCTTCCAGACAAGATTTCTTCGGCTTCGATCCCGTTTTTCGGCCTCGACACAATATTTTGGCCGAGAAAACATTTTTCGACCCGTACCACATTTTTCCTCCTACACTCCTTTTTTTCGAAATAGACAACATTTTTCTGCCGAGACACAATATTTTGACCGAGACAACATTTTTTGACCCAAACCCCATTTTTCGTCCCATACTCCTTTTTTTCAAAACAGACAACATTTAGGAACACAGTCAACATTTTCTTGACCCAGACACCATTTTTTCAACCGACACCCAATTTTTTGACTCAGACCCCAATTTCTATGCGGACACCGTTTTCCACCATCGTAGAAAGAATTTTAAGCCCCAAACCGCATTTTTCGATAAAAACAATATTATCGACAAAGACGCCCATTTTTTCGACCTAGTCATCATATTTCAACTGAGATTGCATTTTTTGACCCACACAGCTTTTTCAACTGAGACTCCATTTTTTTTAATCGGCCAATATTTCTGAGCGAGGCATTATTTTTTCGACCTAAACACCATTCTTATATGCAGATAACATTTTTTTGGCAGGGACAATATTTTTATCACACACCATTTTTTAGACCCAAGCATCATTTTCGGCAATGACTATTTTTTCACCCTGAGACCATCTTTTGACCGAGAAAACATATTTTTGACCCAGACAAAAATTTTCGACCAACACAATTTTTCGACGCAGACTCAATTTATTGACTGAGACACCATTCCTTTGACCTAGAAAGCATTTTTCGTATCAGTTAATATTTTTCAACCTTGACTGCATTTTTGACCGAGACAACGTTTTTTCGACCGAGACAATATTTTTGACATAGACTCCATTTTTACGACCCAATCATCGTTTTACAATTGACCCCCTTTACAACACAGACACATTTTTCCCATCGAGACTCCATTTTCTTTTACCTAGACACCATTTTTCAAAAAGACCCCATTTTGTAGACCTAAACAACATATTTTGACCCAAACATCATTTTTTGACCTGAACAACATTTTTTGACGCATACCCCAATTTTCGACTCGGACTCCATTTTTTGATAGGCAACCCATTTTTTTGACCTAGGAATCATGTTTCAACCCTAATATAATTTTTCGACATGGACAATATTTTTTGACCCATACCCCAATTTTTTAACAAGACTCAATTTTGGACCGAGACGCCACATTATGAACCAGACACCATTTTTTGACATACCAAACTGACCTAGACTACATTTTTTGACCTAGAATCCACTTTTTGATTTAGACACCAATTTCTTGAACTTGACTACATTTTTTCGTATTAGACAACATTTAGCATTTTGTTGTTTTGGACATTATTTTTCGACCCAAACAGTATTTCGATACAGACACCATATTTTTAGCCGAACACCATTTTTCCACATAGACAAAATTTTTTCGGCTTCGATCCCATTTGTCGGCGTCGACACAATATTTTGACCCAGACAACATTTTTTAACCCAATCATCATTTTACAACAGACCCCATCTTTATGACACGGACACATTTTTCCTACCGAGACTCCATTTTTTTTTTACCGTACACCATTTTTCGACAAAGACCCCATTTTGTAGACCCAAAATACATATTTCAACCCAGACATCATTTATTGACCTAAACAACATTTTTCGACACAAACCCCAATTTTTTACCCAGACACAATTTTTTGACAGGCAGCATATTTAGAACTCGATATAAATTTTCGACTTGGACGACATTTTTCGACCCATACGAGAATTTTTGAACCAAACTCAATTTTTCCGAATGAGACACCTTATTACGAACAAGACACCATTTTTGGAAATAAAAAACCAATCGAGACAACATTTTTCTACCTAGAGTTCACTTTTTCATTCAGACACCATTTTCTTGACCTTGACTGCATTTTTTCGTATTAGACCACATTTGACATTTTGTCGTTTTGGATATTATTTTTCAACCGAGACAGTATTTTTGACATAGACTCCATTTTTTTAGCCGAACACAATTTTTTCACCCAGACAAATGTTCTTCAGCTTCGATCCCATTTTTCGGCCTAGACACAATATCTTGACCTAGACAATATTTTTCGACCCACACCCCATTTGTGTCCCATACTCCTTTTTTTAAAAACAGACAACATTTAGCAACGCGGTCGACATTTTCTCGACCGAGACACCATTTTCTCAACCGAGACCCCATTTTTTTACAGAGACTATTTTTTTCCACCATCATAGCATTTTTCGCCCTAGACATCATTTTTCGATCCAAACAATATTATCTAACAAAGACTCCCATTTTTTCGACCTAGTCATCATTTTTCAACCGAGACTGCATTTTTTGACCGATACAATATTTTCAATCGAGACTCCTTTTTTTCGACCCGGCCAATATTTTCGAACTAGGCACTATTTTTTCAACCTAAACACCATTCTTATACGCATATAACATTTTTCAACAGGGACAACATTTTTTCACACACCATTTTTTAGTCCCAAGCATCATTTTCGACCGTGACACAATCTTTTAACCTAGAAAACATATTTTTGAGCCAGACAACATTTTTCGACCCACACAATTTTTGATGCAGACTCCATTTTTTGACTCAGACACCATTCTCTCGACCTAGAAAGAATTTTTTTGTATCGGTTAACATTTTTCAACCTAGATTGCATTTTTTACCCAGACAAATTTTTTTTCGATTGAGAACATATTTTCGACACAGGCTCCATTTTTTTTACCATTATCATTTTACAATTGATGCCATCTTTGAGACGGACACATTTTTCCTACCGAGACACATTTCGACCCAGACATCATTTTTTGACCTAAACAACATATTTCGGTGCATACCCCGATTTTTGACCCGTACTTTATTTTTTGACCCAGACACAATTTTGACAAGGAACCCATTTTATTGACCCAAGAATCATTTTTCGACCCCAATATAATTTTTCAACCTTGACGACATTTTTTGACCCATACCCCAATTTTTGAACCAGGCTCTAATTTTCCGACCAAGACACCATTTTATGAATCAGACACCATTTTTGGACATAAAAAACCGACCCGAAAAACATTTTTTGACCCAAGTCCCTTTTTTTATTCAGACGCCATTTTCTTGACATGGACTGTATTTTTTCGTATTAGACAGCCTTTAGCATTTTGTCGTTTTGGACATTATTTTTAGCCAAACACCATTTTTCCACCCAAACAAAATTTCTTCGGCTTCGATCCCATTTTTCGGCCCAGAAACAATATTTTGACCCAAGCAACATTTTTCGACTCATACCCCATTTTTCGTCCCATACACCTTTTTTTAGAAACAGACAACATTTAGCAACGCAGTCAATATTTTCTCCACCGAGACACCATTTTTTCAACCGATACCCCATTTTTTTACTAAGACCCCATTTTTTTTACGCACACTATGTTTTTCCTCCGTCATAGAACTTTTAGCCCGAGACAGTATTTTTTGATACAAACAATATTATCAACAAAAATGCTCATTCTTTAAACCCAGACATCAATTTTCAACCGAGACTGCATTTTTTGACCCATACAGCGTTTTCGACGGAGACTCCATTTTTTCGACCCGGCCAATATTTTTGAACTAGGCACTATTTTTTTGACCTAAACACCATTCTTATACGCAGATAACATTTTTTCGACAGGGAGAACATTTTTGACACACAATTTTTTAGACCCAAGCATCATTTTCGACCCTGACTCTATTTTTCGACCCGGACACCATCTTTTGACCAAGAAAACATATTTTTGACCCAGAATAATTTTTCGACCCACACACAATTTTTCGATTCAGACTCCATTTTTTTTACTCAAACAGCATTCCTTCGACTAGAAAGCATTTTATCGTATTGGTTAACATTTTTCAACCTAGGGTGCATTTTTGACCCAGACAACTTTTTTTCCGACCCAATCTTAATTTTCGACATAGACTCCATTTTCTCGACCCAATCTTAATTTTACAATTGACCCCATCTTTACGACACGGACACATTTTTCCTACCGAGATTCCATTTTTTTTACCGAGACACCATTTTTTGGCCTAAACTACATTTTTCCATGCATACCCCAATTTTCAACCCCACTCCATTTTTTGACCGAGACAATTTTTTGACACGGTAACCATTTTTTTACCGAGGCAGCATTTTTCAAACCCGATATAAATTTTTGTCTTGGACGACATTTTTCAACCCATACTAGAATTTTGAACCAGACTCAATTTTTCTGACAGAGACACCATATAATGAACCAGACACCATTTTTTAAAATAAAAAAACTGACCGAGACATCATTTTGTTACCCGAAGTCCACTTTTCATTCATACACCATTTTCTTGACCTGGACTGCATTTTTTTGTATTAGACAATATTTAGCATTTTATTATTTTGGACATTATTTTTCAGCCCAGACAGTATTTTCAATACAGATTCTATTTTTTTAGCCAAACACCATTTTTCCACCCAGACAAAATTTCTTCGGCTTCAATCCCATTTTTCGACCTAGACACTATTTTTACCCAGACAACAATTTTTGAACCACACCCCATTTTTTGTCCCGTACTCCTTTTTTTCAAAATAGACAACATTTTGCAACCCAGTCAACATTTTCTCGACCGAGACACCATTTTTTCAACTGAGACCCCAATTTTCGACTCAAACCCCATTTTTTAAGAAGAATCCGTTTTTCCACCATCATAGCACTTTTCACCCGATACAACATTTTTCGATCCAAACAATATTATCGACAAAGATACCCATTTTTTTGACCGAGGCATCATTTTTCAACCAAGACTGCATTTTTTGACCGATACACCATTCTTATACGTAGATAACATTTTTTTGTCAGGGACAACATTTTTGACACACCATTTTTTAGACCCAAGCATCATTTTTTACCCTAACTCTATTTTTCGACCCTGAAACCATCATTTGACCTAGAAAACAAATTTTTGACCCAGACAACATTTTTTGACCCACACACAATTTTTTGACACAGACTCCATTATTTGACTCAGACACCATTCTCTCGACCTAGAAAGCATTTTTTCATATCGGTTAACATTTTTCAACCTAGACTGCATTTTTTACCGAGATAACTTTTTTTCGACCGAGACAGTATTTTCAACACAGACTCCACAGGCCGTCTAAGAAGTAATACACGAACTAAAAGGCGGGTCGGCCATAGGCCTCCCTTGCAATGTAACGGTTAACAAGGGGAATATTCCTTGACACTGGAAAGGGACAGAATGTCAAAAAAAACATTTATGGGATGATCATCCCTAGGTGCAACATGCCCACATATCCAGAGGCCACGTGGAGATTCCATATCATGGTATGATCACCCCGCAATGCCAAACTCGGCACGCCCATGTATAGTATAAAAGTGGGACTTCATCTCCCTCTCAAGGTATGCTAATACACTCTCTCTCCATTATTTCCACTCAAGAACCCTAAGTCCTTCTTCTCACCGTGAAGAGGTTACTGACTTGACCGTCAGAGGGGCATTAGCCGGCACCACACTGGTGTGAGTTTCAGGTGCCCAAAGGCCCAAGACGGAGGGGGAGGATGACGACGACAAGGATCGGAAGCTTGTAGCGGATCATCGCAAGGAAGTGATCGAGCCAACGTTGTCTCGGGTCTACATCCAAAATGTGGATCATTTGACTCTTAGGTGTAGCATGAAAATTTAAGAAGGTGCAGTCCAGTACTGCTTGTTTGTTGTTTGCAGGATATTATTTTGAATTATGTCTGTTAGGTAATTGATTTTTGTAAGTTCATCAGTATATCCTGTAAACAACATATAATTTTTTTGTAAGTTCATTTGAATATCTTGTAATCAGATGGTGTTTTTTTGTAAGTTCATCAGAATATTCTGTAACCCGAATATGGTTTTTAGAAAGTTTATAAAAATGAGTTCTTCACTATAAGTGTCCATGTGGTTCTGTCCAATATCGTAACTTACATAAATAAAAACATAAAGCAATATTTTATTTTCTACAACTATCACGAAGGTAACATCTAAATATTTTCTGTAAGTTCTAACATATTTTCTGTAACTTGGATAACTGAAATTGTTAATTATGTTGTAATATCTGTAAGTTACTGAACAGAAAGTGAAATTCTTGTTTTGAAATATAGAAACTATAAATCTGACCATAAATATATGAAATTAGACACCGTAATCCGTAACACCTAACCATACTGTTTTCAAGACATAAATAACACATGAAGTTACTTCAGCACAACAATCACATGAAGGTATTTGATTATTATTCAATTGTTTGCATTCCTATGTTTTTTCCTAGCCTAATGAATCGGGCTGTTGTCTCCCCCCTGATTCTCTTCATGTCTCCTCCTCCACCCTCCCCTGCTCCTCCTTGTTCTCCTCTCCCTTGCCCTCTCCCTTCACCTTGTCCCCCTCCCTCTCCCCCCTTTCCTCTTCCTCCTTGTTTTTCTTCTCCTCCTTTGTTGCCTTCTCCTCCTCCTCCTCCTCTGTCTTTTGCTCCTCTTTCTCTACCTTCTGCTCCTCCTCCTCTGTTTTTCCTCCTCTTTCTCAGCCTTCTGCTCCTCCATCTCTTGTTTCTCCTGTTGCTCCTCTCTCTTTTGCTCCTCCTCCTTCTATGCCTTCTGCTCCTCTTTCTCTTGTTTCTCCTCCTTCTCCTCCTCCTTTTTTTCCTCCACCTTGTCCTCCTTCTCTTTCTCCTCCTTCTTCGTCTCTTTCCTCTTCTTCTTGATCAGCCCCATGAAAGGTGTCTCTATCTTCTTGGAAGCCTTTCTATCCCTTGGATGATTCTTAAGCCTCGAGATCATTGAAAGAGGGCTCTCCAGATTCAATCATTCACTCCTCCTCGTAGGGGCTACGGTTTGCTTCTCCTTCTTTTTCTTTGGAACGACAAAGGTGGAGTCCTCTATCCACTTGTCTACCACTGCCAAAGCCCCCGATATCTCCATGTCACTTCTAGAAAATGGGGAGATTCCCTGATCAAACATCAACAGACTAGAGGGTCCTGCAGGTGGACTGTTAGACCTGTGTCATTTAGAGTCCTAATTTCAATCGGAGTCGCTAAAATTTTGGTTTTTATCTACCTTCTGGGGTTTGAGCACTCTGATTGAAAAATAACTGCATATTATGGGTCCTGGCGTTGTTTAGTACTGCCCATAAAATTTTCATTTAATTCCGATAAAGTTTTTGGAATTATGCAGTTTTGATTTCGTATTTGGATTTGATTTTGTCAAAATCCAAGATGAAGAGGTAAAAATCTGATATTATTACGAGATGTTCAGTTAAGAGATAGCTTCCATATAGAAGTGGAATTGGATCAACTGGATTCGTATATCAAAAGTTATGGGTATTTTTCTGAGTATACCCCGAAGATGAGAAATCCAGGCAGCAGCGCAGTAAGATGTTTAGCCTAGATTTCGAAATAGCGGGAGGGTTATTTGATCTAGGTGTAAACATGAAACTGTAGATAATCTTCTTATCTTTCCAATGGCATTGGAATCGTGCAATTCGGAGCTGTATTGAGGAAGTTATGGCCGTTTAAGTGAAGGTTGTCTAAGTTTTTAAGTCCGAGGACAGCTTGGTCATTCCCCCCTCTTTTGCCTATTTAACCAGCCCCCCATGTGTTTGTGTTTATGTCCCAATAAAGAAGAAGAAGCAAGGGACGCAAGATGGAGGGGGTGGTAGCGGTGGTGGCGGTCGAGGTGGTCAAGGGTGCGCTTGCGAGCCCCTACATCTCACCCTATGCTCCCCCTCTCATTTGGGTGAGTTTTTCCTCTTCTTTAATTGGTTTTCATGCATGTATAGGTGCTTGGGAGGGCATGCATGTGAGGTGTTTGGGTTTGGATGCATGTGCGGGGCATGGGAGGGGGTTTGGGAGCTTGGGCGCGCGGATCTGCACGCGCGAGCGCGCGCGCGTGCCTGCGTGCGGGTGCACGTGTCCGCGCGAAGCGGGCGCGCGAGGCTGCTCGGGAACGCACACGGGACACCCGGGGCTGCGCCCGGGGCTCCCCGGGTGTGCTGTGGGCCGGTAAGCTTGGGTGCATGTCCGGGGGGCTTAGGCTCGCGTGCGTGCATGCATGCTTGCGTGCGTACGAGCCCGTTTGCATTCATGTCTACCCTTAGGCATGCCTAGTTAATTCTATGTGTTTGTGTGTGCTTATACTCACCCCTATTGATACGCTTGAATTACAGATCTCGTCGGATGGGATGCGCGTCAATCCGGGTATCGGTGAGTGGTTCGATTCCAACCCTTCCGGGAGCGCTCGATGCACGCAGTCGTGCTTCGCACTTCCATGGGGCTTTAATTGCACCCTAAATATGCTAGATATCATGCATGCTAGGTTGTATAGCTCATATATTGTTTATTTGCCTATTTGACTTCATGTATGCATGTTAAGTAAGCCACCATTGGGTATTAATTGCATATTATATATATGCCTATTGGGCCATGTGCCTTGTCTAATGAGATTAGACAAGTGTATGACCTCTTATGGGGTCATACCATGGCATTGTCACTTAGAATAAAATGGCTTCCCCGCATCTGAGTTATGCGCCCTGGAGGGAATTCATGAGAATTCGTTGCGCTTATCGATTTTGATAACCGGTGATGACGGATCTGAGAGGATCATATTCGCGAGTTTAGATTGGTTTCCTCCCTTCGTTGGATCCGTGTAGGGACTTCCCAGTTGAGGCAGCCAACCTGACAGAGGGCTCCCATCCGTAGGTGCTACCAATTTGTGAGGATGTGCTGATCATGGGAGTATACCTGGTAGGGGCTTTCCAGGATAAGGGCTACCGGTGGACCAAGGGTGTAGAAACAATCTAGATTCCTCCCAGGATCCTATGTCACCCGTCGGGGTGAGGGTGAGGGTGTTGGTGTGAGTGTGGTGGGCTCGAGTTGATACTACACCCACCAGCTTGTGTTGTTGGTTTTCCCATGGGGTTCGCGTTGTGAACATGTAGTGGTTCCCCCCAATATCGTCGTACACCGGGGCCCCGACGTTGAAGCTGCCCTGACAGAGGACTCCCACTTGTAGGTACTCCCGATGCATTCGGCGGATGTACTGATCATGGGAGTGTACCAGGTGAGGCTACATGAGGGTGGACCACCGGACGATATTGTGAGCATGAATCGTTCTCCCCTTTGCCGGATCCATGTGGATGCTTCCTAGGTACAAGCCGCCCTGGGTGGACCCCCATCTGTAGGTACCATCGATGCGCTCGACAGTGTACTGACCGTGGCCGCTCCATGTAGTGGCTGCCTGGGAGAGCGCTACCGGATGACAAACGGTGTAGAACAGCAATTTTTGTCCTTCAAGTCCCTAGGCTCACCCCTGCGGGGGCTAGGGCGAGGGCGGGGTATAGTTGCACCGCCGTGTGGCCTTGTTAACCGTTGGGTTTCTACCCACGGCTTTCCTTGATAGGAGATTGCCTTAGTATCGAATCATTAGTTGGTGTTTGGTTTCTGACCACTCACTGAGCTTATAGCTCACCCCTCGCGTACTATTTCCTTTTACAGGGGCGTTGTTGGGCGTGGAGCTAGAGCTTCCTTGTGGCGTGGTCTTGCGTGCGTGGAAGCGTCCTGTCCAGCGAATTGGCGAGTGCGAGGCTGTCAATAGTCCTAGAGTCTTGTGTATTTGTAAATCATGCATGTGGCACTTGTTGTATTTTATTTGGCTAGACTTGGCTCTCACAGGACAGTGATTGTGTATTCAAGTCTGTAATAATATTTTTGATTTACAGACTTATTGACATTTTTTATGCTTCCGCCTTTCATTTAGTTATCAGTTATCATTGATTGCTAGCCTTGTGTATTATTTATTGGAGTCATTATTGACCTCTTGTATGATAGCTGATACTTTATATATTTGCCACGTCTCGGGGACTCCTGGGGCGTGACAAAAGTTGGTATCAGAGCCTGGTCCTGTCAGAGCCTAAGTCGAGTCGTGTTGATGAGTCCTAGGATTGTCATCCGAGTACTTTGGTTTTAGAAGTTTTCTTAGGTTGCTGACATGCCTCCTCGCATCCGTGGACGTGGACGTGGCCACCCCTGGACTCCCCTTAAGTTGTCGACTGGGTTGACTGATCTGGGTCTGTGTTGGGTTCCTTGTTGTGGGACTAAGGCTTGGGAAGGAGTTTCCAGTCTGGTTGTGTCGTATTGATGGACTTGTTGTGATTGTGGGTTTGGATCGCGTCTCGATTATGGAGCTTCGTTCCCGGATATCGGTACTGCTAGTAACCATAGAGTTCGCGTGCGGCACCAGTTTCAAGTGTTGAGGATGTGACGTATTGCTCATTAAGGGGTGATGTCATCTTCCAGTCTTCCTACTCATGGTAAGGGGCCTTGCACGGTCAGTGTTGAGACCCGGGCTAGGGTACTCCGTGTTCCTTGTTTGGTTGTCGGGATATCCTATATCGGGACCTCATGGTGCCCTCCCAAGGTTCTTTTCCCAGGAAAGGAATACCTTCGAAGCATCAAATTGATGATGGATTTTTCCACACTTGTAAGGTGCGATAGCGAGTGGTGAAGCATACGATCGGGATTGAGTACGTCCTTTAGCAGCTTGGTGGGCGATCGCTTTTGGACTGGGATCCATAGCCCCATTTGGAGTCGCTTCGATATATCATCGTGCATTGTAGCTGCCTGGTGTAGCAGAGTCCGGTGAGGTGCTCCCAGGTACTACTCATGACGCGTGTTGGTGTGCCCATATGGTCGAGGTAGTGTACGTGGGAGGCTACCAGGTAGAGGCTAGAGTCCTGCGAGGTGCTCCCAGGTACTATCCACGACGCTTGTTGGTGTGCCCATATAGCAGAGATTGTGAACTTGAGAGGCTATCAGGTAGAGGCCACACCGGGAGAGTGCTACTGGATGACGTCGAGAGCTTGGACTCCCCGTGATGAATCTGCCCATTGAGTGCAGGATGCTGGAGTTCCAATGGTTATAGTTGGGCGACCCGTTGGTGACGGCATGTGAAGCACAGTTTGCGGAACTGTCGTGTTTTGCCCCCACATGGGTCGTAAATGGGGAGACGCGACGCTAGCGTTCGTGATGGGACTCAACCGCCATATCAGGTAGATGATGTCGCATAGGCGTTGTCAGGATTCGACGACCTCCTGTTGCGCGTCTTATGGATTAAGTGCGGTTGGGTGGCTTACCCGGCGTGTAAGGGTCATTATGAGCATCAGCCTTGCTCGAGGAGCAGGATTTGGACTTAATCGTCCCATGAATTACTTTGATCTCCCCGTAGGGGTTGAGGATCAAGTACCCTTGCCGCGAATTGATGATCTGTTTTGACCAGCTCTGGGAGCGAGTGTCTTTCTGTTGATCGATCTTCGCGCAAGGTATCCTAATTGGAGATCCGGGAGTTGGGCATTCTCTAGTAGGCCTTTCGTGACCGTTTCAGGCACTACGAATTTTGAGTACTGCTATCGGGGTAGACGAATGCGCCAGATGCCTACGAGGATCTCAAATGTTACATTGGGCCTCCTTGGGCTGTTCTGTGTAGCCTTCGTTGAGGATGTTGGTTGGCATGCCCTCAGGCGAAGTTGTGGATCGTTGCGTTGGAATGCGTTCGTCCATCGAGATTCCTCAGTGGACGTGGGAGTGAGTTATCATGGATTTCGTTGTGGACTCTCTAAAGTCATGTTCGGGTCACGACGCCGTCTAGGTGATCATTGACCGATTGACTAAGTCCGCACTTTCCTCCCTATCCAGCTGACTGAGTCTCTGGACGCTTCGACTCGGGTTTGAGCCTTCGCGATTGTTTGTCTTCATGGCACTCCAGTTGGTGCTATTTCGGATCGAAACGTGTGTGTTACTTTGAGGTGCTTGCACAGCCTTTGGTGGGTTTTGGCGCGAGCCTTCATTTAAGTATAGCGTTTTATTGCTGACGCACAGCCATGCAAGAGGACGATTTAGGCCTTGGAGGACATGCTATTTGCCTGCGTGCTCGTCTTGGGGCAATTGGATGAGGCACCACCCTTTGGGTAGGGGTCTGCCTGTGAGACGACTGCCATTTGAGCATCCAGATGAAATGAAAAAGGCACTCTACGGGCGCAGTTTTATACCTCCCTTGTGTCGGGACAGTTGTGGTGCGCCTGTTGGAGGGGCCATAAGTTATTTAATTGACCTTGCGGTGGCCGAGATGGTTCGTGCATGCCTCTGCACCACCCAAAACCATCGGAAGGGCTATGCAGGTCATCGTCGCCAGGAGCCTACCTTCGGGGTTCAGTGACCATGTTATCATGAGGTGTCCCGGATTAAGGACATCCTCTGTTTCGACGTTCGGGGCGAGCAGAGTCGGCCTTCCATCGGACCGGTTTTCGTCTTTGAGTGGACTGGGGGAGGTGGTTGTCGTGAAGCCTTGCCCCCGTAACTGACTCATGCCCGTGACGTCACCCCTGTCTCATAGCTGAGGCATTATGTCCATGATCCTGCTCATGTCATTCCGTTCGGGCCGCTCATCCTCGAACAGGATTTGTCGTTCATGGAGCAGTTGATTGAGACCATGGATCGGTGTGAGAAGAGGCTCCGCACCCAGATTGTTCCTTCGGTTAAAGTGCGTGGTAGCACCACTTTGGTGCGCGGACCACTTGGGAGCCAATGGACTCTATGGGTGACACTTCTACGTTCAGTCTTTCCTTTGTGTTTCCTTAAATTTCGAGGATTAAATTTCCTAAGGGGGGAGAATGTTAGACCTGTGTCATTTAGAGTCCTAATTTCGATCGGAGTCGCTAAAATTTTGGTTTTTAGCTACCTTCTGGGATTTGAGGACTCTGATTGATAAATAAATGCATATTATGGGTCCTGGCGTTGTTTAGTACTGCCCATAAAATTTTCATTTAATTCTGATAACGTTTTTGGAATTATGCAGTTTTGACTTGATATTTGGATTTGATTTTGTTAAAATCCAAGATGAAGAGGTAAAAATCCGATATTATTACGAGATGTTCAGTTAAGAGATAGCTTCCATATAGAAGTGGAATTGGATCAACTGTTTTCGTATATCAAAAGTTATGGGTATTTTTCCGAGTATACCCCGAAGATGAGAAATCCAGGCAGCAGCCCTGTAAGATGTTTAGTCTAGATTTCAAAATAGCTGGAGGGTTTATTTGATCTCGGTGTAAACATAAAAGCTGTAGATAATCTTCTTATCTTTCCAATGGCATTGGAATCGTGCAATTCGGAGCTGTATTGAGGAAGTTATGGTCGTTTAAGTGAAGGCTGTCCAGAGTTTTTAAGTCCGAGGACAGCTTGATCATTCCCCCCTCTTTTGCCTATTTAACCAGCCCCCCATGTGTTTGTGTTTATGTCCCAATGAAGAAGAAGAAGCAAGGGAAGCAAGATGGAGGTGGTGGTAGCGGTGGTGGCGGTCGAGGTGGTCAAGGGTGCACTTGCGAGCCCCTACATCTCCCCCAACGCTCCCCCTCTCATTTGGGTGAGTTTTCCCTCTTCTTTAATTGGTTTTCATGCATGTATAGGTGGTTGGGAGGGCATGCATGTGAGGTGTTTGGATTTGGATGCATGTGGGGGGCATGGGAGGGGGTTTGGGAACTTGGGCGCGCGGGTCTGCACGTGCGGGGTGCGGGCGCGCTGGGACGCAAGGGGGCACGCGCGCGTACGCGCAGGGGCGCGCGTGCCTGCGTGCGGGTGCGTGCGTCTACGTGTTGCCTGCGCGCGGCAGGCGTGCGGGGCTGCCCGGGAACGCACACGGGACGCCCGGGGCTACGCCCGTGGCTCCGCAGGGGTGCCTGCTGGGCTGCCCGAGGTCTAGTTTGGGTGTGCTATGGGCCGGTACGCTTGGGTGCGTGTCCGGGGGGCTCGTGCTCGCTTGCGTGCATGCATGCTTGCGTGCGTACGAGCCCGTTTGCGTGCATGTCTAGCCTTAGGTATGCCCAATTAATTCTATGTGTTTGTGTGTGCTTATACTCACCTCTATTGATACCCTTGACTTACAGATCTCGTCGGATGGGATGCGCGTCAATCCGGGTATCGGTGAGTGGTTCGATTCCAACCCTTCCGGGAGCGCTCGATGCACGTAGTCGTGCTCCGCGCTTCCATGGGGTTTTAATTGCACCCTAAATATGCTAGATATCATGCATGCTAGGTTGTATAGCTCGTATATCGTGTATTTGCCTGTTTGACTTCATGTATGCATGTTAAGTAAGCCACCCTTGGGTATTAATTGCATATTATATATATGCCTATTGGGCCACGAGCCTTGTCTAATGAGATTAGACAAATGTATGACCTCTTATGGGGTCATACCATGGCATTGTCACTTAGAATAAAATGTCTTCCCCGCATCTCAATTATGCGCCCTGGAGGGAATTAATGAGAATTCGTTGCGCTTATCGATTTTGATAACCGGTGATGACGGATCTGAGAGGATCATATTCGCGAGTTTAGATTGGTTTCCTCCCTTCGTTGGATCCGTGTAGGGACTTCCTGGTTGAGACAACCAACCTGACAGAGGGCTCCCATCCGTAGATGCTACCGATTTGTGAGAATGTGCTGATCATGTGAGTATACCAGGTTGGGGCTTCCCGGGGTAAGGGCTACCGGTGGACCAAGGGTGTAGAAGCAATCTAGATTACTCCCAAGATCCTATGTCACCCGTCGGGGTGAGGGTGAGGGTGTTGGTGTGAGTGTGGTGGGCTCGAGTTGATACTCCACCCACCAGCTTGTGTAGTTGGTTTTCCCATGGGGTTCGCGTTGCGAACATGTAGTGGTTCCTCCCAATATCGTCGTATACTGGGGCCCCGACATTGAAGCTGTACTGACAGAGGACTCCCACTTGTAGGTACTCCCGATGCATTCGGCGGATGTACTGATCATGGGAGTGTACCAGGTGAGGCTACACGAGGGTGGACCACCGGACGAGTGTTTGGTTTCTGACCACTCACTGAGCTTATAGTTCACCCCTCGCGTACTGTTTCCTTTTACAGGGGCGTTGTTGGGCGTGGAGCTGGAGCTTCCTTGTGGCGTGGTCTTGCGTGCGTGGAAGCGTCCTGTCCAGCGGATTGGCGAGTGCGAGGCTGTCAGCTGTCCTAGAGTCTTGTGTATTTGTAAATCGTGCATGTGGCACTTGTTGTATTTTATTTGGCTAGACTTGGCTCTCACAGGACAGTGATTGTGTTTTTAAGTCTGTAATAATATTTTTGATTTACAGACTTATTGACATTTTTTATGCTTCCGCCTTTCATTGAGTTATCAGTTATCATTGATTGCTAGCCTTGTGTATTATTTATTGGAGTCATTATTGACCTCTTTTATGATAGCTGATACTTTATATATTTGCCACGTCTCGGGGACGCCTGGGGCGTGACATGGACACCCTAAGGTTATCTGTTTCTGCAGACTGTGGACCAGAAGGCCATGGTCCATCCTCATAGTTGCATGCGCTTGTTCAGCTTTTGGATCTCTTGCTGGAGCATCTGTACTTCCTTTTAGAGTAGTTTATTCTTGTTCAGTAGCTCCAAACTCCTCTTAGAGTCCTCCCCTCCCTCCCCCCTCTCTACTTCTTCTTCTGTCTTCTTCTTCTTGTTTCCCTCCTTCTGTTTTGCCCCCTCCAAAACTTTTCTCTTCCCCTTCTCTTTTATTCTCTCTTCCTCTGTTAGCTGCTTAATGGCTCTCATCCTAATTTGCTGAACTATTAACGTTGCATCATGCGGCCTGAAAAGGTGCTCCTCATCTCGGTTAATATTGAGATCAGGATCCACCTAAAAAAACTAAGTATTTATATAAATGATAACATGATTACATAAATGAAGTATCAAGTTACAAAAATACATAGTGTTTACAGAAACTAACATAGTTTTCACATAAACTAATATAGTATTAACAGAATTACATATATAGGCAGATACAGAGATAATACAAATACGCACCTACTTATTATGAATTATCTGCTCTGCTCTGAGGAGGTGGAATTGTTCTGAGCAACAGAAGAGGTGGCTCTTGTCATTCATCCTCCCCCATCGAAAAAATCTTGGAACTAATCCATATGCTGACAGACTCCTTAGTCGGGTGTGCTCATAGAACCACACCTGCATTATGCTTTTCATATTACATGCCTGACATGTACATATTAATTAAAAAACTAGGTGTACAAATACGGTAAGCTAACCATCAAAGCAGTTGTGCATCCGGCGATGTATCATGGGTTAACCCCTACCCTGGCATCTCTCTGTCTTACTCTCTGGGCAAACAACCTCAAGTCATTTATTATCATTTCATGGACAGCCGATGCCCATGAAAATTCCCAGGTTGCATCAAGATTTTCCAAGTATCTTGCCACATTGTTTGGACATGCATACCCCTTGTTGGGTAGCAGAAACATAGAACACATCAGAATTATAAGGATCCGAACAAAGTCCTCCTGGTCCTCCTCCTCCTTTGATGGGCGGAGTTGAATAAGCTTCTGTCGAACATCCTTTCTATGCAAATGCATGGACGGAAAATGCTTCTGCAGAAGGCGAATGTCGGATACCTTCTAGCTATGCAGATCCAACGCTTTCCCGTGGAATAGTAGGCCCGTGATTAGTGTCACCTCCTCCTTCGAGAACTTGCACGTCACTCCACCAAGGATGAATCTGTCATTTGAATAAAAGTAGCGACAAATCTTTTCTACCAGCTGTCCCTCACAATGGATTTCTAGCATTTCAAGTAAATGATAAAAAGGAGTCTTTCCTAGGAGGAACAGATGGTGTGAATTTGGTTTGACCTCGATCAATGTATCTCTGAAAAACTTAATGTAACATCGATGGTTTACTTCCTCTGCTTAAGACATGTCCATTAAAAATGAATTACACAAACAACCACACATAATATTAACAAATAATTACATAAATGAAACAGTCCATTTACAGCAAAGAAACAATCCATATACAATGACAACAAAGAATCTGTGCATTTCTATGGGGCTTGACAATCCCAATCACATAATACAATTACAAAAATGAACTAGTACAAACACACAAACAAATAGTACATTTACAATTAACACCAAGAACATGACCTGCTAATTTAATAAATACTTAAATTACATATCCTATGTAACAGCCACAACCTACCTATAATCTTCTACATATAATAAACAGAACATGGACAGTTACAGATTTTGAACAACATGTTACAGTATATTAAACTACTATTTACATAAATACAAACTACATTTACACAAAACACCAAGATTAGATCCTATTAAGGATACAGGGCCTATTTACATAAATAAGCAATCCAGCTACAAAAACACTAAAAACCTCCCTCCATCGAGCAATCCAACACATTACGCGCTCAATTCCAATACACCAACTGATGAAATATAAAAAAAAATACACTTTCATTGACACTCCCAAAAACAACACAATCAACAAAAAAAATTTCTCACACAGGAACAATATGCAAGATGAGAGCTAAAAAGAGACAATCCAATTAGATATGAACTACATTTACACACTCTTAATTACCATTTACGGAACAAAAATATCAAATTACAAAAAATAATATAAAAAATAAAAAAATACTTAATTTACATACCTGCTTTGGGATTCAACCGTTTGGGGGATTCAGCCATGCTGGGATGTTAAGGGGGTTCAGCTAGGGTCAAGAATTCGACGAGGGGAAAGGTTTTCGACGAAATGGGTGAGTCGGGACGGTTGCCGGAGGAGTGAGGGTCGAGGAGAGGGTTTCAGTGACTGTTAGTTCTTCACCGAGAGGAGAAGCACATCGCTGGGATCGGGATCGTCGATGGGAGAGGAGAGTCAATGAGAGAGAGGGTTTTGAGGGTTTTGATTTTGTGTAAAAAGAGAGGGTTTCGAGGGGTTTTGGTGGGAATTAATGGGTGGATTTAGTGGGAATTAATGGAGGCACTTGTGTTGGAGGGTAATTGTTGAAGAAAAGGGTAGTAGTGGAAGAAAAAAGTGATGTGGCAGCTCAGGGGGTAGAAAAAAATCAGTGTGTACAACCAGGGGTAAAATTTTTTTTCAAAAGGTGGGGGTACAGAAACAATAGAGGCTGGGCTGCATGGGTATTTGGGCAATTGACCCTTTATTTTGTTATGTTGAGACATGTCACAACTCATAAGTGGTACTATTAAATTGCTATTTATTTATTTTTATTGAATATGATATGACTTGACAAAGTATTTTAATATTTCTTTTTAAAAATCTTTTCAAAAGGTCGGTACACATGTTGACACTCTCATCATTATGTACTTTATTTATTTATTTATTAAAAACTGAAAGGTTTTTCTCATGTTTACTAATGGGTTATAACATAATATATTTTTTTAACAACACTTATGTGTCTTTCACATTTACGTGTCTTCCTTTCAATGTATTTCATTTTTGTTTTAAAAAATTAATTATATTATAGTTTACTTATTCTCAGCATTATATTTTTTATTTTCATTATTATCTTTTATATTTAGTAGAATTAAAAATGTCTAGAGACAAAGGCAAGATCTGGGAACATTGTGAAAGAGTTGGAACATGAAATAAAATTTAATGCAAATACTGTAAAGAAGACTTTGCATGTTCAATAGCACGAATGAAATTTCATTTAGGAGGAAAAGTTGGAAAGGATATTAAAGTATGTAATGCTGTCCCGGATTCTGTACAAACTATTGCTAGAGGCTTAATTGACGAAGCAGGAAAGAAAGGAAAAAAGTGTGGAAGTGAAAATATTTCTTCTTCAAGTGGATCAGGTTCTAGGAGGACAAACCTAATTGATTTATCAGTGGAGGAGCACAACCGTCAAACAAAAGGAGTATACCAAAGTACTGTCAGTACTCTTATTCGAAAGAAAGAAAAAGAAGCAGCTGATTTTGTTAAGTTTGTGTCACGCCCCAGGAGCAGCCGTCCCCAAGGGGTGACACGTGTACGATACCGAGTATATCATAATCAGAATAAATCACAAAGAATAAGGAATTGAATCAGAATAAACGACAGTGGAAGAGTATATGAATAGATAAATGAATATTACAATGCCATAGAACAAATAATAATGGCCCTTAGAAGAATACATAATCACCGTCCCGTGTGAACATAAGTCATAATACAAATACAGCTAAATATATACCAACAACAGCAAAACACTTGGTATGAGAAACAATAGGGTACTGATGGGCTCACCAAAACGTCGAGAGGTCCACAACACCTTCCTTAACACCCAACCTACTGATCCTGCGCAACACCTGGATGAAACCCATAAAAATAGGGTGTAAGCCGATGAAGGCCTAGTGAATGAACCTAACCACATGGCACCTCACAATACAATTCCAACACATCCATAAAAATATACATAAATAACTATCAAGTATAAGTCGACCAGCCTTAGGTACCATACCACAGGAGGTCAACTCACACTAACCTCGCTATGTCCCCAGCATAAAGACAGATCCGTCTACGTCCCATACCACAGGGGATCCATCCCATGCTAGCAACGCTATAACACTAACCTTGCTATGTCCCCAGCATAAAGACAGATCCGTCTGTGTCCCAAACCACAGGGGATCCATCCCATGCTAGCAACGCTATAAATACATAAATATAAATTCTAGTGATTGAAACGCCACTACACACAAATATCTCACAGTTTCTCCTGTCGCCTAGTGACTTCTCTTAGGCGACCCATTTTGCAAATGCATCGACTTGGCCAATACAGGGAGTATCACTCCACCCGTCAAGTCCACCAAAGCCCAACTGCATCATAAACCGCATCAATGGATCATGCCCTAGATTTCATCACTTTGCGAACAGGGTCGATAAACCCAGTATCTTGGCTAAGGCTCTCTGTCATCCAACCACACTGACGCATAGCTGATTTGAACTATCAGGTACCGTGGGCGTCCAGGATGAACCTTGAAAATGCTACCCACGTGAAGGACACCCAGAATTTACCCTCACTTCAACAAACTCACACGAAGCATCTAAATGCAAAACTAAACCGTCAAACCCAGTATCTTGGCTAAGGCTCTCCGTCATCCAACCACTCTAACGCGTAGCCGATTTGAACTATCGGATACCGTGGGAGTCCAGGGTGAACCTTGAAAATGCTCCCTCATGAAAGACACCCAGAGTTTACCCTCACCTCAACTGTAGGTTCACACTCATGACTCACTGGAACTATCATAATCACCCAACCCTGAATAGGCTCGACACAGACCGGTCGAGGACCTACGAGGTAAACTACAACAAGCAACCAGATCTGACCCATACGATCAGATCCCCCTACCCCTAACGATGTCTCTAACCAGATCTTTAGGCAAAGATCTATAAATCATGATGACTATATGTATAGCAGCCATTAACAAGGTTCGACAGGATAGACAACTATTAACAAGGCTAGACAGCTATTAGCAAGACTAGACAGGATAGACAACTATTAACAAGGCTAGACAGCCATTAATAAGACTAGACAATAATTAATAAGGCTATGTAACAGATAAAAATATTGCAATTACATATTAATCAAATTGGCAGCAGTATTAAAACAGGTTGTAAAAATATTTTTGAAACATCTCTACACAGAAAGCACATGCTGCTTTACAGAAAAAGGAAGATAACATAAACGGATCACTAATGAATTACATATATTCTTTTAAATGAATATTATGGCTAACATCATCTACATTGATAACAAAAATCAAATAGAAAGACATGAATAATGGTCACTATCATTACCAACAAAAGAACACTATGAAGAATGGCACTAAAGTTTGCATTACCAATCAAGAAGTAGATATATAGATAATGCAATAATAAAATGGTTGAATATAAACACCATTGAGCATCAAGGAGAATAACTTCGAGGCAAGATCCCTCGTTTTGGAAAGATTAAAAAGAAGATCCTGAAGACATTACTATTTCATGGTTTATCAAAATCAAAGGATTGTTTTAAAGTGTATTAGCATGCGACAATGTAATATAATTATATATATGTCAAGTAATCATGCAATCTAAATATGAACATATTTAATCATGCCTATGGATGTCACCAAGTCATTCATTCATGATTAATATCACACAGTAAACATGACTTAGCATGGAACTATATAATCAAAATGCCAAGTTAGATCCACTCACAGATACAAGTATTCCATCCCGCATAGAATCACGCGTCTCGGACAGTCCAACAGTAGCGTGATCACTACTGGACTCGTGGGAGTATAGCCATTCCCACCACAAGCTAAAACAGATGATCACCACCTCTCCACACAATGAGGAGACCCCTCTGACAGACAACATCATCAACTCAGCCAAGGATCATAAACTCAGCAAAGGAATAAAACATCCATGCATAAAAAAAAATTATCCAAAACATATCCTAAGATCCTAGCCAACAAATGCAAAATACACCCTATACCTCCAACTGTCAAACCAATTATTCTAGACCATCAATCCACTCATCCATAGGCCATCATGCAATAGAATCACCTATAAATCAGCAAGAAAACATCACACCAACACAACAACAAATCTGGGCTGCCACTATAAATCTGGGCAGCAATACAATCCTACACTTTGATCTCCACAGCCCCAAATAATCCTCCAAAAATTCTGAATTAACTCATACATATTCATTGACATGCTGGGATCATAATCCAGACAGACATCATAATCTGAATTGATGTCTAAATGCCAGAAATAAAATAAATTCAGAAACTGGTTAAATTCTACTCGAATCTGAATAGTCCTTACAAAACAGATCATAACTTTAAGCACAGATAATATAATTATACCAAATTTCACATATAATATCTGGACATATAGATGAGCATATCATATGAAGGCACCATCCTCAAAATATATCTCTAAATATCAAATTCATATGGATTTTTACAAGACCAAAATCTGCCTTACCTCTCTAAGCCATCCCAAGTCTCCAACTCCAACTTATTCTTCTTCTTCTTCTCCAAATCAACAACCAAACCCTAAAACAAATAAATGTAACCGGCCCCCAAATAAGAATCTAAACCAACAAATCAAAATAAGTCACAAAAAGGAAATCAAAGTATCAATTGATCTCACCAAAACTCTCTTCAATCTATTCTCCTCATCTCTCCTTCTCCTCCTCAATTTTTTTTTGTACCAGATATGTTGCTGGAGACCCAGCAAAACCCCATTTTTAAGGGCCATCAAAAGGTGTAGGGAGAGGGCAAAACGACAATCTGGCCCCTGACTTAAAATTCTGCATAGTCTTTAGTAAAACTGGCATATCTTCCACAATCTAGCTCCGAATCATGCAATTCAACTTCCATTGGAAATCCAAGAAAATTATCTACAACTTTCATATTCAAGCCCATCTCCAAAACCCTTCTAACTATTCCGAATTATACAATTAACATCAAATAGGGCTGCTGCCAGACCTTTTCTATCACCAGGGTATAACTGGAAAAACATTCATAACTTTTGCTACAGGAATCCAGATGATCTAATTCCATTTTTGTATGAAAGCTAACTCAAAACTGAATTCTCATAAAAAAATCATATTTAAACTACATCATCTTGGGCATTAATAAAATTAAATCCAAATCATGTCAACCATACAACTTAGGATATAACCTAGGCATACATGACTATAATACACACCCAATGAATAATAATAAGAAATAACACATATAATTGTGCTATCCAACAATCCAAACTTGTAAAAGAATAACATAAGCCTAAATAAAGGTCTAGGGTCTTACAGTCTTTGTCACTTTTTGGCTATCAAATATTGGGTTTGTATTTATTTTAATAATTTGGGCATTCAGATTCAAAATATGACTTGCATATTTGTTCTCCTGGTACTGGTATTAGCCTACCTATAAATTTTCGTCACATTCTGACGTTTTTATAGAAGTTATGCAGTTTCAATTGGTATTCGGATTTAATTTTGTTAAATGCCTAGATGAAGTAGTTTAAATATGATTTTGTAATGAGATGTTCAATTTTGAGTTGGCTTCTATACAAAAGTAGAATTAGATCATCTGGATCCATGTAGCAAAAGTTATGAGTGTTTTTCCAACTATACCCTGGGGATGAGAAAAGTCTAGCAGCAACCCTGTTCGATGTTTAACTCATATTTTAGAATAGCTAGAGGTGTTATTGGATCCATGCATAAACATGAGAGTTGTAAATAATCGTCTTGGCTTACTAACGGAGTTTGAATTGTACAATTCGGAGCTATATTGTAGGAGTTATGACTATTTTAGTAAAGCCTATCCAGAATTTTTAGTCAGGGACGGCTTGATCATTTCACCCCACTAATCGGTGGTGCATTTAGGGCATCAATGGGTGATTCTTTCTGGTATGGTTGGAGGTCCAGCAAAGAAAGTGAAGGGGAGGAGAGGAAGAGATTCAAGAGATTTTGGTGAATCCCCTATTTTTCTTTTCTTTTCTTTTCTTTTTTGTTGCCTAGTTGGCTGTTTTAGCTCTCTCTTTTCTTTGCTGCTGCTGCTGCTTTGAATTGGGGCCTGTCATGGCTGATTCATGAGGGTTTGGGTGAAGAGAAGCCAAGAGAACTAAAAGTTTGGTGTTGGCTCATTAGGGGTGAGTGAAATCCAAGTTCTTCCTTAGTATTTCATCTTTATTTGGTGTTGTTTGTGTGTCCATTTGTGCTGGAAAATTATGGCTGAATGTATGTGTGTTTGTGTGTGTAGACCTGGTAGCATGTGATGGTGATGGTGATGGTGATGGTGGGAGCCCTTATGTGCACCATCTTCTCTTCTTCCCAAGGTATCTTCACCTTCCCTTTGTGCCATGTAAGTGTTTGTGTTTATGCTTCAAAGAAGTATGGGTGTTGCTATCTAGTGTTTTGGGTGGTCAGCAAGAATGCATAAGCGATGTTGTATGTGTTTTTCCCCTTTCCTTGTTGTTGGCAATTTTGTGTCATAGTAAGGCAGATTTTCTATCTTCTGAAGATCCTTATGAAATTAGTATCGAGAGGCATGTTATGAAGGTTATGTCTGCATGTTATTTGATCATCCATATGTCTAGATTCTATATATAAAATTTGGTGTCATTTTATTACCTGTATTGAAAGTTATAGCCTGATGTTCATGACCTGTCCAGATTCGCGTAGAAATAGACCAGTTTCTGAAAATAATTTATTTCGAGCATTTCAAGATTAAATCAGGATATGATGTCTTCACATATTATGATCCCAACATATCATAGATTGCGTATGATTTATGTCAGCATTTTTAGATGAGCATTTGGTGCTGTGGGGATCAAATCATTAGGAGTATTTGCTGCAGATGAAATAGTTTTGCATGATTGTTTCAATAAGTTAGTATACATGTTGTATGCAATATTAAAATTTTGTGTCCTCATGAAGTAGGTTTATATATATGTGTTCGGAAGCTTCATATTTGATTTGAGCATCATTGGTTGTGTTTTGCAGCTTTTGTTGGCGGGACTTGCGATGAATATATTAAGAGTTGGTGTCTTCATGAAGTAGGCTTATATATATATGTGTCAAGAAGCTTCATATTTGATTTGAGCATCATTGGTTGTGTTTTGCAGCTTTCGTTGGTGGGAGTCGCGATGAATGGGTCTTTGGTGAGTGGTTCGATCCACCCCTTTCGAGAAATGCTCGGTGCATGTGATTGTGCATCGCGTGTCCATAGGGCTTTATTACAATACTCAATATTGATTTTTATATAGTATTACCTTTGTATTGGTAGATGCTTAGTGTGGCTAATTCTTGAATGGTAGGTTCTTTGGCCGTGTGGTTCATGCACCTTGTTGTGACATTTGTGTGTATATGTAATTGTTAGGCCTTGTCTATGGTATGCATATCTATGATCTATTGTTGTAAGGATCATGCATGTTTTAGTATGCAATTATTGTAGCTATCTTGCTTGTATCCGATTGATGCATCGCTATGAGAATTCATTATTGTATTGGTGTTTTTTATCTGATAGCTATGATAATAGAATGTTTGGTCTATCCGTGTTAGGTGTGTGCATGACTCACCTTTAGGATCATATCTTGTCATGATTGAATGTGAGGACTTAGCTTCTTTCCCCCGCATCGAAGGGATGCATTAGCAATGGTAATTGCTGGAGGATAGTAGTTTATCTGTGAGGATCATACTACTAGCATGAAGTACTTCCTCCCTATATCATCGTGCGTCGAAGCTACCCAGCGATGGAGCTACCCTGCGTGCTGCCACCATGCCACCGGAAGGCCGCTAGGGAGAGGGCTACCTAGGAGAGGCGTACCGGATGATATTGCGAGCGTGTAGTACTATTTCTCTACATCATCGTGCGTCGAAGCTACCCGGTGTTGAATCAATCCTGCACTGTGCCACAATATCGTTATGAATGCCCAGAGTATGATGACCCTTACACGCTGGGTAAGCCGCTCGACCGCACTTAATCCGCAAGACACGTAATTGGAGGTCGTCGATTCCCGACAACGCCTAAGCGACGTCATCTACCTGATATGACGGTTGAGTCCCATCACGAACGCTTAGCGTCGCATCTCCTCATTTACGACCCATGTGGGGGCAAAACACGACAGTATTGCAAACTGTGCTTCACATGCCGCCACCAATAGGTCGTTCAACTATAACCATTGGAATTCCAGCATCATGCACTCAATGGACCGATTCATCACGGGGAGTCCGAGCTCTCGACGTCATCCAGTAGCACTCTTCCGGTGTGGCCTCTACCTGATAGCCTCCCATGTCCACTATCTCTGCTATATGGGCACACCAACAAGCGTCGTGGATAGTCCCAGGGAGCACCTCGCAGGACTCTGGCCTCTACCGGACCGCTACAACGCATGATGATATATCGAAGCGACTCCGGATACGGCTATGGAACCCTAGTCCATAAGCTATCGCCCACTAAGCTGCGACCAGATGCACTCAATCCCGATCATATGCATAACCACCCGCTATCGCACCTTCCAAGTGAGGAAAAATCAATCATCAATTTGATGCTTCAAAGGTATTCCTTGACTGGGAAAAGAACCTCGGGAGGGTCTCATGAGGTCCCGATATAGGATATCCCGACAACCAAACAAGGAACACGGAGTACCCTAGCCCGGGTATCAACGCTAACCCTGCAAGGCCCTTTATCCTGAGAAGGAAGGCTGGAAGAAGACATCACCCCTTAAAGAATACTACACCACATCCTCAAAATTGGAAGTCGGTGCCGTACGCGAACTCCGTGGTACACTATCTCTGGCACCACTGGTGGATCTGCCGCTAAGGGTATCTACGGGATCGCCACGCGGGCCGCCCACAGCTCCCGGATCTCTCGCGCCTGCTCAGCCAACGCTCCAGTCTATGCCTCCAGTGCTCTAGTCTGAGTGTCCAGAAGATCCGCCATCGTAGCGTAAGCAAACACCCATGCTGGAGGCTCCTGCGCAGGTCCTGGCCCAACAGCCAAGGACTCTCCAGTAGACTCCTCGCCTCCGGTAGGTTCGAAAACCTACGAAGCCCGAGGGCGACCACGTCCACGCGCCCGTCTCCGAGGAGGCATATCAGCAACTAAGGAACGAGCACTAGGATCTGAATACTCGTCTCAAAATCCTAGGACTCATCTCAAAGAAAACAATTGGCTCTGACAGGACATGGCTCTGAAACCAACTTTTGTCACGCCCCAGGGCGGCCATCCCCGAGACGTGGCAAATATATAAATGATATCAACAATCCATACACGAAATCAAATAAGGACTCCACAACATCAAAGGCAATAAAGCAATAGCCAAGTAACTGACATCAAATATATACAAATAGCGGAAGCTCAAATGACTAAGTCTGTAATTCACAGACATATTACAGACCAGAGTACACAATCAACTGTCCTGTGAGAGCCAATATATAGAACAACAGACATCAACAGTCTACATACCGTGCATAAGCACAAGTATAATACATACAATGAAAAGGGAATGCTGATAGCCTCTCACTCGCAAGACATCCAACGCGAACACGGGTATCCTACTTGTATTGCGCCAGGGGAGCTCTTCTCTTGGATCCGACTCAGCGTCAACTGGAGGGAAACATATGTGAGGGGTGAGCCACACGCTCAGTGAATGGAACAATTCATGCATCATAACCCATATAACTTCAAATAATCATTCAGATCCCTCACCCTCACCCTCACCCCGAAGGGTGACCTAGGATTTGGGAAAACTAACTACACAAGCTGGTGGGTCGAGTATCAACTCGAGCCCACCCCACACACTCCGACACCCTCACCCTCACCCACACCCCGACGGGCGACATAGGATCTTGGGAGCAATACCCTCACCCTCGCCCCGACGGGTGACATAGGATCTTGGGAAATTGCACAAACTGGCAGATCGAACCAACGCCGTCCCACCACACCCTCACCCTCACCCCCTCCTCGGGGTGACATAGGCTGTTGGGGAAGAGGTCGATTGTTCTACACCGCTCGTCATCCGATAGTCTCTCCCGGTGTGGCCCATACTACCTGGCAGCCTCCCGGCACCTCACAGGGTTCAGGCCTCTACCGGACTAGCCTCCCAAGTCCACTATCTCTGCTATATGGGCACACCAACAAGCGTCGTGGATAGTATCTGGGAGGGCTCCTCACCGGACTCTACTACGCCGGGTAGTCTCTACTCGGAACCGACGAGGGAAGAACACTCGACACTCGCGAATACGATCCCTAAGGATCCGTCGTCATCGGTTATCAAACACCGATAAGCGCAACGAATTCTCATGAATTCCCTCCAGGGCGCATAACTCAGATGCGGGGAAGATATTTCACTCTAAGTGTCCATGCCATAGTATGACCCCATAGGTGGTCATACACTTGCCTATTCTCATTAGGCAAGAAAATATAGCCTAAGCATGCATTTAATTCTTAACAAGAAGCAAAGATTAATCATGGAAGCATCTTAAATTAATTTCAAGACATAATATTTCCTAAGGCATGCTTATACCTATACCTCCTTATCTGTTTAATTAAATTAAACTAGGTGGGGACATGCATAAGTCGGGTTTATACTAACATATGACATGTGTCTAGGCATGCATGGCTCCTATGCATGATACAGGGATGTATAAAACCTAGCATACAACATCTAATCATAGCATGGATGCATTCCTAGCCTAACAGACAATATCATGCATATATCTACAGTATATCGCATGTTATACACCGTTATGGTACCCCAGGGGAGGGCGACGCACTCCAACGTGCATCGAACGCCACCCAACTGGGTTGGATTGTCCCACTCACCGCAATCCGGGTCGATGCGTGACCGTTGGCCAAGATCTGCACGGCAAGGGGCATCAAATTGGTGAGTATAACTACATAAAAACACATTAAAATTAACTAAAAATGCCAAAGGCTTAGATATGTGCGCATACGGGCTCGCACGCATGGGAGTACGCGCGTACGCACGCATATCCGAGCACTCCGACACCTACCCGAGCCCCCGGGCAGCCACACGCATGGCCCCCGCACACACACGCACGTGCACGCACGCGTGCACGCGCTCCCGCGCCCGGCCGTGCGCTGCCCCGCGCCCTGCCGAGCGTCCGGACGCGCTGACCGCGCCCAGACCCCTATACACGCGCGCGCGCTCTTGCGCGCGCCCGCGCGCCCTCGCGCGCACAGTGCATGCGCACTGCCCGCCAGTGCCCCCTGCCGTGCGCGTACGCGCTCGCGCGCCCGCGCACGCACACGCCTGCACGCCTGCCAGGTCCGCCTGGCACTCCTGCGCGCCCGCCCGCGCGCGCACGCGCGCGGACAGCCCCGCGCGCGCGCCCAGCCGTCCAAACCCACTCTCCCTCACCCCACATACACCCAAACACATGCACATGGCCTGGAAGGTCCCCCTACACCCATCCAAGCCCAGAAAATCAAAATTAAAGAAGGGGGAGAGCTTACCAAGAGAGGGGGAGTGAAAGGGGGAGATCCGGTGCCCTCCGATGCGCCCTCGACCACCACAACCCCTACCACCACTACCACCACCTCCCCAGCCTCTCCAACAGCCCTTCTTGGCTAAAAAAACAGGGGCAATGGGAGCTTGAGAGGGAGCCAAAGAGAGGGAAACAACAACAACAACAACAACACTCACCTTACACACCTTCTTTGTGTTCTTTCTTCATCTTCTTATCCAACAAAACTCACACACACACACACACACACATAACACACACAGCAGCAGCTGAAGTGGGAGAGAGAGGGAGAGAAAAGAGTGTCCACGTTGAGGAGGCAAAGTGAGCACAAATGCTCACTTTAGGGGGGTGAACACAAGGGAAAAGGTGGGGGTGAACATAACCCTAACCTCACCCTCTAATCCACCAAATAACCAATGGTTTCTTAACCATTAAGCAAGAGGGGGGTGATGTTACCTAGGGTCACCATATGCACATAAATATCCCAACACTATTCCACTTAACAAATCAGTTTCGAAGAAAACCCGGATACGATTCGGAACTGCATAATTTTTCAAACGTTACCGAAATTCAATGAAATTTTTATGGGTAGTACAGAATAGTACCAGGACCCATAATATGCAGTCAGATTTCCAATCGGAGCACTTCAGCTCACGCAGATAGCTAAAAGCTAAAATTTTAGCGGCTCCGATCGAAAAATAAAAATTTCAAAAATGGCCTGAAATGACCCAAATATTACCCATAGGCTAAAAAGTGACACAAATATAACATTCTCCCCCCCTTAGGAAATTTTGTCCACAAAATTAAGACAAAAACATATAGGAAGGGAAAAGATGTGGATATGCGTCACGCATGGCGCCCTCGCGCTCCCCAAATGGCCTTGGCACCAGAACGGTGCTGCCAATCCACCTTAACCAACTGGACGACCCTGGTGTGGAGCTTCTTCTCGCGCTGGTCCACAATCTCGATCGGCTGCTCCACGAATGCCAAGCCCGGCTCGAAGACGAGCGGCTCGAACGCAATGACGTGAGCAGGATCGTGGACTTAGTGCCTCACCTGCGAGACATTGAAGACGTCATGGCTTGAGCCAATAGTGGGGCAAAGCTAGGCGATAGGCCACCTCCCCAATCTACTCAAGGATGAGAAACTTGCCAAAATGGCTGACACAGCTTGCCCCGAACATCGAAATTGAGGATGCCCCAAAAAAAACTGGGACATCACCCGGAATATGGTCGCCAATCCTAAGGGTAACCTCCTGGCGACGATGACCTGCGTAGCCCTTCCGACGGTTCCGGGTGGTGCAGAGGCACACACGAACCCTCTCGGCCACCGCAAGGTCAATAAATTATTTGCGGCCACTCCAACTGGCGCTCTACAATCGTCCCAACCCAAGGGAGGTATAAAACTGCGCCCGTAGAGTGCCCATTTTTCCATTCATCTGGGTGCTCGAATGGCAGTCATCTCACAGGCAGACCCTTACCCAAAGGGTGGTGCCTCATCCAACTGCCCCAAGTTAAGCACGCAGGCAAATAGCATGTCCTCCAGGGTCTAAATCGTCCTCATTGCCTGGCCGTCCGTCGGTAACGAAACGATGTACTTAAAGGGAGGCTCGCGCAAAAGCCTGCCAAAGGCTGCGCCAGAACCTCGAAGTAAACCACACGCCTCAGTCTGAAATAGCACCGACCGGAGTGCCATGAAGACGAACAATCACGAAGGCTCAAACCCATGTCGAAGCGTCCAGAGACTCAGTTAGTTGGATAGAGAGGAAAGTGCGGACTTAGTCAGTCGTTCAATGATCACCCAGACAGCGTCGTGACCCTGACGTGACTTTAGCGAGCCCGCGATGATATTCATGATAACTCACTCCCACGTCCACTGAGGAATCTTGATGGATTGACGCTACTCCACGCGATGATGATTCCCAAACTTTGCCTGAGGGCATGCCAAGCAACGGGCAACGAAACGGCCAACATCCGCCTTCATCCCGCGCCACCAGTAGCCACGGCGAAGGCCCCTGTACAACTTCGTGCACTAGAATGCACTGTGTACCTCGAACGATGGGCCTCGACTAAGATCTTCTGCTTCAGCTCAGCGTCGCCAGGAATACATACTCGGCCTCTGAACCGCAGGATTCCATTCTCGTGAATCTGGTAATCCGGTCGCTCACCCTGGGCGACGCCTTCAGAAAGGGCCAGAAAGTGAGGATCCCGCCCCTGTGCCGTGCGGATCTCGTCGAGGAGAACGCGCTGCACCACTAGCCTGGCTAGAAAGCCACCAGCAGGCGTCTCCCGAACACTGATCTAGCAAGCGGCCTCCTCCAGAAGCCTCCAATGACGCACAGCCAAGTGGGCGGCCATGCCCAAGGGCTGCCTAATAAGAGCATCTGCCACGACATTCGCCTTACCCGGATGGTAAGCGATGTCACAATCGTAGTCCTTCAGGAACTCGACCCAACGTCTCTGACGCATGTTGAGTTCCGGCTGGGACTGCAGATAAGTCAGGCTCTTGTGATCCGTGAAGAGCTCAAACTCCTCACCATGGAGGTAGTGCCTCCCAACCTTCAGCGCAAAGGATGATCGCTGCTAACTCCAGGTCATGGGTGGGGTAATTCTGCTCATGGGGCTTCAATTGAAGTGACGCGTAAGCAACAACCTTACCGTTCTACATTAGGACGCAACCCAAACCCAGCCGCGACGCATCGGAGTAGACTGTGAATCCGCCACTCCCCGACGGAATGGTAAGAACGGGCGCTGAGGTGAGTCTCCGCTTCAACTCCTAGAAGCTCTCCTCGCAAGATGGGGACCACTCGAACCGGACATCCTTCCGCGTGAGGCGGGTCAGAGGGACGGCTATCTTCGAGAACCCCTCAACAGACCTCCGGTAATAACCCGCCAAGCCCAGGAAGCTCTGAATCTCGGTGGGGTTCGATGGTCGCCGCCAATTCGACACGGCAAGCGTCTTATCCGGGTCCCAAGACATACCCACACCGAAAATCACATGGCCAAGGAAGGCCACATGCTCCAACCAAAACTCGCACTTACTGAACTTGGAGAACAACTGATGTCTGGCCAAAGTCTCCAAGACAATGTGAAGATGGTCAGCGTGCTCTTCAAGACTCCTCAAGTACACCAGAATATCATCAATGAAGACTACCACGAAGGAGTCGAGGAAGGGTCGAAACACCCGGTTCATCAGATCCATGAAGGCGGCCGGCGCATTCGTCAACCCAAACGGCAGAACTCAAAATTCGTAGTGCCCGAAACGGGTACGAAAGGCCGTCTATGAAATGCCCAACTCCCGGATCTACAAATTGGGTACCCTGCGCGAAGATCGATCAACAGAACGACACTGGCCCCCAGAGCTTGTCAAAACCGATCATCAATTTGAGGCAAGGGGTACTTGATCTTCAACCCCTATGGGGAGATCAAAAATAATTCCTGGGACGATTAAGTCCAAATCTGCTCCTCGAGCATGGCTGACGCTCATGATGACCCTTACACGCTGGGTAAGCCGCTCGACCACACTTAATCCGCAAGACACGCAATTGGAGGTCGTCGATTCCCGACAACGCCTAAGCGACGTCATCTACCTGATATGGCGGTTGAGTCCCATCACGAACGCTTAGAGTCGCGTCTCCTCATTTATGACCCATGTGGGGGCAAAACGCGACAGTATTGCAAACTGTGCTTCACATGCCGCCACCAATAGGTCGTTCAACTATAACCATTGGAATTCCAGCATCATGCACTCAATGGACCGATTCATCACGGGAGTCCGAGCTCTCGACGTCATCCAGTAGCACTCTTCCGGTGCGGACTCTACCTGATAGCCTCCCATGTCCACTATCTCTGCTATATGGGCACACCAACAAGCGTCGTGGATAGTCCCAGGGAGCACCTCGCAGGACTCTGGCCTCTACCGGACCGCTACAACGCATGATGATATATCGAAGCGACTCCAGATACGGCTATGGAACCCTAGTCCATAAGCTATCGCCCACTAAGCTGCGACCAGATGCACTCAATCCCGATCATATGCATCACCACCCGCTATCACACCTTCCAAGTGAGGAAAAATCAATCATCAATTTGATGCTTCAAAGGTATTCCTTGACTGGGAAAAGAACCTCGGGAGGGTCTCATGAGGTCCCGATATAGGATATCCCGACAACCAAACAAGGAACACGGAATACCCTAGCCTGGGTCTCAACGCTAACCCTGCAAGGACCCTTATCCTGAGTAGGAAGGCTGGAAGAAGACATCACCCCTTAAAGAATACTACACCACATCCTCAAAATTGGAAGTCGGTGCCGTACGCGAACTCCGTGGTACACTATCTCTGGCACCACTGGTGGATCTGCCGCTAAGGGTATCTATAGGATCGCCACGCGGGCCGCCCACAGCTCCCGGATCTCTCGCGCTTGCTCAGCCAACGCTCCAGTCTATGCCTCCAGTGCTCTAGTCTGAGTGTCCAGAAGATCCGCCATCGCAGCGTAAGCAAACACCCATGCTGGAGGCTCCTGTGCAGGTCCTGGCCCAACAGCCAAGGACTCTCCAGTAGACTCCTCGCCTCCGGAAGGTTCGAAAACCTACGAAGCCCGAGGGTGACCACATCCACGCGCCCGTCTCCGAGGAGGCATATCAGCAACTAAGGAACCAGCACTAGGATCAGAATACTCGTCTCAAAATCCTAGGACTCATCTCAAAGAAAACAATTGGCTCTGACAGGACATGGCTCTGATACCAACTTTTGTCACGCCCCAGGGTGGCCGTCCCCGAGACGTGGCAAATATATAAATGATATCAACAATCCATACACGAAATCAAATAAGGACTCCACAACATCAAAGGCAATAAAGCAATAGCCAAGTAACTGACATCAAATATATACAAATAGCGGAAGCTCAAATGACTAAGTCTGTAATTCACAGACATATTACAGACCAGAGTACACAATCAACTGTCCTGTGAGAGCCAATATATACAACAACAGACATCAACAGTCTACATACCGTGCATAAGCACAAGTATAATACATACAATGAAAAGGGAATGCTGATAACCTCTCACTCGCAAGACATCCAATGCGAACACGGGTCTCCTACTTGTATTGCGCCAGGGGAGCTCTTCACTTGGATCCGACTCAGCGTCAACAAGAGGGAAACATATGCGAGGGGTGAGCCACACGCTCAGTGAATGGAACAATTCATGCATCATAACCCATATAACTTCAAATAATCATTCAGATCCCTCACCCTCACCCTCACCCTCACCCCGAAGGGTGACCTAGGATTTGGGAAAACTAACTACACAAGCTGGTGGGTCGAGTATCAACTCGAGCCCACCCCACACACTCCAACACCCTCACCCTCACCCTCACCCCGACGGGCGACATAGGATCTTGGGAGCAATACCCTCACCCTCGCCCCGACGGGTGACATAGGATCTTGGGAAATTGCACAAACTGGCAGATCGAACCAACGCCGTCCCACCACACCCTCACCCTCACCCCCTCCTCGGGGTGACATAGGCTCTTGGGGAAGAGGTCGATTGTTCTACACCGCTCGTCATCCGGTAGTCTCTCCCGGTGTGGCCCATACTACCTGGCAGCCTCCCGGCACCTCACAGGGTTCAGGCCTCTACCGGACTAGCCTCCCAAGTCCACTTTTACTGCTATATGGGCACACCAACAAGCGTCGTGGATAGTATCTGGGAGGGCTCCTCACCGGACTCTACTACGCCGGGTAGTCTCTACTCGGAACCGACGAGGGAAGAACACTCGACACTCGCGAATACGATCCCTAAGGATCCGTCATCATCGGTTATCAAACACTGATAAGCGCAACGAATTCTCATGAATTCCCTCCAGGACGCATAACTCAGATGCGGGGAAGATATTTCATTCTAAGTGTCCATGCCATAGTATGACCCCATAGGTGGTCATACACTTGCCTATTCTCATTAGGCAAGAAAATATAGCCTAAGCATGCATTTAATTCTTAACAAGAAGCAAAGATTAATCATGGAAGCATCTTAAATTAATTTCAAGACATAATATTTCCTAAGGCATGCTTATACCTATACCTCCTTATCTGTTTAATTAAATTAAACTAGGTGGGGACATGCATAAGTCGGGTTTATACTAACATATGACATGTGTCTAGGCATGCATGGCTCCTATGCATGATACAGGGATGTATAAAACCTAGCATACAACATCTAATCATAGCATGGGTGCATTCCTAGCCTAACAGACAATATCATGCATATATCTACAGTATATCGCATGTTATACACCGTTATGGTACCCCAGGGGAGGGTGACGCACTCCAACGTGCATCGAACGCCTCCCAACTGGGTTGGATTGTCCCACTCACCGCAATCTGGGTCGATGTGTGACCGTTGGCCAAGATCTGCACGGAAAGGGGCATCAAATTGGTGAGTATAACTACATAAAAACACATTAAAATTAACTAAAAATGCCAAAGGCTTAGATATGCGCTCATACGGGCTCGCACTCATGCGAGTACGCGCGTACGCACGCATATCCGAGCACCCCGACACCTACCCGAGCCCCCGGGCAGCAACACGCATGGCCCCCGCACACACGCGCACGTGCACGCACCGTGCACGCGCTCCCGCGCCCTGCCGAGCGTCCGGACGCGCTGACCGCGCCCAGACCCCTATCCGCGCGCGCGCGCTTGCGGGCGCCCGAGCACAGTGCGCGCGCACTGCCCGCCAGTGCCCCCTCCCGCGCGCGTACGCGCTCGCACGCCCGCGCGCCCGCGCGCCTGCGCACCTGCCAGGTCCGCCTGGCCCTCCTGCGCGCGCACGCGCGCGAACAGCCCCGTACGCGCGCCCAACCGTCCAAACCCACTCTCCCTCACCCCACATACACCCAAACACATGCACATGGTCTGCAAGGTCCCCCTACACCCATCCAAGCCCAGAAAATCAAAATTAAAGAAGGGGGGAGAGCTTACCAAGAGGGGGGGGGGTGAAAGGGGGAGATCCGGTGCCCTCCGATGCGCCCGCGACCACCACAACCCCTACCACCACTACCACCACCTCCCCAGCCTCTCCAACAGCCCTTCTTGGCTAAAAAAACAGGGGCAATGGGAGCTTGAGGGAGGCAAAGAGAGGGAGACAACAACAACAACAACAACACTCACCTTACACACCTTCTTTGTGTTCTTTCTTCATCTTCTTATCCAACAAAACTCACACACACACACACACACACATAACACACACAGCAGCAGCTGAAGTGGGAGAGAGAGGGAGAGAAAAGAGTGTCCACGTTGAGGAGGCAAAGTGAGCACAAATGCTCACTTTAGGGGGGGTGAACACAAGGGAAAAGGTGGGGGTGAACATAACCCTAACCTCACCCTCTAATCCACCAAATAACCAATGGTTTCTTAACCATTAAGCAAGAGGGGGTGATGTTACCTAGGGTCACCATATGCACATAAATATCCCAACACTATTCAACTTAACAAATCAGTTTCGAAGAAAACCCGGATACGATTCGAACTGCATAATTTTTCAAACGTTACTGAAATTCAATGAAATTTTTATGGGTAGTATAGAATAGTACCAGGACCCATAATATGCAGTCAGATTTCCAATTGGAGCACTTCAGCTCACGCAGATAGCTAAAAGCCAAAATTTAGCGGCTCCGATCGAAAAATAAAAATTTCAAAAATGGCCTAAAATGACCCAAATATTACTCATAGGCTAAAAAGTGACACAAATATAACAGTACCGACCATGGGTTATTCTATATCGTTGGGAATGCCCAGAGTATGATGTGACTACAATACGAGGTTCGAGTACCGACCACGGGTGATGCCGTATCGTTGGGAATGCCCAAAGTATGATGCCACTATCATACGAGGCTTGAGTACTGATCATGGATGGCTGTTAGGATGAGGATTACCCGGGAGAGGGCTACCGGATGATGCGAGGTATTGGTATGTACTTATCTAGATGTGGAGAATCTTTGTAGCGTGGTGTTAGTTTGTGTTATAACTCGTTAGTGTTAATGGATTAATTGTTCCCCAAAAGTCCCAACAGTTTTCCCCCTTCGGGGTGAGGGTGAGAGTGATGTGTGGTCACGTCCCTACTGTCGGTATGCGGGATTCGATCGGGTGTCGAGGAATCCGCGTTTTTGGGCGTGTGTGGGGGTTCTTCGGAGATTCGGATCCGGTGCGTGCCTTGGCGGGCTCGATCGGATCGTCTCTCGGAAGGGTGGTGGGGTCTCATTCCCAGTTGAGGCACCCGACAGTGGCTCATGGGGATTCCGATGTGTGTGTGATCGCCACCTACTTTTCAAAAAAGCAGGAAAAGTTGGGTCGGATTTGATCGCCTATGTTGGGGAGTTTGTGGGGTCCCCGCTCTGGGAGACGGATATATCATACACAGAGGTAAAAAATAGGTAATCCTATACCACTTCTGGCTTGGCTAGAGGTGTCTTTGGTCAAGTGGGGTGTAGGTGGGGGACGGCTAGTGGGTTTGAGCCGTCGGGTAGGGGGCGGCTAGTTAGGTTTAGCCGTCCGTGGCCTGGGTCAATTTGGGCAGAACCAGGTTAGGGAATGGGGTTTGGTTTTAGCAGAGGTTAAGCTGGGCTTTAACCTGGGTTTTGGAGGGTGGATTGAGAGGGTGATTTTGTGTAGAGAATGGATTTTTCTCTCACAAATGGGACTCTCTCTCTCTCTCTCTAGGGATTTCAAGTGGTGGAAATGGGTTGTGAATGTGAATGTGAATTGTGGGTTGGGAATTCTTGATGTGGATTGAGAATTGGGAATGTGTCAGAAATTTTTTGGACCCCCTCTATTTATAGTAAAAAAGAGACAGAGGAGTGTCCAGTGGATAATAGAATGGCTTGGTCAATAGTGTGTTTGATTAGACCCTCATTAATTCTCTACTTCTTCTGTCAGAGACCAAGTGAAGGGCGGCTAGTTGAAACTAGCCGCCCAAGATGGGGTGGCTACTTCCTGGTAGCAGTCCCATCATGACTTGCCAAACATTCCATCTCTGACAAGCGGTGGCTTGGGTTGAACCGGTCAAGATGGGGCGGCTAAAGGTCACAACCCGCCGCAATGATCAGCATTTAATGCTGCTTTATGTCCCATCCAGGGAAGTGGTTTGGGGTCGGCCAGGGGGGCGGCTAGTTAGGATTTTCAGTTTTCTGAGATTTGTTTTCTATTTGATGCCCAAATGTGGGTTATTTCCAGGTATTGCTTGAAGTATTTTCATCTTTCTAGATAGTTAAAATTGAGTACATCTACGTGACATTTATATCTATCGGTGTTCTGTCATCCATATGTTTCCTTGGAAGGAAAATGTGTTAATGTTATATTATTATTCTTGAGTTTGGATTGTTGCCACTCACTGAGCTTGTAGCTCACCCCTCGTGTGTTGTTTTCCACCAGGGACAGTGGGGCGTGGAGCTGGAGAATCCCTCTAGTGTAATTCATGCGTGAAGTGTCTCAACTTTCGGTTGGCAAGTGCGGGGCTGTCAGTAATCCTATTTTTGTGTATGTATTAGTAATTGTGCGTGTCGCACATGTGATTGTATTTGAATTAGACTTGAGCTCTCACAGGATGATAATTGTGTATTCGAGTATGTAATAATGTTTTTGATTTACAGACTTAATTATATTTTATGCTTTCGCATTATTTTTAGTTACTTATCGCTTTCCTGTCGCCTTGTTATTTAAGCGATTATTGTTTCATTATTATCAGGGGTCATTGTTGACCTTTTGTGTATGAGTCATGGTATTGTAGGATTGTTATGGTCCCGGGAGGGCCGTTCCGGGGCGTAACAGATTTGGCAATTGGAAGATTTTTTATTGCTAATAATATTGCATTCAATGTTGCAAGGTCACCCTAGTTTATTAATGCTATTGGGAAACTCGCTATTCATTCTAGATATCCAAGTATGGTTTATTTCAAAACTCATTATTTCTTGTTTATTTTTTTTTTTCATATTACATATGACATCTATTAATTCACTATTTTCTGTTATGTGAAAAGGTCAATGGTGGAAATCTGTGATCGTAGTTGATAAATTTTCAAAAATCCAAAGAATTGCATTAAGGTTATTAAGTCAGCCATGCAGCTTGTGAAAGAAATTGGAGTGCATTTGAAGCAGCTCATACAAAGAAAAGAAATCGACTAGAGCCAAGAACACTCAATGATCTCGTGTTTGTGCGAATGAATCTTCACCTGAAAAAGACTCATACTCTGCAAGCTGATACTTTGAAGCCCATATATTTGGATCACATTAATGTTTTTCCAAATACTGAAGAAGATAATTTAGTCATTGAAGAGCAGGGAGAAGAAGAAATAAACAATTAGATGATGTATAACATCTTAATTATGATTATTTATGTTTTAATTTTGTGCTAATCTTTTTTATTAAAATAAAAGTTTTGAACGCTAGTGTTCAATACATTTGATAATGAATTTTATGTGTGGTTCGACATTCTATTAGGATAATAAAATATAGTTTGATATTTTTGTTTACTCATGGTTTATATCATATTTATATGTCCCCATACATTTTTCGTATCTATTCCATATGATTCACGAATGTAAATGCACCGTACCGAATGGAACACTAGCTGAACATTTGCCGTACACGAACTTTCTTACTATGGTCACTACCGGTCTTTTGCATGCTGCCATTATTTTCTTAGCTTTGATTGATATCCAGCTTAGTGATGCAATGGCATTTTGTGAATATACAAGTATCGGTTTTGTACATTGATCCACTTATGAGTACAATTTAAATTTTTATTATTTAAAAGGAATGTGTTATCATCACTACATTGTTATCTACAATGGATGTTGATATGTTCAAGTTGGCTGGTCAGTCCTTGATCATTGCATGTGGGTCGCCTGTTCCATACAAAGAGCCAGTTTTGTTGGATGCATGCTAAAAAGTTTAATGGGTGATATAAATAACAATAGGTAGAAATTAACATTCATACGAGAATAGTAAAAATTTCTGCATTCAGAGCATGTTTATGAAATGGTTAATGGTTATATTAGTCAAATGCAGAACCCATATTTTATTACATTCTTAGACATTTAAATATGATTTGGTCATATAAATGACAATTGTTGGAAATCATTTTTTACTTGAGAGATTAGTATGGATGCAGAACATCACAGTTAAGCAGTGTTACCGCATTTCTTATTTTTTTAGGTTATTTAAATACTAGTTGATAAGATCGGACTAGCTTGTGCTAAGAGCATGCTGCTACATATGAAAACAAACAAATAAGAAATAAGCAATGTTTCATATAACTCATATAGTAGTAAATGGATTGTTTGTTATAATTAATTCAATTTTTTATCAGATTAATTTTTCCTTTGCTCTTTACTAAGGCCTGTGTCATTTAGAGTCCTAAATTCGATCAGAGTCTCCAAAATTTTGGTTTTTAGCTATCTGATAGAGTTTGAGGACTTTGATTGAGAATATAACTACATATTATGGGTCCTGTACTGATTTGTACTGGCCATAAAATTTTCATTAAATTCTGATAACATTTTTGGAATTATGCAGTTTTCATTGGTATTCGGATTTGATTTTGTTAAAATCCATGATGAAGAGGTAAAAATCCGATATTATCATGAGATGTTCAGTTTTGAGCTAGCTTCCATACAAAAGTGGAATTAGATCGACTTGATTCATGTATCAAAAGTTAAGGGTATTTTTCCGACTATAACCCGGAGATGTGAAATCCTGGCAGCAGCTCTATAAGATGTTTAGCCTAGATTTCGGAATAGCTGGAGAGGTTATTTGATCTGGGTATAAACATAAAAGTTGTAGATAATCTTCTTAGCTTTCTAATGGCATTAGAATCGTGCAATTCAGAACTGTATTAAGGAAGTTATGACCATTTAAGTGAAGGTTATCCAGAGTTTTTAAGTCCGGGGACAGCTTGGTCATTAAGCCTGCCTTTACCTATTTAATACCCCCAAATGCTCGACTTTGGGGCTCTCTCTTCCCTCTCAAGCCATCCGAGGCTTTCTTTCTCCTCTCCCTCTCTTTTGTATTTGTTGGAAATGATGGAGATTAAGAAGAAGAAGAGGTGGGAGTCTAGGGAGGGGATCAAGTGTGGAAGGAGAAGGTGTGTGTGCATGAGTTTTAGGTGTTGCCTCCTCTCCTTTCTCCTCCTTAAGCTTCCCCCACATGGTTCCCCTATTTCAGTCCCAAGTGTTTATGTTTATGCAACAACAAGAAGAAGTGGAAGATTGAAAGGGGTCTATGTATTTATGTTATTGACTGTTGTTGTTGTTGTTGTTGTTGTTGTTTCTCTCCCTCTCTAAATCTGTCTCCCCCCCATGTGTTTGTTTATATGCACCAATGAGAAAGGAGTGCTTGGAAGAGAAGGACCAGCCAAGAAGAAGGTCTCCCAAGGCTGAGGTGGTGAAGCGGTGGCGGCGGTCGAGGTGGACTTGGGCGTGCTTGCGAGCTCCCACACGTCCCCCTTCCCTCCCCCTCTCTTTTGGTGAATTTTTCCCCTTCTTTTTTGATTTTTATGGCTTTAGGGGTTATTGGAGAGTCACGCATGCCATGTGGTTGGGTTTGGGTGCATGTGGGGGCTTGGGGGGAAAGTTTGGAGCTTGGACGCGCGGGTCCGCACGCGCGAGTGCACACGTGGGCGCACGCGGGGTGCAAGCACGCTAGGGCGCGCTGGGACGCGCGGGAGCGCACGCGCGTACGCGCTGGGCTGCACGTGCATGCGCGCAGGTTGGGCGTGCGTGCCTACTGCAGGTTGGGCGCGCAAAGCCTGCGCACGTCTGCGTGCGGTCTGCGCGCGGCGCAGGCCTGCGGGGCGCCCGGTGCTCCCCGGGGGTGCATGTGGGGCTGCCCGAGACCTGCTCGGGTGTGCCGAGGGTCGGCACGCTTGGGTGCGGGTTCGGGGGGTTCGGGCTCACGTGCGTGCATGCATGCTTGCGTGCGTACGAGCCCGTATGCGTGGATGTCTAAGCCTTAGGCATTCCTAATTGATTTTATGTGTTTGTATGTGGTTAGGCTCATCTTTTTGGTATCCTTACCTTGCAGACCTCATCGGATGGGATGTGCGTCAATCCGAGTATCGATGAGTGGATTGATTCCAACCCTTCCGGGAGCGCTCGATGCACGCAGTCGTGCTTCGCGCTTCTATGTGGCTTTAATTGCACCCTAAAAATGTTAGATATCTTGCATGCTAGGTTGTATAGCTGGTATATTGTGTAGAACCCCTATTCTACCTTATACTTGCCTATGTATTGTATAGAATATGGCATGATTTAGGTAGTTTTGTTTGAAATACTACCCCTATTATTATTCAAATCAATCATGTTTAACTTGGGTTAACAACGGGGTACATGCATAATATTCCCTTGGTTTAGGTCTTGAGGGTGTGGTATAGTTTTTGCACCCATCTTGTTGGGGCAAAACTAGGACCAGCTTCGGGAGAGGATGAGGCATTCCCTCTTTTCCTAACTCTTTTTGCAAACTGAGTAAGTAAATGTAGTTCTTACTTGACTCGGGTTTGCTTGGGAATTATTAGCTTGCACCTATTGTTGCGCGGATCATGCTTAACCCTTCCCTTCTATGTTGGTGTTATTCAACGTATGTTAGGTTGTAACTTGTGTGTTTGCTTGATTGATACCATGTATGTATGTTTAAGTAGGCCATCCTTGGATAATAATTGCATATCATGAAAATGCTTATTGGGCCATGAGGCTTGTCTAACGAGATTAGACAAGTGTCTGGCCTCTTATGGGGTCATACCATGGCATTGACACATAGAATAAAATGTCTTCCCCGCATCTGAGTTATGTGCCCTGGAGGGAATTCATGAGAATTCGTTGCGCTTATCGGTTTTGATAACCGGTGGTGACGAATCTGAGAGGATCATATTCGCGGGTGTAGATTGGTTTCTTCCCTTCGTTGGATCTGTGTAGGGACTTCCTGGTTGAGACAGCCGGCCAGACAGAGGGCTCCCATCCGTAGGTGCTGCCGATTTGTGAGGAGGTGCTGATCATGGAAGTATACCAGGTATGGGCTTCCCTGGATACGGGCTATCGGTGGACCAAGGGCGTAGAAACAATCTAGTTTGCTCCCAAAATACTATGTCACCCATCAGGGTGAGGGTGAGGGTGAGGGTGTTGGTGTGAGTGTGGTGGACTCGAGTTGATACTCGACCCACCAGCTTGTGTAGTTGGTTTTTCCACAAGGTTCGTGTTCGAACATGTAATGGTTCCTCCCAATATCGTCGTATACCGGGGCCCCAACGTTGAAGCTGCACTGACAGAGAACTCCCACATTTAGGTACTCCCGATGCATTCGGCGATGTACTGATCATGGGAGTGTACCTGGTGAGGCTACACGACGGTGGGCCATCAGATGATATTGCGAGCATGAATTATCGTTATCCCCTTCGCCGGATCTGTGTGGATGCTTCCTAGGTACGAGCCGCCCTGGGTGGACTCCCACCTGTAGGTACCATCGAAGCACTCGACAGTGTACTGACCGTGGCCGGCTCCAGGTAGAGGTTGCCCGGGAGAGCGCTACCGGATGACGAACGGTGTAGAACAGCAAGTTTTGTCCTTCAAGTCCCTAGGCTCACCCCTGTGGGGGTTAGGGCAAGGGCGTGGTATAGTCGCACCGCCGCGCAACCTTGTTACCCATTGGGTTTCTATCCATTACTTTCCTTGATAGGGAATTGCCTTAGTATCAAATTGTTATGTTGGTGTTTGGTTTCTGGCCACTCACTGAGCTCGTAGCTCACCCTTCACGTACTTTTTTTTACAGGGGCGTTGTTGGGCATGGGGCTGGAGCTTCCTTGTGGCGTGGTCTTACGTGCGTGGAAGCATCCTGTCCGACGGATTGGCGAGTGTGAGACTGTCAGCAGTCCTAGAGTCTTGTGTATTTGAAATCGTGCGTGTTGCACCTGTTGTATTGTATTTGGCTAGATTTGGCTCTCACAGGATAGTGATTGTGTTTCGGGTCTGTAATAATGTTTTTGATTTACAGACATATTGATATTTTTGTGCTTCCGCATTTCAGTTAAGTTATCAGTTGTCATTGCTTCATTAGCCTTGTGTATTATTTATTGGAGTCATTTGTTGACTTCTTGTATGATAGCTGATGCTTACATATTTGCCACGTCTCGGGGACGCCTGGGGCGTGACAAAAGTTGGTATCAGAGCCTGGTCCTGTCAGAACCAAAGTCGAGTCGTGTTGTTGAGTTGTAGGATTGTCATCCGAGTACTCTGGTTTTAGAAGTTTTCTTAGGTTGCTGACATGCCTCCTCGCATCCATGGACGTGGACGTGGTCACCCCTGGACCCCCCTTAAGTTGTCGACTGGGTCGACTAATCAGGGTTAATGTTGGGTTTCCCGTTGTTTGACTAAGGCTTGGGAAGGAGTTTCCAACCCGATTGTGTCGTATTGATGGACATCGGTATTGCTAGTAACCATGGAGTTCGCGTACAGTACCGACTTCCAGTTTTGAGGATGTGGCATTTATCGGTAATGAGTGATGTCTTCTTTCATTTTCCTGATCAGGATTAAGGGGCCTTGCGGGGTCATCATTGAGACCCGGGCTAGGGTGCTCCGTGTTCCTTGTTTGGTTGTCGGTATATCCTATATTGGGACCTCAAGGTGCCCTCCCAAGGGGTTCTTTCCCCCAATCAGGGAATATCCTTGAAACATATATTTGATGATTGCCTTTCCCTCTCACTCGGAAGGTCCTGTAGCGAGTGGTTATGCGTACGATCGGGATTGAGTGCATCTTGTTGCAGCTTAGTGGGCGATAACTTATGGACTAGGGTTCTATAGCCATATCCGGAGTCGCTTCGATATATCATCTTACATAGTAGCTGTCCGGTGTAGCAGAGTCCGGTGAGGTGCTCCTAGGTACTACTCATGACGCGTGTTGGTGTGCCCATACGGTCGAGGTAGTTGTAACGCCCCACATTTACCTAACCGCTTATCGGACGGTAAACGGGTCGCTACTAAATTTAATCCAATTACAAGACCAAAGTTTGCAACTCTTTTTTTTTTTTTTTTGAATGATACCAATATAATATAAATATAATTAAAAAAAAACGATGGCGATAAAGTAAATAATATCAAAGGGTTTTAAATCACCAATTGTCTTACAAAATATCAGAGTTTAACAGAAATAAAATATTCGAATGGAAAGACATACTAAACCACCCCTGTGGGAGCCATCTAAACTAAAGTAAATCCAAATAATTGACCGTGACTATTATTTATTCTCCAGTACTGCTACCTCGACGAGATCCCTGAAGCACATGAAAAGTTCAAGCTTTGTCTTGGTCCTCAGAAGATGAGCTACCTGGTTATGAAACAACCAGCCCATATCGAAAAGGGTGAGTGATTAACTCAGTGAATAAGCCCACTGACAAATTACCTCACGTGATAGTATATATAAAAATAAAGTTTTATGAAAATCAGAATTTCATTTAATAAATCTTTTATTTTATTAAATCAATTTAAAATCATGAACTTTAAAAAAATATTTTAATGCGCACGTAGCCCAATCCTTGACCCACATTAGAGAAATCATGAGAGTTAAATGATACCAACATATATATATATAAAGTTATATATAAAAACAAAACAAGAATTTTCTTTACTAAATCAATTTAAATGCATGAGCTTAATAAAATATAATTTTAATGCATCACGTGGCCCAATCCTTTGTCCACGTCATAGAAATCATGCAGCTTAAATGATATGACCGGGTAGGGTTCTCAATCGGAAGAACCGTTTCCCAAAACAGGTGTGCCAAGCCCCAAGCGACTAAATCGCTCAAAAAGCTCCCTCGAGGAGACGTCGGATCTAGAAGACGCTGATGGGTCGCCGCTGCCATCACTACGAGAACACCAGCACAGGATGCCCCGGTTGCTGCAGACTCCAAACAAAGGAATCCGCCGCTGCAAGGAATGCTTTACCACACCCCTCACAGATCTTGGGACTCTTCGAGTCCTAGACCTTCCTCCCCAAAGGCGAAATACTACGGGGGGATTTATTCCAGAAAATATGTCATGATATGCATCTTGATAAAATCTCCTAGGACTAGGTTGTCTCCACTAGTCCTAAATTTTTTCAAAACTCTCGAAATGAAAATCTTTAATCCAAATATTATTTCGAAAGCATAAACATCAGAATAATATTATGTTAATTCTTGAAACATGAATAGCATACTTCATGCTATTTTAATGACATGATGAATGAATTAAATCATGCAACTTCATTCAACGAAAATGCAATTTGATCAATATGAAGAAAATATCCAAATCATGCAAATTTATCAAAATATAAATGCATGGACGACACATAATATCACACAAATATGATTGGCATATGAAATTCAATGTTATAGAGCAAAAGCTCACACGAAATAAATCGATAGGCCTACTCACCTTCGGTCCACGCAAGCATTAACGATACACACTCGCACGTTGATAACCTAGCATAACAATTATACAATAATAGATCAGAAACAATCAATCACGACCCAATCAACTGACAACCAAATTATAACAGCACTATGTCCAATAATCCCAAAAGCCGATATCTTATAGACCTACAATCAACAACTCACTTCAAAGTCCTAATGAAAATCCCAACTTCGAATAAATATTAGAATACTCATATACTCACAATGATCCGATCCGATAATCAATATCCATTTATTCCATAAGACCCATATGATCGATCAATCCTCGAATAAAATATTTGAACAAATCCAATAAGGCTCAACTATAATTCCATGATCGAGTAACTCAAATCCAATCAATTTACATCCAAATAACAACAATATTCAATCAATATTCATTGATCCCACTAAACCAAATTATCGATTTAAGATTCTATTTAAGTTCTCAAGATCAATAAAATCATCAAAACCCGCAAAACAAACTATACTTCATTAAACATCAAATTTGGGATCATCTAAATCTCTAACATTCATCAAACTTGGTCATCAAGCTAAATATTTGAATTTCAATAAACTGCACAGAAATCTTTCAAAAACCATAACTTTCTATCCGTAACTCCGAATTGGACGATTAATGATTCGTTGGAAAGCTCTTTTCAAAACCTAATTCTGTTTATCAAATACATTTTTTCCAGAAACGACTCTATCATAGTCAAAAACACGATTTACGTCCAAGCATAAAATCAACCCGAAAATTGCCATTAACTCCCCAAAACTAATAAATCTAATTTGATCTTAAGAATTCCTTTGAGATCCATAAAAATCAAATCAAATAATCATTAAATTAAATCAATCAAACCCTAACCCTAATCCATCAAACTTCTTCCCCAAACAATTACTTGACGTAATCATATCCTAACAAAAATAAATTAAAACTAACAAAATCAATAGGGAATGATATCTCACCTTAGATCCGATTACACCACCCACCATCTCCATCTAGGGTTAGGTCATCACAACCCTTCATAACTTCTGAGATTTGGATGAAAAACCCTAACCCAAACATGTTATTTAAAGGGGTTTACCAAAATTACAAAACGACCCCTGAAGTGTTTCCAGTTTACAATGACATCCCTACCCGATTTACAAACAGATCCCTATCCGATTTACAGAAATGTCCCAGAAGGCTATAAAAATGTATTCTGGATTCGCAACTAGATCCCTAGGCCCAATAACTTGACACTAAGCCTAAAAATCAAATTTTTCGAACTCTGAATCTCACCAAATTTCAACCAAAGTATCTTAACACTATAAAGATCTACAGAAAAATATAAAATAATTATTTCAATATCAATTTATAATTATCATAATTATAAATCAAATTGGACCCATTTGAGCCCACCGCCAAATCTGAAAAATGAAATATGCAAAATCAAATTTTTAAATTTCCATTATATATTTAAAATAAATATATAAGGCCAAAAAATACCGAAACGTTACAGTAGTGGACGTGGGAGGCTACCCGATAGAGGCCAGAGTCCTGTGAGGTGTTCCCAGGGACTATCCACGACGTTTGTTGGTGTGTCCATATAGCAGAGATAGTGGACGTGGGAGGCTACCAGGTAGAGGCCACACCGGGAGAGTGCTACTGGATGACGTCGAGAGCTTGGACTCCCCGTGATGAATCTGCCCATTGAGTGCATGATGCTGGAGTTCCAACAGTTATAGTTGGGCGACCTGTTGGTGGCGGCATGTGAAGCACAATTCGCTACTGTCGCGTTTTGCCCCCACATCGGTCGTAAATGAGGAGACGCGATGCTAGCGTTCGTGATGGGACTCAACCACCATATCAGGTAGATGATGTCGCATACGTGTTGTCGGGAATCGACGACCTCCTGTGGCGCATCTTATGGATTAGGTGCGGTTGTGCCGCTTACCTGGCGTGTAAGGGTCATCATGAGCGCCAGCCATGCTCGAGGAGCAGAATTTGGACTTAATCATCCCAGGAATTATTTTGATCTCCCTGTAGGGGTTGAAGATCAAGTACCCCTTGCCGCGAATTGATGATCTGTTTTGACCAGCTCTAGGAGTCAATGTCTTCTCTCAGATCGATCTTCACGTTGGGTACCCTAATTTGGAGATCCGGGAGTCGGGCATTCCGTAGTTGGCCTTTTGTGATCGTTTCAGGCACTACAAATTTTGAGTACTGCCATCGGGATAGACGAATGCGCCAGATGCCTACAAGGATCTCAAATGTTTTATTGAGCCTCCGTGGGCTGTTCTAAGGTAGCCTTCGTTAAGGTTGTTGGTCGGCATGCCCTCAACGAAGTTGTGGATCATCGCGTTGGAATGCGTTCGTCCATCGAGATTCCTCAATGGACGTGGGAGTGAGTTATCATGGGTTTCGTTGTGGGCTCGCTAAAGTCACGTTCAGGTCACGACGCCGTCTGGGTGATCATTGACTGACTGACTAAGTCCGCACTTCCCTCCCTATCCGACTAACTGAGTCTATGGACATTTCAACGCGGGTATGAGCCTTCACGATTGTTAGTTCTCATGGCACTCCGGTCGGCGCAATTTTGGATCAAGACGCGTGTGTTACTTTGAGGTGCTTGCACAGCCTTTGGTAGGCTTTGGCGCAGCCTTCATTTAAGTATAGTGTTTTATTGCTGACGGACAGCCAAGCAAGAGGACGATTTAAAGCTTGGGGGACATGCTAAATGCATGTATGCTTGATTGTGGGGTTTTCCTGCGAGGCGACTGCTGTTCGAGCCTTCACGATTGTTAGTTCTCATGGCACTCCGGTCGGCGCAATTTTGGATCGAGACGCGTGTGTTACTTTGAGGTGCTTGCACAGCCTTTGGTAGGCTTTGGCGCAGCCTTCATTTAAGTATAGTGTTTTATTGCTGACGGACAGCCAAGCAAGAGGACGATTTAAAGCTTGGGGGACATGCTAAATGCATGTATGCTTGATTGTGGGGTTTTCCTGCGAGGCGACTGCTGTTCGAGCATCCAGATGGAATTGAAAAAGGCACTCTACGGGCGTAGTTTTATACCTCCCTTGTGTTGGGACGGTGGTGGAGCGCCAGTTGTAGCGGCCACAAATTATCAATTGACCTTGCGGTGGCCGAGGTGGTTCGTGCGTGCCTCTGCCCCACCCAGAATCGTCGGAAGGGCTACGTAGGTCATCGTCGTCAGGAGCTTACCTTCGGGTTTGGCGACCATGTTAGCATGAGGTGTCCCGGTTTAAGGACATTCTCTGTTTCGACGTTCGGGGCAAGTTGAGTCGGCCCTCCATCGGACCGTTCTCGTCTTTGAGTGGATTGGGGAGGTGGCTTGTTATGTAGCCTTTCCCCCACAGCTAGCTCATACCCGTGACATCATCCCTGTCTCATAGCTGAGGCAATATGTCCACGATCCTACTCATGTCATTCCGTTCGAGCCGCTCATCCTCGAGCAGGATTGGTCGTTCGTGGAGCTGTTGATCGAGACCATGGACCAATGTGAGAAGAGGCTCCGCACCCAGACCGTTCCTTCGGTTAAAGTGCGTGGTAGCACCAGTTTGGTGCCCGGACCACTCGGGAGCCAAGGGACTCTATGGGTGACACTTCTAGTTAGTGAAGATTATACTCCTTCGAATTTCGAAATAGAAAACCAAATTGGAATACATTTTTTTATTCAAAATATGACATTCGAAATTTAAATAATATTTATTAAATATATAAAGAAATATATAATATAAAGAAATATAAAATATATATTTATTTTATTAAAAACAATGAAAATGAATTTCTATTATCTATTCTAATGAGATAGATTTTGAATGAAATTCATTAGTATTAATGAAAATTATTTTGAGCTAGCTTCCATACAAAAGTATAATTAGATCGACTGGATTCATGTATAAAAAGTTATGGGTATTTTTCCGACTACACCCCGAAGATGTGAAATCCTAGCAGCAGCTCTGTAAGATGATTAGCCTAGATTTCAGAATAGCTTGACGGGTTATTTGATCTGGGTATAATATAAAAGTTGTAGATAATCTTCTTAGCTTTTCAATGGCATTGGAATCGTGCAATTCAGAGCTGTATTGAGGAAGTTATGGCCATTTAAGTGAAGGCTATTTAGAGTTTTTAAGTCCAAGGACAGCTTGGTCATTCAGCCCGCCCTTACCTATTTAATACCCCCAAATGCACAACTTTGGGGCTCTCTCTTCCCTCTCAAGCCATCCGAGTCTTTCTTTCTCCTCTCCCTCTCTTTTGTATGTGTTGGAAATGATGGAGATTAAGAAGAAGAATAGGTGGGAGTCTAGGGAGGGGATCAAGTGTGGAAAGAGAAGGTGTGTGTGCATGAGTTTTAGGTGTTGCCTCCTCTCCTTTCTCCTCCTTAAGCTTCCCCCACATGGTTCCCCTATTTCAGCCCCAAGTGTTTATGTTTATGCAACAACAACAAGAAGTAGAAGATTAAAAGGTGTGTGTGTGTGTGTTTATGTTATACATTGTTGTTGTACTTGTTTCTCTCCCTCTCTAAATCTGCCTCCCCCCATGTGTTTGTTTATATGCACCAATGAGAAAGGAGTGCTTGGAAGAGAAGGACCAGCCAAGAAGAAGGTCTCTAAGGCTGAGGCAGTGAAGCGGTGGTGGCGGTCGAGGTGGTCTTAGGCGTGCTTGCGAGCTCCCAGACCTCCCCCTTCCCTCCCCCTCTCTTTTGGTGAGTTTTTCCCCTTCTTTATTTGATTTTTATGGCTTTAGGGTTGTTGGAGAGTCACGCATGCCATTTGGTTGGGTTTGGGTGCAGGTGGGGGCTTGGGGGGAAGGTTTGGAGCTTGGGCGCACGGGCGCACGTGGGGTGCAGGCACGCTGGGGCGCGCGTGCATGCGCACGGGTTGGGCGCACATGCCTGCACGCGGGTGTGCGCGTCTACGTGATGCCTGCGCGCGGTGCGAATGACGCGCGCGTGCTGGGCGCCCGGGGCTGCGCCCGGGACTCCCCGGGGGTGCGTGTGGGGCTGCCCGGGACCTGTTCGGGTGTGCCAAGGGTTGGCACGCTTGGCTGCGGGTTTGGGGGGTTTGGGCTCGCATGCGTGCATGCACGCTTGTGTGCGTACGAGCCCGTCTGCGTGGATGTCTAAGCCTTAGGCATTCCTAATTGATTTTATGTGTTTGTATGTGGTTATGCTCATCTTTTTGTTACCCTTACCTTGCATACCTCGTCGGATGGGATGCGCGTCAATCCGGGTATCAGTGAGTGGTTTGATTCCAACCCTTCCGGGAGAACTCGATGCATGCAGTCGTGCTTCGCGCTTTCATAGGGCTTTAATTGCACCCTAAATATGCTAGATATCATGCATGCTAGGTTGTATAGCTGGCATAACGTGTAAAACCCCTATTCTACCTTATACTTGCCTATGTATTGTATAGAATATGGCATGACTTAGGTAGTTTTATTTGAAATACTACCCCTATTATTATTCATATCAAGCGTGTTTAAATTTGCTTAACAACGGGGTACATGCATAATATTCCCTTGGTTTAGGTCTTGAGGGTGTGGTATAGTTGGTGCACCCATCTTGTTGGGGCAAAAATAGGACCAGCTTCGGGAGAGGATGAGGCATTCCCTCTCTATCGCCCTCTCTCTTTTCACGAACTGAGTAAGTAGATGTAGTTTCTACTTGACTCAGGCTTTTGCTTGGGAATTATTGGCATGCACCTATTGTTGCGCGGATCGCGCTTAACCCTTCCCTTCTATAATGGTGCTATCCAACGTATGTCAGGTTTTAACTTGTGTGTTTGCTTGATTGATACCATGTATGCATGTTTAAGTAGGCCATCCTTGGGTAATAATTGCATATCATGTATATGCTTATTTGACCATGAGCCTTGTCTAATGAGATTAGATAAGTGCATGACCTCTTATGGGGTCATACCATGGCATTGACACTTAGAATAATATATCTTCCCCGCATCTGAGTTATGCGCCCTGGAGGGAATTCATGAGAATTCGTTGCGCTTATCGGTTTTGATAACCGGTGATGACGGATCTGAGAGGATCATATTCGCGGGTGTAGATTGGTTTCTTCCCTTCGTTGGATCCGTGTAGGGACTTTCTGGTTGAGACAGCTGGCCTGACAGAGAGCTTCCATCCATAGGTGCTGCCGATTTGTGAGGAGGTGCTGATCATGGGAGTATACCAGGTATGGGCTTCTCTAGATACGGGCTATCGGTGGACCAAGGGTGTAGAAATAATCTAGATTGCTCCCAAAATTCTATGTCACCCATCGGGGTGAGGGTGAGGGTGTTGGTGTGAGTGTGGTGGGCTCGAGTTGATACTCAACCCACCAGCTAGTGTAGTTGGTTTTCCCACATGGTTCGCGTTGCGAACATGTTGTGGTTCCTCCCAATATCATCGTATACCGGGGCCCCGACGTTGAAGTTGCCCTGATAAAGGACTCCCACTTATTGGTACTCCCGATGTATTCGGCGGATGTACTGATCATGGGAGTGTACCAGGTGAGGCTACACGATGGTGGGCCACCGGACGATATTGCGAGCGTGAATTATCGTTCTCCCCTTCGCCGGATCCGTGTGGATGCTTCCTAGGTACGAGCCGCCCTGGGTGGACCCCCACCTGTAGGTACCATCGACGCACTCGATAGTGTACTGACCGTGACCGGCTCCAGGTAGAGGCGGCCCGGGAGAGCGCTACCGGATGACGAACGGTGTAGAACAGCAAGTTTTGTCCTTCAAGTCCCTAGGCTCACCCCTGTGGGGGCTAGGGCGAGGGAGGGGTATAGTCGCACCACCACGCGATCTTATTACCCATTGGGTTTCTACCCATGCCTTTTCTTGATAGGAAATTGCCTTAGTATCGAATTGTTATGTTGGTGTTTGGTTTCTGGCCACTCACTGAGCTTGTAGCTCACCCCTCGCATACTGTTTCTTTTACAGGGGCGTTGTTGGGCGTGTGGCTGGAGCTTCCTTGTGGCGTGGTCTTACGTGCGTGGAAGCATCCTGTCCGGCGGATTGGTGAGTGCGAGGCTGTCAGCAGTCCTAGTCTCTTGTGTATTTGAAATCGTGCGTGTTGCACCTGTTGTATTGTATTTCTCTAGATTTGGCTCTCACAGGACAGTGATTGTGTATTCGGGTCTGTAATAATGTTTTTGATTTACAGACATATTGATATTTTTGTGCTTCCGCATTTCAGTTAAGTTATCAGTTGTCATTGCTTCATTATCCTTGTATATTATTTATTGGAGTAATTTGTTGACCTCTTGTATGATAGCTGATGCTTACATATTTTCCACGTCTCAGGGACTCCTGGGGCGTGACAATTCCTTTAGGGAAATATGTTTCATTATAAAATAAATATTCTTTTTCTAGCAAATACAACGGTTTCCCATTTTATAAGTGAGTTTTGATCTTTTGTATAGCAGGGGATATGGGATGTGAAGGAAGATATCAGTGAAGAAGGTTCTTGTTGCATTTTGCGGGAGTACATAAATGTGGCATTCTCCAAGAAAACCATGTAGAAAGGTAAAACTTCAAAATCACTTTCCTTCATTTTTTAGAATGTGCCTTGTGTAGGTAGACTGTTTAGATAGCTCAACAATATTTGATAGTTTTTGTTGTTTTAGAAATTAAAACATAGTATTTTTGTTATTTTTTTTTCGTTTCAATTTTTTTTTTAATCTTGGATTTGACATCACTCGCGAAAAAAGAATTTGAAATGAATGTATGCCCTTGATATTGAAAATTTTTATTGTCAGTTGAGTGACATTAACTTCTATAGGAATAATTGATCAGCCTACAAAAGAGTGCTGAGAAGCTTATGCAGTTTGGATCAACATGATATCCTCTTCTCTCGATGTGATACCATATCTTATATTCCATCTTTTGCCATCATCGGAGAAGATTAGAGTTGTAAGGAAGTGGAGGATCAAATAAAGAGGATTCTTTAAGAAAAAGAAACCTTCTATGGAGAGTTAGTTTTTTTATTAGAGTTATTAGAAATATTTGATGTAGCTTTTAAATTATATCTGTAAAGAATATTTTGAATAATTTAAACTTAAGTCAATTCAAGAATTCTTAAATTATGATTGTGAATGAAATATCGAGGAGAATGGATTTGATAAAAATCAGTAAATAAAAAAATAAAAAAATCATAACATTAGCGTCGGTAAATGTATGACAACCTATATGACTCACCTGTCCACAAAACTGTTGAGGAATTTTAGCGACGGTCTGAGGCCGTCGCTAAAGCACATTTAATAAACTATGGCTACTTAGATGGTAAATTTGTTTAACTTATTAGCGACGAGTGTTTTAGCGACCACGTCCGACAGACATACTGGCCATCGGTAAAAGTTTTACCGACGGCTTTTTGTACCTTTAGTGATGGTTGTGGCTGTCGGTAAAAGCTATTTTTCTTGTAGTGACATTCCAACCTAGCTATATAAATATTACCAAAAGGATGAGTTTTTTGTTTTACTTTAAATGATATAGATTGCACCGAACAAAGAGAAGAAATTATGAAAATCTTTGTAACATGGATCCCCTCATTCAAACCCCTCAATGCCTTCGTCAACTTTCCTTTTGCCAAAGACACGACTCCACATCTCCTTTTTCTCTATTTTTAAGTTGACCATTATTTGTAAAGTGTTTTACTACACTCAGTCTATTATATAGTCCGTTTTGCAATCTCACACATTATGATAGCATAATTCATGTGATTTAATCATTGTATATGGAGTAAAAAAACAATTATTTTTTCAAAAAATATATATACTACTGTATTTCAATTGATATTTCATTTTATATAACTTAAATGATAAAATGTATCATTTTAAAAAAATGGTGTGAACTGTAAGTGAGACTACATTGCAAACGGTTTGATTATTTCATGAAAAAAAATTACATTCAATAAACAGTTAAACTTAAGTCAATTAAAGCAAACATATTGGAAGAGATCATAAAGATTTAAAAATAGAACATATATCGGTTTGATTATTTCATGAAAAAAAGGGTCAATTACCCAAATACCCCTGCATCCCAACCCCAATATTTCCTGTGCCCCCACCTTTTGAAAAGTTTGTTTTTTACCTCTCCAGCAAACACAATTTTTTTCTACGATACCCTCCTCCCTTTAATTCCCATAGCACCACAAAATCGCAGTTTTTTTCTGTAAGTGCATTTATGTTTTCTGTAACTTATAGAACACAAAATGTAATTTCTGAAAATATTATATGTAAGTGCATTATTATACATGTCATGTAAAAATGATAACTTGCAAAATACTAGAGAAACATGCGTATAACACCTGAAAATATTTTATCACAATAAGTACATTAAAGCACTTGAATTCATCGAATGTTTGCATTCCGACATTCTTGTCCTACCCTAATGAACTGAGATGTATTTACTCGGATCATCTTCATGTCATTTTATCTAAAATCAAATCTATTGTTACACCTTCGAGTTAGCAAACGTACATCATTAGGAAGAAAACGCAATTTAAACTATATTAGAGATGCAACAATTAGTCAAACACCCAAATAAATCAAACATCAATAAGTGTTTACTTCATGACAACATAAGAACCACATATATATTAATGTTATATTTTAATGTATGTTTCTCTAGTGTTTTGCAAGTTACGATTTTTACATAACATAATAATGTATTTACATATAATATTTACAAAATTATATTTTGTGTTCTCTAAGTTACAGAAAACATATATGCACTTACAAAGGGGAAACTCTGATTTTGTGCAGCTGAGGGAATTAATGGGACGAGGGTAGAAAAAAAATTAGATGTTTGCTGCAGGGGTACAGAAAAAGTTGGATGTTTGCTGCAGGGGTACAAAAAATAATTTCAAAAGATGGGCACAGGAAATATAGGAGTTGGGCTGCAGGGGTATTTAGGCAATTGACCCCAAAAAAATTACATGCAATTTCTAATGAACACATAAATAAAGGATTTCTAACGGTAGGGGCCAAACTCCTCGGATCCAATCATAGTCAACAACGGTCATGTTTGTTGTAGCTTAAATTTACAAATTATAGATTACAACTTATAGATTATAGATTATAACTTTTTTGATAAGTAGTTAACTTGTTTGTTGTAGCTGTTGAAAAACAAAAAATAAGCTGAGATGTTTGTTAAAATAAGCTGTAAAATAATTTTTGCTGTGTAATTGTCAAAAATACCCCTTCAAAGTGTAGAAGTTAAATTTAATTTCTCTTTGATAAAATAATGTGGTTTTACTTAAAAAATGATGATGACTCACTCATCATCCATTAATATTAAATAAAATGTAAAAAATTTAATGAAATATTAGATTTCACATTAATTAAGAAAGTAGAACTTGAGAGACAAAAACATAGAACTTGATCTCTATTAATAAATAAAAAAATAATATATTCTAGCTATAATCTAAATTTTATTTTTAAAAAATTACAATCCAAAGTTTTAATCTTACATGAGTTAAGTTTCAAAAAAAAAATCTTATATGAGTTATTTCAAATTTTTAGTAGATGAAAAGGAATATTTAAAGGAGATGAAAAGATTTATCCTTATTAAATAAAGTGAAGGGTATTAAATATCCAACATATTTAAAAAAAAATAATCCATAAGTTCTAATATGAAAAGCACCTCTAACCCAACTTAGAGATTATGACTTTTTAAAGTTGTTTTTAGATTAAATATGTTTCAATAAATTTAAAATAACATGCAATAACTGCTTATTTTAAGTTAAAAGTTATAATCTGCAGCTTATAAGTTTTAACAAATATGTACAACATATCATCCGGACGGCCTACACCCAATGACTGTTACATGTTTGTTGGACACTAATGATATCACAACAAGTGTTAGCTTCGTTCCACCTCATTTTTTACCAATCGGGCGGATCAAATCCCACCGTATTCGCCAGACCACGCTGTATGCATCAAATCCCACTGTTCCTCCCGAATCCCACCGTATCTTCTCGGACCTCATGATATTCTCCCACCTGAAGATCTAGAGAGGATCCGGATGAGTAATTAAGGATGACAACATAAAAAAAAAAAAAGATGTAATCCCCAAAAAGAAGATATTTGAAATATATTTTAACAAAAACCTTAAACCGAATACATTATTGACTTGGTCATTAAAGAACCTTTTGCATATATGTCACCTCAATCATAGTAGCAAAAGAGTACAAGTCTGAATATCCGGTCCAACCCAGGCCCATGTGATCAGATTTTGTGAAAATTCATTCTCCGGTCAGCGCTGAATAACCGGTAGAAATTCTAAGTTGCACTTTCAAGGAAATCTCGTGTTGCCAGTGGTGGAGCCACTTGATATCCAAGGGGGGCCCATGCCCCCCCCCCCCCCCCCCCTGGTTTTTTTTTTAACACTTCATTAGGGCCATAACCCATACACAGCAGCAGCCAATGGACAAAGGGCAATAGCCCACCCACCATACAAAATTAGGCAATAAAAATTTTTTTTAAAAATACCCCATATGCCATGATTCACGTTGATGTGTCACGTGTGCCCTTCAATCCTTAGTCCTCCATCGACCTCACCAATCACCCATTCTTTAATAATTAATCACCCCCCTCCGCTCCGCAAAATTCAAAAAAAATAAATCCAACAGAAACATTGTAACGACTATGGTTTCATGTTTTATGGCTTGGTTTCGTGCATTGGATCTTATTCCTATAAGGTTTTGGAGGACTTATATATCTCCAATTTCTGAAATTAAGGTATGGTTGAAATCACTATTCTGTTATCTTTCCAACACTTTTTACGGATCATGAATCGGATGAGTATCGATCAAGTTATGGGCCAAACTATGCTGAGAGGTCGGGCAGAGAAATAGTAACGGCTTTAGGGGGAACCATCGATTTTCTAACGGATCCAATAGGAGCCGTCGATCTAGAAACAATTTCAAATTGAAATATTTTCATTTTTAAAAGTTTTAATGTGTATTATTGATTGATATGTTTGGGATACGGTTGGTTTTGATTTCCCCACATGTAGAAAGCTTATATATACCCTCTCTCTCTCTCTTTCATTGAAAACCCTCAAACCCTAAAGGCATCTCTCTTCTTTCTCTTGTTTTGAAGTTCCATTGTTGGGATCTTGAGGGAGGGAGTTGGGTGAGTATTTCTGATCATATATATGTTATTTCTTTTATGTTTGTTTTAGTATAGGATGATCTTACATCTGTTTTTTGGATTTCATTGATTTCTTGAGTTTTCTTTTTGAGTTTTTCATAGTATTGATGAATTTCATATGATTTTCGGATCCTTATGTTATAGCTATGAAATCATAAAGTTTTCAAAGTATTTACAAATCTTTTATGTTAAAAGAAAGGGGTTATGTATATATCATGTCTAGGGTTATTTATTAAGAATATAAAGCATGTTTATAATTGTTGAGAGTCTTGTTTTGACCCTTATATGCATAGATCCTAACATATACATGTTTTTATGATTTTTTTTAGAATTTTAACATAGATCCATATTATTTGTTTATGTCTATGATACATCTAAGGTTTTTAAGGAATTTTGAATGGGATTTGATTGATTTTATATACATGTTTTGGCGAATCCTTGAGACCTAGGGATTTAGTCGGGCTTTCTTTTACACGGTTGATTTTAATATATATTACTTGCTATTTTTAAGGATTTTATCGAGTATATTCAGATCTTGTCCATACCAAGTGTTTTGACATTTCATTGGTATTTTTCCGTTTTTCATAAGTTAGAGTTTCAAATCAATTTTTCTATATACGATCTTTTTTATCTGTCTCCTAATTGTTTTGTACCGTTTACATATTATATATTGATTTTTGATAATATGAATAGATCTGAGTTTTTAGAAGTTGAATAAGATTTAATTGGTTTTATATACTTGTTTTGCAAATACTAATAGATCTAGGGTTTTCAAAGAGTTTTAAATGAGTTTTGATTGATTTTAATTGGATTTTTGTACGCATAAATTGATCTTCGATATGTGTTCTTTAATGTTTTACGATCGTTTCAAATGACTCGTGTTTGATTTTCAATGATAGGATGTGTTAAGGTATTTTTAAAAAAATAGAATTTTTGCTTTCTGCCTCGGGACGGCTCTGTTAAGAGCCGTCAGACATGCTTCTAGACGACTCCCAGAGGAGCCGTCGATTTTATCATGGACGGCCCCTATAGGAGCCGTCGGTCTGCCTCGGGACGGCTCTGCCAAGAGCCATCAGTTTTCTATGAGTACGGGTACCATCAAGTCATGTTTGCGCACATTGTGACTACTCGTATTATTTCAGGTATGGTCAGATTTTTATAGATTGGTTGCGGGTTCATTGGACCGGAGGTGAGTGTATCTCGTCTCCTATGTAGTTTTTGAAAGATTTTTCGACACGCCAGAATGATTTTAAATGTTATTTTATGTATAATCTCGAGCATGTCATATTATATAGGCTGATGCCTTATTACGCATTTGTGTTAAAAATATTTAAATTTTGAATCTATCACATGCATATGTTTTGGGATGAAATAAGTGTTGATTATGCATGCATCGCATCGCCTAGGTGGCGCAGCCTAGGTGCTCAGTCTAGGTGACTGTGGTTCAGAATCGTAAGATCCCAGACCTCTATTTAGGATTATGTTATTATTTTATACGTTTGGATGGATGGATAGCACAATGATATGTGTTATTTCGTTTTACTATTCATTTGGAGTGTATTAGGTTCATGTATGCCTAGGTTATATCACAAGTTACAAGTTTGGCATGATTTGGATTTAATTTTGTTAATGCCCAAGATGATGTAGTTTAAATCTGATTTTATTATGGGGCATTATATTTTGAGCTAGCTTTCATACAAAAGTAGAATTAGATCATCTGGATTCCTGTAGTAAAAGTTATGAATGTTTTTTCAATTATACCCTGGGGATGGAAAAGGTCTGGCAGCAGCCCTGTTTGATGTTAATTGTATAATTCGGAATAGTTAGAGGGGTTTTTGGAGATTGGCTTGAACATGAAAGTTGTAGATAATCTTCTTGGCTTTTCAATGGATTTTGAATTGCATAATTCGGAGCTATATTGGAGAAGTTATGACTGTTTTAGTGAAGCCTATGCAACATTTTTAGTTAGGGACGGCTTGGTCATTTCACCCCACTAATTGGTGGTGTATTTAGGGCTTGAAGGGAATTTTTGCTGGTATTGTTGGAGGTCCAGTAGAGGAAGTGAAGAGGAGAAGGGGAGGAGAGGAAGAGATTGAAGAGATTTTGGTAAATCCCCTGTTTTTCTTTTTTTTCTTTTCTTTTTTGTTGTCTAGTTGGCTATTGTGACTCTTTCTTTTCTTTGCTGCTGCTGCTGCTGTGAATTGGGGGCCTGTCATGGCTGATTCAAGAGGGTTTGGGTGATGTGAAGGCAAGAGAAGTGAAAGTTTGGTGTTGGCTCATTAGGGGTGAGTGAAATCCAAGTTCTTCCTTAGTATTTCATCTTTATTTGGTGTTGTTTGTGTGTCCATTTGTGCTGGGAAATCATGGCTGAATGTGTGTGTGTTTGTTGTGAGGAGAAGTGTGTGTAGCCCTGGTAGCATGTGATGGTGATGGTGGGAGCCCTTATGTGCACCATCTTCTCTTCTTCACAAGGTACCTTCACCTCCCCTTTGTGCCTTGTAGGTGTTTGTATTTATGCTTCAAAGAAGTATGGGTGTTGCTATCTAGTGTTTTGGGTGGTCAGCAAGGGATGCATGAGTGTTGTTGTATGTATTTTTCCCCTTTCCTTGTTGTTGGGAGTTTTGTGTCATAGTAAGACAGATTTTCTATCTTGTGAAGATCCATATGACTTTGATATCTAGAGACATATGCTGAGTATGGTACCTTCATATGATATGATCAGCTATGTGTGTAGATCCTACGTATGAAATTTGGAGTCATTATATTACTTGGGGCATAAGTTATGATCTTTTTGTAAGGACTGTCCAGATCCGAGTAGAATTGACCAATTTCTGAGTCTATTTTATTTCGGGTATTAAAGTTCAATTCAGATTATGATGTCTTCATGGATTATGATCCCAGCCTATCAATGAATGTGTATGATTTATTTCATAATTTATGGATGAGTATTTGGTACTATAGAGATCAAAGTGTAGGATTGTATTGCTGCCCAGATTTATATTTGCTGCCCAGATTTTTGTAGTTGCTGCCCAGATTTGTTTGTGGTGATGTTGTGATGTTTTCTTACTGATATACCTATGGATGAATGACTTTTGATGGTTTAGAATAATTGGTTTAATTGTTGGAGGTATAGGGTGTGTTTTGCATTTTTTGCTAGGATCTTAGGATATGTTTGTATTATTTTTTTTAATGCATGAATGCTTTATTTCCTTGGCTGATTGGCGATGTTTGTTTGCCAGAGGGGTCTCCTCAATGTGAGGAAGGTGGTGGTATTTTGTTTTAGCTTGTGGTGGGAATGGCTATACTCCCACAAGTCCAGTAGCGATCACGCTATCGTTGGACTGTCCGAGGGGCGTGATTCTTCGCAGGATGGAATACTTGTATCTGTGAGTGGATCTAACTTGGCATTCTGATAATATAGTTCCATTCTAAGTCATTTATGGTATGATATTAATCATGTATGCATGACTATGGTGGCATCTTTAAATGATAACATGACATGGTTTAGTAGATTATAATTGAGATTGCATGATTACTTGTCATATATATATTTATATTACATCCTCACATGCTGATACATTAGTAAACCTAGAATGTGTAGTTGAATGGATGATTTAATATTATCATCCAGAATGCATGCTCATAATATTATCTTGTAGTTAGTTTCATTCACTAGGCCTTCATCGGCTTACCCCTCTATTGTTATGGCTTTTCTTCCAGGTGTTGCCCAGGATTGGTGAGTTGGGTGATTGTTGAATGTGTTGTGGGCCTCTCGGTGATATGGTGAGTCTGTCAGCTTTCTGTTGTTTTTCGTACCAGATGATTTTTTATTATTGGTACATATATTTGACTGTATTTGTAATTATGACTTGTGTTCACACGGGACGGTGATTGTGTATTCTTTTGAGGGCCACTATTATTTATTCTATGGCCTTGTAATATTCATTTATTTATTCATAAACTCTTCCACTGTCGTTTATTCAGATTCAATCCTTTATCCTTGTGATTTATTCTGATTATGATATACTCGGTATCGTACACATGTCACCCCTTGGGGACGGTCGCTCTTGGGGCGTGACAAGAATGGACCCAAGTCTAAGTGACTTTGTCTAGGTGACATGTGTCTAGGTGACATGATTTTCAGAGAAAAATCCTTGCGGCTAGGTGCCATGGAATTCGGGCATGCGTGTCCTTTGCATTCATACGCATCATGTGTTTTGACTGGATCTTGAGACATGCATCTTGAGATGAGATTTCTATTAAGTTTGTTTATTGAAAATTATTGTATTAATGTATGTTGCAAATTATTAATGTATTAATGTATGTTGCAAATTATTTTTCTGATGATATGTATTATCAAATAGTATTATTTTGTAATATCAATTATTATTGGGACCTAAAGGTCCATTCACTGAGTGTGTGATTACTCACCCCTCTTTTCTCAACTTTTCAAATTAAAGACTTAGAGTGGTGGATGTCATGTAGCTGTGGACGAGATCATGTTTTCTATAAGGCTAGACTTTGCATAGAAGGTGTTGGTCATTTTATTGACATGTAGACGACCCGAATATATGATAGTATGGTGATATTTAGAATTCAGTCATTCCGATGTATATCAAATTTGTATTGGATTTTAGTCTCGACAATTGATGTATAAAGTATGGTGATGTATTCTTATGTTTCTGGATATAAAAAAATATCAGTACTTTGAGATTTGAGATATTAAGTCGGGGGCGTTACAAACATAGTCGGTTACAGATCCCACTCCTTAGCATCTCGTCTAGATATCTTATAAAATATAAATTTTTGACCTATTATTTCTTTTCTTTTGTATCTAATTGTTCATAATATTAATCTCCATCTCTAAAAAAACCCTAATTTTTATTTTTTGGTTCCATTAACTATCCCACGATCGGGAATCGTCAATCCTTTCCCCAAATTAGGCATGTCAACGGGTCGGGTCCAAACTCGGACCCGACCAAACCCGGACCCGATTACACGTGTAATATACCCGACCCGACTTGGATCCGATCCGATGGACCCGAACATATAAACGGGTGGGATCCGGGTCCACCTGTTGGGAAAAAATAAATCCCGACAGCCAAGATCCGTCGATCGAGGTATAGATCAAATAACAAAAAATTTTATTAAACCCCATTGTACGCAAACCCTACAAGGAGGAATTAGGGTTTACCTTTAGAACTCATATCAGAATTCTGCCGAAGAGGAAGATTGGATCTGGAATACGAGGATGGATCGCTCGATCGAAACCTTCCTATGTTGCAGATTCGCGACGGAGTGTGGTCTCTTTCTTGCTTCGAACAGCAGCCATGAATCCCTTCACTCTCTTTCTCTCCTTTCCTCACCTTTTCTGGATCCAGAGATCCTAAAGGGTTTCTAGGGTTAGGGTTTTGATTTCAGCTGAAATCATATATCTTGAGAGAGAGAGGAAGCCACATATTTATAGGCTAGGGCAGGGACCTAAAGGAGAAATCAGTAATTGGCTCCTATGGGCTTGGGTATCATAACTCAACCTAGAATTAAAAATCAATGGCCCATAAGTCATAATTCAATCCACTAAAGAATTATGACTGCACTTCAAATATATTAATCTCAAAATAATATTTTGAGCTCCTTATATTATATGTTTAATATCTTCCCACACTAAGATTTCAATACTCGTTATGAAATAATTATTACTGACAATATTATTACACATCTTATTTTCCTTGTGATCTACTTAACTTATTTGACATGTCGGATAGCTAAATCCATCGGTCGGGTTAGACATGACCAAAACTTATAAGCATCCTCAAGGGAGTATCATCAATCTCCTATAGGAGATGTGGATTCCATCAATAGTAAATATTCATCATACAAGTGTTATTGTCACCCAACTCACCGAGTCTATTGATCCATAGGAGAATCTCACTCTTTAATGAATCAAAATGACAAATAATAAATGCACATGTTTAAGAACCATTTTAGGATTAAGAGCATAAGCAATCATAATAAATATGGGGTGTAAATTATTTTATCTAGTCAGTACAAAAATACTTACCTTAATTTGGTCTGTTCAATACACACGTGGTGTACTAGCACAATCACCCAAAAACCTATGAAGCGGTCTTTTATAGTCAAGATAGACTATGTAAGATGAATTGCACTACAACCTTTATCCAATGGATTATCCAAGTCCATCTAAAATTGTGAACCTCAACTTATAATTCACAGGGAACCAATAATCTGATCTTCCGTATGTAAGCCGAACTCTACACACCAGATTATCTACAGTGTAAATTAAAGGACTAAAATAAAACAAGCACAATATTTCAAACAATATAATGTAAGCATTTATCAATAATAATTCTCATCAAAATGCTAAGACCATCTTAATAATAGAGTTTATTACATAAGTCATGGTTCTTAGGACACTACTCTAACACCACCCCACCCCGACTCGTTAGACCTGAGACCCGACTATTTTATTAGTATATCCTCATATATTACAAGACTATTAATATTAGTTGACCCATAATTTTGTTTATTATTTATCAAGTTACAAGTATAAGTTTTAACTCATTTTTATATCCACAAGTCTATAACCAAACCCATAAATCATAACCCATAACCAACCAAACCCACCCGTTGACAACCCTTATTAGTTTATTAGTTTTTGAATTTGTATAATTAATTGGTTTGTTGCATGATTTATGTTAATTGTTTAGGTTAATATGTTAATGTTTATTGTTTTGAATGTTGTTTAGATTAATATGTAGTGTCTATTAACCATATTCAAATAGAATGATAAGGCAAACAAATCCATAAGCTCTTTTTTATTAACAATATTCGGGTCGGGTCGAACCCGGACCCGACCCAGGTCCGACAAGCCCGGGTCCACATTTCCAAGAACCTGTCGAGTTGACGGTGTCGGTGTGTGAAAAATCCGCATGTTGAGGGTTCTTCGGGGATTTGGATCCGGTGCGCGCCTTGGCGGGCTCGATTGGATCATCTCTCAGAAGGGTGGTGGGGTATCGTTCCCGGTTGAGGCACCCAACAGCGGCTCAAGGGGATTTCGGTGTGTCTGTGATCGCCACCTGCTTTTTTGAAAAGCAGGAAAAGTTGGGTTAGATTTGATCGCCTTGCGAGGGGAGTTTGTGGGGTCTCCGCTCTGAGACACGGATATACCGTACACAGAGGAGTCTTGGGACAATGGGGTGCAGGTGGGGTGTAGGACAGGGGCAGCTAGTGGGTTTGAGCCGTTGGGTAGGGGGCGGCTGACTAGGGTTAGCCATCCGGGACCTGGGTGGATTTGGGCAGAACTTCGGTAGGAAACTGGCTTGATTTTGACAGAGGCTAAACCTAGTTTAACCCGGGTTTTGGAGGGTGGATTGGGAGGGCGGATTTGTGTGAGAAATAGGTTTTTCTCTCACAAATGGGACTATCTCTCTCTCTCTTGGGATTTCAAGTGGTGGAATGGGCTTGAGAGTGGGGGGTTGATAGTGTGTTGGTGGTTGTGAATTGAGATTGGAATTTTATCATGTTGTTGAAATGTTTTGAACCCCCTCTATTTATAGTAAAAGAGAGGCAGGAAAATATCCAGGGGGTAATAGAGTGGCTTGGTTAACGGTGTGTTTGATTAGACCCTTCATTAATTCTCTCGTTCTTCTGTCAGAGACCAAGTGAAGGGCGGCTAGTTGAAACTAGCCGCCCAGGATGGGGCGGTTACTTCCTGGTAGCCGGCCCCATCATGACCTGTCAATCGTCCCATCTCTGACAAGCGGTGGCTCGGGTCGGTTATTTGGATTGATCCGGCCAAGATGAGACTCATAGGTTGATGGGGGTGGAATAGCAGCGTATTGCCTTTGGAGTGGTTGTCGGGGAACAAAAGTTTGTGTTTCTCATGGAACAGGGGCATAGGCAGTGGGAACTTTGGCTCTATCACTATAGGCCTGACTAGGCTGTGTCTGGGAGAAATGGTTCAATGGTTGGATTGGACCTCCCTCCATGGGATGAATTGAGATGGACTCAGGTATTTGTTCTGTGTATCGGGGGAGGGGCTTGACAGAGTTTTGGATTATAGGGTGTTGTTGTAACGGCACGGAAGCGGGTACTGATCGAGGAGAAAAGGTATTAGAATAAGTAGCTTGCTGAGGCAGCATATATCCAGAAGGACCAGGTGTATATTGTCTCGGGGCTGGTCCTTGATCAGGAACACACGCTTCGTTCGGGTAGATAGTTGAAACTTGTCTTGTAATCCCCCTACTGTGGGGGTTATCAAGGGGTTTTTCCTAAAGAGTCTTGATCAGTTGTTGGAAGTGAATGGGGTAGGGGGTCCAGTACAGCGTTGGATCCGGTTGTGTCTATCTATTAGGAGATAGGTGGTGCAATCTCCGTATGACAGACTCGTACGAAGTTCTGGGGTTAGGTTTCGTAACATCATGTCAATTTTTTGACATTCTGTTAATTGCAGGCCAGTTTGGTGCACAAGGGTGTGCCACCTAGACACATAGGATTCAAAGTCCTCTCCATGCTCCATTTGTTCAGCTGTGAGGTCTGAGATAGAGAGGATCCTAGTTCTTTGGTAACCATAGCGACTTAGGAATTTGTCACTCACGGCTGAAAAATTGGATAAATGGTCTACCGACAGGGTAGAAAACCATTGGATAGCCTCTCCTTCCAAGGACTTTTGAAATAGGTATACAAGGAGAGCTTCGTATGAGTCCATATAAAAAGCTTTTAGGTGGACATCCGGGTCTCCATGGCCATTGTACCAGCGATATTTTGACATTTTAAAATTTGCTGGGAGACTGATGGAAGGGATTTGTTGTAGGTGGTGTAAGGATGTGTGCTTGGGGGTGGACAGGTTTGTCTCAGAGAGGATTCTCTGGATGGTTTCATCGAGACTTTCGACCTTGGGTGAATAGGTTAGCGGTCCTGGATTTGGTATAACTAGGTAAGGACCCGGTGTGGTTATGGGGGCCACTGGAGCTATATGGGTGATTGGATAAGTAGGAGTATTTGGATAGGTATAACCAACTGGATAAGTAGGGGTAACTGGACAAATAGGAACACCTGGATAAGCCCTTGGTGGAGTAAATGGTTGGGCATTTTGTGGGGTGACTGGGCCGGTAACAGGGGTCCCTTGGTTTATAGAGGATGTCTTGGTCTGTTGGCGGTGGTTAGCCAAGGCATTTAGCATGTCATCCACCGAAAGATACCCTAATGCGTTCATATGTTCCTCTAATCGACCAAGAACCTGCTTCGCATAGTTTAACTGTTGTGCTTTGCTATTGAAGAAATTATCACTATTTAATTGAGCCATTTTGAGACAGATAAAGTGTCTCGAAAGAAATAAATAAAGCAATAATTAGAGCAACATAGTGCAACCACATATAAAGAAACAGATAAAGTAGTAGGCTTGGGGGCCACTTGGGGCCAACCGAGATTCGCAGAAATAGCAGTTTTATCAAGTTCTTAGCATGCAGAAAATGATTACCATTTGTTGTTTTTCACGGAGGGAGTCCTACCGTGATCGTCAGATTTGTCGGTGTGTGAAAAATCCGCGTGTGTGGGGATTCTTCGGGGATTCAGATCCGGTGTGCGACTTGGCGGGCTCGGCTGGATCGTCTCTCGGAAGGGTGGTGGGGTATCGTTCCTGGTCGAGGCGTCCGACAGTGGCTCAAGGGGATTTCAGTGTGTGTGTGATCGCCACCTGCTTTTTCGAAAAGCAGAAAAAGTTGGGTTGGATTTGATCGCCTTGCGAGGGGAGTTTGTGGGGTCTCCGCTCTAAGACACGGATATATCGTACACAGAGGTGAAAAACTGATAATCCTATTATGCTTCCGGGGCTTGACCAAAGGAGTCTTGGGACAAAGGGGTGCAGGTGGGGTGTAGGACAGGGGCGGCTAGTGGGTTTGAGCCGGGTTGGGGGCGGCTGACTAGGGTTAGCCATCCGGGACCTGGGTGGATTTGGGCAGAACTTCGGTAGGAAACTGGTTTGATTTTGATAGAGGCTAAACCTAGTTTAACCCGGGTTATGGAGGGTGGATTGGGAGGGTGGATTTGAATGAGAAATAGGTTTTTCTCTTACAAATGGAACTCTCTCTCTCTCTCTCTTGGGATTTCAAGTGGTGGAATTGGCTTGAGAGTGGGGGGTTGATGGTGTGTTGGTGGTTGTGAATTGAGATTAGAATTTTATCATGTTGTTAATGTTTTGAATCCCCTCTATTTATAGTAAAAGTGAGGCAGGGGAATATCCAGGGGGTAATAGACTGGCTTGGTTAATAGTGTGTTTGATTAGACCCTTCATTAATTCTCTAGTTCTTCTGTCAGAGACCAGGTGAAGGGCGGCTAGTTGAAACTAGCCGCCCAAGATGGGACGGTTACTTCCTCGTAGCCGCCCCCATCATGATCTGCCAATCGTCCCATCTCTGACAAGCGGTGGCTCGGGTCAGTTATTTAAAAATGTTACTTGAAGTATTTTCATCTTTTTGGACGGTTAAAATTGGGGTTTCTACAGACGGGTCCTTGGTTGGATCCGGACCCACCAGGTCTTGCCACAGGTCGGGTCGGGGTCCACCCCGACCTGGCCAGGACCCGACCCGTTGACAGACCTACCCTCCAATAGATTTATGTATTGACATTTTTTTTTGTTAATCATCAATGTGAAATTTGACATATTATTTAAAAATATGATAATTATCTTTTATAATTATTTAATAATATGTTTTGATTGAATTTTTTTATTTTATTTTATATATATTCATTTTTTAATTCATGCTATTGAAATTAAAAATATATATTTAGTGACATAACTTTAGAATATATTTAGATAAGTCACAATAGACCCCCTTTATAAAAATCTCGGCTCCGCGAGTGCTTGTTGCTCTAATACTTTTCAATGGAGAACAACCGGTTAGATCGGAATTCCAAGATGCACTTGAAAGTGTGTTTGTGGGATTTATATTAGAGAGAATCATATGATGTGATGTTGCTGTTAATTTTAATTTTTTTTATTACAACACATACAGTAGAAAATTATTGGAGAGGTTATTTCCATCTACAAAGTTATTCACCTTACCCCTCTCAAAAAAAAAAATAATGTAGGTTTTTTAAGGGCTGAACCCACCCCAACACATTCGACTTTGTGAAACCGTATATTATGTCACAAGTCAACATCACAGAGTATATGTTTGTTAAAAATTATAAGCTGCAGATTATAGCTTTTGACTTAAAATAAACAGTTGTTGAATGTTTGTTTAAACTTATTGGAACTTATTTAAGTTAATAACAACTTAAAAAATTCGTAATCTCTAAGCTAGGAAATGGATGCTTTTGAGATTATAGCTTATAAAATACATTAAAAAAAATTTCTTTTGGACACTCGTGCCTTTAATCATTTTTACTAATAATATGTATCTATTTTTTTACTATTACATTAAAAATCACTAAACCACCTTTCATCTTTTCAATTTTTTTACAATTTGTAACGCCCCTGTACCCATTATCCTCTATTAAGGCATGTGATACGGTGCGTCACGTAAATCACAATTTTCCCAATAAATAGTTTAACATAATAATTCAAAACACATACGTTTAAAACATAAAACAACCACAGGATCTCAATAATTCATTCTCAAACGAATGATTACACATGAGTTCTTTATTTGCTAATAAACAAACATCCTCTGGTTTTGCTGATAAAGCTAAGGACGTCCACTACATGCCAAGAAGAAGGCTTATTCAAACATCTATGATGCAATGGAAATAACAGGAACTAAACGCCAACTCCCACTACGAACGATGATCGTCACGACTAATCTGAAAAGTTGGGAAAGGAGGGGTGAGCTACCACACGCTCAGTGAATGGACCTTAACGCCCCAATAATAATAATAATAATAATAATAATAATAATAATAATAATAATAATAATAATAAAACATTCAGAATAAATTCCAAATATTTGAACCAACAGAATATAGTTTTCACAAATATAACAATAAAACGTAATGCATCTCTTTAGAGGAATAATCACAATCTCATACTGTCTACATGATGCATATGATGCAACGGACACGCAAGCCCGTATCGCACATAGCTGAAAGGTGCTCCATCTAGAGCTTGGTCACGCAGACCAGTCGTCACGCAGATGGGTATCACGCAAACAAGGTCCCACTGGACTGGGTCACACAAACCGACGTCACGCAGACGAACGATATGCATGCAAGATAATCTCCACAATTCACATGTTTGCATACAAGAATAGCATAATGTCACGCCCCAGGCGTCCCCGAGGCGCGGCAAATATATATAGTATCAGCTATCATACAAGAGGTCAACAAATGACTCCAATAAAAAAAAATATACAAGGCTAACAATCAATGATAACTGATAACTCAATGAAAGGCGGAAGCATAAAATAACAACATGTCTGTAAATCAAAAACATTATTACAGACTCGAATACACAATCACTGTCCTGTGAGAGCCAAGTCTAGCCAAAAGAAATACAACAAGTGCCCCATGCACGGTTTACAAATACACAAGACTCTAGGACTACTGACAGCCTCGCACTCGCCAATCCGCCGGACAGAACGCTCCACGCACGCAACACCACGCCACAAGGAAGCTCCAGCTCCACGCCCAACAACGACCCTGTAAAGGAAAACAATACGCAAGGGGTGAGCTATAAGCTCAGTGAGTGGTCAGAAACCAAACACCAACATAAACATTCGATACTAAGGTAATCTCCTATCAAGGAAAACCATGGGTAGAAACCCAATGGTTAACAAGGTCACGCGGCGGTGCGACAATACCCCGTTATCGCCCTCACTCCCAAGGGTGGAGGCTTTTGGGACTCACAGGGAGGAATAGTCGTTAACCACTTGGTGTTACCGCGTAACAGTTACAAGAGTCCATCCGCTTACGAGGTAGAAATATAATTCGACACCTCAAGCGTTTGGGGGGGGGGGGTATACCCAGAGTATACTCGATGGGTACAACTCACACTCGCCCTCACCCTAGCCCCCACAGGGGTGAACCTAGGGATTTGAAGGACAAAACTTGCTGTTCTACACCGTTCGTCATCCGGTAGCACTCTCCCGGGCAGCCTCTACCTGGAGCCGACCACGGTCAGTACACTGTCGAGCGCATCGATGGTACCTACAGGTGGGGGCTCCACACAGGGTGGCTCAACCTAGGCAGCTTCAACACAGATCCGACGAAGGGGAGAACTATTCACGCTCGCAATATCATTCGGTTGCCCACCGTCATGCAATCTCTACCTGGTATGCTCCCATGATCAGTACATCTGCCGAATGCATCGGGAGTACCTACAAGTGGGAGCCTTCTGACCAAGCAGCCTCAACGTCAGGGCCACGACATACGGTGATATTGGGAGGAACCACTACTTGTTCATCTGTGCGAACCCTATGAAAAGCCAATTACTCAAGCTGGTGGGTCGAGTATCAACTCGAGCCCACCACACTCATACCTTCAGCCTCTCCTCCTCCATACTTGGCTGAAAATCAGGGGAGGGGAAAGGGAGCATGAGAGGGAGCCTAAGGGAAAACAACATCCACTACTATTATATGCACACACACACCTCATGTGCTTCTCTTGTGCATCTCCTCTTCATTGTGGCATTACATCAAACATGTGGGGGGCTGAACACACACAAGGGTTGGACCATGTGAGGGAGCTTGAGAGAGAGGAGATGGGGAAAGGAAAGAGGCAACAACAACTCAACAAAAGCATACACACCTTGATCTCCTCCACAAAAGCTCTTCCTCTCCAACACCATCACTTCCTTCTCCTCCACCCAAAACACACTTCAAAGGGGCTGGACCAGAGCAAAAGAGGGAAAAAAGCATGCTAAGGTCGTAACATTTGGGGAGGTATTTATAGGCAAGGTCGGGCTGAAAGACCAAGTCGTCCTCGGACTTAAAACTCTGCGCAGCCTTCACTTAAATGGCCATAACTTCTCCAATATAGCTCCGAATTGCATGATTCTAGTGGCATTGGAAATATAATAAGATTATCTACAGCTTTCATGTTTACACCTAGATCTAACCCCTCCAGATATTCCGAAATCTATGATAAACATCTTACAGGGCTGCTGCCTGGATTTCTCAACTTCGGGGTATACTCGGAAAAATACCCATAACTTTTGATATACGAATCCAGTTGATCCAATTCCACTTTTGTATGAAAGCTAGATTAAAACTGAACATCTCGTAATAATATCGGATTTTTAACTCTTCATCTTGGATTTTAACAAAATCAAATCCGAACACCAATCCGAAACTGCATAATTCCAAAAACGTTCTGAGAATTAAACGAAAATTTTATGGGCAGTACTAAACAGTACCAGGACCCATAATATGCAGTTATATCTTCAATCAGAGTTCTCAAACCCCAACAGGTAGCTAAAAACTAAAATTTTAGCGACTCCGATCGAAATTAGGACTCTAAATGACACATGCCTAACATTCTCCGCCCTAGGAAATTTAGTCCTCGAAATTTAAGGAAACCCAAAGGGAAGACCGAACGTAGAAGTGTCGCCCATAGAGTCCCTTGGCTCCCAAGTGGTCCGGACACCAAACTGGTGCTACCACGCACTTTAACCGAAGAAACGGTCTTGATGCGAAGCCTCTTCTCACATCGGTCTATGGTCTCGATCAACTGCTCCACGTACGACGAATCCTGCTCGAGGGTGAGCGGCTCGAACGGAATGACATGAGCAGGATCGTGTCCTTAATGCCTCAGCTACGAGACATAGGATGACGTCACAGGCACGAGTCAGCCACGGGGGCAAGGCTTCATGACAGCCACCTCCCCCAATTCACTCAAGGATGAAAACTGGTCCGATGGAAGGCCGACTCAACTCGCCCCGGACGTTGAAACAGAGGATGCCCTTAAACCGGGACACCTCATGCCAACATGGTCGCCGAACCCGAAGGTAGGCTCCTGGCGACGATGACCTGCGTAGCCCTTCCGATGGTTCTGGGTGGTACAGAAGCACGCACGAACCATCTCGGCCACCGCAAGGTCAATTAAATAACTTGCGGCCCCTCCAACTAGCGCACCACAACCGTCCCGACACAAGGGAGGTATAAAACTGCGCCCGTAGAGTGCCTCTTCCATTTCATCTGGATGCTCGAATGGCAGTCGTCTCACAGGCAGACCCCTACCCAAAGGGTGGTGCCTCATCCAACTGCCCCAAGTCGAGCACACAGGCAAATAGCATGTCCCCCAAGGCCTAAATCGTCTTCTTGTCTGGCTGTCCATCAGCAGTGAAATGCTATACTTAAATGAAGGCTCGCGCCAAAACCTACCAAAGGCTGTGCAAGCACCTCAAAGTAACACACGCATTTCGATCCGAATATAGCGCCGACCAGAGTGCCATGAAGACGAACAATTGCGAAGGCTGAAACCCGTGTCGAAGCGTCCAGAGACTCAGTCAGTTGGATAGGGAGGAAAGTGCGGACTTAGTCAGTCGGTCTGTGATCACCCAGAGGGCGTCGTGACCCGGACGTGACTTTAGCGAGTCCACAATGAAATCCATAATAACTCACTCCCACATCCACTGAGGAATCTCGATGGACGAATGCATTCCAACGCGACGATCCGCAACTTCGCCTGAGGGCATGCCGACCAACAACCTCAACGAAGGCTACCACATAACAGTCAACGGAGGTCCAATAAAACATTTGAAATCCTTGTAGGCATCTGGCGCATTCGTCTACCCCGACGGCAGTACTCAAAATTTGTAGTACCCGAAACGGTCACGGAAGGCCAACTAGAGAATGCCCAACTCCCGGATCTCCAAATAGGGTACCTAGCGCAAAGATCGATCAAGAGAAAGACTCTAGCTCCCATAGCTGGTCAAAACAGATCATCAATTTGCGGCAAGAGGTACTTGATCTTCAACCCCAATGGGGAGATCAAAATAATTCATGGGACGATTAAGTCCAAATTCTGCTCCTCGAGGCACACTCAACCCTTACACGCTGGGTAAGCTGCTCGACCGCACTTAATCCGCAAGACACGCAATAGGAGGTCGTCGATTCCCGACAACGCCTAAGCGACGTCATCTACCTGATACGGCGGTTGAGTCCCATCATGAACGCTTAGCGTCGTGTCTCCTCGTTTACGACCGATGTGGTGGCAAAACGCGACAGTACCGCGAACTGTGCTTCACATGCCGCCACCAATAGGCCGCCCAACTATAACCGTTGGAACTCCAGCATCTTGCACTCAATGGGCAGATTCATCACAGGGAGTCCAAGCTCTCGACGTCATTAAGTAACACTCTCCCGGTGTGGCCTCTACCTTGTAGCCTCCCATGTCCACTATCTCTGCTATATGGGCACACCAACAAGCATTGTGGATAGTCCCAGGGAGCACCTCACAGGACTCTGGCCTCTACCGGGTAGCCTCCCACGTCCACTATGCACACCAACACTATCTCTGCTATATGGGCACACCAACATGCGTCACGAGTAGTACCTGGGAGCACCTCACCGGACTCTGCTACATCGGGCGGCTACTATGCACGATGATATATCGAAGCGACTCCAGATGCCACTATGGAACCCCAGTCCATAACCTATCGCCCACCAAGCTGCAAAAGGACGCACTCAATCCCGATCGTATGCTTCACCACTCGCTATCGCACCTTCCAAGTGAGGAAAAATCCATCAACAATTTGATGCTTCAAAGGTATTCCTTGGCTGGGAAAAGAACCTTGGGAGGGCCTCATGAGGTCCCGATATAGGATATCCCAACAATCAAACAAGGAACACGGAGTACCCTAGCCCGGGTCTCAACGCTGACCCTGCAAGGCCCCTTATCCTGAGTAGGAGACTGAAAGAAGACATCACCCCTTAATGAGCAATACGCCACGTCCTCAACACTTGAAACTGGTGCCGCACGCGAACTCCATGGTTACCAGCGATACCGATGTCCGGCACAAAGCTCCAAAATCGAGACGCGATTCGAACCCACAATCACAACAAGTCCATCAATACGACACAAACGGGTTGGAAACTCCTTCCCAAGCCTTAGTCCCACAACAAGGAACCCAACATTGACCCTGATCAGTCGACCCAGTCGACAACTTAAAGGAAGTCCATGGGTTGCCACGTCCACGTCCACGGATGTGAGGAGGCATGTCAGCAACCTAAGAAAACTTCTAAAAACAGAGTACTCGAATAATAATCCTACGACTCATCTATACGACTCGACTTAGGCTCTGACAGGACCAGGCTCTGAAACCAACTTTTGTCACGCCCCAGGCGTCCCCGAGGCGCGGCAAATATATATAGTATCAGCTATCATACAAGAGGTCAACAAATGACTCCAATAAAAAAAATATACAAGGCTAACAATCAATGATAACTGATAACTCAATGAAAGGCGAAAGCATAAAATAACAACATGTCTGTAAATCAAAAACATTATTACAGACTCGAATACACAATCACTGTCCTGTGAGAGCCAAATCTAGCCAAAAGAAATACAACAAGTGCCCCATGCACGGTTTACAAATACACAAGACTCTAGGACTACTGACAGCCTCGCACTCGCCAATCCGCCGGACAGAACGCTCCACGCACGCAACACCACGCCACAAGGAAGCTCCAGCTCCACGCCCAACAACGACCCTGTAAAGGAAAACAATACGCAAGGGGTGAGCTATAAGCTCAGTGAGTGGTCAGAAACCAAACACCAACATAAACATTCGATACTAAGGTAATCTCCTATCAAGGAAAACCATGGGTAGAAACCCAACGGTTAACAACGTCACGCGGCGGTGCGACAATACCCAGTTATCGCCCTCACTCCCAAGGGTGGAGGCTTTTGGGACTCACAGGGAGGAATAGTCGTTAACCACTTGGTGTTACCGCGTAACAGTTACAAGAGTCCATCCGCTTACGAGGTAGAAATATAATTCGACACCTCAAGCGTTTGGGGGGGGTATTCCCAGAGTATACTCGATGGGTACAACTCACACTCGCCCTCACCCTAGCCCCCACAGGGGTGAACCTAGGGATTTGAAGGACAAAACTTGCTGTTATACACTGTTCTAGCACTCTCCCAGGCAGCCTCTACCTGGAGCCGGCCACGGTCAGTACACTGTCGAGCGCATCGATGGTACCTACAGGTGGGGGCTCCACCCAGGGTGGCTCAACCTAGGCAGCTTCAACACAGATTCGACGAAGGGGAGAACTATTCACGCTCGCAATATCATTCGGTTGCCCACCGTCATGCAATCTCTACCTGGTATGCTCCCATGTTCAGTACATCTGCCGAATGCATTGGGTGTACCTACAAGTGGGAGCCTTCTGACCATGCAAGAGGAGGCGTGGGGATCGACCGGCAGTGGTCGAGGGGGTGGTTTCGGGGGTCGGGGGATCGGTTGAGGGTGTGATGGAGGGAGGGGCCGAGGCCGAGGGGGTAAGTGAGAGTGAGAGGGCGTCATTGGACGCCATTATTGGGATGTTGGATAGGGAGGCCATAGAGGCCAGGGCAGCAGAGGAGGAGAGAAGGGCCATGGGTGTTTTCGAGGGCTTAGCCTCCGGTGCGGCGGGCACGGAGGTTGGAGAGGCCGATGTTGGGGAGGAGGCCGGGGAGGCCGAGGGTGTGGGCATGGGGGCGGCGGAGGCCGGTGTTGGTGTTGGGGTTGAGGCCGAGGAGGCCGTGTTTGAGGAGGACGAGGAGGGGGATGACGACGGGATGGATGATCCCGACGAGGCTGAGATGTCCACACGGGCCGTGGTATGTGCCTAACCTTTTAGTCTTAGCCTTTTATTTATGTGTGTGTGTGATATTTATATATGTGTGTTTCTAATAGCATGAATAGGTAATAGTGGGTGATATATGTTTCTAATATGCATGCTTGCATGTATAGTTAGATCACGGTGGGATAATCAGCATGCGAATATGGGCTCGTGTTGGAACAAAAGAAGGGGACAATTTTTCATATGTGCATCCATGTTTGTCGTATAAGGGAAGGGAAATGACACGTCTTAGCATGCTTGCATGTGGTGGCTTTTGTATGCATATATATTTTTCAGAATATATATTTTCATATGTATTCGATCATGGTGGAGTAAGAGACAGTATGAGTATGCAATTTACGGGTCTAAGCTCCTTTATATGCTTGGGGTGGGTTTGTGAGAGGTGTATAATCATGCTAGACGGTAAAAATAGAGAAGGTATGCAAGTAATGACCACGGTGGGATAAGAAGGTATAACAGGTAATCATATGAAACGTGTTTTGCGAATAACTGAAGGTGGGCCTATGCGTGAAGTCTTCTATTTTTCATGCTTTTGTTTTAGCATATGAAAGCTTATCTTGCTAAGCATGGTTTCTAAATGAATTTGTAGACTTGGATTCTTACCTCTCGACTACTTTTAAACTAACCCATGTTCCCTTCGTTTGTTTTGTAGAGACCGAACCGTATTTGGGCTCAGTGGCATGGGACGAAGAGGTGGTACGATGCCTTGGGGCAGGAGGAGAGGGGCTTGGTGGATGGAGCGGGCTTCCGTTCCTTCTTCCTGATCGAGCCATTCCACGTTCACCGTCCTTACGTGGAGGCTTTGGCGGAGAGGTAGGATCCGGAGGGTTGTGCTTTCATTTTCCCCACTGGTGTTGTCATGCCAACCCTCGAGGACATTTATCGGATCACCGGCCTTCTGGTGTCAGGGGAGGCAGTGATCGCGGCCACCCTCGCTGACTATAAGGCACTTTTCCAGGAGTTGATTGGGGAATGGGACTATGTGGAGCGTGTGAGGACACTGAACCGGATCCCACGGACAGTTGTCGAGGCAATACGGCCTTGGCTCCTTTACAGAGAGTCAGAAGGGCGAAGCTGCAGCTAGCTTCGAGAGGCGGCGGGCGATGATCGAGGCGAGAGAGGCGGCCGCGTGACCACAGAGGGCACGGAGGGACCTGGAGGGCATGGGGCGATACGCCTGGGGAGCGGCGATGCTTGCCCATCTATTCACGGAGCTCTCGAAGAAGGTCAAGAGGGCCGGAGGAAAGAACCTTGGCAGTTTTGCTCCCTTTCTCCAGGTATGTGTGAGTAGAGGGTGTTTTCTTTACCGGTTCGACTCGTTTGATTTTGATAATTCCTATCTTTGTTTGGGCAGGTCTTTGGGTATGAGCATTTTGCGATTGACCGCCCGACCCTGGTGCCTTTTGATCGTGTTCTCCGTTGGGCCATGAGATGGGCACCCCGGGGATCTTCGCGCTTGCATCGTCTCGCTCAGTTCCGGGAGGCCTTCCGTGTCTTGACGGAGGAAGAGGTATAAATTTTTTTTTTGAGTTTTATTTGGCCTGTATTTGGTTTTCTTTTGACTAAGCGCTCTTCCTATCTTTTGATGCTTCATAGATGACGTGGAAGCCCTATGCGGAGGAGGAGGTCCCTGAGGAGTTGTCGCGGGATGTCTGGCTGATCTACTTTAATGAGGTCGTGTTCCATGCGATCAGCCGGGTTGTCCGCCAGCTTGGGTACCACCAGTGGGTGCCCGATCCTCTGCCGCGGCGCCCCTCGATTCCGGTGGCTGGGATTCATAGGGACACGAATCTCCGAGGAATTACACTACGTATGTGGCGGGATGGATGGGCCGAGGCGTCTTGGTGGGGCGTCGTCCCGAGGTGACTAGCAGTGAGGAGTATATGACTTGGTACCGCCAGGAATATGCCAGCATCCTTGGGACTATGGAGGAGGAGATCCCGGACGCCTATGTAAGTCTTTTTTCTTTTGTTTTCTTTTCTTCTCCTTGAGTAATTTCTGACTGATGTTGCTTTTTGTAGGTTGAGCTGAACGAGATGGAGAAGAGGCTCAAAACCGCCAATGAGCACCTCCAAGCGCGGGCTAGGCAGATAGAGGCACACTTGCAGGACCAGGTCCGGGTCCGAGGCTCAGGTGGATGCTCTGTCGAGAGCGAGGGCCGACGGTGCTTCTTCTTCTTCTGTCCCTCCTCCTTCCGTGGTTTTCGAGCAGGAGCTCGAACTGACGAGGGAATTGGATGTGGCCCGAAGCGAGTTGATGGCCATACGGATGGAGTTGGGCCAGGCGAGGGGCAGGGCTTCTCAGGTTGAGGAGAAGGCGGACCGGCTGAGGTCCATGGTGGCCTTGAGAGAGGAGGGGTTCATCACCCTAGGCAGCGAGAGGGACTCCCTCCAGATGAGGGTGTCGGAGTTGGAGGCTTCGGCGGGTGTTCCCGGAGGTTTGATGGGAGACTTAGTCCGTTCTCTGCAGGCGGCCGGGGATAGGGACAGAGAGGCGCTCAGGGCGTCGGAGGCGAGGGCGCGGGAGTTGGAGGAGAGGTTGAGGGCTGCTGAGGATCGGGCCAGAGGGACAGAGAGTCACCTCCGACAGAGATTGGAGAGGAGAGATAGAGATATGCAGCAGGTCCGTCTCTGGGAGGCCACTATGAGGGGGAAATTGGTTGGAGGGGGCTCTATGACCGAGGCGGACCTCGACCTTCTTCCGCTTGAGCCTGACCATTCTCTCTCAGCCTCCTTGGCTACCGGGGCCACCTTCAGCCGTGCTTCTCGTCCTTCGGTGTCTCGAAGTCGGGGGTATATTCAAGGGCCGCGTCTTCGGTTCGAGAGACTCCGGCCGCTCCTGACGCTCCAGAGGTTCAGTCTTCTCATCAGCTGCTGCTCCCTTCTCAGCCAAGTCAGGACGTTCCTCCTACTCAGCCTCCAGTGAATGACGATACGCCGAGGTATAGCTTCTTTGTGTCTTGGTTTAAAATAGAAGAATAGTATATATGCGATGAATTCATGCTTTTCTTCTTTTGTTTTGACTCAGGTGATCATTTCGGTAATGTATAGCTCAAGACTTTGGAGTTTGGAGTTCTTGGTGGACCGTATCTCTTCCTCACTCTTTCATAAGGATTTTCTTTTATGTACTCTCTTAGGTTTAGAAAAAAACAATTTATGTTTGTGGTTTTGGCGAGACAATTTAATTTCTAGTTTATATGCATGGTTTAGAGTAGTTTAGCATGGATGTTTCATGGATATGTATGTTTGTGTAGATGAATCTTGGCTTTATAGGTTTGATTCATGGATGGACATATGATTTTGAGATATGGTTGTTTTTCGAAGTGTATTTCTATTGGTTTTATGAATGTATATGCGTATGAAATGTGTGTATGCAATTTTTGGAAAGAAATGTTTTTAACAGGTATTGGAGACACGAAGATTTGATTACAATGGTACTGACAGCACTGAAAGAGGTGCAGGCAAGGGGCGGCTAGTGTACTAGCCGCCCAGTGAGGGGCGGCTAGTTGTGCTTAGCCACCCCCTGCCTGGGGCATCCTTACCTGAAACAAAGGGCAGGGGCGGCTAGTGTAAACTAGCCGTCCAGTGAGGGGCGGCTAGTGGAGTTTGGCCGCCCCCTGCCTGGGGCAATTTGGTTCTGCTGCTGCCGCTGAAAGTCTTTGTGACCGTTTCAACCTTCGGGGCCTATAAAAACATTCTTTCCATGGACCAAGTGTTAAATCTGTCCAGATTGCGCCCCTGCACTGACTTTCGAGGTCTTTTCTTGCTTGAATTGTCAAGGGTTACAACCCATCTTAAGGTGAAATGAAAAAAGATAATGCGAGAAAGTAAAGTGCGGGAGACGATGCTTTAGTATGCAAGGAAGGGATTCCAAGTGCGTGAGAAAAACTCTCAAGTGTGTGTAAAGGTGGGACAATTTCTTCTCAGGCATGTGCGGCAAGGGCACAAAATGAGTGGGGAGAATTTTAATATTTAGGCACGGGGGGTCAACTTTAATATTCTAAGAAAATCGGATGCCAAGGTGTTTTGGAAAAGGAAAATGCAAGCTTATGCATAAGCATAGTTGGCATAAGGGGGAATTTTAGTTCTTCAATGGTTTCTTACGTGAGAGGGTAATGTTCTCGATTTTCAGAAGTAAAAGATGCCATCAAGTCCCTGTGGAGGAGCCCTTGTGGTCACCCATGTCCAAACCAGGATTGTATTTGAATGGTATAAGCCTTAGGTGTCGATTTTTCTAGGTTCATGGGTTTCAAATGCTTAATCGTATTATTCTAAACGTGCGGAAAAATCCATGAGTGTACCAAGAGTCGAGTCAAATAAGCTTCCCTTGGATAAGCAAGTTTCTAAGTGAACTCATGTGAGTGTGTGTAGTTTGTAAACCTGGACATGATCTATCTTTGGCTGAAATTTCGCCTTTCCCGGCAGACGTAGTTCAATTTAGAATCCCTTTGCGAAAATAAAAGGGGAGGGGGAATGGGGTAAGAGAAATATCTTCCTTTCGGGCAATATTTTAGAATTGACCCAGTCTAGCACATGTCTTACTTTCTATGTCCCTCTGGCTTTCTTCTTTTTACCACTTCTTTATTTTGGGTGGAAAGTACAGTCCGTTGTTTGGATGTGTACTGGTATAGCCGTTGTCTAGCGTATACCATGCGTAAAGGCGTGAAAGCCTGCTAAAATAGAGAGTTTAACCCGTTCACTTGGGTGTTATTTTTCTTTTGTTGGCCTCTCATTGCCTGATTTTTTTTTATTTGAGGGGGGGGGGCTCTTCTGCTTTTCACCCCGATTCTTTTCATGCTTCCCCTCTAGAAGTGTTTGTATAGTGTCAGAGCCAGTTTTGGGACATATGCCAGGTCTAGGTAACTCCTCATTTTGACCTAGGGTTAATACGAGTAGGGCGGAAATAAGGGATGTTTTTTTGCTTTGGGGGTTTTAAATTGTCCCAGTCTACGGGGTAGGCAATTTCTCTTCTTTTAGGTGAATCTAGTCTAGTTATACGTGTGTGAAGGAAACGGCATGATTTGGCGGAGATGTGTTCAAATAGATACGAGTTTATCTTTGAGAGTCTTATAATTCTATCATCAAGTACTAAACGCTGGAAATCGCAGGAAGGAAAAATAATAGTTCTTAAGTTTTGAAAGCTATTCATGCATGGAATTTCTTTAGATAAAGTGCGTTCCACGAACCTGGAACCTTGACTCCTTCGGCATCTACCAGGCGGTAGGCATTCCCGGAATAGGCATGTGTGATCACATAGGGTCCCTCCCATGTGGGTTGCAACTTTCCTCTTGGGTGAGGCTGTCTTGATGGCATGATTCGCTTGAGTACTAATTCCCCGATTTCAAATTTTCTTTTTATTACCTTCTTTTCAAATGCCCTTGCCACCCTTCTTTGGTCGTCTAGTAGTTCATATATATTTTTGAAAGTGTGAAGACAGATGCATACTTATGGTTTTGAAAAGGGGCATGTGTTGGTGAATAGATATGTTTTTGGAAAAAGGATTGGAGATAAAGTTTGGGAAACGGTTTTGTTTTTAGAAGGGGAGTATGGAAAGGTAGTTTGTAAAAATGTTTTTTTTTTGCAAATATTTTCGTTGTTCTTGGAAAATATGTAAAGAAAGTTTGGGAAAGTGTTTTATTTTTTATATTTTTTGGAAGCGCGGAAATACGGTTTTTGTAAAACTTTTGTTTTGGAGGAGAGTGGAAAACATTTTTTTTTTAACAGAAAAGACACTTATTATTTACAATCTACTGGATTGATGGAAGCGCTTCAACCAACTTTTCTCCAGCAGCTGGCGCTCCTTTGTTGCGATGCTTGAGCACTGCGAGAAAAGGAGGCTGGGTCAGCTGGAGTTTTATCGTTTGGCGGTGAGTGTGTTTAGGTGTTTATCAGGCTGTGGGAACAGCCACTCTAGGGAGCCAGAGAGACAGTCTGGTTCTGTCTCCGGGATAGGGTCCAGGGGGTAGGGGCATGTGACCTCTTTGGCGGGCTCTATGATTATTCCTCTTACGAAATGTTCGTACAACCTCCAATCGCATTTTTCTTTTAGTTTAGGGCGATGCTTGGACAAGCCAATGCCTTTCTTATCTAGCCATGCTGGGAGTTCGATGGGGTCCAAGATCCCATTTTTGTGTCCCAGGGTTTCCCCGGGAAGGTAACCCATGATCCCCATGATATGCCAGCCAGGGTTCTCAAGCCTAGGGTGGCTTGCTTTTGAGGTAGCGGGGAGAGTATTCCGGGGATTTAGCCAATCGGCTGGAAAATCTAAGATGTGGATGGTGGCTTCTATGGGTTTTGGGCTACTGGTTTTTATAGTGACGGTTTCATTATCGGCGAACCTTGATTTAGGTCCTTTGATTGCATCTCCTTGTATTTTGATTATTCGACCCCCCAAGGGGAATTTCAAACATTGGTGTAGGGGAGAGGAGACCCCCTTTATGGATGCTAGCCATTTGCGTCCTAGGATCATATTATAATCTGAATCCATTTCTAGGACATATGCTTTAGCGCTAGTTTTTAGCGGCCCTACCTTTAATCGGAAGTCCTTAAAGCCTAGAACCGGACGAGCCGTTTTGTCATAGGCAAATATACGGGTGTCCATTTCGAAGAGTGTAGTTATGCGTCCGTCAATGTGCTCGAAGGTTTGTAGTGATATGAGGTTTACTCCCGCCCCGGTGTCAATTAGAACTTTATCCACCGAGTATCCTTCGAGGTTAATCGTTATGCATAGGGTTGAGGTGCTAACGACTTTATCGTGAATCTCTTCTTTAGGTCTAAAGGTTATGATGGGCCCTAGTCCTGCGGTGGCTAGAGCTATTGGTACGCCTAGGGTAGAGATTTGTGGGTCGACTTGGATTCTTTCTAGGAACATTTTTAGAGCCTGCTGGTGGTGTTCTGAGGTTTCGATTAGCTCTAAAATGGAAATTTTCACGGGGATTTTTTGGAGTTGGTCTAGGATGTCGATCTTATCTCCGGTGTGGGGCTCCTTAGTCTCTGTTTCAGGCAGGGGGTGTCTGTAAGAGGGTACATTGTTGAAAATTCTGCCTGCTCTAGTAGTATGATGGTTTAGTGCATCAATGGTGGTTCGGGGGTTTTGTTTTGATGGGATAGGCTTTCGTTAATTGGTGAAGGGGATAATGGTTGGAGTTTTTTAGGGAGAGAGAGCTTTGTGGGTTTGGGGAGAATGGGGGAGGGGACTGGTAGGACGGGGGAAGAGGCTGGTAAGATTAAGCCACTTGGGATGATCCTGGGTGACTCTTCGTGCTCAGCGTCTTTTATGGTGTAGACGCTTTCATAGCTTAGGCTCTCTGGTTCTTGCAAGGGAGCCTTCGTGGCTTGCCTTGGGTCTTGAGTTGTGGTTTCTACAGGGTTGGGGGTTTCTGGGGTTGGCTTGACTTCTAGGGCTTTTGTAGCTAGGTTGTCTTTGAGTCCCTTGATGGTGGCCCAGTCTAAGTGCCTCTCTTCATCAAGGTTGTAGACAATGTCTAGAAATGAGGAGCATTGTTCGATGGTGTGGCCGTGATGTCGATGATATTGACAAAAACGGGTGGGGTCAGCACCGATAGGTGAAGGTCTAGCTATGGGTAAGGAAATGCCATTGACTTTTAATAAGGCTCTGAGGATGTTCCCTAGGGTTTCTGGAAGGGGAGGGCAGCTATCTCTTCTGTTTGACCATTTTGGGCCGTAGAAAGAGGGAAGTGCAGCCTTATCACGGGGGATGCGCGCGGGTTCTCTAGGGGCTATACCTTGCGTTCTTGGGAGATAGGGTAGAAGGGTCTCCTGTTTTGGTCCTGGTTTTGGATTGAGGGGGCCTGAATTGGGGAATCATGGGTCGCGGGGTTTTGTCGTATCGGCACGGGGACGGGTACTAATCGAGTAGTGAAGTTCTGGTTGATTGGCCGAGGCGGTGCATACCCGGATGAACCGGACGTGTACTGTCTCGGAGCCGTTCCTCGATCAGGAACTCGTGCTCCGTTCGGGTAGAGTGCCGATACCTGTGTAATAATCCCCTCTACCAAGGGGGGTTTGTGCCCTGCGAGGCAGTTGTCCAACCCTATGGCTGATAGGTGGGGACTGGGTTTGGACTACTGGGGCTGCACAACGGGAAATCCTGTTGTGGCGGTCAATCAGAAGCTGATACGTAGTACAGTCTCCGTACGAAAGGCTCGTACGAAGTTCTGGACTCAGGCTCTGTAACATCATGTCAATTTCTTGACATTCTGTGAGTTGTAGGCCGGTCCGGTGGACAAGTGTGCGCCACCGAGACACGTATTGTTCGAATTCCTCCCTAGGCCTCATTGTCTCTACGGTTAAATCCGAAATAGAGGGGGTTCTAATTCTCTGGTAACCGTAGCGGCCCAAGAACTTCTCGCTTACAGCCGAGAAGTTTGACAAGTGATCTATAGGGAGGGTGGAGAACCGTTGTAGTGCTTCTCCTTCCAATGATTTTTGGAAGAGGAAGACTAGCAGAGGTTGATTATCTAGAAACGGGCGTGCGTCTAGATAAAAGGCAGTTAAATGGATGTCTGGGTCTCTACGACCGTTATACCGTCAAAATTTGGGGATTTTGAACCCCTCCGGTAGGTGGACTGACGGGATTTGTCTCAGGTTATGTAGAGACATGTTTTTGGGGGCTGAGGGACCAGTCTCGGAGAGAATTCTCCGGATGGTATTGTCCAGTGTTTCTCCCCGGGGAGGGCTGCCTAGCGGTCCCGGGTTTGGGGTGGAAATAGCTGGGAATATTGGATTCGCGGGGAAAGGGGGGTGAATGAAAAGACGCTCGGGTTGACCGAGTGATTGGGCGTGAATGGGGTCTTGGGATTGGCCTTAGGGGTTTCGACAGGAACCTCCTGTCTTAGGGTTTTGACCTGGCGGTAGTCGGTGAGGTCATGAAACATGTCCTCTACAGATTGGTATCCTAGACTGGCCATCCTTTCCTCTAGATGGGTCAGGAATTGTGTGGCCTGACCCTCTTGGTGGGTTCTTTCCTCTAGTATCTCCTCTATGCGGGATTCAATGATGCGTGTGAAATGATTTAAGGGAACGAATGCAGATATAAAGCAGTAAATAAAGCGGTAAAGGACTGCGCAGCGGTGTGCGGCTTACAAAGCAGTAAAGGATTGCACAACGGTGTGCGGCTTACTAAGCAGTAAAGGATTGCGCAGCTGTGTGCGGCTTACAAAGCAGTAAAAGATTGCGCAGCTGTGTGCGGCTTACAAAGCGGTAAATGATGCTGTGATGTGAATTAGAGGAGGAACTGATTCGAGGGGTCAGAAATTCTAACCTTCCTAGAGGGTTGATAGCATTCTAGTCAAGCTTGTCAAAGGGGACAGAAGAGGATTACCTTTTGTTGTTTTTCACGAGGGAGGTCCCACCGTGATCGCCAGATTTGTCGGTACCGTCGGGAAGGCCTCTGATGTCGGTGTTTCGGAGCGGATCCCGGCAGGGTGCGCGGTGAGCGCGTGCGTGTGCGGGGGTTCTTCGGGGATTCAGATTGGATGCGTGCCCTGGCGGGCTTGGTCGGATCGTCTTCTTGGAAGGGTGAGGGGTGTCGTTCCTGGTTGAGGCGCCCGATAGCGTCTCAAGAGGATTCAGGGGTTTGTGTGATCGCCACCTGCTTTTTCTAAAAGCAGGAAAAGGTTGGGTCGGAATTGATCGCCTACGTGGGGAGTTTGTGGGGTCTCCGCTCTGAGACACGGATATACCGTACACAGAGGTGAAAAACAGGTATCCTATTCTGCTTCCGGGGCTTGACTAAAGGAGTCTTGGGACAAAGGGGTGTGGATATGGGGTGTGGATAGGGGGCGGCTAGTTGTATTTAGCCGTCGGCCAGGGGGCGGCTAGCTAGGGTTAGCCATCCAGGGTCTGGGTTGGTTTGGGCAGAACTTCGATAGGAAATGGGTTTGGTTTTGGACAGAGGCTAAGCTAGGTTTAGCCCGGGTTTCTGGAGGGTGGGATGAGAGGGTATTTTATGTAGGGAATGGGTGTTTCTCTCACAAAAAGGGGCTCTCTCTCTCTCTCTCTCTTGGGATTTCTAGTGGTGGAAGGGTTTGATCAAGTGAGGGTGGTGGATTGGTGATTGAAGATTGTTGTGGATTTTTTGGTGATGTTGTATTTGGGATTGGGACCCCTCTATTTATAGTAAAAGAGAGGCAGGGAAATATCCCGGGGGTAATGGAGTGGGTTGGCTTCGATTAGACCCCTCATTAATTCTCTGGTTCTTCTGTCAGAGACCAGGTGAAGGGCGGCTAGTTCCAACTAGCCGCCCAGGATGGGGCGGCTACTTCCTTGTAGCCGCCCCTATCATGACCTGCCAAACGTCCCATCTTTGACAAGCGGTGGCTTGGGTCGGTTACTTGGTTTGATCCGGCCAAGAGAGGGCGGCTAAAGGTCATGACCCGCCGCAATGATCAGCATTTAATGCTGCTTTATGTCCCATCGAGGGGACTGGTCCAAAGTCGGCCAGGGGGGCGGCTAGTGTAAACTAGCCGCCTGGTGTGGGGCGGCTAGTTAGGGCTAGCCGCCCCTTGCCAGGGACTTGGGGTTCGAGGGTTTTGGGTTTTTAGGTCCGGGGCTAGGTTTAGGGTTTAGGCTTAGGTTCAGGGCCAGGGTTAGGGTTTAGGTTTAGGTCCGGGGCTAGGTTTAGGGTTTTAGGTTTAGGTTCGGGGCTAGGGTTAGGGTTTCCGGTTTCCTGAACTTTGGTTCTCCACTAGATGTCCAATTGTGGGATATTTCCGTGTGTTACTTGAAGTATTTCTGTCTCTCTGGACGGTCAAAATTGGGGTATCTACAATGACGGGATGGACGATCCCGACGATGCGGATGCAAATGGGTCCGCACGGGCCGTGGTATTTTTCTAACCCTTTTGTCGTAGCCTTTTATTTATATATGTGTATATATGTCTTTTGCAGTACGAATAGGTGATTCATGTGTAATATTTGTACATGTGTGTTTTCGTAGGCATGCTTTGTATGTATAGTTTGATCACGGTGGGATATGTAAGCATGCTGCATGCCGATATGGGTTTGTTTTAGAAAAGGGGACAATTTTTCATACACACATCAATGTTTGTTCTATTTAAAAAGAAGAGAGGAATGGTACAGCTAGTATGCCTGCATGTGACATTTTTTGTGTGCATACAGTTTTTGAGGTGTGTCTTCATATGTGTTTGATCGTGGTAGAGTAAGATGGAGTGTATGTATGTATTTCATGGGTCCAAGTATTCTTCCACATGCTTAGGTGAGTTTATGGAAAGTATATAAGTATGATAGACTGTGATGAATGAAAAGTGTGTAAGTGGTGACCACGGTGGGATTAATAGGTTTAGCATGTGTGATCATATGAAGAGTGTTTTGTAACAAAATGGAAGGTGAACCCTTATGTGAATTAAGTTTCCTATTTTCGTGCTTTTGTTTTTGATTCAGCATATGGAAGTTTATCTTGCTAAGCATGATTTCTGAATGAATTTTAGGCTTGGACTCTCACCTCTCGATTGCTCTTAAACTAACCCATGTTTTCTTCGTTCGTTTGTAGAGGCCGAATCGTATCCAGGCTTTGTGGCACGAGACGAAGAGGTGGTATGCTGCCTTGGGTCAGGGGGAGAGGAGTCTGGTAGATGGAGCGGGCTTCCGTTCCTTCTTTCTGATCGAGCCATTCCACGTCCATCATCCTTATGGGGAGGCTTTGGCGGAGAGATGGGATCCGGAGAGTAGCACCTTCATCCTTCCAACCGGTTCCATCATGCCGACCCTCAAGGACGTCCATCGGATTACCGGCCTTCTGGTCACCCTTGTTGATTACAAGGCGCACTTCGAGGAGCTGATGGGGAGTGGGAGTTAGTGGAACGGGAGCGAACACTGAACCGGATCACGTTGGGGCGGCTATCGGGGCAGTACGGCCTCGGTTCTTTCACAGGGGGCCAGAAGGGCGAGGCTGTAGCTAGCTTCGAGAGGAGACGGGCAATGATCGAGGCGAGAGAAGCGGCCGCGTGCCCACAGAGGGCACGGACGGAGTTGAGGGATTTCTTTCTTTACTTCTTCGGCCGGGTCCTCTTCTCGACGGCCTCTGTCAAGGTCTCCTCTCATTCCCTGTTGCTGATGAGGAATTTGGAGGGTATGGGGCGCTATGCTTGGGACGCCGCGATGCTTGCCCACCTCTTTGCGGAGCTTTCGAAGAAGGTGAAGAGGGTTGGGGGCAAGAATCTGGGCGGCTTTACTCCCTTTCTCGAGGTATGCGTGAGTAGAGGGTGTTTCTTAGTCGATTTCACTCACTTGATTTTGATGATTTATCCCTCGCTTCGTAGGTCTTTGGGTATGAGCACTTTGCGGTTGACCGTCTGATCCCCGCGCCGTTCAACCATGCTCTCCCTTGGGCTATGAGATGGGTGCTCCGGGGATCTTTGCGCTTGCACCGCCTCGCTCATTTCAGGGAGGCCTTCCGTGTCTTGACGGAGGAAGATGTATATATTTTCTTCGAGTTTCCTTGGCTTGTATTTGATTTCCTTTTGATTAAGCGCTCTTCCTGTTTCTTTCGATGTTTCGTAGATGATTTGGAGGCCCTACGCGGAGGAGGAGGTTCTCGAGGAGTTGTCACGGGATGTCTGGCTGATTTATTTCAATGAGGTCGTGTTTCATGCGATCAACCGGGTTGTCTGCCAGCTTGGGTACCACCAGTGGGTGCCGGATCCTCTGCCGCGGTGTCCTTCGATTCCCGTGGCTAGAATTCCTCGGGAAATGAATCTCCCGAGGAACTACGTGTTATATGTGGCCAAGTGGATGGGTAGGGGAACCTTGGTGGTGCGTCGTCCTGAGGTGACTTCGAATGACGACTATTTGGCTTGGTATTGTCAGGAGTATGCGGACATCTTGGGACAATGGAGGAGGACATCCTGGACGCCTATATAAGTTGGAAACCCTTTTTTTCCTTTTTCTCGTTCTCTTCTCGTTTGAATATTTCTGAGTGGGGCTACTTTTGCAGGTTGAGTTGAATGAGATGGAGAAGAGGCTCAAGACCGCCAATGAGAACCTCCAAGCACGGGCTAGGCAAATAGAAGCGTTGCGGGTGCAAAGGAGGTGCTTGCAAGAACAGGTCCGGGTCCTTGAGACTCAGGTGGATGCTTTGTCGAGAGCGTGAGCTGATGGTGCTTCATCTTTTGCCACTCCTCCTCCTTCCATGATTTCCAAGCGGGAGCTCGAGTTGACGAGAGAGTTGGATGTGGCCCAGAGTGAGTTGACAGCCACAAGGATGGAGCTTGGCCAGGTGAGAGGTAGGGCCATTCGTGCTGAGTAGGAAATGGGCCGGCTGAGGTCCATGGTGGCATCAAGAGAGGAGGAGTTCGTCTCCTTGGGTCGTGAGAGAGACTCCCTCCAGATGAGGGTGTCGGAGTTGGAGCTTCAGCAGGCGTTCCCGGGGGTTTGATGGAGGACTTGCTTCATTCCCTTCAGGCGGCCGGGGGCAAAGATCCCGGGCTACCGATGCAAGATCACAGGAGCTCGAGGAGAGGTTGAGAGCGGTGGATACGCGTCTTCGCGGGAGATTGGAACGTAAAGAAAGAGATACTCAGTAGGTCCTTCTCTGGGAAGCTACCATGCGAGGGAAGTTGGCTGGTGGAGGGGCTATGACTGAGGCTGACCTTGACCTTCTTCCTCTTGAGCCCAAGCATTCCGTCTCGGCTTCTCTGGTTACCGGGGCCACCTTCAGTCGCGCTTCTCGTCCCTTGGCATCCAGGAGTCATGGGATATATGAGAGGGCTGCATCTTCAGTTCGAGAGACTCCTACATCTCCTGATGCTCCACAGGTCCAGTCTTCTCATCAGCCGCCGCCCCCTTCCCAGCCAAGTCAGGACGTTCCTCCTACTCAGCCTCCCGGGGATGACGATACTGCCGGTATCGTCGGAATCTCCGAATGGCGGTGTGTCGGAAATGATCCCGGCGGTGCGCGGGTGCGCGTGCGTGTGTGGGGGTTCTTCAGGGATTTGGATCAGATGCGTGCCCTGGCGGGCTCGGTCGGATCGTCTTCTCGGAAGGGTGAGGGTGTCGTTCCTTGGTTGAGGCGCCCGAGAGCGGCTCAAGAGGATTCCAGGGTTTATGCGATCGCCACCTACTTTTTCTAAAAGCAGGAAAAGGTTGGGTTGGATTTGATCGCCTACGTGGGGAGTTTGTGGGGTCTCCGCTCTGAGACATGGATATACCGTACACAGAGGTGAAAAACAGGTAATCCTATTCTGCTTCCGGGGCTTGACTAAAGGAGTCTTGGGACATAGGGGTGCAAATGGGGTGTGGATAGGGGGCGGCTAGTGTGACCCAGCCGTCGGGTATGGGGCGGCTACTAGGGTTTAGCCGTCCGGGGCCTGGTCTAGTTTGGGCAGAACTTCGGTAGGAAATGGGTTTGCTCTTGGACAGAGGCTAAGCTAGGTTTAGCCCGGGTTTCTGGAGGGTGGGATGAGAGGGTGTTTTATGTAGGGAATGGGTATTTGTCTCACAAAAGGGGCTCTCTCTCTCTCTCTCTTGGGATTTCTAGTGGGGGGAAGGGAAGTAGTTTGGGATTTGTGAATTGGAAATGTGAATTGTCTATTGGATTGTGGATGTTGGATTTAGGCTTGGACCCCCTCTATTTATAGTAAAAGAGAGGCAGGGGAATATCCAGGGGGTAATGGAGTGGCTTGGCTAATAGTGTATGTGATTAGACCCCTCATTAATTCTCTAGTTTTTCTATCAGGACCAGGTGAAGGGCGGCTAGTGCTAACTAGCCGCCCAGTATGGGGCGGCTACTTCCTGGTAGCCGCCCCTATCATGACCTGCCAAACGTCCCATCTCTGACAGGCGGTGGCTTGGGTCGGTTACTTGGGTTGATCCGGCTAAGATAGGGGAGCTAAAGATCATCACCCGCCGCAATGATCAGCATTTAATACTGCTTTATGTCCCATCCAGGGGACTGGTCCAAAGTCGGTCAGGGGGGCGGCTAGTGCTAACTAGCCGCCTGGTATGGGGCGTTTAGTTAGGTCTAGCCGCCCCTCGCCAGGGACTTAAGGTTTTTGGGTTTCCGATTTTCTGGTTTGGTTTATGTCTTCCGGTTTAGGTTTAGGGCTAGGGTTAGGGTTTGCATTTAGGTTAGGTTTAGGGTTAGGGTTTCCGGTTTAGGTTAGGGCAAGGGTTAGGGTTTCCGGTTGGGGCTCGGGTTAGGGTTTCCGGTTTACTGAACTTCGGTTCTCTACTTGATGTCCAAATGTGGGATATTTTTGGGTGTTACTTGAAGTATTTCTGTTTTTCTGGACGGTCAAAATTGGGGTATCTACAATTGTCTCTCATCGAACGGAGTCTTTTTGCGAAGCAGGAAAGACTTCGACCGATGATAAGGAAAGAGACCCCTATTTTGGCCGGCCCAACCTTCAAGAAGTTATGCCAACACGAACAGTACTATTTCGGGGAGTTGATTTAGACCGTCACAGGCTAGGTCTTGACTTAGAATTTTTAACCGAAAGGATGATCCAGGTGGAAGGCGGGGAAAAGTAAATGGTGAGTGATCCAACCTGCTATCGGGGTTCTTAGCTATCATGCGTGGAGCAGCCCACCGTCAGTTTCCTCGTGCCTACCGTTCCCGTGCTTGGGAAAACTCAGGAAGGAGGGGATATCGCCGACAAAAAGCAAGTAAAAGTTGATTTGGTTAATTGGATCATCCGAAGGATAAGAACTCTCGAAAAGAACCAAAACTGAAGAAATTTGAATTTGAATGGTACTGAAAGTGCGGCAAAACTTTAGGAAAGTCGTGTTTGATCAAGTAGTGCCTGGAAATAAGCCAATACATGGCTGTTTGGTATGGAGAACCTTGGAATTTGGGGCTGAAAAGAGATTGGAAAGGGGTCTTAAGTGAAAGTAGAAAACTGGGAGGGGCGGCTAGTTGTAACTAGCCGCCCGAGAGGGGGCGGCTACTCGTGAGTAGCCGCCTCCCGGCTGGGTCCCTTATAACCGAAAAGGGACCCTCTCTCTTCCCATTTTTCAAAAACGGTTTCTCTCCCTCTTCTTCTTCTTCTCTTCGGTTTTAAAACCCAAAAACCCTGATTTATTTGCCTTCTCTTCCTCCATTTTGTCCTTAATTGTCTCTCTTTCTCTTGATTTTGAAACCCTAGTTTTGGGTTCTCCTTTTTCTTTTCAAACCGAGGAAGATGACAAGGTCGAAGGCGATCGTTTCGAGGGGAAAACGACCACGGGTGGTTCGTGGAGCGATAGGCCGGAGGTCGAGGTCGTGGGGGAAGCTATGGGTGTGGCGGAGGTGCCGCCGGCGGACATCGGTGCGGGTGAGGTTGGAGACTTGCCTTTGGGGGCTGCCCCGGAGGTTGGGAGTAGCATGATAGGGTATACACGCAAGAGGAGGCGTGGGGATCGACCGGCGGTGGCCGAGGAGGTGGTTTTGGGGGTCGGGGAATCGGTTGAGGGTGCAACCGAGGGAGTAGGGGCCGAGGGGGTTAGTGAAGATGTGAGGGCGTCGTTGGATGCCCTTGTTGGGATGTTGGATAGGGAGGCCACAGAGGCCAGGGCTGAGGAGGAGGAAAGTAGGGCTATGGGGGCTTTTCCGGAGTTTATCTCCGGCGCGGGGATGGTGGAGGGGACAGGAGAGGTTAGGGATGAGGCCGGGGCTGAGGGTATGGGCACCGGGGCTGCAGAGACCGGTGTGGGTGCTGAGGCTGAGGCTGAGGAGGCCGTGTTTGAGGAGGATGAAGAGGAGGGGGATGACGACGGCATGGACGATCCCGACGAGGCCGAGGTGGACGCTCCTGGGTCCACACGGGCCGTGGTATGTTACTAACCTTTTAGTTTTAGCCTTTTTATTTTGGTGTATATGCATGTGTTTTGGTGGTATGAACAGGTTGTATATGTGTATTATACTCGTATATGTGTGTTTTAAATAGGTATGCTTGTGTATAAGTTAATCACGGTGGGATAGTAAGCATGCGAACGGGTACGGGTTGTAGAAAGAAAAGGAGATAATACATACATCCATGTTTGTTGTATGCATATAAAGGAAAGGAAAGGGAACGGCTTGGTATGCTTGCATGTGATGGTTTTGCATGTATGTAATCTTCAAAGTATGTTTTTATGTGTATTTGACCATGGTGGAGTAAGAGGGAGTATAAGAGGGAGTATATGCCTGCATTTTTATGGGTCTAAGTTCCTTTATATGCTTAGTTCGTGGAAAGTATATATAAGCATGATAAGCGGTATTTTGAAAAGGAAATATACGAGTAATGACCACGATGGGATAAGAGAGTAAAGCATGTGATCTTATAGGCATGTTTTGCAAATAAAGGAGGGTAAATTTTCATATGAAGTCTCATATTTCATGCCCTTTTTTGTCCTTTTAGATTTTAATGTGTAGGAGTTTTATTGTGCTAAGCATGGTTTCTAGAAAATGAATTCGTTTAGACTTGGATCCTTGCCTCTCGATCGCTTTGGACTAACCCATTTTCGTTTGTTTCGTTGCAGCCGAATCGCATCCGGGCCCTTTGGCATGGGACGAAGCGGTGGTATGATGCCTTGGGGCAGGAGGAGAGGAGTTTAGTGGACGGAGTGGGCTTCCGTTCCTTCTTTCTGATTGAGCCGTTCCACGTCCATCGCCCATATGTGGAGGCATTGGCGGAGAGATGGGACCCGGAGAGTTGCACGTTCATCCTCCCTACTGGCGCCGTTATGCCGACCCTTGAGGACGTCCATCGGATCACCGGCCTTCCGGTCTTGGGGGAAGCGGTGATTGCGGCCACCCTTGGGATTATAGGGGGATGTTTCGAGAGTTCATCGGGGAGTGGGAGTTCATGGAGCGGGAGCGGACGCTGAACCAGATTCCTTTAGGGAGGCTTTCGGGGTAGTATGGCCTCGGTTCTTTTACGGAGCGTCAGAAGGGCGAAGCTGCAGCTTGCTTTGAGAGGAGGCGGGCAATGATCGAGGCGAGAGAGGCGGCCGCGTGCCCACAGAGGGTACGGAGGGAGTTGAGGGCGTTCTTCCTTTACTTCTTCGGCCGGGTCCTCTTCTCGACAGCCTCTGATAAGGTTTCCTCTCACTCTCTTTTGCTGATGAGGGACCTGGAGGGCATGGGACGCTATGCTTGGGGAGCGGCGATGCTCGCCCATCTCTTCGCGGAGCTCTTGAAGAAAGTTAAGAGGGCTGGGGGAAAGAACCTTGGCGGTTTCGTGCCATTTCTTTAGGTATGTGTAAGTGGTTCCATGTCTTTTCTATTGGTTTAACTCACTTTGATAATGATAATTTCCTCATGCTTTGCTAGATTTTCGGGTACGAGCACTTCGCCATCGATCGCCCGACTCTGGCACCGTTTGATCATGCCCTCCCTTGGGCCATGAGGTGAGAACCTCGGGGATCTTCTCGCTTGTACCGCCTCGCCCAATTTCGAGAGGCCTTCCGGGTCTTGTCGGAGGAAGAGGTATAAGTTTTTCTTTGAATCTCCTTGGCTTGTATTTGGTTTTCTTTTGACTAAGCGCTCTTCCTATCTTTTGACGTTTTTTAGATGACGTGGAGGCCTTATCCGGAGGAGGTTCCTGAGGCTCTGGCGCGAGACGTTTGGTTGATCTACTTCAACGAGGTCGTGTTTTATGCGATCAGTCGGGTCGTCCGCCAGCCTGGCTATCATCAGTGGGTGCCCGATCCTCTGCCGTGGCGCCCCTCGATTCCGGTGGCTGGGATTCCTAGGGATACGATCTCCCGAGGAATTACGCTACGTATGTGGCTGGATGGATGGACCGAGGCGTCTTGGTGGAGCGTCGTCCTGAGGTGACTTCGAGTGAAGAATACCTGGCTTGGTATCGTCAGGAGTATGCGAGTATCCTCGGGACGATGGAGGAGGAGATCCCGGACGCTTACGTAAGTTGAAAATCCCTCTCTTCTTCTCCGTTTTTCCTTTGCTTGAATATTTTCTGAATAGGTATTTGTTTTTTTTTTTTTGCAGGTTGAGTTGAATGAGATGGAGAAGAGGCTCAAGAGCGCCAATGAGCACCTCCATGCGCGGGCCAGGCAGATAGAGGCGTTGCGGGTACAACGGAGACGCTTACAGGACCAGGTCCGGGTCCTCGAGGCTCAGGTGGATGCTCTGTCAAGAGCGAGAGCCGATGGTGCTTCTTCTTCTTCCGCCCCTCCTCCTTCCATGGTTTCCGAGCGAGAGCTCGAGCTGACGAGGAAGTTAGATGCGGCCCGGAGCGAATTGACGGCCACACGGATGGAGCTGGGCCAGGCGAGGGGTATAGCTTCTCGGGCTGAGGAGGAGACGGACCGGCTGAGGTCCATGATGGCTTCGAGAGAGGAGAGGTTCATCATCCTAGGCCGTGAGAGGGACTCCCTTCAGATGAGGGTGTCGGAGTTGGAGGCTTCGGCGGGTGTTCCTGGAGGTTTGATGGGAGACTTGGTTCGTTCTCTCCAGGCGGCCGGGGATAGGAATCGGGAGGCGCTCAGGGTATCAGAGGCGAGGGCACGGGAGTTGGAGGAGAGGTTGAGGGCTGTTGAGGATCGGGCTAGAGGGACAGAGAGTCGTCTCCGACAGAGATTGGAGAGGAGAGACAGAGATATGCAGCAGGTCCATCTCTGGGAGGCGACTATGAGGGGGAAATTGGTTGGAGGGGGCTCCATGACCGAGGTGGACCTTGACCTTCTTCCGCTTGAGCCTGACCATTCACTCTCGGCGTCCTTGGCTACCGGGGCCACCTTCAGCCGTGCTTCTCGTCCTTCGGCATCTCGGAGTCGTGGGCGCGAGGGCTGCGTCCTCAGTTCGAGAGACTCATGCCGCTCCTTATGTTCCAGAGGTTCAGTCTTCTCATCAGCCGCCGCTTCCTTCTCAGCCAAGTCAGGATGTTCCTCCTACTCAGCCTCCAGCGGATGACGATACGTCGAGGTATACTCCCTTGTGTCTTGGTTTCAGGTAGAAGAATAGTATATATGCGAGGAATTCATGCTTTTCTTCTTGTATTTTGACTCAGGTGATATTTCGGTGGCATGCAGCTCAAGACTTTGGAGTTTGGAGCATTTTGAAGGACTTTTCTTCTTTCTCTCTTTTAGAAACCCTTTTATGCAACTTTAGGTTTTGGAAATTATGTATGTTCATGGTCTTGGTGGGACAATTTTATAATTTCCCGTTTGTATGCATGGTTTGGTGTAGTTAGCTGAATTCTCATGGACATGTATGTGTGTGTAAATGAATCTTTGCCTTTATAGGTTTGATTCATGGATGGACATATGATTTTGAGATATGGTCATTTTTTTCGAAGTGTATTCATTTTGGTTTTATGAATGTATATGCGTATGAAATGTGTATGCAATTTTTGAAAAGAAATGTTCTTAACAGGTATTGGAGACTTGAAGACTTGATTAAAATGGGACTGACAGCAGATTTCAGGGTAGCAGGCCGGGGGCGGCTAGTGTAAACTAGCCGCCCAGTGAGGGGCGGCTAGTTGTGTCTAGCCGCCCCCTGCCTGGGGTATGCTTATCTGGAACAAAGGGATGGGGCAGCTAGTGTGAACTAGCCGTCCAATGGGAGGCGGCTAGTCGAGTTTAGCCGCCCCCTACCTTGGGCAGTCTGGTTCTGCTGCTCCTGCCTGCTGCTGCTGTTGAAAGCCTTTGTGACCGTTTCAACCTTCGAGACCTATAAAAACATCCCTTCCATGGACCAAGAGTTAAATCTATCCGGATTGCGCCCTTGCACTGACTTTCAAGCTCTTTCTTGCTTGAATTGTCAAGGGCTACAATCCATCTTAAGGTAAAATGAAAAATCGAATGCGAGAAAGGAAAGTGGGGGAAACCATGCTTTAGTATGCAAGGAAGGGATTCCAAGTGCGTGAGCGAAAAAAACTCTTAAGTGTGTGTGAAAGTGGGACAATTTTCTCTCAAGCATGTGCGGAAGGGCGTAGAATGAGTGTAGGTGGGGGTAATCTTATCATTGGTACGGGGGGTCAATTTTAATATTTCAAGAAAATCGAATGCCTAGGTGCTTTGGAAAAGGAAAATGCGAACTTATGCGTAAGTATTGTGGCATAAGTGGGCATTTTAATTCTTCAATGGCTTTTTACGTGAGAGGGTAATGTTCTCGACCTTCTTAAGTAAAAGATACCATCAAGTCCCTGTGGAGGAGCCCTTTTGGTCACCTATGTCCAAACCAGGGTTGTATTTGAAAGGTATAGATAGGCCTTAGGTGCCGATTTTTCCAGGTTCATGGTTCTCAAATGCTTGATCGTATTATTCTAAACATGCTGAAAAATCCATGAGTGTACCAGGAGTCAAGTTAAATAAGCTTCCTTTGGATAAGCAAGTTTCTAAGTGAACTCATGTGAGTGTGTGTAGTTGTAAACCTAGAAATGATCTACCTTTGGTCGAAATTTCGCCTTTCCCGGTAGACATAGTTCAATTTTGAATCCCATTGCAAAAATGAAAGGGGGGGGGGAGAATGGGGTAGGAGTAATATCTTCCCTTTGGGCAATATTTTAGAATTGTCCCAGTCTAGCATATGTCCTACTTTCTAGGTCCCTCTGGCTTTCTTCTTTTTATCACTTCTTTATTTTGGATGGAAAGTACAGTCCGTTGTTTGGATCTGTACTGGTATAGCCGTTGTCTAGCGTATACCGTGCGTAAAGGCGTGAAAGCCTGCTAAAATAGAGAGTTTAACCCGTTCACTAGGGTGTTATTTTTCTTTTGTTGGCCTCTCAATGCTGATTTTTTTTATTTGATTTGAGGGGGGGGCTCTTCTATTTTTCATCCCGATTCTTTTCGTGCTTCACCTCTAGAAGTGTTTGCATAGTACCAGAGCCAGTTTTGGGACATATGCCAGGTCTAGGAAACTCCTCATTTTGACCTAGGGTTAATACGAGTGGGGCGGGAATAAGGGAGGTTTGCTTTGGGGGTTTTAAATTGTCCCAGTCTACGGGGTAGGCAATTTCTCTTCTATCAGGTAAATCTAGTCCAGTTATACGTGTGTGAATGAAGTGACATGATTTGGCGGAGATGTGTTCAAATAGATACGAGTTTATCTTTGAGAGTCTTATAATTCTATCATCAAGTACTAAACGCTGGAAATTGCAGGAAGAAAGAATAATAGTTCTCAAGTATTGAAAGCTACTCATGCATGTAATTTCTTTAGATAAAGTGCATTCCACGAATCTGAAACCTTGACTCCTTCGGCATCTACCAGGCGGTAGGCATTCCCGGAATAGGCATGGGTAATCACATAGGGTCCCTCCCATGTGGGTTGCAACTTCCCTCTTGGGTGAGGCTGTCTTGATGGCATAATTTGCTTAAGTACTAATTCCCCGATTTCAAAATTTCTTTTTATTACCTTCTTTTCAAATGCCCTTGCCACCCTTCTTTGGTAGGCCTGGGCATGGTCTGCCGCTCTTAATCTTTTCTCATCTAGTAGTTCGCTCTTTTTGGTATATATTTTTGTTTTAAAAAACGTGAAGATAGATGCATACTTATGGTTTTGAAAAGGCCTGTGTTGGCGAATAGATATGTTTTTTTTTTTGGAAAAAAAAGAACGGAGATAGAGTTTGGAAAACGATTTTGTTTTTAGAAGGAAATTATGGAAAGACAGTTTGTAAAACGTTTTTTTGGCGGAAATCATGGAAGTACGGCTTTGTAAAACGTTTAGTTTTGAAGAAGCACAGATTGGGAAAACATTTTCGTTGGAAATGCGGCTTGTAAATATTTTCGTTGTTTGGTAAACAAGTAAAGAAAGTTTGGGAAAGTGTTTTATTTTTTTTTTTTTTTGGAAGCACGGAAATATGGTTTTGTAAAACTTTTGTTTTGAAGGCGAGTGTGGAGAATATTTTTTTAGAAAAACATTTTTGTTTGTTTTTTAAAGAAGAGTGGAAGTAAAGCTGGAAACAGGTATGTTCAGAGTTGGGGGATGAAAGCTGAATAGCATGTATTTTTTAGATTTTGGTTTCTTCTAGGAAAGCAGGTAAACAAATATGTATAAGGTGATAAAAACGAAAGCTAGTAAACAAATATTTTGATCTTTTGATTTTTAGAAAAGGCCGTAAACAAATATGTACAGGGTGTTGAAAGCGAAAGCTGGTAACAAATATTTTGAATTTTGGTTTTTTTTTTAGAAAAGGATGTAAACAAATATGTACAGGGAGTTGAAAGCTCACCTGGGGGATCGGTACCGGGTTCTTGGATTCGTATTGTTTCCTCGAGTCGGCTTCGCTTGGGCGGCCTGCTGATGTCTGGTGGGGGTCCCCTATCCCCGAACTCTTCCTCCCTGAGCCTTTTCAAAGGCCTTCCTTGATGGAGCAGTTCTTCGTCGGTGGATCCTGGCTGCCAACATGCAAGCACCTCTAGCCGGATGTGCATGGCACAGACGCTCCAATTTCGGGCCCATGTTTCGTTAAAGCATGCTTCTCCCCATATGGATACTACTTTCCCGCGGTACGGGAAGCGAAGAAATTGGTGTCGGGTGGATGAGACGGCTTCGATGCTGTTGAGCCATGTCCTCCCAACAATCAGAGGGTGGGGTGATTGAATATTTATTACCATGCAGTTGACGATGGTGGAGACCGTGCCGATCTTTAGTGGGAGCGTGACCAGTCCGCAAGCGTTCTTGTGCGTGCTGTCGAAGGCATAAATGTATTTGTCTGAGGGCTCCAATCTGGGAACCCTGCCTTCTAGCTTCCGGTAGGCGGAATATGTAAGAACGTGCTCCGGCTTTTGCGACTTCATGGGGGAGGAAGGTGATCGAGTTAGGCTCCGTAAGATTGCTTGGTGGATGCAGGGTCCTGGCCGCTTCTTCTGAGGGATAGTTGTCGTTATAAGGGGACCCAGGTGGGCTACCACTTTCATCCTCGTTCCCCGGTCGTAGGGCTAGTGTGAACATATTATGAATCGCCCAATTGTTCTCGTTCTCGTACTGGAGGCGTGCCTCTCCCCAGATTGTTATTATATGACTCAAGAAGGGCAGTCGAAGGCATTGGTGCAGGGGGAAACTGATAGCTTGGATGTTGTCTAACCACGGTCGCCCTAGCATCAATGGGTACCTTGTGTCGATGTCAGCCACGAAGCAGGCTACTTCACAGATAAGAGGGCCGACGGATAGCTCGAATGTTCCAGGGCCGCGGTGAGTCTTCTTGGTATGGTTGAAAGCTTGAATAGTATGGTGGGCCGGTTGGACGGGAGGACAGCTTAGTCCAGGTATCTTTTGGTAGGTGGAGCATGTCATTATGTTCATTCCTGACCCTTGGTCTACAAAGATGTTGTTTAGCCACAACATTTGGATTCGTCCGCGGATGTGTAAGGGGTAGACTCGTAGTCTGGGATCCGGGAGGTCTTGGTCAGTGAACGATATGGTCATTGGGCGGCGGGGGCCGTCGACAGTGTCGGTACTCTTGGAGGACCCATTGTCGTCCGGATGCAGATCATCCGATGTACATTCCCCGCCCTCGGGTCCTTCGCTAGCTCCTTCGGGGATCTCCTCAAATGGCTCTTCTTCTTCGTCTCTGTTAGAGCAGTGTTCTAAAAGCCATGACTTATGTAATAAACTCTATTATTAAGATGGTCTTAGCATTTTGATGAGAATTATTATTGGTAAATGCTTGCATTATATTGTTTGAAATATTGTGCTTGTTTTTAATTTAATCCTTTAATTTACATTGTAGATAATCTAGTGTGTAGAGTTTGGCTTACACACAGAAGATCAGATTATCGGTTCCCTGTGAATTATAAGTTGAGGTTCACAACCTTAGATGGACTTGGATAATCCATTGGATAAAGGTTGTAGTGCAGTTCATCTTACGTAGTTTATCTTGACTATAAAAGACCGGTTGATAGGTTTTGGGTGATTGTACTAGTACACCTTGTGTGTATTGAACGGACCAAGTTGGGGTAATTATTTTTGTACTGACTAGATAAAATAATTTACATCCCATGTTTATTATGATTGCTTATGCTCTTAATCCTAAAATGGTTCTTAAACATGTGCATTTGTTATTTGTCATTTTGATTTATTAAAGAGTGAGATTCTACTATGGATCAATAGGCTCGGTAAGTTGGGTGACAATAACGCTTGTATGATGAATATTTGCTATTGATGGAATCCACGTCTCCAATAGGAGGTTGATGATACTCTCTTGAGGATGCTTATAAGTTTTGATTATGTCTAACCCGGCCGGTGGATTTAATTATCCGACATATCAAATAAGTTAAGCGGAAGATCTCAAGGAAAATAAGATGTTATGAAATAATATTGTCAGTAATAATTATTTCTTAACGAGTATTGGAATCTTAGCGTGGGGAGATATTAAGCATATGATATAAGGAGCTCGAAATATTATTTTTGAGATTAGTATGTTTGGAGTGCAGTCATAATCCTTTAGTGGAATGAATTATGACTTATGGGCTTTTGGTTTTAATTCTAGGTTGAATTATGGTACCCAAGCCCATAGGAGCCAATTACTGATTTCTCCTTTAGGTCCCTGCCCTAGCCTATAAATATGTGGCTTCCTCTCTCTCTCAAGGACATATGATTTCAGCCGAAATCAAAACCCTAACCCTAGAAATCCTTTAGGATCTCTGGATCCAGAAAAGGTGAGGAAAGGAGAGAAGGAGAGCGAAGGGATTCGCGGCTGCCGTTCGAAGCAAGAAGGAGACCACACTCCGCCGTGGATCTGCAACATAGAAAGGACATACGGCAGAAGATCTGAAGGTTCCGATTGAGTGATTCATCGTCGTCTATCAGATCCGATTTTCTTCTACGGCAGAACTCTGATCTGAGTTCTAAAGGTAAACCCTAATTCCGCCTTGTAGGGTTTGCGTTAAAAAGGTTTAATAAAAAAAAAAAAAATTTTGTTGTTCGATCTATACCTCGATCGACGGATCTTGGCAGTCGGGATTTATTTTTCCAACAACTGGTATCAGAGCCGACTCGTTGATACTGCGTATAGATCGAATACAACCATGTTGTCCGTCCACATGATAAACGATTAGATCTATATACCATGAGAATAGTCAAGATTGTAGATCTGTGCTAACTTTGTTTTGCAGCGAGATCTTAATCCGGCTATTATGGTTATTGTTTTGTTTATATTCTTGTTTTATGTGAATGGATCCCACGCGGGTTGTGCGTGGTTATATTGTATGATCGAAAATTAAACAATATTGTAAACTCCGCGAGTGGGAGTATTATTGTAATTTTTTTTTCAATCTACACGAGGGAGTTCATGAGGGGATTCGAGGGATCGGCTCCGACGTGGTACCAGATCGGCATCAGGAGATCACGGACGGAACCAGATGATATCGGATCATCACGAGGAGGATTTGCGATCAAAACGAGACAATCAATTCTCTGATCCGAACGGTTATAAATCCCGTCGGATGAAGAACAGATGCGTTTTCAGCAAAGCAAATCGGTCGTGAATTCTAATGCGAGCCGCCCCCCCTGGACCCCCCCTGCTCGCATTAGAATTCCAATCAAAGCGCATCATTGTCGTTGTGCGACCATAATAGCCAGGATTCTAATTTCTATTTGTTATATGTTTTATGCATGATTTTATATTGTGTGGATGTTAACTAGTATAACGGACCCACCTTATATGGACAACATGGATATTGGCATACAATAAATATATGTTTATAACCCTCAAAAGGATTTAAAATATTAAGTGGGAGCGGGACATTATTGTATAATTCCCACGGTCTCCACCACCAACTTGTAGGTAATATAATTTATCTTGCGTGTTGGCTATAGGCCTTCCTCCCCATCGGATGAGATAAATTGTAGATATTATCGGTACAAGTTATCTTAAGGAATAATTTTGGGTAATTGTTAGTGTGCATTATCTCCCCATCGGAGGAGTGCATTACGAACAATTGATCTAAAAAATTAGGTGGTGGTTTACACTTAACTATAAGTAATAGTACCCTCCCCATCGGAGTCACTGCTATTATTTGTAGGACCAAAGTATGTCAACTATTTAATTTCACTTGGTATAAAAGGATACCTAGATAGTAAAATTAAAAGGAATTGGCCTATCTGGTCTAAGTTTGAGTGGTGTACGTCCTCATTATCGAGGCATGCTATTCCATAAGAGATCAGGCTGTTGATGAATTCTTTTAATATGGTAGAGGGACCCATCTTTAAATTGAATTCAAAGTTTTATTTACCATGTCATAATTTTCTTTATACTATGTTTGATTCTCAGGATTCAAAATGTCTGCTTTTAATCCACTTGCTGTTATTCTCAAAGAATGTAAATTGACTGGACCTAATTACATTGACTGGAAAAGAAACCTGGATATTGTGTTGACTTCCTCAGAGTACAAGTTTGTACTCACTGAAGTATGTCCTCCTAAACCTGGTGAGGGGGCAACCGACGAGGAAACCCAGACTTATCAGAAATGGCTAAGGGCTGATGAGATGGCTAGGTGTTACATTCTGGCATCTATGTCAAATGTTCTAAGTCATCAGCATCAGTCTATGATCACTGCCTACGACATGATGGTCAGCCTTAAGGAAATGTTTGGTGACCAGAGTCGTGCTGCTAGGCAAGTGGCCATGAAAGAACTGATGAATACTAGCATGGCGGAGGGGACACCAGTAAGGGATCATGTTCTAAAGATGATGGGTCATCTCAATGAACTAGAGATCCTAGGAGCTGAAATTGACGGGGAGACCCAGGTCGATATCATACTCCAGTCTCTACCAGAATCTTTTAAGCAGTTCCGTGTCAACTACACGATGAATAAACGTGACTACACGTTGGCAGAACTGCTCAAAGAGCTTCAGGCGGTAGAGGGTCTCAACAAGAAGCCGGCTAGTGTTTACATGACTGAGAAAGGTTCTACTTCAAAGGCTAAAGCCAAGAAGAAGAGAAAGGTTCAGCATGCAGGTGCTCAAGTTGTGAATAAAATTCAAGGACAGACACAGAAAAAGCCGAAAGGCAAGTGTTTTCAGTGTGGACAATCAGGTCATTGGAAGAAGCAATGTCCGGTCTATCTCAACAAACTGAACAACGCAGGTAAATCTTATTCACTAATAGTTGAAACATGTTTAGCGGTCCGATCTACCAGGACCTGGTGTGTAGACTCGGGAGCCACTAATCATGTATGCAATTCGTTGCAGGGGTTCCAGGAAACCAGGAGACTAAGTGATGGAGAGATTTATCTTCACATGGGGAATGCTACGAAAGTGGCAGCAGATGCATTAGGAGTCGTTTATCTACATTTCAGTAATAAAAGGATTTTAATTTTAAAGGATTGTCTTTATGTACCTTCCATTAGAAGGAATTTAGTTTCTGTTTCTAGATTGGCTATGGATGGTTATTATGTTTATTTTGATAACTCTGTGGTTATCAAGAATAAAAGACATTTTATCTGTTCTGGTACATTGGTGGATGATCTTTATGTTATTAATCCTGAATCTCCTAAACTGCATGAATTGAATAACACTAACATGTTACCACTAAAGAGAAAAGAATCTTCTCAGATGAACCAAACGTATCTTTGGCACTTACGCCTTGGTCATATTAATCTAAAAAGGATTCAAAGACTGGTTGAAGATGGACCACTGAGTTCATTGGAAGTGGAGGCACTTCCAGTCTGTGAATCTTGCTTAGAAGGAAAAATGACCAAGAGGCCGTTTTCGGCCAAGGGCAATAGAGCCGGAGGACCGTTGGAATTGGTTCACTCCGATTTGTGTGGTCCCATGACTGTCCAGGCAAGAGGTGGTTATGAGTATTTCATCACATTTATTGATGATTACTCAAGATACGGGTACATTTACTTGCTTCGCCGAAAGTCTGACGCCTTTGATAAGTTCAAAGAATTTAAGGCAGAGACAGAGAAGCAGACGGGTAAATCCCTAAAGTCACTACGATCTGATCGTGGTGGTGAATACCTCTTGGGAGAGTTTAGGGAATACCTATTGGAGCACGGGATTACATCCCAATTGACTGCGCCAGGGACACCCCAGCAAAATGGTGTAGCAGAAAGAAGAAATAGGACTCTTTTGGAGATGGTGAGGTCCATGATGAGTTATTCTAGTTTACCTGTTTCTTTTTGGGGACATGCTTTAGAAACGGCTGCTTACCTGTTGAACTTGGTTCCAACTAAGGCAGTATCCTCTACTCCCACAGAATTGTGGACTGGACGCAAACCTAGTCTACGGCATATTCGGATTTGGGGTAGTCAAGCACATGTGCTAAGAAAGGATCCTAGCAAGTTGGAATCAAGAACAGAAGTATGTTTCTTTGTAGGGTACCCAAGAGGAACTAAAGGTGGTCTATTTTATAGTACTAAGGACCAGAAGGTCATTGTAAGCACGAATGCCCGGTTCTTAGAAGAAGACTATATTCTAAATCACAAGCCCACAAGTAAAGTTGTTCTAGAGGAATTGAGGAAAGAGGAACAAGTAGAAAGTTCCTCAATACCACCAACATTTGAACCAGTTCACGGTGATACTATCAACACGTTAGACTCAACCTCAGAACAACGTGTGGATTATAGCGCACCGGGTTCACAAGTGACACGACAAGTTGTCACTAGCACCCCTGTAGTACCTCGTCGTAGTGGGAGGGTTATCCAACAACCTGAGAGGTATATGTTCTTGGGAGAGTCATATGACAAGATCCCTGGGGAACATAATGCCGAACCCTGTAACTACAATGAAGCACTACAAGATAAGGATGCAGAGCTTTGGCAAAAGGCTATGATATCTGAAATAGAGTCTATGTACTCGAATCAGGTCTGGGAACTTGTGGATCCACCCGAAGGGATAAAACCCATTGGGTGCAAATGGATCTATAAGAAGAAAAGAGGATCAGATGGAATGGTTGAGACTTACAAAGCAAGACTCGTGGCGAAGGGTTTTACTCAGAAAGAGGGAATCGATTATGAGGAAACATTTTCGCCAGTAGCCATGATGAAGTCTATCCGGATTCTTTTGTCCATTGCAGCTAATTTCGATTACGAAATTTGGCAAATGGACGTCAAGACAGCTTTCCTCAATGGAAGTCTTGATGAGTGCATCTATATGGTGCAACCAGACGGTTTCATAGCAAAGGGTCAGGAGCATATGTTGTGCAAGCTTAAGAAGTCCATTTATGGACTCAAGCAGGCATCAAGATCTTGGAACATCCGTTTTGATCAGGCAATCAAATCTTTTGGTTTTGATCAATGCCCAGATGAACCTTGTGTGTATAAGAAGCGCAACGGAAATGTGGTGGTGTTTCTAATACTTTATGTGGATGATATCTTACTCATCGGAAATGATATTGGGGTATTGTCTACAATTAAAGTATGGTTATCCAGCCAATTTGACATGAAGGACTTGGGAGAAGCCAGTCACATCCTTGGGATCAAGGTCATACGAGATCGCAGGAATAGGATGTTGGGCTTATCGCAAGCCACTTATATTGACTCAGTTCTTACCAGATTTAGCATGCACGATTCCAAGAAAGGTTTTCTACCCTTCAGACATGGAATTACTCTATCTAGGGAGCAATGTCCGACTTCTCCAAAGGAGATAGAGAAAATGAAGGCAGTTCCTTATGCTTCGGCTGTAGGAAGCCTCATGTATGCAATGCTTTGTACTAGACCTGACATTTGCTTTGCAGTTGGCATAGTTAGCAGATATCAGTCTAACCCTGGACAAGAACACTGGACTGCGGTAAAACATATTCTCAAGTACCTGAAAAGGACTAAGGATTATATGTTGGTTTACCAGGCAGAGAGTCTTACACCTATAGGGTACACAGACTCGGACTTCATGTCAGATAAGGATTCCAGAAAGTCAACATCAGGATATGTGTTTACTTTGGGAGGTGGAGCCATAAGTTGGAGGAGTATCAAGCAATCATGTATTGCTGACTCCACCATGGAAGCCGAATATGTGGCAGCCTCTGAGGCAGCAAAAGAGGCAGTTTGGCTCAGGAACTTCCTCATGGATCTGGATGTGGTACCTCTGATAGAATCGCCTATTACACTTTATTGTGATAATAGCGGAGCTGTTGCAAATTCAAAGGAACCACGGACCCATAAGAAAGCAAAACACATTGAGCGTAAGTATCATTTGATACGAGAGATAGTTCAGCGAGGCGATGTCATTGTGACCAAGATTGCATCAGAAAACAACTTGGCAGACCCTTTTACAAAGAGCTTGACGGCCAAGTCATTTGATCGTCACGTAGAAGGAATGGGAGTTAGATGTATGGCTTCATGGCTTTGAGTCCAAGTGGGAGATTGTTAGAGCAGTGTTCTAAAAGCCATGACTTATGTAATAAACTCTATTATTAAGATGGTCTTAGCATTTTGATGAGAATTATTATTGGTAAATGCTTGCATTATATTGTTTGAAATATTGTGCTTGTTTTTAATTTAATCCTTTAATTTACATTGTAGATAATCTGGTGTGTAGAGTTTGGCTTACACACAGAAGATCAGATTATCGGTTCCCTGTGAATTATAAGTTGAGGTTCACAACCTTAGATGGACTTGGATAATCCATTGGATAAAGGTTGTAGTGCAGTTCATCTTACGTAGTTTATCTTGACTATAAAAGACCGGTTGATAGGTTTTGGGTGATTGTACTAGTACACCTTGTGTGTATTGAACGGACCAAGTTGGGGTAATTATTTTTGTACTGACTAGATAAAATAATTTACACCCCATGTTTATTATGATTGCTTATGCTCTTAATCCTAAAATGGTTCTTAAACATGTGCATTTGTTATTTGTCATTTTGATTTATTAAAGAGTGAGATTCTACTATGGATCAATAGGCTCGGTAAGTTGGGTGACAATAACGCTTGTATGATGAATATTTGCTATTGATGGAATCCACGTCTCCAATAGGAGGTTGATGATACTCTCTTGAGGATGCTTATAAGTTTTGATTATGTCTAACCCGGCCGGTGGATTTAATTATCCGACATATCAAATAAGTTAAGCGGAAGATCTCAAGGAAAATAAGATGTTATGAAATAATATTGTCAGTAATAATTATTTCATAACGAGTATTGGAATCTTAGCGTGGGGAGATATTAAGCATATAATATAAGGAGCTCGAAATATTATTTTTGAGATTAGTATGTTTGGAGTGCAGTCATAATCCTTTAGTGGAATGAATTATGACTTATGGGCTTTTGGTTTTAATTCTAGGTTGAATTATGGTACCCAAGCCCATAGGAGCCAATTACTGATTTCTCCTTTAGGTCCCTGCCCTAGCCTATAAATATGTGGCTTCCTCTCTCTCTCAAGTACATATGATTTCAGCCGAAATCAAAACCCTAACCCTAGAAATCCTTTAGGATCTCTGGATCCAGAAAAGGTGAGGAAAGGAGAGAAGGAGAGCGAAGGGATTCGCGGCTGCCGTTCGAAGCAAGAAGGAGACCACACTCCGCTGTGGATCTGCAACATAGAAAGGACATACGGCAGAAGATCTGAAGGTTCCGATTGAGTGATTCATCGTCGTCTATCAGATCCGATCTTCTTCTACGGCAGAACTCTGATCTGAGTTCTAAAGGTAAACCCTAATTCCGCCTTGTAGGGTTTGCGTTAAAAAGGTTTAATAAAAAAAAAAAAAATTTGTTGTTCGATCTATACCTCGATCGACGGATCTTGGCAGTCGGGATTTATTTTTCCAACAGTCTCCTCCCGGGTTTTCTAGTCCTCTTTCGTCGGACTCAATGTCGATGACCGCGGGCAGGGTGAGAATGGCTTCTTCTTCTTCACCATAGAGTATGGCGAGGTCATGGTTGTCGAGGTTCAGCTGGAACGACTCGTTCTGCTCTTCCTCCTCGGATTCTTCGGATAGACTGTCGTCTGTGACGTCTTCTGAACCGCTTGGTTGTGGTGATGGTTGTCTCCCTCTTCTGACCATGTTTACCATGTGGGCTCCACATGTGGATGCTTGGTTGTGACCTGGCAATGGGTCAATAAATATGCCAAGTGGCTTGGAGGCTCGAGAATTGCCCTGGTTTAAGTGGCTTTTGATCATGGCACAATCAAGGCGCCTGTCATCATTTAAATCGTAAATAAAATCCTGAAAACAATGCATTGTTCTACGGTATGACCATGTTGTTGGTGGTATTGACAATAACGTAGTCTGCTGGCCCCGTGGAGTGGAGGTTTAGCAGCTGGGAGGGAGATACTATTCGTGTCCATTGGTACCCTAAAAATCCTAGTTAGTGTTTCTGGGAGGGGAGGGTAAGAGTCCCTCTTTTCCATTCGTCTCTGATCATAGGATGTTGGAGGGGAGACCTCATTATAAGTATTTTGGGAGGTCTGCCTAGGATTTGGGTTCTGACTTCTTAGGAAGGTGGAATAGAAAGGGGTCCTAGGCTGGCCTTGTCTTGAAATTACAGGGCTTTGGACCGGGGAACTTTGGACTACCGGGTTTTGTTGTGTCGGCACGGGGACGGGTAATGATCGAGTAGTGAAGTTTTGGTTGATTGGCCGTGGCGGCGCATACCCAGATGAACCGGATGTGTACTGTCGAGGAGCCGTTCCTCAATCAGGAACTCGTGCTCCGTTCGGGTAGAGTGCCGATACTTGTGTAATAATCCCCTCTACCGTGGGGGTTTGTGCCTTACGAGGCGGTTGTCCAACCCTATGGCTGATAGGTGGGGACTGGGTTTGGACTACTAGGGCTGCACAACGGGAAATCATGTTGTGGCGGTCAATTAGAAGCTGATACGTAGTACAGTATCCGTACGAAAGGCTCGTACGAAGCTCTGGACTCGGGCTCTCTAACATCTTGACAATTTCTTGACATTCTGTTAGTTGCAGGCCGGTTCGGTGGACAAGCGTGCGCCACCGAGACACGTATTGCTCAAATTCCTCCCTAGGCCTCATTCTCTCTACGGTTAAATCTAAAATAGAGGGGGTTCTGATCCTCTGGTAACCGTAGCAGCCTAAGAACTTGTCGCTTACATCCGAGAAGTTCGACAAGTGATCTACAGGGAGGGTGGAGAACCATTGTAGTGCTTCTCCTTCCAATGATTTCTGGAAGAGGAAGACTAGCAGAGGTTGATTATCTAGAAAGGGGTGGGCGTCTAGATAAAAAGCAGTTTAATGGATGTCTGGGTCTCCACGACCATTATACCGGCGGAATTTGGGGATTTTGAATCCGTCCGGTAGGTGGACTGATGGGATTTGTCTCAGTTTGTGTAGAGACATATGCTTGGGGGCTGAGGGACCAGTCTTGGAGAGGATTCTCTGGATGGTTTCATCCAGCGTTTCTCCCCGCGGAAGGCTGCCTAGCGGTCCTGAGTTTGGGGTGGCCTGGTAAGGGCCTGGGGTGGAAACGGTTGGGAATATTGGATTCGCGGGGAAAGGGGGGTGAACGAAAAAAGGCTTGGATTGACCGAGTGGCTGGGTGTGGACGGGGTTTTGGGAATGCCCTTAGGGGTTTCGACAGGGGCCTCCTGTCTCAGGGTTTTGACCTGGCAGTAGTCGGCGAGGTCATGAAACATGTCCTCCACGGATTGGTATCCTAGACTGGCCATCTTTTCCTCTAGATGGGTCAGGAATTGCGTGGCCTGACCCTCTTGGTGGGTTCTTTCCTCTAGTATCTCCTCCTCTATGGGGGATTCCATGACGTGTGAAATGGTTCAAGGGAATGAATGCAGATATAAAGCAGTAAATAAAGCGGTAAAGGATTGCGCAGCAGTGTGCGGCTTACAAAGCAGTAAAGGATTGCGCAGCGGTGTGCGGCTTACAAAGCAGTAAAGGATTGCGCGGCGGTGTGCGGCTTACAAAGCAGTAAATGATGCTTTGATGTGAATTAGAGGAGGTGCTTGCAGGACCAGGTCCGGGTCCTTGAGACTCAGGTGGATGCTTTGTCGAGAGCGAGAGCCGATGATGCTTCGTCTTTTGCCACTCCTCCTCCTTCCATGATTTCCAAGCGGGAGCTCGAGTTGACGAGAGAGTTGGATGTGGCCCAGAGTGAGTTGATGGCCACATGGATGGAGCTTGGCCGGGTGAGAGGTAGGGCCATTCGTGCTGAGTAGGAAATGGGCCGGCTGAGGTCCATGGTGGCATCAAGAGAGGAGGAGTTCGTCTCCTTGGGTCGCGAGAGAGACTCCCTCCAGATGAGGGTGTCGGGGTTGGAGGCTTCAGCGGGCGTTCCTGTGGGTTTGATGGGGGACTTGCTTCATTCCCTTTAGGCAGCCGGGGGCAAAGATCCCGGGCTACCGATGCGAGATCACGGGAGCTCGAGGAGAGGTTGAGAGCGGTGGATACGCGTCTTCGCGGGAGATTGGAACGTAAATAAAGAGATATTCAGCAGGTCCTTCTCTGGGAAGCTACCATGCGAGGGAAGTTGGCTGGTGGAGGGGTTATGACAGTGGCGGGCCTCGACCTTCTTCCTCTTGAGCCCGAGCATTCCGTCTCGGCTTCTCTGGCTACCGGGGCCACCTTCAGTCGCGCTTCTCGTCCCTCGGCATCCAGGAGTCATGGGGTATATGCGAGGGCTACATCTTCAGTTCGAGAGACTCCTACCGCTCCTGATGCTCCAGAGGTCCAGTCTTCTCATCAGCCGCCGCCCCCTTCCCAGCCAAGTCAGGACGTTCCTCCTACTCAGCCTCCTGGGGATGACGATATTGTCAGTATCGTCGGAATCTCCGAATGCCAGTGTGTCGGAAAGGATCCAGGCGGTGCGCGGGTGCGCGTGAGTGTGTGGGGTTCTTCAGGGATTCTATCGGATGCGTGCCCTGGCGGGCTCAGTCGGATCGTCTTCTCGGAAGGGTGAGGGTGCCGTTCCTTGGTTGAGGCGCCCGACAGTGGCTCAAGAGGATTCCAGGGTCTATGTGATCACCACCTACTTTTTCTAAAAGCAGGAAAAGGTTGGGTTGGATTTGATCGCCTACGTGGGGAGTTTGTGGGGTCTCCGCTCTGAGACACGGATATACCGTACACAGAGGTGAAAAACAGGTAATCTTATTATGCTTACGGGGCTTGACTAAAGGAGTCTTGGGACATAGGGGTGCAAATGGGGTGTGGATAGGGGGGTGGCTAGTGTGACCCAGCCGTCGGGTACGGGGCGGAGGGTTTAGCCATCCGGGGCCTGGTTTGGTTTGGGCAGAACTTCGGTAGGAAATGGGTTTGGTCTTGGATAGAGGCTAAGCTAGGTTTAGCCCGGGTTTCTGGAGGGTGGGATGAGAGGGTGTTTTATGTAGGGAATGGGTATTTCTCTCACAAAAGGGGCTCTCTCTCTCTCTCTCTCTCTTGGGATTTCTAGTGGGGGGAAGGGAAGTTGTTTGGGATTTGTGAATTGGAAATGTGAATTGTCTATTGGATTGTGGATGTTGGATTTAGGCTTGGGACCCCCTCTATTTATAGTAAAAGAGAGGCAGGGGAATATCCAGGGGGTAATGGAGTGGCTTGGCTAATAGTGTATGTGATTAGACCCCTCATTAATTCTCTGGTTTTTCTGTCAGGACCAGGTGAAGGGCGGCTAGTGCAAACTAGCCGCCCAGTATGGGGCGGCTACTTCCTGGTAGCCGCCCCTATCATGATCTGCCAAACGTCCCATCTCTGACAGGCGGTGGCTTGGGTCGGTTACTTGGGTTGATCCGGCTAAGATAGGGCAGCTAAAGATCATCACCCGCCGCAATGATCTGCATTTAATACTGCTTTATGTCCCATCCAGGAGGCTGGTCCAAAGTCGGTCAGGGGGGCGGCTAGTGCTAACTAGCCACCTGGTATGGGGCGGTTAGTTAGGTCTAGCCGCCCCTTGCCAGGGACTTAGGGTTTTTGGGTTTCCGGTTTTCTGGATTTAGGTTTATGTCTTCTGGTTTAGGTTTAGGGCTAGGGTTAAGGTTTGGGTTTAGGTTAGGTTTAGGGTTAGGGTTTCCGGTTTAGGTTAGGGATAGGGTTAGGGTTTCCGGTAAGGGCTCAGGTTAGGGTTTCCGGTTTCCTGAACTTCGGTTCTCTACTTGATGTCCAAATGTGGGATATTTCCGGGTGTTACTTGAAGTATTTCTGTTTTTCTGGACGGTCAAAATTGGGGTATCTACAGATACCCCGAGGTATAGCTTTTGGTGTCTTGGTTTTGGATAGAAGAATAGTATATATGCAAGGAATTTAAGCTTTTCTTCTTTTCTTTTGGCTTAGGTGATGTTTCGGTGATGCATGGCTCAAGACATTCAGAGTTTGGAGCATTTGAAGGATTTATCTTTCTTTCTCTCTTTTGGAAATCCCTTTTTATGCAATTTTAAGCTTTGAAAATAATTTATATTTATGGTCTTGGTGGGACAATTTTATATTTTCTTTTGCGTGCATGGTTTGGTTTAGTTAGCATGGATGTTTTTGGTATTTTTCAAAGTGGTTTCTTTTATTTTGGAAAAAGCCTATTGCGTGGATGAATGAACTTGGTGTTTATAAGTTTTTATTTGTGGATGGATGTAGGATTCTAACACATAATCATCCTAGCATGGCATTCATACAGGTTTTGTGCATGAATATGTGTCTAAAATATGGGTATGCATGTTTGGGAAGAAAATGTTTTGACAGGTATTCGAAGACTTGAAGAGTTGATTGAGACTGGGGACTGATAGGGCAGATGGGGCAGCAGGTGAGGGGCGGCTAGTGAAAACTAGCCGCCCAAGGAGGGACGGTTAGTTTCATTTAGCCGCCCCTTTGCTGGGGCAGTTTACCTGAAGAAGGGGGCAGGGACAGGGGCGGCTAGTGCTCTCTAGCCGTCTAGTGAGGGACGGCTAGTCGAGTTTAGCCGCCCCCTGCCTAGGGCAATTTGTGGTTCTGCTACTTCTGTGTGCTGCTGCTGAAAGTTCTCCTAAGTGTTTGTTCGATCTTCAAAATCTGTATAAACTTCTCTTCATGGACCAAGTGTTAAAGCTGTCCAGATTGCTCCCCTACACTGAATTTTAAGCCTTTCTTGCTTGAATTGTCAAGGGCTACAATCCATCTTAAGGTAATTGAAAAAACTAATGCGAGAAAGTAAAGTGCGGGAAACCATGCTTCAGTACGCAAGGGAGGGATTCCAAGTGCGTAAGTGAAGAAAAATTTTAAGTAGGTGTGAGAGTGGGATAATTTCTTCTTAAGCATGTGCGGAAGGGCATGAAACGAGTGTAATGGGGACAATCTTAGTCTTGGTACGGGGAGTTAGTTCTAATATTTTAAGGAAATTGAATGCCTAAGTGTTTTGAAAAAGGAAAATGCAAGCTTATGTATAAGTGTAAGTGGCATAAGGGAGCATTTTAATTCTTCAATTGTTCTTTATGTGAGAGGGCAATGTTTTCAATTCTCCTAAGTAAAAGATACCATCAAGTCCCTATAGAGGGGCCTTTGTGGTCGCTCTTGTCGAAACCACGGTTGCATTTGAAAGGTATAAGCTTTGGGTGTTGGTTTTCCAGTTTCGTGGTTTTCAAATGCTTGATCATATTATTCTAAACATGCTGAAAAATCCATGAATGTAACAGGAATCAAGTCAATAAGCTTCCTTTGGATGGGCAAGTCTTTAAATAAACTCAGGTAAGTGTGTGTAGTTGTAATCATAGAAAAGGTCTACTTTTGGTCAAAATTTCACCTTTCCTAGCAGACATAGTCTAATTTAAAAACCCTTTTGCAAAAACAAAAGGTAAGAGTAATATCTTCCTTTTGGGCAATATTTAGAATCCTCCTAGTCTAGCATATGTCTTACTTTCTAGGTCCCTCTGGCTTTCTTCTTTTTACCGCTTCTTTATTTTTGGGTGGAAAGTACAATCCGCTTGTTCGGATCTGACTAGTATAGCCTTTTTTAGCGTATACTGTGTGTAAAGGCGTGAAAGCCTGCTAAAGTAGAGAGTTTAACCCGTTTACTTGGGTGTTATTTTTCTTTTGTTGGCCTCACATTGCCTGATTTTTTTTTACTTCAGGGGGGGCTCTTCTGTTTTTCACCCCGATTCTTTTTGTGCTTCCCCTCTAAAAGTGTTTGTATAGTGCCAGAGCCAATTTTGGGACATATGCTTGGTCCAGGCGACTCCTCATCAAGACCTTGGGTTAATACGAGTAGTGGCGGAAATAAGGTAGGGATGCTTTGGGGTTTAAAATTGTCCCAGTCTACAGGGCAGGCAATTTTTCTTCTATCGAGTGAACCGATCCTTAAGTCATACGTGTGTGAAGGAAATGGCATGATTGGCATATAGGAGTTTAAATAACTACAAGTTTATCTTTGGGAGTCTTAATTTCTATCATCAAGTGCTAAACGCTGGAAATTACAGGAAGGAAGAATAATATTTCTCAAGTATTGAAAGTTTCTATGCATGGAATTTCTTTAGATAAAGTGCATTCCAAGAACCTGAAATCTCGACTCCCTCGGCGTCTACCAAGCGGTAGGCATTCCCGGAGTAGGCATGGGTGATCACATAGGGTTTTTCCCATGTGGGCTGTAGCTTTCCTTTTGGGTGAGGTTGCCTTGATGGCATGATTTGCTTGAGTACTAACTCCCCGATTTTTAATTGCATTTCTATTACTTTCTTTTCGAATGCCCTTGCCACCCTTCTTTGGTAGGCCTGGGCATGGTCTGCCGCTCTTAATCTTTTTTCGTCTAATAGTTCTAGGCGTAGTAGAAGTGCTTCTCTCCTTTCTTCAATTTGGAGGTCTTCTTCTAGTACTACTCTTAACGATGGAATGAGAATTTCGTAAGGTACTACCACTTCTACCCCAAAGGTGAGTGAATAGGGAGTTTGGCCAGTCGGTGTTCTGATGGAGGTTCGGAATGCCCAAAGGGTGTCTACCAATTTATCAGGCCAGTCAGTAGTTTTGCGGGTTTCTACTGTCTTTTTTATGATCCTGAGCAAGGTTTTATTGGTAGCTTCTGCTTGCCCGTTTCCCTGGGGATAATATGGCGTGGAATGGCGAAGTTCTTTGTGATGTTTATTGCACAGGTCTTGGAACTCCTGGGAGATGAATTGGGGGCCATTATCAGTTATGATCATTTTGGGGTACCGAATTGTGCAAGTTTTTTAGTACGAACGAAGCGAGCCAGGGTAGAGCTTTTAATTACTATGTAGGATTCGGCTTCAGAACATTTGGTAAAGTATTCTGTAGCGGTAAGGATAAAGGCCTTTTGAGTGGTGTTTTCTATAGTGTCTCGAAATGGCCCTATCACATCTAATGCCTACATAGAAAAGGACCATGGCGAAGTCATGGGATGTAAGGAGGATGCTGGTGCATGTATCTTGTTGGCATGAGTTTGACATTGAATACAGCGCCGAACGTATTTGTTGCAGTCTCCTTCAAGCGTGGGCCAGTAGTAGCCCATTCTTAGTATCTTCTTACTAGCATCTGGGCATTAACATGCCCTCCACATACTCCAGAGTGAGCTTCTTCCACGATGGTATACGCTTCTTCGTCGTCTTAGCATCTGAGTAGTTCTCCGTTAAAGGATGCTCGAAAAAGTATTCCCCCTCGGAAGCAGTATTTGGTTGCTATCCTTTTAACTATTTTCTGGTTTTTGCTAGAGGCGTATCCCGGGAATGAGCCATTTTCAAGGTAGTTTTTAATGTCAAAGTACCATGGATTTTCGTCGTCCATATCTTCCAGATCTAGGGCTAGGACTTTGGCTATACTAGTGACTCTGTCTCCGTGGTTTTGTAGTTTCAAGAGGTTTCGAGTGCCACAGTCTCGAAGTTCAGTGGCAGGTGTTTCTAGTTTCTGGATACTGACGGTTTCAGATGCTCTAGATATGGGGAAGGTAAGTGATGAAGCTAATGAGGCTAGAGAATGCTATTCCTATTCCCTTCCCCTGTTGATTGACTGCTCCGTCAGAGTATAGCGTCCAATTCTTCATTTCTTTTTCTTCGATATGCGCAAACATTTCTTCGTCCGGAAAGTCAATTTTTACCGGTTCGTAATCACGGAAAGGGAGTTGGGCAAGGTGGTCAGTGATAGCTTGACCTTTGATGGACTTTTGGGTAGCGTATATAATGTCAAACTCATTTAACTGGACTTGCCATCGGGCCAAACTACCAATTAATACAACTTTCTCGAATAGGAACCTTACTGAGTCCATTTTGGCAAAGTACTTGACTTTATGGGCAAGAAAGTAATGACGCAATTTTTGAGAGGCCCATACTAATGCTAAGCAAGTTTTTTCTGTGGGAGGGTAGGCCTTCTCATATTCAACTAGTGTTTTATTTACGTAGTAGATAGCCTTTTCCTTCCTTCCTACATCATCATGTTGCGCAAGTACTGCACCGATCGGTTCCTTGGTTGCAGCTACAAAGAGGAGCAGCGGTCGCCCAGGTACCGGTGCTGAGAGGACTGGGGGATTAAGAAGGTACTTTTTCAAACTATCGAAGGCCTTTTGGCATTTGCTATCCAAGTTAAACATAACTCCTCCTTTTAACAGCTTGTAAAAAGGGCGACATCTTTCAGCATGCTGCGAGATAAATCTTCTGATGAACTACAGTCGTTCGATGAGTCCTCTCAATTCCTTTAGGTTCTTGGGCGGGGGTATGTGGGCGATGGCCTTTGCCTTGGTTGGGTCTACTTCAATTCCCCTTTTGCTCACCATGAATCCCAAGAGTTTTTCCGAAGAGACACCGAAGCGACACTTCTTTGGATTCATTTTAAGTGAAAATTCCATGCATCTCTGCAACACTTGTTTAAGTGTATCTGCATGCCCCATTCGAGTCCTAGATTTAACTAGGATGTCATCTACATAAATTTCTACTAGCTTGTGCATCATATCATGAAATATTGAAGTCATGGCTCTTTGGTATGTTGCACCCGCATTTTTAAGTCCGAAAGGCATTACTACATAGCAGTAAGTCCCCCAAGGTGTAGTGAAGGAAGTTTTTTCCTGATCTTTTTCTGCCAATCTAATTTTATTGTATCCGAAAAAGTCATCCATGAAAGAAAGCATCTCATAACCCGCCTTGTTATCGACAAGAAGGTCAATATGTGGGAGCGGGAAGTCATCTTTTGGGCACGCTCGATTGAGGTCCCTGAAGTGGATGCACACCCGGATTTTGCCATCTTTCTTGGATACCGGAACGATATTAACTACCCATTTTGGGTACAAGACTACCCGGATAAATTTTGCCTGGTGGGGCATGTCCACCTCGTCCTTAATTTTTAAAGCTACCTCAGATGAAGGCGCCTTAACTTTTATTTTACCGGTTTGGCATTAGGCTCTAGAATTAATCGGTGTTCGACTAAAGAGGTGTCGAGTCTGGGCATGTCTTTGTAAGACCATGCAAATACATCATTATACTCACGTAGTATTCCAACCATGATTTCTCTCTCGTCGTGTTTTAGCTCTGCGCTAATTAAAATGATTTTGGGGTCAGCCTCAGTCCCCAGGTTCAGCTCCTCTACCTTCTCGTCCGCTTCTTTTGTCTTCTCATCAAATCTCTGAAAGCTCCCCTCAAATTCCTTGGATTTGTCTTCCTCTTCTTCGTTGCTATCATCACAGATCTCGAAGACTCCAAGACTATTGTATGAGTTTTCTATATTATCGAGGTCTGGTTCTTCTATGACTGCTATTGATTCAAATTCTTCTAAGCCTAAAATAGACCCGCTATACCCTTTTATGCTACTAATGATTTGGTTAGGTATCTGACTCCTAGTAAGTTTGTTCGTTCTGAATGTGGTATCAGGGTTAGGACCCTTGGCTTGAGCAGCTAACCATTGAAGCTTGTTTAGGAGATCGGAGTTGTTACTGAAAGGGTGCCATGCTGGGGTGAAGTAATCTTCGTCGAATAGGGATCCTAAGGTTTTAGTCTTTTTTTTTAAAGTAAAGGACACTTAGTATTTACAACCTACTGGATTGGCACAAACATTTCAACCAACTTTCCTCCAACAGCTAGCGCTCCTTTGTTGCGATGCATGGGCACTGCGAGGGAAAAGTGCCTGGTCAGCTGAGGTGTCATCATTCGGAGGCGAGTGTGTGCTTAAATATTTAACATGGTGTGGGAATAACCAGTCAAGGGAGCCTGATAGGTAATCTGGCTCTCTTTCTTGGATAACATCAAAGGGGCGTGGGTGTGCAGCTTCTTCAGCTTGTTTCACGGTTGTCCCCTTAATGAAACGTTCATATAATCCCCAATCACATTTTTTCTTCTGTTTAGTGTGGTGTTTGGGCAAGCCAAGGACTTTCTTATCTAACCAGGCCGGGAGCTGGATGGGATCTAAGATCCCATCTCTTAGTCCTAAGGCCCTACACAGGATGCGGCCCATAATCTTCATTATATGCCAGCCGAGATTTTTATTTTTAGGGTGGCTTTTCTTTGTAGCACTGGGGGAGGGATCTTGGGGATCCAGCCAATTGGCCGGGAAGTATAGAATGTGGACGGTGATTTCCATTGGTTTTGGGTTGGTGGTTTTTATGGCGATGGTCTCATTGTCGGTGAACCTGGCTTTGGGCCACTTGACTGCATCTCCCCGTATTTTGATTATTTGATTCCCCAGGGGGAACTTCAAACATTGGTGTAGGGGGGAAGAGACTCCTTTGATAGAGGCCAGCCATTTACGACTAAAATCATATTATAATCCGAATCTATTTCTAGGACATATGCTTCGGCGCAAGTTTCTAGGGGTCCTATTCTCAACTGGAAGCTTTTAAAACCAAGAACCGGACGTGCCATTTTTTCATAGGCAAATATACAGGTGTCTGTTTCGAGGAGCATGGTCATGTGTCCGTCAATGTGTTCGAAGGTGCGTAGTGACATGAGGTTTGCACGTGCGCCAGTGTCAATCAGAACTTTATCTATCGGGTACCCCTCGAGGTCAACTGTTATGCACAGGGTGGCGGTGTTGATGACCTTGTCATGGATTTCTTCTTTGGGTCTAAAGGTTATCATCGGTCCTAATCCCGCAGAAGCCAGAGCTATCGGCACACTTAGGGTTGAGATTTGTGGGTCAACATGGACCCTTTCCAAAAACATTCTTAGAGCATGTTGGTGATGTTCTGAGGTTTCGATTAGCTCTAAGATGGAGATTTTCGCGGGGATTCTTCGGAGTTGGTCGAGGATATCGATCCTATCCCCGACATTGGGCTCCTCAGTTTCTGTCTCGGGTACGGGACGTCTATAAGAGGGGACGGCGATTAAGATTCTTTCTGCCTTAGTAGTGTGATGGTTTAAGGTGTCGACCGTGGTCTGGGATGTGGCTGTGATGGGTTCGGGCTCTTGCCGTTTGACAAGGTGGGTGACAACTGGTGGATTGGTTTAGGGAGGGGAGGCCTTATGGGATTTGGGAGTATGGGAGAAGCAACTGGGAGAATGGGGAAAGGGGTTGGGATGATGGGAGAAGCGGCCGGCAGAATGGGAGAAGGGACTGGGAGAATGGGGGCAGGGGCTGGGATAATTAAGCCGCCTGGAATGATCCTGGGTGGTTCTTCACGGTCGCAGCCCTTATGGTGTAAATGCTTTCGAAGCTTAGGCTTTCTAGCTCTTCTACGAGGACATTCGTGGTTGGTTTTGTGTTTTGGCTTTTATAGGGCCAGGTTTTTCTGGGGTTTGCCTGGGGGGTGGATTTGATTGGGCCTTTGGTGTAACCAAGGTGTTCCTAAGTCCTCTGATTGTGGCCTAGTCTAAGCACCTTTCTTCATCAAGTTTGTAAACGATGTCTCAGAATGAGAAGCATTTGTTCGATGGTGTGACCGTGATATTGATGATAAGGGCAAAAAAGGGAGGTGTTGGCACCAATAGGTGAATGCTCGGCCGTGGGCAAGGGAAGGTTGTTGGTTTCTATCAGGGCTTTGAAGAGGTTCCCTAGGGTTTCTAGGAGGGGTGGATAACAACTCCTCTTACTTGATCCTCTTGGATCATAAGAAGGTGTAGCCTCTTTGTAGGGCCTAGGTGTAGGTTGCTTAGGGGTTGGGTTTTGGTTTCTCAGGAGAGTGGAATAGAAAGGGGTCCTAGGCTGACCTTGTCTTGAAATTATGGGGCTTTGGATTGGGGAACTTTCTATTATTGGGTTCCGTTATGTCAGCACGAGGACGGGTACTGATCGGGTAGGAAAATTTTGGTTTGGTTGCCGAGAGGGGGCATATCCGGGTGAACCGGGCGTGTACTACCTCAGAGCCGTTCCTCGATCAGGAACCCATTCACAAATTGGGTAGAGTGCCGAAACTTGTGTAATTCCCTCTACCGTGGGGGTTTGCTCCTTTCGTGGCATTGTCCAACCCTATGGCTGATAGGTGGGGACTGAATTTGGACTATTGGGGCTGCACAACGGGAAATCCTGTTGTGGCGGTCAATTAGAAGCTGATACGCAGTACAGTCTCCATACGAAGCTCTGGGCTCAGGCTCTGTAACATCATGTCAATTTCTTGACATTCTGTGAGCTGCAGGCCGGTCCGGTGGACAAGTGTGCGCCACCGAGACACGTATTGTTCAAATTCCTCCCTAGGCCTTATTCTCTCTACGGTTAAATCTGAAATAGAGGGGGTTTTGATCATCTGGTGACCGTAGCGGCCCAAGAACTTCTCGCTTACAGCTGAGAAGTTCGACAAGTGATCTACAGGGACGGTGGAGAACCATTGCAATGCTTCTCCTTCCAATGATTTCTGGAAAGAGGAAGACAATCAGAGGTTGATTATCTAGAAACAATCGGGCATCTACATAAAACGCAGTCAAATGAATGTCTGGGTCTCCACGACCGTTATACCGGCGGAACTTGGAGATTTTGAATCCTTCCGGTAAGTGAACTGACGGGATTTGACTCAGGTTATGTAGAGACATGTGCTTGGGGGCCGAGGGACCAGTCTCGGAGAGAATTCTCGGGATGGTTTCATCTAGCATTACTCCCCTGGGAGGGCTGTCTGGCGGTCCCGGGTTTGGGGTGGCCTAGTAAGGGCTTGGGGTGGAAACGGTCGGGAACATTGTATTTGTGGGGGAAAGGGGAGCGAATGAAAAGATGCTCGGATTGATCGAGCTACTGGGTTGGACGGGGCTTTGGGAGTGGCCTGGGGGGTTTTGACAGGGGTCTCCTGTCTCGAGGTCTTGGTATGACGGTAGTTAGTGAGGTCATGAAACATGTCCTCTACCGTTTGGTACCCTACACTTGCCATCTGTTCCTTTAGACGAGTCAGGAGTTGTGTGGCCTGACTGATTCTCTCCTCTAGTATCTCCTCCTCTAGGTGGGATTCCATGATGCGTGTGGAATGATTTAAGGGAATGAATGCAGGAATAAAGCAGTAAATGAAGCAGTAAAGGATTGTGCAGCGGTGTGCGGCTTACAAAGCAGTAAAGGATTGCACAACGGTGTGCGATTTACAAAGCATTAAAGGATTGCACAACGGTGTGGGGCTCACAAAGCAGTAGAGGATTGCGTAGCGGTGTGCGGCTTACAAAGCAGTAAATGATGCTATAATGCAAAGTAGAGGAGGATCTGATTCAAGGGGTGGGAAACTCTAACTTTCCTAGAGGGTTGATAGCATTCTAGTCGGTTACTTGGTTTGATCCGGCCACTATGGGGCGGCTAAAAGTCACAACCCCTCGCAATGATCAGCATTTAATGCTGCTTTATGTCCCATCCAAGGAAGCGGTTCAGGGTCGGCCATGGGGTCGGCTAGTGGAAACTAGCCGCCTCGTATGGGGCGGCAAGTCTTGATTAGCCGCCCCATTCCAGGGTTTTTTAGGTTTGGGCTAGGTTTCAGATTTCTAGGGTTTGGGGCCAGGTTTAGGTTTTTCTAGGGTTTGGGGCCAGGGTTTAGGTGTTTCAAGTGTTTGGGGCCAGGGTTTTAGGGTTTCTAGTCTTTTAAAGTTGGGTTTTCTATTTAATGCCCAAGTGTGGGTTATTTTCAGGTGTTACTTGAAGTATTTCTATCTTTTTGGACTATCAAAATTGGGGTATCTACACCTTTCTCCAGGTACGTGTGAGTAGAGGGTGTTTTCTAGTTGGTTTAACTCACTTGACTTTGATGATTTCTCCCTTGCTTTGCAGGTCTTTGGGTACGAGCATTTTGCGGTTGATCGTCCGATCCCAGCGCCGTTCAACTGTGCTCTCCCTTGGGCTATGAGATGGGCGCCCCGGGGATCTTTGCACTTGCACCACCTCGCTCATTTCGGGAGGCCTTCCGCATCTTGACGGAGGAAGAGGTATACATTTTCTTTGAGTTTTCTTGGCTTGTATTTGATTTTCTTTTGACTAAGCGCACTTCTTGTTTCTTTCGGCTTCCTTGGCTACTGGGACCACTTTCAGCCATGCTTCTCGTCCTTTGGCGTCTCAGAGTCAAGGGATATATGCGAGAGCCGCATCTTCAGTTCGAGATACTCCTACCGCTCCTGATGCTCCAGAGGTCGAGTCTTCTCATCAACCACCGCTCCCTTCTCAGCTAAGTCAGGATGTTCCTCCTACCTAGCCTCCCGCAGATGATGACAATATTCCGAGGTATATTCCTTCGGGTCTTGGTTTTTGGATAGAAGAATAATATATATGCAAGTAATTCATGCTTTTCTTCTTTTTTTTTACTCAGGTGATATTTCGGTGATGCATAGCTCAAGACATTTAGATGGAAGCTTTGGATGGACTCCTATCCATTACCTCTAGTTTATTTGCTTTTAAAACTTCCTTTTGGTTTAACTAGGTCTGAATTTTCCTTTTTATGAACAATTTTCCTTCTCTTTTGGTGTATGAACAAACATAGGTGTTTTTAATCTTGTTGGTCTTAATTTGGTCGTATATGTGGAATGGTTTCATAAGGCTTTATGGGTGGATGAATGGATGTATGATTTGGTGTATGATTTTGGTTTCGGTTGCTATTTAAATCGTAGTTGTACTGGTTTTGCGTATAAATATGTGTATGAAATGCGTGTATGCAGGTTTTGAAAAAAATACCTTTCATAGGTATCAAAGGAGTTGAAGAGTTGAAAGGAATGGGACTGTCAGCAGGTTTTTGGGTAGCAGACAGGGGGCGGCTAGTTTTGTTTAGCCGCCCCTTGCCTGGGGCATTTTACCTGGAAAAGAAGGGGGCAGGGGCGGCTAGTCGGATTTAGCCGCTTTATGAGGGGCGGCTAGTCGGGTTTAGCCGCCCCCAACCTGGGACAATTTTTCTGCCTCTGTCTTTTGTCTGCTGCTATTGAAAGCCCTTATGAGTGTTTGCCTTGCAAAAACCTGTAAACATTCCTTCCATAGACCAAGTGTTAAATCCGTCCAGATTGTGCCCCTGCACTGACTTTCGAGCTCTTCTTGCTTAAATCGTCAAGGGCTACAATCCATCTTAAGTTAAATGAAAAGATAATGCGAGAAAGTAAAGTGCGAGAAACCATGCTTTAGTACGCAAGGGAGGGATTCCAAGTGCGTGAGTGAAGAAGAATATTAAGTGTGTATGAGAGTGGGACAATTTCTCCTCAAGCGTGTGCGGAAGGGCATGAAATGAGTGTAAATGGGGACAGTTTTAATCTTGGTATGGGGGGTCAACTTCAATATTTTAAGAAAATCGAATGCCTAAGTTTCTCGGAAAAGGAAAATGCATGCTTATGCGTAAGTGTGAGTGGCATACGGGAGCATTTTAATTCTTCAATGGTTCTTTATGTGAGAGGGCCTCATTTTCAATTCTCCTAAGTAAAAGATACCATCAAGTCCCTATAGAGGGACCCTTGTGGTCACTCATGTCCAAACCATGATTGTATTTGAAAGGTATAAGCCTTGGGTGTCATTTTTCTAGGTTCATGGTTCTCAAATGCTTGATCACATTATTCTAAACATGCTGAAAAATCTATGAATGCACCAAGAATCAAGTCAAATAAGCTTTCTTTGGATGGGCAAGTCTTTAAATAAACTCATGTAAGTGTGTGCAGTTGTAATCATAGAAAAGGTCTACTTTTGGTTGAAATTTCGCCTTTCCTAACAGACATAGTTCAATTTAAAAACCCTTTTGCCAAAAATAAAAGGTGAGGGGGGAATGGGGTAAGAGTAATATCTTCCTTTTGGGCAATATTTAGAATTGTCCCAGTCTAGCATATGTCTTACTTCCTAGGTCTCTCTCACATTCTTCTTTTTATCACTTCTTTATTTTGGGTGGAAAGTACAGTCCGTTGTTTGGATGTGTACCAGTATAGCCGCTGTTTGGTGTATACTTGTGCGTAAAGGCATGAATGCCTGCTAGAGTAGAGAGTTCAACCCGTTCACTTGGGTGTTATTTTTCTTTTGTTGGCCTCACATTGCCTGATATTATTTTTATTTGAGGGGGGGCTCTTCTATTTTTCACCCCGATTCTTTTCGTGCTTCCCCTCTGGAATTGTTTGTTTAGTGCTAGAGCCAGTTTTGGGACATATGCTAGGTCCAGGTAACTCCTCATCATGACCTTGGGTTAATACCAATAAGGGCGAAAATAAGGGAGGTTTGCTTTGGGGTTTAAAATTGTCCCAGTCTACGGGGTAGGCAATTTCTCTTCTATCAAGTGGACCGATTCTTAAGTCATACGTGTGTGAAGGAAGTGGCATGATTGGTGGATATGAGTTTAAATAACTACAAATTTATCTTTTGGGAGTCTTATATTTCTATCATCAAGTGCTAAACGCTGGAAATTACCAGAAAGAAAATTAATATTTCTCAAGTATTGAAATTTTTACGCATGGAATTTCTTCAAATAAAGTGCATTCCACGAACCTGAAACCTCGACTTCTTCGGCATCTACCAAGCGGTAGGCATTCCTGGAGTAGGCATGGGTGATCACATAGGGTCCTTCCCATGTGGGCTGTAACTTTCCTCTTGGGCGAGGCTCCTTTTATGGCATGATTTGCTTGAGTACTAACTCCCCGATTTTGAATTTCCTTTCTATTACTTTCTTTTCAAATGCCCTTGCCACCCTTCTTTGGTAGGCCTGGGCATAGTCTGCCGCTCTTAATCTTTTTTCTTGTTTCTATTATTTGAAAGGGTATAAATAGATATGTAGAGGGGTTCAAAAGCATAAGCTGGTAAATAGATATGTTCATTTTCGAAAGACTGAAAGTTGTAAGCAAATATGTACATGGATGATGAAAGCGAAGACTGGTAAATAAATGTTTTTTATTTTAGGAAAGCTATAAACAAATATGTACAGGATGGTAACAGTGGGGGTTTACCCTAGGGGATCAGTTCCTGGTTCCTGGACTTGTGTCGTCTCTTCACGTCGGCTTCTTTTTGATGGCCGACAGATGTCCGATGGCGGTCCTCTGTTTTTGAATTCTCCTTCCCTGAGCCTCTTCAGGGGTCTCCATTGTTGAAGCAGTTCTCCATCAGTGGAGCCTGGTTGCCAACATGCGAGCACCTCTAGCTGGGTGCGCATGGTGCAAACACTCCCCAAATAGATATCACTCTCTGCGGTATGGGAAGCGAAGGCATTGGTGTCAGGTGGATGAAACAGCCTCGATGCTGTTGAGCCAAGTTCTTCCGACGATCAGGGGGTGGGGTGATCGGATGTTCACTGCCATGCAGTTGACAATGGTGGAGACCGGGCTGATTTTTAGTGGGAGCGTGACCAGTCCGCAAGCGTTCTTGCGCGTGCTGTCGAAGGCATAGATGAATTCATCTGAGGATTCCAGCCTAGGGACCCTGCCTTCTAGCTTCTGGTAGGGCAGAATATGTGAGAACATTAGTTTCCGCTCCCGTATCGATGAGAATATGCTTGAATTCTCTTCCTCCAAGTATGGCAGTGATTGCGAGGGGTGCGGAGCGTGCTCCGGCTTTTGCGACTTCATGGGGGAGGAAGGCAATCAGATTGGGCTCCATAAGATTGTTTGCTGAGTTTTGGGTCCCAGCCGTCTCCTCCGATGGGTAGTCGTTGTCATAGGGGGATCCAGGTGGGCTACCGCTTCTGTCTTCGGCTCTTGGGCATATGAACATATTGTGAACATATTGTGTAGTGCCCAATTGTTCTCATTCTCGTACTCGAGGCCCCAAATTGTTAGCACATGGCCGATGAATGGCAGCCAGAGGCATTGGTGTCGGGGGGAGCAGATAGCTCGGATGCTGTCCAACCATGGTCGCCCCAGCATCAGGGGGTACCTTATGTCGATGTCGGCTACAAAACATTCCACCTCATAGATGAGGGGGCCGACGGATAGCTGGAATATTCCAGGGCCGCAGGGGGCCTTTCCGGTGTGATTGAAAGCCTGGATAGTAGAGTGGGGTGGTTGAACGGGAGTGTCAATTTTGACCGTCCAGAAAGACAAAAATACATCAATTAACACCTGGAAATAACCCACATTTGGGCATCAAATAGAAAACCCAACTTCAGAAGACCAAAAACCTTAAAACCTGGCCCCAAAACACTAGAAAAACCTAAACACTTGCCCCAAACCCTAAAAACCTAAACCCTGGCCCCAAACCCTAGAAACCTAAACCCCAGCCCCAAACCTTAGAAACCTAAACCCCACCCCCAAACCCTAGAAACCTGAAACCTGGCCCAGACCTAAAAACCCCTGGAATGGGGCGGCTAACCAAGACTAGCCACCACATACCAGGTGACTAGTTTCCACTAGCCGCCCCCTGGCTGACCCTGAATGCCTCCCTAGATGGGACATAAAGCAGCAGTAAATGCTGATCATTGCGGGGGGTTGTGACCTTTAGCCACCCCATCTTGGCCGGATCAAACCAAGTAACCGACCCAAGCCACTGCTTGTCAGAGATGGGACGTTTGGCAGGTCATGATGGGGGCGGCTACCAGGAAGTAGCCACCTCATCTTGGGCGGCTAGTTATAACTAGTCGCCCTTCACCTGGTCTATAACAGAAGAACCAGAGAATTGATGAGGGGTCTAATCAAACACACTATTAACCAAACCACTCTATTACCCCCTGGATATTCCCCTGCCTCTCTTTTACTATAAATAGAGGCGGTTCAAAACATTTGTAACACAATTCACACATCCCCCAATCTTGATTCACAAGCCCACAATTTCCAAACCTACTTGAAATCCCTAGAGAGAGAGAGAGCCATTTGTGAGAGAAGAAACCCTTTTCCCTACCCAAAATCACCCTCTCTGTCCACCCTCTAAAACCCAGGTTAAACCTAGTTTAACCCCTACCAAAACCAAGCCCATTCCCTACCCAGGTTCTGCCCAAATCCACCCAGGCCCCTGACGGCTAACCCTAGCTAGCTGCCCCCTGCCCGACAGCTGAAACCCACTAGCCGCCCCTTATCCACACCCCACCTACACCCCTTTGTCCTAAGACTCAGAATAGGAAACCTGTTTTTCACCTCAGTGTACGGTATATCCGTGTCTCAGAGCGGAGACCCACAAACTCCCCCGCAAGGTAATCAAATCCAACCCAACTTTTCCTGCTTTTTAAAAAGCAGGTGGCAATCATACACACACCGGAATCCCCTTGACCCGTTATCAGGCGCCTCGACCGGGAACGATACCCCACCACCCTTCCGAGAGACGATCCAGCCGAGCCCGCCAAGGCATGCACCGGATCCGAATCTCCGAAGAACCCCCACACACGGGATTTTATACACACCGACAGGGAGGGCGTCCGAGTCCGGGTATCTTCTGGTAGGTGGAGCATGTCATTGTGTTCTTTCCCGACCCTGGGTCAATGAAGATGTTGTTTAGCCACAACATCTGAAGCCGTCCGCGGATGTGTAGGGGGTAGACCCACAGTCTGGAGTCCGGGAGGTCTTTGTCGGTAAAAGAGATGGTCATCGGGCGGCAGGGACCATTGACAGTGTCTGTACTCTCGGAGGACCCATTGTCGTCTGGATGCAGATCATCCGACGTACATTCTCTTTCCTCGGGTCCTTTGCTAGTTCCTTTGGGATCCTTCTCAAAGGGCTCCTCCTCCTCGTCTTCTCCCTAGCTTTCTAGTCCGCTCCCGTCGGACTCTGCGTTGATGACTGCGGGTAGGGCGAGGACTGCTTGCTCTTATTCACCATAGAGTATGGTGAGGTCATGATCATCGAGGTTGAGCTGGAAGGGCTCATCCTGCCTCTCCTCGGATTCCTCGGACAGACTGTCATCAGTAACATCCTCCGAGTTGCTTGGTCATGGTGACGGTTGTCTCCCTCTCCTGACCATGTTTACTATGTGGGCTCCAGACGTGGAAGCTTGGTTGTGACCTGGCAATGGGTCAGTAAATATTCCAACTGGCTTGGAAGCTTGGGAATTGTCCTGGTTTAAGTGGCTTTTGATCATGGCCCAATCAAGGTGCCTTTTATTGTTTTTACGAGGGATGTCCCACCGTGATCTCCAGATTTATCGGTGTGGGATTTCGTCGGGTGTTGGGAAAAAATACAACTGGGGGGATGCGTGAGTGGGGGTTCTTCGGGAATTCGGATCCGGTGCACGCCTTGGCAGGCTCGGTCGGAGCATTATTCGGAAGGGTGGTGTTGCGTCATTCCTGGTTGAGGCGCCCGACAGTGGCTCAAGAGGATTCAGGGGTGTGTGTGATCGCCACCTGCTTTCTCGAAAAGCAGGAAAAGATGAGGGTGGATTTGATTGCCTTGGGGGGGAGTTTGTTGGGTCTCTGCTCTGAGACACGGATATACCGTACACAGAGGTGAAAAACAGGTAATCCTACTCTGCTTCTTGGCTTGGCTAAAGGAGTCTTGGGACAAATGGGTGCAGGTGGGGGCGGCTAATGGGTTTGAGCCATCGGGTAGGGGGCAGCTAGCTAGGATTAGCCGTCCAAGGCCTGGGTGAATTTGGGCAGAACCTGGGTAGGAAATGGGTTTGGTTTTTGGCTGAGGTTAAGCTGGGTTTAACTTGGGATTTGGATTGTGGATTGAGAGGGTGGTTTTGTATAGGTAATGGATTTTCCTCTCACAAATGGCTCTCTCTCTCTATCTAGGAATTTCAAGTGGTGGAATAGGCTTGGGAATGGGGGATTGAAGGTGTATTGGTGATTGGTGAATTGTGAATCAAGATTGGGAATGTGTTAAAAATGTTTTGAACCCTCTTTATTTATAGTAAAAGAGAGGTAGGGGAATATCCAGGGGGTAATAGAGTGGCTTGTTTAATAGTGTGTTTGATTAGACCCATCATTGATTCTCTGGTTCTTCTATCAGAGACCAAGTGAAGGGCGGCTAGTTAAAACTAGCCACCCGAGATGGGGCGGCTACTTTTTGGTAGCCACCCCAATCATGACCTGCCAAACGTCCCATCTCTGACAAGCGGTGGCTCGGGTCAGTTACTTGGATTGATCCGGTCAAGATGGGGCGGCTAAAGGTTACAACCCACCGCAATGATCAGCATTTAATGCTGCTTTATGTCCCATCCAGGGAAGCGATTTGGGGTCGGCCAGGGGCGGCGGCTAGTGGAAACTAGCCCCCTGCTATGGAGCGGCTAGTTAGGGTTAGCCGCCCCCTTTCCAGGGTTTTAGGTTTTGGGCCAGGTTTTAGAGTTTCTAGGGTTTGGGCCAGGGTTTAGGGTTTCTGGGGTTTGGGCCAGGGTTTAGGGTTTCTAGGGTTTGGGCCAGGGTTTAGGGTTTCTGGGGTTTGGGCCAGGGTTTAGGGTTTCTACGGTTTGGGCCAGGGTTTAGGGTTTCTGGTTTTCTGAAGTTTATTTTCTATTTGATGCCCAAATGTGGGTTATTTCCAGGTGTTACTTGAAGTATTTTTGACTTTTTGGACGGTCAAAATTGGGGTATCTACAGTCGTGACCGTCGCGCCGCCCTGCAAAACGCTCATCCCCTGAAGAAGCCATCTTCTGCGATGTCGCAGAAGGACCAAGAGAAGCCAGGCGGTCCTCGCCCCCCAAAAGCAAGGGACTTTGCACTCACACCGCTCACCGTATCAGTGCGGCAGGTATGGTACGAGAACAAGGACAAAGGATATTTCAGATCTCCCTTCCCGTTACGGAGTGCAGTCGAAGGAAGGGACAAAACCCGTAAATGCGAGTTCCACAACGAGATCGGACACACCACCGAAGAATACTGGAGCCTTCACGGTTAGATCGAGAACCTGATACGAGATGGTAGGCTTGCGCATTACGTGGAGCGGCAGCCCCCCGTCTCCAAGCTCAACCTCAACGATGGAGCAAATGCACCCAAGCCCGATGTGGTTCGACCAGGATCGTGTCTGTCATACATGGGGGGCTAGAATATAGGGAATCATACTGGGTCGCGGAAGTGTCACACCACTAATCCGGCTCACGAAGTAGCACCGATATCCTGTTCCTGGATGCTTATTGACGAATGGGGCTGGACGTCGAAGAGATCAGACGTTCCACTCCTCTGGTCGGGTTCGATGGCAAGCGAGTGAGCCCTATAGGGGTAATCACTCTTCCCATCACAGCCGCTAACCGCACTCTCAACATGGAGTTCATCGTCATTAACTCCCCTTCGGCCTATAATGCAATCATGGGGCGCGAGTGGATTCACCGCATAGAAGGGGTTCCGTCCACCCTCCACCAGATAATGCGATGTCTTACAAAACATGGGTGATCCACCATCAACATTCGAGGAGATCAACTAGCCGCGCGGAAGTGTTACGCCCTGGCGTGTCGTGCTCCCGAGGGTCCCGTCGAGGGACCGCCATCCAACACCTTGTAGCAACTAGCTGACCGACCATTGAAGTGGGTGCAAGCGCTACTTGATTCCGAACCAGATCCATCCACTCTTGAGCCGGTCGATACGGTCTCACGCGATCCAGCAAAGACCGTACAGATAGGGAGTCTCTTTCTAGACCATGAGGAAATTTCTATGGTTTTATTTTTCCAGGAAAATTGTGACGTGTTCGCCTGGGACCACAGCGACATGCCGGGTATTGACCCGGCCATCGCCATTCATGAGTCGAATGTGAGGCGAGATGCGACCCCCGTAAAGCAAAGGCAACGCCGGTTCGCACCCGAGCGTAACAAGGTAATCTCGAACGAGATCGACCGCCTCTTCGCAACAGGTTTCATCCATGAGGTGCACTACCCTGTTTGGAGATCCAATGTCGTCCTGGCGGAAAAGAAGGGGGGGAAGTGGCTAGTATGCATCGACTTCGTAAACCTCAACAAAGCATGTCCCAAGGACAGTTATCCGTTATCGAAAATAGATCAGCTCATGGACGCTACGGTGGGATACGAACGCCTCTCATTCTTGGACACCTACTCGGGCTACAAACAAATCCCTCTCCACTCGAGCGATCAAGAAAAAAACTACATTCATCTCGGAGCGCGGGCTGTACCATTTCAAGGTAACGCCCTTCGGACTAAAAAATGCAGGCGCTACTTTCCAGCGTTTGGTCAACAAAGTGCTCAGGCACTTGATCGGTCGAATGATGGAAGTTTACATCAACGACATGGTGGTAAAGAGCGCGGATAGCACTTGGCGAATCTTTCGACACCCTCCGCACGCACTGTATGAGGCTAAATCCAAATATCATTTTTTTCGGGCATTTCCTGGGCCATATCATGCATCTGCAGGGTATAGAGGCCAACCCGACCAAGATCTAGGAGCTGCGTGACTCTGACATTCTGAAGACCATCCGCGACATCCAGGTGATCACCGGTCGAATTGCCGCCTTATCCCGATTTATTTCCCTCCTTTCGAATCATTGTCGGTCATTTTCAGGCAATCAGGAATGAAAGGGGAGATTTGGATGGACGAACATCAGGCCGCCTTCCAAAGTCTCAAAGACTACCTTGGTCAACCATCCATCCTGTCCGTTCTGGCCGTTGGAGATACACTCTTTTTATATCTAGCACTGTCCACAACCACAACCAGCGCCGCACTCTTCAAGGAGGCACACAATCGGCAGCATCCCATCTTTTAGGTGAGCAGGGCCCCTCTTGACACGGAGACCCATTACTCCCCCATTGAAAAACTCATCCTGACACTAGTGGTTGCCAAGAGAAAGCTTCGAAAATATTTTGAAGCGCATCGAACGGAAAAGTGGGCCCTGGAGCTATCGCCGTTCGACATCGACTATCGCCCCCGAGTCGCCAAGAAGGGCCAAGTGTTGGCCGACTTCCTGTTGGAGTTCGACCCCGAGGAGGACATGCGGAAGGCTACGACGGATCTCATTGATCCCCCCGAACTCTTAGAATGGTGGGATCTATTCATGGATGGTGCATCAAATGCATTTGACAGCGACACGGGAATCGTGCTGGTGACCCCTGGTGGTGTCCGTCTAGAACACTCCATTAGGCTTGAATTTTCTGCCACCAGCAACGTAGCTGAATACGAGGCCCTCGTCAACGGGCTACACTTTGCCAAGACTCTTCATGCCAGGTACCTGTGAACACATTGTGATTCACAATTGGTCGTGCTACAGGTTCAAAGGACGTATTCAGTAAAGGATGAAAGGTTGGAACGGTACCACCACCTCGCCAGTGGACTCTCGCATGAGTTCTTCGGCTTCAAAATTAGGTACCTGCCCCGCGAAGAAAACAGGGAGGCGGATTCTCTTGCGGTAGGAGCCGCCACTCCCAAGGCGCGCTGGGTCGCCCCCACTGTCATGACAACGCCCTCCGTTGACTAGGAGGGCCGCCATTCACGCGACCGAGAGAGAGGTCCCCTACTGGACGGACCCGATTGAAGCCTACATCTGCGACAGTGTGCTGCTATCAGATCAAGCCGAGTTACCGAAAGTTCATCATCGCTCCGCCAGCTACGCCATCATAGAGGGTATGCTCTACTAACGCAGCACTGGCGCCCCATTTCTTTGATGCCTGAGCTCAACCGAGGCCAAGCCGCTCATGGAATAAATTCATGCCGGCCCTTTTCAAAGATTCTCCCCAATCACTCATCTGCCGGCGGAGGAGCTCCACACACTGATCTCCCCCTGGCCATTTGTCCAATGGGGGATGGATATTGCTGGCCCTTTTCCTACCATGGCAGGAGGAAAGAAATATGTACTCCTCACCACGGATTACTTCACCAAATGGGTCGAAGCAGAGGCGTATAAGACGGTCAAGCACTCTGACATCAAAAATGTCCTTTGAAAGCACCTCATTTGCAGGTTCAGAGTCCCCAAGATCAACGTTGTGGACAATGGAACGTAGTTTGTGAACGCCCCGATCCGGGAATTTTGTGATAAGTACGGAATTCAACAACGCTTCTCCTCGTGAGCATATCCGCAGGGAAACAGATAGTACGTGGTGATCTACCACACGATTTTTACCATGCTTAAGAAGAGACTCGATGTAAAGAAAGAAGCGTGGCTAGAAGAGCTTCTGGGCATCTTATGGGCTTACCGTACCACGCGCAGGAAGCCCACCGGGGAATCACCATTCTCCCTCTCATACGGAACCGAAGCGGGGAAGTTGGCCTACCCACCTTGCGGACTTTGCTCGCCCTCACCAAGCAGGATGAGGGATCTCTCACCGCCAACACCGTGCTCTTGGAGGAGGTGAGGGAAGCCGCCTCGGTACGTCTCGCCGCTACCAATGCCAACAAGCCCGACACTTCAACTAAAAGGTCCATTAGCGATCATTCTCGCCCGGTGAATGGGTGCTCAAATAAACGATCGAGAACACACGCAAACCTAATGCGGGAAAGCTGGGGGCCAACTGGGAAGGACCATATGAAGTAGTCGAGGCTTACGGCAAGGGGGCATACCGCCTGTGTACCATCGGCGTGCGAAAGGTACTCATCCCAACCCCTTGGAACGCCTCGAACTTGAGGAAATTTGAATAAATGTAATGGACTCTATTTCTGTTACGCCACTTTCAATCGCTATTAATGAATAAACGCCGCTTGCTTCGGCCGAAAAGATTTCTCGATAAATTCAAATTGCTTCAGCCCCGCGCGTTCTCGGTACAAAATTTATGCCTCTCACCGGCCCATCGCTGCCTCTCGCATGGCCACATCGCTCGCAGCGGCTCAAGCCCGAGTTGGTACGAACATTCCAATCTCTGCCTCTCACCGGCCACGTCACTCACCGAAATAGCGCCGACCAGAGTGCCATGAAGACGAACAATCGCGAAGGCTCATACCCGCGTCGAAGCATCCAGAGACTCAATTAGTTCGATAGGGAGGGAAGTGCAGACTTAGTCAGTCGGTCAATGATCACCCAGACGACGTCGTGACCCGAACGTGACTTTAGCGATACCCGCAAGGAAATCCATGATAACTCACTCCCACGTCCAATGAGGAATCTCGATGGACGAACGCATTCCAACGCGATGATCCACCACATCGCTTGAGGGCATGCTGACCAACCACCTCAACGAAGGCTACCTCAGAACAGCCCACGGAGGCCCAATAAAACTTTTGAGATCATTGTAGGCATCTGGCGCATTCGTCTACCCCGCAGACAGTACTCAAAATTCATGCCTGAAACGGTCATGAACGGCCATCTACGGAATGCCCAACTCCCGGATCTCTAATTAGGGTACCCTACGCGAAGATCGATCAACAGAAGAACACTGGCTCCCAGAGCTGGTCGGAACAGATCATCAATTCACGATAAGGGGTACTTGATCTTCAACCCCTACAGGGAGATCAAAATAATTCCTGGGAGAATTAAGTTCAAATTCTACTCCTCAAGCATGGCTGGCGCTCATGATGTCACTTATATGCTGGGTAAGCCGCTCGACCGCACTTAATCCTCAAGACACGCAACAGGAGGTCGTCAAACCCCGACATCGCCTATGCGACGTCATCTATCTGGTATGGCGATTGATTCCCATCATGAATGCTAGCATCGCGTCTCCACATTTACGACCCATGTGGGGGAAAACACGACAGTACCGCGAACTGTGCCTCAAATGCCGCCAACAACAGGTCAAAAAATTATAACCATTGGAACTCTAGTATCATGCACTCAATGGACAGATTCATTATGGGGAGTCCAAGCTCTCAACATCATCCAGTAGCACTTCGCCGGTGTGGCCTCTACCTGGTAGCCTCCCACGTCCACTATCTCTGCTATATGAACACACCAACAAGCGTCGTGGATAGTACCTGGGAGCACCTCACGGGACTCTGGCCCCTACCGAACCGCTACAACGCACGATGATATATCGAAGCGACTCCAGAGGTGGCTATGGAACCCTAGTCCATAAGTTATCGCCCACCAAGCTGCAAAAGGATGCACTCAATCCCGATCATACGCATCACCACTCGCTATAGCACCTTCCAAGTGAGAGGGAAAGGCAATCAGCAAATAGATGTTTCAAAGATATTCCCTAACTAGGGGAATGAACCCCTTGGGAGGGCACCTTGAGGTCCCGATATAGGATATCTCGATAACCAAACAAGGAACACGGAGCACCCAAGCCCGGGTCTCAATGATGACCCTGCAAGGCCCCTTAATCTTGAACAGGAAAATGGAAGATGACATCACTCATTAATGATAAAATGCCACATCCTCAAAAACTGGAAGCCGGTGCCGTCGCGAGCTTCATGGTTACCAGCAATATCGATGTCCGGGAACGAAGCTCCGTTATCGAGACACGATCCAAACCTTAGCAATCACAACAAGTCCATCAATACGATACAATCGGGCTGGAATATCCTGCCCAAGCCTTAGTCTCACAACAAGGGACCCAACAATTGACCCAATTTAGTCGACCTAGTCGACAACTTAAGGGGGTCCAGGGGTGGCCACGTCCACGTCCACGGATGCGAGGAGGCATGTCAGCAACCTAAGAAAACTTCTAAAACCAGAGTACTCGGATAACAATCCTACGACTCATCTATACGACTCAACTTAGGCTCTGACAGGACCAGGCTCTGATACCAACTTTTGTCACGCCCCAGGGTGGCCATCCCCGAGACGTGACAATAATATAAAGTATCAGCTATCAATATAAGAGGTCAACAAATGACTCCAATATTACACACAAAGCTGTCAAAAGAATGATAACTGATAACTCAACTGAAATGCGGAAGCATAAAAATACTAACCATGTCGATAACTCAAATACACTATTACAGACTCGAACACACAACTGTGAGAGCCAAGCCTAGACCAATGAAAATAAATACAACATGTGCGACACGAACGATTTACAATACATCAAAGACTCTAGGACTGCTGACAGCCTCGCACTCGCCAACCGCCGGACAGAACGCTCCACGCACGCAAGACCACGCCACATGGAAGCTCTAATTACATGCTCAACAATGCCCCTGTAAAAGAAACAGAACGCGAGGGGTGAGCTACAAGCTCAGTGAGTGGCCAGAAACCAAACATCAACACAACAACTCAACACTAAGACAAATTCTTGTCAAGGAAAAGCATGGGTAGAAACCCGACGGGTAACAAGGTCACGCGATGGCGTGACCATACCCTAATCTCGCCCTCACTCCCAAGAGGGAGGCTTTTGGGACTCACAGGGAGGGACAACTGTTAACCTTAACGCTTCGCGTCACTGGGTAACAGTTATTACGAGTCCGACCGCTACGAGGTAGAGATGTACTTCGATACCTCAAGCGTTAAGAGCAACATACCCAAACTATACTCGATGGGTATAAGAGTAACGTGATGACGTGACTACAACACACACTCGCCCTCACCTAGCCCCTGCAGGGGTAACCCTAGGGGCTTTTGGGATAACACTTGTTCTACACCGTTCGTCATCAGGTAGCACTCTCCCGGGCAGCCTCTTCCTAGAGCCTCCCATGGTCAGTACACTGTCGAGCGCGTCGATAGTACCTACAGGTAGGGGTCCACCCAGGGCAGCTCGAACCTAGGCAGCTTCCACACGGATCTGGCGAAGGGAAGAACGATACACGCTCGCAATGTCGTCCGATGGCCCACCCTCATGTAGCCTCTACCTGGTACACTCCCATGATCAGTACATCTGCCGAATGCATCAGGAATACCTATAAGTGGGAATCCTCTATCAGGACAGCTTCAACGTCGGGGCTTCGGTATACAACGATATTGGGAGGAACCACTACATGTTCGAAATGTGAACCCTACGGGAAAGTCAACTACACAATCTGGTGGGTCGAGTATCAACTCGAGCCCACCACACCCTCACCAACACCCTCACAGGGCGACATAGGACTATTGGGAGAGATTAGACTGCTCTACACCCTTGGTCCACCGGTAGCCCTTTACCCGGGTAGCCTCCACCTGGTATACTCCCATGATCAGTCCGTCCCCGAATGCATCGGTAGTACCTACGGATAGGAGCCCTCTGTCAGGACAGCATTTCCAATGCTAGGTAATTCCTACACGGATCCTACGAAAGGGAGAAAACAATCCATACTCGTGGATACGATCCTCTGGATCTGTCGTCATCGGTTATCAGACATCGATTAAGCGTAACGAATTCTCATGAATTCCCTCCCGAGCGCACAACTCAGATGCGGGGAAGACATATTATTCGTAGTGTCGATGCCTTGGTATGACCCCATAAGGGGTTATACACTTGTCTAAACACATTAGGCATGGTTCATGACCATACTAGAATATATATATACAACATACAATTATTTCCAAAGGATGGCCTACATAAACATGCATACATGGTATCAATCATGCAAATACACAAGATACAACCTAACATGCGTTGGATAGCACCAACTTAGAAGGGAAGGGTTAAGTGCGATTCGCGCATCAATAGGTGCATGCCAATAATTTCAAGCAAGCTGAGTCAAGTAAGAACTACATCTACTTACTCAGTTCATGAAAAAGAGGGAGGGTGAGAGAGGGAAAGCCTCGTCCACTCTCGAAGCTAGTCATAGTTTTGCCCCAATAAGATGGGTGCAACGACTATACCACCCCCCTCAAGTCCTAAATCAAAGAAATATTATGCACGACCCCGTTGTTAACCCAAGTTAAACATGCTTGATATGTCTAATAATAGGGGTAGTATTTCAAGCAAAACTACCTAAGTCATGCCATATTCTATATAATACATAGGCAAGTATAAGGTAGAATAGGGGTTCTACACAATATACGAGCTATACAACCTAGCATGCATGATATCTAGCATATTTAGGGTGCAAATAAAGCCCCATGAAAGCGCGAAGCATGACTGCGTGCATCTTGCGCTCCCAGAAGGGTTGGAATCGAGCCACTCACCGATACCCGAGTCGACGTGCATCCCATCCGACGAGGTCTGCAAGGCAAGGGCATCCCAAAGGATGAGTAAAACCACAATAAATGCTTAAAATTTAACTAGAATGCCAAAGACTTAGATATGCACGCATACAGGCTCTCATGCATGCAAGAACGCGCATACGCACCCATATCCGAGTGCCTCGACACCTACCCAAACCCCTGGGCAGCCACATGCGTGGCCCCACGCACTACCCGCGCGCACGCACGCTCGCGTGCGCCGACATGCACCACCGTGCGCAGATGCGCGCCCAACCTGTGCATGCACACGCATGTCCTAGCGCGCGCTCGCGCGTGCAGACCCGCGTGCCGAATCTCCAAAACCCTCCCCCAAGCCCCCACACACACCCCAACACATCTACCGAGCATGCATGACTCCCCAAGCACTCTAACATGCTTAAAAACCACCATATGAAGAGGAAAAACTCATCAAATGGAGATGAAGACGTAGGGCTCGCAAGCGCACCCTCGACCACCACCACCATCTCTTCTTGCTTTCTCTTCTCTTCATGGCTGAACCAAAGTGGGGGAGGGAAAACTAGTGAGGGGGAGCTAGAGGAGGAGGAGAAAGAAGAAACAACATCAACAACAAAGGCACACACACAACTAACCTTGATCACTTCCTCTCCTTGCCCCACCATCATCTCCTTCTCCTACTCATTGTGGCATTTCCACAAACACATGGGGGCACTGGTTAGAGAGGTGACGGAAGAGAGCAAAAGATGGGGGAAGAGAGAAAGAATCAACAACAACAACAACAACAACCCACACCTTCTTGGACTCCTTTTGCACCCTCTTGAGCTTCTTCTCCATCACCTTATCTTCCTCCACCCAACACACACACAACGGGCTGGACCAGAAATAGAGAGGAGAAGAGGGACTGAAAGTTGTGAGTTTTGGGGGGAGATTAAATAGGCAAAGGTGGGGTTGAATGACCAAGCTATCCTCGGACAAAAAACTCTGGACACTCTTCACTAGAACAGCCATAACTTCCTCAATACAGCTCCGAATTGGACAATTCCAATGCCATTGGAAAGCCAAGAAGATTATCTACAACTGTTATGTTTATATCTAGATCAAATAACCTCTCTAGATATTCTGAAATATAGACTAAATATTGAAAAAGGCTGCTGCCAGGATTTCTCATCCCCGGGGTACAATCAGAAAAATACCCATAACTTTTTATACATGAATCCAGTTAATCAAATTCTACTTTTATCTGAAATCTAACTCAAAATTGAACATCTCATGATAATATCGGATTTAAACCTCTTCATCTTGAATGTTAACAAAATCAAATCCGAATACCAATCAAAACTGAATAATTCCAAAAATGTTATCGGAATTAAATGAAAATTTTATGGGCAGTAAGTACTAAACGGTACCAGGACCCATAATATGCAGTTATATTTTCAACCAGAGTCCTCAAACTCTAGCAGATAGCTAAAAACCAAAATTTTAGCAACCCCAATAAAAAAATAAGACTCTAAATGACACGGGCCTAACAGTAGCTCAAGCCCGGGACGGTACGAACATTCCAATCTCTGGCTCTCACCGGCCATGTCGCTCGCAGTGGCTCAAGCCCGAGATGGTACGAACATCCCATTCTCTGCCTCTCGCCGGCCACGTAGCTCGCAGCGGTTCAAGCCCGAGACGGTACAAATACATGACTCTCGGCTACGTCACTCACAGCGGCTTAAACCCGAGGCGGAATGAACACGGCGCCTCTCATCGAACATATTCGAGAGAATACCTAATGTTCGCTCCACGCCAACCGCGTCAATTGACCCCACTCGCATCCCAAGTCTGAGCAGGGGCCCATGTCCGAGGCGATTCTATTAGCCGAGGAAAGAATTCCAATCCCCTAGCGGGGATGCATGCACACGCATCTGGCACGAACTCCATCTAAATTCATTCATGCAATAAACTACAATGGTCGGTGTACAAAAAGACTTTTTATGGCTGATATGGGTACAACAAAAAAAAAGGGGCGGCTCTTCGATCACCAGCCAAACCGGCGGAAACCACGTGGCTGGTAAACGCAACAGAGTGGGAGAGCAGAATAGACACCGGGGGCAAATCACCTCTAGCGGGATCCTCCTAGAGCTCTCGGCAGGCAAGAGTGCCGCATTCCAAGCCTCTCTGTATGTCCGAGCTCGCGTCACACTCAGCCTAACGTCGAGATCATCCTCGAGGGCGCACACCTCCCCTTCGAGCTCCAGCGCACGGGTCTGCCATCTGGTAGCCGACGCTGGGAGAATCGCGCTCCGCGGTCACCGCAGAAAGTGCTAGCGCAGCGTAGAGCACAGCTTCCTCTGCCCTAGCGAGAGCTCCCGGAGAAACTTCCCGGTCGGCTACGGGGGGTGGGGTGACATCATCCCTCTCATCACCCGACCAAGATTCCTCCTCATCACTCTGAAGGAGGAGTCGACGCTTGCCCCGGCTGTCCTTGACTAGGGACGACCGACCGCCAGCCCTGCTGGTTTTCCCCTGGACCAATACGCTGCCACTAGCACCACTGTGGGGGTCGGAGGGGAGAAATTGGCGAGCACCAGCAATCGCCATCAGTTCTCGGGCATCAGGAAAAGGCGTCTCCACCGAGATAGACTCGAAGAAGGCCTGATTCCACATCAGATCCCTCACCGGCTCTTGGATGGTATTATCCAAGAACCGGATCCTTGACTCGGGCATGCCCACTGTTGGGTCAAGATTTCCTGTGAAAATGGCGTCGTGTAAGGATCAAAAAGCGAACGCCTGAAGGAATAACAAACGACGACCAAAGACCAAACGTCTACTTACCGAGTTCGCCAAAGGAGGTGCGTATAGGGGACACGCCAGCAATAGGGCATTGCCACGGCCCCCGGATGACCGCGACTTCTTCCTTCCACCCACGGTCGTGGTACGGGATGCCTTGCATAAGGTACTTGTCGTCTCGCATGACAAAGCAGAACCGCTGCGAATTCCCTGGGCACCGGGTGAACCGGTAGAAATACATTACTTCACGGACCCCAAGGCAGTACTCTCAGGTCTCATTCAAGAACAGGGTAGCGGCGAGAACCCGAAACACATTCGGGTTGCATCGGTGCCAACCCAAAAAACGACAGAAACGTCGGGATGAAAGGATGGAGCGGAAACTAAACGGCGGTGAGGTGGTAGACGGAAAAGTAGGCCTCTCCCTCAAGGAGACCTACGCCATCGCGAACGAACGGGCCACCCTCCACCAGCTTTACCGACACCCCGCATGAGGAGCGAGCCTCTTCTGCACCATTTTCACCGAACTGAGGTAGCGACAACAAATGAGAATGAAGAAAACAATATAAGGAAGAGAGAGAAGTATTGATATCGTCCCCGCAACGCTATTTATAAGCAGCGTCAGTGTCCCTTTGTAATCTCCACGCCGTTCACCGAGAATGAGGTGACTCATCCTGATGATCGCTCTTCTCAAAACGGCGCCCCCTCAATTAATACGACCTGACGTCTGACGCTCCCACTCGACATTGCCTTCGACGCAAAAAGGTGCCGCCGAATCCTAAGGGATACGCATCCCACTCGAGACGAATCATTTCAACGTGATAAAGTAGCAACCAAACACGTGGTGCCTGGAAAAAGTTTTTCCCATTAGATAGGAACAACAATCCGTTGAATGAGAAAAAGGGGGATCAATACAGTATTTAATCCATTCGATAATTAGTGATCCCTACAAATCTTAAGCAATTATTGATCATTATCAGCATTCAATGGTCAATCAATACCAAATGAACCACAAGATCAGGTCATTATTGACTCTGTCCACCAAATCCCCATTGAATATGGATCTTCACAATGGATCGTATCTAACAGTATCATCCACTGTTCCCTCATTAATGACTGGTTGAATCTCAGCCTTCCGATGTGATGATAACAATCACAAACCCTAAACCCAGTCTCAAAACTATAAATAGAGGGCAATGGCAGACATCACAGGTATGCACAATTTCCTTTGCAAAGACTATTATTCGGCCATTTTTACTGACTTGAGCGTCGGAGGGTCTTCTGCAGGACCCCCACCTCCCGGTGTGATTGACGCTCGAAGGTTGCTAACCAGCGGAACGAGGACCATCTTGGGCGGAGGAGAACTGGAGAGGTCGAGTCCGATTACCCAAATCCGGTACGTAGGATTTTGCCCCTCCATTAGTTTTGGGGATTTAAATGTTATTTTCGGGTTGATTATATGTATGGGCGTTAAATCATGTTTTTGACTATGATAGAATCATTTTTGGGAAACATGTATTTAACGAACAGAAATAGGTTTTGAAAAGAGCTTTCCAATGAATCATGAATCGTCCAATTCGGAGTTACGTGTAGAAAGTTGTGATTTTTGAAAGATTTCTGTGCAGTTTCTTAGAATTCAATATTTAGTTTCATGACCAAGTTTGATGAATTTTGGAGATTAAAGGGGATTCCAAATTGATGTTAATGAAGTATATGTTGATTTGTGGGCTTTGATGATTTTATTGATCTTGACAACCTAAATTGGATCTTAAATCGATAATTTGATTTAGTGGGATTAATGAATATTAATTGGATATTATTGTTATTTGGATGTAAATTGATTGGATTTAGTTATTTCGATCATTGGAATTATAGTTGAGCCTTATTGGATTTGTCTAAATATTTATTCGAGGATTGATCGATTATAAGGGTCTTATGGAATAAATGGATATTGATTATCGGATCATTGTGAGTATATGAAAATTTTAATATTTATTCAGATTGGGATTTTCGTTAGGCCTTTGAGATGAGTTGGGGATTGTTGGTCTATTAGATTTGGGCTTTTGAGATTATTGAGCTTAGTGTTGTTGTAAGTTGGTTGTCAAGGGTTTGAGTCATAATTGAATTGTTTCTGATTTATTATTTCATAATTGTTATACTAGATTATCAACGTGCGAGTGTGTATCGTTCATACGCGTGCATCAGTTTATATTGCGTGGACTGAAGGTGAGTGGGTCTAGTCTCATATGTAGTTTTCAAAACTATCTATATCGTATATCATTCTGCATCATGGTTACTTTAAAATATACAATTGTTATTTGGGGTACGGAGTACTTGAACATGTCGTCATGATTTTGATGCATTATTTTACATATATAACTCATATGTTTGGAGACTATATTATTTTCATCGCATGCATATGTTTTGGAAAGAATGGTTGATCATACATGCAGTGCATCGTCTAGGTGGCTCGGTCTTGGTGGCCAACGTCTAGGCGGGCGTACGTCTACGTGGCCAGGTCTGAGAACGTAAGACCCAAGTCTTTGTGGCTATGTCTACGTGGCCATGCCCATGAAAGGCCCCACGAGCTGTGTGGCGGCCTGTGTCCCAAAACGCCGACATGAGCGCGTCACGTGCCTAAAAACCCACCATAATCTTTTTTTTTTCTAAAACAAAACATCGAAATGTCCACCCTATATAATCACATATGATAACAACCCTGGGATAACAGATAATCAACAAGATATGTATAATCACCTATATCACAACACACCCAGGAAAGTTTAAGCAGTCAACAGAGCATCTAACACACCTCATATACAGTCATCCATATATACAGAGCATTTAACATAGGCATGGTTCGCTAGACCAGCCTCTACCAAAATAATCATATACAGATCCAAAACATCAAACTATACACAACTATATATACCTATCACCAGCTGGACGTGGCACCAAAAAAAGACTAAGCCAACGTCCACCAACCCCGCCTCTACTCTGCAAAAATAAGAGGAAATAGAATGGAATGAGCAAAAGATGCTCAGTAAGTAACCCAGACATTCCACGCATAAGGAAAACAAGAATGACATCCAAAGTCAAGCTCAGTAATCTCAATAAACATCAGGTCAAAGTATATTGACAAATGGAACCACTGTATGAGCATCATCGGAGAACAATAACATCGCTGATATATAAACATTGGAATTAATAGCTCAAACTAACACCTCACAACTGATAAGGCCAATAACTATCATCAAGATGCATCACAATTGGACTGAAAGCAAATACTCTGAAATTACCCATCAATCGAAAGGATGTAAATTAAACCACTGATGGCCCTGGAAATGTCATAGTGTTGCAAGAATGATAAGTGAATAACAATTCTGGCCCCCAAATGTCCAAAGCGTAGGATTGACCATCTGCACGACCCCACCATCTTGGCCCCTATGTCCAAGATATCCACAATACCTCGCGTGTGGCCCTCGGAACGTCCACCGTGGATTCACTACCTGGCCCTCGGAACGTCCAGGCATGGCAGGGTATTCTCAAGTCCCCCTCACTGGACCGTACGTACTTATGCGCGCTAGGGAGGCAAACCTCAACCCTCACTGTAAGGTCTATGGTCATCCAACTCCAAGTACACAAGAGGTAATATAGAAGCAACGATGCCAATCACACTACAAGGCTTCATGGTCAAACAACACGAGCATACAGATCATAGGTTCATAGCAAGACACTAAGATGGATACATATCATGATCAAAGAAAGGATCACAATACTAACAAGTCAATCATAAGCTCACGAGATATAAATAAGGAAAGTAAGCTGGAATCCAATAAAGAAAAACTCCAAGATACAAAGAGACCAATTATAAGAATATTTTAGAATCTCTAACAATCATAGTCTAACATCAATGAAGGAATATGTCTCAATAATAGACCATTTAAATGTAGTACTCACAATCGAAATCATCTGGATTATCAAATACAATTGAATAGCCTCAACAACAATAAAAATGTGGGGAACGGAATGGAATGAGTAAGTATCGAACCAACAATACCACGTGGAACTGAATGGAACAAATAATGGAATGGAATGAAACAAGCAAATATCGATCGGGTTACTTACAACAATACAACGTGGAATGAAATGGAACATGCAAAAGTCAATCGGGTACTTACCTCACAATTCACAATCCCAAGTTGAACTCACCCTATTCCAGCTCCTAAACCACGTAGACAGGAAACCACTGATAAAATTATAACCTCAATCAGATACTAAAATATAACCCTATTAATCAAACTATTCCCAAATCCACCAAGACAAAAATGACATCCCCACTACAAACCCTAAAATGATACTTTAAAATCAACCATCAAATACCTATTTATCCAGCCCCAAAAACATAATCATATTCCAGCCCCAAATTACAAATTTGATTCAAAACTGAAATAAAACAACCCTTGACGAAGAATAACAATGAAAAGAACAAGAATCTTTACCCAGTGTATCGTGAAAAATACTCCACGAAGCTTTTCCCAATTTTTCTAATTTTTCCCCTGATTTTCCCTTTTTTTCTCTTCAAACAGAGTCTCGGACGACTCTCTCTCTCTCTCCCCCCGCAATTAATCACCAACATCACCTCCACTGACTCACCAAACTATTAAAAACTTTAGATTCTGCCAAATTACATAAATGCCCTTCCATTAAACTTTGCGCAGCCTTGACTCAAATAGCCATATCTTTTCGTAGGACAGTCCACTTCAGATGATACAATTTCTGTTGGAAAGCTAACGAAAATATCTACAACTTCTATTTTTGAGCCAAGATCAGAAGAAGCCTCCAACTATATTAATAATAACGACGAACAGAAGACCTCGCGATTTCTTCTTCTAAGGGCAGAAATGGTAAAATAGCCATAACTTTTCTAATATAACTCCAAATAATACCAAACCAATTTTATATGAAAGGTAGCTAAAAAATGAAGACTCCATATGTTTAGCACGACTCCAAAGTATGCCTTGAAGATACTTTTCAAAAATTAAATCAAATGTACTACTTCAGGGAGAATAAAGACCAAAAGCCCAATAACATAAAATTATCCTCTCCTGTAAACTAAACAAGTAAATATTAGCATAAACCAACATAAGGAGGTCCTGGCTATTACATCCTACCCCCTTAAATAGGATTTGGTCCTCTAAATCCACAAAGCATACCTTATGATGAAAATACGTGAGGATAACGCTCCCTCATCTCTGCTTCACGCTCCCACGTCGCATCCTCGGATGTCTGATGTTGTCATAGGATCTTAACCAATGGAATGGTCTTACTCCTCAACTGCTGCTCTCGACGTGCTAAAATACGGATGGGTCGTACCTCAAATGTCAAATCCGCATGAACCTCTAAAGGTTGATAATCGATGACGTGCGACGGATCTGGATGATATTTCCTCAACATGGACACATGATATACATTATGAACACCTCCCAATTGCGGTGGCAAATGCAAGCCGGTATGCCGATGTACCAATCCTTTCTAGGATCTCAAATGGACCAATATATCTAGGGCCCAACATGCCCTTCTTACCAAACCTCATCACCCCTTTCGTCGGTGATATCTTCAGGAAAACGTGGTCCCCAACTCAAAACTCAAAACTCCAAATCTCTTCTTATATTATCGGCATAGCTCTTTTGCCGACTCTGAGCTGTTCTAAGCCGATCCCTGATGATACGAACCGTGTCGATCGATTGCTGCACGATTTTTGGTCCAAGCATCTGTCGATCTCCCACCTCCTCCCAGCAAATAGGAGTCCTACACTGCCTACCATACAATGCCTCAAAGGGTGCCATCCCGATGCTGCTATGATAGCTATTATTATAGGCAAACTCCATCAATGGTAGGTTCTTTTCCCATCCACCGTCAAACTCAAGAACGGATGCTCTCAACATGTCCTCGAGAGTCTGGATGGTCCTCTCCCATTGACCATCGGTCTGGGTGTGAAATATTGTGCTAAACTGCAATTTGGTCCCCAAAGCTTGCTGTAGACCTCTCCAAAAATGAGGTGTAAACCTTGGATCACGGTCCGATATGATACTGACAGGCAATCCATGATATCAAACAACTCCATCAATATACTTAGCCGCCAGACTATCCATCGACTACGTAGCTCGAACAGTAAGAAAGTGGGCTGATTTCGTCAGTCTATCCACAATAACCCATATGGTACACACCCCTTCTGGGATCGAGGTAAACCACACACGAAATCCATAGTGACGTGTTCCCACTTCCATTCTGGCACCTCTAATGGTTGCAACAGGCCTCCCGGTCGCTAATGTTCTGCTTTGACCATTTGACAGGTCAGACATCTTCCAACAAACTCTGCAATATCCTTCTTCATGCCTCACCACCATTACAAGCCTCACAGATTCTGGTACATTTTCGTGCTACCAGGATGCATAGTGTATTCAGAATGGTGTGCCTCTTGTAGGATCTCTTGTCGGATCTCCTCATCTGATGGAACCCAAATCCTTCCTCGGAAGCAGAGCAATCCATCTGTCCTCATCTTCCACTCTGAATCTGTTGCCTCAGACTCAGCTACACGATGAAACTCCTCAAACTCAACATCTTTCCTCTGATCTTTTTCGATCTGGGTCAACAAGATCGGTTGTACCCTCATTTGGGCGATCAAAACACCTGGCCTTGCCATTTGCAATATCACATCAGAATCTTGAATTTGTTCGAGCAAACACCACTCATGAACCATTAGGTGCGCTACACTCGTAGCTGACTTTCTACTTAGAGCATCAGCAACGACGTTCACCTTCCCTGGATGGTATTGAATGGTGCAATCATAATCCTTCAAAAGTTCAAGCCATCGTCTCTGATGGAGGTTTAATTATTTCTGTGAAAATAAATATCTCAAGCTCTTGTGGTCTGTGAATACCTCAAATTTCTTACCATAAAGATGGTGCCTCCATATCTTCAATGCAAAAACTACAGCTGCTAACTCTAGATAATGGGTAGGATAGTTCTGCTCATGCGACTTCAACTGTCTCGATGCATAAGCTACTACCTTGCCATGTTGCATCAATACACAACCCAACCCTCTTTGTGAGGCATCACTATAGACCACAAAGCCTCATGTACTATCAGTAATAGTGAGAATAGGAGCTGAAGTCAAACGCCTCTTCAACTCCTCGAAACTGGCTTCGCACTGATCTGTCCACTCGAATCTAGCATTGTTCTGTGTTAGACGAGTCAGTGGAACTGCAATCCTCAAGAAATTCTTGATAAATCTGCGATAGTAACCAGCCAACCCAAGAAAACTACGAATCTCTGTGGCATTGGTGGGGCGCTTCCAGCTCATCTCTGCCTCCACCTTAGCATGGTCCACCTCAACTCACTTCTTCGAGATCACATGCCCTAAGAATTCCACTTTCTCCAACCAGAATTCGCACTTGCTGAATTTAGCATACAGCCTGTGTGCTTGTAGGACACCAAGGGCAATCCTCAGGTGCTGCACATGCTGTTCTCTGTTCGGCGAGTATATCAAGATGTCGTCGATGAACACCACCACGAACTGGTCTAGATATGGTTGAAATATCTTGTTCATCAACGCCATGAATACTGCTGGAGCATTCGTCAGCCCAAAAGGCATGTCGACATACTCATAATGGCCATATCTGGTCCGAAATGATATCTTCGGAATGTCCTCCTCTTGGCACTTGATCGTCTGGAAGGTCTTCTCCAACAAGAATAACCACTCCTCTACAATCAACGGATCTGTCGTATCATAGAACAGTGGTGGAGCCATCCTCATGAAAGTATCATACATCCCCCGCTCCTTGGCTGTTGCATTCGTCTGCCTGAGCTCTAGGGTAGCATTAATTTGCTCCCGCAATGTCCCTGTCATGTCCCCAATGGCCTGGATCACCCTAGCAGCATCTGATGATTCCGGGTGAGCCGTAGGCGTCGATTCAGATCCCTGATCCATCCAGACCTACAAAACACAACATCAAATAAATTAAAAATACCTTCTCCTATCCCAAGTGCTCTGTAAAATACTCTTGTTAGGCCTATGTCATTTAGAGTCCTATTTTCGATCAGAGTCGCTAAAATTTTAGTTTTTAGCCACCTGTTGGGGTTTGAAGACTCTGATTGAAGATATAACTGCATATTATGGGTCCTGGTATTGTTTAGTACTGCCCATAAAATTTTCGTTTAATTCCGATGACGTTTTTGGAATTATGCAGTTTCGGATTGGCATTCAGATTTGATTTTGTAAAAATCCAATATGATGAGATAAAAATCCGATATTATTATGAGATGTTCTATTTTGAGATAGCTTCGATATAGAAGTGGAATTGGATCAACTGGATTCGTAAATCAAAAGTTATGGGTATTTTTCCGAGTATACCCCGAAGATGAAAAATCCAGGCAGCAGCCTTGTAAGATGTTTAGCCTAGATTTCGGAATATCTGGAGAGGTTATTTGATCTGGGTGTAAACATGAAAGCTGTAGATAATCTTCTTAGCTTTCCAATGCCACTGGAATTGTGCAATTCGGAGCTGTATTGAGGAAGTTATGGTCGTTTAAGTGAAGGCTGTGCAGAGATTTTAGTCCGAGGACGACTTGGTCATTTACTCCACCTTTGCTTATTTAAGCTCCCCATTGTGCACGACCTGGGGCACTCTCTCCTCCTCTCTTTGTTCTGGTCAGCCACTTTGTTGTGTGTGGTATGGGTTGAGGTGGTGGAGAAGAAGGAGCACAAATAGGGGTTCAAAAAGGTGTGTTTATGTTGTTGTTGTGCTTTGTTATCCTCCCTTCTTAATCCATCTTCCTCAAGCTCCCCCTCTTTGTTTTCCCCTCCCCTTTGGACAGCAGCCCTCCAAGTGGTTGTTGAAATGCCCCAAAGATGATGGTGAAGGAGTGAAGGAAGAGGAGGTCAAGGTGAGTAGTTGTGTGCATGAGTTGTGTTGGTGGTGTGTATTTCCTCCTCTCCTCCTTCTCTAACTCTTCCCTATGGTTTCCATGGCTTCCCCTCCCCCTCTCCTCTAGGTCAGCAAGAAGAAGAGCATGGAAGAAGAGGTGGTGGTGGTAGTGGTTGCGGTCGAGGTGGTCGAGGGTGTGCTTGCGAGCCCCTCCATCTCCCCCTTCCCTCCCCTCTCTTTTTGGTGAGTTCCTCTCTTCTTAAAGATGGTTTCCATGCATGTATAGGTGCTTGGGAGGGCATGCATGTGAGGTGTTTGGGTTTGGGTGCTTGTGGGGGCCATGGGAGGGGGTTTGGGGCTTGGGCGCGCGGGGTGCGAGCGCGCTGGGGCGCGCTGGGACGCGCGGGAGCGCGCGCGCGGGTTGGGCGCGTGTGCCTACGCGCGGGTGCGCGCGTCTACGCGCTGCCTGAGCGTGGTGCGCGCGGTCTGCGCGCGCGGTGCGTGCGATGCGCGCGTCTGCGCGCGGGGCTGCCCGGGAACGCGCACGGTGTAGATACCCCAATTTTGACCGTCCAGAGAGACAGAAATACTTCAAGTAACACACGAAAATATCCCACAAGTGGACACCAATAGAGAACCGAAGGTTCGGTAAACCAGAAACCCTAACCCTAGCCTTGACCTAACCCTAAACCGGAAACCCCAGAACCTTGACCTAACCAGAAACCCTAAACCTAGCCATAACCTAAACCCAAACCCTAACCCTAAACCCTAATCCCAGCCGTGACCTAAACCCAAACCCTAGCCCAAAACCTAAACATAACCAAACCCTAACCCTAAACCCTAATCCCAGCCTTGACCTAACCCTAAACCGGAAACCCTAAAACTTGACCTAACCCCAAACCCTAGCTCAAACCCTAAACCTAAGCCAAACCCTAACCCAGACCTAAACCAAAAACCAAAACCCTAAAAACCTAAGTCCCTGGAAAGGGGCGGCTAGCCCTAACTAGCCGCCCCTAACTGGGTGGCTAGTTTACACTAGCCGCCCCCCTAACCGCCCCCTGGCCGACTTTGGACCAGTTCCTGGATGGGACATAAAGCAATATTAAATGCTGATCATTGCGGCGGGTCATGACCTTTAGCCACCCTCTCTTGGCCGGATCAAACCAAGTAGCCGACCCAAGCCACCGCTTGTCAGAGATGGGACGTTTGGCAGGTCATGATAGGGGCGGCTACCAGGAAGTAGCCGCCCCATCCCGGGCGGCTAGTTAGAACTAGCCGCCCTTCACCTGTTCTCTGGCAGAAGAACCAGAGCATTAATGAGAGGTCCAATCGAAGCCAACCCACTCCATTACCCTCGGGATATTTCCCTGCCCCTCTTTTACTATAAATAGAGGAGGGCCTAAGCCCAAAAAGAACATCAAGTAATCCACAACATCAACAACCCACAAACCCACTTGTCCAACCTTCCCCCACTTGAAATCCCAAGAGAGAGAGAGAGAGAGAGAGCCCTTTTGTGAGAGAAACACCCATTCCCCACATAAAATACCCTCTCATCTCACCCTCCAAAAGCCCGGGCTAAACCTAGCTTAGCCTCTGCCCAAAACCAAACCCATTTCCTACCAAACCTCTGCCCAAATCAAACCAGACCTGGGACGGCTAAACCCTAGTAGCCGCCTCTGACCAGACGGCTAGATCCAACTAGCCGCCCCCCTATATACACCCCATACTCACACCCCTTTGTCCCATAACTCCTTTAGTCAAGCCCGGGAGCAGAATAGGATTACCTGTTTTTCACCTCTGTGTACGGTATATCCGTGTCTCAGAGCGGAGACCCCACAAACTCCCCACGTAGGCGATCAAACCCAAACCCTTTCCTGTTTTTAGAAAAAGCAGGTGGCGATCACAAAACCCCCTTGAATCCTCTTGAGCCGCTGTCGGGCGCCTCGACCAGGAACCACACCCTCACCCCTTCCGAGGAGACGATCTGACCGAGCCCGCCAAGGCACGCATCCGATCCGAACCCTCCGAAGAACCCCCACACACGCCAGGACCTTTCTCGACACCGACAAATTTTGGCGATCACGGTGGGATCCCCCTCGTGAAAAACAACGAAAGGTAATCCTCTTCTGCCCCCTTTTACAAACTTGACTAAAATGCTATCAACCCTCTAGGAAGGTTAGAGTTTCTCACTCCTTGAATTAAATCCTCTTCTACTGTGCATTATAACATCCTTTACTGCTTTCGTAAGTCGCACACAGCTGCGCAATCCTTTACTGCTTTCGTAAGTCGCACACAGCTGCGCAATCCTTTACTGCTTTCGTAAGTCGCACACAGCTGCGCAATCCTTTACTGCTTTATTTACTGCTTTCAATCAGCATTCATCCCCGCTCTACGTCATGGAATCCCACATGGAAGAGGAGATATTAGAGGAAAGGAATCACCAAGAGGGTCAGGCCACACAGTTCCTGACCCATCTAGAGGAAAGGATGGCTAGTCTAGGGTATCAAACGGTAGAGGACATGTTTCATGACCTCATTAACTACCGTCATGCCAAGACCTCGAGACAGGAAACCCCTGTCGAAACCCCTAAATCCACTCCCAAAGCCCCACCAACACCCAGTCACTCGGTCAACCCGAGTGTCTTTTCATTCACCCCCCTTTCCCCCGCGAATCCAATGTTCCCAGCCGTTTCCACCCCAGGCCCCTACCAGACCACCACAAACCCGGGACCGCTAGGCAGCCCTCCCCGGGGAGAAACACTGGACGATACCATCCGGAGAATTCTCTCCGAGACTGGTCCCTCGGCCCCCAAACACATGTCTATACATAACCTGAGACAAATCCCACCAGTCCACCTACCGGAGGGATTCAAAATCCCCAAATTCCGCCGGTACAACGGTCGTGGAGACCCAGACATTCATTTAACTGCCTTTTATCTAGACGCACGCCCGTTTCTAGATAACCAACCTCTACTAGTCTTCCTCTTCCAGAAATCATTGGAAGGAGAAGCACTACAATGGTTCTCCACCCTCCCTGTAGATCACTTGTCGAATTTCTCGGCTGTAAGCGAGAAATTCTTGGGCCGCTACGGTTACCAGAGGATTAGGACCCCCTCTATTTCAGATCTAACCGTAGGGAGAATGAGGCCTAGGGAGGAATTCGAACAATACGTGTCTCGGTGGCGCACCCTTGTCCACCGAACCGGTCTGCAACTCACAGAATGTCAAGAAATTGACATGATGTTACAGAGCCTGAGTCCAGAGCTCCGTACGAGCCTTTCGTACGGAGACTGCACTACGTATCAACTTCTGATTGACCGCCACAACAGGATTTCCCGTTGTGCAGCCCCAGTAGTCCAAACCCAGTCCCCACCTATCAGCCATAGGGTTGGACAACCACCTCGTAAGGCGCAAACCCCCACGGTAGAGGGGATCATTAACCAAGTATCGGCACTCTACCCGAACGGAGCACGAGTTCCTAACCGAGGAACAACTCCGAGACAGTACACGCCCGGATCATCCGGATACGCACCGCCTCGGCAAGCAAATCAACATTTTACCCCTCGATCAGTACCCGTCCCCGTGCCAATACGACAAAGCCCCACAGTCCAAAATTTCCCACTCCAAAGCCCTATAATCCAGAGCCTGACTCAAACTCGGGCTCCCTTTTACTCCGCCCCCCCAAGAGCACAAAATCCAACCCCTAGGCAGCCCGTACAAAGCTCTTATAACGAGGTTAGACCGTCTGCATCCTACGACCAAAGACGAATGGGAAAGAGGGACTCTTACCCTCCCCTCCCAGAAACTTTAACTAGGATCTTTAGGGTGATGTTGGACACAAATAGTATCTCCCTCCCCGACGCCAGGCCTTCACTACCCGGGGCCAGCACGGCGCGTTACTGTCAATATCATCAACAATATGGCCATACCGTAGAACAATGCATTGTTTTTCGGGACTTCGTTTATGATCTTAATGATGACAGGCGCCTTGACTGGGCCATGATCAAAGGCCATCTGAGCCAGGGAAATCCCCAAGCACCCAAGCCACTTGGCATATTAACTGACCCCTTGCCAGGACACACCCAAGCCTCCACATCTAGAGCCCACGCGGTCAACATGATCAGGAGAGGGAGACAACCATCACCAGAACCAAGCAGCTCGGAAGATGCTACTGATGGCAGCCTATCCGAAGAGTCCGGGGAGGAAGAGCAGAACGAGCCCTTCCAGCTGAACCTCGACGACCATGACCTCGCCATACTCTATGGCGAAGAAGAAGACGCAGTTCTCGCCCTTCCCGCAGTCATCAACATCGAGTCCGACGAAAGCGGACTAGAGAACCCGGGAGAAGACGAAGAAGAAGAGCCATTCGAGGAGATCCCCGAAGGAGCTAGCGAAGGACCCGAAGGAGGGGAATGTACGTCGGATGATCTGCATCCGAACGACAACGGGTCCTCTAAGAGTACTGACACTGTCAATGGCCCCCGCCGCCCGATGACCATTTCATTCATTGACCAAGACCTCCCAGATCCCCGACTGCGAGTTTACCCCCTACACATCCGCGGACGACTTCAGATGTTGTGGCTGAACAACATCTTTGTAGACCCAGGATCGGGCATGAACATAATGACATGCTCCACTTACCAGAAGATACCCGGACTAGGCCGTCCTCCCGTCCAACCGGCCCACCATACTATCCAAGCTTTCAACCATACCGGGAAGACTCTCCGCGGCCCCAGAACATTCGAGCTATCCGTCGGACCTCTCATCTGTGAAGTAGCCTGCTTCGTGGCCGACATCGACACGAGGTACCCATTAATGCTGGGGCGACCGTGGTTAGACAGTATCCAAGCTATCTGTTCCCCCCGACACCAATGCCTTCGACTGCCCTTCTTGAATCATATACTGACAATTTGGGGAGAAGCACGCCTCCAATACGAGAACGAGAACAATTGGGCCATACACAATATGTTCACCTTAGCCCTCCGACCGAGGAACGAGAATGAAGGCGGTAGCCCACCTGGGTCCCCTTGTGACAACAACTCTCCCTCAGAAGAAGCGGCCAGGACCCAGCGTCCACCAAGCAATCTTGCGGTGCCCAACTCGATCACCTTCCTCCCCCCGTGAAGTCGCAAAAGCCAGAGCACGTTCCGCACCCCTCTCAATCACCGCCATACTCGGGGGAAGGGAATTCCGTCACATTCTCATTGACACGGGAGCGGAAACTAACGTCCTTACATATTCCGCCTACCAAAAGCTAGAAAGCCAGGTTCCCAGATTGGAGCCCTCGGACGAATACATTTACGCCTTCGACAGCACACGCAAGAACGCTTGCGGACTAGTCACGCTCCCACTGAGGATTGGCCCAGTCTCCACCATCGTTAACTGCATGGTGATGAACATTCAATCACCCCACCCTCTGATTGTTGGGAGGACGTGGCTCAACAGCATCGAAGCCGTCTCATCCACCCGACACCAATGCTTTCGCTTCCCGTACCGCGGGAAAGTAATATCCATATGGGGAGAGGCGCGCTCTAATAATACTCAGGCTCGGAATTGGAGCGTCTACGCCATGCGCATCCGGCTAGAGGTGCTCGCATGTTGGCAACCAGGCGCCACAGACGAAGAACTATTCCATCAAGGGAGGCCTTTGAAAAGACTTAGGGAGGGAGAATTTGGGAACAGGGGACCCCCACCAGACATCAGCCGGCCATCAAAAAGAAGCCGACCCGAGGAGGCAATACAAATTCAAGAACCAGGTACCGATCCTCCCGAGTAAGTTTTCATCATCCTGTACATATTTGTTTACAGCTTTTCCAAAAAAAATCAAAAGACCAAAATATTTGTTTACCAGCTTTCGCTTTCAACTCCTGTACATATTTACAGCTTTTCCTAAAAATCAGAAAGGCCAAAATATTTGTTTACTAGCTTTCGCTTTCAACTCCTATACATATTTGTTTACCTGCTTCCGAAAAAGAAACAAAAATCCAAAAAAAATACATGCTAATCAGCTTTCATTTCTCAAACCTTGAACATACTTATTTCCAAGCATCTTTCTTCAAAACAAAAAAAAAATGTTTTCTAACTGTCTTTACATCATTTCTAAAAACAACGAAAATATTTACAAACTACATTTCCACACTCTTCTTCACGACGAAAATGTTTTCCAAATTCTACGCTTCCACACCTTTCTTCAAAGCAAAATATTTTACAAAGCCATACTTCCATAATTTAAACCGAAAAACATTTTACAAACGGTCTTTCCATACTTGTCTTCTAAAAAAACAAAATCGTTTTCCAAACTTTATCTCCATTCTTTTCTTTCCAAAAACATATCTATTCGCCGACACAGGCCCCTTTTCAAAAAACATAAGTATACATTTGTCTTTACTACGCCTCGAACTACTGGACGAGAAGAGATTAAGAGCGGCAGACCATGCCCAGGCCTACCAAAGAAGGGTGGCAAGGACATTTGAAAAGAAGGTGATAAAAAGAAAATTCAAAATCGGGGAATTAGTACTTAAGCAAATCATGCCCTCAAGACAGCCTCACCCGAGAGGAAAGCTGCAACCCACATGGGAGGGACCCTATGTGATCACCCATGCCTATTCCGGGAATGCCTACCGCCTGGTAGATGCCGAAGGAGTCGAGGTTCCAGGTTCGTGGAATGCACTTTATCTAAAGAAATTCCATGCATGAAAAGCTTTCAATACTTAAGAACTATTATTCTTCCTTCCTGCGATTTCCAGCGTTTAGTACTTGATGATAGAATTATAAGACTTTCAAAGATAAACTCGTATCTATTTGAACACGTTTCCGCCAAATCATGTCATTCCCTTCACACACGTATAACTGGACTAGATTTGCCTGATGGAAGAAAAATTGCCTACCCCGTAGACTGGGACAATTTAAAACTCCCCAAAGCAAAATATCCCTTATTTTCGCCCCGCTCGTATTAACCCTAGGTCAAAATGAGGAGTTACCCGGACCTAGCATATGTCCCAAAAACTGGCTCTGGCACTATATAAACACTTCTAGAGGGGAAGCATGAAAAGAATCGGGGTGAAAAACAGAAGAGCCCCCCCCCCTCAACTCGAATCAAAACACAAAAAAAAAACAAAAAAAAAGAGAAAGTTAGGCAAGGAGAGGCCAAACACCCAAGTGAACGGGTTAAACTCTCTATTTAGCAGGCTTTCACGCCTTTACGCACGGTATACGCTAAACAACGGCTATACCAGTACAGATCCAAACAACGAACTGTACCTTTCCACCCAAAAATAAAGAAGTGGTAAAAAGAAGAAAGCCAGAGGGACCTAGGAAGTAAGACATGTGCTAGACTGGGACAATTCTAAAATATTGCCCGAAAGGAAGATATTACTCATTCACCCTCTCCCCTTTTTATTTTTTTTGCAATGGGGGGTTCAAAATCGAGCTAAGTCCACCAGGAAAAGTGAAATTTTGACCGAAGGCAGATCACGTCCAGGTTTACACCTACACACACACTCATACGAATTCATTTAGAAACTTGCCTATCCAAAGGAAGCTTGTTTGACTTGACTCTTGGTACACTCATGGATTTTTCAGCATGTTTAGAATAATACGATTAAGCATTTGAAAACCATGAACCTAGGAAAATCGACGCCTAAGGCTTATACCTCTTAAATACAATCCTGGTTTGGACATGAGTGACCACAAGGGCTCCTCCACGGGGACTTGATGGCGTCTTTTACTTATGAAAATCAAGAACATTGCCCTCTCACCTAAAAAAGTCATTGAAGAACTAAAATGCCCCCTTATGCCACATATACTTACGCATAAGCGTGCATTTTTCTTTTCCAAAACACTTTGGCATCCGATTTTCTTGAAAATTGTCCCCACATATTGTCCCCACAAATATTAAAATTGTCTCCACTCACCTCATGCCCTTCCACACATGCGTGAGAAGAAATTGTCCCCAACTCCTACACATAAGTTCTTCTTCACTCACGCACTTGGAATCCCTTCCTTGCGCACTAAAGCCTGGTCTCCCGCATTTTATTTTCTCGCATTTATATTTCCATTCCACCTTAAGATGGATTGTAGCCCTTGACAATTCAAGCAAGAAGGGCTCGAAAGTCAGTGCAGGGGCACAATCTGGACAGATTTAACACTTGGTCCATGGAAAGAATGTTTTATAGGTATTGGAGGATAGAACGGCCGCAAAGACTTTCAGCAGTAGCAGCAGACAGGAGCAGCAGGACCAAACTACCCCAGGCAGGGGGCGGCTAAACCCGACTAGCCGCCCCTCACTGGGCGGCTAGTTTGTACTAGCCGCCCCTGCCCTCTGTTCCAGGTAAGGAAGCCCCAGGCAGGGGGCGGCTAAACAAAACTAGCCGCCCCTCACTGGGCGGCTAGTTCACACTAGCCGCCCCCTGCCTGCACCTATTCCAGTGCTATCAGTCCTATTCTAATCAAATCTTCGTATACCTGTTAAAGAACATTTCATTCCAAAAATTGCATACACACACTTCATACGCATATACATTCATAAAACCAATATAAATACACTCCGAAAACAACCATATCTCAAACTCATATATCCATCCATGAATCAAACCTATGAAACCAAGATTCATCTACACAAACATACATATCCATGAACCATCCATGCTAAACTACTCTAAACACATGCATATAAAGGAGAATGATTAAATTGTCCCACCCAAAACCTAAAAGAGGGCATAAAAGGGAATCTCTTCCTTCAAAGCGCTCCAAAATCCGAAAGTCTTGAGCTATATCTCATCGAAATATCACCTAAGTCAAAACAAAAGAAGAAAAGCTTGAATTCATCGCACATATACTATTCTTCTACTTCAAAACCAAGACACAAAAGCTATACCTCGGCGTATCATCATCCACTGGAGGCTGAGTAGGAGGAACGTCCTGACTTGGCTGAGAAGGGAGCGGCGGATGAGGAGAAGACTGAACCTCTGGAGCGTCGGGAGCAGCAGGAGTCTCTCGAACCGAAGACGCGGCCCTCGCGTATATCCCACGACTCCGAGACGCCGAAGGACGAGAGGCACGGCTAAAGGTGGCCCCGGTAGCCAAGGAAGCCGAGAGAGAATGGTCAGGCTCAAGTGGAAGAAGATCAAGGTCCGCCTCGGTCATAGAGCCCCCTCCGACCAACTTCCCCCTCATAGTGGCCTCCCAGAGACGGACCTGCTGCATGTCCCTATCTCTCCTCTCCAATCTCTGTCGGAGGCGACTCTCTGTCCCTCTGGCCCGATCCTCAGCAACCCTCAATCTCTCCTCCAACTCCCGCGCCCTCACTTCCGACGCCCTGAGTGCCTCTCTGTCCCTATCCCCGGCCTCCTGGAGAGAACGAACCAGGTCTCCCATCAAACCTCCGGGAACACTCGCCGAAGCCTCCAACTCCGACACCCTCATCTGGAGGGAGTCCCTCTCACGGCCTAGGGTAATGAACCCCTCCTCCCTCGAGGCTATCATGGACCTCAGCCGGTCCGCCTCCTCCTCAGCCCGAGAAGCCCTGCCCCTCTCCTGGCCCAACTCCATCCTTGTGGCCGCCAACTCGCTTCGGGCCACATCCAACTCCCTCGTCAATTCGAGCTCCTGCTCGGAAACCACGGAAGGAGGAGGGACGGAAGAAGAAGAAGCGCCATCGGCCCTCGCTCTCGACAGAGCATCCACCTGAGCCTCGAGGACCCGGACCTAGTCCTGCAAGCGTCCTCTCTGTGCCCGCAACGCCTCTATCTGCCTGACCCGCGCTTGGAGATGCTCATTGGCGGTCTTGAGCCTCTTCTCCATCTCATTCAACTCAACCTACAAAAAGAAACACCATTCAGAAAATGCTCAAAGCAAAGGAGAACGAGGAATAAAATAGATTTTTCAACTTACATAAGCGTCCGGGATCTCCTCCTCCATCGTCTCGAGGATATCCGCATACTCCCGACGATACCAAGCTAGGTATTCGTCACTCGAAGTCACCTCAGGACGACGCTCTACCAAGACGCCTCGACCCATCCATCCCGCCACGTACGTCGCGTAATTCCTCGGGAGATTCGTGTCCCGAGGAATCCCGGCCACCGGAATCGAAGGGCGCCGCGGAAGAGGATCGGGCACCCACTGATGGTACCCAAGCTGACGAACGACCCGGCTGATCGCATGGAACACGACCTCATTGAAGTAGATCAGCCAGATGTCTCGCGCCAGGGCCTCAGGAACCTCCTCCGAGTAAGGCCTCCACATCATCTAAAGAAAGCATCGAAAGATAGGAAGAGTGCTTAGTCAAAAGAAAACCAAGTACAAACCAAAAGGATTCAAAGAAAACTTATACCTCTTCCTCCGACAAGACGCGGAAGGCCTCTCGGAATTGGGCGAGGCGGTGCAAACGGGAAGATCCCCGGGGTTCCCATCTCATGGCCCAAGGGAGGGCATGATCGAACGGAGCCAAAGTCAGGCAATCAATGGCGAAGTGCTCGTACCCGAAGATCTAACAAAGCAAGAGGGAATTTATCATGACCAAAGTAAAGCTAAACCAAGAAGAAGACACTCATCACTTACACATACCTGAAGGAATGGTGCGAAGCCACCAAGGTTCTTTCCTCCAGCCCTCTTGACTTTCTTCGAGAGCTCCGCAAACAAGTGGGCAAGCATCGCCGCTCCCCAAGCATAGCGCCCCATGCCCTCCAAGTCCCGCATCAGTAGAAGGGAATGAGAGGAGACCTTATCAGAGGCCGTCGAGAAAAGGACCCGGCCGAAGAAGTAGAGAAAGAACGCTCTCAACTCCCTCCGTGCCCTCTGTGGACACGCGGCCGCCTCTCTCGCCTCGATCATCACAGGCCGCCTCTCGAAGCTAGCTGCAGCTTCGCCCTTCTGACGCTCTGTAAAGGAACCGAGGCCGTACTGCCCCGAAAGTCACCCCAAAGGGATCTGGTTCAGCGTCCGCTCCCACTCCATGAACTCCCATTCTCCGATCAACTCTCGGAAAAGCCCCCTGTAGTCAGCTAGGGTAGCCGCAATCACTGCCTCCCCCAAGACCGGAAGGCCGGTGATCCGATGGACATCCTCGAGCGTCGGCATGACAGCACCAGTAGGGAGGATGAACATACAACTCTCCGGGTCCCATCTCTCCGCCAAGGCCTCCACATATGGACGGTGGACGTGGAATGGCTCGATCAGGAAGAAGGAACGGAAGCCCGCTCCATCCACCAAACTCCGCTCCTCCTGCCCCAAGGCGTCGTACCATCTCTTCGTCCCGTGCCATAAAGCCCGGATACGATTCGGCCTCTACAAAACAAGCGAAGGGAACATGGGTTAGTTTAAAAGCGAGCGAGAGGTAAGAGTCCAAATCTACGAAATCATGCTTAGCGAAATCAAGACTCCCACATGCTAAAAGAATGAAAGTAAGAAACTACACTCATATGATCACGCATGCTAGACAAATATCAACACATCCCACCGTGGTCACCACTCACACACTTTCTTACATCAAGCCTATCAAACACACCTAAGCAATACAGCCATATGGAACACGAACCCATGAAATGCATGCATACACTCCCTCATGCCCTACCACGATCAAACACGTACGAAATCACATACACATATAAAAGTATCGCATGCAAGCATATTAGCTATATCATTTCTCTCTCCTTTATATGTATATAAACAAACATGTATGTATATGTATAGAAATTGCCCCCCTCCCTATAAAAACAAACCCATCACAACATGCTTACACATCCCACTAAGATTAAACTTATACACAAGCATGCCTATTTAAAAAATAAACACACATATACGAGTATAATACGCACATACAACCTGTTCATACCACCAACACATACATATACACCAAGAAGGCTAAGACTAAAGAGTTAGGAACATACCACGGCCCGTGTAGACCCAGGGGCGTCCACCTCGGCCTCGTCGGGATCGTCCATCCCGTCGTCATCCTCCTCCTCATCCTCCTCAAACACGGCCTCCTCGGCCTCAACCCCAACACCCACACCGGCCTCAGCGGCCCCAGTGCCCATACCCTCAGCCTCCCCGACCCCGTCCCTAGCCTCTCCTATCCCCTCCACCCTCCCCACGCCGGAGATAAACTCCGCAAAGGCCCCCATAGCCCTACTCTCCTCCTCCTCAGCCCTGGCCTCTGTGGCCTCCCTATCCAACATCCCGACGAGGGCATCCAACGACGCCCTCACCTCCTCGCTAACTCCCTCGACCCCTACCCCCTCGGTTGCACCCTCAATTGATCCTCCAACCCCCGGAACCACCTCCTCGGCCACCACCGGTCGATCCCCACGCCTCCTCTTGCGTATATAGCCTATCACACTCCCCCTACCTCCGGGACAGCCCCCGAAGGCAAATCCCCGACCTCACCCACGCCCATATCCACCGGCGGCACCTCCGTCGTACCCATATCCTCCCCCACGGCCTCGACCTCCGGCCTATCGCTCTCCGATGATGAAGAGCTCGGGCTACGCTCTCCACGAGCCACCCGCGATCATTTCCCCCTCGAAGCAATCGCTTTCGACCTCGTCATCTCCTCGGTTTGGGAAAGAAGAAGGAGAACCCAAACTAGGGTTTCGAAATCAAGCGAAAGAGATAGATTGAGGTCGAAATGGAGGAAAGAAAGGCAAAGAAATCAGGGTTTTCGAGTTTGAAACCGAAGGGAAGAAGAGAAGAGGGAAGAGAAACCGTTTTAAAAACATATGGGGAGAGAGAGGGTCTTTTCGGTTATAAGGGACCCAGTCGAGGGGCGGCTACCCGCGAGTAGCCGCCCCATCTCGGGCGGCTAGTTACAACTAGCCGCCCCTCCCAGTTTTTCTCTTTTGCTTAAAAAACCCCCTTCCAATCTTTTCAGCCCTAAAATTCAAGGTTCTCTATACCAAACAGCCATGTATTGGCTTATTTCCAGGCATTACTTGATCAAACACGACTCTCCCGAAGTTTTGCAACACATTCAGTACCATTCAGATTCAAATTTCTTCAGTTCTGGTTCTTTTCCAGAGTTCTTATCCCTCAGATGATCCAATTCACCCAAATCAACTTTTTACTTGCTTTCTGTCGGCGATATCCCCTCCTTGCTGAGTTTTCCCAAACACGGGAACGGTAGGCACGAGGAAACTGACGCTGGGCTGCTCCGTGCACGATAGCTAAGAACCCCGACCGCGGGTTGGATCACTCACCATTTACTTTTCCCCGCCTTCTACCTGGATCATCTTCTCGGATAAAAATTCTAAGTCAAGACCTAGCCTCTGACAGCCTAAATCAACTCCCCGAAAAATACTGTTCGTGTTGGCATAACTTCTTGAAGGTCGGGCCGGCCAAAATAGGGGTCTCTTTCCTTATCATCAGTCGAAGTCTTTCCTGCTTCGCACAAAGACTCCGTCCGATGAGGGACACACGGGACGCCCGGGGCCGCGCCCGGGGGCTCCCGGGGTGCATGCTGGGCTGCCCGATGTCCGGTTTGGGCGTGCTGAGGGTCGGCACCCTCGGGTGGGTGTCCGGGGGGCTCGGGCATGCGTGCGTGCGTGCATGCTTGCGTGCGTTAGAGCCCATATTCGTGGATGTCTAGCCTTAGGCATTCCTAATTGTTTTTATGTGTTTGTATGTGATTATACTCACCCCTATTGATGCCGTTGACTTGCAGATCTCGTCGGATGGGATGCGCGTCAACCCGGGTATCAGTGAGTGGTTTGATTCCAACCCTTCCGGGAGCGCTCGATGCACGTAGTCGTGCTTCGCGCTTCCATGGGGCTTCATTTGCACCCTAAATATGCTAGATATCATGCATGCTAGGTTGTATAGCTCGTATATTGTGTAGAACCCCTATTCTACCTTATACTTGCCTATGTATTGTATAGAATATGGCATGACTTAGATAGTTTTGTTTGAAATACTACCCCTATTTATCAGGCATGATTAACTTGGGTTAATAACGGGTGTATGCGTAATATTCCTCTGTTTTAGGACTCGAGGGTGTGGTATAGTTGTTGCACCCATCTGTTGGGGCAGAACTATGACCAGCTCGAGAGAGGATGAGGCATTGCCTCTCTCTCGCCCTCCCTCTTTTCGCAAGCCGAGTGAGTAGATGCGGTTCCTACTTGACTTAGGTTTGCTTGGAATTATTGGCATGCACCTATTGTTGCGCAGTTCGCGCTTAACCCTTCCCCTCTAGGTTGGTGTCATCCAACGTATGCTAGGTTGTAATTTGTGTGATTGAATGTTTATTATGCCTTGTATTCATGTTTAAGTAAGATTTACTTGCTTAATTGATTGCATATTGTGTATATGCCCCTTTGACCATGAGCCTTGCCTAATGCATTTAGGCAAGTGTATGACCTCTTATGGGGTCATACCAGGACATTGAGACTTAGAATAAAATGTCTTCCCCGCATCTGAGTTATGCGCCCTGGAGGGAATTCATGAGAATTCGTTGCGCTTATCGGTTTTGATAACCGGTGATGACGGATCTGAGAGGATCATTTTCGCGAGTTTAGATTGGTTTCCTCCCTTCGTTGGATCCGCGTAGGGACTTCCTGGTTGAGACAGCCAGCCTGACAGAAGGCTGCCATCCGTAGGTACTACCGATGTGTGAGGATGTGCTGATCATGGGAGTATACCAAGTAGGGGCTTCCCGGGATAAGGGCTACCGGTGGACTAAGGGTGTAGAAGCAATCTAGATTCCTCCCAAGAGCCTATGTCACCCCGAGGAGGGGGTGAGGGTGAGGGTGAGGGTGAGGGTGAGGGTGAGGGTGTAGTGGATCGGCGTCTGATGACCGATGATGACGGATCCAAGGGGGATCATTTTTGTGAGTGTAGTTTGGTTTCTTTCCTTCGTTGGATCCGCGTAGGGACTTCCTGGTTGAGGCAGCCGGCCTGACAGAGGGCTCCCATCCTTAGGTACTGTCGATTTGTGAGGACGTGCTGATCATGGGAGTATACCAGGTATGGGCTTCCCTGGATACGAGCTACCGGTGGACCAAGGACATAGAAACAATCTATATTCCTCCCAAAATCCTATGTCACCCGTCGGGGTGAGGGCGAGGGTGAGGGTGTTGGTGTGAATGTAGTGGGCTCGAGTTGATACTCGACCCACCAGCTGGTGTAGTTGATTTTCTCATGGGGTTCGCGTTGCAAACATGTAATGGTTCCTCCCAATATCATCGTGACCGGGGCCCCGACATTGAAGCTGCCCTGACAGAGGACTCTCACTTGTAGGTACTCCCGATCCACTCGACGGATGTACTGATCATGGGAGTGTACCAGGTGAGGCTACACGAAGGTGGGCCACCAGACGATATTGCGAGCATGATACGTTCTCCCCTTCACCGGATCCGTGTGGATGCTTCCTAGGTACGAGCCGCCCTGGGTGGACCCCCACCTGTAGGTACCATCGATGCGCTCGACAGTGTACTGACCGTGGCCGGCTCCAGGTAGAGGCTGCCCGGGAGAGCGCTACCGGATGACGAACGGTGTAGAACAGCAAGTTTTGTCCTTCAAGTCCCTAGACTCACCCCTGTGGGGGCTAGGGCGAGGGCGGGGTATGGTCGCACCGCCGTGTGACCGTGTTAATCGTTGGGTTTCTACCCATGGCTTTTCTTGATAGGAGATTGCCTTGTATCGAATGATTTATGTTGGTGTTTGGTTTCTGACCACTCACTGAGCTTATAGCTCACCCCTCGCGTACTGTTTCCCTTACAGGGGCGTTGTTGGGCGTGGAGTTGGAGCTTCCTTGTGGCGTGGTCTTGCGTGCGTGGAGCGTTCTGTCCGGCGGATTGGCGAGTGCGAGGCTGTCAGCAGTCCTAGAGTCTTGTGTAATTGTAAACCGTGCATGTGGCACTTGATGTATTTCTTTTGGCTAGACTTGGCTCTCACAGGACAGTGATTGTGTATTCAAGTCTGTAATAATGTTTTTGAATTACAGACATGTTATTTTATGCTTCCGCCTTTCATTTGAGTTATCATTTATCATTGATTGTTAGCCTTGTGTATTATTTATTGGAGTCATCTGTTGACCTCTTGTATGATAGCTGATACTTTATATATTTGCCGCGCCTTGGGGACGCCTGGGGCGTGACAACTCTAGACAACTAACCCTATCCTATAGCCCTATTGAACTTCAGCTTAAATCCTCAATTGACCCAATGAGGCCTAACCTATGCTCTGATACCAACTGTGGCGGCCCGTGTCCCAAAACGCCGACACGAGCGCGTCACGTGCCTAAAAACCCACCATAATCTTTTTTTTTCTCAAACAAAACAACGAAATGTCCACCCTATATAATAACATATGATAACAACCCTGGGATAACATATAATCAACAAGATATGTATAATCACCTATATCACAACACACCCAGGAAAGTTTAAGCAGTCAATAGAGCATCTAACACACCTCATATACAGTCATCCATATATACAGAGCAATTAACATAGGCATGGTTCGCTAGACCAACCTCTACCAAAATAATCATATACAGATCCAAAACATCAAATTATACACATCTATATATACCTATCACCAGCTAGACGTGGCACCAAAAGAAGACTAAGCCAACGTCCACCAACCCCGCCTTTACTCTACAAAAATAAGAGGAAATAGAATGGAATGAGCGAAAGATGCTCAGTAAGTAACCCAGACATTCCATGCATAAGGAAAACAAGAATGACATCCAAAGTCAAGCTCAGTAATCTCAATAAACATCAGGTCAAAGTATATTGACAAATGGAACCACTGTATGAGCATCAGCGGAGAACAATAACATCGCTGATATATAAACATTGGAATAAATAGCTCAAACTAACACCTCACAACTGATAAGGCCAATAACTATCATCAAGATGCATCACAATTGGACTAAAAGGAAATACTCTGAAATTACCCATCAATCGAAAGGATGTTAATTAAACCACTGATGGCCCTGGAAATGTCATAATGCTACAAGAATGATAAGGGAATCACAATTCTGGCCCCCAAATGTCCAAAGCGTAGGATTGACCATCTGCACGACCCCACCATCTTGGCCCCTATGTCCAAGATATCCACAATACCTCACGTGTGGCCCTCGGAAAGTCCACCGTGGATTCACTACCTGGCCCTCGGAATGTCAAGGCACGGCAAGGTATTCTCAAGTCCCCCTCGCTGGACCGTACGAACTTATGCGCGCTAGGGAGGCATACCTCAACCCTCACTGTAGGTCTATGGTCATCCAACTCCAAGTACACAAGAGGTAATATAGAAGCAATGATGCCAATCACACTACAAGGCTTCATGGTCAAACAACACGAGCATACAGATCATAGGTTCATAGCAAGACACTAAGATGGATACATATCATGATCAAAGAAAGGATCACAATACTAACAAGTCAATCATAAGCTCACGAGATATAAATAAGGAAAGTAAGCTGGAATCCAATAAAGAACAACTCCAAGATACAAAGAGACCAATTATAAGAATGTTTTAGAATCTCTAACAATCACAGTCTAACATCAATGAAGGAATATGTCTCAATAATAGACCATTTAAATGCAGTACTCACAATCGAAATCATCTGGATTATCAAATACAATTGAATAGCCTCAACAACAATAAAAATGTGGGGAACAGAATGGAATGAGTAAGTATCGAACCAACAATACCACGTGGAACGGAATGTAACAAATAATGGAATGGAATGAAACAAGCAAATATTGATCGGGTTACTTACAACAATACAACGTGGAATGAAATGGAACAAGCAAAAGTCAATCGGGTTACTTACCTCACAATTCACAATCCCAAGCTGGACTCACCCTATTCCAGCTCCTAAACCACGCAGACAGGGAACCACTGATAAAATTATAACCTCAATCAGATACTAAAATATAACCCTATTAATCAAACTATTCCCAAATCCACCAAGACAAAAATGACATCCCCACTACAAACCCTAAAATGATACTGTAAAATCAACCATCAAATACCTATTTATCCAGCCCCAAAAACATAATCATATTCTAGCCCCAAATCACAAATTTGATTTAAAACTGAAATAAAACAACCCTAGACGAAGAATAACAATGAAAAGAACAAGAATCTTTACCCAGTGTATCGCAAAAAATACTCCACGAAGCTTTTCCCAATTTTTCTAATTTTTCCTCTGATTTCCCCTTTTTTTCTCTTCAAACAGAGTCTCGGACGACTCTCTCTCTCTCCCCGCAATTAATTACCAACATCACCTCCACCGACTCACCAAATTATTGAAAACTTTAGATTCCACCAAATTACATAAATACCCTTCCATTAAACTCTGCGCAGCCTTGACTCAAATAGCCATATCTTTTCGTAGGATAGTCCACTTCAGATAATACAACTTCTGTTGGAAAGCTAACGAAAATATCTACAACTTCTATGTTTGAGCCAAGATCAGAAGAAGCCTCCAACTATATTAAAAATAACGACGAATAGAAGACCTCGCGATTTCTTCTTCTAAGGGCAAAAATGGTAAAACAGCCATAACTTTTCTAATATAACTCCAAATAATACCAAACTAATTTTATATGAAAGGTAACTCAAAAATAAAGATCCATATGTTTAGCACAAATCCAAAATATGCCTTGAAAATGCTTTTCAAAAATTAAACCAAATGTACGACTTCTGGGAGAATAAAGACCAAAAGCCCAATAACATAAAATTATCCTCTCCTGTAAACCAAACAAGTAAATATTAGCATAAACCGGCATAAGGAGGTCCTGGCTATTACAAGCTGGGTGCTGCGAAGACGGACATGCGTGTTCGTGGTGTTGCATGTATCATGTTGGATAGAATTGTATGTGTGTGTATATATATATTATTGCATGTCTTGGTGGCCTTTTTATATATTTTCTCTCTTGATGTATTAAGCCCAATAACATAAAATTATCCTCTCCTGTAAACCAAATGAGTAAATATTAGCATAAACCGGCATAAGGAGGTCCTGGATATTACAAGCTGGGTGCTGTGAAGACGGACATGCGTGTTCGTGGTGTTGCATGTATCATGTTGGATAGAATTGTATGTGTGTGTATATATATATTATTGCACGTCTTGGTGGCCTTTTTGTATATTTTCTCTCTTGATGTATTACATGTCTGTGTGGATATTTTATGACTATTATATTTTGATTATAAATGTACTAACGGGACGTCATAGGTCCATTCACTGAGCGGGTGGTTGCTCACCCCTCATTTTTCTAGCCTTTCAGATTTAAAGACTTAGATTGGTGGATCTCGTGTAGCTGCGAATGAGATCGTGGGTGTGAGAACGTTAGACTTGTTTGGTCGAAGGACTTGATCAAATTTTTGGCAAATAGTTGGCCCATCTCCCTAGTAACCATATTTGTATCAAGTTGTATATCTTTTTATGTATAAGTTATATTCAGAGTAATTGGAAGTATTGTGGAATCTTAGATGTTTTAATACCTTTGAAGAATGAAGTTTATTTTAGTGTTATTTTATTATATCTCTGGATAAAAGGAAAAATAGAACTCTCAGATTCGAGGAATTAAGTTAATGCAACCAGATTTCACGATTCAAAACAGAGTCGTGGGTTCGGGGGCGTTACAGAAATTGTCATGTATAGAAGGTTTTTCGCATTTTTAACAAATTGTAAGAGGTTTTTCGTATATTTTGTTTTTTAGTCAAGGTCAGCAAAATGAAATATTTACCGAATATTCATCATCTGTCAATAGAAGTTTAACTTAAGGGGGTCATTTGGATTTGCATATGTGTTTTGAGGGGGGTTACATGGATTTTAGGAAAAGGCAGAGGGTCATATGAATTTCAAGTAATTTGTAGGGGTTATTTGGATTTTTTCCTCATAGAAAATATGAAATTTTTTTCCAAAACATGCCTCTCCAGACCCGGACCTGACCCGACCCGGACCCGATTACACGTGTAATATACCCGACCCGACTTAGACCTGACCCGATTTGGACCCGACCCGGTGGACCCGAACATACAAACGGGTCGGGTCCTGGCCCAGGTCCACCCCGCCCCAACCTAGTGGACACGAGACCCGGCTGTTTTATTAGTATATGCTCATATATTACAAGACTATTAATATTAGTTGACCCATAATTTTATTTCTTATTTATCAAGTTAAAAATATAAGTTTTAAATCATTTTTGTATCAATAAATCCATAACCAAGTCCATAAATTATAACCTATAACCAACCAAACCCACCCATTGACAAGCCTTATTAGTTTATTAGCTTTTGAATTTGTATAATTAATTGGTTTGTTGCATGACTTATGTTCATTCTTTAGGTTAATATGTTAGTATTTATTGTTTTGAATGTCGTTTAGATTAATATATAGTGTATATTATTTTGAACATTTACTTTTTGTAACACCTGTGCATTTTTCTCTTATTTATATATTTGATTTAAATATATATAAATAGGATATTTGAATTAAAATTAGTGTGTTTTGTGTGTTTTTAAGTTTTGACCCATTTGGTGTATTCTTATGTACCCATTTCAATTTACAATTTTAAATACTAGTGTTGAAATTTTTATATATTTTTCTTTTTAAGATCTTCAAGATATTAAATGGTTATAATCTCATTAACATTGGATCTCAAAAGATTAAGTTTTGACATTTCATTGTTATTGATTTTGAGGGACCCAGTTTTGAATTGTGAATTTCCTGTAATATGCCACTAGGACCTATCTGTAATTCGGATAGGGACCTATTTGTAAATATAAAATAAGCTGGGGGTCGTTTTGTAATATTTGTTAGGTTTAGGTATCTAAATATATATATTTATATAGGGTGTTCGGCGGGTGTCTTCGGTAGAAACCGAGAGAGAGAGAGAGGGGATTAGAGAGAAAAAAAAGGTATTTACTCTTTTTCTTTTTATCATTTGATTTTCCTATTATTTATTAGATCAATGTTTAGCTATTTTGATTTTTAAGATTTTAATAAAAATAGAGTTTTGATTTATTATTTATTTTAAGGATTAAATATATTTTTATGTTATGAGATTTTTAGTTTTGATCAAGTTTGAGTTTTAATATGTATATATTTTTCTGGTTTTGTCTTTTCTGATTTTTGTCCTTTAGTGTCTGGTTATATGGTAAATAGGTTTATATCATCTTCTTAAGTTGTAGTATATATGGAGATGGGTTTAGATTATTGGGTATAAAAATTTATGCCTGATAATTATGGATAGGTAAATAGGTCTTGGGTCTATGATTGAATTATGGGGTCTTAATTAATAATTCATTTGGTTTATCTAGGTTGTAATTTTTGTTGTGGGCACCATTCTCCAGACCTAGGGTCCATTTGAGGTGAGTAGACCTATTGATTTATTTTGTGATTTTTTCTCTATATCGTTGAATTTCACGTGCTAATTATATTTGTGTGATATTATGTGATATCCATGCATTTTTATTATGATAATTTTGCATGATTTGGATATTTTTCATATTGATCAAATTGCATTTCTCGTTGAATAAAGTTGCATGATTTAATTCTTTCATCATGTCATTTAAAATAGCATGAATTATGCTATTCATGTTTCAAGAAATAACGTAATACATTTTCTGATGCTTATGTTTTCGAAATAATATTTGGATTAAAGATTTTCATTTCGAGACTTTTTAAAAAACATTTAGGACTAGTGGAGACAACCTAATCCTAGGAGATTTCATCAAGATGCATATCATGACATTTTTCTGGAATAAATCCCCCCGTTGTATTTCGCCTTTGGGGAGGAAGGTCTAAGACTCGAAGAGTCCCAAGATCGGTAAGGGGTGTGGTAAAGCATTCCTTGCAGCGGCGGATTCCTTTGTTTGGAGTCTGCAGCAACCGGGGCATTTTGTGCTGGTGTTCTCGTAGTGATGGCAGCGGCGACCCATAAGCGTCTTCTAGATCCGGCATCTCCTTGAGGGAGCTTTTTGAGCGATTTAGTCGCTTGGGGCTTGGCACACCTGTTTTGGGGAAACGGTTCTTCCGATTGAGAACCCTACCCGGTCATATCATTTAAGCTGCATGATTTCTATGACGTGGACCAAGGATTGGGCCACGTGATTGCATTAAAATTATATTTTATTAAGCTCATGAATTTAAATTGATTTATTAAAGAAAATTCTTGTTTTTAATATAATTTTATATATATATATGTGATTTTATCATTTAACTCTCATGATTTCTCTGATGTGGACCAAAGATTGGGCCACGTGCACATTAAAATATTTTTTTTATAAAAAAAGTTCATGATTTTAAATTGATTTGATAAAATAAAATATTTATTAAATAAAATTCTGACTTTTATAAAACCTTATTTTTATATTAACTATCATATGAGGTAATTTGTCAATGGGCTTATTCACTGAGTTAATTTCTCACCCTATTCGATATGGGCTGGTTGTTTCATAACCAGGTATTGCATATTCTGAGGATTAAGATGAAGTTTGGACTTTTCGCATCTTTCAGAAATTTCTCCGAGGTAGCGGTTCGAGAGTAAATTATAGTTGCGATCGACTATTTATGTTTACTTTAGTTTAGATGGCTCCCACAGGGGTGGTTTGTTATGTATTTTCTTTTCAGTATCTTTTCTCCGCAAAAACTCTGATATATTGTAAAGTCATTAGTGATTTAATACCATTGGTATTATTTATTTTATTATTATTGGTTTTATTATATTTATATTATATGGGTATCATATAAAAAAAAAGAGCTGCAAATTTTGGTCTTGTATTTGGATTAAGTTTAGTAGCGACCCATTTACCGTCCGATAAGCGGTTAGGTAAATGTAGGGTGTTACAGATGGTATGAGAGCCATATCCTGTTGGAGCCTAGGTTAGGGTTTGTGTCTAGTAAAAAAAAGTCTTATTATTTGTGATGTTTGTTATTTCATTTTGAATTTTTTTTTTATGACTGTAGGAGATTGTAGTGTCGTCTCTATTCTGGTCATTCATTGTATGTTCTTTTTAGGGTTCCGCACATTCATTCACTTTACCGGATTTGTGAAACTCTTAGTAAAGAAGTTTAGAATCTCGATATCTACACTTCACATAACCATTGTTGTTGGTGAACAAGTTGTCACTAAGGTTCGCTTTCCCTCTTGCTTGGTTCAGATCAATGGGCATTAGATGCTTACTAATCTCTTCATTATCAATATTCTTGGTTTCAATTTTATCTTGGGAATGATTTTGTTGTTAGCCTTCCATGCAAGTGTTGATTGTTTTTTTTCAAAAGTTGTGGCCTTTCGTATTCCTGGCCAGCAACCATTTTGCATTGGGGGTTTTGGTTGATCAAATCCGATCATATTCGTCTCTTCTCTTCATGCCTAGAGATTACTAGATAAAGGATGCAAAGGATATCTAGTCATTATCGTGGAAACCACTACAATTTGAATGCCTCAGTCAGTGACACTTCCACTGTATCTGAATTTCTTGAGGAATTTCCAGATGAATTGTCTTGCCTTCTCCTATTCGTGACATCGAGTTTTCTATATCAATCTCATTCTTGATCTTCTATTAGCCTAAGCTTAGTTAGCCTATGAAGTTTAGAGTTTAAGTTTGATCATCCTAAAGAGATTATATTAGTCTATATATAAAAAAAAATTTATTTGATTATTTTGGTTACCCTTGAGCCTAAATCTATTAATTTCTTATTAAAGGAGAAGTGACCCATATTTTTATATACATATATGTTTTTACCTTGCGATAAATTTAGCTGTTACTCATGTTTATTTATTTATTTATTTAAATGAAAGATTTCAAATGAGATTTATATAAATTGTAATTAGATTTTAAGTTTTCCAAATCAAATTTAAGAAAATCATATTGATGTATTCAAATCTCAATAATTCCAAAAATAAAGATATTATTAGTTCTTTCTTAATTAAATTTTCTACATATTTGTTACATTAATTTTATTACAATGTAACCTTATATATATTTTTTACACGAATTACAAATTTATTATGCTATATATTAAATGGAATGAGCTTTAAATTGTTTTAGTACATTATTTATACTTGTTTATCAAGAAGATTTTATTTTTATATACAATATTTTAATGTGTTAAATATTTTTCTACATTATGCTATGCATATCGATATTAAAGTTGCATCTTGTAAATTCAGATTCATGTGCATTTAGCACGCGTATGAATCTAACTATATTTTTAAGAGTTTATATTGCATTATTAGATCTTAGGATATCCCGCCTGAGTTTTTGGATACCCTATTTTATGGAACTTAGTTATTTTTGTTTATTGTAAATTATTATTATTTTTTATTGGAGCCTCGAGATAAGCCAGTATGAGAGTCATTCCTTTGAAGCCTAGGATGAGTTGAGTCAATTAGGTTTGATGCATATAGGATTTGCATTATTATTGGTTGCTACTCTATGGAAAAGCACTATGTGGTGGATGATTGCTCATACTAAATATACGTCGAAGCATGCACGCATGATAGGCATACCTTATCAACCGATATTTTTCAAGTTGTTCAATATGGCCATGTATTCATATGATGTTTTCCACGTTTTGTATAGTGTCACGGATGGTTTAATTAATCCGTGAATGCCCATGTCAGTGGATGATTTTCTTATATATATACATATATATAAATTCTAAAGATTGTAAATATCTTTAGTTTCATCTTGTTGTCATTATTATTGCCCCTATGTTGACGGTATAAGTTGCATTATTTATGGTATGGGACGTAAATGAGCCTAACTTGTACAATTATGTATGAAATTGTTTGATGTGATTGTTTTTGCTATTGTTAATGTTTGCATTGTATTAGTTAGACCACCTATGGAATGGGACATAGGTGAGCCTGACTTATGCATTTGGTTGCTTGTAATGTCTTTGCTTGTTCCGTACATATCGAATCACCCATGGTATGGGACATGGGTGAGCGTGACTTGTATATTTTTTATTGTATTGTTTGCCATTGCTTATGGTGTATGAGTTATAACACCTACGATGTGAAGCATGGGTGTATTTGACATATACAGTTATTACTGTAAATGATCGTTGATGATTGTTGTCATTGTTTCTAATGTATAAGTTCATTCATTGTGATTTGGGTCACTAGCAGAGTGGCACAACGGAAGAATTGTGGATCTGATTTATATGGTTATTTTGTTGTATGATAGTATGTCTGTATTGATATTTGAACTTCAATGCAAATCATTGATAGTTTTCCTTGTGCATTTGATTGAATATTGTTTGTGGGGTATAAGTTAGAATCTTATACCATTTTTCACATTATTGAGCTTGTTGAGTATGAGTCAGACCTATAAGCTGACTTATACAATTATTATATTAATGTATATTTGTTTGATTGTTTGTGGGGTATAAGTTGAATTCTTATACCATTTTTTTTTATATTATTGTGCTTGTTAAGTGTTACACGGACGTGTAACCCTACTAGTAAAATGATTGTATTGATGTTGTTAAGAGTTAGAATTGTAAGACTACTCTTACAACTGTTGATTGGATGGTTGTTATCATTGGATGATATATATATTTTTTTGTATTCCCCCCTGAATTTAGAGGACTAAATTCCTAAAGGGGGGAAGTATGTAACACCTGTGCATTTTTCTCTTATTTATATATTTGATTTAAATATATATAAATAGGATATATGAATTAAAATTAGTGTGTTTTGTGTGTTTTTAAGTTTTGACCCATTTGGTGTATTCTTATGTACCCATTTCAATTTACAATTTTAAATACTAGTATTGAAATTTTTATATATTTTTCTTTTTAAGATCTTCAAGATCTTAAATGGTTACAATCTCATTAACATTGGATCTCAAAAGATTAAGTTTTGAGATTTCATTGTTATTGATTTTGAGGGACCCAGTTTTGAATTGTGAATTTCCTGTAATATGCTGCAGGGACCTATCTGTAATTCAGATAGGGACCTATTTGTAAATATAAAATAAGCTGGGGGTCGTTTTGTAATGTTCGTTATGTTTAGGTTGTTAGACCTGTGTCATTTATAGTCCTAATTTCGATCGGAGTCGCTAAAATTTTGGTTTAACTAGCTTCTGGGGTTTGAGGACTCTGATTGAAGATATAACTGCATATTATGGGTCCTGGTATTGTTTAGTACTGCCCATAAAATTTTCGTTTAATTCCGATAACGTTTTTGGAATTATGCAGTTTCGGATTGTCATTTGGATTTGATTTTGTTAAAATCCAAGATGATGAGGTAAAAATCCGATATTATTACGAGATGTTAAGTTTGGAGATAGCTTCCATATAGAAGTGGAATTGGATCAACTGGATTCGTATATTAAAAGTTATGGGTATTTTTCCATGTATACCCCGAAGTTGAGAAATCCAGGCAGCAGCCCTGTAAGATGTTTAACCTAGAATTCGAAATAGCTGGAGGGGTTATTTGATCTAGGTGTAAACATGAAAGTTGTAGATAATCGTCTTATCTTTCAAATGCCACTGGAATCATGCAATTCCGAGATGTATTGAGGAAGTTATGGCTGTTTAAGTGAAGGCTACGCAGAGTTTTAAGTCCGAGGACGACTTGGTCTTTCACTCCGCCCTTGCCTATTTAAGGCACCAAATGTCACGACCTGGACATGAATTTTTCCCCTCCTTTAGATCTGGTCCAGCCCTTGTGTGTGTGAGTGGAGGAGGTGATGGTGGTGGAGAAGAAGATCAAGATGGACCACTTAAAGGAGTGGATGTGAAAGGTGAGTTGTTGTTGTTGATTCTTTCTCTCTTCCCCATCTTTTGCTCTCTTCCTTCCCCTCTCTAACCAGTCCCCCCTAGGTGTTTGTTGAAATGCCTAAGTGAAGAAGAAGAAGGAAGGGAGGCATAGAAGAGGTGGTGGTGGCAGTGGTGGTGATCGGGGTGGCCGAGGGTGCGCTTGGGAGCCCCTACGCTCCCCTTTCCTTCCCCCCTCTCATTTGGGTGAGTTTTCCCTCTTCTTTTGTTGGTTTGGGCATGTATGGTGGTGCTTGGGAGGGCTTGCATGTGAGGCGTTATGGTTTGGGTGCATGTGGGAGGCTTGGGGGAGGGCTTGGGCGGCTGGGCGCGCGGGTCTGCACGCGCGAGCGCGCGCGCGGGCGTGCGCGCAGGTGTTGTTGCGCGGGTGGAGCGCGCGGGCGCGCGCGGGTACGCGCGCGGGTCGTGCGCGCTGGTGCGGGCGCGCTGGGACGCGCGGGAGCGCGCGTGCGTACGCGCAGGGGCGCGCGTGCGTACGCGCGGGTTGTGCTCGCGCGGGGGCGCGTATCCGCGCGCTGTCTGCGCGCGGCATGCGCGCGCGGGGCGCAGGGGCCGCGCGCGGGTGCTGCCCGAGGCCCGTTTTGGGCGTGCGGAGGGTCGGCACCCTCGGGTGGGTGTCCGGGGGGCTCGGGCACGCGTGCGTGCGTGCATGCATGCGTGCGTTCGAGCCCGTATGCGTGGATGTCTATGTCTTAGGCATCCCTAATTGATTTTATATGTTTGTTTATGATTTTACTCACCCTTTTGGTACCCTTGGCTTGCAGACCTCGTCGGTTGGGATGCGCAACGACTCGGGTATCGGTGAGTGGTTTGATTCCAACCCTTCCGGGAGCGCTCGAGGCACGTAGTCGTGCTTCGCGCTTCCATGGGGCTTTATTTGCACCCTAAATATGTTAGATATCATGCATGCTAGGTTATATAGCTCGTATATTGTGTAGAATCCCTATTCTACCTTATACTTGCCTATGTATTGTATAGAATATGGCATGCCTTAGGTAATATTGTTTGAATTACTACCCTTATTATTAATTGAACATATCCAGCATGTCTAACTTGGGTTAATAACGGGATGTATGCGTAATAATCCCGATTTAGTACTCGAGGGTGTGGTATAGTTGTTGCACCCATCTTGTTGGGGCAAAACTATGACCAGCCTCGAGAGGGGATGAGGCATTCCCTCTCTCTCGCCCTCCCTCTTTTCGCGAACCGAGTGAGTAGATGTAGTTCCTACTTGACTCGGGTTTGCTTGGAATTATTGGCATGCACCTATTGTCGCGCGGATCGCGCTTAACCCTCCCCTTTGAGTTGGTGATATCCAACGCCTGCTTAAGTCGTACTTATGTGATTGAATATTTACTATGCCCTCGTATGCATGTTTAAGTAAGTTATCCTTGGGTAATTAATGGCATATTCTGTATATGCCTATTTGGGCCGTGAGCCTTGTTTAATGGGATTAGACAAGTGTATGACCTCCTATGGGGTCGTACCATGCCTTTGACACTTAGAATAAAATGTCTTCCCCGCATCTGAGTTATGCGCCCTGGAGGGAATTCATGAGAATTCATTGCGCTTATCGGTGTTTGATAACCGATGATGACGGATCCATAGGGATCGTATTCGCGAGTGTCGAGTGTTCTTTCCTTCGTTGGCTCCGAGTAGAGACTGCCCGGCGTAGTAAAGTCCGGTGGAGATCTCCCAGATACTACTCATGACGCGTGTTGGCGTGCCCATACAGCTGAGGTAGCGGTCTTGGGAGACTAGTCCGGTAGAGGCCTGAACCCTGTGCACGAGGTAGTAGAGGCCACACCGGGAGAGACTACCGGAAGACGAGTGCAGTAGAACAATTGACCTCTTCCCCAAGAGCCTATGTCACCCCGAGGAGGGGGTGAGGGTGAGGGTGTGGTGGGTCGGCGTTGGTTCGATCTGCCAGTTCGTGTAATTTCCCAAGATCCTATGTCACCCGTCGGAGTGAGGGTGAGGGTATTGTTCCCAAGATCCTATGTCACCCGTCGGAGTGAGGGTGAGGGTATTGCTCCCAAGATCCTGTGTCACCCATCGGGATGAGGGTGAGGGTGTTGGCGTGAGTGGGGTGGGGTCGAGTTGATACTTGACCCGTCAGCTTGTATAGATGGTTTTCCCGTGGGGCTTGCGTTGCGAGCATGAATTATCGTTCTCCCCTTCACCGGATCCGTGTGGATGCTTCCTAGGTACGAGCCGCCCTGGGTGGACCCCCACCTGTAGGTACCATCGACGTTGTCGACAGTGTACTGACCGTGGCCGGCTCCAGGAAGAGGCTGCCTGGGAGAGCGCTACCGGATGACGAACGGTGTAGAACAGCAAGTTTTGTCCTTCAAGTCCCTAGGCTCACCCTGTGGGGGCTAGGGCAAGGGCGAGGTATGGTTGCACCGCCATGTGACCTTGTTAACCGTTGGGTTTCTACCCATGGTTTCTTTGATAGGAGATTGCCTTAGGATCGAATGTTGGTGTTGGTGTTTGGTTTCTGACCACTCACTGAGCTTGTAGCTCACCCCTCGCTTATGTTTTTCCCCAGTTGACGCTGAGTCGGATCCAAGAGAAGAGCTCCCCTGGCGCCATCCGAGTAGGAGACCCGCGTTCGCGTTGGATGTCTTGCGAGTCGGAGGCTATCAGCATTCCATTTTCATTGTATGTATTATACTTGTGCTTGTGCACGGTATGTAGACTGTTGATGTCAGTTATTGTATATATTGGCTCTCACAGGACAGTTGATTGTGTACTCTACTCTGTAATATGTCTTTGAATTACAGACTTAGTCATTTGAGCTTCCGCTTTTTGTATATATTTGATGTCAGTTACTTGTGTATTGCCTTTTCTATTGTGGAGTATTTATTTGACCTCGTGTATGGATTACTGATATCATTTATATATTTGCCACGTCTCGGGGACGGCCGCCCTGGGGCGTGACATAGGTATCTAAATATATATATTTATATAGGGTGTGCGGCGGGTGTCTTCGCTAGAAACCGAGAGAAAGAGGGGATTAGAGAGAGAAAAAAAAGTATTTACTCTTTTTCTTTTTATCATTTGATTTTCCTATTATTTATTAGATCAATGTTTAGCTATTTTGATTTTTAAGATTTTAATAAAATAGAGTTTTGATTTATTATTTATTTTAAGGATTAAATATATTTTTATGTTATGATATTTTTAGTTTTGATTAAGTTTGAGTTTTAATATGTATATGTTTCTGTTGTTAGATTCTTATGATTTTATAAAAAAAAAGGGTTTTGATCTATTATTATTTTTATTAGATCTATATTAGATATTTAGATTTTTGAGTCTTCATAAACTTAGAGTTTTGATTTACTATTTATTTTAAAGATTAGATCTATGTTCAGATTTTTAAAATATAAGTTTTTAATAATACTAGGGTTATGATTTATGCATATACTTAATCAAATTTATTTATTTTTAATTTTTACTAATTAATTGTTTGTTTTTATAGAAAAAAAGTATTTTCATATTATTTTACGAATTTTTGTTATTTTATTATTATTTTGAATTTCTGAATTTTTGTCTTTTCTGTTTTGTCTTTTCTGCTTTGTCTTTTCTAGTTTTGTCTTTTCTGGTTTTTGTCCTTTAGTGTTTGGTTATATGGTAAATAGGTTTATATCATCTTCTTAGGTTGTAGTATATATGGAGATGGGTTTAGATTATTGGGTATAAAAATTTATGTCTGATAATTATGGATAGGTAATTAGGTCTTGGGTCAATGGTTGAATTATGGGGTCTTAATTAATAATTCATTTGGTTTATTTAGGTTGTAATTTTCGTTGTGGGCATCATTCTCCGGACCTAGGGTCCATTCGAGGTGAGTAGGCCTATTGATTTATTTTGTGATTTTTTCTCTATATCGTTGAATTTCATGTGCTAATTATATTTGTGTGATATTATGTGATATCCATGCATTTTTATTATGATAATTTTGCATGATTTGGGTATTTTTCATATTGATCAAATTGCATTTCTTGTTGAATAAAGTTGCATGATTTAATTATTTCATCATGTCATTTAAAATAGCATGAATTATGCTATTCATGTTTCAAGAAATAACGTAATACATTTTCTGATGCTTATGTTTTCGAAATAATATTTGGATTAAAGATTTTCATTTCGAGACTTTTGAAAAAAATTTAGGATTAGTGGAGACAACCTAATCCTAGGAGATTTCATCAAGATGCATATCATGACATTTTTCTGGAATAAATCCTCTCGTTGTATTTCGCCTTTGGGGAGGAAGGTCTAAGACTCGAAAAGTCCCAAGATCGGTAAGGGGTGTGGTAAAGCATTCCTTGCAGTGGCGGATTCCTTTGTTTGGAGTCTGCAGCAACCGGGGCATTTTGTGCTGGTGTTCTCGTAGTGATGGCAGCGGCGACCCATCAGCGTCTTCTAGATCCGACGTCTCCTCGAGGGAGCTTTTTGAGCGATTTAGTCGCTTGGGGCTTGGCACACCTGTTTTGGGGGAACGGTTCTTCCGATTGAGAACCCTACCCGGTCATATCATTTAAGCTGCATGATTTCTATGACGTGGACCAAGGATTGGGCCACGTGATTGAATTAAAATTATATTTTATTGAGCTCATGAATTTAAAGTGATTTATTAAAGAAAATTCTTGTTTTTAATATAATTATATATATATATATATATATATATATATATATATATGATTTTATCATTTAACTCTTATGATTTCTCTGATGTGGGCTAAGGATTGGGCCACGTGCACAATTAAAAAAAATTTAAAAAAAAGTTCATGATTTTAAATTGATTGAATAAAATAAAATATTTATTAAATAAAATTCTGATTTTTATAAAACCTTATTTTTATATGTAACTATCATATGAGGTAATTTGTCAGTGGGCTTATTCACTGAGTTAATTTCTCACCCTATTCGATATGGGCTGGTTGTTTCATAACCAGGTATTGCGTATTATGAGGATTAAGATGAAGTTTGGACTTTTCGCATCTTTCAGAAATTTCTCACCCTATTATTTTATTATTATCGGTTTTATTATATTTTTATTATATGGGTGTCATATAAAAAATAAAGAGCCGCAAATTTTGGTCTTGTATTTGGATTAAGTTTAGTAGCAACCCATTTACCGTCCAATAAGCGGTTGGGTAAATGTAGGGCGTTACACTTTGTGACACAAATAATAATTAGCTCTCCCTTTTAGTTCATTGTTATATGTTTTAGATTTTTGTTTACTTTGAATGTTATATGTTAGTGTTTATTGTTTTGAATTGTACAAAAATATGTTCAAATATAATGTCAGGACACCAGTTTAGAAAGCTCAAAACTAGTATTTTATACAAAAAATTTCTAATAGAATGATAAGGCAAACAAATTCATGAGCACTCCCTTTTTTTATTAATATATTCGGGTCGGGTCAGACCAGGACCCGACCCAGGTCCGACGGGTCCGGGTCCACATTTTCAAGGACCCGCCGGGTCCGGGGTTGGACCCAAACCCGCCGGATCTTGCCACGGGTCGGGTCCGAGTCCACCCCGACCCCGCCCAGGCTCGACCCGTTGATAGGCCTAAGTACATGCTCTCTGTTTTTTTTTTTAATAAAAAAACACCTCTAACAACACCCTTGAAATGGAGTAATTTTAATTATTTTTTTCCAATTCTTTCTCTAATAAATGCCCGAAAAGACAACAATGTTTTATTTTCCCCCATTATAATGAATTTCGAATATTGTTTGGTTTTTATGAAGGGGGCAATTATTTCAACCCCACCAACTCCTCCACCCACCCCTTATTTCTTTTCTTTTCTTTATTTTTTGTGTGTGAGCCTAACCCACCCCTCTCACCTCCTCCGCCCGCTTCCGTGTCACCTCCTCCGCCCGCTTCCGTGTCCCCTCCTCCGCGAAGCCCTCATCGTCCTCGACCAAATGTCCCGTGACAACCTCCCCGCCTCCCCCTCCTCCTTCACCCTCCGCCAATGCATCCGTCACCGCGACCTCCTCCACGGCCACGGGGCACGGCGGTGGATGATGCATTGGCAGAGGAGGGCGCAGCCATGGAGGAGGTCGCGGTGGTGGAGGAGGGCGTGGCCATGGAGGAGATCGCGGTGGTGGTGGAGGGCACGGCCGTGGAGGAGATCGCGGTGGTAGATGCATCGGCGGAGGAGGGGGAGGTTGTCGCGGGACATGTGGTCAAGGACGATGAGGGCTTTGCGGAGGAGGGCGGAGGAGGCGAGAGGGGTGGGTTAGGATCACACACAAAATAAAGGTGGGTGGAGGAGTTGGTGGGGTTGAAATTAGGCCTGTCAATGGGTCGACCCGGACCCGACCCGATAAAAAGCGTCAAATACCCGACCCGGAGGACCCGAGACCCGATATAGACCCGACCCGAAGGACTCGATCATCTAAATGGGGCGGGTCTGGGTCTACCCTGACCCGATCCCATGGACCCGTTGGATGCGATACTATTTTATGTTTTGTCTTGACCTTATTTATTAACTAACATTTCCCTTTGATATATGTATTAAATGTACACTTTAATAAATAAAATAATATTTATTCGGTCCTCTGAATCACGATTGAGAAATCAAAAGGTGTCAAATAAAAATAAAAAAAACAATGAACGGTGGTGATCACTCCTAGAGAGGATTTTGAAATATCAGTCGGTCCCCACGGAGAGGGATTGAGAAATCAAAGGGGGGGGGGGGGGGTTCAACAAATCCAAAACCACCCCAAAAAATTAAAAAAAAACAAAAATCAAATGGGGTTTGTTTACTCATGTATCACGATGAGCTTCCTGAACAGAGGAAGATATCCGATGTGCGCGGCGAGGAAGAGAGGGGAGACGTCAGTGTGGAACTGATAGATTGCTCTTCGAAGAAGAGCTAGAATTCAATAAATGAATTCCAAAAGTGATTTACTTCGAGGGTAAATCGGCCTCCTAATGCTCTAAAGCACTTTGCTTAATAATCTCTCCATTCTTTTATTCATAACTTCAAATAAATAGCACAAGACTCAATAATCAATCCCATAGAAATAGGGAATACATCCTAACAAACATCTATCCAAATAAGCTAACAATTGACCTAATCCTAAAATAAAAGACTTATTCAAAATAATAAAAAGCATTCAAATCAGGGATCATATCAATCCACTCCCCTTAAGAGAACCTTGTCATCAAGGTTCAAATTGAGGATCCACCGCTCTTTGAGTTCATGATAGCCTTCCCCTTTCACTTGAAGATCGTCATCTCCTTCGAGCATGAATAATTGAGGTCTTTTGCAGTGATGTTTCGGCCCAAATTTCTCATCACAATTATAACAAAGACCTTTATCTCTTCGTTCTTTCATCTCTGCCCATGTCAATTGTTTTATGGGTATTGATACTGCCTTGGAGCTTGTTGACATGCATAGATTATCAGGCTGAACAATATGTGCTTTTTCTAATTGATGAAGATGTTGTAGCTTTTCTTTCTGCATGCGAGCGAGACCAATGGCAGCCACTAATGTATTGGGTCGAAACATTTGTACTTCTATTCTGATCTCTTCTTTTAGGCCTCCCACAAAACACCCAATAAGAGCCTTTTCTGTCCAACCTTCAACTCGATTTGCCAGACGTTCAAATTCTGTATGGTACTCACGTACGGTATGAGTTTGTCGCAATTTTGAAAGGGCTCCATCAAAGTCATTGTATTCGGTTGACCCAAATCGAATACAAAAGGCTTTCACAAAATCTGTCCAAGACAATTGTGGATGTATCTTCTCATACCATTGATACCACTGTACAGCATCTCCTTCAAGATGGAAAGAAGCCAACAATACTTTCTGATCCTCCTTTGTGTTTGAAATTTAAAAAATTGCTCCGCTCAATAGATTCAACTACTAGGATCTTCTCCCGTGAATTTCGGAAAGTCCACACGAGTATAGTCCACACGAGTATAGCATGCTTGAACTGATGACCCACCCTCGTGAATATTTCACGTGACGTTTCATGATCAGCTCGCCCATCACCATCTGAATTTTCTCTTCTGTCTTTCAAAATAGAAGAAGCCAACCGCTCATATTGGGTACTCATGGCGGCGAGAATTTCTTTGATATCTTTGAGGTTCTCTTGGAGTTTTTCAAATTTTGATTCCATCGCTTCAACTTTCAATCCCATTGCTTCAACTTTCGATTTCATTGCTTCAACCCGTTATTCTTGTGTAGGTGCTTTGGGCATACCAGAGATTTTTTTTTGACTGGATTTCTTGATGATCTTGGTTTGGGTAGGATCAGGTGGATGGGCTAAAGTTTGAAAAAGAATTTCAAGTTTGGTTGAAGGTTATAGGGTTTGACTGACCTCTTTTTTTCTTTTTCCTTTTTCTGTTGGTTCGGCTGATGAGTTTCTTTGGGTGGAAGGTGATGGGAGAAATGAGTGGAAGATGAAGATTGCTGGGGACTAAGGTGGTGGATGGATGGCTCTGATACCAAATGATAGGTTGCTCTTCGAAGAAGAGCTAGAATTCAATAAATGAATTCCAAAAGTGATTTACTTCGAGGGCAAATCGGCCTCCTAATGCTCTAAAGCACTTTGCTTAATAATCTCTCCATTCTTTTATTCATAACTTCAAATAAATAGCAAACAAGACTCAATAATAAATCCCATAGAAATATGGATTACATCCAAACAATCCAAATAAGCTAACAATTGACCTTATCCTAAAATAAAAGACTTATTCAAAATAATAAAAGACATTCAAATCAGGGATCATAGCAGGAACTCGGTGGGGGACTCCCCCTGAGAGCGATCTCTGCCAGCCGTGACATAAGGAAGATGACGCCGGTGAAGTTGACGTCTACGAGGGGGTTGCTGATCAACGCATCCGGCTCTGATGACGACGGGTCTCCACCATGCGTCGCCTCCACCAGCCTCGACGAGACGTCCACACCGTCATTGCCAAAAAATGTCTCCCCTTTTCATTCTAGCTGGGTCGACCCGGGTCTGCTTTCTCTTGGGTTCGCCGGGTCCTATCCAAGACCCGGGTCCGGCGGACCCAAGTCGACCCGGACCCCGACCCGACCCATTGACAGGGCTAGTTGAAATAGGATGCCTTTAATTGCACCCCTCAAATTGGAGTGCACACCCTTTTTTTACACACCTATCACTTAACCCTGAAATTCTTTAAATACCCCCCTTATATAATTAGAGCACCTACTTTTGAAACCCTAAATCCTTTCAAAATACAGCTGATTTGAAACAGCAGAACCTCTCTCATACCTAAGAAACCCTAAATCTCTCACCCCTCTCACCGTGAACCACCCCCTCCCCCCCCCCCCCCCCCGGTCGTCCGCTCTCGCTCTCTTGCTCGCCGTCATCATCCTCTCCATGCAGACCTTCAACGTTGATGATCCCAAGGTATTGTTGGAGCCAATGTTGTTGTTGATGGTTTTATGTGGAGAAATCCATTGTTTTGGGGGGGATTTGTTTGTTTATTTGTTTGATTTAGGGGGACAGAGATTTTGTGAAAAAGAAGAAGAAGAGGGTGATGAAATGTGTCTTTTTTTGCTGCCTATTGTCTTTCTTTATGTCTTGGTGAATAGGGTTGTGTGATTGAAATTGTGGTTTTTTTTTATATGTGCATGTTGTTTGTTTGATTTTGCTAAATGCCATTCTTATATGTATGTTAAAATGTGTGAATTATTTGTTTTTGAGATATGGATGTTATTTTATTTTTCATGCATTGTGCACTGCATTCTACAGATAGTAAAGGCTTGATGGTTCCTTCTAGGATTGAATGGATTAATTATTCTATAGGCAGATCTGACAAACCATATGTTAGATATTGATTTTTCCCCTGCTTTTCTTATTTGTTGTTTCCTAATTTTCGTATTTGTTTTGTATATAGTTATGAAATATCATTATCTCAAACTATAGATTGAAAAGAGAATTTCTTCTTTCACAGAACCAAAATTTGGATTTAGCTATGCAAAAATCTAGGATTGTTAGCATTCATGCAGGAAGTATAGGAAAAAGACTAAACAAACGAGAGAAAGTTCTCATGGGATGGGTCGCTGATTGTGTCCTCTCAATTCCATTTCTGTCATTTGAATTGCTCTATTTTGAATTTCAATAAGTAAAAGAAAACTACAGAGAATTCAGGGTATTGATTGGAACAGTGTAATATTCTTCTATTAGTTTTTCCACTGCATTTATCTCCTAGGTATATCCAATATGTGTAGCTACATTTCTAGATTGAACTCAAGAAAATAGAAGCATTGTATCCACCATGTCAATGTGAACCTTTAGGAGTACAAAGTTCTAGGTGAGGATTTTATAAATCATTAGCTAAGAATTATTTTGACTCTGTCTATTATCCTGTTAGCCCAACCAAGCACATTGTCATTGCCCCAAGAAGTGCCTCTAGAGTCTAGGGTCCCACATCATGCATGAACCAAATTTATGACTTACTGTTAAACTAATGTCAACCAAATTCTAAAATCATGTGTTATTTGTGGAAGTTAACTAAATAAGAATGCTTAACACGGGCCCATTACCACTTATTTTATTCTTGCCACAACATTTCTTTGTCATGCAAACTTCTATTCTGAGTTTAATTTGAACCAGTGGTGGCATAGTGATGCTGCCCAGTCATTTAATGTTCTCTGCACTCTGAAGAAGCCTGGTATGGAGGTCTACAAGTGAAGTGAAGGGGGCAACCTATGTGCATGGTAACGTTTCCTTGCCTTTGTATAAGTATATGATGACACATGACGTCCATCATCATGTATTGTCTATATCAGGTTGGCACTCTGAAATTGGTAAAAAACAAAAAAAAGACAAAAACTGGAATTGTACAGAAGCATGTATTTCTAAACTTCCTATGACTTTGCTCTAGCTTCCCTGTGTTTGATAGAGAGTGACCTATTAGGTGAAGTAGTCATGAAAGTAGATTTGAGTGGTAAAATTGCTATCTAACCCAAAACTGGTTAATTAGGTGAGTGGTAACATGCTGTTGTGTTTCATTAAATAAATAATCGGTTTGGCCAATGGGTAAGGCAATTAGATTTTTCAAAGTAGATTGAACTTCATATGGTCTCATTTTTCTCATACACAATGTAAATGCTAATTTACATAGCAAGATATTCAAGTGCTAAGTTTATACAGAAGAAAGAATTAAGTACAGGGGAAACCAAAAGAGGGTTTTTCATTTTTTTTTCTTTTTTTGGGGGGGGGGGTCATTTTCTTTACTGGGTCTAAAAGAGTAGGTTCTTGAAAGGATGATTTGTTGTATGGTGAAACGAGGCTATTAGAGCTCTTTCCTTTTTTTTTCTTTCTGTTTTCTGTTTTTCTCTGGTCCTGAAAGATATTTCATATGTGCCTTTGTATCTTGGAGTTTATATAGATTAATTAATTTCATTTTTCATCTCCCATAATTAATTTCTATATTTTCCCCTTTTTATTCTACTTGTTAGTCCTACTCCAAGCATTCTCATGTTAGACCTGTGTCATTTAGAGTCCTAATTTCGATCGGAGTCGCTAAATTTTTTGCTTTTAGCCTACCAAGGGGGTTTGAGGACTTTGATTGAAATATAACTGCATATTATGGGTCCTGGTATTGTTTAGTACTGCACATAAAATTTTCGTTTAATTCCGATAAAGTTTTTTGGAATTATGCAGTTTTGGCTTGGTATTTGGATTTGATTTTGTAAAAATCCAAGATGAAGAGGTAAAAATCCAATATTATTATGAGATGTTCAGTTTTGAGATAGCTTCCATATAGAAGTGGAATTGGATCAACTGGATTCGTATATCAAAAGTTATGGGTATTTTTCCGAGTATACCCCGAAGATGAGAAATCCAGGCAGCAGCCCTGTAAGATGTTTAGCCTGGATTTTGGAATATCTGGAGAGGTTATTTGATCTAGGTGTAAACATAAAAGCTGTAGATAATCGTCTTGGCTTTCCAATGGCTTTGGAATCATGCAATTCGGAGCTATATTGAGGAAGTTATGACCATTTAAGTGAAGGCTATTCGGGGTTTTAAGTCCGAGTACTACTTGGTCTTTCACTCCATCAATGCCTATTTAAAGGCCCCCAAAAGTGCACGACTTTGGGTCTCTCCTCCTCTCTTTTCTGGTCCAGCCCCCCCCCCCCCCCCCTCTTGTGTGTGTTTTGGGTGGAGGAGGTGAAGGTGATGGAGAAGATCAAGAGGGAGTCCAAGAAGGTGGGTTGTTGTTGTTGTTGATTCCTTTCTCTCTTCCCCCACCCCTTACTGTTTTTCCCTCCCCTTTGGACCAACAGCCCCCCAAGTGTTTGTGTTTATGCCACAATGAAGAAGAAGAAGCAAGGGAAGCATAGAAGAGGTGGTGGTAGCAGTGGTGGTGATCGGGGTGGCCGAGGGTGCGCTTGCGAGCCCCTACGTTCCCCTTTTCTCCCCCCTCTCATTTTGATGAGTTTTCCCTCTTCTTTTCTTGGTTTTAATGCATGTTGGGATGCTTGGGAGGGCATGTATGTGGGGTGTTAGAGTTTCGGTGCATGTGGGGGCTTTGGGGGAGTGTTTTGGGGCTTGGGCGCGCGCGGGCGCATGCGCGGATGCGGACGCGCGGGAGCGGGCGTGAGCACGCGCAGGGGCACGCGTGCGTGCGCGCGTCACGCGCGGGTGGTGCTCGCGGGCACGCGTGCGGAAGTACGCCCGGGGGGTGCGGGGGCGCGTGCGCACGTGTGCGTGCCTGCGTATGAGTGCAGGGGCCACACGTGTGGCTGCCCAGGGGTTCGGGTAGGTGTCGGGGTAATTGGATATGCGTGCGTACGTGCGTTCTTGCATGCGTGCGAGCCCGTATGCGTGCGTATCTGAGTCTTTGACATTTTTAATCTATTTTAAGTATTTTTATGTGTTTGTATGTGGTTATACTCACCCCTATTGATACCTTACCTTGCAGACCTCGTCGGAAGGGATGCACGTCAATCCGGGTATCGGTGAGTGGTTCGATCCAACATTTCGGGACGCGCTCGATGCACGTAGTCGTGCACCGCACGTCCTTGGGGCATCTTAACCCCTAAATATGCTAGATATTTGCATGTTAGGGTCGTATAGCTCGTATATTGCGTAGAACCCCTATTCTACCCTATACTTGCATAAGTATGTATTCATGTTTGTATAATTGTGTTTTCATGCGCCCCTTGTGTTTCGGGCATGTATTTTCGAATGAGTTTATGGATGTATTAGAATATGGCATGTCTTGGGTAGTATTGTAATACTACCCCCACTATATTAATTATATCCAGCATGTTAAACATTGGGTTAATAACCGGATGTGTACTAATATTCCTTTACGATTAGACTGGAGGAATGGTGTAGTTGTTGCACCCATTTGTTGGGGCAAAGCTATGACCAGCTTTCCGGAGAGGATGAGACTTTCCCTCTCTCTCGCCCTCCCTCTTTGTGTAAATTGAGTAAGTAGATACAATTCCTACTTGACTCAGGTTCACTTGGGATTATCAGTATGCATCGGTTGGTGCGCGAGATCACGCTTAACTCCCCTTGGAGTTGGTGATATCCAACGCCTGCTTGAGTCATCCTTTGCATGATTGAATATTTATTATGGCCTTATAAGCATGTTTAAGTGTGCCATACCTTGTATGCATATTGTACGATTTGTTGTTTATGATGTAAATCCATGTTAGGGAGTACCCCTATAGCTATTTAATATATTATCGTGCCTGTGGCACATAAAATTGCGTATGATTCTTCTTATATATATTCATGCGCATGCTAACTAATTGGGCCTATCCGTAATAGGCGAGGGTATGACCCGCTGTCGGGTCGTACCCTATTAGTTAAAGCGCTAGCGATGTAATCGCCCTTTTGCATCCGAGTGATGCATTCGTCTTGAATTCTAAAGAATTCATCGTTGCATCGGTTTTGTTAAACCGATAGCTACGACAATAAGTTGGGCCTACCCGTGCTAAGCGTGTGTATGAACCGCTTGTTGGGTAATGCCTTGGGCTTATTTCTGCTCGAGAGCAGAGGTAGCCCCTCGCGTCCGAGCGATGCACCCGTGTGGGAGTGTAAGAGTATTGGTTATCTTCGATATGTGATTATCGAATGTGGTTAGAATTCCTCCCAATATCGTCCGTGTCCATGCTACCCGGGTTTAGTTGTCCTGCGAGGTGCTCCCAGACACTATTTATGACGCCGGTTGGCACACCCATATGGTAGAGGTAGCGGTCATGGGAGGCTACCAGGAAGAGGTTACTCGGGAGAGGACTACCATATGATGTTGAGAACGTAGAGTCGTTCTGCCCTTCGTCGGATCCATGTCGAAGCTGCCCGGTTCGTAGTTGTCCTGTGGGGTGCTCCCAGACACTATTTATGACCCCTATTGGTGCGCCCATATGGTAGAGATAGTGGCCATGGAGAGACTATCAGGTAGAGGCTCTCCGGGAGAGGGCTACCGGATGACGATGGGTGTAGAGCAACTGAGTTCGTTCTGAAAGTCCCTAGGGTCACCCCTCTAGGGGCTTGGGTGAGGATGAGTTGTGGTCACGTCATCACGTGACCCAAATACCCATCGAGTATACTCTGGGTTTGTTACTCCTAACGCTTGAGGTATCGAAGTATATCTCTACCTTGTAGCAGATGGACGTGTTGTGTATCGTTAATCAGCAACCCAAGGTGTTATGGTTAACCTTCGTTTCTCCCCGGGTCTCCCTGGAGCTCCCCTTCGGGGGCGGGGGTGGGGAATGTGTTGAGTCACGTCGCTACGTGACCCATTCATTTGTTCACCTGTTCCCATATTTGTTGGGTCCGGTTAAGTATCGATGTTGAGAGACATCAATGAGCAATTATCTCTATGTAGATGATCCAATAGTATTGTGTAGACCAGTAATTCCGCGTCTCCTTGACAAACGGTATGGTCTCTCCCCAAGAGTCCCAAGAGTCTCCCTTCGGGAGTGAGGGTGTGGGTGAGGTGGGTTGCACCGCCGTGTGACCCTATTATGCATTGGGTTTCAACCCATGTTTTTCCTTGAAAGGAAATTGTTTTAACATTAAATTGTTGTAGTGGTGTTTGGTTTCCAACCACTCACTGAGCTTGTAGCTCACCCCTCGCGTACTGTTTCTTTTACAGGGGCGTTGTTGGGCGTGGAGCTAGAGTTCCCCTATGGCGTGGTCTTGCGTGCGTGGAAGCGTTCTGTCTGGCGGATTGGCGAGTGCGAGGCTGTCAGCAGTCCTAGAGTCTTGTGTATTTGTAAATCGTGCGTGTGGCACTTGTTGTATTTTATTGGCTAGACTTGGCTCTCACAGGACATTGATTGTGTATTCGAGTCTGTAATAATATTTTTGGTTACAGACTTATTGATAATTTATGCTTCCGCTTTTCAGTTGTGTTATCAGTTGTCATTGCTTCTTTAGCCTTGTGTATTATTGATTGGAGTCACTGTTGACCTCTTGTTTATGATAGCTGATATTATATTATTGCCACGTCTCGGGGGCGGCCACCCTGGGGCGTGACAAAAGTTGTTATCAGAGCCTGGTCCTGTCAGAGCCTAAGTCAAGTTGTATAGATGAGTCGTAGGATTGTTATCCGAGTATTCTGGTTTTAGAAGTTTTCTTAGGTTGCTGACATGCCTCCTCGCATCCGTGGACGTGGACGTTGTCACCCCTGGACTTCCCTTAAGTTGTCGACTAGGTCGACTAATCAGGGTTTGTGTTGGGTCCCCTGTTGTGGGACTAAGGCTTGGGAAGGAGTTTCCAGCCCAGTTGTGTCGTGTTGATGGATCGTTGTAATTTCTAAGGTTGGATCGCGTCTTGACTATGGAGCTTCGTTCCCGGACATCGTTATTGCTATTAACCATGGAGTTCGCGGGTGATGCCGGTTTCAAGTGTTGAGGATGTGGTGTATTGCTCATTAAGGGGTGATGTCTTCTTCCAGCCTTCTTACTCAGGATAAGGGGCCTTGCAGGGTCAGCGTTGAGACCCGGGCTAGGGTACTCCGTGTTCCTTGTTTGGTTGTCGGGATATCCTATATCGGGACCACATGGTGCCCTCCCAAGGTTCTTTTCCCAGTCAAGGAATACCTTTGAAGCATCAAATTGATGATGAATTTTTCCTCACTTGGAAGGTGCGATAGCGGGTGGTGATGCATACAATTGGGATTGGGTGCATCCTATTGCAGCTTGGCGGGCGATCGCTTATGGACTGGGGTTCCATAGCCACATACGGAATCGCTTCGATATATCATCGTGCGTTGTAGTGGCCCGGTAGAGGCCAGAGTCCTGTGAGGTGCTCCCAGGTACTATCCACGACGCTTGTTGGTGAGTCCATATAGCAGAGATAGTGGACGTCGGAGGCTATTAGGTAGGAGGCCTCACCGGGAGAGTTCTACTGGATAACGTCGAGATCTTGGACTCCCCGTGATGAATCTGCCCATTGAGTGCAGGATGCTGGAGTTCCAATGAGTATAGTTGGGCGACCTGTTGGTGGCGGCATGTGAAGAACAGTTTGCGGTACTATCACGCTTTGCCCCCCACATGGGTCGTAAATGAGGAGACGCGACGCTAAGCGTTCGTGATGACACTCAACCGCCATATCAGATAGATGACGTCGCACAGGCGTTGTCGAAATTCGACAACCTCCTGTTGCGTGTCTTGCTGATTAAGTGCGGTCGAGCGGCTTACCCAGCGTGTAAGTGTCATCATGAGCGCCAGCCATTCTCGAGGAGCGGGAATTTGGAATTAATCGTCTCAGGAATTATTTTGATCTCCCCGTAGGGGTTGAAGATCAAGTACCCCTTGCCGCGAATTGATGATCTGTTTGACCAGCTCTGGGAGCAAGTGTCTTCGCAGGGTACCCCAATTTGGAGATCCGGGAGTTGGGCATTCTGTAGGTGGCCTTTCGTGACCGTGTCGGACACTACGAATTTGAGTATTGCCGTCGGGGTAGACGAATGCGCCAGATGCTTACAAAGATCTCAAAATTTTTATTGGGCCTCTGTGGGCTATTCTGAGGTAGCCTTCAACATGCCCTCATGTGAAGTTGTGGATCGTCACGTTGGAATGCGTTCGTCCATCGAGATTCCTCAGTGGACATGGGAGTGAGTTATCATGAATTACATTGCGGGCTCACTAAAGTCACGTTCGGGTCACGACGCTGTTTAGGTGATCATTAACCGACTGACTAAATCCGCAACTTCCTCCCTATCTGATTAACTGAGTCTCTGGACGCTTTGACGTGGGTATTCGCCTTCGCGATTGTTCGTCTTCATGGCACTCCAGTCGGCGCTATTTCAAACAGAGACGCGTGGGTTACTTCGAGGTTTTGGCATAGCCTTCGACAAGGCTTTTACACGAGCCTCCCTTTAAGTACAGCGTTTCATCACCGACGGATAGCCAGGCAAGAGGACGATTTAAACCTTGGAGGACATGCTAAGTGCCTGTATGCTTGATTGTGGGGTTTGCCTGCGAGGCGACTGCTGTTCGAGCATCCGGATGGAATTGTAAGAGGCACTCTACAGGCACTGTATTATACCTCCCTCGTGTTGGGACGGTTGAAGAGCGCCAGTTGGAGCGGCCGCAAATTAATTAATTGACCTTGCGGTGGCCGAGATGGTTCGTGCATGCCTCTGCACCATCCAGAACCGTCGGAAGGGCTATGCCGGTCATCGTCACCAGGAGCCTACCTTCGGGTTCGGTGACAGTGTTATCATGAGGTGTCCCGGATTAAAGGCATCCTCTGTTTCGACGTTGAGGGCGAGCAGAGTCGGCCTTCCATCGGACCAGTTTTTCGTCCTGGAGTGGATTGGGGGAGGTGGCAGTCATAAAGCCTTGCCCCCGTAGCTGACTCATGCCCGTAACGTCGCCCATGTCTCAGCTGAGGCATTACGTTCACGATCCTGCTCATGTCATTCCGTTCGAGTCGCTCATCCTCGAGCAGGATTTGTCATTCGTGGAGCAGTTGATCGAGACCATGGACCGGTGTGAGAAGAGGCTCTGCACCCAGACCGTTCCTTCGGTTAAAGTGCGTGGTAGCACCAGTTTCGTGTGCGGACCACTTGGGAGCCAATGGACTCTATGGGTGACACTTCTACATTTGGCCTTCCCTTTAGGTTTCCTTAAAATTTCGAGGACTAAATTTCCTAAGGGGGGAAGAATGTTAGACCTTTGTCATTTAGAGTCCTAATTTTGATCGGAGTCGCTAAAATTTTTGCTTTTTAGCCTACCAAGGGGGTTTGAGGACTCTAATTGACATATAACTGCATATTATGGGTCCTGGTATTGTTTAGTACTGCCCATAAAATTTTCGTTTAATTCCGATAAAGTTTTTCGGAATTATGCAGTTTTGACTTAGTATTCGGATTTGATTTTGTAAAAATCCAAGATGAAGAGGTAAAAATCCGATAATATTATGAGATATTCAGTTTTGAGATAGCTTCCATATAGAAGTGGAATTGGATCAACTGGATTCGTATATCAAAAGTTATAGGTATTTTTCCGAGTATACCCTGAAGATGAGAAATCCAGGCAGCAGCAGTGTAAGATGTTTAGCCTAGATTGTAGAATAGCTGGAGAGGTTATTTGATCTAGGTGTACATAAAAGCTGTAGATAATTGTCTTGGCTTTCCAATGGCTTTGGAATCATGCAATTCGGAGCTATATTGAGGAAGTTATGACCATTTAAGTGAAGGCTATTCGGGGTTTTAAGTCCGAGTACTACTTGGTTTTCACTCCATCATTGCCTATTTAAAGGCCCCCAAAAGTGCACGACTTTGGGTCTCTCCTCCTCTCTTTTCTGGTCCAGCCCCCCCCCCCCCCCCCCCCCCCCCCCCCCCCCTTTGTGTGTGTTTTGGGTGGAGGAGGTGAAGGTGATGGAGAAGATCAAGCGGGAGTCCAAGAAGGTGGGTTGTTGTTGTTGTTGATTCCTTTCTCTCTTCCCCCACCCCTTACTGTTTTTCCCTCCCCTTTGCACCAACAGTCCCCCAAGTGTTTGTGGTTATGCCTCAATGAAGAAGAAGAAGCAAGGGAAGCATAGAAGAGGTGGTGGTAGCAGTGGTGGTGATCGGGGTGGCCGGGGGTGCGCTTGCGAGCCCCATGTTCCCCTTTTCTCTCCCCTCTCCTTTTGGTGAGTTTTCCCTCTTATTTTTGTTGGTTTTAATGCATGTTGGGATGCTTGGGAGGGCATGCAAGTGGGGTGTTAGTGTTTGGGTGCATGTGGGGGCTTTGGGGGAGTGTTTTGGGGCTTTGGCGCGCAGGTCCGTGCGCGTGGGCGGATGCGCGGATGCGGACGCGCGCTGGGACACACGGGAGAGGGCGTGCGCACGCGCAGGGGCGCGCGTGCGTGCGTGCGGGTTGGTCGCGCGTCTGCGCGCGGGTGGTGCTCGCGGGCGCGCGGGCGGCAGTACGCCCGGGGGGTGCGCGGGCGCGTGCGCATGTGTGCGTGCGTGCGTATGAGTGTGGGGGCCACGCGTGTGGCTGCCCGGGGGTTCGGGTAGGTGTCGGGGTGCATGGATATGCGTGCGTACGTGAGTTCTTGCATGCGTGCGAGCCCGTATGCGTGCGTATCTGAGTCTTTGACATTTCTAATCTACTTTAAGTATTTTTATGTGTTTGTATGTGGTTATACTCACCCCTATTGATACCTTACCTTGCAAATCTGGTCGGAAGGGTTGCACGTTGATCCGGGTATCGGTGAGTGGTTCGATCCAACATTTCGGGACGCGCTCGATGCACGTAGTCGTGCACCGCACGTCCTTGGGGCATCTTAACCCCTAAATATGCTAGATATTTGCATGTTAGGGTCGTATAGCTCGTATATTGCGTAGAACCCCTATTCTACCCTATACTTGCATAAGTATGTATTCATGTTTGTATAATTGTGTTTTCATGCGCCCCTTGTGTTTCGGGCATGTATTTTCGAATGAGTTTATGGATGTATTAGAATATGGCATGTCTTGGGTAGTATTGTAATACTACCCCCACTATATTAATTATATCCAGCATGTTAAACATTGGGTTAATAACCGGATGTGTACTAATATTCCTTTACGATTAGACTGGAGGAATGGTGTAGTTGTTGCACCCATTTGTTGGGGCAAAGCTATGACCAGCTTTCCGGAGAGGATGAGACTTTCCCTCTCTCTCGCCCTCCCTCTTTGTGTAAATTGAGTAAGTAGATACATTCCTACTTGACTCAGGTTCACTTGGGATTATCAGTATGCATCGGTTGGTGCGCGAGATCACGCTTAACTCCCCTTGGAGTTGGTGATATCCAACGCCTGCTTGAGTCATCCTTTGCATGATTGAATATTTATTATGGCCTTATAAGCATGTTTAAGTGTGCCATACCTTGTATGCATATTGTACGATTTGTTGTTTATGATGTAAATCCATGTTAGGGAGTACCCCTATAGCTATTTAATATATTATCGTGCCTGTGGCACATAAAATTGCGTATGATTCTTCTTATATATATTCATGCGCATGCTAACTAATTGGGCCTATCCGTAATAGGCGAGGGTATGACCCGCTGTCGGGTCGTACCCTATTAGTTAAAGCGCTAGCGATGTAATCGCCCTTTTGCATCCGAGTGATGCATTCGTCTTGAATTCTAAAGAATTCATCGTTGCATCGGTTTTGTTAAACCGATAGCTACGACAATAAGTTGGGCCTACCCGTGCTAAGCGTGTGTATGAACCGCTTGTTGGGTAATGCCTTGGGCTTATTTCTGCTCGAGAGCAGAGGTAGCCCCTCGCGTCCGAGCGATGCACCCGTGTGGGAGTGTAAGAGTATTGGTTATCTTCGATATGTGATTATCGAATGTGGTTAGAATTCCTCCCAATATCGTCCGTGTCCATGCTACCCGGGTTTAGTTGTCCTGCGAGGTGCTCCCAGACACTATTTATGACGCCGGTTGGCACACCCATATGGTAGAGGTAGCGGTCATGGGAGGCTACCAGGAAGAGGTTACTCGGGAGAGGACTACCATATGATGTTGAGAACGTAGAGTCGTTCTGCCCTTCGTCGGATCCATGTCGAAGCTGCCCGGTTCGTAGTTGTCCTGTGGGGTGCTCCCAGACACTATTTATGACCCCTATTGGTGCGCCCATATGGTAGAGATAGTGGCCATGGAGAGACTATCAGGTAGAGGCTCTCCGGGAGAGGGCTACCGGATGACGATGGGTGTAGAGCAACTGAGTTCGTTCTGAAAGTCCCTAGGGTCACCCCTCTAGGGGCTTGGGTGAGGATGAGTTGTGGTCACGTCATCACGTGACCCAAATACCCATCGAGTATACTCTGGGTTTGTTACTCCTAACGCTTGAGGTATCGAAGTATATCTCTACCTTGTAGCAGATGGACGTGTTGTGTATCGTTAATCAGCAACCCAAGGTGTTATGGTTAACCTTCGTTTCTCCCCGGGTCTCCCTGGAGCTCCCCTTCGGGGGCGGGGGTGGGGAATGTGTTGAGTCACGTCGCTACGTGACCCATTCATTTGTTCACCTGTTCCCATATTTGTTGGGTCCGGTTAAGTATCGATGTTGAGAGACATCAATGAGCAATTATCTCTATGTAGATGATCCAATAGTATTGTGTAGACCAGTAATTCCGCGTCTCCTTGACAAACGGTATGGTCTCTCCCCAAGAGTCCCAAGAGTCTCCCTTCGGGAGTGAGGGTGTGGGTGAGGTGGGTTGCACCGCCGTGTGACCCTATTATGCATTGGGTTTCAACCCATGTTTTTCCTTGAAAGGAAATTGTTTTAACATTAAATTGTTGTAGTGGTGTTTGGTTTCCAACCACTCACTGAGCTTGTAGCTCACCCCTCGCGTACTGTTTCTTTTACAGGGGCGTTGTTGGGCGTGGAGCTAGAGTTCCCCTATGGCGTGGTCTTGCGTGCGTGGAAGCGTTCTGTCTGGCGGATTGGCGAGTGCGAGGCTGTCAGCAGTCCTAGAGTCTTGTGTATTTGTAAATCGTGCGTGTGGCACTTGTTGTATTTTATTGGCTAGACTTGGCTCTCACAGGACATTGATTGTGTATTCGAGTCTGTAATAATATTTTTGGTTACAGACTTATTGATAATTTATGCTTCCGCTTTTCAGTTGTGTTATCAGTTGTCATTGCTTCTTTAGCCTTGTGTATTATTGATTGGAGTCACTGTTGACCTCTTGTTTATGATAGCTGATATTATATTATTGCCACGTCTCGGGGGCGGCCACCCTGGGGCGTGACAAAAGTTGTTATCAGAGCCTGGTCCTGTCAGAGCCTAAGTCAAGTTGTATAGATGAGTCGTAGGATTGTTATCCGAGTATTCTGGTTTTAGAAGTTTTCTTAGGTTGCTGACATGCCTCCTCGCATCCGTGGACGTGGACGTTGTCACCCCTGGACTTCCCTTAAGTTGTCGACTAGGTCGACTAATCAGGGTTTGTGTTGGGTCCCCTGTTGTGGGACTAAGGCTTGGGAAGGAGTTTCCAGCCCAGTTGTGTCGTGTTGATGGATCGTTGTAATTTCTAAGGTTGGATCGCGTCTTGACTATGGAGCTTCGTTCCCGGACATCGTTATTGCTATTAACCATGGAGTTCGCGGGTGATGCCGGTTTCAAGTGTTGAGGATGTGGTGTATTGCTCATTAAGGGGTGATGTCTTCTTCCAGCCTTCTTACTCAGGATAAGGGGCCTTGCAGGGTCAGCGTTGAGACCCGGGCTAGGGTACTCCGTGTTCCTTGTTTGGTTGTCGGGATATCCTATATCGGGACCACATGGTGCCCTCCCAAGGTTCTTTTCCCAGTCAAGGAATACCTTTGAAGCATCAAATTGATGATGAATTTTTCCTCACTTGGAAGGTGCGATAGCGGGTGGTGATGCATACAATTGGGATTGGGTGCATCCTATTGCAGCTTGGCGGGCGATCGCTTATGGACTGGGGTTCCATAGCCACATACGGAATCGCTTCGATATATCATCGTGCGTTGTAGTGGCCCGGTAGAGGCCAGAGTCCTGTGAGGTGCTCCCAGGTACTATCCACGACGCTTGTTGGTGAGTCCATATAGCAGAGATAGTGGACGTCGGAGGCTATTAGGTAGGAGGCCTCACCGGGAGAGTTCTACTGGATAACGTCGAGATCTTGGACTCCCCGTGATGAATCTGCCCATTGAGTGCAGGATGCTGGAGTTCCAATGAGTATAGTTGGGCGACCTGTTGGTGGCGGCATGTGAAGAACAGTTTGCGGTACTATCACGCTTTGCCCCCCACATGGGTCGTAAATGAGGAGACGCGACGCTAAGCGTTCGTGATGACACTCAACCGCCATATCAGATAGATGACGTCGCACAGGCGTTGTCGAAATTCGACAACCTCCTGTTGCGTGTCTTGCTGATTAAGTGCGGTCGAGCGGCTTACCCAGCGTGTAAGTGTCATCATGAGCGCCAGCCATTCTCGAGGAGCGGGAATTTGGAATTAATCGTCTCAGGAATTATTTTGATCTCCCCGTAGGGGTTGAAGATCAAGTACCCCTTGCCGCGAATTGATGATCTGTTTGACCAGCTCTGGGAGCAAGTGTCTTCGCAGGGTACCCCAATTTGGAGATCCGGGAGTTGGGCATTCTGTAGGTGGCCTTTCGTGACCGTGTCGGACACTACGAATTTGAGTATTGCCGTCGGGGTAGACGAATGCGCCAATGCTTACAAAGATCTCAAAATTTTTATTGGGCCTCTGTGGGCTATTCTGAGGTAGCCTTCAACATGCCCTCATGTGAAGTTGTGGATCGTCACGTTGGAATGCGTTCGTCCATCGAGATTCCTCAGTGGACATGGGAGTGAGTTATCATGAATTACATTGCGGGCTCACTAAAGTCACGTTCGGGTCACGACGCTGTTTAGGTGATCATTAACCGACTGACTAAATCCGCAACTTCCTCCCTATCTGATTAACTGAGTCTCTGGACGCTTTGACGTGGGTATTCGCCTTCGCGATTGTTCGTCTTCATGGCACTCCAGTCGGCGCTATTTCAAACAGAGACGCGTGGGTTACTTCGAGGTTTTGGCATAGCCTTCGACAAGGCTTTTACACGAGCCTCCCTTTAAGTACAGCGTTTCATCACCGACGGATAGCCAGGCAAGAGGACGATTTAAACCTTGGAGGACATGCTAAGTGCCTGTATGCTTGATTGTGGGGTTTGCCTGCGAGGCGACTGCTGTTCGAGCATCCGGATGGAATTGTAAGAGGCACTCTACAGGCACTGTATTATACCTCCCTCGTGTTGGGACGGTTGAAGAGCGCCAGTTGGAGCGGCCGCAAATTAATTAATTGACCTTGCGGTGGCCGAGATGGTTCGTGCATGCCTCTGCACCATCCAGAACCGTCGGAAGGGCTATGCCGGTCATCGTCACCAGGAGCCTACCTTCGGGTTCGGTGACAGTGTTATCATGAGGTGTCCCGGATTAAAGGCATCCTCTGTTTCGACGTTGAGGGCGAGCAGAGTCGGCCTTCCATCGGACCAGTTTTCGTCCTGGAGTGGATTGGGGGAGGTGGCAGTCATAAAGCCTTGCCCCCGTAGCTGACTCATGCCCGTAACGTCGCCCATGTCTCAGCTGAGGCATTACGTTCACGATCCTGCTCATGTCATTCCGTTCGAGTCGCTCATCCTCGAGCAGGATTTGTCATTCGTGGAGCAGTTGATCGAGACCATGGACCGGTGTGAGAAGAGGCTCTGCACCCAGACCGTTCCTTCGGTTAAAGTGCGTGGTAGCACCAGTTTCGTGTGCGGACCACTTGGGAGCCAATGGACTCTATGGGTGACACTTCTACATTTGGCCTTCCCTTTAGGTTTCCTTAAAATTTCGAGGACTAAATTTCCTAAGGGGGGAAGAATGTTAGACCTTTGTCATTTAGAGTCCTAATTTTGATCGGAGTCGCTAAAATTTTTGCTTTTTAGCCTACCAAGGGGGTTTGAGGACTCTAATTGACATATAACTGCATATTATGGGTCCTGGTATTGTTTAGTACTGCCCATAAAATTTTCGTTTAATTCCGATAAAGTTTTTCGGAATTATGCAGTTTTGACTTAGTATTCGGATTTGATTTTGTAAAAATCCAAGATGAAGAGGTAAAAATCCGATAATATTATGAGATATTCAGTTTTGAGATAGCTTCCATATAGAAGTGGAATTGGATCAACTGGATTCGTATATCAAAAGTTATAGGTATTTTTCCGAGTATACCCTGAAGATGAGAAATCCAGGCAGCAGCAGTGTAAGATGTTTAGCCTAGATTGTAGAATAGCTGGAGAGGTTATTTGATCTAGGTGTACATAAAAGCTGTAGATAATTGTCTTGGCTTTCCAATGGCTTTGGAATCATGCAATTCGGAGCTATATTGAGGAAGTTATGACCATTTAAGTGAAGGCTATTCGGGGTTTTAAGTCCGAGTACTACTTGGTCTTTCACTCCATCATTGCCTATTTAAAGGCCCCCAAAAGTGCACGACTTTGGGTCTCTCCTCCTCTCTTTTCTGGTCCAGCCCCCCCCCCCCCCCCCCCCCCCCCCCCCCTTTGTGTGTGTTTTGGGTGGAGGAGGTGAAGGTGATGGAGAAGATCAAGCGGGAGTCCAAGAAGGTGGGTTGTTGTTGTTGTTGATTCCTTTCTCTCTTCCCCCACCCCTTACTATTTTTCCCTCCCCTTTGCACCAACAGTCCCCCAAGTGTTTGTGGTTATGCCTCAATGAAGAAGAAGAAGCAAGGGAAGCATAGAAGAGGTGGTGGTAGCAGTGGTGGTGATCGGGGTGGCCGGGGGTGCGCTTGCGAGCCCCATGTTCCCCTTTTCTCTCCCCTCTCCTTTTGGTGAGTTTTCCCTCTTATTTTTGTTGGTTTTAATGCATGTTGGGATGCTTGGGAGGGCATGCAAGTGGGGTGTTAGTGTTTGGGTGCATGTGGGGGCTTTGGGGGAGTGTTTTGGGGCTTTGGCGCGCAGGTCCGTGCGCGTGGGCGGATGCGCGGATGCGGACGCGCGCTGGGACACACGGGAGAGGGCGTGCGCACGCGCAGGGGCGCGCGTGCGTGCGTGCGGGTTGGTCGCGCGTCTGCGCGCGGGTGGTGCTCGCGGGCGCGCGGGCGGCAGTACGCCCGGGGGGTGCGCGGGCGCGTGCGCATGTGTGCGTGCGTGCGTATGAGTGTGGGGGCCACGCGTGTGGCTGCCCGGGGGTTCGGGTAGGTGTCGGGGTGCATGGATATGCGTGCGTACGTGAGTTCTTGCATGCGTGCGAGCCCGTATGCGTGCGTATCTGAGTCTTTGACATTTCTAATCTACTTTAAGTATTTTTATGTGTTTGTATGTGGTTATACTCACCCCTATTGATACCTTACCTTGCAAATCTGGTCGGAAGGGTTGCACGTTGATCCGGGTATTGGTGAGTGGTTCGATCCAACACTTCGGGACGCGCTTGATGCATGTAGTCGTGCACCGCACGCCCTTGGGGCATCTTAACCCCTAAATATGCTAGATATCTGCATGTTAGGGTCGTATAGCTCGTATATTGCGTAGAACCCCTATTGTACCCTATAGTTGCATAAGTATGTATTCATGTTTGTATAATTGTGTTTTCATGCGCCCCTTGTTTTTCTGGCATGTATTTTCGAATGAGTTTATGGATGTATTAGAATATGGCAATGCTTAGGTAGTATTGTAATACTACCCCCACTATATTAATTATATCCAGCATGTTAAACATTGGGTTAATAACCGGATGCGTACTAATATTCCTTTACGATTAGACTGGAGGAATGGTGTAGTTGTTGCACCCATTTGTTGGGGCAAAGCTATGACCAGCTTTCCGGAGAGGATGAGACTTTCCCTCTCTCTCGCCCTCCCTCTTTGTGTAAATTGAGTAAGTAGATACGATTCCTACTTGACTCAGGTTCACTTGGGATTATCAGTATGCATCGGTTAGTGCGCGAGATCACGCTTAACCCCTCTTGGAGTTGGTGATATCCAACGCCTGCTTGAGTCATCCTTTACATGATTGAATATTTATTATGGCCTTATAAGCATGTTTAAGTGGGCCATACCTTGTATGCATGTTGTATGATTTGTTGTTTATGATGTAAATCCATGTTAGGGAGTACCCCTATAGCTATTTAATATATTATCGTGCCTGTGGCACATATAATTGCGTATGATTCTTCTTATATATATTCATGCGCATGCTAACTAATTGGGCCTATCCGTAATAGGCGAGGGTATGACCCGCTGTCGGGTCGTACCCTATTAGTTAAAGCGCTAGCGATGTAATCGCCCTTTTGCGATGCATTCGTATTGAATTCTGAAGAATTCATCGTTGCATCGGTTTTGTTAAACCGATAGCTACGACATTAAGTTGGGCCTACCCGTGCTAAATGTGTGTATGAACCGCTTGTTGGGTAATGCCTTGGGTTTATTTCTGCTCGAGAGCAGAGGTAGCCCCTCGCGTCCGAGCGATGCACCCGTGTGGGAGTGCAAGAGTATTGGTTATCTTCGATATGTGATTATCGAATGTGGTTAGAATTCCTCCTAATATCGGCCCTGTCCAAGCTACCCGGGTTTAGTTGTCCTGCGAGGTGCTCCCAGACACTATTTATGACGCCGGTTGGCACGCCCATATGGTAGAGGTAGCAGTCATGGGAGGCTACCAGGTAGAGGCTACTCGAGAGAGGACTACCATATGATATTGAGAACATAGAGTCGTTCTCCCCTTCGTCGGATCCATGTCGAAGTTGCCCTGTTCGTAGTTGTCCTGTGGGGTGCTCCCAGACGCTATTTATGACCCCTATTGGTGCGCCCATATGGTAGAGATAGCGGCCATGGAGAGACTATCAGGTAGAGGCTCTCCGGGAGAGGGCTATCGGATGACGATGGGTGTAGAGCAACTGAGTTCGTTCTGAAAGTCCCTAGGGTCACCCCTCCGGGGGCTAGGGTGAGGATGAGTTGTGGTCACGTCATCACGTGACCCAAATACCCATCGAGTATACTCTGGGTTTGTTACTCCTAACGCTTGAGGTATCGAAGTATATCTCTACCTCGTAGCAGATGGACGCGTTGTGTATCGTTAATCAGCAACCCAATTTGTTATGGTTAACCTTCATTTCTCCCCGGGTCTCCCTGGAGCTCCCCTTCGGGGGCGGGGGTGGGGAATGTGTTGAGTCACGTCGCTACGTGACCCATTCATTTATTCACCTGTTCCCATATTTGTTGGGTCCGGTTAAGTATCGATGTTGAGAGACATCAATGAGCAATTATCTCTATGTAGATGATCCAATAGTATTGTGTAGACCAGTAATTCTGCGTCTCCTTGACAAACGGTATGGTCTCTCCCCAAGAGTCCCAAGAGTCTCCCTTCGGGAGTGCGGGTGTGGGTGAGGTGGGTTGCACTGCCGTGTGACCCTATTATGCATTGGGTTTCAACCCATGTTTTTCCTTGAAAGGACATTGTTTTAACATTAAATTGTTGTAGTGGTGTTTGGTTTCCAACCACTCACTGAGCTTGTAGCTCACCCCTCGCGTACTGTTTCTTTTATAGTGGCGTTGTTGGGCGTGGAGCTGGAGTTCCCCTATGGCGTGGTCTTGCGTGCGTGGAAGCATTCTGTCCAGCGGATTGGTGAGTACAAGGCTGTCAGCAGTTCTAGAGTCTTGTGTATTTGTAAATCGTGCGTGTGGCACTTGTTGTATTTTATTGGCTAGACTTGGCTCTCACAGGACATTGATTGTGTATTCGAGTCTGTAATAATATTTTTGGTTATAGACTTATTGATAGTTTATGCTTCCACTTTTCAGTTGTGTTATTAGTTGTCATTGCTTCTTTAGCCTTGTGTATTATTGATTGGAGTCATTGTTGACCTCTTGTTTATGATAGCTGATATTATATTATTGCCACGTCTCGGGGACGGCCACCCTGGGGCATGACATTCTCATGTGTACCAAATTTCAGTTTTGTTGTGGTCTATTTTGAGGACTACTGGTATGCTGATTAGGACCATCATCATCCGTTCTTATTTGAATACCTGTGTGGCCAAGTCACACATCCGAGCATACATATGCTTGAAAAAAAAATCATGAGATAAAGGTTCTTGCATCTAAAATTATTCAGAAGGAGACATCATAATCTAATTTTTAGGGACTTAGATAACTGCATTGCAAATCTACAAAATGAATCATTTGTAATGAGTATGTACAACAGATGAAATATAAGTCGCATAGCGGCCAGTAAGTGACTGATGGCTGAATGAGTGTTTAAATTTTAAGATTAAACCTAAAAAAAATAAAAAAGAAATTTTTGGATGTAGACCATATATTATGTTCTTGAGGTATGAATAATAAGGGTCCATACTCCATAGTCAATATGTTAGATTCTCAAAAAAAAAAAAAGAGATAGTAGAGAATGACAGAAATATTTACATGTGAAATGTTTATTTATGACAAGAAGATATTAAAATCTTAAGAGCTTCTATTTTGCTCTATTTGACTCTCATGTCTCGAGTTTCTATGTTCTCACATATTAGCCTATCTGAAATTGTGAATGAGAATGTAGTCGATATTTATTGATGTAGTGTAGTACATTGTGTGACCTTTGTTCGATTTCAGTTCAATAACAAAGCTCTGCTTGTAGTCCTTTATTTTACTACATGTAATGGTAACTGTTATTTGAACTGTCCATATTGATATATTATTCATTTCTTATCAACTGGATATGGATATGGGATTTGCGTTATAAACCTTTGCTTTCAAATTCTTTTCTTTTCTTTCTTATCAACTGTCCATATTGAAGTTATATCTTGATTCGTTGGAAGCGATGCAGTATGGCCCCTAAAAAACGCATTCGACCTACCGCTTCCAACAGGAAGAATCGATCTAAAGACGCAGGCTCTAGTTCTGCAAATGTTGAAGTTACAATCGAGATAGAAGAGGGGGAGCAGAGGGAAGAAGTAGAAGTGGCAGTAGACTCAGAGATTGATGAAGCTAGCAAGAAGGGTCTGTTTCCTGGTGGACCAATAAATAATGAGCTTCTTGTTGACTACCAGCATCACTTGGCATATCGTATTTGGAATGGAAAGGTATATACAATTTGTGATCTTAAATTATATTTAATTTACGATATGATAATTAGAATTACATATTCATTTTTTTTGTACAAGATCGTGCCATATTGAGATGTCGACAACCTGTTACACTACTAGACAGTTGGAGTCTAGGTGATGAAGCCAACATCTTCATTGAAAAAGTTAGGGAGAATGGCCTACTACCATTGGCACAGTACATTTTTAAAACAGTAAATTGTCATTTAATTTCAGCAATGGTTGAGGTTATATATGTGTCAATTTTTAGCCTTTTGGTAACCTTTGGGTCAATTCTGACCATTTTTGAAATTTTCTTTTTTTGATCGGAACTGCTAAAATTTTGGCTTTTAGCCATCTATGGGAGCTAGAGTACTCCGATTGAAAATCTAACTGCGTATTATGGGTCCTGGTACCGTTTTATACCACCCATAATTAATTCATCGAATTCCGGTTACATTTTAGAAAATTATGCAGTTTCGAATCGTATCCGGATTTTGGTCAAATTTGGGAAAGTCAAAGAGAGAAGACCTTGACCAAGTCAAAGGATGACTTGGACCAAGTCAAAGAAGACCTTGACTAGTTAAATGTGACTTTTGACTAGTCAAAGGGTTTTGTTTTTTAGTTTGGTTGGGTTGACCTAGATCAAACCTCAACCACCCACTTTATGAGCATTAAGTGCTCTCTCTCTCTCTCTTTTTCTCTCCCTCTCTCTCCCTCCCCCTTGTCAACGTGGATTTCATTTTTTCACTCTCTCTTTTGCTTTTTATTTGTTCTAAGTGTGTGAGAGTGTGTGAATATTGAAGGAGTAGAAGAGGAAGCACAAGAACTCACAAACAAGGTGTGTGTGTGACTATGTGTGTGTATGTATGTGTTGTGTTTTGTTTCCCTCTTCTTTGGCTCCCTCTCATGCTCCCTTAGCCCCTATTTTTCAGCCAAGAAGGGCTGGTGGGAGGTTGTGGTGGTTGTGGTGGTGGCGGAGGTCGACGTGGGTGCACCCGAGGGGGCCCTAAACCTCCCTTTCCCCTCCCTTGGTAAGTTTATCCCTTCTTTTTCTTGGCTTTTCTTGTGTTGGGGGCTGGTAGGGAGTCATGCATGTTAGGTGGTAAGTTGGGGGTGAGTGGGGAGGTCAAGAAAGCGGCTTGGCAGCCCTGGGCACGCGCACGGGTCCATCTGCGCGTGTGCGCGCGTAGACACGCGTGCAGGGGTGGCCCAGGTGGCCTGGGGGGCTCGTAGACGCCCGCGCGCAGGGAGCGTGCGAGGCACAGTGCACGCGCACTGTGCGCTGGAGTGGGCGCGGGTGTCGGTATCGTCGGGAAGGCCTCCGAATGGCCGCGTTGTGTTGTCGGTGCTTTCGGAAAGGGTCCTGGTGGTGCGCGGGTGCGCGTGCATGTGTGGGGGTTCTTCGGGGATTCGGATCAGAGGTGTGCCCTGGCGGGCTCGGTCGGATCATCTTCTCGGAAGGGTGAGGGGTGTCGTTCCTGGTTGAGGCGCCCGATAGCGTCTCAAGAGGATTCAAGGGTTTGTGTGATCGCCACCTGCTTTTTCTAAAGCAGGAAAAGGGGTTGGGTTGGATTTGATCACCTACGTGGGGAGTTTGTGGGGTCTCCGCTCTGGGATACGGATATACCGTACACAGAGGTGAAAAACAGGTAATCCTATTCTGCTCCCGGGGCTTGACTAAAGGAGTCTTGGGACATAGGGGGTGTAAGTGGGGTGTGTATAGGGGGGCGGCTAGTTGGTTTGAGCCGTCTGGTCAGGGGCGGCTAACAGGGCTTAGCCGTCCGGGGCCTGGTCTGGTTTGGGCAGAACTTCGGTAGGAAATGGGTTTGGTTTTGGACAGGGGCTAAGCTAGGTTTAGCCCGAGTTTCTGGAGGGTGGAATGAGAGGGTATTTTATGTAGGGAAATGGGTATTTCTCTCACAAAAGGGGCTCTCTCTCTCTCTCTCTCTCTCTTGGGATTTCTAGTGGGGAAAGGGAATGTGAATTGTGGGTTGTGGATTGATGTGAATTGGTTATGTGAATTGGTGGTGATGGGTTTAAAGGGTTGGGACCTCCTCTATTTATAGTAAAAGAGAGGCAGGGGAATGTCCAGGGGGTAATAGAGTGGGTTGGCTTCGATTAGACCCCTCATTAATTCTTTGGTTCTTCTGTCAGAGACCAGGTGAAGGGCGGCTAGTGCTAACTAGCCGCCCAGGATGGGGCGGCTACTTCCTGATAGCCGCCCCTATCATAACCTGCCAAACGTCCCATCTCTGACAGGCGGTGGCTTGGGTCGGTTACTTGGGTTGATTCGGCCAAGATTGGGCGGCTAAAGGTCATGACCCGCCACAATGATCAACATTTAATATGGCTTTATGTCCCATCCAGGGGACTGGTCCAAAGTCGGTCAGGGGGGCGGCTAGTGCTAACTAGCCTCCTGGTATGGGGCGGCTGGTTAGATCCAGCCGCCCCTAGCCAGGGATTTAGGGTTTCTGGTTCTCAGCTTAGGGCCAGGTTTAGGGTTTTGCGGTTTAGGTTAGGGTTTGGGTTTAGGTTAGGGTTTCCGGTTAGGGTTAGGGTTTGGGTTTAGGGTTTAGGGTTAGGGTTTCCGGTTAGGGCTAGGGTTTGGGTTTCCGGTTTCCTGAACTTTGGTTCTCTACTTGATGTCCAACCGTGGGATATTTCCGGGTGTTATTTGAAGTATTTCTGTCTCTCTGGACGGTCAAAATTGGGGTATCTACAATTGTCCCTCATCAGACGGAGTCTTTATGCGAAGCAGGAAAGACTTCGTCCAATGATAAGGAAAGAGACCCTTATTTTGGCCGGCCTGACCTTCAAGAAGTTGTGCCAACACTGTAGATACCCCAATTTTGACCTTCCAGAGAGACAGAAATACTTCAAGTAACACACGGAATATCCCACAGTTGGACATCCAAGTAGAGAACCAAAGGTTTGGTGAACCTAAGACCTAACCCTAGCCTTGACCTGAACCTAAACCCTAAACCTAGCCTTGACCTAAACCTAAACCGGGAACCCTAAACCTAAACCTAAACCGGAAACCCTAACCCTTGCCTTGACCTAAACCTAAACCGGAAACCCTAACCCTAACCCTAAGACCCAAAAACCCTAAGTCCCTGGCTAGGGGCGACTAGACCTAACTAGCCGCCCCATACCAGGCGGCTAGTAAGCACTAGCCGCCCCCCTGGCCTACTTTGGACCAGTTCCCTGGATGGGACATAAAGCAGTATTAAATGCTGATCATTGCGGCGGGTCATGACCTTTAGCCGCCCTCTCTTGGCCGGATCAACCCAAGTAACCGACCCAAGCCACCGCCTGTTAGAGATGGGACGTTTGGCAGGTTATGATAGGGGCGGCTACCAGGAAGTAGCCGCCCCATCCTGGGCGGCTAGTTAGCACTAGCCGCCCTTCACCTGGTCCTGACAGAAGAACCAGAGAATTAATGAGGGCTCTAATCAAAGCCAACCCACTCCATTGCCCCCTGGATCTTCCCCTACCTCTCTTTTACTATAAATAGAGGAGGTCCCAAGCCTTACAACAACATCCACAACATCACCAATACAAAACAACCATTCAACACCAACATCCCACAATCCACATTCCCTTTCCCCACTAGAAATCCCAAGAGAGAGAGAGAGCCCTTTTTGTGAGAGAAATACCCATTTTCCTACATAAAATACCCTCTCATCCCACCCTCCAGAAACCCGGGCTAAACCTAGCTTAGCCCCTGTCCAAAACCAAACCCATTTCCTACCGAAGTCCAGCCCAAATTAGACCAGGCCCCGGACGGCTAAACCCTGCTAGCCGCCCCTGACCAGATGGCTCAAACCTACTAGTCGCCCCCCTCCCCATATACACATCCCACTTACACCCCCTATGTCCAAAGACTCCTTTAGTCAAGCCACGTAAGCAGAATAGGATTACCTGTTTTTCACCTCTGTGTACGGTATATCCGTGGCTCAGAGCGGAGACCCCACAAACTCCCCACGTAGGCGATCAAATCCAACCCCACCCCTTTTCCTGCTTTTTAGAAAAAGCAGGTGGCGATCACACAAACCCCTGAATCCTCTTGAGCCACTATCGGGCGCCTCAACCAGGAATGACACCCCTCACCCTTCCGAGAAGACGATCCGACCGAGCCCGCCAGGGCACGCATCAGATCCGAATCCCCGAAGAACCACCACACACGCACGCGCACCCGCGCACCGCCAGGACCCTTTCCGAAAGAACTGACAACACAACGCGGCCATTCGTAGGCCTTCCCGACGACACCGACAACTCTGGCGATCACGGTGGACCCCCCTCGTGAAAAACAACAAAAGGTAATCCTCTTCTGCCCCCTTTTACAAGCTTGACTAGAATGCTATCAACCCTCTAGGAAGGTTAGAGTTTCCCACCCCTCAAATCAGTTCCTCCTCTAATTCACATCACAGCATCATTTATTGCTTTGTATGCCGCACATCGCTGCGCAATCCTTTATTGCTTTATTTACTGCTTTATATCTGCATTCATTCCCTTAAAACATTTCACAAGCATCATGGAATCCCGCGTCGAGGAGGAGATACCAGAGGAAAGAATCCACCAAGAGGGTCAGGCCACGCAATTCTTGACCCATCTAGAGGAAAAGATGGCCAGTCTAGGATACCAATCCGTAGAGGACATGTTACATGACCTCGCCGACTACCGTCAGGTCAAAACCCTAAGACAGGAGGCCCCTGTCGAAACCCCTAAAGCCATTCCCAAGACCCCATTCACGCCCAGTCACTCGGTCAACCCGGGCGTCATTTCGTTCACCCCCCTTTCCCCCGCAAATCCAATATTCCCAGCCGTTTCCACCCCAGGCCCTTACCAGGCCACCCCAAACCCGGGACCGCTAGGCAGCCCTCCCAGGGGAGAAACACTGGATGAAACCATCCGGAGAATCCTCTCCGAGACTGGTCCCTCAGCCCCCAAACATATGTCTCTACATAACCTGAGACAAATCCCGTCAGTCCACCTACCGGAGGGATTCAAAATCCCCAAATTCCGCCGGTATAACGGTCGTGGAGACCCAGACATTCATTTAACTGCCTTTTATCTAGACGCACACCCGTTTCTAGATAATCAACCTCTGCTAGTCTTCCTCTTCCAGAAATCATTGGAAGGAGAAGCACTACAAAGGTTCTCCACCCTCCCTGTAGATCACTTGTCGAATTTCTCGGCTGTAAGCGAGAAATTCTTGGGCCGCTACGGTTATCAGAGGGTTAGAACCCCCTCTATTTCGGATTTAACCGTAGAGAGAATGAGGCCTAGGGAGGAATTTGAGCAATACGTGTCTCGGTGGCGCACACTTGTCCATCGAACCGGCCTGCAACTCACAGAATGTCAAGAAATTGACATGATGTTACAGAACCTGAGTCCAGAACTTCGTACGAGCCTTTCGCATGGAGACTGTACTACGTATCAGCTTCTAATTGACCGCCACAACAGGATTTCCCGTTGTGCAGCCCCAGTAATCCAAACCCAGTCCCCACCTATCAGCCATAGGGTTGGAAAACCGCCTCGTAAGGCACAAACCCCCACGGTAGAGGGGATTATTATACAAGTATCGGCACTCTACCCGAACGGAGCACGAGTTCCTGATCGAGGAACGGCTCCGAGACAGTACACGTCCGGTTCATCCGGGTATGCGCCGCCTCGGCCAATCAACCAAAACTTCACTACTCGATCAGTACCTGTCCCCGTGCCGATACAACAAAACCCCGCAACCCATGATTCCCCAATTCAGGCCGCCTCAATCCGAAACCAGGACCAAAACAGGAGACCCTTCTATCCTATCCCCCCAAGAACGCAAGGCATGACCCCTGGAGAACCCGCGCGCACCCCCCGTGATAAAGCTGCACCTTCCTATTTCTACGGCCCAAGATGGTCAAGCAGAAGAGATAGCTATCCTCACCTTCTAGAAACCCTAGGGAACATATTCAGAGCCTTATTAAAGGTCAATGCATTTCCTTACCCATGGCTAGACCTTCGCCTATCGGCGCGGACCCCACCCGCTTTTGTCAGTATCATCGACATCACGGCCACACCATCGAACAGTGCTCCTCGTTTCGAGACATTGTCTACAACCTTGATGAAGAGAGGCGCTTAGGCTGGGCCACCATCAGGGGACTCAAAAACAACCTAGCTACAAAAGCCCTAGAAGTCAAGCCAGCCCCAGAGAACCCCAGCCCTGTAAAAGCCACAACTCAAGACCCAAGGCCAACCACAAGGGCTTCCTTAGAAGAACTAGAGAGCCTAAGCTATGAAAGCGTCTACACCATAAAAGCCGCTGACCACGAAGAATCACCCAGAATCATCCCAGGTGGCTTAATCTTACCAGCCTCTTCCCGCATCCTACCAGTCCCCTCCCCCATTCTCCCCAGACACACAAAGCTCTCCCTCCCTAAACAACTCCAACCGTTATCCCCTTCACCAATTAACGAAGGCCTATACCTATCAAAACAAAACCCCCGAACCACCATTGACGCTCTGAACCACCATACCACTAGGGCAGGCAGAATTTTCAACGCTGTCCCCTCTTATAGACACCCCCTTCCTGAAACAGAAACCGAGGAACCCCGCACCGGAGATAAGATCGACATCCTAGACCAACTCTGAAAAATCCCCGCAAAGATTTCCATTTTAGAGCTAATCGAAACCTCAGAACACCACCAGCAAGCTCTAAGAGTATTCCTGGAGAGAATCCAAGTTGACCCACAAATCTCTACCCTAGGCGTACCAATAGCTCTAGCCACCGCAGGACTGGGACCCATCATAACCTTTAGACTAAAGAAGAGGTCCATGATGAGGCCATTAGCACCTCCACCCTATGTATAACAATTAACCTCGAAGGATACTCGGTGGATAAAGTTCTAATTGACACCGGAGCAGGGGTAAACCTCATGTCGCTACAAACCTTCGAGCACATTGACGGATGCATAACCACACTCTTCAAAACGGACACCCGTATATTCGCCTATGACAAAACGGCTCATCCGATTCTAGGCTTTATAGACTTCCAATTAAAAGTAGGTCCGCTAGAAACTAGCACTAAAGCTTACGTCCTAGAAATGGATTCAGATTATAATATGATCCTAGGACGCAAATGGCTAGCATCCATAAAAGGGGTCTCCTCTCCCCTACACCAATGCTTGAAATTCCCCTTGGGAGGTCGGATAATCAAAATACAAGGGGATGCGATCAAGGGACCTAAATCAAGGTTCGCTGATAATGAAACCATCGCTGTAAAAACCGGTAACTCAAAACCCACAGAGGCCACCATCCACATCTTAGATTTCCCAGCCAATTGGCTAAATCCCCAGAACACTCTCTCCGTTACCACAGAGATAAGCCACCCTAGACTTAAGAACCCTGGTTGGCATATAATGGGGGCCATGGGTTATCTTCCCGGGGGAACCTTTGGACAACAAAATGGGATTTTGGACCCCATCGAACTCCCAGCATGACTGGATAAAAGGGGCATCGGCTCATCCAAGCATCACCCTAAACAAAAGGAAAAATGCGATTGGAGGTTGTACGAACATTTCATAAGAGGAATAATCATAGAGCCCGCCAAAGAGATCATATTCTCCTACCCCCTGGACCCTATCCAGGAAAGAGAGCCAGACTATCTCTCTGGCTCCCTAGAATGGCTATTCCCACACCCTGATAAACACCTAAACACACACTCACCACCAGACGATAAAACTCCAGTTGACCCAGCCTCCTTTTCTCGCAGTGCTCAAGCATCGCAACAAAGGAGCGCCAGCTGCTGGAGGAAAGTCGGTTGAAACACTTCCACCAATCCAGTAGTTTGTAAATAATAAGTGTCTTTTCTGTTCAAAAAAAAAATGAAAACTGGAAACCAAAACCCTTGGATCCCTCTTCGACAATGATGACTTCACCCCGGCATGGCACCCCTTTAGCGATGACTCTGATCTCCTGAATAAACTACATCGTCTAGCCAGTCAAGCTGAAAATCCCAACCCTAGTGCCTCGTCCAAAACAGTCAAACCTACTAGGAGTCAAATACCTGACCAGATCATTAGCAACTTAGAAGGGTATAGTAGGGCCATAGTAGGTTTAGAAAAATTTGAATCAATAGCAGTTATAGAAGAACCAGACCTAGATAACATAGAGAACCTAGATGATGGTCTAGGGGTCTTCGAAATTTGTGAAGAGGACGATGAAGAAAAAGAGGACCTATCTAAAGAATTCAAGCAGAGCCTTCAAAGGTTCGATGAAAAGACAGAAGAAGCAGACGAGAAGATAGAGGAGCTAAACCTAAGGACAAAAGCTGACCCCAAAATCATTTCAATTAGCGCAGGACTAAATCACGATGAGAGAGAGGGCCTGGTTAAAATATTACATGAGTATAAAGACGTCTTTGCAAGGTCTTACAAGGACAAGCCTGGACTCGATACCTCGTTAGTCGAACATCAGTTAATTTTAGAACCAAACGCAAAACCAGTAAAACAAAAACTGAGACGCCTTCATCCCGAGGTAGCTTTAAAAATCAAAGATGAGGTAGACAAACTCCACCAGGCTAAATTTATCCGGGTAGTCTTATACCCTAAGTGGGTAGCAAATATCGTTCCAGTGTCCAAGAAGGATGGGAAAATCCGGATATGCATCGACTTCAGGGACCTCAATCGAGCGTGCCCAAAAGATGACTTCCCACTCCCACATATTGACCTCCTTGTCGACAACACGGCAGGGTATGAGATGCTCTCGTTCATGGATGGCTTTTCTGGATACAACCAGATCCGGCTGGCAGAAAAAGAACAAGAAAAGACTTCCTTTACCACACCCTGGGGAACTTACTGCTACAAGGTGATGCCTTTCGGGCTCAAAAATGCAGGTGCAACATATCAAAGGGCTATGACCTCAAAATTCCATGATATGATGCACAAGCTAGTAGAAGTATATGTGGATGATATCTTAGTCAAATCTAGGACTCGAATAGGACACGTAGACATACTCAGGCAAGTACTACAGAGGTGCAGGGAGTATTCGCTTAAAATGAATCCAAAGAAATGTCGCTTTGGGGTTTCCTCTGGGAAACTTTTAGGATTCATGTTAAGTAAGCGGGGAATAGAAATAGATCCGACCAAGGCAAAAGCCATCGCCCAAATGCCCCCACCTAAGAACCTAAAAGAATTGAGGGGGCTCGTAGGAAGGTTGCAATTTATTAGGAGATTTATTTCGCAACACGCTGAAAGATGTCGCCCCTTTTACAAACTATTGAAAGGGGGAGTTAGGTTTAATTGGGATAGTGAATGCCAGAAGGCCTTTGATAATTTAAAACAGTACCTTCTTAATCCCCCAGTCCTTTCGGCTCCAGTGCCCGGACGACCCCTGCTCCTCTATATAGCTGCAACTAAGGAAGCCATTGGTGCAGTGCTTGCACAACACGACGACATGGGAAGAAAGGAAAAGGCCATTTACTACCTGAGTAAAACCCTGATTGAATACGAAAAAGCCTACCCTCCTACAGAAAAGACTTGTCTAGCATTAGTATGGGCTTCCCAAAAGTTGTGACATTACTTTCTTGCCCACAAAGTCAAATACTTTGCCAAAATGGACCCAGTAAGGTTCCTATTCGAGAAAGCCGTATTAACTGGACGCTTAGCCCGATGGCAAGTACAGTTAAACGAGTTTGACGTCACGTACGCCACTCAAAAATCCATCAAAGGGCAAGCCATTGCTGACCACCTCGCTCAACTACCCCTCCTTGATTATGAACCAGTGAAAACTGACTTCCCGGACGAAGAAATATTCGCGCTTATTGAAGAAAAGAATAGAGAGACGTGGACACTATACTTCAACGGAGCGGTCAACCAAAAGGGGAAGGGAATAGGAATAGCGCTAATCTCCCCCGAAGGCGTCATTATCCCACGAGCGTTTCAGCTTACGTTTAAAGCCACCAACAATATTGCCGAATACGAGGCCCTGATAGCAGGTTTGAAGTCGGCCCTAGCCCTAGGAGCTAAAAATTTAGACATCATTGGGGACTCCCTCTTAGTGATCTGCCAAACTCTTAAAAAATATCAGACTAGAGACCCAAAACTGAAGCCATACAGAGAACTAGCCATAGTCCTGCTAAAACAATTTCGTGAGGTTATTCACATTTTCATACCCCGGACTGGCAATATTCTTGCAGATTCTCTAGCCTCTTTAGCCTCATCGCTCACCTTCCCCTTCTCTAGAACATCTGAAACAGTCACTATCCAAAGACTGGAAGCACCTGCCATCGAACTCTGTGACTATAAAACTTGAGATCCCCTTAAAAGGAACCAAACCAACAAAAATGCTAGTACCACGGAAATCCTAACCCTTGAACTAGGGGATATTAACGACGGAAATCCCTGGTACTTTGACATAAAAAATTACCTTAAAAACGGTTCATTCCCAAGCTACGCTACTAAACGACCAAAAAATAGTCAAAAGGGTGGCAGTCAAATACTGCCTCTGAGGGGGGATACTCTTCCGAGCCTCCTTCAATGGGTTACTACTTAGGTGCTTGGACGACGAAGAAGCATGTACCATTGTAGAAGAAGCTCACTCTGGAGTATGCGGAGGACACGTCAACGCCCAGATGCTAGTGAAAAAGGTACTAAGAATGGGCTACTATTGGCCCACACTTGAAGGGGACTGCATCAAGTACGTTAAACATTGCATCCAATGCCAAACCCATGCCAACAAGATACACGCACCAGCATCGTCTTTACATCCCATGACTTCACCTTGGCCCTTCTCTATGTGGGCATTAGATGTGATAGGACCATTCCGCGACACTATAGAAAATACCACCCAAAAAGCCTTCATCCTCACCGCCACAGAATACTTTACTAAATGGGCTGAAGCCGAGTCCTATGTAGTAATTAAAAGCTCTACCCTGGCTCGTTTTGTCCACACCCACATCCTTGCACGGTTCGGTACCCCCAAAGCGATTATAACTGACAATGGTCCCCAGTTCATCTCCCAAGAATTTCAAGACCTATGCAATAAACATCATATAGAATTTCATCATTCCACGCCATATTATCCACAGGGGAACGGACAAGCAGAGGCCACCAACAAAACCTTGCTCGAAATTATAAAGAAGACGGTAGAAACCCATAAGGCTACCGATTGGCCTGATAAATTGGTAGACGCCCTCTGGGCATACCGAACCTCCATTAGGACACCCACTGGTCAAACCCCCTATTCACTTACGTTTGGGGCCGAAGCAGTAGTACCTTACGAAATCCTCGTCCCATCCTTAATAGTAGTACTAGAAGAAGACCTCCAAATTGAGGAAAGGAGAGAGACACTCCTACTACGCCTCGAACTACTAGACGAGAAAAGATTAAGAGCGGCAGACCATGCCCAGGCCTACCAAAGAAGGGTGGCAAGGGCATTTGAAAAGAAGGTAATAAAAAGAAAATTTGAAATCGGGGAACTAGTTCTTAAGCAAATCATGCCATCAAGACAGCCTCACCCAAGAGGGAAGTTGCAACCCACATGGGAGGGACCCTATGTGATCACCCATGCCTATTACGGGAATGCCTACCGCTTGGTAGATGCCGAAGGAGTCGAGGTTCCAGGTTCGTGGAATGCACTTTATCTAAAGAAATTCCATGCATGAATAGCTTTCAATACTTAAGAACTATTATTCTTCCTTCCTGCGATTTCCAGCGTTTAGTACTTGATGATAGAATTATAAGACTCTCAAAGATAAACTCGTATCTATTTGAACACATCTCCGTCAAATCATGCCGTTTCCTTCACACACGTATAACTGGACTAGATTCACCTGAAAGAAGAGAAATTGCCTACCCCATAGACTGGGACAATTTAAAACCCCCAAAGCAAAACATCCCTTATTTCCGCCCCACTCGTATTAACCCTAGGTCAAAATGAGGAGTTACCTAGACCTGGCATATGTCCCAAAAACTGGCTCTGGCACTATGCAAACACTTCCAGAGGGGAAGCATGAAAAGAATCGGGGTGAAAAACAGAAGAGCCCCCCCCCCTCAAATCAAAGGACAAAATCAGGCAATGAGAGGCCAACAAAAGAAAAATAACACCCAAGTGAATGGGTTAAACTCTCTATCTTAGCAGGCTTTCACGCCTTTACGCACGGTATACGCTAGATAACGGCTATACCAGTACAGGTCCAAACAACGGACTGTACTTTCCATCCAAAATAAAGAAGTGATAAAAAGAAGAAAGCCAGAGGGACCTAGAAAGTAAGACATGTGCTAGACTGGGACAATTCTAAAATATTGCCCGAAAGGAAGATATTACTCTTACCCCATTCCCCCCCCCCTTTTTTTTCGCAATGGGATTCTAAATTAAACTACGTCTGCCGGGAAAGGCGAAATTTTGACCAAAGGTAGATCATGTCCAGATTTACAACTACACACACTCACATGAGTTCACTTAGAAACTTGCCTATCCAAGAGAAGCTTATTTGACTCGACTCTTGGTACACTCATGGATTTTTCAGCATGTTTAGAATAATACGATTAAGCATTTGAAAACCATGAACCTAGAAAAATCGACACCTAAGGCTTATACCGTTCAAATACAATCCTGGTTTGGACATGGGTGACCGCAAGGGCTCCTCCACAGGGACTTGATGGCATCTTTTACTTCAGAAAGTCGAGAACGTTACCCTCTCATGTAAGAAACCATTGAAGAACTAAAATGCCCCCGTACGCCAACTACACTTACGCATAAGCTTGCATTTTCCTTTTCCAAAACACCTTGGCGTTCGATTTTCTTGGAATATTAAAGTTGACCCCCCGTACCTAAATATTAAAATTGTCCCCACTCATTTCGTGCCCTTACCGCACATGCCTGAGAAGAAATTGTCCCACCTTTACACACACTTAAGAGTTTTTTTCTCACGCACTTGGAATCCCTTCCTTGCATACTAAAGCATGGTCTCCCGCACTTTACTTTCTCGCATTATCTTTTCCATTTCACCTTAAAATGGATTGTAGCCCTTGACAATTCAAGCAAGAAAGAGCTCGAAAGTCAGTGTAGGTGCACAATCCGGACAGATTTAACACTTGGTCCATGGAAGGAATGTTTTTATAGGCCCCGAAGGTTGAAACGGTCACAAAGACTTTCAGCGGCAGCAGCAGACAGGAGCAGCAGAACCAAATTGCTCCAAGCAGGGGGCGGCTAAACTCGACTAGCCGCCCCTCACTGGGCGGCTAGTTTACACTAGCCGCCCCTGCCCTTTGTTTCAGGTTAGGATGCCCCAGGCAGGGAGCGACTAAGCACGACTAGCCGCCCCTAGCTGGGCGGCTAGTTTACACTAGCTGCCCCTTGCCTGTACCTATTTCAGTTATGTCAGTCCATGTCCAATCAACTCTTCAACACTTCTTTACCTATTAAGATCAATTCTTCCCAAAACCTGCATGTACACATTTCATACACATATTCATACACAAAACCTGTATAGATACCATGCTAAAACAATTATATATCAAAACCCTACACCCATCCATGAATTAAACATATAAAAACACCAAAATCACCCACCCACGAAATATGCGTTTTTCTAAATAAAGGAAGCTCTTTAAATACCTAAACATCCATGCAAATTATTCTAAACCATGCATACAAACGAGGAATTAAATTGTCCCACCAAAACCATAAACATAGATTGTTTTTCTAAACCTAAGAGAGCGTAAAAAAAAGGGAATCTTTTCCTCCAAGAGCTCCAAAACTCCAAAGTCTTGAGCTATACTTCACTGAAATAATCACCTGAGTCAAAACAAAAGAAGAAAAGCATGAATTCCACGCACATATACCATTCTTCTACCTAAAACCAAGACACAAGGAAGCTATACCTCGGCGTATCGTCATCCGCTGGAGGCTGAGTAGGAGGAACATCCTGGCTTGGCTGACAAGGGAGCGGTGGCCGAGGAGAGGACTGAACCTCTGGAATGTAAGGAGTGGCAGGAGTCTCTCGAACCGAGGACGCAGCCCTCGAATATATCCCACGACTCCGAGACGCCGAAGGACGAGAAGCACGGCTGAAGGTGGCCCCGGTAGCCAAGGAAGCCGAGAGAGAATGGTCAAGCTCAAGCGGAAGAATGTCAAGGTCCGCCTCGGTTATAAAGCCCCCTCCAACCAATATCCTCCTCATAGTCACCTCCCAAAGACGGACTTGCTGCATATCTCTATCTCTCCTCTCCAATCTCTGTCGGAGGCGACTCACTGTCCCTCTAGCCCGATCCTCGGCGGCCCTCAACCTCTCCTCCAACTCCCGCGCCCTTACCTCTGATACCCTGAGCGCCTCTCGGTCCCTATCCCCGGCTGCCTGGAGCGAACGAACCAAGTCCCCCATCAATCCTCTAGGGACGCCTGCTGAAGCCTCCAACTCCGACACCCTCATCTGGAGGGAGTCCCTCTCACGGCCTAGGGTAATGAAACCCTCCTCTCTCAAGGCCATAATGGACCTCAGCCGGTCCGTCTCGTCCTCAGCTCGAGAAGCCCTACCCCTCGCCTGGCCCAGCTCCATCCGTGTGGCTGTCAATTCACTCCGGGCTGCATCTAACTCCCTCGTCAGCTCGAGCTCTCGCTCGGGAACCATGGAAGGCGGAGGGGCGGAAGAAGAAGAAGCGCGATCAGCCCTCGCTCTCGACAGAGCATCCACCTGAGCCTCGAGGACCCGGACCTGGTCCTGCAAGCGTCTCCATTGCATCCGCAACGCCTCTATCTGCCTGGTCCGTGCTTGGAGGTGCTCATTGGCGGTCTTGAGCCTCTTCTCCATCTCATTCAACTCAACCTACAAAAGCAAATACCATTCAGAAAATATTCAAGCAAAGGAGAACGAGGAAGAGAAGGAGGGTTTCCAAACTTACGTAGGCATCCGGAATCTCCTTCTCCATCGTCCCAAGGATACCTGCATACTCCTGACGATACCAAGCTAGGTATTCGTCACTCGAAGTCACCTCAGGACGACGCTCCACCAAGACGCCTCGGCCCATCCATCCCGCCACATACGTAGCGTAATTCCTCGGGAGATTCGTGTCCCGAGGAATCCCAGCCACCGGAATCGAGGGGCGCCTCAGCAGAGGATCAGGCACCCACTGATGATACCCAAGCTGGCGGATGACCCGGCTGATCGCATGGAACACGACCTCATTGAAGTAGATCAACCAGATGTCTCGCACCAGAGCCTCGGGAACCTCTCCTGAGTAAGGCCTCCACGTCATCTAAAAAAGCATCGAAATATAGGAAAAGCGCTTAGTCAAAAGAAAACCAAATACAAGCCAAGGAAGTTCAAAGAAAAACTTATACCTCTTCCTCCGACAAGACGCGGAAGGCCTCTCGGAAGTGGGCAAGGCGGTGCAAGCGAGAAGACCCCCGGGGTTCCCATCTCATAGCCCAAGGGAGGGCATGATCAAACGGAGCCGAAGTCGGGCGATCGATGGCGAAGTGCTCGTACCATACCCTCCAGGTCCCTCATCAGCAGGAGAGAATGAGAAGAAACCTTGTCGGAGGCCGTCGAGAAGAGGACCTGAATAAAGAAAGAACGCCCTCAACTCCCTCCGTGCCCTCTGTGGGCATGCGGCCGCCTCTCTCGCCTCGATCATCACCCGCCTCCTCTCGAAGCTAGCTACAGCTTCGCCCTTCTGACGCTCTGTAAAGGAACCGAGGCCATACTGCCCTGAAAGCCTCCCCAAAGGGATCCGGTTCAGCGTCCGCTCCCGCTCCACGAACTCCCATTCCCCGATCAGCTCTCGGAAAAGCCCCCTGTAGTCCGCAAGGGTGGCCGCAATCACTGCCTCCCCCAAGACCGGAAGGCCAGTGATCCGATGGACATCCTCGAGTGTCAGCATAACAGCGCCGGTAGGGAGGATGAACGTACAACTCTCTGGGTCCCATCTCTCCGCCAATGCCTCCACATATGGGCGATGGACGTGGAGCGGCTCGATCAAAAAGAAGGAGCGGATGCCCGCCCCATCCACTAAGCTCCTCTCCTCCTGCCCCATGGCATCATACCACCTCTTCGTCCCGTGCCATAAAGCCTGGATACGATTCGGCCGCTACAAACAAACGAAGAAGAGATGAGTTAGTTAAAAAAGCAATCAAGAGGTGAGAATCCAAAATCTATGAATTCATTTTAAACCATGCTTAGCAAAGTAAAACTTCCATATACTAAAATAAAATACCGAAGCATGAAAATAAGAAACTACATATGACCACGCATGCAAACAAAAATATATCATCCCACCGTGGTCACCACTCATACTCTTTCTTGCATCACGGCCAATCATGCTTATGTACTTTCCCTAAATACGCCTAAAACATATAGAAAGCACTTGAACCCATGAAATGCATGCATACAATTTCTCATGCTCTACCACTATCAAACACATACGAAGTCATATACACGTAGAAAAGTATCGCATGCTAGCCATATCACTTCTCTCTCCTTCATATGCATATAACAAACATGGATATATATATAGAAAGTACCCCCTCCCTGCAAAAAAAAAAACCCATACAGCATGCTTACACATCCGACTGAGATTAGCTTACACACCAAGCATGCTTATTAAAAATACACATACACAAGTACGCTAAATCATTTATTCATACCACCAAGACACATACATATACACCAAAGTAAAAGGCTAAGACTAAAAGGTTAGGAACATACCACGGCCCGTGTGGACCCAGGAGCGTCCACCTCGGCCTCGTCGGGATCGTCCATCCCATCGTCATCCCCCTCCTCTTCATCCTCCTCGAACACGGCCTCCTTGGCCTCAGAACCAACACCGGCCTCCGCAGCCCCGGTGCCCATACCCTCGGCCTCCCCGGCCTCATCCCTAGCCTCTCCAGTCCCCTCCACTCTCCCCGCGCCGGAGATAAACTCCGCGAAAGCCCCCATAGCCCTACTTTCCTCCTCCTCAGCCCTGGCCTCCGTAGCCTCCCTGTCCAACATCCCAACGAGGGCATCCAACGACGCCCTCACCTCCTCGCTAACTCCCTCGACCCCTACCCCCTCGGTTGCACCCTCAATCGATCCTCCAACCCCCGAAACCACCCCCTCGACCGCCACCGGTCGATCCCCACGTCTTCTCTTACGTGTATAGCCTATCATACTTCCCCCTACCTCCGGGACAGCCCCCGAAGGCAAATCCCCGACCTCACCCACGCGGATGTCCGCCGGCGGCACCTCCGTCGTACCCGTACCCTCTCCCACGGCCTCGACCTCCGGCCTATCGCCCTCCGATGATGAAGAGCTCGGGCTACGCTCTCCACGAGCCACCCGTGGTCGTTTTCCCCACGAAACGATCGCCTTCGACCTCGTCATCTTCCTCGATTTAAAAAGAAAAAGGAGAACCCAAACGTAGGGTTTCGAAATCAAGAGAAAGAGAAAGATTGTGGTCGAAATGGCGGAAAGAAAGGCAAAGAAATCAGGGTTTTTGAGTTTGAAACCGAAGAGAAGAAGAGAGGAGGGAAGAGAAACCGTTTTAAAACGTATGAGAGAGAGAGGGCCTTTTCGGTTATAAGGGACCCAGTCTAGGGGCGGCTACACGCGAGTATGGGAGAGAGAGAGAGGGCCTTTTCGGTAATAAGTTAGCAGTAGCTGCCCCTCCCAGTTTCTCCATTTTCATTAAAAACCCCTTTCCAATCTCTTTTCAGCCCTAAATTCCAAGGTTCTCCATACCAAACAGCCATGTATTGGTTTATTTCCAGACACTACTTGATCAAACACGACTTTCTCGAAGTTTTGCCGCACTTTCAGTAACATTCAAATTCGAATTTCTTCAGTTCTGGTTCTTTTCCAGAGTTCTTATCCTTCGGATGATCCAATTCACCCAACTCAACTTTTACTTGCCGGCGATATCCCCTCCTTGCCGAGTTTTCCCAAGCACGGGAACGGTAGGCACGAGGAAACTGACGCTGGGCTGCTCCGCGCACGGTAGCTAAGAACCCCGACAGCGGGTTGGATCACTCACCATTTACATTTCCCCGCCTTCCACCTGGATCATCCTTTTGGCTAAAAATTCTAAGTCAAGACCTAGCCTCTGACAATCTTAATCAACTCCCCGAATAGTACTGTTCGTGTTGGCATAAACTCTTGAAGGTCGGGCCGGCCAAAATAGGGGTCTCATTCCTTATCATTGGTCGAAGTCTTTCCTGTTCGCACAAAGACTACGTCCGATGAGGGACAATTGTAGATACCCCAATTTTGACCGTCCAGAGAGACAGAAATACTTCAAGTAACACACGGAATATCCCACAGTTGGACATCCAAGTAGAGAACCAAAGGTTCGGTGAACCTAAAACCTAACCCTAGCCTTGACCTGAACCTAAACCCTAAACCTAGCCTTGACCTAAACCTAAACCGGGAACCCTAAACCTAAACCTAAACCGGAAACCCTAACCCTACCCTTGACCTAAACCTAAACCTAAACCTAAACCGGAAACCCTAACCCTAACCCTAAGACCCAAAATCCCTAAGTCCCTGGCTAGGGGCGGCTAGTAAGCACTAGCCGCCCCCTTGGCTGACTTTGGACTAGTTCCCTGGATGGGACATAAAGCAGTATTAAATGCTGATCATTGCGGCGGGTCATGACCTTTAGCCGCCCTCTCTTGGCCGGATCAACCCAAGTAACCGACCCAAGCCATCGCTTGTTAGAGATGGGACGTTTGGCAGGTTATGATAGGGGCGGCTACCAGGAAATAGCCGCCCCACCCTGGGCGGCTAGTTAGCACTAGCCGCCCTTCACCTGGTCTTGACAGAAGAACCAGAGAATTAATGAGGGGTCTAATCAAAGCCAACCCACTCCATTACCCCCTGGATCTTCCCCTGCCTCTCTTTTACTATAAATAGAGGAGGTCCCAAGCCTTACAACAACATCCACAACATCACCAATTCAAAACAACAACCATTCAACACCAACATCCCACAATCCACATTCCCTTTCCCCACTAGAAATCCCAAGAGAGAGAGAGAGAGAGCCCTTTTTGTGAGAGAAATACCCATTTCCCTACATAAAATACCCTCTCATCCCACCCTCCAGAAACCCGGGCTAAACCTAGCTTAGCCCCTGTCCAAAACCAAACCCATTTCCTACCGAAGTCCTGCCCAAATTAGACCAGGCCCCGGACGGCTAAACCCTGCTAGCCGCCCCTGAGCAGACGGCTCATAGCTACTAGCCGCTCCCCTCCCCATATACACATCCCACTTACACCCCCCCTATGTCCCAAGACTACTTTAGTCAAGCCACGGAAGCAGCATAGGATTACCTGTTTTTCACCTCTGTGTACGGTATATCCGTGTCTCAGAGTGGAGACCCCACAAACTCCCCACAAACTCCCCACGTAGGTGTCGGTGTTGAAAAATCCGCGTGTGTTGGGGTTCTTCGGGGATTCGGATCGGATGCGTGCCCTGGCGGGCTCGGTTGGATCGTCTTCTCGGAAGGGGTGAGGGTGTCGTTCCTGGTTGAGGCGCCCGACAGCGGCTCAAGAGGATTCAAGGGGTTTCGTGATCGCCACCTGCTTTTTCTAAAAACAGGAAAGGGTTTGGGGAGGATTTGATCGCCTACGTGGGGAGTTTGTGGGGTCTCCGTTCTGAGACACGGATATACCGTACACAGAGGTGAAAAACAGGTAATCCTATTCTGCTTCCGGGGCTTGACTGAAGGAGTTATGGGACAAAGGGATGTTGATATGAGGTGTGGATAGGGGGGGGGGGGCTAGTTGTGTTTAGCCGTCGGCCAGGGGGCGGCTAGCTAGGGTTAGCCGTCCAGGGTCTGGTGGAATTTGGGCAGGGCTTTGGTAGGAAAAGGGTGGTGTCTTGGGCAGAGGCTAAGCTAGGTTTAGCCTGGGTTTATGGAGGGTGGGATGAGAGGGTATTTTATGTAGGGAACGGGTGTTTCTCACACAAAAGGGGCTCTCTCTCTCTCTCTCTCTTGGGATTTCTAGTAGGGGAAGGGTTTGAACAAGTGGGGATGGTGGATTGGTGGTGTTTTGTGGCTTTTGTTGATGTTGTGGATTCTTTTGGTGATTGGGACCTCCTCTATTTATAGTAAAAGAGAGGCAGGGGAAGATCCAGGGGGTAATGGAGTGGGTGGCTTCGATTGGACCTCTCATTAATTCTCTGGTTCTTCTGTCAGAGACCAGGTGAAGGGCGGCTAGTGCTAACTAGCCGCCCGGGATGGGGCGGCTACTTCCTGGTAGCCGCCCCTATCATGACCTGCCAAACGTCCCATCTCTGACAAGCGGTGGCTTGGGTCGGCTACTTGGTTTGATCCGGCCAAGAGAGGGCGGCTAAAGGTCATGACCCGCCGCAATGATCAGCATTTAATATTGCTTTATGTCCCATCCAGGGGACTGGTCCAAAGTCGGCCAGAGGGCGGTTAGGGGGCGGCTTGTGTAAACTAGCCGCCCAGTGAGGGGCGGCTAGTTAGGGCTAGCCGCCCCTTTCCAGGGACTTAGGTTTTTAGGGTTTTGGTTTTTTAGGGTGGGTTTAGGTTTAGGTCCGGGCTAGGGTTTGGTTTAGTGTTAGGGTTTGGGCTAGGGTTTGGGGTTTTGGTTTAGGGTTAGGGTTTAGGTTTTGGTTTAGGTTTATGGTTTGGGGTCAAGGCTGGGGCTAGGGTTTAGGGTTAGGTCAAGGTTTAGGGTTTCCGGTTTAGGTTTAGGTCAAGGCTAGGGTTAGGGTTTCTGGTTTACCGAACCTTTGGTTCTCTATTTGTGTCCACTTGTGGGATATTTCCGTGTGTTACTTGAAGTATTTTTGTCTCTCTGGACGGTCAAAATTGGGGTATCTACAGTAGGTGGCGATCACACAAACCCCTGAATCCTCTTGAGCCGCTATCGGGCGCCTCAACCAGGAACGACACCCCTCACCCTTCCGAGAAGACGATCCGACCGAGCCCGCCAGGGCACGCATCCGATCCGAATCCCCGAAGAACCCCCACACACGCACGTGCACCCGCGCACCGCCGGGACCCTTTCTGAATGCACCGACAACACAACGCGGCCATTCGGAGGCCTTCCCGACGACACCGACAAACACGAACAGTACTATTCGGGGAGTTGATTTAGACTGTCAGAGGCTAGGTCTCAACTTAGAATTTTTAGCCGAAAGGATGATCCAGGTGGAAGGCGGGGAAAAGTAAATGGTGAGTGATCCAACCCGCGGTCAGGGTTCTTAGCTATCGTTCGCGGAGCAGCCCAGCGTCAATTTCATCGTGCCTACCGTTCCCGTGCTTGGGAAAACTCAGCAAGGAGGGGATATCGCCGACAGAAAGCAAGTAAAAGTTGATTTGGTGAATTGGATCGTCCGAAGGATAAGAACTCTGGGAAAGAACCAGAACTGAAGAAATTCAAATTTGAACAATACTAAAAGTGTGGCAAAACTTCAGGAAAGTCATGTTTGATCAAGTAGTGTCTGGAAATAAGCCAATACATGGCTGTTTGGTATGGAAAACCTTGAAATTTAGGCTGAAAAGAGATTGGAAAGGGGTTTTAAGTGGAAGTAGAAAAACTGGGAGGGGCGGCTAGTCCTAACTAGCCGCCCGAGAGGGGGCGGCTACTCACGAGTAGCCGCCTCCCGACTGGGTCCCTTATAACCCAAAAGGGACCCTCTCTCTCTCTCTCCATACGTTTTAAAACGGTTGCTCTTCCCTCCTCTCTTCTTCTTCTTCATTTTAAACCGAGAAACCTTGATTCCTTTGCCTTCTCTTCCTCCATTTTGTCCTTAATCCTCTCTCTTTCTCTTGATTTCGAAACCCTAGTTTGGGTTCTCCTTTTTCTTTTTCAAACCGAGGAGATGACGAGGTCGAAGGCGATTGCTTCGAGGGGGAAATGGCCACGGGTGGCTCGTGGAGAGCGTAGCCCGAGCTCTTCATCATTGGAGAGCGATAGGCCGGAGGTCGAGATCGTGGGGGAAGCTAGGGGTGAGGCGGAGGTGCCGCCGGTGGATATCGGCGCGGGTGAGGTTGGAGATTCGCCTTTGGGGACTGCTCTGGAGGTTGGGAGTAGCATGATAGGGTATACACGCAAGAGGAGGCGTGGGGATCGACCGGCGGTGGTCGAGGAGGTGGTTTCGGGGGTCGGGGGATCGGTTGAGGAAGTAATTGAGGGGGCAGGGGCTGAGGGGGTTAGTGAGGATGTGAGGGCGTCGTTGGATGCCGTCGTTGGGATGTTGGATAGGGAGGCCACAGAGGCCACGGCTGAGGAGGAAGAAAGTAGGGCTATGGGGGCTTTTGCGGAGTTTATCTCCGGTGTGGGGAGGGTGGAGGGGATAGGAGAGGCTAGGGATGAGGCCGGGGAGGCAGAGGGTACGGGCACCGGGGCTGCAGAGGCCGGTGTGGGCGTGGAGGCTGAGGCCGAGGAGGCCGTGTTCGAGGAGGGGGATGACGATGGGATGGATGATCCCGACGAGGCCGAGGTGGACGCTCCTGGGTCCACACGGGCCGTGGTATGTTCCTAACCTTTTAGTCTTAGCCTTTTTATTTTGGTGTATATGCATGTGTTTTGGTTGGTATGAACAGGTTGTATATGTGTATTACTCGTATATGTGTGTTTTAAATAGGCATGCTTGTGTATAAGTTAGTCACGGTGGGATGTGTAAGCATGCTGAGATGGGTTTGTTTTTATAGGGAGGGGGACAATTTCTATATATATATCCATTTTTGTTATATGCATATAAAGGAAAGAGAAATGATATAGCTAATCTGCTTGCATGCGATACTTTTCTACGTGTATGTGATTTCGTACGTGTTTGATCGTGGTAGAGCATGAAGCAGTGTATGCATGCATTTCACGGGCCCAAGTCCTATATGCTTAGGTGTGTCTTAGAGAAAGTATAAGCATGATAGGCTGTGATGTAAGAAAGAGCATGAGTGGTGATCACGATGGGTTTTGATATATATATTTTGTTTGCATGCGTGATCATATGCGGAGTGGGAGGTGAACCTCTACGTGAATGTTTTTGTCTTTGATATGAGAATTTTTACTTTCCTAAGCATGATCTCTAAATGATTTTCAAGTTTTGGATTCTTACCTCTTGATCACCTTTTTTAACTAACCCATCTCTTCTTCATTTGTTTTGTAGCGGCCGAATCGTATCCGGGCTTTATGGCACTGGACGAAGAGGTGGTATGATGCCTTGGGGCAGGAGGAGAGGAGCTTAGTGGATGGGGCGGGCTTCCGCTCCTTCTTTTTGATCGAGCCGTTCCACTTCCATCGCCCTTATGTGGAGGCGTTGGCGGAGAGATGGGACCCGGAGAGTTGCACGTTCATTCTCCCTACCGGTGCTGTTATGCCGACGCTCAAGGACGTCCATCGGATCACCAGCCTTCCGGTCTTGGGGGAGGCAGTGATTGCGGCCACCCTTGCAGACTACATGGGGCTTTTTCGAGAGTTGATCGGGGAATGGGAGTTCGTGGAGCGGGTGCGGATGCTGAACCGGATCCCTTTGGGCAGGCTTTCGGGGCAGTAGGGCCTCGGTTCCTTTACAGACCGCCAAAAGGGAGAAGCTGCAGCTAGCTTCGAGAGGAGGCGGGCGATGATCGAGGCGAGAGAGGAGGCCGCGTGCCCACAGAGGGCACGGAGGGAGTTGAGGGCGTTCTTTCTTTACTTCTTCGGCCGGGTCCTCTTCTCGACGGCTTCTGATAAGGTTTCCTCTCACTCTCTTTTGCTGATGAGGGACCTAGAGGGCATGGGACGATATGCCTGGGGAGCGGCGATGCTTGCCCATCTATTTGCGGAGCTCTCGAAGAAGGTCAAGAGGGCCGGGGGAAAGAACCTTGGTGGCTTCGCGCCATTTCTTCAGGTATGTGTAAGTGGTAAGTGTCTTCTTCTTGGTTTAGCTCACTTTGATCATGATAATTTCCCTCTTGCTTTGCTAGATCTTCGGGTACGAGCATTTTGCCATCGATCGCCCGTCTTTGGCTCCGTTTGATCATGCCCTTCCTTGGGCTATGAGATGGGAACCCCGGGGGTCTTCTCGCTTGCACCGCCTCGCTCAATTCCGAGAGGCCTTCCGTGTCTTGTCGGAGGAAGAGGTATATGTTTTCATCGAATTTCTTTGGCTTGTATTTGGTTTTCTTTTGACTAAGCGCTCTTCCTGTTTTTTGGTGTTTTTTTTAGATGACGTGGAGGCCTTACTCGGAGGAGGTTCCCGAGGCTCTGGCGCGAGACGTCTGGTTGATCTATTTCAACGAGGTCGTGTTTCATGCGATCAGCCGGGTCGTCCGCCAGCTTGGCTATCATCAGTGGGTGCCCGATCCTTTGTCGCGGCGCCCCTTGATTCCGGTGGCCGGGATTCCTCGGGACACGAATCAACCGAGGAATTACGCTACGTATGTGGCGGGATGGATGGGCCGAGGCGTCTTGGTGGACCGTCGTCCTGAGGTGACTTCGAGTGACGAATACCTAGTTTGGTATCGTAAGGAGTATGCGGGTATCCTTGGTAAGATGGAGGAGGAGATCCCGGACGCTTACGTAAGTTGAAGATTCTTTTTTATTTCTTTCCTCGTTCTCCCTTGCTTGAATATTTTCTGAATGGTATTTGCTTTGTAGGTTGAGTTGAATGAGATGGAGAAGAGGCTCAAGACCGCCAATGAGCACCTCCAAGCGCGGGCCAGGCAGATAGAGGCGTTGTGGGTACAACGGAGACGCTTGCAGGACCAGGTCCGGGTCCTTGAGGCTCAGGTGGATGCTCTGTCGAGAGCGAGGGCCGATGGTGCCTCTTCTTCTTCCATCCCTCCGCCTTCCATGGTTTCCGAGCGAGAGCTCGAGCTGACGAGGGAGTTAGATGCGGCCCGAAGCAAGTTGGCGGCCGCACGGATGGAGCTGGGCCAAGCGAGGGGTAGGGCTTCTCGAGCTGAGGAGGAGACGGATCAGCTAAGGTCCATGGTGGCTTTGAGAGAGGAGGGGTTCATCACCCTAGGCCGTGAGAGGGACTCACTCTAGATGAGGGTGTCGAAGTTGGAGGCTTCAGCGGGCGTCCCTGGAGATTTGATGGGGTACTTGGTTCGTTCTCTCCAGGCGGCCGGGGATAGGGACCGAGAGGCGCTCAGGGCATCAGAGGCGAGGGCGCAGGAGTTGGAGAAGAGGTTGAGGGCTGCCAAGGATCGGGCCAGGGCGACAGAGATATGCAGCAAGTCCATCTCTGGGAGGCGACCATGAGGGGGAAATTGGTTGGAGGGGGCTCTATGACCGAGGCGGACCTTGACCTTCTTCCGCTTGAGCCTGACCATTCTCTCTCGGCTTCCTTGGCTACTGGGGCCACCTTCAGCCGTGCTTCTCGTCCTTCGGCATCTCGGAGTCGTGGGATATACGCGAGGGCTGCGTCTTCGGTTCGAGAGACTCCTGCCGCTCCTGATGCTCCAGAGGTTCAGTCCTCTCCTCAGCCACCGCTCCCTTCTCAGCCAAGCCAGGATGTTCCTCCTACTCAGCCTCCAGTGGATGACGATACGCCGAGGTATAGCTTCTTTGTGTCTTGGTTTTAGGTAGAAGAATGGTATATATGCAAGGATTTCATGCTTTTCTTCTTTTCTTTTTGACTCAGGTGATTATTTCAGTGAAGTATAGCTCAAGACTGTGGAGCTTGAAGCGTTTTGAAGGAAAAGATTCTCTTTTATGTACTCTCTTTGGTTTAGAAGAACAGTCTATGTTTATGGTTTTGATGGGACAATTTAATTTCTCGTTTTGTATGCATGGTTTAGAGTAATTTAGCATGGATTTTTATGGATACGTATGTGCGTGTAGGTGAATCTTGACTTTTATAGGTTTGATTCATGGATGGACATGTGATTTTGAGACAGGGTTGTTTTTTGAAGTGTATACGTATTGGTTTTATGAACGTATATGTGTATGAAATGTGTGTATGCAATTTTGGAAAGAAATGTTCTTGATAGGTATTGGAGACATGAAGACTTGATTAAAATGGGGCTGACAGCAGGTTTAAGGGTAGCAGGCAGGGGGCGGCTATTGTAAACTAGCCGCCCAGTGGGGGGCGGCTAGTTGTGTTTAGCCGCCCCCTGTCTGGGGCATATTTTGCTGAATCAAAGGGCAGGGGTGGCTAGTCGGGTTTAGCCGCCCCCTGTCTAGGACAATTCTTCTGATTTTGCTTCTTGTCTGCTGCTGCTGAGAGCCTTTGTGACTGTTTCAACCTCTGAGACCTATAAAAACATTCCTTTCATGGACCAAGTGTTAAATCTGTCCAAATTGCGCCCCTGCACTGACTTTCGAGCTCTTTCTTGCTTGAATTGTCAAGGGATACAATCCATCTTAAGGTGAAATGGAAAGATAATGCGAGAAAATAAAGTGTGGGAGGCCATGCTTTAGTATGCAAGGAAGGGATTCCAAGTGCGTGAGTGAAGAAAACTTTTAAGTACGCGTGAAAGTGGGATAATTTCTTCTTAAGCATGTGCAGAAGGGCATGAAATGAGTGGGGTCAATTTTAATATTTAGGTACGGGGGGTTAACTATAATATTCTAAGAAAATCGAATGCCTACGTTCTTTGGAAAAGAAAAATGCGAACTCATGCGTAAGTATTGTGGCATAAGGGGGCATTTTAATTCTTCAATGGTTTTTCTTTCATATGAGAGGGCAATGTTCTCGATCTTCTTAAGTAAAAGATACCATCAAGTCCCTGTCGAGGATCCCTTGTGGTCACCTATGTCCAAACCAGGGTTGTATTTGAATGGTATAGGCCTTAGGTGCCGGTTTTTCTAGGTTCACAGTTCTCAAATGCTTGATCGTATTATTCTAAACATGCTGAAAAATCCATGAGTGTACCAGGAGTCAAGTTAGATAAGCTTCCTTTGGATAGGCAAGTTTCTAAGTGAACTCACGTGAGTTTGTCTAATTTGTAAACCTGGAAATGATCTACCTTTGGTCGAAATTTCACCTTTCCCGGTAGACATAGTCCAATTTTGAATCCCATTGCGAAAATAAAAAGGGGGGCGGGAATGGGGTAAGAGTAATATCTTCCTTTTGGGCAATATTTTAGAATTGTCCCAGTCTAGCATATGTCCTACTTTCTAGGTCCCTCTGGCTTTCTTCTTTTTACCACTCCTTTATTTTGGGTGAAAGTACAGTCCGTTGTTTGGATATGTACTGGTATAGCCGTTGTCTAGCGTATACCGTGCGTAAAGGCATGAAAGCCTGCTAAAATAAAGAGTTTAACCCGTTCACTTGGGTGTTATTTTTCTTTTGTTGGCCTCTCATTGCCTGATTTTTTTTTATTTGAGGGGGGGGGGGCTCTTCTGTTTTTCACCCCGATTCTTTTTGTGCTTCCCTCTAGAAGTGTTTGTATAGTGCCAGAGCCAGTTTTGGGACATATGCCAGGTCTAGGTAACTCCTCATTTTGACCTAGGGTTAATACGAGTGGGGCGGGAATAAGGGAGGTTTTGCTTTGGGGGTTTTAAATTGTCCCAGTCTACGGGGTAGGCAATTTCTCTTCCATCAGGTAAATCGATTGTCCAGTTATACATGTGTGAATGAAGAGGCATGATTTGGCGGAGATGTGTTCAAATAGATACGAGTTTATCTTTGAGAGTCTTATAGTTCTGTCATCAAGTACTAAACGCTGGAAATCGCAGGAAGAAAGAATAATAATTCTCAAGTATTGAAAGCTATTCATGAATGGAATTTCTTTAGATAAAGTGCATTCCACGAACCTGAAACCTCGACTCCTTCGGCATCTACCAAGTGGTAGGCATTCCCGGAATAGGCATGGGTGATCACATAGGGTCCCTCCCATGTGGGTTGCAACTTTCCTCTTGGGTGAGGCTGTCTTGATGGCATGATTTGCTTAAGTCCTAATTCCCCGATTTCAAAATTTCTTTTTATTACCTTCTTTTCAAATGCCCTTGCCACCCTTCTTTGGTAGGCCTGGGCATGGTCTGCCGCTCTTAGTCTTTTCTCGTCTAGTAGTTCGAGGAGTAGTAGGAGTGCCTCTCTTTTGGTATATTTTGTTGTTTTCAAAAGTGTGGAGATAGATGCATATTTATGGTTTTGAAAAGGCCTGTGTTTGGTGAATAGATATACTTTTGAAAAGGGAATGGAGATAAAGTTTGAAAAACAATTTTGTTTTTAGGAGGAAAGTATGGAAAGACAGTTTGTAAATTGTTTTTGGCGGAAATCATGGAAGTACAGCTTTGTAAAACATTTTGCTTTGAAGGAAACGTGTGGTAGCGCAGATTTGGAAAACATTTTCGTCGTGAATAATGTGGAAATGTAGTTTGTAAATATTTTCGTTGTTTTGGTAAACAGGTAAAGAAAGTTCAGGAAAGTGCTTTTATTTTGGTTTGGAAGTACGAAAATACTGTTTTGTAAAACTTTTAGTTTTGGAGGAGAGTGTGGAAAACATTTTTAGAAAAACATTTTTTTTGTATTTTTTTCTTTAAAGAAGAGTGGAAATAAAGCTGGAAACAAGTATGTTCAGAGTTGGGGAATGAAAGCTGATTAGCATGTATTTTTGGATTTTGGTTTCTTTTAGGAAAGCAGGTAAACAAATATGTATAAGGTGATGAAAACGAAAGCTGGTAACAAATATTTTTATTTTTGGTTTTTTGGAAAAGGCTGTAAACAAATATGTACAGGGTATGAAAGCTTACGCGGGGGGATCAGTACCCGGTTCTTGGATTCGTATTGCTTCCTCGAGTCGGCTTCGCTTGGTCGGCCGGCTATTGTCCGGTGGGGGCCCCCTATTCCCGAACTCTTCTTCCCTGAGCCTTTTCAAAGGCCTTCCTTGATGGAGCAGTTCTTCGTCGGTAGAGCCTGGCTGCCAACATGCGAGCACCTCTAGCCGGATGCGCATGGCACAGACGCACCAATTTCGGGCCCGTGTCTCGTTAAAGCGTGCTTCTCCCCATATGGATACTACTTTCCCGCGGTACGGGAAGCGAAGACATTGATGTCGGGTGGATGAGACGGCTTCAATGCTGTTGAGCCATGTCCTCCCAACAATCAGAGGGTGGGGTGATTGAATGTTCATTACCATGCAGTTGACGATGGTGGAGACCGGGCCGATCTTTAGTGGGAGCGTGACCAGTCTGCAAGCGTTCTTGCGCGTGCTGTCGAAGGCATAAATGTATTCGTCCGAGGGCTCCAATATGGGAACCCGGCCTTCTAGCTTTTGGTAGGCGGAATATGTAAGAACGTTAGTTTCTGCTCCCGTATCGATGAGAATGTGCCGGAATTCCCACCCTCCGAGTATGGCAGTGACTGCGAGGGGTGCGGAGCGTGCTCCGGCTTTTGTGACCTCATGGGGGAGAAAGGTGATCGAGTTGGGCTCCGTAAGATCGCTTGGTGGATGCAGGGTCCTGGCCGCTTCTTCTGAGGGATAGTTGTCGTTGTTCCCTGGTCGCAGGGCTAGTGTGAACATATTATGTATCGCCCAACTGTTCTCATTCTCGTATTGGAGGCGCGCCTCTCCCCAGATTGTCAGGATATGACTCAAGAAGGGCAGTCGAAGGCATTGGTGCCGGGGGGAACAGATAGCTTGGATGCTGTCTAACCATGGTCGCCCCAACATCAATGGGTACCTGGTGTCGATGTTGGCCACGAAGCAGGCTACTTCACAGATAAGAGGGCCGACAGACAGCTCGAATGTTCCGGGGCCGCGGAGAGTCTTCCCGGTATGGTTGAAAGCTTGAATAGTATGGTGGGCCTGTTGGACGGGAGGACGGCCTAGTCCGGGTATCTTTTGGTAGGTGGAGCACGTCATTATGTTCATTCCTGACCCTGGATCTACGAAGATGTTGTTTAGCCACAACATTTGAAGTCGTCCGCGGAATGTGTAGGGGGTAGACTCACAGTCTGGGGTCCGGGAGGTCTTGGTCAGTGAATGAAATGGTCATTGGGCGGTGGGGGCCGTCGACAGTGTCGGTACTCTTGGAGGACCCGTTGTCGTCCGGATGCAGATCATCCGATGTACATTCCCCTCCTTTGGGTCCTTCGCTAGCTCCTTCGGGGATCTCCTCAAATGGCTCTTCTTCTTCGTCTCCTCCTGGGTTTTCTAGTCCGTTTCGTCGGACTCGATGTTGATGACTGCGGGAAGGGCGAGAACTGCATCTTCTTCTTCGCCATACAGTATGGCAAGGTCATGATTGTCGAGGTTCAGCTGGAAGGGCTCGTTCTGCTCTTCCTCCTCGGATTCTTTAGACAGACTGTCGTCAGTGACGTCTTCTGAACTTCTTGGTTGTGGTGATGGTTGTCTCCCTCTTCTGACCATGTTTACCATGTGGGCTCCAGACATGGATGCTTGGTTGTGACCTGGCAATGGGTCAGTAAAAATGCCAAGTGGCTTGGAGGCTCGAGAATTGCCCTGGTTTAAGTGGCTTTTGATCATGGCCCAATCAAGGCGCCTGTCATCATTTAAATCGTAAATAAAATCCTGAAAAACAATGCATTGTTCTACGGTATGACCATGTTATTGGTGGTATTGACAGTAACGCAGTCTGCTGGCCCCGGGGAGTGGAGGTTTAGCAGCTGGGAGGGAGATACTATTTGTGTCCATTAGTACCCTAAAAATCCTAGTTAGTGTTTGTGGGAGGGGATTGCGCAGCGGTGTGCGGCTTACAAAGCAGTAAAGGATTGTGCAGCGGTGTGCGGCTTACAAAGCAGTAAATGATGCTGTGATGTAAATTAGAGGAGGAACTGATTCGAGGGGTGGGAAACTCTAACCTTCCTAGAGGGTTGATAGCATTCTAGTCGAGCTTGTAAAAGGGGGCAGAAGGGGATTACCTTTTGTTGTTTTTCACTAGGGAGGTCCCACCGTGATCGCCAGATTTGTCGGTATCGTCGGGAAGGCCTCCCGGCGGTGCGCGGGTGCGCGCGTCCGTGTGTGGGGGTTCTTCGGGGATTCGGATCAGAGGCGTGCCCTGGCAGGCTCGGTCGGATCGTCTCGGAAGGGTGAGGGGTGTCGTTCCTGATTGAGGCGCCCGATAGCGTCTCAAGAGGATTTAGGGGTTTGTGTGATCACCACCTGCTTTTTCTAAAGCAGGAAAAGGGGTTGGGTTGGATTTGATCGCCTACGTGGGGAGTTTGTGGGGTCTCCGCTCTGGGATATGGATATACCGTACACAGAGGTGAAAAACAGGTAATCCTATTCTGCTCCCAGGGCTTGACTAAAGGAGTCTTGGGACATAGGGGTGCAAATGGGGTGTGTGTAGGGGGTGTCGGTGTCGAAAAATCCGCGTGTGTGGGGGTTTCTTCGGGGATTCGGATCGGATGCGTGCCCTGGCGGGCTCGGTCGGATCGTCTTCCCGGAAGGGGTGAGGGTGTCGTTCCTGGTTGAGGCGCCCGACAGGGGCTCAAGAGGATTCAAGGGGTTTTGTGATCGCCACCTGCTTTTTCTAAAAACAGGAAAGGGTTTGGGTCGGATTTGATCGCCTACGTGGGGAGTTTGTGGGGTCTCTGCTCTGAGACACGGATATACCGTACACAGAGGTGAAAAACAGGTAATCCTATTCTGCTTCCGGGGCTTGACTAAAGGAGTTATGGGACAAAGGGATGTTGATATGAGGTGTGAGTGTGGGGCGGCTAGTTGTGTTTAGCCGTCGGACAGGGGGCGGCTAGCTAGGGTTAGCCGTCCAGGGTCTGGGGGAATTTGGGCAGGGCTTTGGTAGGAAAAGGGTGGGGTCTTGGGCAGAGGCTAAGCTAGGTTTAGCCTGGGTTTATGGAGGGCGGGATGAGAGGGTATTTTATGTAGGGAATGGGTGTTTCTCTCACAAAAGGGGCTCTCTCTCTCTCTCTCTCTCTCTCTCTCTCTCTCGGGATTTCTAGTGGTGGATTGGTGATTTGTGGGTTTCTTGGTGATTGAAGATGAATTGGTCATGTTGTATTTGGGCTTGGGACCCCTCTATTTATAGTAAAAGAGAGGCAGGGGAAGATCCAGGGGGTAATGGAGTGGGTGGCTTCGATTGGACCTCTCATTAATTCTCTGGTTCTTCTGTCAGAGACCAGGTGAAGGGCGGCTAGTGCTAACTAGCCGCCCGGGATGGGGCGGCTACTTCCTGGTAGCCGCCCCTATCATGACCTGCCAAACGTCCCATCTCTGACAAGCGGTGGCTTGGGTCGGCTACTTGGTTTGATCCGGCCAAGAGAGGGCGGCTAAAGGTCATGACCCGCCGCAATGATCAACATTAAATATTGCTTTATGTCCCATCCAGGGGACTAGTCCAAAGTCGGCCAGGGGGCGGTTAGGGGGGCGGCTAGTGTAAACTAGCCGCCCAGTGAGGGGCGGCTAGTTAGGGCTAGCCGCCCCTTTCGAGGGACTTAGGTTTTTTGGGTTTTGGGTTTTAGGGTAGGTTTAGGTCAAGGTTAGGGTTTGGTTTAGGATTAGGGTTTGGGCTAGGGTTTGGGTTTAGGGTTTTCGTTTAGGTTTAGGTCAAGGCTAGGGTTAGGGTTTAGGGTTTCCGTTTTAGGTTTAGGTCAAGGCTAGGGTTAGGGTTTCTGGTTTACCGAACCTTTGGTTCTCTATTGGTGTCCACTTGTGGGATATTTCCGTGTGTTACTTGAAGTATTTTTGTCTCTCTGGATGGTCAAAATTGGGGTATCTACAATTGTCCCTCATCGGACGGAGTCTTTGTGCGAAGCAGGAAAGACTTCGATCGATGATAAGGAAAGAGACCCCTATTTTGGCCGGCCCGACCTTCAAGAAGTTATGCCAACACGAACAGTACTATTCGGGGAGTTGATTTAGACTGTCAGAGGCTAGGTCTTGACTTAGAATTTTAGCCTAAAGGATGATCCAGGTGGAAAGCGGGGAAAAGTAAATGGTGAGTGATCCAACCCGCGGTCGGGGTTCTTAGCTATCGTGCGCGGAGCAGCCTAGCGTCAGTTTCCTCGTGCCTACCGTTCCCGTGCTTGGGAAAACTCCGCAAGGAGGGGATATCGCCGATAGAAAGCAAGTAAAAGTTGATTTGGGTGAATTGGATCATCCTAAGGATAAGAACTCTGGAAAAGAACCAGAACTGAAGAAATTCAAATTTTGAATGGTACCGAAAGTGTGGCGAAACTTTGAGAAAGTCGTGTTTGATCAAGTAATGTCTGGAAATAAGCCAATACATGGCTGTATGGTATGGAGAGCCTTGGAATTTTGGGTTGAGAAGAGTTTGGAAAGGGGTTTTGAAGCAAAACAAAGAAACTGGGAGGGGCGGCTAGTTGTAACTAGCCGCCTGAGAGGGGGCGGCTACTCGCGGGTAGCCGCCCCTCGACTGGGTCCCTTATAACCGAAAAGACCCTCTCTCTCCCCATACGTTTTAAAAACGGTTTCTCTTCCCTCTTCTCTTCTTCCCTTCGGTTTCAAACTCAAAAACCCTGATTTCTTTGCCTTTCCTTCCTCTATTTCGACCTCAATCTCTCTCTTTCTCTTGATTTTGGAAACCAGTTTGGGTTCAGTTTGGGTTCTCCTTTTCCTTTATCAAACCGAGGAGACGACGAGGTCGAAAGCGATTGCTTCGGGGGGGAAACGACCACGGGTGGCTCGTGGGGAGCGTGGCCCGAGCTCTGCATCATCGGAGAGCGATAGGCCGGAGGTCGAGGCCGTGGGGGAGGGTATGGGTACGACGGAGGTGCCGCCGGTGGATATTGGCGTGGGTGAGGTCGGGGATTTGTCTTCGGGGGCTGTCCCGGAGGTAGGGGGGAGTGTGATAGGCTATACACGCAAGAGAAGGCGTGGGGATCGACCGGTGGTGGTCGAGGAGGTGGTTCCGGGGGTTGGGGGATCGATTGAGGGTGCAACCGAGGGGGTAGGGGTCGAGGGAGTTAGCGAGGAGGTGAGGGCGTCGTTGGATGCCCTCGTTGGGATGTTGGATAGGGAGGCCACAGAGGCCAGGGCTGAGGAGGAGGAGAGTAGGGCTATGGGGGCCTTTGCGGAGTTTATCTCCGGCGTGGGGATGGTGGAGGGGATAGGAGAGGCTAGGGACGGGGCCGGGGAGGCTGAGGGTATGGGTACTGGGATCGCCGAGGCCGGTGTGGGTGTTGGGGCTGAGGCCGAGGAGGCCGTGTTTGAGGAGGATGAGGAGGAGGATGACGACGGGACGGACGATCCCGACGAGGCCGAGGTGGACGCTCCTGGGTCCACACGGGCCGTGGTATGTTCCTAACTCTTTAGTCTTTAGCCTTTTGTTTGGTTGTATGTGCATGTCTATTGGGTGGTATGGATGGGTGTATATGTGTATTATACTTGTATATGTGTATTTATACTTGTACGTGCGTTTTAAATAGGCATGCTTGTGTATAAGTTTTGTCATGGTGGGATGTGTAAGTATGCTGAGATGGGTTTGTCTTTATAGGGAGGGGGACAATTTATATATATATATATCCATGTTTGTCATATGCATGTAAAGGAGAGAGAAATGATATAGCTAAATATGCTTGCATGCGATACTTTTCTATGTGTGTGTGGTCTCGTATGTGTTTGATTGTGGTAGAGCATGGGGGGTGTACGCATGCATTTCACGGGTCCCAGTTTTGTACTGCTTAGGTGTGTTTAGGGAAGGTATAAGCATGATAAGCTGTGATGTGGGTGGTGACCACGGTGGCATAAGGGGGTAAAGCATGTGATCTTATAGGTATGTTTTGCAAATAAAGGAGGGTAAATTTTCGTATGAAGTCTCATATTTCATGCCTCAGATGTGTGGGAGTTTTATTGTGCTAAGCATGGTTTCTAGAAAGTGGATTCGTTTAGACTTGGATCCTTACCTCTCGATCGCTTTTAAACTAACCCATGTTCTCTTCGTTTGTTTTGTAGAGGCCGAATCGTATCCGGGCTTTATGGCACGGGACGAAGAGATGGTACGACGCCTTGGGGCAGGGGGAGAGGAGTTTGGTGGATGGAGCGGGCTTCCGTTCCTTTTTTCTGATCGAGCCATTCCACGTCCACCGTCCATATGTGGAGGCTTTGGCGGAGAGATGGGATCCGGAGAGTTGCACGTTCATCCTCCCTACCGGTGCTGTCATGCCGACGCTCGAGGACGTCTATCGGATCACCGGCCTTCCGGTTCTGGGGGAGGCAGTGATCGCGGCCACCCTAGCTGACTACAGGGGGCTTTTTCGAGAGTTGATAGGGGAATGGGAGTTTGTGGAGCGGGAGCGGACGCTGAATCGGATCCCTTTGGGGCGGCTTTTGGGGCAGTACGGCCTCGGTTCCTTTACAGAGCGCCAGAAGGGCGAAGCTGCAGCTAGCTTCGAGAGGAGGCGGGCGATGATAGAGGCGAGAGAGGCGGCCGCGTGCCCACAGAGGGCACGGAGGGAGTTGAGAGCGTTCTTCCTCTACTTCTTTGGCCGGGTCCTCTTTTCGACGGTCTCTGATAAGGTTTCTTCGCACTCCCTTCTGCTGATGAGGGACCTGGAGGTCATGGGGCGCTATGCTTGGGGAGCGGCGATGCTCGCCCATCTCTTTGCGGAGCTCTCGAAGAAAGTCAAGAGGGCTGGGGGAAAGAACCTTGGTGGCTTTGCGCCATTTCTTCAGGTACGTGTAAGTGAGCGGTAAATGTTTTTTTTTCTTTGGCTTTAGCTCTCTTTGATCATGACGATTCCCCTCTTGTTTTGTCAGATCTTTGGTTACGAGCATTTCTCCATTGATCGCCCGACTTTGGCTCCGTTCGATCATGCCCTCCCTAGGGCCATGAGATGGGAACCCCGGGGATCTTCCCGCTTGCACCGCCTCGCCCAATTCCGAGAGGCCTTTCGCGTCTTGTCGGAGGAAGAGGTATGAGTTTTCTTTGAATTTCTTTGGTTTGTACTTGGTTTTCTTTTTGACTAAGCGCTCTTCCTATCTTTCAATGCTTTTTTAGATGACGTGGAGGCCTTACTCGGAGGAGGTTCCCGAGGCCCTGGCGCGAGACATCTGGCTGATCTACTTCAATGAGGTCGTGTTCCATGCGATCAGCCGGGTCGTCCGCCAGCTTGGGTACCATCAGTGGGTGCCCGATCCTCTTCCGCGGCGCCCTTCGATTCCGGTGGCCGGGATTCCTCAGGACACGAATCTCCCGAGGAACTACGCGACGTATGTGGCGGGATGGATGAGTCGAGGCGTCTTGGTGGAGCGTCGTCCTGAGGTGACTTCGAGTGACGAATACCTAGGGAGTATGCGGATATCCTCGGGACGATGGAGGAGGAGATCCCGGATGCTTATGTAAGTTAAAAAATCCTTTTTTTTTCCTCGTTCTTTCTCTTGCTTGAGCATCTTCTGAATGGTATTTCCTTTTTTGTAGGTTGAGTTGAATGAGATGGAGAAGAGGCTCAAGACCGCCAATGAGCACCTCCAAGCGCGGGCCAGGCAGATAGAGGCGTTGCGGGCACAGAGAGGACGTTTGCAGGACCAGGTCCGGGTCCTCGAGGCTCAGGTGGATGCTCTGTCGAGAGCGAGGGCCGATGGTGCTTCCTCTTCTTCCGTTCCTCCTCCTTCCGTGGTCTCCGAGCAGGAGCTCAAACTGACGAGGGAATTGGATGTGGCCCGAAGTGAGTTGACGGCCATACGGATGGAGTTGGGCCAGGCAAGGGGCAGGGCTTCTCGGGCTGAGGAGGAGGTGGACCGGCTGAGGTCCATGGTGGCCTTGAGAGAGGAGGGGTTCATTACCCTAGGCCGTGAGAGGGACTCCCTTCAGATGAGGGTGTCGGAGTTGGAAGCTTCGGCGGGCGTTCCAGGAGGTTTGATGGGAGACTTAGTCCGTTCTCTGCACGCGGCCGGGGATAGGGACCGAGAGGCGGTCAGGGCGTCAGAAGTGAGGGCGCGGGAGTTGGAGGAGAGGTTGAGGGCCGCTGAGGATCGGGCCAGAGGGACAGAGAGTCGCCTCCGACAGAGATTGGAGAGGAGAGACAGAGACATGCAGCAGGTCCGTCTCTGGGAGCCCACTATGAGGGGGAAATTGGTTGGAGGGGGTTCTATGACAGAGGCGGACCTTGATCTTCTTCCACTTGAGCCTGACCATTCTCTCTCGGCTTCCTTGGCTACCGGGGCCACCTTCAGCCGTGCCTCTTGTCCTTCGGTGTCTCGGAGTCGTGGGATATACGCGAGGGCCACGTCTTCGGTTCGAGAGACTCCTGCTGCTCCCGATGTTCCAGAGGTTCAGTCTTCTCCTCATCCGCCGCTCCCTTCTCAGCCAAGTCAGGACGTTCCTCCTACTCAGCCTCCAGCGGATGACGATACGCCGAGGTACAGCTTTTGTGTCTTGGTTTTAAGTAGAAGAATAGTATATATGCGATGAATTCATGCTATTCTTCTTTTGTTTTGACTCAGGTGAATATTTTGATGATGCGTAGCTCAAGACTTCGAAGTTTGGAGCGTCTTTGGAGAAAAAAAAGATCCTTTTTTTATGCACTCTCTTAGGTTTAGAAAGACAGTCTATGTTTGTGGTTTTGGGTGGGACAATTTAATCATTCTCCTTTATATGCATGTGTTAGAGTAGTTTAGCATGGATGGTTCATGGATATGTATGCTTGTGTAGATGAATCTTGGCTTTATAGGTTTGATTCATGGATGGACATATGATTTTGAGATATGGTTGTTTTTCGACGTGTATTTATATTGGTTTTATGAATGTATATGCGTATGAAATGTGTGTATGCAATTTTTGGAATGAAATGTTCTTAACAGGTATTGGAGACACGAAGATTTGATTAAAATAGGACTGACAGCACTGGAATAGGTGCAGGCAGGGGGCGGCTAGTGTGAACTAGCTGCCCAGTGAGGGGTGGCTAGTTGTGTTTAGCCACCTCTCCCTGGGGCATCCTTGCCCGGAACAAATGGGAGGGGCGGCTAGTACAAACTAGTCGCCCAGTGAGGGGCGACTAGTCGAGCTTAGCCGCCCCCTGCCTGGGGCAGTTTGGTCCTGCTGCACCTGTCTGCTGCTGCCGCTGAAAGTTTTTGCGACCGTTCTAACCTTCAGTACTTATAAAAACATTCTTTCCATGGACCAAGTATTAAATCTGTCCAGATTGTGCCCCTGCACTGACTTTCGAGCCCTTCTTGCTTGAATTGTCAAGGGCTACAATCCATCTTAAGGCGGAATGAAAATATGAATGCGAGAAAGTAAAGTGTGCGAGACCAGGCTTTAGTGCGCAAGGAAGGGATTCCAAGTGCGTGAGTGAAGAAGAACTTATGCGTAGGAGGTGGGGACAATTTCTTCTCACGCATGTGCGGAAGGGCATGAGGTGAGTGGGGACAATTCTCACATGAGTGGGGATAATTTTAAATTTCGTGGGGACAATTATCATATGAGTGGGAATAATTCTAATATTCGGGGGGGGGGGGGTTAACTTTAATGTTTCAAGAAAATCAGATGCCAAGGTGTTTTTTGGAAAAGGAAAATGCAAGCTTATGCGTAAGTATAAGTGGCATAAGGGGGCATTTTAGTTCTTCAATGACTTTTTCAGGTGAGAGGGCAATGTTCTTGATTTTCTTAAGTAAAAGACACCATCAAGCCCCCCTGGAGGAGCCCTTGTGGTCACTCATGTCCAAACCAGGATTGTATTTGAGAGGTATAAGCCTTAGGCGTCGATTTTCCTAGGTTCATGGTTTTCAAATGCTTAATCGTATTATTCTAAACATGCTGAAAAATCCATGAATGTACCAAGAGTCAAGTCAAATAAGCTTCCTTTGGATAGGCAAGTTTCTAAGTGAACTCGTGTGAGCGTGTGTGTAGGTGTAAACCTGGACGTGATCTACCCTTGGTCAAAATTTCGCTTTTCCCGGTGGACATAGCTCAATTTTGAACCCCCATTGCAAAAAAATAAAAAGGGGAGAGGGTGAATGAGGTAAGAGTAATATCTTCCTTTCGGGCAATATTTTAGAATTGTCCCAGTCTAGCACATGTCTTACTTCCTAGGTCCCTCTGGCTTTCTTCTTTTTACCACTTCTTTATTTTTGGGTGGAAAAGGTATAGTCCGTTGTTTGGATTTGTACTGGTATAGCCGTTGTTTAGCGTATACCGTACGTAAAGGCGTGAAAGCCTGCTAAATAGAGAGTTTAACCCGTTCACTTGGGTGTTTGGCCTCTCCTTGCCTGATTTTCTCTTCTTCTTTTTTTATTTGATTTGAGGGGGGGGGGGCTCTTCTGTTTTTCACCCCGATTCTTTTCATGCTTCCCCTTTAGAAGTGTTTATATAGTGCAAGAGCCAGTTTTTGGGACATATGCTAGGTCCGGGTAACTCCTCATTTTGACCTAGGGTTAATACGAGCGGGGCGGAAATAAGGGACATTTTGCTTTGGGGAGTTTTTAAATTGTCCCAGTCTACGGGGTAGGCAATTTTTCTTCTATCAGGCAAATCTAGTCCAGTTATGCGTGTGTGAAGGGAATGACATGATTTGGCGGAAACGTGTTCAAATAGATACGAGTTTATCCTTGAGAGTCTTACAATTCTATCATCAAGTACTAAACGCTGGAAATCGCAGGAAGGAAGAATAATAGTTCTTAAGTATTGAAAGTTTTTTTTTATGCATGGAATTTCTTCAGGTAAAGTGCATTCCACGAACCTGGAACCTCGACTCCTTCGGCATCTACCAGGCGGTAGGCATTACCGGAATAGGCATGGGTGATCACATAGGGTCCCTCCCATGTGGGTTGCAGCTTTCCTCTCGGGTGACGCTGTCTTGATGGCATGATTTGCTTAAGTACTAATTCCCCGATTTCGAATTTTCTTTTTATCACCGTCTTTTCAAATGCCCTTGCCACCCTTCTTTGGTAGGCCTGGGCATGGTCTGCCGCTCTTAATCTTTTCTCGTGCTTTGTTTTTTTTTTCTTTTTTTTTTTTTTGAAAGCATGTAGACAGATATATATAGGTGTTTGAATGCATAAGATGGTAAACAAATCTTTCTTTTTATTTTTTTGAGAAAGCATGTAAAACATTTAGAAATAGGAAAGCAGGTAAAAGGTAGTATATACCACTGAAGGGTGACCTTCAGGAAATGATGGTGCAAGGTGAGTCCTCTATGGAGGCTCAAATTGCAGGATCTTTAGGGGAATGATACTTGAATTTTCTGATGTATCATTCATCGTGTATCGATTTTCCTCTATCTTGAAGCGCGTTTGACGCCTTCTCAGCCACTGTTGTTCGCGTCTATTCTGACAGCATCTATCAGAATAGCAAAGCCTAAATGTTGTTGAAAATGCAAGTGGTGCTTGATCTGCCATAGACCCTTAGCAGGAAGAGAATCTTTCTTCAAAGGGGGTTCAATCAACAAAGATGCGGATATGAAAAAGCAAGTCGCAGTGGCAACTATTGAATGAACCGGTGCAAGGGAGCATGATTCAACATAATGTTGAGGCCCTAATGATGGTGAGGGTGAAGACTCTTCGACTGGAGTAATCAGGGGCTTATGGGTCTGATATAGAATAATTGATTTAGATATTGCAGGGGAATCCGGAGGAAAGAGCTCCTTAGGTAGATGAGATGGCAAGTCTGGCAATTTGGATGGTTCGATTGCTCCCTCAAATTGTGCATTTTTAAATATAAGTGGTTCTGATTCGATGATACGCACAATTGATTGAACCGGATCTAGGTCAATTTTTAGAATGTGATGAGCCAGAATCTGAGTCATCTGAGATGGTTAAGATGGGTTCAATAGGCCATGATATGATTGGATCTTGAGCAGTTATAGACAACGGATATTCAACCTCAATCAGGTCTAAGGGTTGGATGGTGGATTCAGGTTGTGTGGGAGTAGGGTAAAATAGTTCTGATAGTTCTCTAGCCAAAAACGCTTCATCATCGTCAGAGTCCTGCTTGGGACATTCTACGGATTCAATAATTTCAGGTACTGGAGACTCATAGGTCAATGGGGGTGGAATAGCGGTGTATTTCCTTTGGGGTGGTTGCTGGGGAACAGAGGCTTGTGTCCCCGGTGGAGTAGAGGGACAGGCAGGAAAAACTCTGGCTTTGTTGCCCAAGATCTGACTAGGTTGTGTATGGGAGAAATGGTTCAATGGTCGGATGGGACCTCCCTTTATCGGGTGAACAGAATGGGCTCGGATACTTGTTCTGTGTATAGGGGGAGGGGTTTGATGGGGTTTGGGTGTATTGGGGAAGGTGCTGGAAGGATTAGGCCGTCCGGAATGATCCTAGGCAGGTCTTCTGGTTCTTCCATCACGGGTTGCATAGTAGGTTCTAGATTTTGTTTTCCAATATTTGTACAGGATTTACACGTACGGAGATCTGATTTATAAATTTTTGGAACATAGGACTTATTCGTGTCGGCACGGGGGCGGGTATTGATCGAGAAGTGATATTTTGATTAGCTTGCTGAAGCGGCGCATACCCAGATAAACCGGGCATGTACTGTCTCGGAGCTGTTCCTCGATCAGGAACTCGTGCTCCGTTCGGGTAGAGTGCTGATACTTGTGTAATAATCCCCTCTACCGTGGGGGTTTGCGCCTTACGAGGCGGTTGTCCAACCCTATGGCTGATAGGTGGGGACTGGGTTTGGACTGCTGGGGCTGCACAACGGGAAATCCTATTGTGGCGGTCAATCAGAAGTTGATACGTAGTACAGTCTCCGTATGAAAGGCCCGTACGAAGTTCTGGACTCAGGCTCTGTAACATCATGTCAATTTCTTGACATTCTGTGAGTTGTAGACTGGTTCGGTGGACAAGGGTGCGCCACCGAGACACGTATTGTTCGAATTCCTCCCTAGGCCTCATTCTCTCTACGGTTAGATCTGAAATAGAGGGGGTCCTAATCCTCTGGTAACCGTAGTGGCCCAAGAATTTCTCGCTTACAGCCGAGAAATTCGACAAGTGATCTACAGGGAGGGTGGAGAACCACTGTAGTGCTTCTCCTTCCAATGATTTCTGGAAGAGGAAGACTAGTAGAGGTTGATTTTCTAGGAACGGGCGTGCGTCTAGATAAAAGGCAGTTAAATGAATGTCTGGGTCTCCACGACCGTTATACCGGCAGAATTTGGGGATTTTGAATCCCTCCGGTAGGTGGACTGACGGGATTTGTCTCAGGTTTGTAGAGACATGTGTTTGGGGGCCGAGGGACCAGTCTCGGAGAGAATTCTCCGGATGGTATCGTCCAGTGTTTCTCCCCGAGGAGGGCTGCCTAGCGGTCCCGGGTTTCGGGTGGTCTGGTAGGGGCCTGGGGTGGAAACGGCTGGGAACATTGGATTCGCGGGGGAAAGGTGGGTGAACGAAAAGACGCTCGGGCTGACCGAGTGACTGGGTGTGAATGGGATTTTGGGAATGGATTTAGGGGTTTCGACAGGGGTTTCCTGTCTCGAGGTCTTGGTATGACAGTAGTCAGCGAGGTCATGAAACATGTCCTCTACCGTTTGATACCCTAGACTAGCCATCTTTTCCTCTAGATGGGTCAGGAACTGTGTGGCCTGACCCTCTTGGTGATTCCTTTCTCTAATATCTCCTCTTCTATGTGGGATTCCATTACGTAGAGTGGGGGGGTGAATGCAGTTTGAAAGTAGTAAATAAAGCAGTAAAGGATTGCGCAGCTGTGTGCGACTTACGAAAGCAGTAAAGGATTGCGCAGCCGTGTGCGACTTACGAAAGCAGTAAAGGATTGCGCAGCTGTGTGCGGCTTACAAAGCAATAAAGGATGTTATAATGCACAGTAGAAGAGGATTTAATTCAAGGAGTGAGAAACTCTAACCTTCCTAGAGGGTTGATAGCGTTCTAGTCAAGCTTGTAAAAGGGGGCAGAAGAGGATTACCTTTCGTTGTTTTTCAGGAGGGAGGTCCCACCGTGATCGCCAGAATTTGTCGATGTCGAAAAATCCGCGTGTGTGGGGGTTTCTTCGGGGATTCGGATCGGATGCGTGCCCTGGTGGGCTCGGTCGGATCGTCTTCCCGGAAGGGGTGAGGGTGTCGTTCCTGGTTGAGGCGCCCGACAGCGGCTCAAGAGGATTCAAGGGGTTTTGTGATCGCCACCTGTTTTTTCTAAAAACAGGAAAGGGTTTGGGTCGGATTTGATCGCCTACGTGGGGAGTTTGTGGGGTCTCCGCTCTGAGACACGGATATACCGTACACAGAGGTGAAAAACAGGTAATCCTATTCTGCTTCCGGGGCTTGACTAAAGGAGTTATGGGACAAAGGGATGTTGATATGAGGTGTGAGTGTGGGGCGGCTAGTTGTGTTTAGCCATCGGACAGGGGGCGGCTAGCTAGGGTTAGCCGTCCAGGGTCTGGGGAATTTGGGCAGGGCTTTGGTAGGAAAAGGGTGGGGTCTTGGGCAGAGGCTAAGCTAGGTTTAGCCTGGGTTTATGGAGGGCGGGATGAGAGGGTATTTTATGTAGGGAATTGGTGTTTCTCTCACAAAAGGGGCTCTCTCTCTCTCTCTCTCTCTCTCTCTGGATTTCTAGTGGTGGATTGGTGATTTGTGGGTTTCTTGGTGATTGAAGATGAATTGGTCATGTTGTATTTGGGCTTGGGACCCCTCTATTTATAGTAAAAGAGCGGCAGGGAAGATCCAGGGGGTAATGGAGTGGGTGGCTTCAATTGGACCTCTCATTAATTCTCTGGTTCTTCTGTTAGAGACCAGGTGAAGGGCGGCTAGTGCTAACTAGCCGCCCGGGATGGGGCGGCTACTTCCTGGTAGCCGCCCCTATCATGACCTGCCAAACGTCCCATCTCTGACAAGCGATGGCTTGGGTCGGCTACTTGGTTTCATCCGGCCAAGAGAGGGCGGCTAAAGGTCATGACCCGCCGCAATGATCAGCATTAAATATTGCTTTATGTCCCATCCAGGGGACTGGTCCAAAGTCGGCCAGGGGGCGGTTAGGGGGGCGGCTAGTTAGGGATAGCCGCCCCTTTCTAGGGACTTAGGTTTTTTGGGTTTTGGGTTTTAGGATAGGTTTAGGTCAAGGTTAGGGTTTGGTTTAGGATTAGGGTTTGGGCTAGGGTTTGGGGTTTTGGCTTAGGGTTAGGGTTTCCGGTTTAGGTTTAGGTCAAGGCTAGGGTTAGGGTTTAGGGCTAGGTCATGGTTTAGGGTTTCCGTTTTAGGTTTAGGTCAAGGCTAGGGTTAGGGTTTCTGTTTTACCGAACCTTTGGTTCTCTATTGGTGTCCACTTGTGGGATATTTCCGTGTGTTACTTGAAGTATTTCTGTCTCTCTGGACGGTCAAAATTGGGGTATCTACAGGGGGCAGCTAGTGGGATCAAGCCGTCTAGTGAGGGGCGGCTACTAGGGTTTAGCCGTCCAGGACCTGGTCTGGTTTGGGCAGAACTTTGGTAGGAAATGGGTTTGGTTTTTGGACAGAGGCTAAGCTAGGTTTAGCCCGTGTTTCTGGAGGGTGGAATGAGAGGGTATTTTATGTGGGGGAATAGGTATTTCTCTCACAAAAGGGGCTCTCTCTCTCTCTCTCTCTCTCTCTCTCTCTGGATTTCTAGTGGGGAATGTGAATTGTGGGTTGTGTTTGTGGGTTGTTGATTGGTTTGTTGATGTTGTGGATGTTGTATTTGGGCTTGGGACCCCCTCTATTTATAGTCAAAGAGAGGCAGGGGAATATCCAGGGGGTAATGGAGTGGGTTGGCTTCGATTAGACCCCTCATTAATTCTCTGGTTCTTCTGTCAGAGACCAGGTGAAGGGCGGCTAGTGCTAACTAGCCGCCCAGGATGGGGCGGCAACTTCCTGGTAGCCGCCCCTATCATAACCTGCCAAACGTCCCATCTCTGACAGGCGGTGGCTTGGGTCGGTTACTTGGGTTGATCCGGCCAAGATTGGGCGGCTATAAGTCATGACCCGCCGCAATGATCATCATTTAATATTGCTTTATGTCCCATCCAGGGGACTGGTCCAAAGTCGGCCAGGGGGGCGGCTAGTGCTAACTAGCCGCCTGGTGTGGGGCGACTAGTTAGGGTTAGCCGCCCCTTGCCAGGGACTTAGGGTTTTTGGGTTTCTGGTTTTCTGGTTAGAGCTAGGGCTAAGTTTGGGGTTTGGGTTTAGGTTTAGGGCTAGGGTTAGGGTTTAGGCTTAGGGCTAGGGTTAGGGTTTGGATTTCTGGTTTAGGCCTGGCCTAGGGTCAGGGTTAGGGTTTGGGTTTAGGTTAGGGTTTGGGTTTCTAGTTTAGGTCGGGGCTAGGGTTAGGGTTAGGGTTTGGGTTTAGGTTAGGTCTAGGGTTAGGGTTTTCCGGTTAGGGCTAGGGTTTGGGTTTCCGGCTTCCTAAACTTCGGTTCTCTACTTGATGTCCAACTGTGGGATATTTCGGGTGTTACTTAAAGTATTTCTGTCTCTCTGGACGGTCAAAATTGGGGTAACTACAGTGGGTACGGTGGAGGTGCCGCCGGTGGGTGTTGGCGCGGGTGAGGTCGAGGATTTGCCTTCGGGGGCTGTCCCGGAGGTGGGGGGAGTATGATAGGTTACACTCGCAAGAGTAGGCGTGGGGATCGACCGGCGGTGGTCGAGGAGGTGGTACCGGAGGTCGGTGGGTTGGTCGAGGGTGCAACCGAGGGGGTAGGGACTGAGGGAGTTAGTGGGGATGTGATGGCATCGTTGGATGCCATTGTTGGGATGCTGAATAATGAGGCCACAGAGGCCAGGGCTGAGGAGGAGGAAAGAAGGGCTATGGGGGCCTTTGCAGAGTTTGTCTCCAGCACGGGGAGGGTGGAGGGAACTAGAGAGGTTAGGGACGAGGCTGGGGTGGTCGAGGGTATGGGCACCGGGGCCATAGAGGCCGGTGTTGGTGCTGAGGCTGAGGCCGAGAAAGCTGTGTTTGAGGAAGATGAGGAGGGGGATGACGACGGGATGGACGATCCCGACAAGGCCGAGGTGGATGCTCCTAGGTCCACACGGGCCGTGGTAATTCCTTGACCCCTTTTGCTCTAGCTTTTTATTTGGTATATATGCATGTCTTTTGGTGGTATGAATAGGTGACTGCGTATAATACTTGTATATGCATGTTTTTAATAGGCATGCTTTTAAGTTAATCATGGTAGGATAGCATGCTGATATGGGTTTGCTATATGCATGTTTGTTATATGCATATAAAGGAGAGAGGAACGATATGACTAGTGTACTTATATGCAATACATTTTTGTGTGCATATGGTTTTTAAGGTGTGACTTCGCATGTGTTTGAACATGGTAGAGCATGAGGGAGTATATGCATGTATTTCACGGGCCCAAGTGTTTTCCATTTGCTTAGGTGAGTTTATGGAAAGTATAAGCATAATAGACTGTGATAAAAGAAAGAGCGTCAGTGGTGACCACTGTGAGATTTTTAATGCTTTTAGCATGTGTGATCATATGAAGAGTGTTTTGTAAATAATGGGAGATGAACCCTTATGTGTTTTAAGCTTCGTATTTTCATGCTTTCGTCTTTGATTTAGTATATGGAAGTTTCATTTTGCGCATGATTTTTTAAACGAATCTTAGGCTTTGGATTCTTACCTCTCGATTGCTCTTTAAGCTAACCTATGTCTTCTTCGTTTGTTTGCAGCGGCCGAATCGTATCCGGGCTTTATGACATGGGTCGAAGAGGTTGTAAGATGCCTTGGGGCAGGGGGAGAGGAGGTTGGTGGACAGAGCGGGCTTCCATTCTTTCTTCTTGATTGAGCCGTTCCACGTTCACCGGCCTTACGTGGAAGCGTTGGCGGAGAGGTGGGACCCGGAGAGTTGCTCCTTCATTCTCCCCACTGGTGCCGTTATGCCGACCCACGAGGACGTCCATCGGATCACCGGCCTTCCGTTCTCATGGGAAGCGGTGATTGCGTCCACCCTTGCTGACTATAGGGGGTTGTTTCGAGAGTTTATCGGGGAATGGGAGTTCGTGGAGCGGGAGCGGATGCTGAACCGGATCCCCTTGGGGAGGCTTTCGGGGCAGTATGGCCTTGGTTCTTTCACTGAGCGTCAGAAGGGTGAAGCTGCAGCTAGCTCCGAGAGGAGGCGGGCGATGATCGAGGCGAGAGAGGCGGCCACGTGCCCAAAGAGGGCACGGAGGGAGTTGAGGGTGTTCTCCCTTTATTTCTTCGGCCGAGTTCTCTTCTCGACGGCATCTGATAAGGTCTCCTCTCATTCCTTGTTGTTGATGAGGGACCTGGAGGGTATGTGACGCTATGCTTGAGGAGCGGCGATGCTCGCCCATCTCTTCGTGGAGCTCTCAAAGAAAGTCAAGAGGGCCGGGGGAAAGAACCTTGGTGACTTCACGCCATTTCTTCAGGTATGTGTAAGTGAGCGGTAGATGTCCTTTTCTTGGTTTAGTTCACTTTGATTATGATAATTTCCCTCTTGCTTTGCTAGATTTTCAGGTACGAGCACTTCGCCATTGATCACCCGACTCTGGTGCCGTTTGATCGTACCCTCCCTTGGGCCATGAGATGGGAACCCCGGGGATCTTCGCGCTTGCACTGCCTCACCCAATTCCGGGAGGCCTTCTGTGTCTTGTCGGAGGAAGAGGTATAAGTTTTTCTTCGGATTTGTTTGGCTTGTATTTGGTTTTCTTTTGACTAAGCACTCTTCCAATCTTTTGATGCTTTGTAGATGACGTGGAGGCCCTATACGGAGGAGGTTCCGAGGACCTACCGCGAGACATCTGGTTGTTCTACTTCAATGAGGTCGTGTTTCATGCGATCAACCGGGTCATCCGCCAGCTTGGGTATCACCAGTGGGTGCCCGATCCTCTGCCGCGGCGCCTCTCGATCAAGGTGGCTGGGATTCCTCGAGACACGAACCTCCCGAGGAATTACGCTACGTATGTGGCGGGATGGATGGGCCGAGGTGTCTTGGTGGAGCGTCGTCCTGAGGTGACTTCAAGCGACAAATACCTGGCTTGGTATCGTCAGGAGTATGCGGGTATCCTTGGGATGATGGAGGAGGAGATCCCGGACGCCTACGTAAGTTAGATGCCCTTCTTCTCTTTCTCGTTCTTGTTTTGTTGAGTATTTCTCTGAGTGGTGTTTCTTTCGCAGGTTGAGTTAAATGAGATGGAGAAGAGGCTCAAGACCGCCAACAAGCACCTTCGAGCGCGGAGTGGACAAGTGGAGCACTTGACGGCTCAGAGGCGCCAGTTACAGGATCAAGTTCGGGTCCTCGAGGCTCAGGTGGATGCTCTGTCGAGAGCGAGCGCCGTTGGTGCCTCTTCTTCTTCCGCTCCTCCTCCTTCCATGGTTTCTGAGCGAGAGCTCGAGTTGACAAGGGAGTTAGACGCGGCCCGAAGCGAGTTGGCGGCCACACGGATGGAGCTGGGCCAGGGGAGGGATAGGGCTTCTCGGGCTGAGGAGGAGACGGACCGGCTGAGGTCTATGTTGGCATCGAGAGATGAGGAGTTCATCACCCTAGGCCGTGAGAGGGACTCCCTCCAGATGAGGGTGTCAGAGTTGGAGGCTTCGGCGGACTTGCTTCTTGCTTCGTTCTCTCCAGGTGGCCGGGGATAGAGATCGAGAGGCACTTTGATCGAGCGAAGACAGGCTCCGGGCCGCTGAGGCGAGATCACGGGTGCTCGAGGAGAGGTTGAGGGCGGTGGAGACGCGTCTTCGAGGGAGGTTGGAACGTAGAGATAGAGACATTCAGAAGGTCCTCCTCTGGGAAGCCACCATGCGGAAAGTTGGTCGGCGGAGGGGTCATGACTGAGGCGGACCTCGACTTTCTTCCCATTGAGCCCGAGCATTCCGTCTCGGCTTACCTGGCTACCGGGGCCACCTTCACTTGCGCTTCTCGTCCCTCGGCGTCCAGGAGTCGTTGGATATATGCGAGGGCCGCATCTTCAGTTCGAGAGACTCCTACCACTCCTGATGCTCCAGAGGTTCAGTCTTCTCATCAGTCGCCGCTCCCTTCCCAGCCAAGTCAGGACGTTCCTCCTACTCAGCCTCCAGCAGATGACGATATGCCGAGGTATAGCTTCTTTGTGTCTTGGTTTTGGTGGAAGAATAGTATATATGCAAGGAATTTATGCTTTTCTTCTTTTCTTTTTGACTCAGGTGTTCATTTCAATGGTGTGTAGCTCAAGACTTTGATGGAAGCTTCCGATGGATCTTTATCTATTTTGACTTTAGTTTTAAGTAGGTTTACCTTTCTTTTTCATGAACAATTTTCCTCTTCTCTTCATCATTTTTTTTCTTGATGTATGGACAAACATGGGTGTTTTTAATTTAGTTCTATTGGTGTTAATTCGGTCGTGTATGTGGAATGGTTTCATAAGGTTCTATGGGTGGATGATTGGATGAGATGGACGAATGGTTTAGTTTCGGTAAGTTTGCAGATGGACAGGTGTTTTTGAAATGTGGTTATTTTTGAAATGCGTTGGTGTACGTCTTATGAATGTTTATGTATATGAAGTGCGTGTATGCAAGTTTTGGAAAGAACTGATTTCAATAGGTAAAGATGTGTTGAAGGGTTGATTGGATATGGACTGACATAGCTGAAATAGGTGCAGGCAGGGGGCGGCTAGTTGTGTTTAGCCGCCCCCCACCTGGGGCACGTTTACCTAAAACAAAGGACTGGGGCGGTTAGTGTATTCTAGCCGCCTGGTGAGGGGCGGCTAGTTGGGTTTAGCCACCCCTGCCTGGGGCAGTCTTTGGTTCTGGTGCTCCTGTCTGCTGCTGCTGAAAGTCCTTGTGAGTGTTTTTATCTTCGAGACCTATAAAAACATCCTTTCCATGGACCAAGTGTTAAATCTGTCCGGATTGCGCCCCTGCACTGACTTTTGAGCCCTTCTTGCTTTAATTGTCAAGGGCTACAATCCATCTCAAGGTAAATGGAAAGATAATGCGAGAAAGTAAAGTGCGGGAAACCATGCTTTAGTGCGCAAGGGAGCGATTCCAAGTGCGTGAGCGAAGAAAACTCTTAAGTATGTGTGAAAGTGGGATAATTTCTTCTCAAGCATGTGCGGAAGGGCATAAAATGAGTGTAGATGGGGTAATCTCAATATTGGTACGGGGGGTCAATTTTAGCATTTCAAGAAAATCGGATGCCTAGGTGTTTTGAAAAAGGAAAATGCGAACTTATGCGTAAGTATGAGTGGCATAAGGGGGCATTTTAATTCTTTAATGGTCTTTTACGTGAGAGGGCAATGTTCTCGACTTTCTTAAGTAAAAGATACCATCAAGTCCCTATGGAGGAGCCTTTGTGGTCACCTATGTCCAAACCTGGATTGTATTTGAAAGGCATAAGCCTTAGGTGTCAGTTTTCCTAGGTTCGTGGTTCTCAAATGGTAAAAGATCCATCATTGTACCAGGAGTCAAGTCAAATAAGCTTCCTTTGGATAGGCAAGTTTTTAAGTGAACTCATGTGAGTGTGTGCAGTTGTAAACCTGGAAATGATCTACCTTTGGTCGAAATTTCACCTTTCCCGGTAGACATAGTTCAATTTTGAATCCCATTGCGAAATAAAAAGGGAGGGGAGAGAATGGGGTAAGAGTAATATCTTCCCTTCGGCCAATATTTTAGAATTGTCCCAGTCTAGCATATGTCCTACTTTCCATGTCCCTCTGGATTTCTTCTTTTTATCACTTTTTATTTTAGGTGGAAAGTACAGTCCGTTGTTTTTAGACCTGTACCAGTATAGCCGTTTGTTTGGCATATACTTGTGCGTAAAGGCGTGAAAGCCTGCTAAAGTAGAGAGTTTAACCTGTTAACTTGGGTGTTATTTTTCTATTGTTGGCCTCTCCTTGCCTGATTTTTTTTATTTGAGGGGGGGGGGCTCTTCTATTTTTCACTCTGATTCTTTTCATGCTTCCCCTCTAAAAGTGTTTGTATAGTGCCAGAGCCAGTTTTGGGACATATGCCAGGTCTAGGTAACTCCTCATTTTGACCTTGGGTTAATACGAATAGGGCGGAAATAAGGGAGGTTTACTTTGGAGTTTTAAATTGTCCCAGTCTACGGGGTAGGCAATTTCTCTTCTATCAGGTAAATCGATTGTCCAGTCATACGTGTGTGAAGGAAGCGGCATGATTTGGTGGAGATGTGTTCAAATAGATACGAGTTTATCTTTGAGAGTCTCATAATTCTATCATCAAGTACTAAACGCTGGAAATTGCAGGAAGAAAGAATAATAGTTCTCAAGTATCGAAAGCTATTTATGCATGAAATTTCTTTAGATAAAGTGCATTCCATGAACCTGAAATCTCGATTCCTTCGGCATCTACCGGGCGGTAGGTATTCCCGGAATAGGCATGGGTGATCACACAGGGTCCCTCCCATGTGGGTTGCAACTTTCCTCTTGGGTGAGGCTGTCTCGATGGCATGATTTGCTTAAGTACTAACTCCCCGACCACAAATTTTCTTTCTATTACCTTCTTTTCAAATGCCTTTGCCACCCTTCTAAAATAGAGAGTTTAACCCGTTCACTTGGGTGTTATTTTTCTTTTGTTGGCCTCTCATTGCCTGATTTTTGTTTTTTTTTATTAGAGGGGAGGGGGGGCTCTTCTGTTTTTCACCCCGATTCTTTTCATGCTTCCCCTCTAGAAGTGTTTGTATAGTGCCAGAGCCAGTTTTGGGACATATGCCAGGTCTAGGTAACTCCTCATTTTGACCTTGGGTTAATACGAGTTGGGCGGAAATAAGGGAGGTTTGCTTTGGGGTTTTAAATTGTCCCAATCTACGGGGTAGGCAATTTCTCTTCTATCAGGTAAATCTAGTCCAGTCATACGTGTGTGAAGGAAGTGGCATGATTTGACGGAGATGTGTTCAAATAGATATGAGTTTATCTTTGAGAGTCTTATAATTCTATCATCAAGTACTAAACGCTGGAAATTGCAGGAAGAAAGAATAATAGTTCTCAAGTATTGAAAGCTTTTCATGCGTGGAATTTCTTTAGATAAAGTGCATTCCACGAACCTGAAACCTCGACTCCTTCGGCATCTACAAGGCGGTAGGCATTCCCAGAATAGGCATGGGTGATCACATAGGGTCCCTCCCATGTGGGTTGCAACTTCCCTCTTTGGTGAGGTTGTCTTGATGACATGATTTGCTTAAGTACTAATTCCCCGATTTCAAATTTTCTTTTTATTACCTTCTTTTCAAATGCCCTTGCCACCCTTCTTTGGTAGGCCTGGGCATGGTCCGCTGCTCTTAATCTTTTTTTTTTATTTTTTGTTTTTTTGAAAGCATGTAAAAGGGCAAAAGTAAACAAATCTTTTCGCTTCTTTTCTTTGTTTTACAAAACATGTAAATGATAATATATGTAGCATTGAAGGATGGCCTCCGAGAATGATAGTGCAAGGTGAGTCCTCTATGGAGGCTCAAACTGCAGGATCTTTAGGGGAATGATACTTAAATTTTCTGATGTATTATTGGTTGTGTATCGATTTTCCTCTATCTTGAAGCGCGTTTGACGCCTTCTCAACCACTGTTGTTCAGCATCTATTCTGATAGAATCCGGCAGAATATCAAAACCTAAATGCTGTCAAAAGTGTGAGTAGCACTTGATCTGCCAGGGACCCTTAGTAGGAAGAGAATCTTTCCTCAAAGGTGGGTCAGCCAATAAAGATGTGGATATGAAAAAGTAAGTCACAGTGACAACTATTGAATGAACCGGTGCAAGGGAGCACGATTCACCATAATATTGAGGCCCTAATGATGGTGAGGGTGAAGACTCTTCAACTGGAGTAACCAAGGGCTTATGGGCCTGATATAGAATAATTGATTTGGATATTGCGGGGGAATCCGGAGGAAAGAACTCCTTAGGTAGATGAGATGGTAAGTCCGGCAATTTGGATGGCTTGACTGCTCCCTCAAATTGTGCATTTTTTAATATGAATAGTTCTGATTCAAGGACGTACTCAATTGATTGATCTAGATCTTGGTCGATCTCCGAATCTGATGAGTCAAGATGTGGGTCATCTGAGATCATTAAGGTAGGTTTGACGGGCATTGACATGACTTGATCTTGATTAGGTAGAAGTAATGGGGATTCAAATTCAGTTGATTTTAGGTTTTGGATGGTGGATTCAGGCTGTATTGGTGTAGAGTAAGAGAATTCTAATAGTTCTCCATCCAAAAACTCTTCGTCATCATCAGAGTCCTGCTTGGGACATTTAGCAGATTATATCATTTCAAGTACTGGAGACTCATAGGTCGATGGGGGAGGAAGAGCGTCGTATTTCCTTCGTGGTGGTTGCTGGGGAACAAAGGATTGTGTCTTCGGTGAAGCACGGGGATAGACAGGAGGAACTATGGCTCTATTGCTATATGTCTGACTAGGTTGTGTCTGGGAGAAAGGGTTCAATGGCTGGATGGGACCTCCCTTTGTTGGATGAACTAGGATGGGCTCAGGTATTTGTTCTGTGTAAAGGGGGAGGGGTCTAATAGGATTTGAGTGTATTGGGGAAGGTGATGGAAGTATTATGCCACCCAGAATGATCCTAGGCAGGTCTTTTGGGTCTTTCATCAAGGGTTGTATAGTAGGTTCTAGCTTTTTCTTTCCAATATTCATTACAGGATCAACGCATTCGGAGATCTGATTTGTAAAGTTTTGGAATATAGGACTTAGTCGTGACGGCACTGTAGATATCTAATTTTGACCGTCCAGAAAGACAGAAATACTTCAAGTAACACCCGAAAATATCCCACATTTGGACATCTAGTAGAGAACCAAAGTTCAGGAAACCGAAAACCCTAACCCTAGCCCTAACCTAAACCGAAAACCCTAACCCTAGCCCTAACCTAAACCCAAACCCTAAACCCTAGCCCTAACCTAAACCGGAAACCCTAACCCTAGCCTTAACCTAAACCCAAACCCTAAACCCTAGCCCTAACCTAAACTGGAAACCCTAACCCCAGCCCTAACCGAAACCGGAAACCCTAACCCCAGCCCTAACCTAAACCGGAAACCCAAACCCTAAACCCTAGCCCTAACCTAAACCGGAAACCCTAATCATAACCCAAAAACCCCAAGACCCTGGCAAGGGGCGGCTAGCCCTAACTAGCCGCCCCCCCTGGCCGACCTTGAACCGCTTCCCTGGATGGGACATAAAGCAGTATTAAATGATGTTCATTGCGGCGGGTTGTGACCTTTAGCCGCCCAATCTTGGCCGGATCAACCCAAGTAACACACACTCCCTTCCCCCACTAGAAATCCCAAGAGAGAGAGAGAGAGAGCCCCTTTTGTGAGAGAAATACCCATTCCCCACATAAAACACCCTCCCATCCCACCCTCCAGAAACCCGGGCCAAACCTAGCTTAGCCCCTACCGAAGTAAACCAGACCAGGCCCCGGACGGCTAAACCATACTAGCCGCCCCATATCCGACGGTTGGATCACACTAGCCGCCCCCTATCCACACCCCATTTGCACCCCTATGTCCCAAAACTCCTTTAGTAAAGCCTCGGAAGCATAATAGGATACCTGTTTTTCACCTCTATGTACGGTATATCCGTGTCTCAGAACGGAGACCCAACAAGCTCCCCACAAAGGCGATCAAATCCAACCCAACCTTTTCCTGCTTTTAGAAAAAGCAGGTGGCGATCACACAAACCCTGAATCCTCTTGACCCGCTGTCGGGCACCTCAACCAGGAACGACACCTCACCCTTCCGAGAAGACGATCCAACCGAGCCTGCCAGGGCACGCATCTGATCTGAATCCCCGAAGAACCCCCACACACGCACGCGCGCACCCGCGCACCGCCGGATGAATTCCGACGATACTGACAAAATCTGGCGATCACGGTGGGACCTCCCACGTGAAGAACAACAAAAGGTAATCCTCTTCTGCCCCCTTTTACAAGCTTGACTAGAATGCTATCAACCCTCTAGGAAGGTTAGAGTTTCCCACCCCTCGAATCAGTTCCTCCTCTAATTCACATCACAGCATCATTTACTGCTTTGTAAGCCGCACACCGCTGCGCAATCCTTTGCTATTTTGTAAGCTGCACACCGATGCGCAATCCTTTACTGCTTTGTAAGCCGCACACCGCTGCGCAATCCTTTACTGCTTTGTAAGCCGCACACCGCTGCGCAATCCTTTACTGCTTTGTAAGCCGCACACCGCTGCGCAATCCTTTACTGCTTTGTAAGCCGCACACCGCTGCGCAATCCTTTACCGCTTTATTTAATTCTTTATATCTGCATTCATTCCCTTGAACCATTTCACACACGTCATGGAATCCCGCATAGAGGAGGAGATACTAGAGGAAAGAATCCACCAAGAGGGTCAGGCCACGCAATTCCTGACCCATCTAGAGGAAAAGATGGCCAGTCTAGGATACCAATCCGTAGAGGACATGTTTCATGACCTCGCCGACTACCGTCAGGTCAAAACCTTGAGATAGGAGGCCCCTGTCGAAACCCCTAAGGCCATTCCCAAAACCCCGTTCACACCCAGTCACTCGGTCAACCCAAGCATTTTTTCGTTCACCCCCCTTTCCCCCGCGAATCCAATGTTCCCAACTATTTCCACCCCAGGCCCTTACCAGGCCACCCCAAACCCGGGACCGCTAGGCAGCCCTCCCAGGGGAGAAACATTGGATGAAACCATCCAGAGAATTCTATCCGAGACTGGTCCCTCAGCCCCCAAGCACATGTCTCTACATAACCTGAGACAAATCCCGTCAGTCCATCTACCGGAAGGATTCAAGATCCCCAAATTCTGCCGGTATAACGGTCGTGGAGACCCAGACATCCATTTAACTGCCTTTTATCTAGGCGCCCGCCCCTTTCTAGATAATCAACCTTTGCTAGTCTTCCTCTTCCAGAAATCATTGGAAGGAGAAGCACTACAATGGTTCTCCACCCTCCCTGTAGATCACTTGTCGAATTTCTCGGCTGTAAGCGAGAAGTTCTTAGGCCGCTACGGTTACCAGAGGATCAGAACCCCCTCTATTTCGTATTTAACCGTAGAGAGAATGATGCCTAGAGAGGAATTTGAACAATACGTGTCTCGGTGGCGCACACTCGTCCACCGAACCGGCCTGCAATTCACAGAATGTCAAGAAATTGACATGATGTTACAGAGCCTAAGTCCAGAGCTTCGTACGAGCCTTTCGTACGGACACTGCACTACGTATCAGCTTCTAATTGACCGCCACAACAGGATTTCCCGTTGTGCAGCCCCAGTAGTCCAAATCCAGTCCCCACCTATCAGCCATAGGGTTTGACAACCACCTTGTAAGGCACAAACCCCCACGGTAGAGGGGATTATTACCCAAGTATCGGCACTCTACTCGAACGGAGCACGAGTTCCTGATCGAGGAACGGCTCCGAGACAGTACACGTCCGGTTCATCCGGGTATGCGCCGCCTCGGCCAATCAACCAAAACTTCACTACTCGATCAGTACCCGTCCCCGTGCTGACACAACAAAACCCGGTAATCCAAAGTTCCCCGGTCCAAAGCCCTGTAATTTCAAGACAAGGCCAGCCTAGGACCCCTTTCTATTCCACCTTCCTAAGAAGTCAGAACCCAAATCCTAGGCAGCCCTCCCAAAATACTTATAATGAGGTTTCCACTCCAACATCTATGATCCGAGACGAATGGGAAAGAGGGACTCTTACCCTCCCCACCCAGAAACACTAACTAAGATTTTTAGGGTACTAATGGACACAAATAGTATCTCCCTCCCAGCTGCTAAACTTCCACTCCCCGGGGCCAGCAGACTGCGTTACTATCAATACCACCAACAACATGGTCATACCGTAGAACAATGCATTGTTTTTCAGGATTTTATTTACGATTTAAATGATGACAGGCGCCTTGATTGGGCCATGATCAAAAGCCACTTAAACCAGGGCAATTCTCGAGCCTCCAAGCCACTTGGAATTTTTACTGACCCATTGCCAGGTCACAACCAAGCATCCACATCTGGAGCCCACATGGTAAACATGGTTAGAAGAGGGAGACAACTATCACCACAACCAAGCAGTTCAGAAGACGTCACTGATGATAGTCTGTCTGAAGAATCCGAGGAGGAAGAGCAGAACGAGCCCTTCCAGCTGAACCTCGACAATCATGACCTCGCCATACTCTATGGCGAAGAAGAAGATGTAGTTCTCGCCCTGCCCACGGTCATCAACATCGAGTCCGACAAAAGCGGACTAGAAAACCCGGGAGGAGACGAAGAAGAAGAACCATTTGAGGAGATCCCCGAAGGAGCTAGTGAGGGACCCGAGGGAGGGGAATGTATGTCGGAAGATCTGCATCCAGACGACAATGGGTCCTCCAAGAGTACCGACACTGTCGACGGCCCCCGCCACCCAATGACCATTTCATTCACTGACCAAGACCTCCCGGATCCCAGACTGCGAGTCTACCCCCTAAACATCCGCGGACGACCTCAAATGTTGTGGCTAAACAACATTTTCGTGGACCCAGGGTCAGGGATGAACATAATGACATGCTCTACCTACCCAAAGATACCCGGACTAGGCCGTCCTCCCGTCCAACGGGCCCACCATACTATTCAAGCTTTCAACCATACCGGGAAGACTCTCCGCGGCCCCGGAACATTCGAGCTATCCATCGGCCGTCTTATCTGTGAAGTAGCCTGCTTCGTGGCAAACATCGACACAAGGTACCCATTGATGCTAGGGCGACCGTGGTTAGACAGCATCCAAGCTATCTGTTCCCCCCGACACCAATGCCTTCGACTACCCTTCTTGAGTCATATACTGACAATCTGGGGAGAGGCACGCCTCCAGTACGAGAACAAGAACAACTGGGCAATACATAATATGTTCACACTAGCCCTGTGACCGGGGAACGAAGATGAAGGTAGGTAGCCCACCAGGGTCCCTTATAACGACAACTATCCCTAGGAAGAAGCGGCCAGGACCCTGCATCCACCAACCAATCTTACGGAGCCCAAGTCGATCACCTTCCTCCCCCATGAAGTCGCAAAAGCCGGAGCACGCTCCGCACCCCTCGCCATCACTGCCCTACTCGGAGGGAGGGAATTCCGGCACATTCTCATCGATACGGGAGCGGAAACTAACGTTCTTACATATTCCGCCTACTAAAAGCTAGAAGGCAGGGTTCATAGATTGGAGCCCTCAGACGAATACATTTATGCCTTCGACAGCACGCGCAAGAACGCTTGTGGACTAGTCACGCTCCCACTAAAGATCGGCCCGGTCTCCACCATCGTCAACTGCATGGTAATGAACATTCAATCGCCCCACCCTCTGATTGTTGGGAGGGCATGGCTCAACAGCATCGAAGCCGTTTCATCCACCTGACACCAATGTCTTTGCTTCCCGTACCACGGGGAAGTGGTATCCATATGGGGAGAAGCACGCTTTAACGAGACACGGGCCCGGAATTGGAGCGTCTGTGCCATGCGCATCCGGCTAGAGGTGCTTGCATGTTGGCAGCCAGGCTCCACCAACGAAGAACTGCTCCATCAAGGAAGACCCTTGAAGAGGCTCAGGGAGGAAGAGTTCGGGAATCGGGGACCCCCACCAGACATCAGCCGACCGCCAAAAAGAAGTCGACTTGAGGAAACAATACGAATCAAAGAACTAGGTACCGATCCCCTCGGGTGAGCTTTCAACATCCTGTATATATTTGTTTACAGCCTTTTCTAAAAAATCAAAAATCAAAATATTTGTTTACCAGCTTTCGCTTTCAACATCCTGTACATATTTGTTTACAGCCTTTTCTAAAAAAATCAAAAGATCAAAATATTTGTTTACTAGCTTTTGTTTTCATCACCCTATACATATTTGTTTACCTGCCTTCTTAAAAAAAATCAAAAAAAAAAAAACCAAAATCCAAAATATACATGCTAATCAGCTCTCATTCCCCAACTCTGAACATACTTGTTTCCAGCTTTATTTCCACTCTTTTTCCAAACCAAAAAAAAAGAAATATTTTCTAAAAACATGTTTTCCACACTCTCCTTCAAAACAAAAGCTTTACAAAACTGTATTTCCATACTTCCAAACAAAATAAAGCACTTCCCCAAACTTTCTTTACTTGTTTACCAAATAACGAAAATATTTACAAAATACATTTCTACTCTTCTTCAAAACGAAAACGTTTTCCAAGTCTGCGCTTCACACTCTTCTTCAAAAGAAAATATTTTACGAAGCCGTGATTCCATGATTTCCACCGAAAACGCTTTACGAACTGTCTTTCCATACTTTCCTTCTAAAAACAAAATCGTTTTCAAAACTCTATCTCCGTTCTTTTTCCAAAAAAACTTATCTATTCGCCAACGCGGGCCCCTTTTTCAAAAACATAAATATGCATCTGTTTCCACACTTTCGAAAACATAAAATATCAAAATATATGCCAAAAGAGCGAACTACTAGACGAGAAAAGATTAAAAGTGGCAGACCATGCCCAGGCCTACCAAAGAAGGGTGGCAAGGGCATTTTAAAAGAAGGTAATAAAAAGAAAATTTGAAATCGGGGAATTAGTACTTAAGCAAATCATGTCATCAAGACAACCTCACCCAAGAGGGAAGTTGCAACCCACATGGGAGGGACCCTATGTGATCACCCATGCCTATTCTGGGAATGCCTACCGCCTTGTAGATGCCGAAGGAGTCGAGGTTTCAGGTTTGTGGAATGCACTTTATCTAAAGAAATTCCACGCATGAAAAGCTTTCAATACTTGAGAACTATTATTCTTTCTTCCTGCAATTTCCAGCGTTTAGTACTTGATGATAGAATTATAAGACTCTCAAAGATAAACTCGTATCTATTTGAACACATCTCCGTCAAATCATGCCACTTCCTTCACACACGTATGACTGGACTAGATTTACCTGATAGAAGAGAAATTGCCTACCCCGTAGATTGGGACAATTTAAAACCCCAAAGCAAACCTCCCTTATTTCCGCCCAACTCGTATTAACCCAAGGTCAAAATGAGGAGTTACCTAGACCTGGCATATGTCCCAAAACTGGCTCTGGCACTATACAAACACTTCTAGAGGGGAAGCATGAAAAGAATCGAGGTGAAAAACAGAAGAGCCCCCCCTCCCCCCTAATAAAAAAAAACAAAAATCAGGCAATGAGAGGCCAACAAAAGAAAAATAACACCCAAGTGAACGGGTTAAACTCTCTATTTTAGCAGGCTTTCACGCATTTACGCACAAGTATATGCCAAACAAACGGCTATGCTAGTACAGGGTCCAAACAATGGACTGTACTTTCCACCCAAAATAAAGAAGTTATGAAAAGAAGAAAGACAGAGGGACCCAAAAAGTAGGACATATGCTAGACTGGGACAATTCTAAAATATTGCCCGAAGGGAAGATATTACTCTTACCCCATTCCCCCCCCCCCTTTTTTATTTTCACAATGGGATTCAAAATTGAACTATGTCTACCGGGAAAGGCAAAATTTGACCAAAGGTAGATCATTGCCAGGTTTACAACTACACACACTCACATGAGTTCACTTAGAAACTTGCCTATCCAAAGGAAGCTTATTTAACTTGACTCCTGGTACACTCATGGATTTTTCAGCATGTTTAGAATAATACGATCAAGCATTTGAGAACCATGAACCTAGAAAAACCGGCACCTAAGGCCTATACCTTTCAAATTCAACCCTGGTTTGGACATAGGTGACCACAAGGGCTCCTCTACAGGGACTTGCTGGTATCTTTTACTTAAGAAAGTCGAGAACATTGCCCTCTCACATAAAAGAAAACCATTGAAGAATTAAAATGCCCACTTATGCCACTCATATTTACGCATAAGTTCGCATTTTCCTTTTCCAAAACACCTAGGCATCCGATTTTCTTGAAATGCTAAAATTAACCCCCCATACCAATGATAAGATTACCCCCACCTACACTCATTCTACGCCCTTTCGCACATGCTTGAGAAGAAATTGTCCCACTTTCACACATACCTAAGAGTTTTCTTCGCTCACGCACTTGGAATCCCTCACTTGCGTACTAAAGCATGGTTTCCCGCACTTTCCTTTCTCGCATTCAATTTTTTTTATTTTACCTTAAGATGGATTGTAGCCCTTGACAATTCAAGCAAGAAAGAGCTCGAAAATCAGTGCAGGGGCGCAATCTAGACAGATTTAACACTTGGTCCATGGAAAGGATGTTTTTATAGGTCTCAAGAGTCGAAGCGGTCACAAAGGCTTTCAGTAGCAGCAGACAGGAGCAGCAAAACCAGGAGAATTGTCCCAGGCAAGGGGCGACTAAACCCGACTAGCCGCCTCTTACTGGGCGGCTAGTTTACACTAGCCGCCCCAGCCCTTGGTTTCAGATAAGCATGCCCCAGGTAGGGGGCGGCTAAACCTAACTAGCCGCCCCTCATTGGGCGGCTAGTTTATACTAGCCGCCCCCTGCCTGCACCTATTTCAGTTATGCCAGACCATGTCCAATCAGCTCTTCAACACTTCTTCACTTATTGAAATTAGTTCTTTCCAAAACTTGCATACACACATTTTCATATACATAAACATTCACAAGACACACACCAACACATTTAAAAGTCACCACATTTCAAAAATACCTGTCCATCCGTAAACATAAACAAAACCAAACCAAGCACCCATTCATCCTTTCATCCACCCATACAAACTTATAAAAACTATTCGCGACCAAACTAAAACCAATAAACCAAACAAAACTAAACCAAATACCCATGTTTGTTCATATACCAAAGGAAGAAAGGAAAAATTGTTCAGGAAAAAGAAAGATAAACCCACTTAGAACTGAAATCAAAATAGATAAGGATCCATCCAAAGCTTCCCTCTACGTCTCTTGAGCTATGCATCACCAAAACAATCACCAAAAACCAAAAGGAAAAGAAGAAAAGCATGAATTCCTTGCATATATACCATTCTTCTACCTAAAACCAAGACGTAAAGAAGTTATACCTCGGTGTATCGTCACCCGCTGGAGGCTGAGTAGGAGGAACATCCTGACTTGGTTGAGAAGGGAGCGGCGGATGAGGAGAGGACTGAACCTCTGGAGCATCAGGAGCGGCAGGAGTCTCTTGAACTGAGGACACAGCCCTAGCATATATCCCACGACTCCGAGACGCCGAAGGACGAGAAGCACGACTGAAGGTGGCCCTAGTGACCAAGGAAGCTGAGAGAGAATTGTCAAGCTCAAGCGGAAGAAGGTCAAGGTCCGCCTCGGTCATGGAGCCCCCTCCAACCAATTTCCCCCTCATAGTCGCCTCCCAGAGATGGACTTGTCGCATATCTATGTCTCTCCTCTCCAATCTCTGTCGGAGGCGACTCTCAGTCCCCCTAGCCCGATCCTCGACAGCCCTCACCTCTCCACCAACTCCCGTGCCCTCGCCTCTGATGCCCTGAGCGCCTCTCGATCTCTATCCCCGGCCGCCTGGAGAGAACGAACCAAGTCTCCCATCAAACCTCCAGGAACAACCGCCGAATCCTCCAACTCCGACAACCTCATCTGGAGGGAGTCCCTCTCGCGGCCTAGGGTGATGAACCCCTCCTCTCTCGAAGCCATCATGGACCTCAGCCGGTCCGTCTCCTCCTCAGCCCGGGAAGCCCTACCCCTCTTCTGGCCCAGCTCCATCCGTGTGGCCGTCAGTTCGCTCCGGGCTGCATCTAGCTCCCTCGTCAGCTCAAGCTCTCGCTAAGAAACCATGGAAGGAGGAGGGGCGGAAGAAGAAGAAGCACCATCGGCTCTCGCTCTCGACAGAGCATCCACCTGAGCCTCGAACCCGGACCTGGTCCTGCAAGCGTCTCTGTTGTACCCGCAACACCTCTATCTGCCTGGCCCGCGCTTGGAGGTGCTCATTGGCGGTCTTGAGCCTCTTCTCCATCTCATTCAACTCAACCTACAAAAGGAAGCACTATTCAGAAAATATTCAAGCAAGGGAGAACGAGGAAAGGAAAAAGGGTTTCCAACTTACGTAAGCGTCCGGGATCTCCTCCTCCATCGTCCCGAGGATACCCGCGTACTCCTGACGATACCAAGCCAGGTATTCGTCACTTGAAATCACCTCAGGACGACGCTCCACCAAGACGCCTCGGCCCATCCATCCCGCCACATATGTAGCGTAATTCCTCGGGAGGTTCGTGTCCCGAGGAATCCCAACCACCAGAATCAAGGGGCGCCGCGGCAGAGGATCGGGCACCCACTGATGATACCCAAGCTGGCGGACGACCCGGCTGATCGTCTGAAACACGACCTCATTAAAATAAATCAACCAGACGTCTCATGCCAGAGCCTCAAGAACCTCCTTCGGATAAGTCCTCCACGTCATCTAAAAGCATCAAAAGATAGGAAGAGCGCTTAGTCAAAAGAAAACCAAATACAAGCCAAGAAAATTCAAAGAAAAACTTATACCTCTTCCTCCGACAAGACGCGAAAGGCCTCTCGGAATTGGGCAAGGCGGTACAGGCGAGAAGATCCCCGGGGTTCCCATCTCATGGTCCAAGGGAGGGCATGATCAAACGGTGCCAGAGTCGGGCGATCAATGGTGAAGTGCTCGTATCCGAAGATCTAGCAAAGCAAGAGGAAATTATCATGATCAAAGTGAGCTAAACCAAGAAATAGACATGTACCACTTACACACACCTGAAGAAATGGTGCGAAGCCGCCAAGGTTCATTCCCCCGGCCCTCTTAACTTTCTTCGAGAGCTCTGCGAAGAGATGGGCGAGCATCGCTGCTCCCCAGACGTAGCGCCCCATGCCCTCCAGGTCCCTCATCAGCAAAAGGGAATGTGAGGAAACCTTATCAGAGGCCGTCGAGAAGAGGACCCGGCCGAAGAAGTAAAGGAAGAACGCCCTCAACTCCCTCCGTGCTCTCCGTGCTCTCTGATGCCCTAAGCGCCTCTCTCGCCTCGATCATCACCCGCCTTCTATCGAAGCTAGCTGTAGCTTCGCCCTTCTAACGCTCCGTAAAAGAACTCAGGCCATACTGCCCCGAAAGCCTCCCTAAAGGAATCCGGTTCAGCGTCCGCTCCCGCTCCACGAACTCCCACTCCCCCATCAACTCTCGAAACAGCCCCCTATAATCCGCAAGGGTGGCCGCAATCACCGCTTCCCCCAAGACCGGAAGACCGGTGATCCGATGGACGTCCTCAAGGGTCGGCATAACGGCGCCAGTAGGGAGGATGAACGTGCAACTCTCCGGGTCCCATCTCTCCGCCAATGCCTCCACATATGGGCGATAGACGTGGAATGACTCAATCAGAAAGAAGGAACGGAAACCCACTCCATCCAATAAGCTTCTCTCCTCCTGCCCCAAGGCATCATACCACCTTTTTGTCCCATTGCAAAGAGCCCGAATACGATTCGGCCACTACAAAATGAAACACACAAAAAAAGGGGACATGGGTTAGTTTAAAAGCAATCAAGAGGTGAGAATCCAAAATCTATGAATTCATTTTAAACCATGCTTAGCAAATAAAACTTCCATATACTAAAATAAAAGACTGAAGCATGAAAATAAGAAACTACATATGACCATGCATGCAAACAAAAATATATCAACATCCCACCGTGGTCACCGCTCACACTCTTTCTTGCATCACGGCCTATCATGCTTTTATACTTTCCCTAAACACACCCAAACATATAGGAAGTACTTGAACCCCATGAAATGCATGCATACAATCTCTCATGCTCTACCACGATCAAGCACACACAAAGACACGCCTTAAAAATGATATGCACATAGAAGAGTATTGCATGCAAGCATACTAGCCAGACCATTCACTTTCCTCTAAAAATAAGAACAAACATGGACATATATATGCAAAAAAAAAATTATTACCCCCTTTCCTAGAAAAAAACCCATATCAGCATGCTACCCCACCATGATTACCTTATACGCCAAGCATGCTTATTAAAAAAACACACATACAACTTGTTCATACCACCGAAACACATGCATATACGCCAAAATAAAAAGGCTAAGACTAAAAGGTTAGGAACATACCACAGCCCGTGTGGACCCAGGAGCACCCATCTCGGCCTCGTCAGGATCGTCCATCCCGTCGTCATCCCCCTCCTCTTCATCCTCATCAAACACGGCCTCCTCGGCCTCAGCCTCAACACCAACACCGGCCTCTGCAGCCCCGGTGCCCATACCCTCGGCCTCCCCAGCCTCATCCCTAACCTCTCCTGTCCCCTCCACTCCCCCCGCGCCAGAGATAAACTCTGAGCACCCATCTCGGCCTCGTCAGGATCGTCCATCCCGTCGTCATCCCCCTCCTCTTCATCCTCATCAAACACGGCCTCCTCGGCCTCAGCCTCAACACCAACACCGGCCTCTGCAGCCCCGGTGCCCATACCCTCGGCCTCCCCAGCCTCATCCCTAACCTCTCCTGTCCCCTCCACTCCCCCCGCGCCAGAGATAAACTCTGCAAAAGCCCCCATAGCCCTACTTCCCTCCTCCGCAGCCCTGGCCTCTGTGGTCTCCCTGTCCAACATCCTCACCGACTCCCTCGGCCCCTACTCCCTCGGTTGCACCCTCAACCGATCCCCCGACCCCCAAAACCACCTCCTCGACCACCGCCGGTCGATCCCCACGCCTCCTCTTACGTGTATATCCTATCATACTACTCCCAACCTCCGGGGCAGCCCCCAAAGGCAAATCCCCAACCTCACCCGCGCCGATATCCGTCGGCGGCACCTCCACCACACCCATAACTCCTCCCACGGCCTCTACCTCCGGCCTATCACTGTCCGACAATGAAGAGCTCGGGCTACGCACTCCACGAGCCACCCGTGGTCGTTTCCCCCTCGAAGCAATCGCCTTCGACCTCGTCATCTTCCTCGGATTGAAAAGAAAAAGTAAAACCCAAAACTAGGGTTTCTAAATCAAGAGAGAAGGACGGATCTAGGTCGAAATGGAGGAAGAAAAGGCAAAGGAATCAAGGTTTCTCGGTTTAAATGAAGAAGAAGAAGAGAGGAGGGAAGAGTAACCGTTTTAAAACGTATGGAGAGAGAGAGAGGGTTCCTTTTCAGTTATAAGGGACCCAGTCGGGAGGCGGCTACTCATGAGTTGCCACCCCATCTCGGGCGGCTAGTTAGCACTAGCCGCCCCTCCCAGTTTCTCTGTTTCCATCTAAACCCCTTTCCAATCTCTTTTCAGCCCTAAATTCCAAGGTTCTCCATACCAAACAGCCATGTATTGGCTTATTTCCAACTACTTGATCAAACACGACTTTCCCGAAGTTTTGCCGCACTTTCAGTACCATTCAAATTCGAATTTCTTCAGTTCTGGTTCTTTTCCAGAGTTGTTATCCTTTGGATGATCCAATTCACCAAATCAACTTTTACTTGCTTTCTGTCGGCGACATCCCCTCCTTGCTGAGTTTTCCCAAGCACGGGAATGGTAGGCACGAGGAAACTGACGCTGGGCTGCTCCGCGCACGATAGCTAAGAACCCCGACCGCGGGTTGGATCACTCACCATTTACTTTTCCTCGCCTTCCACCTGGATCATCCTTTCGGTTAAAAATTCTAAGTCAAGACCTAGCCTCTAACGGTCTAAATCAACTCCCCGAAATAGTACGGTTCGTGTTGGCATAACTTCTTGAAGGTCGGGCCAGCCAAAATAGGGGTCTTTTTCCTTATCATCGGTCGAAGTCTTTCATGCTTCGCACAAAGACTCTGTCCGATGAGGGACAATTGTAGATACCCCAATTTTGACCGTCCAGAAAGATAGAAATACTTCAAGTAACACCCAGAAATATCCCACATTTGGACATCTAGTAGAGAACCAAAGTTCAGGAAACCGGAAACCCTAACCCTAGCCCTAACCTAAACCGGAAACCCTAACCCTAGCCCTAACCTAAACCGGAAACCCTAACCCTAGCCCTAACCTAAACCCAAACCCTAAACCCTAGCCCTAACCTAAACCGGAAACCCTAACCCTAGCCCTAACCTAAACCCAAACCCTAAACCCTAGCTCTAACCTAAACCGAAAACCCTAACCCTAACCCAAAAACCCCAAGACCCTGGCAAGGGGCGGCTAGCCCTAACTAGCCGCCCCATACCAGGCGGCTAGTTAGGACTAGCCACCCCATACCAGGCGGCTAGTTAGGACTAGCCACCCCCCCTAGCCGACCTTGAACTGCTTCCCTGGATGGGACATAAAGCAGCATTAAATGCTGATCATTGCGGCGGGTTGTGACCTTTAGCCGCCCTATCTTGGCCGGATCAACCCAAGTAACTGACCCAAGCCACCGCTTGTCAGAGATGGGATGTTTGGCAGGTCATGATAGGGGCAGCTACTAGGAAGTAGCCGCCCCATACTGGGCGGCTAGTTAGCACTAGCCGCCCTTCACCTGGTCCGTACAGAAGAACCAGAGAATTAATGAGGGGTCTAATCACACACACTATTAGCCAAGCCACTCCATTACCCCCTAGATATTCCCCTGCCTTCTTTTCTATAAATAGAGGGGGTCCCAAGCCTAAATCCAACACTCACAATTCACATCCACAATTCACATTTCCAATTCACAATCAAAACACACACTCCCTTCCCCCACTAGAAATCCCAAGAGAGAGAGAGAGAGAGTGAGCCCCTTTTGTGAGAGATACCCATTCCCCACATAAAACACCTCTCATCCCACCCTCTAGAAACCCGGGCCAAACCTAGCTTAGCCCTTGCCCAAGACCAAACCCATTTCCTACCGAAGTTCTGCCCAAACCAGACCAGGCCCCGACGGCTTAACCATACTAGCCGCCCCATATCCGACGGCTGGATCCCACTAGCCGCCCCCTATCCACACCCCATTTGCACCCCTATGTCCCAAGACTCCTTTAGTCAAGCCCCGAAAGTAGAATAGGATACTTGTTTTTCACCTCTGTGTACGGTATATCCGTGTCTCAGAGCGGAGACCCCACAAACTCCCCACGTAGGCGATCAAATCCAACCCAATATTTTCCTGCTTTTAGAAAAAGCAGGTGGCGATCACACAAACCCTGGAATCCTCTTGAGCCGCTGTCGGGTGCCTCAACCAGGAACGACACCACCCTTCCGAGAAGACGATCCAACCAAGCCCGTTAGGGCACGCATCCGATCCGAAACCCCGAAGAACCCCCTACACACGCACCCCCCCATCGGATTTGATCGCCTATGTGGGGTCTCCGCTCTGAGACACGGATATACCGTACACAGAGGTGAAAAACAGGTAATCCTATTATGCTTCCGGGGCTTGACTAAAGGAGTCTTGGGACAAAGTGGTGCAAGTGGGGTGTGGATATGGGGCGGCTAGTGGGATCCAGCCATCGGGTATGGGGTGGCTACTAGGGTTTAGCCGTCCAGTATGGGGCTACTAGGGTTTCTGTACCCTGCGACATACGGATTGTCGACAAAAATGCCAAATATCAACACTGATATGGTCGCTACGTCCAAGTTTACAAGTGTAATTCAAATAGTAACATTTGTGCATTCACCATGTCACATAATTGTAATACACCACAAAAATCATCATATATTCACCAATTCAGCATAGAGGGTTAGCTTTACGCAAAGAAAAATACATCTTATACATTGCATTTACATGGTTTACCTAAGATATTTGACAAGTAATTCATAACCATGCAAAATATGTCCAGCAAGATATTACATAACCCTCCAAAAAAGGCAGGCATGCAACACCTAGTCGATCTGAATGGGTGTATCTATTGTTGCCAAATCTCTACTTTTGAAAAGAGTTTTGAACAATTTCATCCTATCCACATATGGTGTTAGCTAGTCAGATGCACAAATGTGATGATGCTTTGACCAAATCATTGAAACCGGGGGTATTGGGCCATTCACATCCATTTCTGGGGTTGAAGATGAAACCGAGGGACATCCATTGACAAAACCCATGTGCTTAACAGAGTGAGGGGTTGAAGATGAAACTGGAGACCATAAAGGGAGAAATGTGAGGCACAATTGCAATGAAATGTATCAGAATCACTCAGTAACAGGATGCTATTAGATGGCCCATATTCGACATTATCATCCAATGATCCTTGTTTGCGACAATGGTTCCACAGAGTAGGGAATTTCTAAGCTCCTTCATGTGCTTGTTTCCATAGAAAATTGGAGTGTATAAATCGGCATGTGCGTCCAACTCGGCTAGAAGATCACGCCTCACCTATCACCAACTGTCATCACCTAATCCAAGCGAACCAGCTATAACTCTGAAGCCACAATGTCCATCTGATGTGACGTTGATGATTCTTTTTATGTAGGGCAACAACAGTGTGGGGAACTCCAACTTCAAAAGCTCCTCTTTAGTAGTATATCTCTTCATTTTTTCTCAAGTTTCACCACTGCTTCTTCTTCTTTAACTATATTTTGAGATCCTTGAGCAAGGTATTTGAGGTTTTCGAACTCTATGGAGGCGAGCACATGCTTCCAATGAGATGGATCACGCTTCGTAGACGATTCTTCAACAGCCTTTGATTTTTTCTGCCTTTTTATGCTCTTCCTTCCACTCACATTAATCTTCTCCATTTGGCTCTAATAAATGGGTTATGGTAGGGTCACTCAATAACTTCAATTTTCTTTTCATTTCCATTTTTTTATTGTAATTGTACGAGGACCAATTTTTAGATATCATGTCCATCTCAGTGGAAATATCCACATCCTCTTCCGTCCCCTCCACATATGGTGTAATCGAAAGCTTCATCCAAAACAGATGAATATCCTCCAATGGGATTAGTCGACCCTCTCTCTTGTATTGTACAATCATACAAGCACAGGAAATCCCATGTGTGTGGAAGATGACATGACTGCATGTATTAGGATCCACCCTGATGATGTCGCTAAGCTCGATCTGACCTTTCATTTGTAGTAGTGTTGTAATAGATATTATCCCAATTAAGTCCTTCAAAAGTGCTTTTCTCAATGAATGAGGGATCTTTGTCAAGCTTTGCTCAAAAGATGCATTGATGTCTATGACTTGGTTCTCTAACAAGCCTTTGATCGTTCCCCATGAACTAACAAGATTCTGCAAGGATGAGCATAGGTACTTCTTCAGCTTGGCATGATTACCCTCAACACGATTGGTGGTCATGTTTCCCAAATGAAAATGTTTATCAACCCACGCGGAGACGTACTTTTGTTTCATTTGTAAAATGGTCACGAACATAATTCAACACGAAGATATAATTTTTGAACTCCTTTTCAAGCTGAAACACCCTTTCTTCATATTCTTTGGTTGATTATTTTAAGTTATTATTAATTACCGCAAGTGCACGGATCGTTACAGTAGTATAGATCTAGCAAATACGAATTGAACCCACAGAGAATTGTTCAAATCAGATTATTAATTGATTTAACTAATCGAACTAGAAGGAAAGATTGATGAAGTTATTTTTATTATTATGTTTTTTTAAAAGTTAATATGAATTTAAAAAGAAAACTAGGGTTTTAAAATCCACCATGCAATACTAATGTAGGGATTATATTCAAATATGAAACTCCATCATATAACTCAATCAATATTGACGTTAATCAAATATCAATCGGAAAATAAATATTTAAAATCATATTATTTCATAAAATCATATTTAAAATCAAAACAATCATCTCAACATTCACACATTAGGAAGAGAATAAGATATCAAAATAGTTAATCAAGCATACCCTATCAAACCCTAAACAAGAGATCCTTGAAGATGGTTCTACGATTAAAAACCTTGATTTATGAAAACATCAATATAATGATCTATCTCCCTTCCCTTTATAAACTCTACCAACTCAATATTCAACTTGTTAAAAAAAGCATAAAATATCAGAGAACTCAATCAAAGCATATTTTATCAAATCAAATACAAGGGATTTTTGAAGAAAGTAATAAGAAATTCACATAAAAGGTTTCAAAAGAGAATTGAAGGAGAGATTGATACTCAATAAAGCAAACAATATGAAGAATTCAGATCTAAATATAAAATCCTAAACTAGCATTGCATGGTTTCATCTTCAACCCTAGTTGAAGATTTAGCTAGACATGATCAAACGAAATAAAAGAAAAATAAAAGAAACCATATTATATAAAAAAAATTCTGAAAATAAAAACACAAAAATTAATAAAAATTCAGATCTAAATGACTACAAGCATATGAAAAGAAAAATAAAAAGAAAACTCTTGAATCTTTCTCCTTTGGCTGTCCCTTTGCCTATGCCTCCTTCTTGGCTTCATATGTATTCCGTTTATAGCCTTCAGCCTTGAATTTTAACCGTTGATTTGTAATAAATTGGATGGTCAAGATTGACCATTAACCTTCCTGATATGCATCTTTGACAGATTTAGCAGGTAAAAGCTTTCATTCCTGTCATTGATTTTCTGCAGAATTTTCGGATGAATTTTTAACCCCTAATACGGTGGAATTGCAAAATATTCATGAAACATTGATTTGTAGATCTTGAAAATATCTTTCCAACGTCATATCTTGGGACAAAATACGATACTTGAGGCAAAAGTTATGGTCAAAACAGTGGGATGGTTTCAACATTGATTTGAAGAATATTTTATTGGAATTTGATTTTTGATTCTCTCTTCACCAAATCTTTTTCTAGCATAATTTCGGATCTTCTAGAGTCCTCTTGATTCTTATTCATATATTTAAATGCTTTATAGAATATCTTGCATTGACAATCATCATTTATCTCAATTACCTGTAATAACATATAAATTTTGAATATTAGTCATTATTACACATAAAATTAGAAATAAAAAACTAAATTAAGGTGTTTAAATGTGAAAATAATATGTTTATCATTCTTCTTCTGAGGAAGCTCTCATAATACGAGCCCACATTCCAAGAAATTCATCCCACGTTTTATTTGTTGTAAATTCTTTTCTACAATTGGCCAACACATTTTTCTCTATGTGAAAGCGACATAACAAATGTGTTGAGATGAAAAGGCCTTGTTCAAGGCATTTGTTAGCCCCTACTCTCGATCTGTCACTGTCACGCCCCAGGGCGGCCATCCCCGAGACGTGGCAATAATATAATATCAGCTATCATAAACAAGAGGTCAACAACGACTCCAATAAACAATACACAAGGCTAATGAAGCAATGACAACTGATAATACAACTGAAAAGCGGAAGCATAAACTATCAATAAGTCTGTAAACCAAAAATATTATTACAGACTCGAATACACAATCACTGTCCTGTGAGAGCCAAGTCTAGCCAATAAAATACAACAAGTGCCACACGCACGAATTACCAATACACAAGACTCTAGGACTGCTGACAGCCTCGCACTCGCCAATCCGCCGGACAGGACGTTTCCACGCACGCAAGACCCCGCCATAGGGAAACTCCAGCTCCACGCCCAACAACGCCCCTGTAAAAGAAACAGTATGCGAGGGGTGAGCTACAAGCTCAGTGAGTGGTCGGAAACCGAACACCACTATAACAGTTTAATGTTAAGGCAATTTCCTTTCAAGGAAAGACATGGGTTGAAACCCAATGGATAATAGGGTCACACGGCGGTGCAACCCATCTCACCCACACCCTCACTCCCGAAGGGAGACTCTTGGGACTCTTGGGGAGAGACCATACCGTTTGTCGAGGAGACGCGGAATTACTGGTCTAAACAATACTATTGTGATCATCTACATAGAGATAGTTGTCATCGCTGTCTCTCAACATCGATACTTAACAAGACCCAATAAATATGGGAACGGGTGAACAAACAAATGGGTCACGTAGCGACGTGACTCAACACATTCGTCGCCCCGACCCCGAAGGGGAGCTCCAGGGAGACCCGGGGACAAACGAGGGTTAACCATAACACCACGTGTTACTGGTTAACGAGACACAACGCGTCCATCTGCTACGAGGTAGAGATATACTTCGATACCTCAAGCGTCAAAAGTAACAAACCCAGAGAATACTCGATGGGTATTTGGGTCACGTGGCGACGTGACAACAACTCATCCTCACCCTAGCCCCCGGAGGGGTGACTCTAGGGACTTTTGAAACGAACTCAGTTGCTCTACACCCATCGTCATCCGGTAGCCCTCTCCCGGGGAGCCTCTACCTGGTAGCCTCTCCATGACCGCTATCTCTACCATATGGGCGCACCAATAGGTGTCATAAATACGTCTGGGAGCACCCCACAGGACAACTACAAACCGGGCAGCTTCAACACGGATCCGACGAAGGAGAGAACGACTTGAAGCCCGAAATATCACTTGGTAGCTCTCTCCCGTGCAGCCTCTACCTGTCGGCCTTCCACGATCAGTACATTCCCTAGATGTGTACCGCGGTACGCATCGGTAGCACCTACAAGGGGTGGCACCCTACAGGACAGCTTCTATGTCGGGTAGCTTCGACTCATGACGATGTCAGGAGGAAGCACCTTGCGTTCGCAATGCGAACCCAATGGGCAAGCCAACTACCCTTGGTACTTACACACATATATCGATGATATCACATACTCTTGTATTCCCACACGGAGGCGTCGCTCGAACGCCAGGACTATCTCTACACTCGTGTAGAAAAGCCAGGGGCATAACCCAATAGGCGGTTCAGACACACGCCTAGCACGGGTAGGCCCAAGTTAATGCTGTAGCTATCGGTTTAACAAAACCAAGGCCACGATGAATTCTTCAGAATTCGATACGAATGCATCACTCGGATGCAAGGGGTGATTACATCGCTAGCGCTTTAACTAATAGGGTACTCCCTAACATGGATTTACATCATAAACAACAAATCATACAATATGCATACAAGGTATGACCCACTTAAACATGCTTATAAGGCCATAATAAACATTCAATCATGTAAAAGATGACTCAAGCAGGCGTTGGATGTTACCAACTCCAAGGGGGGTTAAGCGTGATCTCGCGCGCCAACCGATGCATACCGATAATCCCAAGCGAACCTGAGTCAAGTAGGAATCATATCTACTTACTCAGTTTACGCAAAGAGGGAGGGCGAGAGAGAGGGAAAACCTCATCCTCTCCGGAATGCTGGTCATAGCTTTGCCCCAAAAGATGGGTGCAACTACTACACCATTCCTCCAGTCTAATCATAAGGGAATATTAGTACGCATCCGGTTATTAACCCAAGGTTTGACATGCTGGATATTACTCATATAGGGGGAGGAGTATTACAATACTACCTAAGGCGTTCATATTCTATACATCCATACACTCATTCGAAAACATATGCCCGAAACACAAGGGGCGCATGAAAACACATTTATTCACACATGAATACATACATAAGCAAGTATAGGGTAGAATAGGGGGTTCTACACAATATACGAGCTATACAACCCTAACATGCAAATATCTAGCATATTTAGGGGTCGAGATGCCCCAAGGATGCACAATGCACGGCGGCGTGCATCGAGCGCATCCCAAAGTGTTGGATCGAACCACTCACCGATACCCGGATCGACGCGCATCCCATCCGACGAGGTCTGCAAGGTAAGGGTATCAATAGGGGTGAGTATAACCACATACAAACACATAAAAATACTTAAAATAGACTAGAAATGTGAAAGACTCAGATACGCACGCATACGGGCTCGCACGCATGCAAGAACGCGCGTACGCACGCATATCCAAGCACCCCGATACCTACCCGAACCCCCGGGCAGCCACACGCGTGGCCCCCGCACTCATACGCATGCATGCGCACACGCGCACGCACCCTCGCACACCCCCGGCGCACTGCCGCGCGCCCAGGCGCGCTCCTGCGCACGCCTGCGCGCACCGCGCGCAGAACGCGCGCCTAATCCCGCGCGCACGCACGCGCGCCCCTGCGCGTGCGCACGCGCACTCCCGCGCGACCCAGCGCGCGCCCGCACCCCGCGCGCGCTCGTGCGTGCGGACCCGCGCGCCCAGCCTCCAACACCTTCTCCCATGCCCCCCACATGCACCCAAACTCAACCACATGGCATGCATGACTCCCCAAGCACCCTAGCATGCATAAAAACCACCAAAAGAAGAGGGAAAACTCACCAAAAGGAGAGGAGGAAAGGAAGGGGGAGATGGAGGGGCTCGCAAGCACACCCTTGCCCACCTCGACCGCAACCGCCGCTACCACCGCCTCTTCCTAGCTCTTCTTGCTTCATCTAAGCCTTTGTGGCATTTCAACAAACACATGGGGGGCTGCTGTCCAAAGGGGAGGGGAAAACAAAGAGGGGGGAGCTTGAGGAAGATGGATTAAGAAGGGAGGATAACAAAGCACAACAACAACATAAACACACCTTTTCCACTCCTTCTTGATCTTCTTCTCCACCACCATCACCTCCTCCACCCAAAACACACACAAAAGGGGGGGCTGGACCAGAAAAGAGAGGAGGAGAGACCCAAAGTCGTGCACATTTGGGGATTAAATAAGCAAAGGTCGTGTAAATGACCAAGTCATCCTCGGACTTAAAACCTCTGCGCAGCCTTCACTTAAATGACCATAACTTCCTCAATACAGCTCAGAATTGCACGATTCCAGTGGCATTCGAAAGACAAGACGATTATCTACAATGTTCATGTTTACACCTAGATCAAATAACCTCTCCACCTATTCCAAAATCTAGGCTAAACATCTTACAGGGCTGCTGCCTGATTTCTCAACTTCGGGGTATACTCGGAAAAATACCCATAACTTTTAATATACGAATCCAGTTGATCCAATTCCACTTCTATATGGAAGCTATCTCAAAACTGAACATCTCGTAATAATATCGGATTTTTACTTCATCATCTTGGATTTTAATAAATCAAATCCGAATACCAATCCGAAACTGCATAATTTCAAAAACGTTATCGAAATTAAACGAAAATTTTATGGGCAGTACTAAACAGTACCAGGGCCCATAATATGCAGTTAGATCTTCAATCAGAGTTCTCAAACCCCGGAAGGTAGCTAAAAATCAAAATTTTAGCGACTCCGATCGAAATTAGGACTCTAAATGACACAGGTCTAACAGTCACCATCACTGATGGTAGTGTCATATCATCAAAGAGCTCCCTAAAGCACTGCAATACCCATGTATAATTGATCTCCTTTTCCGCTTCCATGTACACAAATGCGGCTGAAAATATTTTGTTAGTCAACGTCACACCAACAATCTCTAGAAGTGGCATTCTATACCTATTTGTTTTGTATGTACAATCCAACATAAAAACAAAAGGAAATGCCTTCACCAATGCAATGGATGTTGGATGTACCCAAAAATATCTACTAACCTGCAAGAACAAGGATCCTCTCTGTGTCATTCCACAAAGCCAACATTATATATTAGCTTGTATAACTATTGCATGTTTGTGCGACCACCAGTTTCTTCTTTCTTTATTTTTCCGATTGCGTTGTATATAGTGGTTAGCATAGACGCATTCGAGCCATCTCGGTCTTTAAGATGTGAAAGTATATCTCTAGGACGCACCTCACTCTTCATCATTCCTCGGAGAAGTTCATACTCTTCAATAAGAAGTCATCCAACAAATGAATGGCCCTCCATATGCTCGATCAATGGATGGTTGTGTTTTCCATTCAACACTTGAATGATCCAATGATCTTGAAGAAGAAATAACTTCATGCATTTCAACTTAAAAGGACACCCACACTATTTTGTAGATGTTGAACGCTTTCGTTTCGGTGGGCTACTGTAACGCTCCAGGCTTACACAGCAAGAAATTATCCGCTTTGCCCCTAATGGGCTCACAAGTTTAAAATGCGTCTTGGTGTGTAAGAGCTGTGCTCACATAGAAGCACAGACTATCTCCTCCCATTAGGCAATGTGGGACTAAACATCCTCACCCTCACCCAATACATGGGCCTCTTGGGACTCTTGGGCCTGGGCCAGGCGTCACAATCACCCCCCACCCTAATAGGCCACACTTCCTCGTGTGGGGCCACCCACACCCACCATCGCGTAATGGACAGGCCTTGATACCAATTGTAACGCCCCAGGCTTACACAGCAAGAAATTGTTCGCTTTGCCCCTAGTTGGACTCACGGGTTTAAAACGCGTCTTTTTGTTTGTGACGCCTGGCCCAGGCCCAAGAGTCCCAAGAGGCCCATGGATTGGGTGAAGGTGAGGATGTTTAGTCCCACATCGCCTAATGGGAGGAGATAATCTGTGCTTATATGTGAGCACAGCTCTTACACAAAAAGACGCGTTTTAAACCCATGAGTCCAATTAGGGGCAAAGCGGACAATTTCTTGCTGTGTAAACCTAGGGCGTTACAATTGGTATCAGAGCCAGGTTTATAAAGAAAATTTTAAATTCTTTTAATTGTCGATTCCTATTTTGTTTATTGAAATATTATTTTCTTTTAAAACCATATCCCATCAAATCTTTTTAATAACCACTTTTTTAAATTTAATTTTTGAAATCTAATCAAGATATTAGATTAAATAAATATGAATATATGAGAGAGAGAAAGAGAGTTGTGAGGTGCCGAGGGGTTTGGGAGGGAGCATTCGTGGGAGAGAGAAAGGGTTAGAAAAGAAAAGATAATGTGAGGTATAGTATTTAATTTTTTTCTTTTGCTTTCAATCTTTTGATTTCTTATTATATAATAAATCTATGCTTAGGTGAATTTCTGAGTTTTAGTTAACATTTGGTTTTGTTACGCCCCAGAGCGGCCGTCCCCGGGACCATACCAATCACACAATATCGAGAGTCATACACGAGAAGTCAATAATGACTCCAATTAAAATGCAACAATAACTGACAAAGATCGAATAAGGTAACAAGGCTATAGGGAAGCGATAGCCAATTAAAAATGCGGAAGTATAAAAGATAGATAAGTCTGTAAGTCAAAAACATTATTACATACCTGAACACACAAGCACTGTCCTGTGAGAGTCCAAGTCTAGTCCAAATACAACCATAAGTGCAACACGCACGATCACTAATATATATACAAGAAAATAAGATTGCTGACAACCTCGCACTTGCTAACCAAAAGGTGGAACGCTCCACGCACGAACCACACCAGAGGGATGCTCCACGCCAACCCAGTCCCTGGTGGATAAACAATACACAAGGGGTGAGCTACAAGCTCAATGAGTGGCAAGAATCCAAGCTCTACAATAATAATATAATATCAGGGCATTTTCCCTTCCAAGGAAAAGAGATATGGGAGAAATCCAACAGAGATAAATGTCACGCAAAGACATGACATCACCTAATCCTCACCCTTGACCTGGAGGGGAACTCGTAGGACTCTTGGGAAGCAATTAATTCATTAATAGTAATGTGTAGTACAACACTTCAAAGATTATCTGCATCGATGTATAATACGTTACGATGCCTTGCATCATCCGGTAGCCCTCTCCCTGGCGGCCTTCCAAGATAGGTACGAAGCCATAAGGTATTGAAATACACATTGAGCCTCCTATGATGTGGTGGCACTATCCAGGGTAGCTTCAACACTCGGAAGCTTCGACGTACAACGATACGGGAGGAAACACTCTAACCTCATCCTCACCTTTACCCCTAGGGTGACATGGGACTATTAGAAAGGAAATCAACTGGCTAACTCCCTTAACCTTCCGGTAGCCCTCTCCCGGGTAGCCCTCTTCCTGACAGCCTTCCAAGATAGGTACGAAGCCACAAGGGTATTGAAATACACATTGGGCCTCCTATGATGTAGCGGCAGAATGCAGGATAGCTCCAACGCCGGGTAGCTTCAACGCGGATACGAGGTAGGGGAGAAGCATTCCACGCTCACAATACGATCATTAAGGATCAACTATAATCATCTAGCAAATACAATGCTAATGAATTCTCTTGAATTGCCATACAGATGCATCATTCGGATGCGGAGAAAGGTAATTAAGTTCTCACACTTAACAATGAGGAGGCATGACCTTAAAGGCGGGTCATCCACGCGCCTATTACAGATAGGTCAAGCATACTATCATTGTTATCGATTAACGAATACCAACACGATAAATAAATTCTTCTGAATTCTCATACGAAAGCATCACATGAATGCAGGGTATATAAACTGCTACATTTGCACATTAAAATAATAAAGTATGACCTAACTGAGAGTCATACACCCGCCTATTTCAGATAGGCCTAATCTATTTATCATGAGTGCAATAATGATAGGAAAAATTCTAATACCTTTGAGGTGTAAGAGTCACATTACCTTAGCCATCAATAATCATGGTCTCCATTGATCACTCTAAGCAATTATTAAGACATAATCAAAGTAAATGTGTTAGGCCTGTGTCATTTGGAGTCCTAATTTCGATCGGAGTGGCTAAAATTTTGACTTTAAGCTACTTGCTAGGGTTTGAAGACTCTGATTAATAATCTAACTGCATATTATGGGTCCTGGTACCGTTTTGTACTGCCCATAAAATTTTCGTTTAATTCCGATAATGTTTTTGGAATTATGCAGTTTCGGATTGGCATTCGGATTTGATTTTGTAAAAATCCAAGATGATGAGATAAAAATCCAAAATTATTACGAGATGTTCAGTTTTGAGATAGATTCCATATAGAAGTGGAATTGGATCAACTGGATTCGTATATTAAAAGTTATGAGTATTTTTCCATGTATAACCCGAAGTTAAAAAATCCAGGCAGCAGCCCTGTAAGATGTTTAGCCTAGATTTTGAAATAGCTGGAGAGCTTATTTGATCTGGGTGTAAACATGAAATCTGTAGATAATCGTCTTAGCTTTCCAATGCCACTGGCATCGTGCAATTTGGAGCTGTATTGAGGAAGTTATGGTCGTATAAGTGAAGGCTGCGCAGAGTTTTTAAGTCCGAGGGCAGCTCGGTCTTTCACTCCTCTTTTGCCTATTAAACCACCCCCAAATGTTACGACCTTAGCATGTTTTCCCCTCTTTTTCACACTGGTCCAGCCCCTCTTTGGGTGGAGGAAGTGGTGGTGGTGGTGGGGAAGGAGCACATAAAGAGAAGGAAGGTGAGTATACTTCTAGTTTTGTTGTTGTGTTGTTGTTTCTCCTCCTTCTCCTCCTCCCCCCATAGCTGATCCCCACCCCCTTATGTTTTTCCTCCCCTTTGGACCAACAGCCCCCCAAGTGTTTGTGTTTATGCCTAAGTGAAGAAGAAGAGCAAGGAAGAGGTGGTGGTTGCGGTGGTTGCGGTCGGGGTGGCCGAGGGTGCGTTTGCGAGCCCCTACGTCCCCCTTTCCGTCCCCCCTCCCCTTTGGTGAGTTTTCCCTCTTCTTTTGTTGGTTTTAAAGCATATAAGGGCGCTTGGGAGGGCTTGCATGTGAGCTGTTAGAGTTTGGGTGCATGTGGGGGCTTGGGGGGAGTGTTTTGGGGCTTGGGCGCGTGGGCGCGCGCTGGGATGCGCGGGAGCGCGCGTGCGCACGTGCAGGGGTACGCGTGCGTGCGCGCGGGTCGGGCGCGCGCTGTCTGCGCGCGGCGCGCGCGGCAGGCGCGCAGTGCGCGCGGGTGGGGTGCGGGGGCGCGTGCGCATGTGTGCGTGTGTGCGTATGAGTGCAGGGGCCACGCGTGTGGCTGCCCGGGGGTTTGGGTAGGTGCCGAGGCACTCGGATATGCGTGCGTACGCGCGTTCTTGCATGCGTGCGAGCCCGTATGCGTGCGTATCTGAGTCTTTGACATTTCTAGTCTATTTTAAGTATTTCTATGTGTTTGTATGTGGATATACTCACCCCTATTGATACCCTTACCTTGCAGACCTCGTCGGATGGGATGCGCGTCGATCCGGGTATCGGTGAGTGGTTCGATCCAACACTTCGGGACGCGCTCGATGCACGTAGTCGTGCACCGCACGTCCTTGGGGCATCTTAACCCATAAATATGCTAGATATTTGCATGTTAGGGTTGTATAGCTCGTAGATTGCGTAGAACCCCTATTCTACCCTATACTTGCATAAGTATGTATTCATGGTTGTATAATTATGTTTTCATGCGCCCCTTGTGTTTCGGGCATGTATTTTTGAATGAGTTTATGGATGTATTAGAATATGGCATTTCTTAGGTAGTATCGTAATACTACCCCCACTATATTAATTATATCCAGCATGTTAAACTTTGGGTTAACAACCGGATGCGTACTAATATTCCTTTACAATTAGACTGGAGGAATGGTGTAGTTGTTGCACCCATCTGTTGGGGCAAAGCTACGACCAGCTTTCCGGAGAGGATGAGACTTTCCCTCTCTCTCGCCCTCTCTCTTTGCGTAAACTGAGTAAGTAGATACGATTCCTACTTGACTCAGATCACGCTTAACCCTCCCCTTGGAGTTGGTGATATCCAACGCCTGCTTGAGTCATCTTTTACATGATTGAATGTTTATTATGGCCTTATAAGCATGTTTAAGTGGGTCATACCTTGTATGCATGTTGAATGATTTGTTGTTTATGATGTAAATCCATGTTAGGGAGTACCCCTATAGTTATATATATTATCGTGCATGTGGCACATATTATCATGTTATGTTTCCCCTCATATATATATATATATATATATATATATATATATATATATATATATATATATATATATATATATATATATGCGCGCATGTTAACTAATTTGGCCTATCCGTAATAGGCGAGGGTATGACCCGCGGTCGGGTCGTACCCTATTAGTTAAAGCGCTAGCGATGTAATCGCCCCTTGCATCCGAGTGATGCATTCGTATCGAATTCTGAAGAATTCATCGTGGCATCGGTTTTGTTAAACCAATAGCTACGGCATTAATTTGGGCCTACCCGTGCTAGGCGTGTGTCTGAACCGCCTATTGGGTTATGCCCCTGGCTTTTCTACATGAGTGTAGAGATAGTCCTCGTGTCCGAGTGACGCCTCCGTGTGGGAATACAAGAGTATTCGATATCATCGATATATGTATGTAAGTACCAAGGGTAGTTGGCTTTCCCATAGGGTTCGCATTGCGAACGCAGGGTGCTTCCTCCCGACATCGTCATGAGTCGAAGCTACCCGACATAGAAGCTGTCCTGTATGGTGCCACCACTTGCAGGTGCTACTGATGCGTACCGCGGTACACATCTAGGGAATGTACTGATCGTGGAAGGCCGACAGGTAGAGGCTGCGCGGGAGAGAGAGCTACCAAGTGATATTTCGGGCTTCAAGTCGTTCTCCCCTTCGTCGGATCCGTGTTGAAGCTGCCCAGTTCGTAGTTGTCCTGTGGGGTGCTCCCAGACGTATTTATGACACCTATTGGTGCGCCTATATGGTAGAGATAGCGGTCATGGAGAGGCTACCAGGTCGAGGCTCTCCGGGAGAGGGCTACCGGATGACGATGGGTGTAGAGCAACCGAGTTCGTTCTAAAAGTCCCTAGAGTCACCCCTCCGGGGGCTAGGGTGAGGATGAGTTGTTGTCACGTCATCACGTGACCCAAATACCCATCGAGTATACTCTGGGTTTGTTACTTCTGACGCTTGAGGTATCGAGGTATATCTCTACCTCGTAGCAGATGGACTCGTTGTGTCTCGTTCACCAGTAACACATGGTGTTATGGTTAACCCTCGTTTGTCCCCGGGTCTCCCTGGAGCTCCCCTTCGGGGGCGGGGGCGACGAATGTGTTGAGTCACGTCGCTACGTGACCCATTTGTTTGTTCACCCGTTTTCCATATTTGTTGGGTCCGGTTAAGTATCGATGTTGAGAGACATCGATGACAATTATCTCTATGTAGATGATCATAATAGTGTTGTGTCGACCAGTAATTCCGTGTCTCCTTGACAAACGGTATGGTCTCTCCCCAAGAGTCCCAAGAGTCTCCCTTCAGGAGTGAGGGTGTGGGTGAGATGGGTTGCACCGCCGTATGACCCTATTATCCATTGGGTTTCAACCCATGTCTTTCCTTCAAAGGAAATTGCCTTAACATTAAATTGTTATAGTGGTGTTTGGTTTCCAACCACTCACTGAGCTTGTAGCTCACCCCTCGCGTACTGTTTCTTTTACAGGGGCGTTGTTGGGCGTGGAGCTGGAGTTTCCCTATGGCGGGGTCTTGCGTGCGTGGAAGCGTTCTGTCCGGCGGATTGGCGAGTGTGAGGCTGTCAGCAGTCCTAGAGTCTTGTGTATTTGTAAATCGTGCGTGTGGCACTTGTTGTATTTATTGGCTAGACTTGGCTCTCACAGGACAGTGATTGTGTATTTGAGTCTGTAATAATGTTTTTGATTTACAGACTTATTGATAGTATGCTTCCGCTTTTCAGTTGTATTATCAGTTGTCATTGCTTCATTAGCCTTGTGTATTGTTTATTGGAGTCATTGTTGACCTCTTGTTTATGATAGCTGATATTATATTATTGCCACGTCTCGGGGACGGCCGCCCTGGGGCGTGACAAAATGATTCTCATCCACATTCCACTATGTAATCATCTAATAAGGATAACGTCAAAAATGAGAATTAAAACACCTATTATAAATCTCATCAGATTGGATAAATAAATATGTGATTCCCCTTCAATCAAATCACATAAGACATTCAAGCAACACCTCACTAATATTTGTAATCTGAAATATCTATTTCATACTATACAAGCACAAAACACTTACATAGAAGACTAAACGGCTTCAGACATGGAAAACCCATCCATTAATGTGAATGAGAATAATATGAGTTCATGTTGTATATAATAAAACTTCTAGCAAATAATACGATGCTTGTTGTGCAAATGAGTTGGTTGAACCATTCAACATACGCACAATTATTACAAGAGAGATATAAGGACCACATATCCGAATAACCTATGAATATGCACACTTTATACAATCCAACATAGGCCTGCTAGTAAGCTAGCATAAATGTCATACCATTAGCTAAACATGACACAACCATACTAAGCATTTACTAATAAGAAGGTGACCCTACAAATGGCTACTTATGGCATGTCAGGCCCACTAACAAGCTAGCATAAATGTCATACCTTAGCTAAATAGGACAAAATTAGACAAAAAATTTATTAATAAGAAGACAGTACTTCTAAAAACTACATATGAGATGCTATACTCTATACCTCATGTTATATAAGAACCCACAAATAAAGCTAACAAGTATGGGTCTAATATATTAATACAATTTAGCAATCATGATTGAATATAATTAGGGTGCCCCACGGATACGCGATGCTCGATTATGTGCATCGAGTGCATTTCGAAAGGGTTGATCGAACCACTCACAAGTACTTGGATCGCTGCGCGTTCGATCTACGAGATCTGCAAGAACAACCAATGATGCTCAATTAAATATAAAGCATCTTGACACATATACAATCCTTCTTCATGAAGACAGCAACTCCTAATATTGCCCACACCATGCATAATAACTCTTTGACACATTTTTATACAAGATTAGTCCATCTACTTCAACCAGCCCCAAACATTGGTCTCCACAACACAAAATACACATCCAAATATTCTGAAATAAATCACACATTCTATGATGTGTTGGGATCATATTCCATGAATATATAATAACTTGATAAAATCTTTAAATGCCCGAAATAAATTATTTCAGAAACTGGTCAATTTCTGCGCGAATCTGGACAGACCATGAAATCAGGCAATAACTTACAACACAGATATCATAATGACACCAAATTTTCTATATAACATCTAGACACATAGATGATCATATGAAATGAAGATACAAGCCTCAAAATATGACTCTAAGCACCCCAAACACAAGGATCTTAAGGAGACAGAAAATCTGCCTTACAACACAAAACCACTCTTCATGCATTAACACAACCATCTCATGTGTGTCGGCGTCGGATTCCGTCGGTGTCAGGAAAGAATCCACCGGTGGGGGTGCGTGTGTGGGGGTTCTTCGGGGATTTGGATCGGGTGCGTGCCCTGGCGGGCTCGGTCGGATCGTCTTCTCGGAAGGGTGGATGTCGTTCCTGGTCGAGTCGCCCGACAGGGGCTCAAGAGGATTCAAGAGGGTTTGTGTGATCGCCACCTGCTTTTTCTAAAAGCAGGAAAAGGTTGGGTTGGATTTGATCGCCTACGTGGGGAGTTTGTGGGGTCTCCGCTCTGAGACACGGATATACTGTACACAGAGGTGAGAAACAGGTAATCCTATTCTGCTTCCGGGGCTTGGCTAAAGGAGTCTTGGGGCAAAGGGGTGCAAATGGGGTGTGGATATGGGGTGGCTAGTGGGATCCAGTCGTCGGGTATGGGGCGGCTAATTGGGTTTAGCCGTCCGGGGCCTAGGTTGGTTTGGGCAGAACTTCGGTAGGAAATGGGTTTGGTTTTGGACAGAGGCTATGCTAAACTTATCCCGGGTTTCTGGAGGGTGGAATGAGAGGGTGTTTTGTGTATGGAATGGGTATTTTTCTCACAAAAGGGGCTCTCTCTCTCTCTCTCTCTCTCTCTCTCTCTCTCTCTCTTGGGATTTCTTGTGGGGAAAGGGTGGATATGACTTGGTAGATGTGAATTGTGCGTTTGTTGATTGTGGATGATGGTTTAAAGGCTTGGGACCTCCTCTATTTATAGTTAAAAAGAGGCAAGGGAATACCCAGGGGCTAAAAGGGTGGCTTGGTAAATAGTGTGTTTGATTAGACCCCTCATTAATTCTCTGATTCTTCTGTCAGGACCAGGTGAAGGGCGGCTAGTTCTAACTAGCCGCCCAGGATGGGGCGGCTACTTCCTGGTAGCCGCCCCTATCATGACCTGCCAAACGTCCCATCTCTAACAAGCGGTGGTTGGGTCGGTTACTTGGGCTGATCCGGCCAAGATAGGGCGGCTAAAGGTCACAACCCGCCACAATGATCAACATTTAATGCTGTTTTATGTCCCATCCAGGGAAGCGGTTCAAGGTCGGCCAGGGGGGCAGCTAGTGCTAACTAGCTGCCTGGTATGGGGCGGCTAGTTAAGGCTAGCCGCCCCTTGCCAGGGACTTGGGGTTTTTGGGGTTTAGAGTTTCTCTTAGGTGGGGTTCCTAGTTTGGGTCAGGGTCTGGTTTAGGGTAGGGTTTAGGTCAGGGTTTGGGTTAGGTTTTCGGTCAGGCTAGGGTTTAGGGATTCCCGAGCTTTTGGTTCTCTATTAGATGTCCAAATGTGGGATATTTCCGGGTGTTACTTGAAGTATTTCTGTCTTTCTGAACGGTCAAAATTGGGGTATCTACAATTGTCCCTCATCGGACGGAGTCTTTGTGCGAAGCAGGAAAGACTTCGACCGATGATAAGGAAAGAGACCCCTATTTTGGCCGGCCCGACCTTCAAGAAGTTATGCCAACACGAACAGTACTATTCGGGGAGTTGATTTGGACCGTCAAAGGCTAGGTCTTGACTTAGAATTTTTAATCGAAAGGATGATCCAGGTGGAAGGCGGGAAAAGTAAATGGTGAGTGGTCCAACCTGTGGTCGGGGTTCCTAGCTATCGTGCACGGAGCAGCCCAGCGTCAGTTTCCTCGTGCCTACCATTCCCGTGTTTGGGAAAACTCTGGAAAGGTGGGGATATCGCCGACAGAAAGCAAGTAAAAGTTGAGTTTGGTGAATTGGATAATCCGAAGGATAAGAACTCTGGAAAAGAACCAGAACTGAAGAAATTCGATTTTGAGTGGTACAGAAAGGGTGGAAAAACTTCGGAAAAGTCGTGTTTGATCAAGTTTTGTCTGGAAATAAACCAATACATGGTTGTTTGGTATAGAAAACCTTGGAATTAGGGCTGAAAAGATATTGGAAAGGGGTTTCAAGTGAAAACAGAAAAACTGGGAGGGGCGGCTAGTGATAACTAGCCGCCCGAGAGGGGGCGGCTACTCGGGAGTAGCCGCCTCCCGACTGGGTCCCTTATAACCGAAAAGGGACCCTCTCTCTTCCCATTTTTCAAAAACGGTTTCTCTCCCTCTTCTTCTTCTTCTCTTCGGTTTCAAACCCAAAAAACCTACATTATTTGCCTTCTCTTCCTCCATTTTGTCCTCAATCTTCTCTCCTTCTCTTGATTTCAAAACCCTAGTTTTAGGTTCTCCTTTTTCTTTTCAAACCGAGGAAGATGATGAGGTCGAAGGCGATCGCTTCGAGGGGAAACGACCACGGGTGGCTCGTGGAGAGCGTAGCCCGAGCTGTTCATCATCGGAGAGCGATAGGCCGGAGGTCGAGGCTATGGTTATGACGGAGGTGCCGCCGGTGGGCATCGGCGCGGGTGAGGTCGAGGATTTGCCTTCGGGGGCTGTCCCGGGGGTAGGGGGAGTATGATATGTTACACACGCAAGAGGAGGTGTGGGGATCGACCGGTGGCGGTCGAGGAGGTGGTTTCGGGGGTCGGAGGACCGACTGAGGGTGCAACCAGGGAGTGGGGGCCGAGGGAGTTAGTGAAGATGTGAGGGCATCATTGGATGCCTTTGTTGGGATGTTGGACAGGGAGGCCACTGAGGCCAGGGCTGAGGAGGAGGAAAGCAGGGCTTTGGGGGCCTTTGCGGAGTTTATCTCCGGCGCGGGGAGGGTGGAGGGGACTGGAGAGGTTAGCGATGAGGCCGGGGAGGTCGAGGGTGTCGGTATCGTCGGGAAGGATCCCGGCGGTGCGCGGTGTGCCGTGCGTGTGTGGGGGTTCTTCGGGGATTCGGATCGGATGCGTGCCCTGGCGGGCTCGGTCGGATCGTCTTCTCGGAAGGGTGAGGGGTGTCGTTCCTGGTCGAGGTGCCCGATATCGTCTCAAGAGTATTCAGGGGGTATGTGTGATCGCCACCTGCTTTTCTAAAAAGCAGGAAAAGGTTGGGTTGGATTTGATCGCCTACATGGGGAGTTTGTGGGGTCTCCGCTCTGAGACACGGACATACCGTACACAGAGGTGAAAAACAGATAATCCTATTCTGCTTCCGGGGCTTGACTAAAGGAGTCTTGGGACATAGGGGGTGTAAGTGGGGTGTGTATAGGGGGGCGGCTAGTCTGTTTGAGCCATCTGGTCAGGGGCGGCTAATAGGTTTTAGCCGTCTAGGGCCTGGTCTGGTTTGGGCAGAACTTCGGTAGGAAATGGATTTGGTTTTGGACAGGGGCTAAGCTAGGTTTAGCCTGGGTTTCAGGAGGGTGGGATGAGAGGGTATTTTATGTAGGGAAATGGGTATTTCTCTCACAAAAGGGGCTCTCTCTCTCTCTCTCTCTCGGGATTTCTAGTGGGGAAAGAGAATGTGAATTGTGGGATGTTGGTGTGGAATGGTTTCTTTGATGGATTGGTGATGTTGTATTTGGGCTTGGGACCTCCTCTATTTATAGTAAAATAAAGGTAGCGAATATCCAAGGGGTAATAGAGTGGGTTGGCTTCGATTAGACCCCTCATTAATTCTCTGGTTCTTCTGTCAGAGACCAGGTGAAGGGCGGCTAGTGCTAACTAGCCGTCCAGGATGGGACGGCTACTTCCTGGTAGCCGCCCCTATGATAACCTGCCAAACGTCCCATCTCTGACAGGCGGTGGCTTGGGTGGGTTACTTGGATTGATCCGGCCAAGATTGGGCGGCTAAAGGTCATGACCCGCCGCAATGATTAGCATTTAATACTGCTTTATGTCCCATCCAGGGGACTGGTCCAAAGTCGGCCAGGGGGGCGGCTAGTTAGGTCTAGCCGCCCCTTCACAGGGAGTCAGGGTTTTTGGGTTTTAGGGTTTTTCTTAGGTGGGGTTCTAGTTTGGGGCCAGGGTTTGGGGTTTAGGTTTAGGTCAGGGTTAGGACAAGGGTTAGGGTTAGGGTTAGGGTTTCCGGTTTAGGTCAGGGCTAGGGTTAGGGTTTCCGGTTTAGGTCAGGGCTTGGGTTAGGGTTTCCGGTTTAGGTCAGGGTCAGGGTTTAGGGCTTCCTGAACTTTGGTTCTCTATTTAGATGTCCAAATGTGGGATATTTCCGTGTGTTACTTGAAGTATTTTCTGTCTCTCTGGACGGTCAAAATTGGGGTATCTACAATTATCCTCATCGGACAGAGTCTTTGTGCGAAGCAGGAAAGACTTCAACCGATGATAAGGAAAGAGACCCTTATTTTGGCCGGCCCGACCTTCAAGAAGTTATGCCGATACGAACAATACTACTCGGGGAGTTGATTTAGACGTCAGAGGCTAGGTCTTGACTTAGAATTTTTAGCCGAAAGGATGATCCAGGTGGAAGGTGGGGAAAGTAAATGGTGAGTGATCCAACCCGCGGTCGGGGTTCTTAGCTATCATGCGCGGAGCAGCCCAGCGTCAGTTTCCTCGTGCCTACCGTTCCCGTGCTTGGGAAAACTCAGCAAGGAGGGGATATCGCCGACAGAAAGCAGGTAAAAGTTTGATTTGGTGAATTGGATCATCCGAAGGATAAGAACTCTGGAAAAGAACCAGAACTGAAGAAATTCGAATTTGAACGGTACTGAAAGTGTGGCAAAACTTCAGGAAAGTCGTGTTTGATCAAGTAGTGTCTGGAAATAAGCCAATACATGGCTGTTTGGTATGGAAAACCTTGAAATTTAGGGCTGAAAAGAGATTGGAAAGGGGTTTTAAGTGAAAGTGGAAAACTGGGAGGGGACTAGCCGCCCGAGAGGGGGCGGCTAAACGCGAGTAGCCGCCCCTGGACTGGGTCCCTTATAACCGAAAAAAGGACCCTCTCTCTTCCCACTTTTCAAAAACGGTTTCTCTCCCTCTTCTTCTTCTTTTCTTCGGTTTCAAACCCAAAAACCCTGATTGCTTTGCCTTTTCTTCCTCCATTTCGACCTCAATCCTTTCTCTTTCTCTTGATTTCGAAACCCTAGGTTTGGGTTCACCTTTTTCTTTTCAAATCGAGGAAGATGACGAGGTCGAAGGCGATCGTTTCGAGTAGAAAACAACCACGGGTGGCTCGTGGAGACCGTAGCCCGAGCTCTTCATCATCGGGGAGTGATAGGCCGGAGGTCGAGGCCGTGGGGTAGGCTATGGGTACGACGGAGGTGCCGCCGGTGGATATTGGCGCGGGTGAGGTTGGAGACTTGCCCTTGGGGACTGCCCCGGAGGTTGGGAGTAGTATGATAGGCTACACACGCACGAGGCGGCGTGGGGATCGACCGGCGGTGGTCGAGGAGGTGGTCTTGGGGGTCGGGCGATCGGCTGAGGGTGCAATTGAGGGGGCCAGGGCTGAGGGGGTTACCGAGGATGTGAGGGCGTCATTGGATGCCCTCGTTGGGATGTTGGATAGGGAGGCCACAGAGGCCAGGGCTGAGGAGGAGGAAAGTAGGGCTATGGGGGCTTTTGCGGAGTTTATCTCCAGCGTGGGGAGGGTGGAGGGGATAGGAGAGGCTAGGGATGGGGCTGGGGAGGCCGAGGGTATGGGCACTGGGACTGCAGAGGCCGGTGTTGGTGTTGGGACTGAGGCCGAGGAGGCCGTATTCGAGGAGGATAAGGAGGAGGACGACGACGGGATGGACGATCCCGACGAGGCCGAAGTGGACGCTCCTGGGTCCACACGGGCCGTGGTATGTTCCTAACCTTTTAGTCTTAGCCTTTTTATTTTGGTGTATATGCATGTGTTTTGGTTGGTATGAACAGGTTGTATATGTGTGTTTAAAAATAGGCATGCTTGTGTATAAGTTAATCATGGTGGGATGTGTAGGCATGCTGATATGGGTTTGTTTTTATAGGGAGGGGGCAATTTCTATATATATATCCATGTTTGTTATATGCATACAAAGGAGAGAGAAATGATATAGCTAGTATGCTTGCATGCGATACTTTTCTACGTGTATGTGATTCCGTACGTGTTTGATCGTGGTAGAGTATGAGGGAGTGTATGCATGCATTCCGCGGGTTCAAGTGCTTCCTATATGTTTTGGTGTGTTTTAGGGAAGGTATATAAGCATGATAGGCGGTAAAATGAAGCATACGAGCAATGACCACGGTGGGATAAGAGGGTAAAGCATGTGATCTTATAGGTATGTTTTGCAAATAAAGGAGAGTAAATTTTCGTATAAAGTCTCATATTTCATGCCCTTTTTTAGATTTTAATGTGTAGGAGTTTTATTGTGCTAAGCACGATTTCTAGGAAATGAATTCGTTTAGACTTGGATCCTTACCTCTCGATCGCTTTGGACTAACCCATTTTCGTTTGTTTTGTAGCGGCCGAATCGCATCCGGGCCCTTTGGCATGGGACGAAGCGGTGGTATAACGCCTTGGGGTAGGTGGAGAGGAGCTTAGTGGATGGGGCGGGCTTCCGCTCCTTCTTTTTGATCAAGCCGTTCCACGTTCATCGCCCATATGTGAGGCCTTTGCGGAGAGATGGGACCCAGAGAGTTGCACGTTCATTCTCCCTACCGGTGCTGTTATGCCGACGCTCGAGGACGTCTATCGGATCACCGGCCTTCCGGTCTTGGGGGAGGCGGTGATTGTGGCCACCCTTGCGGACTACAGGGGGCTTTTCCGAGAGTTGATCGGGGAATGGGGGTTCGTGGAGCGGGAGCGGACGCTAAACCGGATCCCTTTGGGGAGGCTTTCGGGGCATTACGGCCTCAGTTCCTTTACGGAGCGTCAGAAGGGCGAAGCTGCAGCTAGCTTCGAGAGGAGGTGGGCGATGATCGAGGAGAGAGAGGCGGCCGTGTGCCCACAGAGGGCACGGAGGGAGTTGAGGGCGTTCTTTCTTTAATTCTTCGGCCGGGTCCTCTTCTCGACGGCTTCCGACAAGGTTTCTTCTCATTCTCTCCTGCTGATGAGGGACCTGGAGGGTATGGGGCGCTATGCTTGGGGAGCGGCGATGCTTGCCCATCTATTCGCGGAGCTTTCGAAGAAGGTCAAGAGGGCCGGGGGAAAGAACCTTGGTGGCTTCGAGCCATTTCTTCAGGTATGTGTAAGTGGTAAAATATCTTTTTCTTAGTTTAGCTCACTTTGATCATGATAATTTCCCTCTTGTTTTGCTAGATCTTCGGGTACGAGCATTTCACCATCGATCGCCCTTTGTCTCCATTTGATCATGCCCTCCCTTGGGCTATGAGATGGGAACCCCGGGGGTCTTCTCGCTTGTACCGCCTCGCTCAATTCCGAGAGGCCTTCCGTGTCTTGTCGGAGGAAGAGGTATAAGTTTTTCTTCGAATTTCCTTGGCTTGTATTTGGTTTTCTTTCGACTAAGCGCTCTTCCTATCTTTCGATGCTTTTTTTAGATGACGTGGAGGCCTTACTCGGGAGAGGTTCCCGAGGCTCTGGCGCGAGACGTCTGGTTGATCTATTTCAACGAGGTCGTCTTTCATGCAATCAGCCGGGTCATCCGTCAGCTTGGGTATCATCAATGGGTGCCCGATCCTCTGCCGCGGCGCCCATCGATTCCGGTGGCTGGGATTCCTTGGGACACGAATCTCCCAAGGAATTATGCTACGTATGTGACGGGATGGATGGGCCGAGGCGTCTTGGTGGAGCGTCGTCCTGAGGTGACTTCGAGTGATGAATACCTAGCTTGGTATCGTCAGGAGTATGCAGGTATCCTCGGGACGATGGAGGAGGAGATCCCGGACGCTTATGTAAGTTAAAAATCTCCCTTGCTTGAGTATCTTCTGAATGGTATTTCCTTTTGTAGGTTGAGTTGAATGAGATGGAGAAGAGGCTTAAGACCGCCAATGAGCACCTCCAAGCGCGGGCCAGGCAGATAGAGGCGTTGCGGATGCAACGGAGACGCTTGCAGGACCAGGTCCGGGTCCTCGAAGCTCAGGTGGATGCTCTGTCGAGAGCGAGGGCTGATGGCGCTTCTTCTTCTTCTGCCCCTCCTCCTTCCATGCTTTCCGAGCGAGAGCTCGAGCTGACGAGGGAGTTAGATGCGGCCCGGAGTGAATTGACGGCCACACGGATGGAGCTGGGCCAGGCGAGGGGTAGGGCTTCTCGAGCTGAGGAGGAGACGGACCGGCTGAGGTCCATGATGGCCTCGAGAGAGGAGGGTTTCATTACCCTAGGCCGTGAGAGGGACTCCCTCCAGATGAGGGTGTCGGAGTTGGAGGCTTCAGTGGGCGTTCCCGGAGGTTTGATGGGGGACTTGGTTCGTTCTCTCCAGGCGGCCGGGGATAGGGATCGGGAGGCGCTCAGGGCGTAGAGGAAAGGGCACGGGAGTTGGAGGGGAGGTTGAGGGCTGCCGAGGATCGGGCCAGGGGGACAGAGAGTCGCCTCCGACAGAGATTTGGAGAGGAGAGACAGAGATATGCAGCGGGTCCATCTCTGGGAGGCGACTATAAGGGGGAAATTGGTTGGATGGGGCTCCATGACCGAAGCGGACCTTGACCTTCTTCCGCTTGAGCCTGACCATTCTCTCTCGGCTTCCTTGGCCACTGGGGCCACCTTTAGCCAGGCTTCTCGTCCTTCGGCGTCTTGGAGTCGTGGGATATACGCGAGGGCTGCGTCTTCGGTTCGAGAGACTCCTGCCGCTCCTGACGCTCCGGAGGTTCAGTCTTGTCATCAACCACCACTCCCTTCTCAGCCAAGCCAGGATGTTCCTCCCACTCAGCCTCCAGCGGATGACAATACGCCGAGGTATAGCTTCTTTGTGTCTTGGTTTTAGGTAGAAGAATGGTATATATGCAAGGAAGTCATGCTTTTCTTCTTTTCTTTTTGACTCAGGTGATTATTTTGATGAAGTATAGCTCAAGACTTCGGAGTTTTGAAGCTCTCGGTGGAAAAGATTCTTTTTTATGCACTCTCTTAGGTTTTAGAAGAACAATCTATGTTTATGGTTTTGGTGGGACAATTTAATTTCTCGTTTTGTATGCATGGTTTAGAGTAGTTTAGCATGGATTTTTTTTATGGATACGTATGTGCATGTAGGTGAATCTTGGCTTTTATAGGTTTGATTTATGGATGGATGTAGGGTTTTGATATATAATTGTTTTAGAATGGTATCTATACATGTTTTGTGTATGAATATGTGTATGAAATGTGTACATGCAGGTTTTGGAAAGAATTGATCTTTATAGGTAAAGAAGTGTTGAAGAGTTGATTGGATATGGACTGACATAGCTGAAATGGATGCAGGCAAGGGGCGGCTAGTGTAAACTAGCCGCCCAGTGAGGGGCGGCTAGTTAGGTTTAGCCGCCCCCTGCCTGGGACATGCTCACCTGAGACAAAGGGCAGGGGCGGCTAGTGCAAACTAGCCGTCCAAAGGGAGGCGGCTAGTTGGGTCTAGCCGCCCCCTACCTGGGGCAATCTGGTTCTGCTGCTCCTGTCTGCTGCTGCTGCCGAAAGCCTTTGTGACCGTTTCAACCTTCGAGACCTATAAAAACATCCCTTCCATGGACCAAGTGTTAAATCTGTCCGGATTGCGCCCCTGCACTGACTTTCGAGCTCTTTCTTGCTTGAATTGTCAAGGGCTACAATCCATCTTAAGGTAAATGGAAAGATAATGCGAGAAAGTAAAGTGCGGGAGACCATGCTTTAGTATGCAAGGAAGGGATTCCAAGTGCGTGAGTGAAGAAAAATTTTAAGCATGTGTATAAGTGGGATAATTTCTTCTCAAGCATGTGCGGAAGGGTATGAAATGAGTGGGGACAATCTTAATATTAGGTACGGGGGGTCAATTTTAATATTCCCAGAAAATCGGATGCCAAGGTGTTTTCGGAAAAGAAAAATGCAAGCTTATGCGTAAGTGTATTTGGCCTAAGGGGGCATTTTAATTCTTCGATGGTTACTTACGTGAGAGAGCAATGTTCTCGATTTTCTGAAGTAAAAGATACCATCAAGTCCCCGTGGAGAGCCCTTGTGGTCACCTATGTCCAAACCAGGATTGTATTTGAATGGTATGAACCTTAGGTGCTGATTTTTCTAGGTTCGTGGTTTCAAATGCTTGATCGTATTATTCTAAACATGCTGAAAAATCCATGAGTGTAACCGGAGTCAAGTCAAATAAGCTTCTCTTGGATAGGCAAGTTTCTAAGTGAACTCATGTGAGTGTGGGTAGTTGTAAATCTAGAAATGATCTACCTTTGGTCGAAATTTCACCTTTCCCGGCAGACATGGTTCAATTTTGAATCCCTTTGCGAAAATAAAAGGGGGGGGGGGAGAATGGGATAAGAGTAATATTTTCCTTTCGGGCAATATTTTAGAATTGTCCCAGTCTAGCACATGTCTTAATTTCTAAGTCCCTCTGGCTTTCTTCTTTTTACCACTTCTTTATTTTGGGTGGAAAGTACAGTCCGTTGTTTGGACCTGTACTGGTATAGCCGTTGTCTAGCGTATACCGTGCGTAAAGGCGTGAAAGCCTGCTAAAATAGAGAGTTTAATCCGTTCACTTGGGTGTTATTTTTCTTTTGTTGGCCTCTCATTGCCTGATTTTTTTTTATTTAAGGGGGGGGGCTCTTCTGTTTTTCTCCCCGATTCTTTTCATGCTTCCCCTCTAGAAGTGTTTGTATAGTGCCAGAGCCAGTTTTGGGACATATGCCAGGTCTAGGTAACTCCTCATTTTGACCTAGGGTTAATACGAGTGGGGCGGAAATAAGGGATGTTTTGCTTTGGGGGTTTTAAATTGTCCCACTCTACGGGGTAGGCAATTTCTCTTCTTTCGGGTGAATCTAGTCCAGTTATACGTGTGTGAAGGAAACGGCATGATTTGGCGGAGATGTGTTCAAATAGATAAGAGTTTATCTTTGAGAGTCTTATAATTCTATCATCAAGTACTAAATGCTGGAAATCGCAGGAAGGAAGAATAATAGTTCTCAAGTATTGAAAGCTATTCATGCATGGAATTTCTTTAGATAAAGTGCATTCCACGAACCTGGAACCTCGACTCCTTGGGCATCTACCAGGCGGTAGGCATTCCCGGAATAGGTATGGGTGATCACATAGGGTCCCTCCCATGTGGGTTGCCACTTTCCTCTTGGGTGAGGCAGTCTTGATGGCATGATTTGCTTAAGTACTAATTCCCCGATTTCAAATTTTCTTTTTATTACCTTCTTTTCAAATGCCCTTGCCACCCTTCTTTGGTAGGCCTGGGCATGGTCTGCCGCTCTTAATCTTTTTTCATCTAGTAGTTCAAGGCGTAGTAGGAGTGCCTCCCTCCTTTCCTCAATTTGGAGGTCTTCTTCTAATACTATTCTTAAGGATGGGACGAGGATTTCGTAAGGTACTACTGCTTCAGCCCCAAACGTGAGTGAATAGGGGGTTTGACCAGTGGGTGTCCTAATGGAGGTTCGGTATGCCCAGAGGGCGTCTACCAATTTATCAGTCCAATCAGTAGCCTTATGGGTTTCCACCGTTTTCTTTATAATTTTGAGCAAGGTTTTGTTGGTGGCCTCTGCCTGTCCGTTCCCCTGTGGATAATATGGCGTGGAATGATGAAGTTCTATATGATGTTTATTGCATAGGTTTTGAAATTCTTGGTTGATGAACTGGGGACCATTGTCAGTTATAATCGCTTTGGGGGTACCGAACCGTGCAAGGATGTGGGTGCGGACAAAACGAGCCAGGGTAGAGCTTTTAATTACTACATAGGACTCGGCTTTATACTCATGTAATATTTTAACCAGGCCCTCTCTCTCATCGTGATTTAGTCCAGTGCTAAATCGAAATGATTTTGGGGTCAGCTTTTGTCCCTAGGTTTAGCTCCTCTATCTTCTCGTCTACTTCTTCTGTCTTTTCATTGAACCTTTGAAGGCTCTGCTTGAATTCTTTAGACAGGTCCTCTTTTTCTTCATCGTCCTCATCACAGATTTCGAAGACCCCCAGACCATCTTCTAGATTCTCTAGGTTATCTAGGTCTGGTTCTTCAACAACTGTTATTGATTCAAACTTTTCTAAACCTAATATGGCCCTACTATACCCTTCTAAGTTGCTAATGATCTGGTCAAGTATTTGACTCCTAGTAGGTTTGACCATTTTGGACGAGGCACTAGGGTTGGGATTTTTAGCTTGACTGGCTAGACGATGTAGTTTATTCAGGAGATCAGAGTCATCCCAAGGTTTGCCCGGGAAGATAGCCCATGGCCCCCATTATATGCCAACCAGGGTTCTGGTGGCTTATCTCTGTGGTAACGGAGAGAGTGTTCCGGGGATTTATCCAATTGGCTGGGAAATCGAAGATGTGGATGACGGCCTCTGTGGGTTTTGAGTTACCGGTTTTTATAGCGATGGTTTCATTATTGGCGAACCTTGATTTAGGCCCCTTGATCGCATCCCCTTGTATTTTGATTATCCGACCTCCCAAGGGGAATTTCAAGCATTGGTGTAGGGGAGGAGACCCCTTTTAGGGATGCTAGCCATTTGCGTCCTAGGATCATATTATAATCTAAATCCATTTCTAGGACGTAAACTTTAGTGCTGGTTTCCAGCGGACCTACTTTTAATCGGAAGTCTTTGAAGCCTAGAACCGGACGAGCCGTTTTGTCATAGGCGAATATACGGGTGTCCGTTTCGAAGAGTGTGGTTATGCATCCGTCAATGTGCTCAAAGGTTTGTAGCGACATGAGGTTTACCCCTGCTCCGGTGTCAATTAGAACTTTATCCACCGAGTATCCTTTGAGGTTAATTGTTATACATAGGGTGGTGGTGCTAATGGCCTCATCATGGACCTCTTCTTTAGGTTTAAAGGTTATGATGGGTCCTAGTCCTGCGGTGGCTAGAGCTATTGGTACGCCTAGGGTAGAGATTTGTGGATCAACTTGGATTCTCTCCAGGAATACTCTTAGAGCTTGCTGGTGGTGTTCTGAGGTTTCGATTAGTTCTAAAATGGAAATCTTTGCGGGGATTTTTCAGAGTTCGTCTAGGATGTCAATCTTATCTCTGGTGCGGGGTTCCTCGGTATCTGTTTCAGGCAGGGGGTGTCTATAAGAGGGGACAGCGTTGAAAATTCTGCCTGCCCTAGTGGTATGGTGGTTCAGAGCGTCAATGGTGGTCGGGGTCTTGTTTTGTTAGGTATAGGCCTTTGTTAACTGGTGAGGGGGATAACGGTTGGAGTTTTTTAGGGAGGGAGAGCCTTGTGTGTCTGTGGAGAATGGGGGAGGGGACTGGTAGGATGGAGGAAGAGGCTGGTAAGATTAAGCCACCCGGGATGATTCTAGGTGATTCTTCGTGGTCAGCGGCTTTTATGGTGTAGACGCTTTCATAGCTTAGGCTCTCTGGTTCTTCCAAGGAAGCCCTCGTGGCTGGCCTTGGGTCTTGAGTTTACAGGGCTGGGGGTCTCTGGGGCTGGCTTGACTTCTTGGGCTTTTGTAGCTAGGTTGTTTTTGAGTCCCTGATGGTGGCCCAGTCTAAGCGCCTCTCTTCATCAAGGTTGTAGACAATATCTCGAAACGAGGAGCATTGTTCGATGGTGTGGCCGTGATGTCGATGATACTGACAAAAGCGGGTGGGATCGCGCCGATAGGCGAAGGTCTAGCCATGGGTAATAAAATGCCATTGACCTTCAATAAGGCTCTGAAGATGTTCCCTAGGGTTTCTGGAAGGGGAGAATAACTATCTCTTTTGTTTGACCATCTTGGGCCGTAGAAGGAGGAAAGTGCAGCCTTATCACGGGGGCTGCGCGTGGGTTCTCTAGGGGTTATGCCTTGCATTCTTGGGGGGATAGGATAGAAGGGTTTCCTGTTTTGGTCCTGGTTTCAGATTGAGGGGGCCTGAATTGGGGAATCATGGGTTGCGGGGTTTTGTTGTATCGACACGGGGACGGGTAGTGATCGAGTAGTGAAGTTTTGGTTGATTGGCCGAGGCGGCGCATACCCAGATGAACCGGACGTGTACTGTCTCGGAGCCATTCCTCGATCAGGAACCCGTGCTCCGTTCGGGTAGAGTGCCGATACTTGTGTAATAATCCCCTCTACCGTGGGGGTTTGTGCCTTACGAGGCGGCTGTCCAACCCTATGGCTGATAGGTGGGGACTGGGTTTGGACTACTGGGGCTGCACAACGGGAAATCCTATTGTGGCGGTCAATTAGAAGCAGATACGTAGTACAGTCTCCGTATGAAAGGCTCGTACAAAGTTCTGGACTCAGGCTCTGTAACATCATGTCAATTTCTTGACATTCTGTGACTTGCAGGCCGGTTCGGTGGACAAGTGTGCGCCACCGAGACATGTATTGCTCAAATTCCTCCCTAACCCTCATTCTCTCTACGGTTAAATCTGAAATAGAGGGGGTTCTAATCCTCTGGTAACCATAGCGGCCCAAGAACTTCTCGCTTACACCCGAGAAATTCGACAAGTGATCTACAGGGAGGGTGGAGAACCATTGTAGTGCTTCTCCTTCCAATGATTTCTGGAAGAGGAAGACTAGCAGAGGTTGATTATCTAGAAATGGGCGTGCGTCTAGATAAAAGGTAGTTAAATGAATGTCTGGGTCTCCACAACCGTTATACCAGCGGAATTTGGGGATTTTGAATCCCTCTGGTAGGTGGACTGATGGGATTTGTCTCAGGTTATGTAGAGACATATGCTTGGGGGCAGAGGAACCAGTCTCGGAGAGGATTCTGGGAGGGCTGCCTAGCGGTCCCGGGTTTGGGGTGGCCTGGTAAGGGCCTGGGGTGGAAACGGATGGGAATATTGGATTCGCGGGGAAAAGGGGGGTGAACGAAAAGACGCTCGGGTTGACCGAGTGACTGGGCGTGAACGGGGTTTAGGGAACGGCCTTAGGGGTTTCGACAGGAGCCTCCTGTCTTAGGGTTTTGACCTGGCGGTAGTCGGCGAGGTCATGAAACATGTCCTCTACGGATTGGTATACTAGACTGGCCATCTTTTCCTCTAGATGGGTCAGGAATTGCGTGGCCTGACCCTCTTGGTGGATTCTTTCCTCTTGTATCTCCTCCTCTATGCGGGATTCCATGATGTGTGTGAAATGATTTAAGGGAACGAATGCAGATATAAAGAAGTAAAAAGCGGTAAAGGATTGCGCAGCAGTGTGCGGCTTACAAAGCAGTAAAGGATTGCGCAGCGGTGTGCGGCTTACAAAGCAGTAAATGATGTTGTGATGTGAATTAGAGGAGGAACTGATTCGAGGGATGGGAAACTCTAACCTTCCTAGAGGGTTGATAGCACGAGGGAGTGTATGCAAGCATTTCACGGGTCCAAGTACTTTCTACATGCTTAGGTGTGTTTAGGGAAAGTATATAAGCATGATAGGCCGTGATGCAAGAGAGAGAGTAAGTGGTGACCACGGTGGGATGTTTGATGTCGTTAGCATGTGTGATCATATGGAGGGTGTTTTGAAAATAATGGGAGAAATCTTTAAGCTTTAAGCTTCTTATTTTCATGCTTTTGTCTTTGATTTAGTATATGGAAGTTTTATTTTGCTAAGCATTGTTTAAAATGAATTCATAGACTTTGGATTCTTACCTCTCGATTGCTTTCAAACTAACCCATGTTCCTTTGTTTCGTTTTGTAGCGGCTGAATCGTATTCAGGCCCTTTGGCATGGGATGAAGAGGTGGTACGATGCCTTGGGGCGGGAGGAGAGGAGTTTAGTGGATGGAGCGGGCTTCCATTCCTTCTTTTTGATTGAGCCATTCCAAGTCCATCCCCCATATGTGGAGGCATTGCCAGAGAGATGGGACCCAGAGAGTTGTACGTTCATCCTCCCTACTGGTGCCGTTATGCCGACCCTTGAGGACGTCCACCGGATTACTGGCCTTTCGGTCTTGGGGGAAGCGGTGATTGCGGCCACCCTCGTGGACTATAGGGGGTTGTTTCGAGAGTTGATCGGGGAATGGGAGTTCATGGAGCGGGAGCGGACGCTGAACCGGATCCCTTCGGGAAGGCTTTCAGGGCAGTATGGCCTCGGTTCCTTTACAGAGCGCCAGAAGGGCGAAGCTGCAGCTAGCTTCGAGAGGAGGCGGGCGATGATCGAGGCGAGAGAGGCGGCCGTGTGCCCACAGAGGGCACGGATGGAGTTCAGGGCGTTCTTCCTTTACTTCGTTGGCCGGGTCCTCTTCTTGACGGCCTCTGATAAGGCTTCCTCTCACTCCCTTTTGCTGATGAGGGACCTGGAGGGCATGGGACGCTATGCCTGGGGAGCGGCGATGCTCGCCCATCTCTTCACGGAGCTCTCGAAGAAAGTCAAGAGGGCCAGAGGAAAGAACCTTGGCGGCTTCGCGCCATTTCTTCAGGTATGTGTAAGTGGTAAATGTCTTTCTCTTGGTTTAGTTCACTTTGATTATAATAATTTTCCTCTTGCTTTGCTAGATTTTCGGGTACGAGTACTTCGCTATTGATCGCCCGACTCTGGCACCGTTTGATCATGCCCGCTCTTGGGCTATGAGATGGGGACCCCGGGGATCCTCTCGCTTGTACCGCCTTGCCCAATTCAGAGAGGCCTTCCACGTTTTGTCGGAGGAAGAGGTATAAGTTTTTCTTTGGATTTCTTTGGCTTGTATTTGGTTTTCTTTTGGCTAAGCTCTCTTCCTATCTTTTGATGCTTTTAGATGACATGGAGGCCTTATTCAAAGGAGGTTCCCGAGCCCCTGGCGCCAGACGTCTGGTTGATCTATTTTAATGAGGTCGTGTTTCATGCGATCAGCCGGGTCATCCGCCAGCTTGGGCATCACCAGTGGGTGCCCGATCCTCTACCGCGGCACCCCTCGATCCCAATGGCTGGGATTCCTCAGGACACGAACCTCCCGAGGAATTATGCTACGTATGTGGCGGGTTGGATGGGCCGAGGTGTCTTGGTGGAGCGTCGTCCTAGGGTGACTTCGAGTGACGAATACCTGGCTTGGTATCGTCAGGAGTACGCGGGTATCCTTGGGACGATGGAGGAGGAGATCCCGGACGCTTATGTAAGTTGGAAACCCCTTTTCCTTTCCTCGTTCTCCCTTGCTTGAATATTTTCTGAATAGTGCTTCCTTTTGCAAGTTGAGTTGAATGAGATGGAGAAGAGGCTCAAGACCGCCAATGAGCACCTCCAAGCGCGGGCCAGGCGGATAGAGGTGCTGCGGGTACAACGGAGACGCTTGCAGGACCAGGTCCGGGTCCTCGAGGCTCAGGTGGATGCTCTGTCGAGAGCGAGAGCCGATGGTGCTTCCTCTTCTTCCGCCCCTCCTCCTTCTATGGTTTCCGAGCGAGAGCTCAAGCTGACGAGGGAGCTAGATGCGGCCCAGAGTGAATTGACGACCACACGGATGGAGCTGGGCCAGGCGAGGGGTAGGGCTTCTCGGGCTGAGGAGGAGACGGACCGACTGAGGTCCATGATGGCTTTGAGAGAGGAGGGGTTCATCACCCTAGGCCGCGAGAGGGACTCCCTCCAGATGAGGGTGTCGGAGTTGGAGGCTTCAGCGGGTGTTCCCGGAGGTTTGATGGGGGACTTGGTTCGTTCTCTCTAGGCGGTCGGGGACAGGGACCGAGAGGCGCTCACGGCATCAGAGGCGAGGGCACGGGAGTTGGAGGAGAGATTGAGGGTTGCTGAGGATCGGGCTAGAGGGACAGAGAGTCGCCTCCGATAGACATTGGATAGGACAGACAGAGATATGCAGCAGGTCCATCTCTGGGAGGCCACTATGAGGGGGAAATTGGTTGGAGGGGGCTCTATGACCGAGGTGGACCTCGACCTTCTCCCGTTTGAGCCTGACCATTCTCTCTCGGCTTCCTTGGCTACCGGGGCCACCTTCAGCCGTGCTTCTCATCCTTCGGCATCTCGGAGTCGTGGGATATATGCGAGGGCTGCGTCCTCAGTTTGAGAGACTCCTGCCGCTCCTGATGCTCCAGAGGTTCAGTCCTCTCCTCAGCCGCCGCTCCCTTCTCAGCCAAGTCAGGACGTTCCTCCTACTCAGCCTCCAGCAGACGACGATACGCGGAGGTATAGCTTCTTTGCCTCTTGGTTTTAGGTAGAAGAATAGTATATATGCAAGGAATTGATGTTTTTTTCTTCTTTTCTTTCTTGACTCAGGTGATCATTTCAATGGTGTGTAGGTCAAGACTTCGATTGAAGCTTCCGATGGATTTTTAACTATTTTGACTTTAGTTTTAAGTAGGTTTACCTTTCTTTTTTATGGACAATTTTCCCCTTCTTTCTTTGGTGTATGAACAAACATGGGTGTTTTTAATCTTAGTTTATTGGTTTTAGTTTGATCGTGTTGTGGAATGGTTTTAATGAGGTTGTATGGGTGGATGAAAGGATGAATGGGTGCATGGTATGGTGTATGATTTTCGTTTTGGTTGTGGTTTGATTCGTAGTCATATTGTTTTTATGTATGCTGGCTGTATGAAATGTGTGTCTACAGGTTTTGGGGGAGAATGTTTTCTATAGGTATCAAAGGAGTTGAAGAGTTGAAAAAGATGGGACTGACAGCAGCAAAGGGGGTAGCAGGTGGGGGGTGGCTAGTGCAAACTAGCTGCCCAGTGAGGGGCGGCTAGCACTGTTTAGCCGCCCCTTGACTGGGGTTTTCACCTAGATAAGCAGGGCAGGGGCGGCTAGTAGTGTCTAGCCATCTGGTGAGGAGCGGCTAGTCGAGTTTAGCCGCCCCTTGTCTGGGACAATTCTTCTGGTTCTGCTGCTCCTGCCTGCTGCTGCTGAAAGCCTTTGTGACTGTTTCGACTTTCGAGACCTATAAAAACATCCTTTCCATGGACCAAGTGTTAAATCTGTCCGGATTGCGCCCCTGTAGATACCCCAATTTTGACTGTCCAAAAAGACAGAAATACATCAAGTAACACCCAAAAATATCCCACATTTGGACATCTAATAGAGAACCAAAAAGCTCGGGAAACCCTAAACCCTAGACCTAACCCTAAACCCTAGCCTGACCAGAAACCCTAACCCTAACACTAAACCTAAACCCTAACCCTAACCCTAACCCTAAAACCTAAACCCTAGACCAGACCCTGGCCCAAACCAGGAACCCCACCTAAGAGGAACTCTAAACCCCAAAAACCCCAAGACCCTGGCAAGGGGCGGCTAGCCCTAACTAGCCGCCCCATACCAGGTGGCTAGTTAGCACTAGCCGCCCCCTGGCCGACCTTGAACGGCTTCCCTAGATGGGACATAAAGCAGCATTAAATGCTGATCATTGCGGCGAGTTATGACCTTTAGCTGCCCTATCTTGGCCGGAAAAACCCAAGTAACCGACCCAAGCCACCGCTTGTTAGAGATGGGACGTTTGACAGGTCATGATAGGGGCGGCTACCAAGAAGTAGCCGTCCCATCCTGGGCGGCTAGTTAGAACTAGCCGCCCTTCACCTGGTCCTAACAGAAGAACCAGAGAATTAATGAGGGGTCTAATCAAACACACTATTAACCAAGCCACTCCATTACTCCTGGATATTCCCCTACCTCTCTTTTACTATAAATAGAGGGGGTTCAAAACATTTCTACACATTCCCAATCCACAATCAACAACACACAATTCACATCCACTTGGTATCCATTCCCTTCCCCCACTAGAAATCCCAAGAGAGAGAGAAAGAGAGCCCCTTTTGTGAGAGAAAAAATTCATTCCCTACACAAAAACAGCCTCTCATTCCACCCTCCAGAAACCCGGGCTAAACCTAGCTCCCGGAAGCAGAATAGGATTACCTATTTTTCACCTCTGTGTACGGTATATCCGTGTCTCAGAGTGGAGACCCCACAAACTCCCCACGTAGGCGATCAAATCCAACCCAACCTTTTCCTGCTTTTAGAAAAAGCAGGTGGCGATCACACAAACCCTGGAATCCTCTTGAGCCGCTGTCAGGCGCCTCAACCAGGAACGACACCACCCTTCCGAGAAGATGATCCGACCGAGCCCGCCAGGGCACGCATCCGATCTGAATCCCCAAAGAACCCCCACACACCCCCCCCCCACCGGCGGATTCTTTCCGACACCGACACGGAATCCGACGCCGACAAATCTGGTGATCACGCTGGGACCTCCCTCGTGAAAAACAACAAAAGGTAATCCTCTTCTGCCCCCTTTTAAAAGCTTGACTAGAATGCTATCAACCCTTTAGGAAGGTTAGAGTTTCCCACCCCTCGAATCAGATCCTCCTCTACTTCGCATCACAACATCATTTACTGCTTTGTAAGCCGCACACCGTTGCACAATCCTTTACTGCTTTGTAAACCGCACACCGCTGCGCAATCCTTTACTGCTTTGTAAGCCGCACACTGCTGCGCAATCCTTTACCTCTTTTTACTTCTTTATATCTGCATTCGTTCCCTTAAATCATTTCACACACATCATGGAATCCCGCATAGAGGAGGAGATACTAGAGAAAAGAATCCACCAAGAGGGTCAGGCCACGCAATTCCTGACCCATCTAGAGGAAAAGATGGCCAGTCTAGGATACCAATCCGTAGAGGACATGTTTCATGACCTCGCCGACTACCGCCAGGTCAAAACCCTAAGACAGGAGGCCCCTGTCGAAACCCCTAAGGCCGTTCCCTAAACCCCGTTCACGCCCAGTCACTCGGTCAACCCGAGCGTCTTTTCATTCACCCCCCTTTCCCCCGCGAATCCAATATTCCCATCCGTTTCCACCCCAGGCCCTTACCAGGCCACCCCAAACCCGGGACCGCTAGGCAGCCCTCCCAGGGGAGAAACACTGGATGAAACCATCTGGAGAATCCTCTCCGAGACTGGTCCCTCAGCCCCCAAGCATATGTCTCTACATAACCTGAGACAAATCCCGTCAGTCCACCTACCAGAGGGATTCAAAATCCCCAAATTCCGCCGGTATAATGGTATTGGAGACCCAGACATCCATTTAACTGCCTTTTATCTAGACACCCGCCCCCTTCTAGATAATCAACCCCTGCTAGTCTTCCTCTTCCAGAAATCATTGGAAGGAGAAGCACTACAATGGTTCTCCCCCGTCCCTGTAGATCACTTGTCGAACTTCTCAGCTGTAAGCGAGAAGTTCTTAGGCCGCTACGGTTACCAGAGTATCAGACCCCCTCTATTTCGGATTTAACCATAGAGAGAATGAGGCCTAGGGAGGAATTTGAACAATACGTGTCTCGGTGGCGCACACTTGTCCACCGGACCGGCCTGCAACTCACAGAATGTCATGAAATTGACATGATGTTACAGAGCTTGAGTCCAGAGCTTCGTACGAGCCTTTCGCATGGAGACTGTACTATGTATCAGCTTCTAATTGACCGCCACAATAGGATTTCCCATTGTACAGCCCCAGTAGTCCAAACCCAGTCCCCACCTATCAGCCATAGGGTTGGACAACCGCCTCGTAAGGCACAAACCCCCACGGTAGAGGGAATTATCCAACTATCGGCACTCTACCCAAACAGAGCACGGGTTCCTGATCAAGGAACGGCTCTGAGATAGTACATGTCCGGTTCATCCGGGTATGCGCCGCCTCGGCCAAACAACTAAAATTTCACTACTCGATCAGTACCCATCCCCGTGCCGACACAACAAAACCCGGTAATCCAAAGTTCTCCGGTCCATAGCCTTGTAATTTCGAGACAAGGCCAGCCCAGGACCCCTTTCTATTCCACCTTCCTAAGAAGTCAGAACCTAAATCCTAGGCAGCCCACCCAAAATACCTGTAATGAGGTCTCCCTTCCGACATCCTATGATCAGAGATGAATGGGAAAGAGGGACTCTTACCCTCCCCTCCCAGAAACACTAACTAGGATTTTTAGGGTACTAATGCACACAAATAGTATCTCCCTCCCAGTTGCTAAGCCTCCACTCCACGGGGCCAGCAGACTTGATTTTATTTACGATTTAAATGATAACAGGTGCCTTGATTGGGCCGTGATCAAAAGCCACTTAAACTAGGGCAATTCTCGAGCCTCCAAGCCACTTGGCATATTTACTGACCCATTGCCAGGTCACAACCAAGCGTCGACATCTGGAGCCCACATGGTAAACATGGTCAGGAGAGGGAGATAACCATCACCACAACTAAACAGTTCAGAAGACGTCACTGATGAAAGTCTGTCCGAAGAATCCGAGGAGGAAGGGCAGAACGAGCCCTTCCAGCTGAACCTCGACAATCATGACCTCGCCATACTCTATGGTGAAGAAGAAGATGCAGTTCTCGTCCTACCCGCGGTCATTGACATTGAGTCCGATGAAAGCGGACTAGAAAACCCAGGAGGAGGAGAAGAAGAAGAACCCTTTGAGGAGATCCCCGAAGGAGCTAGCGAAGGACCCGAGGGAGGGGAGTGTACTTCGGATGATCTGCATCCGGACGACAATGGGTCCTCCAAGAGTACTGACACTGTCGATGGCCCCCGCCGCCCAATGACCATATCATTCACTGACCAAGACCTCCCGGATCCCAGACTGCGAGTCTACCCCCTACACATCCGCGGACGACTTCAAATGTTGTGGCTAAACAACATCTTCGTGGACCCAGGGTCAGGAATGAACATAATGACGTGCTCCACCTACCAAAAGATACCCGGACTAGGCCATCCTCCCGTCTAACCGGTCCACCATACTATTTAAGCTTTCAACCATACCGGGAAGACTCTCCGCGGCCCCGGAACATTCGAGCTATCCGTCGGCCCTCTCATCTGTGAAGTAGCCTGCTTCGTGGCCGACATCGACACCAATGCCTTCGACTGCCCTTCATGAGTCATGTACTGACAATCTGGGGAGAGGCACGCCTTCAGTACGAGAACGAGAACAACTGGGCAATACATAATATGTTCACACTAGCCCTGCGGTCGGGGAACGAGGATGAAGGTGGTAGTCCACCTGGGTTCCCTTATAACGACAACTATCCCTCGGGAGAAGCGGCCAGGACCCTGCATCCATCAAGTGATCTTATGGAGCCCAACTCGATCACCTTTCTCCCCCATGAAGTCGCAAAAGCCGGAGCACGCTCCGCACCCCTCGCAATCACTGCCATACTCGGAGGAAGGGAATTCCGGCACATTCTCATCGATACGGGAGCAGAAACTAACGTTCTTACATATTTCGCCTACTAGAAGCTAGAAGGCAGGGTTCCTAGATTGGAGCCCTCGGACGAATTCATTTACGCCTTCGACAGCACGCACAAGAATGCTTGCGGACTGGTCACGCTCCCACTAAAGATCGGCCCGGTCTCCACCATCGTCAACTGCATGGTAATGAACATTCGATCACCCCACCCTCTGATTGTTGGGAGGACATGGCTCAACAGCATCGAAGCCGTCTCATCCACCTGACACCAATTCCTTCGCTTCCCGTACCGCGGGGAAGTGATATCCATCTGGGGAGAAGCACGCTTTAACGAGACACGGGCCCAGAATTTGAGCGTCTGTGCTTGCATGTTGGCGGCCAGGCTCCACCGACGAAGAACTGCTCCATCAAGGAAGGCCCTTAAAGAGGCTCAGGGAGGAAGAGTTCGGGAATAGGGAACCCCCACCAGACATCAGCGGGCCACCAAAAAGAAGCCGACTTGAGGAAGCAATACGAATCCAAGAACCAGGTACTGACCCCCCCCCCCCCACCGGGTTGAGCTTTCATCTCCTGTACATATTTGTTTACAGCTTTTTCCAAAAAAAATCAAAAGATCAAAATATTTGTTTACCAGCTTTCGTTTTCATCACGCTATACATATTTGTTTACCTACTTTCCTAAAAGAAACCAAAATCCAAAAAAATACATGCTAATCAGCTCTCATTCCCCAACCCTGGACATACTTATTTCCAGCATTATTTCCACTCTTTTTCCAAAAAAACTGTTTTCTAAAAACATGTTTTCCACACTCTCCTTCAAAACAAAAGCTTTACAAAACCGTATTTCCATACTTCCAAACAAAATAAAGCACTTCCCCAAACTTTCTTTACTTGTTTACCAAACAACAAAAATATTTACAAGCCGCATTTCCACATTCTACTTCAAAACAAAGACGTTTTACAATCTGCGCTTCCACACCCTCCTTCAAAACAAAATGTTTTACAAAGCCGTGTTTCAATGGTTTCCGCCGAAAACGCTTTACGAACTATCTTTCCATGCTTTCCTTCTAAAAACAAAATCGTTTTCCAAACTCTATCTCCATTCTTTTTCCAAAAAACATATCTATTCGCCAACGCAGGCCCCTTTTTCAAAACCATAAATATGCATCTGTTTCCACACTTTCAAAAACATAAAATATCAAAAATACCAAAAAGAGAGAAAAGGAAAAAACTAGAAAAGATTAAGAGCGACAGACCGTGCCCAGGCCTACCAAAGAAGGGTGGCAAGGGCATTTGAAAAGAAGGTAAGAAAAAGAAATTTTGAAATCGGAGAGTTAGTACTTAAGCAAATCATGCCATCAAGACAACCTCACCCAAGAGGGAAGTCGCAACCCACATGGGAGGGACCCTATGTGATCACCCATGCCTATTCCAGGAATGCCTACCGCCTGGTAGATGCCGAAGGAGTCGAGGTTTCAGGTTTGTGGAATGCACTTTATCTAAAGAAATTTCATGCATGAATAGCTTTCAATACTTGAGAACTATTATTCTTTCTTCCTGCAATTTCCAGCGTTTAGTACTTGATGATAGAATTATAAGACTCTCAAAGATAAACTCGTATCTATTTGAACACATCTCCACCAAATCATGCCACTTCATTCACACACTTATGACTGGACTAGATTTACCTGATAGAAGAGAAATTGCCTACCCCGTAGATTGAGACAATTTAAAACCCCAAAGCAAACTTCCCTTATTTTCGCCCCACTCGTATTAACCCCAGGTCAAAATGAGGAGTTACCCAGACGTAGCATATGTCCCAAAACTGGCTTTGGCACTATACAAACACTTCTAGAGGGGAAGCATGAAAAGAATCGGGGTGAAAAATAGAAGAGCCCCCCCCCCCCCTCAAATAAAAAAAAATCAGGTAATGAGAGGCCAACAAAAGAAATATGACACCCAAGTGAACGGGTTAAACTCTCTATTTTAGCAGGCTTTCACGCCTTTACGCACAAGTATATGCCAAACAAATGGCTATACTAGTACAGGTCTAAACAACGGACTGTACTTTCCACCCAAAATAAAGAAGTGATAAAAAGAAGAAAGCCAGAGGGACCTAGAAAGTAGGACATGCTAGACTGGGACAATTCTAAAAATTTGCCCGAAAGGAAGATATTACTCTTACCCCATTCTCCCCCTCCCTTTTTATTTCGCAATGGGATTCAAAATTGAACTATGTCTACCGGGAAAGGTGAAATTTCGACCAAAGATAGATCATTTCCAGGTTTACAACTACACACACTCACATGAGTTCACTTAGAAACTTGCCTATCCAAAGGAAACATATTTAACTTGACTCCTGGTACACTCATGGATTTTTTAGCATGTTTAGAATAATACGATCAAGCATTTGAGAACCATGAACCTAGAAAAACCGGCACCTAAGGCCTATGCCTTTCAAATACAACCCTGGTGACCACCAGGGCTCCTCCACAGGAACTTGATGGTATCTTTTACTTAAGAAAGTCGAGAACATTGCCCTCTCACATAAAAAACCATTGAAGAATTAAAATGCCCACTTATGCCACTCATACTTATGCATAAGTTCGCATTTTCCTTTTCCAAAACACCTAGGCATCCGATTTTTGTTGAAAAGCTAAAATTGACCCCCGTACCAATGATAAAATTACCCCCATTTTATGCCCTTCCGCACATGCCTGAGAAGAAATTATCCCACTTTCACACATACTTAAGAGTTTTCTTCGCTCACGCACTTGGAATCCCTCCCTTGCGTACTAAAGCATGGTTTCCCGCACTTTACTTTCTCGCATTATCTTTTCATTTACCTTAAGATGGATTGTAGCCCTTGACAATTCAAGCAAGAAGGGCTCGAAAGTCAGTGCAGGGGCGCAATCTGGACATGTTTAATACTTGGTCCATGGAAATGGATGTTTTTATAGGTCTCGAAGATGAAAACACTCACGAGGACTTTCAGCAGCAGCAGACAGTAACAGCAAAACCGGACTGCCCCAGGCAGGGGGCGGCTAGTTTACACTAGCCATCCCAGCCTTGTTTCAGGTAAGCATGCCCCAGGCTGGGGGCGGCTAAACCTAACTAGCCGCCCCCTGCCTGCACCTATTTCAGCTATGTCAGTCCATATCCAATCAACTCTTCAACACTTCTTTACCTATTGAAATCAGTTCTTTCCAAAACTTGCATACACGCATTTCATATACATAAACATTCATAAGACACACACCAATGCATTTAAAAAAATAACCACATTTCAAAAACACCTGCCCATCCGTAAACATAACAAAACTAAACCATACGTCCATCTCATACAATCATCCACCCACAGAACCTTATAAAACCATTCCGCATACGTCACCCAATTAAAACCAAACAAAACTAAACTAAATACCCATGTTTGTTCATACACCAACGGAGAAAGAAGACGAATTGTTAATAAACAGAAAATTCAGACCTAGTCTTAAACTAAAGTTTTGAAAACAAATAGACTAGAGGTAAATAGATAAGATCCATCAGACGCTTCCCTCAAAAGTCTTGAGCTACACACTGTTGAAATGATCACCTGAGTCAAGACAAAAGAAGAAAAGCATGAATTCCTTGCATATATACTATTCTTCTACCTAAAACCAAGACGCAAAGAAGCTATACCTCGGCGTATCGCCAACTGCTGGAGGCTGAGTAGGAGGAACATCCTGACTTGGCTGAGAAGGGAGCGGCGGCTGAGGAGAGGACTGAACCTCTGAAACATCAGGAGCGGCAGGAGTCTCTCGAACTGAGGACGCAGCCCTCGCATATATCCCACGACTCCGAGACGACGAAGGACGAGAAGCACGGCTGAAGGTGGCCCCGTTAGCCAAGGAAGCCGAGAGAGAATGGTCAGGCTCAAGCGGAAGAAGGTCGAGGTCCGCCTTGGTTATAGAGCCCCATCCAACCAATTTCCCCCTCATAGTTGCCTCCCAAAGATGAACCTGCTGCATATCTCTGTCTCTCCTCTCCAATCTCTGTAGGAGGCGACTCTCAGTCCCTCTAGCTCGATCCTCAGTAGCCCTCAACCTCTCCTCCAACTCCCGTGCCCCCGCCTCTGATGCCCTGAGTGCCTCTAGGTCCCTGTCCCCGGCCGTCGGGAGAGAACGAACCAAGTCTCCCATCAAACCTCCAGGAACACCCGCTGAAGCCTCCAACTCCGACACCCTCATATGGAGGGAGTCCCTCTCGCGGCCTAGGGTGATGAACCCGTCCTCTCTCGAAGCCATCATGGACCTCAGCCGGTCCGTCTCCACCAGAGCCCAAGAAGCCCTACCCCTCGCCTGGCCCAGCTCCATCCGTGTGGCCGCTAATTCACTCCAGGCCGCATCTAGCTCCCTCGTCAGCTCGAGCTCTCGCTCGGAAACCATAGAAGGAGGAGGGGCGGAAGAAGAGGAAGCGCCATCAGCTCTCACTCTCGACAGAGCATCCACCTGAGCCTCGAGGATCCGGACCTGGTCCTGCAAACGTCTCTGTTGTACCCGCAGCACCTCTATCTGCCTGGCCCGCGCTTGGAGGTGCTCATTGGCGGTCTTAAGCCTCTTTTCCATCTCATTCAACTCAACCTGCAAAAGGAAACACTATTCAAAAAATATTCCAGCAAAGGAGAACGAGGAAGAAAAAGGGGTTTCCAACTTACGTAAGCATCTGGGATCTCCTCCTCCATCGTCCCAAGGATACCCGCATACTCCTGACGATACCAAGCCAGGTATTCATCACTCGAAGTCACCTCAGGACGACGCTCCACCAGGACGCCACGGCCCATCTATCCCGCCACATACGTAGCATAATTCCTCGGGAGGTTCGTGTCCCGAGGAATCCCAGCCACCAGAATCGAGGGGGGCCGCGGCAGAGGATCGGGCACCCACTGGTGATACCCAAGCTAGCGGACGACCCGTCTGATCGCATGAAACATGACCTCATTAAAATAGATCAACCAGACGTCTCGCGCCAGGGTCTCGGGAACCTCCTCCGAATAAGGCCTCAACGTCATCTAAAAAGCATCAAAAGATAGGAAGAGCGCTTAGTCAAAAAGAAAACCAAATGCAAGCCAAAGAAATTCGAAGAAAAACTTTTACCTCTTCCTCCGACAAGACGCGGAAGGCCTCTCGGAATTGGGCAAGGCGGTACAAACGAGAGGATCCCCGGGATTCCCAGCTCATGGCCCAAGGGAGGACATGATCAAACGGCGCCAGAGTCGGGCGATCAATGGCGAAGTGCTCGTATCCGAAGATCTAGCAAAGCAAGAGGAAAATTATCATGATCAAAGTGAGCTAAACCAAGAAAAGGACATTTACCACTTACAAATACCTGAAGAAATGGCGTGAAGCCGCCAAGGTTCTTTCCCCCGGCCCTCTTAACTTTCTTCGAGAGCTCCGCGAAGAGGTGGGCGAGCATCGCCGTTCCCCAGGCGTAGCGTCCCATGCCCTCCAGGTCCCTCATCAGCAAATGAGAGTGAGAGGAAACCTTATCAGAGGCCGTCGAGAAGAGGACCCGGCCGAAGAAGTAAAGGAAGAACGCCCTCAACTCCCTCCGTGCCCTCTATGGGCACGCGGCCGCCTCTCTCGCCTCGATCATCGCCCGCCTCCTCTCAAAGCTAGCTGCAGGTTCGCCCTTCTGACGCTCTGTAAAGGAACCGAGGCCATACTGCCCCGAAAGTCTCCCCAAAGGGATCCGGTTCAGCGTCCGCTCCCGTTCCATGAACTCCCATTCCCCGATCAACTCTCGAAACAGCCCCCTATAGTCCGCGAGGGTGGCCGCAATCACTGCTTCCCCCAAGACTGAAAGGCCAGTAATCCGGTGGACGTCCTCAAGGGTCGGCATAACGGCACCGGTAGGAAGGATGAATGTACAACTCTCCGGATCCCATCTCTCCGCCAATGCCTCCACATATGGGCGATGGACGTGGAACGGCTCAATCAGAAAGAAGGAACGGAAGCCCGCTCCATCCACTAAGCTCCTCTCCTCCTGCCCCAAGGCATCGTACCACCTCTTCGTCCGTGCCATAAAGCCCGGATGCGATTTGGCCGCTGCAAACAAACGAAAAGAGATGGGTTAGTTTAAAGAGCGATCGAGAGGTAAGAATCCAAAGCCTAAAAATCATTTATAGATCATGCTTAGCAAAGTAAAATTCTCATATCAAATACAAAAGCACTCACGTAAAGGTTCACCTCCCATTATTCACAAAACACTCCTCATATGATCACACATGCAGATAAAAAAAAATATATCAAAAACCACCGTGGTCACCACTCACACTCTTTCTTTTATCACGGTCTATCATGCTTATATACTTTCCCTAAACACACCTAAGCATATAGAAAGTACTTGGACCCGTGAAATGCATGCATACACTCCCTCATGCTCTACCACGATCAAACACATACGAAGTCACATGCACATAGAAAAGTATCGCATGCAAGCATACTAGCCATACCATTCACATCTTTCTAAAATAGAGCAAACAGGGATATATATATACGAAAAATTGCCCCCCATTCCTAGAAACAAACCCGTATCAGCATGCTATTTCACCGTGATTACCTTATGCATCAAGCATGCTTATTAAAAAATGCACATATACAACCTGTTCATACCACCAAAAGACATGCATATATACCAAATAAAAGCTAAGAGTAAAAGGGGTCAAGGAATTACCATGGCCCGTGTGGACCCAGGAGCGCCCACCTCGGCCTCGTCGGGATCGTCCATCCCATCGTCATCCCCCTCCTCCTCATCCTCCTCGAACATGGCCTCCTCAACCTCATCCCTAACCTCTCTAGTCCCCTCCACCCTCCCCGTGCTGGAGATAAACTCCGCAAAGGCCCCCATAGCCCTGCTTTCCTCCTCCTCAGCCCTGGCCTCTGTGGCCTCCCTGTCCAACATCCCAACAAGGGCATCCAACGACGCCCTCACATCTTCACTGACTCCCTCGGCCCCCACTCCCTCGGCCCCCACTCCCTCGGTTGCACCCTCAACCGGTCCTCCGACCCCCGAAACCACCTCCTCGACCACCACCGGTCGATCCCCATGCCTCCTCTTGCGTGTGTAACCTATAATACTCCCCCCTACCTCTGGGACAGCCCCCAAAGGTAAATCCTTGGCCTCACCCGTGCCGATGCCCACCGGCGGCACCTCCACCGTACCCACAACCTCCCTCACGACCTCCCCTTCCACCTGATCTCTCCCCGATGAACTAGACCCCGAGACAGCCCCTCTCTGCTCTCGGGAAGACCTAAGGCGCTTCATCATCGAAGCCGTCCTCTTCCCCTTCATCATCTCCTCCGATTTTGCACAAAAGAAGAACCCCAAAGAAAATCTAGGGCTTCGAAATCAAGAAGAAAGGATCGATGGAAGGCAAAAACAAAGGATTCAAGGTGTTTTAAAATCATGGTTTTCGGTTTAAAATGAAGAAGAAGAAGAGAGGAGGGAAGAGTAACCGTTTTAAAACGTATGGGGAGAGAGAGAGGGTCCCTATTCGGTTATAAGGGACCCAGTCGGGAGGTGGCTCACCCTATTTTCTCGTTTCCACTTAAAACCCCTTTCCAATCTTTTTCTAGCCCTAGTTCCAAGGTTTTCCATACCAAACAGCCATGTATGGGCTTATTTCCAGGCACTACTTGATCAAACACGACTTTCCTGAAGTTTTGCCGCCCTTTCAGTAGAATTCAAAATCGAATTTCTTCGGTTCTAGTTCTTTTCCAGAGTTCTTATCCTTCGGATGATCCAATTCACCAACTCAACTTTTACTTGCTTTCTGTCGGCGATATCCCCTCCTTGCTGAGTTTTCCCAAGCACGGGAACGGTAGGCAAGAGAAAACTGACGCTGGGCTGCTCCGTGCACGATAGCTAAGAACCCCGACCGCGGGTTGGATCACTCACCATTTACTTTTCCCGCCTTCCACCTGGGTCATCCTTTCGGTTAAAAACTCTAAGTCAAGACCTAGCCTCTGACGGTCTAAATCAACTCCCCGAATAGTACTGCTTGTGTTGGCATGATTTCTTGAAAGGTCGGGCCGGCCAAAATAGGGGTCTCTTTCCTTATCATCGGTCGAAGTCTTTTCCACTTTGCACAAAGACTCCGTTCGATGAGGGACAATTGTAGATACCCCAATTTTGACCGTCCAGAAAGACAGAAATACTTCAAGTAACACCCAGAAATATCATACATTTGGACATCTAATAGAGAACCAAAAAGCTCAGGAAACCCTAAACCCTAGACCTAACCCTAAACCATAGCTTGACAAGAAACCCTAACCCTAAACCTAAACCCTAACCCTAACCCTAACCCTAAAAACCTAAACCCTAGACCAGACCCTGGCCCAAACCAAGAACCCCACCTAAGAGGAACTCTAAACCCCAAAAACGCCAAGACCCTGGCAAGGGGCGGCTAGTTAGCACTATCCGCCCCCCCCTGTTCGACCTTAAACCGCTTCCCTGGATGGGACATAAAGCAGCATTAAATGCTGATCATTGCAGCGGGTTATGAACTTTAGCCGCCCTATCTTGGCCGGATCAACCCAGGTAACCGACCCAAGCCACCGCTTGTCAGAGATGGGACGTTTGGCAGGTCATGATAGGGGCGGCTACCAAGAAGTAGCTGCCCCATCCTGGGCGGCTAGTTTGAACTAGCCGCCCTTCACCTGGTCCTGACAGAAGAAACAGAGAATTAATGAGGGGTCTAATCAAACACACAATTAACCAAGCCACTCCATTACCCCCTGGATATTCCCCTGCCTCTCTTTTACTATAAATAGAGGGGGTTCATAATATTTCTACACATTCCCAATCCACAATCAACAACACACAATTCACATCCACTTGATATCCATTCCCTTCTCCCACTAGAAATCCCAAGAGAGAGAGAAAGAGATCCCCTTTTGTGAGAGAAAAAATCCATTCCCTACACAAAAACAGCCTCTCATTCCACCCTCCTGAAAACCCGAGCTAAACCTAGCTTAGCCTCTGTCCAAGACCAAACCCATTTCCTACCGAAGTTCTGCCCAAATTAACCCAGGCCCCAGACGGCTAAAGCCTGGTAGCCGCCCCATACCCGACGGCTGGATCCCACTAGCCGCCCCATATCCAACCCCACTTGCACCCCTTTGTCCCAAGACTCCTTTAGCCATGCCCCGAAAGCATAATAGGATTACCTGTTTTTCACCTCTGTGTACGGTATATCCGTGTCTCAGAGCGGAGACCCCACAAACTCCCCACGTAGGTGACCAAATCCAACCCAACCTTTTCCTGCTTTTAGAAAAAGCAGGTGGCGATCACACAAACCCTAGAATCCTCTTGAGCCGCTGTCGGGCGCCTCAACCAGGAACGACACCACCCTTCCGAGAAGACGATCCGACCGAGCCCGCCAGGGCACGCATCCGATCAGAATCCCCGAAGAACCCCCACACACGCACCCCGCCCACCGGCGGATTCTTTCCGACACCGACACGGAATCCGACGCCGACAGCCACTGCACTGACTTTCGAGCTCTTCTTGCTTGAATTGTCAGGGGCTACAATCCCTCTTAAGGTAAATGGAAAGATAAGGTGAAAAAGTAAAGTGCGGGAAACTATGCTTTAGTACGCAAGGGAGGGATTCCAAGTGAGTGAGCGAAAAAAACTCTTAAGTATGTGTGAAAGTTGGATAATTTCTTCTCAAGCATGTGCGGAAAGGCATAAAATGAGTGTAGATGGGGGTAATCTTAATATTGGTACGGGGGGTCAATTTTAGCATTTCAAGAAAATCGGATGCCTAGGTGTTTTGGAGAAGGAAAATGCGAACTAATACGTAAGTATGAGTGGCATAAGTGGGCATTTTAATTCTTCAATGGTTTTTTACGTGAGAGGGCAATGTTCTTGACTTTCTTAAGTAAAAGATACCATCAAGTTCCCATGGAGGAGCCCTTGTGTCGGTTTTTGAAAGGCATAGGCCTTAGGTGTCGGTTTTTCTAGGTTCATGGTTCTCAAATGGTTGATCGTATTATTCTAAACATGCTGAAAAATCCATGAGTGTACCAGGAGTCAAGTTAAATAAGCTTCCTTTGGATAGGCAAGTTTCTAAGTGAACTCATGTGAGTGTGTGTAGTTGTAAACCTGGAAATGATCTACCTTTGGTCAAAATTTCACCTTTCCCGGTAGACATAGTTCAATTTTGAATCTCATTGTGAAAATAAAAGGGGGGGGGGAGAAATGGGGTAAGAGAAATATCTTCCTTTCGGACAACATTTTAGAATTGTCCCAGTCTAGCATATGTCCTACTTTCTAGGTCCCTCTGGCTTTCTTCTTTTTACCACTTCTTTATTTTGGGTGAAAAGTACAGTCCTTTGTTTGGGAGTTCAATGTTCGAAATATCGAATTTTTCGATATATCGAAGTGGTCGCCGATCGATATATCGATCGGCCGTTTTTTTTTTTTGAAATAAAATCGGGAAAATTGAAAAAACAGTGAAAAAAACATAAAAATTGTGAAAATAATGAAAATGAATAAGAATAATTTGATATAAAGATAATACTAATTTTACAATAGTTTTGATTTGAAAAAAATACAGAACTAATTAACTACAACATGAAACTGAAAAAATTTTATTTAAATAAATAATCCATTGCATTGTTTACAAAATCCCCTCCCTGGGTTCCACCTAATGGTGTACCATAACCATAAGAGATGTCACCACCATCATTGCCACCGTGTCCACCGTTATTATCATCTGAATCTGTGTTTTCTTCTTGAATTTCATTATTCACATCTCTTGTTTCATTTGATGATCCAACTCCTTCTTGACCCTGAAATTGTGTTGCAGGGATGACTTCATCTTCTTCTTCATCGTCGTCGTCCTCATCTTCAGGCTCCTCAATGATCGGCCGTTTCCCACGTCGTCTTGCACCTTCAAATTGATGAGTTTGTTGCGTAGATCTTCTCGGGCGTAGATGTTCAGAATGATATTTTAGGTTTCAAAAAATTAAATATTGATTCTTTTTAAAAGTGGATGATACTACTATAATTGCTTTACAAAGCAAAAGCTTTACAAAACCGCATTTCCATACTTCCAAACAAAATAAAGCACATTCCCAAACTTTCTTTACTTGTTTACCAAACAACGAAAATACTTGCAAACTGCATTTCCACACTCTTCTTCAAAACAAAGACGTTTTAAAATCTGCGCTTCCGCACCTTTCTTCAAAACAAAATGTTTTACAAAGCCGTACTTCCATGATTTCTGTCAAAAACGTTTTACGAACTGTCTTTCCATGCTTTCCTTTTAAAAATAAAATCATTTTCAAACTTTATCTCCATTCTTTTTTCAAGAACATGTTTATTCGCCAACGCATGCCTTTTCAAAACTGTAAGTATGCATCTGTCTTCACACTTTTGAAAACATAAAATATCAAAAAAAAAATACCAAAAAGAGAGAACTACTAGACGAGAAAAGATTAAGAGCGGCAGACCATGCCCAGGCCTACCAAAGAAGGGTGGCAAGGGCATTTGAAAAGAAGGTAACAAAAAGAAAATTTGAAATCAGGAAATTAGTACTTAAGCAAATCATGCCATCAAGACAGCCTCACCCAAGAGGGAAGTTGCAACCCACATGGGAGGGACCCTATGTGATCACCCATGCCTATTCCGGGAATGCCTACCGCCTGGTAGATGCCGAAGGGGTCGAGGTTTCAGGTTCGTGGAATGCACTTTATCTAAAGAAATTCCATGCATGAATAGCTTTCAATACTTGAGAACTATTATTCTTTCTTCCTGCAATTTCCAGCGTTTAGTACTTGATGACAGAATTTTAAGACTCTCAAAGATAAACTCGTATCTATTTGAACACATCTCCGCCAAATCATGCCACTTCATTCACACACGTATAACTGGACTAGATTTACCTGATAGAAGAGAAATTGCCTACCCCGTAGATTCGGACAATTTAGAACCCCAAAGCAAACCTCCCTTATTTCCGCCCCACTCGTATTAAACCTAGGTCAAAATGATGAGTTACCTAGACCTGGCATATGTCCCAAAACTGGCTCTGGCACTATATAAACACTTCTAGAGGGGAAGCATGAAAAGAATCGAGGTGAAAAACAGAAGAGCCCCCCCTCAAATCAAAAAAAAATCAGGCAATGAGAGGCCAACAAAAGAAAAATAACACCCAAGTGAACGGGTTGAACTCTCTATTTTAGCAGGCTTTCACGCCTTTACGCACAAGTATATGCCAAACAAATGGCAACACTAGTACAGGGTCCAAACAAGGGACTGTACTTTCCACCCAAAATAAAAAAGTGATAAAAAGAAGAAAGCCAGAGGGACCTAGAAAGTAGGACATATGCTAGAATGGGACAATTCTAAAATATTGCCCGAAGGGAAGATATTACTGTTATCCCATTCTCCCCCCCTTTTCATTTCGCAATGGGATTCAAAATTGAACTATGTCTACCGGGAAAGGTGAAATTTCGACCAAAGGTAGATCATTTCCATGTTTACGACTACACACACTCACATGAGTTCACTTAGAAACTTGCCTATACAAATGAAGCTTATTTAACATGACTCCTTGTACACTCATGGATTTTTCAGCATGTTTAGAATAATACAATCAAGCATTGCCCTCTCACGTAAAAAAATAGAAAACCATTGAAGAATTAAAATGCCCACTTATGCCACTCATACTTACGCATAAGTTCGCATTTTCCTTTTCCAAAACACCTAGCCATCCGATTTTCTTGAAATGATAAAATTGACCCCCGTACCAATGTTAAAACTACCCCCATCTACACTCATTTTATGCCCTTCCGCACATGCTTGAGAAGAAAATATCCCACTTTCACGCATACTTAAAAGAGTTTTTTTCACACACTTGGAATCCCTCCCTAGCGTACTAAAGCATGGTTTCCCGCACTTTACTTTCTCGCATTATCTTTACCTTAAGATGGATTGTAGCCCTTGACAATTCAAGCAAGAAGGGCTCGAAAGTCAGTGCAGGGGCGCAATCCGGATAGATTTAACACTTGGTCCATGGAAAGGATATTTTTATAGGTCTCGAAAGTCGAAACGGTCACAAAGGCTTTCAGTAGCAGCAGGCAGGAGCAGCAAAACCAGAAGAATTGTCCCAGGCAAGGGGCGGCTAAACCCGACTAGCCGCCCCTCACCACACGGCTAGACACCACTAGCCGCCGCAGCCCTTGGTTTCAGGTAAGAATGCCCCAGGAAGGGGGCGGCTAAACCTAACTAGCCTCCCTGCACTGGGCGGCTAGTTTGCACTAGCCGCCCCCTACCTGCTGTCCCAAAAACCTGCTGTCAGTCCCATCTTTTCAACTCTTCAACTCCTTTGGTACCTATAGAAAACATTCTCCCCTGAAACCTGTTCACACACATTTCATACATTCATACACACATAAAAACAGTATAACTACGAATCAAATAACAACCGAAATGAAAATCATATACCAAACCATGCACCCATTCATCCTTTCATCCACCCATACAACCTTATAAAACCATTTCACATACACGACCAAATTAAAATCAATAAACTAAAATTGAAAAAACACCCATGTTTGTTCATACACCAAAGAAAGAAGGAAAAAATTGTTCATGAAAAACAGAAAATTCAGACCTAATTAAACTAGAGGAACGTTCTAAAGCGAATAAACTAAGGATAGGTAGGTCAGGATCCGCCCAAAGCTTCCCTCTATGTGTCTTGAGTCGTGCATCACCGAAACAATCACCTAAACCAAAAGGAAAAGAAGAAAAGCATGAATTCCTTGCATATATACTATTCTTCTACCTAAAACCAAGACGCAAAGAAGCTATACCTCGGCGTATCGTCACCCGCTGGTGGCTGAGTGGGAGGGACATCTTGGCTTGGCTAAGAAGGGAGCGGCGGCTGAGGAGAGGACTGAACCTCTGGAGCATCAGGAGCAGCAGAAGTCTCTCGAACTGAGGACGCAGCCCTAGCATATATCCCACGACTCCGAGACGCCGAAGGACGAGAAGCACGGTTGAAGGTGGCCCCAGTAGCCAAGGAAGCCGAGAGAGAATGGTCAGGCTCAAGCAGAAGAAGGTCGAGGTCCGCCTCGGTCATAGAGCCCCCTCCAACCAATTTCCCCCTCATAGTTGCCTCCCAGAGATGAACCTGCTGCATATCTCTGTCTCTCCTCTCCAATCTCTGTCGAAGGTGACTCTCTGTCCCTCTAGCCCGATCCTCAGCAGCCCTCAACCTCTCCTCCAACTCCCGTGTCCTCGCCTCTGATGCCCTGAGCGCCTCTCGATCCCTGTCCCCGGCCGCCTGGAGAGAACGAACCAAGTCTCCCATCAAACCTCCAGGAACACCCACTGAAGCCTCCAACTCCGACACCCTCATCTGGAGGGAGTCCCTCTCGCGGCCTAGGGTAATAAACCCCTCCTCTCTCGAAGCTATCATGGACCTCAGCCAGTCCATCTCCTTCTCAGCCCGAGAAGCCCTACCCCTCGCCTAGCCCAGCTCCATCCGTGTGGCCGCCAATTCACTCCGGGCCACATCTAACTCCCTTGTCAGCTCGAGCTCTCGCTCAGAAATCATGGAAGGAGGAGGGGCGGAAGAAGAGGAAGCACCATCGGCTCTCGGTCTCGACAGAGCATCCACCTGAGCCTCAAGGACCCGGACCTGGTCCTGCAAGCGTCTCCGTTGTACCCACAACGCCTCTATTTGCCTGGCCTCTTCTCCATCTCATTCAACTCAACCTACAAGAGAAACACTATTCAGAAAATATTCAAGCAAGAGAGAACAAGGAAGAAGAGAAGGGTTTCCAACTTACGTAAGCATCCAGGATCTCCTCCTCCATCGTCCCGAGGATACCCGCATACTCCTGACGATACCAAGCCAGGTATTTGTCACTCGAAGTCACTTCAGGACGACGCTCCACCAAGACACCTCGGCCCATCCATCCCGCCACATGTAGCATAATTCCTCGGGAGGTTCGTGTCCCGAGGAATCCCAGCCACCGGAATCAAGGGGCGCCACGGCAGAGGATTGGGCACCCACTGATGATAGCCAAGCTGGCGGACGACCCGGCTGATCACATGAAACACGACCTCATTGAAATAGATCAACCAGACGTCTCGCGCCAAGGCCTCAGGAACCTCCTCCAGATAAGGCCTCCACGTCATCTAAAAAAGCATCAAAGATAGGAAGAGCGCTTAGTCAAAAGAAAACCAAATACAAGCCAAAGAAATTCGAAGAAAACTTATACCTCTCCCTTTGATAAGACGCGAAAGGCCTCTTAGAATTGGGCGAGGCGGTACAAGCGAGAGGATCCCCGGGGTTCCCATCTCATGGCCCAAGGGAGGGCACGATCGAACGGCGCCAGAGTCGGGCGATCAATGGCGAAGTGCTCGTACCCGAAGATCTAGCAAAGCAAGAGGAAAATTATCATGATCAAAGTGAGCTAAACCAAGAAAAAGACATTTACCACCTACACATACCAGAAGAAATGGCGCGAAGCCGCCAAGATTCTTTCCCCCGGCCCTCTTAACTTTCTTCGAAAGCTCCGTGAAAAAATGGGCGAGCATCGCCGCTCCCCAGGCATAGCGTCCCATACCCTCCAGGTCCCTCATCAGCAAAAGAGAATGCGAGGAAACCTTATTAGAGGCTGTCGAAAAGAGGACCCGGCCGAAGAAGTAAAGGAAGAACGCCCTCAACTCCCTCCATGCCCTCTGGGGGCACGCGGCCTCCTCTTTCACCTCGATCATCGCCCGCCTCCTCTCGAAGCTAGCTGCAGCTTCGCCCTTCTGACGCTCCGTAAAGGAACCGAGGCCATACTGCCCCGAAAGCCTCCCTAAAGAAATCCGGTTTAGCGTCCGCTCCCGCTCCACGAACTCTCATTCTCCAATCAATTCTTGAAACAGCCCCCTATAATCCGCAAGGGTGGCCGCAATCACCGCTTCCCCCAAGACCGGAAGACCAGTGATCCGATGGACGTCCTCAAGGGACGGCATAACGGCGCCAGTAGGGAGGATGAACGTACAACTCTCCGGGTCCCATCTCTCTGCCAATGCCTCCACATATGGGCGATGGACGTGGAATGGCTCAATCAGAAAGAAGGAACGGAAGCCCACCCCATCCACTAAGCTCCTCTCCTCTTACCCCAAGGCATCGTACCACCTCTTCGTCCCGTGCCATAAAGCCCGGATACGATTCGGCCACTACAGACAAACGAAGAAGAGATGGGTTAGTTTAAAGAGCAATCGAGATGTAAGAATCCAAAACCTAAAAATCATTTAGAGATCATGCTTAGCAAAGTAAAATTCTCATATCAAATACAAAATCATTCACGTAAAGGTTCACCTCCCATTATTCACAAGACACTCCTCATATGACCACGCATGCAAACAAAAATATGTCAAAATCCCACCGTGGTCACCATTTACGCTCTTTCTTGCATCACGACCTATCATGCTTATATACTTTCCCTAAACACACCCAAACATATAGAAAGTACTTGAACCCATGAAATTCATGCATACAATCTCTCATGCTCTACCACGATCAAACACATACGAAGACACGCCTTAAAAATTATATGCACATAAAAAGGTATCACATGCAAGCATACTAACCATGCCATTCACTTCCTTCTAAAAATAGAACAAACATGGATATATATACGAAAAATTACCCCCTTTCCTAGAAATAAACCCATATCAGCATGCCCCACCGTGACTACCTTATACACCAAGCATGCTTATTAAAAATACACATATACAACCTGTTCATACCACCAAAACACATGCATATACACCAAAATAAAAGGCTAAGACTAAAAGATTAGGAATACACCACGGCCCGTGTGGACCCAGGAGCGTCCACCTCGGCCTCGTCGGGATCGTCCATCCCATTGTCATCCCCCTCCTCGTCATCCTCCTCGAACACGGCCTCCTCGGCCTCAACACCAACACCAGTCTCTGCAGCCCCGATGCCCACACCCTCGACCTCCCCGGCCTCATCCCTAACCTCTCCAGTCCCCTCCCCTCTCCCGCGCAAAGGCCCCCATAGCCCTACTTTCCTCCTCCTCAGCCCTGGCCTCTGTGGCCTCCCTATCCAACATCCCAACACGGGCATCCAACGACGCCCTCACATCTTCACTGACTCCCTCGGCCCCTACTCCCTCGGTTGCACCCTCAACCGGTCCTCCGACCCCCAAGACCACCTCCTCGACCACCGCCGGTCGATCCCCACGCCTCCTCTTGCGTGTATATCCTATCATACTACTCCCAACCTCCGGGGAAGCCCCCAAAGACAAGTCTCCAACCTCACCCGCACCGATGTCCACCGGCGGCACCTCCGCCACACCCATAACTTCTCCCATGGCCTCTACCTCCGGCCTATCGCTATCCGATGATGACAAGCTCGAGCTACGCTCTCCACGAGCCACCCGTAGTCGTTTCCCCCTCGAAGCAATCGCCTTCGACCTCGTCATCTCCCTCGGATTGAAAAGAAAAAGGAGAACCCAAAATTAGGGTTTCAAAATCAAGAGAGAAGGACGGATCTAGGTCGAAATGGAGGAAGAAAATGCACAGGAATCAAGGTTTCTCTGTTTAAAACAAAGAAGAAGGAGTAATGGAGGGAGAGAAACCGTTTTGAAACGTATGGAGAGAGAGAGGGTCTTTTTGGTTATTAAGGGACCCAGTTATGGGGCGGCTACCCGCGAGTAGCCGCCCCCTCTCGGGCCAGTTTTCAGCTTTCACTTGAAACCCCTTTTCAAAACTCTTTTCATCCCTAATTCCAATGTTTTCTATACCAAACAGCCATGTATTGGCTTATTTCCATACACTACTTGATCAAACACGACTTTCCCGAAGTTCTGCCACCCTTTCAGTACCACTCAAAATCGAATTTCTTCAGTTCTGGTTCTTTTCCAGAGTTCTTATCCTTCGGATGATCCAATTCACCAAACTCAACTTTTACTTGCTTTCAGTCGGTGATATCCCCTCCTTGCTGAGTTTCCCAAGCACGACGGGAACGGTAGGCACGAGGAAACTGACGCTGGGCTGCTCCGTGCACGATAGCTAAGAATCCCAACCGCGGGTTGGATCACTCACCATTTACTTTTTCCGCTCTCCACCTGGATCATCCTTTCGGTTAAAAATTCTAAGTCAAGACCTAGCCTCTGATGGTCTAAATCAACTCCCCGAATAGTGCTGTTTGTGTTGACATAACTCTTTGAAGATCGGGCCGGCCAAAATAGGGGTCTCTTTCCTTATCATCGGTCGAAGTCTTTCCTGCTTCGCACAAAGACTCCGTCCGATGAGGGACAATTGTAGATACTCCAATTTTGACCGTCCAGAAAAGATAGAAATACTTCAAGTAACACCCGGAAATATCCCACATTTGAACATCTAATGGAGAACCAAAAGTTCAGGAAACCGAAAACCCTGACCCTAGCCCCAGACCTAAAACCGGAAACCCAAACCCTAGCCTGACCGGAAACCTATACCCTAACCCTAACCCTAACCCTGACCTAAACCCTTAAACCTAACCCTGACCTAAACCCTACCCTAAACCAGACCCTGGCCCAAACCAGAACCCCACCTAAGAGAAGCTCTAAAAACCCCAAAAACCCCAAGTCCCTGGCAAGGGGCGGTTAGCCTTAACTAGCCGCCCCATACCAGGCGGCTAGTTAGCACTAGCCGCCCCCCTGGCCGACCTTGAACCGCTTCCCTGGATGGGACATAAAGCAGCATTAAATGCTGATCATTGCGGCGGGTTGTCACCTTTAGCCGCCCCATCTTGGCTGGATCAACCCAAGTAACCGATCCAAGCCACCGCTTGTCAGAGATGGGACTTTTGGCAGGTCATGATAGGGGGGCGGCCACCAGGAAGTAGCCGCCCCATCATGGGCGGCTAGTTAGCACTAGCCGCCCCTCACCTGGTCCTGACAGAGGAACCAGAGAATTAATGAGGGGTCTAATCACACACACTATTAGCCAAGCCACTCCATTACCCCGTGGATATTCCTCTGCCTCTCTTTTACTATAAATAGAGGAGGTCCCAAGCCTTTAAACATCATCCACAATTCACATTCCCAATTCACAATAAAAAACACACATCATTCACTCCCTTTCCCCACTAGAAATCCCAAGAGAGAGAGAGGGCCCCTTTTGTGAGAGAAATACCCATTCCCTACATAAAACACCCTCTCATTCCACCCTCTAGAAATCGGGGCTAAACCTAGCTTAGCCTCTATCCAAAACCAAACCCATTTCCTACCGAAGTTCTACCCAAACCAGACCAGGCCCCGGACGGCTAAACCCTAGTAGCCGCCCCATACCTGATGGCTGGATCCCACTAGCTGCCCCCTATCCACACCCCATTTGCACCCCTATGTCCCAAGACTCCTTTAGTCAAGCCCCGGAAGCATAATAGAATTACCTGTTATTACCTGTTTTTCACATCTGTGTACGGTATATCCGTGTCTCAGAGCGGAGACCCGACAAACTCCCCACGTAGGCGATCAAATCCAACCCAACCTTTTCCTGCTTTTAGAAAAAGCAGGTGGCGATCACACAAACCCTGGAATCCTCTTGAGCCGCTATCGGGCGCCTCAACCAGGAACGACACCTCACCCTTCCGGGAAGACGATCCGACCGAGCCCGCCAGGGCACGCATCCGATCCGAATTCCCGAAGAACCCCCACACACGCACCCGACGGACACAGCCACTGATAGAAGCTCCTCACAAAGAAGCCAACTATGGGAGAAGGTTTCCACAGTGCTCTATTTCTCTCATTCACAATCAATGTTACCCCTTGCAACATCTCCAACAAGCTTAAATACTCATCCACCTCACTATCATTCAAATTTTGGCACATGAGAATCTCCCAATAATCACAATCGCCTCGCCCTGACCAAAACTGCTTATTGACTCTACTTGAGATTGAAGCAATCTGATGAATAGCAGTGAACCTTACAGCAAGACTGGAATCCCCCCAACCATGTATCCTCCCAAAAGTCAATGATGTCCCTTGCCCACAATACCCATCGAATTGTCTCCTTGAACTCTAAGTCCCCGCAAGAATGCCCGACCACACCCGTGACAGCTGACCCAACACCGGCGGGAACTGCTGTGATCCACCATCCTCCCCGATATATCTCTCTCGAACCACCTTGCACCATGGGAGAGGGGAGAAATTCAACCACCTCCAAAGTCATTTGGAGAGAAGTGTCAAGTGTCAGTAGTGGATTTCAGAGGGGTGGGCTCCAAAAGTATTTGGCGTGTGTGGGGGTTCTCCCCGGTTGGATCGTCTCTCGGAAGGGGGAGGGGGCGTGATTTGGTTCCTTGCTGAGGTGCCCGATAGCTCCTCAAGAGAATTCAGGGGTGGTTGTGATCGCCACCTGCTTTCTTTAAAATAAAGAAAAGTTGGGTGTTGCTTTTGATCACCTTCGTGGGGGGATTGTGGATTCTCCGCTCTGAGACACGGCCAGCCGTATACAGAGGTGAAAACGGAGATTCCTTTTCTGCTCTGGGAACTTGACAAAGGGAAGTTTAAAAGACAGGGGGGTGGGTGAGGGTCGGCTAGTGCAAATTAGCCGCCTAGAGGGGGACAGCTAATTGTGATTAGCCGCTGGGTCCTGGTTCAACTTATGCAGAACCTGGGTAGGAAAAGGATTAGGGTTTGGCTGAGGTTAAACTGAGTTTAACCTGTGTTTTGGAGAGGGTTTTGTAGAGAGTGGATTTTGGTGGGAATGAGTTTCCTACTCTCAAGTGAAGCTCTCTCTCTCTCAAGGCTTCAACTGGTGTATGGGAGTGTGTTTGATTTGAATGAGTGATTGTTGATGAATGGAAGAAGTGCTTGGACCCCCTATTTATAGTAAAAAAGGGGCAGGGGAGTGTCTACTGGACAATAAATCAAATTAGGTAATAGGATGGTTGATTTGACCTCCCATAAGATCTTTGTTCTTATGACAATGTCCAGGTGAGGGACGGCTAGTTGTAACTAGCCGCCTAGTAAGGGGTGGCTACTTTCAAGATGCCGCCCCCATGATAACCTGCTAAACATCCCATCTCTGACAAGCGATGGCTTGAGGCGGCTACTAGGACTAAACCGTCTGAGAAGGGATGGCTAAATGGAATAAACCGCCGCAATCATCGACAATAAATGTTGCTTTATGTCCACCTAAGGGAAGCGGTTGGGGGCGGTTTAAGGTACGACTAGTTGAATCTAGCCGCCCAGTGAGGGGCGGCTACTTTCAACTAGCTGCCTGATTTCTGGTCTTTTAATTTTTCTAAGTGTTTGTGACCAAGGTTCCTCTTGTTTAAAAGATGTTTTCTATTAGATTTTTTGAATGTGGTCATTTTCAATACTACTTGAAGTCTTTTCATTTATTTGAAAGGTCAAAATTGGGATATCTACATCAAGTTCATAACTTTGAGGTCGAGAACCCCCTCCCCCCCCTTTCGACTTGTTGCAGCAAACAATCTCCCAATGGACAAGGTGCACCTGCTTATGAGGCTCTTTGGCCCCACTCCTGAAAAATTGTAATGACTGCGGATTTTAGTTCATATTTGTGTTGAATCTCGTAGAAGCTTAATATTCTAAATTCTGATTTCTTAGTGTGGTTGAAATCCGTGTTCTATTAGCTTTCCAACACTTCTTTCATATCGCAAATCAGACATGTATCGGGTAAATTATGAGCCAAATCGTGGCAGCGAGTCAGGCAGAAGATTATGAATGGCTCTAAGGTGAGCTGTCAGTTTTGTGGGTTTTGTGATAGCCTAAACGGGAGCCGATGACCTGGAAACAAATCTGTTTTGAAAATTCACTTTTGGAATCATTAAATATGTTAATATGTGATATATATGTTACAGATTTAGTTGATTTCCTATCCCCCCACATTAGAGATTATTTAAATGACCTTTTCAACTCTCTTTCTCCCCCATCCAAACCCTAAAACCTCTCTCTCTCTCTCTCTTTTATTCTTCCTATTTCTTCTTGTGGAGGCCTAGTGAGGGGATCTGAAAAAAGGTGTGTTGGTACGTTTTCTCTCCTAATCTTAATGTATTTTTCAATGGTAAACATATGATTAAGGTTCATTGTTTATGTTTTTGAATCTTGGGTTTGGAAAAGTTAGGGTTTTCATGGAGTTTTTCATTATCTCTTTAGATTTAGGGTTTATTAACCTATATTTTATGGTTTTTAATTACGTATTATTGTTTTAACTATACTTCTGGTTTAACATAAAATTTATGGAGTTTTCTTATGATTTTAAACTAGGGTTTTATGAGATCTATATGTATTTTGATGAATCTAGGGTTTTCGATCGATTCTTCTTCTGTATGATTGATCTTTGATCTATTTTCTGTGTTGTTTTGCATTGTTTTACATGACTTAAGTATGGGTGTTCGATAACATGATTGAATCTATGTTTTCGCATTAGTTTTTAGAAGATCCGTTATATAAATAATATTTTTTTTATCATTTTGTAGAGTTTTATCAATCGAATAAGCTTTTGATGTTGATTAGTTGTATATGGTTAGGATATGTTTTGCAAATGTTTTCAAATATATTATGTTTGAATATGTAAGAGGGTGCATTAGTTTTTTTAAAAAAAAGGGGAAAGCTAGGGTGCAGGTTTTGGACGGCTCGGTTTTCATATGATATATGGAAGGCTCACATACGAGCCGTCGATTTTTGGAGTAGCAGATTCATCCAGATCTGATTATGTTTGGTTACTGCAAATTAATGCATGTTATGATTTAGATTATTTTGTTTAAGGATCGGTAGATTCGATATAATATTGATTATATTTGTTTGCGTGTTGCTGGATCGAAGGTGAGTGGACTTGAGTCTCACATGTAGCTTTCAATGAAATATAAAAATGTGAGCATGCTTTTGTTGATATATTTATCATTTTATGGTTTGTAAGTTGAGGTCATGCATGCTCGTCTTATCATGATTTCAAATATAACTTAGATCGTCGTCGCATGCATTCTTGTATACGTGACCCGTTTGCGTGACATCGTCTACGTGACGTCTGTGTGGGCATAGGTTTGAGAACGTAGGACCTAAGTCTTCGTGGCCATGCCTATGAAAGGCCCCGCGAGCTCTGTGAACGAAGACAGACTGTGTGTTCATGGCATTGCATGCATCATGTTGGATAAGATGTCGTATATGTATTATTGCATGTCTCGGTGGCCTTATTGTATATTTATTCTTTTGATATATTATACGACTGCATGAACATACTATCATTATGATATTTTGAATACAATTGTACTAACGGGATGATGATGGTCCATTCATTGAGCATGTTGTAGCTCACCCCTCTTTTCCCCCTTTCAGAGTGGAGGATCGAGTAGTAGCATTTGTGGATCTCGAAGGCATTAGCGAGATCGAGTTTGGGTCATCGTCCATCGTTTAGCTTTGTTTTCATTAGGGGGAATAAGGCCTTTTTTCGCATGTAATAGACTTAGCTCTATCAGTAAAACCGTAGAGATTGTTAAGTTTTAAATAAAGATCATGTGTGTAATCATCCAAACTTGGGATGAGTTATTATTAGATCCTGGTAAAGTTTTAAATTTTAATTTATCAGTGTAGTTTAGTTAATTATTTAATTATACTTGGATGAATAATGGTTAAATTCCCTTAGATTACTTTAAGATTCAAGGTTTATGTTAAGTAGCACACTGTCTCCCTCACCTAAAATAGGTTCTGGATTCGAGGGTGTTACAAAAAGTGCCTTTGAATGCCCTCCATACGACGAAGAATCTGCTTAGGAATCCTGACAATCGATAGGATATATATGGGCAAATTTGTTAGCACCAATTGGAGTAGAGTGAGCTTACCTCTGGAACTCAGGAATCTGCATTTCCATCCCTCCAATTTTGATTCAAAACGACTGATCACGGGCGACCATTCAGATTTTGGGAACCTCCCTAAACACAGGGGTAGACCCAGGTGGCGTAGAGGGAATTGTTGCACCTCGCAGGCTAGACTAGCAGCCATTCGACCCAAGAAGTTATCCTCCACATTGACGCCAGCTATTGAACTCTTTCTGAAATTTATCTTCAACCCCAAAATCAGCTCAAAATATTTGCAGATAAACTTTACACCCCTCACTACTTCTTCATCTTCCGCACAAAAAATAATTGTATCATCCACGTATTGAACATGTGAGATGGAGGAGCCACCCACCTTGCATTGTAACCCTCAGACCCACCCATCCTCCTCGGCCATTTTCATCATTCGACTAAAAGCATTAGCAACAATCACTAAAACCGATGCCTCAGCAAAGGAAATACATGCCTTGACCATCCCGATCCAATTCGGCTCAAAACCATGACAAGAAAGTAAGTGGAAAAGGAAATCCCACCTCACATTGTCATAGGCTTTGACAAAATTTAGTTTGATCACCAAGCCATGTCTTATCTTTGTGGATCGACATGACACATTCTTGGATTGTCATAAAATCATCTTGCAACAATCTTCTAGGGATGAAGGCTGTCTGTGCCTCGCTCACCAAGAAGTCAATCACTTCGTTGAGCTGATTAGCCAAAATCTGAGAAATCATCTTATAACAACCATTAGCCAAGCTGATGGGATGGAAATCGCTCATCTCCATCGCTCTCGCTTTCTTCAGTATGAGAGCCAAGAATGTCACATTCACTCCTCCAATGCCTTGCGAAGAATGAAAGAAGACACGAAACATCTCCATGACGTCCTCCTGGATGCAATCCCAGAATTCCTGAAAAAAAATGAACAAAGCCATCCGACCCCAGTGCCTTGTCCGTCTCAGCCCCGAAGACAACAGGCTTGACCTCCTCTTCACCAAACTCAACCTCTAAACATTGAAAACATTGTTCTGCCCAACTCATCAATCCACACCGAGGACTAGAACCGATTAGTCCGAACCACATCATAAAAGTGGGACTCCAAAGCATGGCTAATTTCCTCCTCGCTCTCCAATAGTAAACCGTCCACCATCAGCTGCCCCCCCATTAGATTCATCCTCCTTTGGTTGGCTACTTTATGAAAAAAAACTTGATATTGCAATCACCCTCTTTGAGCAACATGTCATGGGAGCGTTGACACCATTTCGACTCCTTCAAGCGCATGAGGGCAGCCCACTTTCCTTTCATACTAGTCCTCAATTCCCTCTCCTCGGACAACAGCCTGACCTCTTCAAGGTTATCCAATAACTCTAGTTGCAACAACTCAAATTTCCTCAACCTCCGCCTTGTAGATTTTTCCTTGTTCCAACTCTTCAGGACCTCTTTTAGACGTGTTTCAGCTTGAAAGCCATCTTACCTGCCCCTCCCATGCCTGTAACTTCGCCCATCCAAGAAAACATCACCAGGTCACGAAAATCATGGCAATGCAACCACCAATTCTCGAAGCGGAAAGGGGAACATTTCCTCCAAATCATTCCTCTTGGGAGCAATAGAGGAGAGTGATCCAAGTAGGGTTCTTGGTAAGCCGCGAAGAGAGCATAGATGAAAAACCTCCTCCAAATCCGGGTCCACCAAAGCCCAATCCAATTTTCCCAAAGAAGGAGACTCCCTGAGATTGCTCCAGGTAAAAGACTGGTTCGCAAGGGGAACATTAAGGAGACCCTCCACTACTATCCAATCAGAAAATGCCATCATTTCTTCAAAAATAACCCCATCCCTATTGTGATCTTCAATACCTCTGGTCACATTGAAATCCCCAACAATGCACCATGGTTGACCCTAGGAGGCCTTAAGAAGGCTCAGCTCTGACCACAGGGAGCCCCTCTCTGAATCAATGTTTAGCCCATACACCGATGAACAGATCCAGCGCCACTGGGAGGAAAAGGGCTTCCAATAGTACAGACACTAAATAGGCGCCCACATGAACATCCACCTTATGCCACACATCTTCCTTCCAACATATTAGAATGCTACCTGAAGCTCCCCTTGACAGTTTAAAAACAAACTCTTAAAATCTACCATTGCTGATTGCCCTAATATCTCCCTAGCTTACTGACTCCATTTTTGTTTCTTGGAGGCAGCAAATGGAAATATTATTCGATAAAACAAACTCCTTCACAAATTCTTTTTTGCACCGTCATTGAGGCCCCAAATATACCAATTAAGGACTTTCAACATAACAAAACAGGTTTAAACCCCTCCCCTCAACAGTTATTTTCACCCCCTTTTAGTGCAATCCCATTGGAAGGTCACTCATCCCTTTTCTTACATCTTGCAATCCTGCCCAAAAATAAATACATGAGATTGGATAGTGGAAATCCACCCCAACATAACCCTTTCTCTCAGTCCAGTCTCCCTCCCGGCCTCCCTTTCCTTGAGCTCCTCCTCCATGGCTCCACTCCCTTTCCTTGGTGTCTAACATCTCTCCTTCCTCCTCCTTGCCATCGCAACCCCTTAAGAGTATCCTTACCATCCTATTATTGGTCACCTACACCGCCGATTGATTGCAGGTAGTGAAAAATAATATAGAACGTCACTCACCCCCTCCCCCTTTGTTCTCAATCCTCTTGTTGCCGGAGCTAACCAAATCACTATGAGGCTCCATACCTGTCCCTATCCAAGTTCTTCACCCACTTCGGCCACTCCTATGATGAGCCCCATTTCCCCAAGTCCCCACTCGTCCCAAAGTCAATTTTGGGTCTTCACTTGCCAAAATGCATAGCGGTGGAGTAGGGGTGGGGTTTACGTTTTTAAAAAAACATAAAATGTTATAAATGTAAATAAAAGAATGAGATTAAATATACCAACCAAAGGAGAAATATGGGAGAGAGAGGAAGGAAAAGCTCTGTATTTTCTATCTTCTTAATTGATAAAATGAATACAATGTGGCCTGTATTTATAGGCATTAAAAGATAGCAACAAACAAGATTTTACAGGGATTTGATTTCATCTATCATTTACAAAGAGAAAAGGATTGAGTCTAATCCTTTAGGATAAGTGCTGACAAAGTCAAAGTTAAAGTCAGTCATCCATATTTACAATACTCCCCCTTGGATGACCATCAACCATTATACTAAGGTAATTGCCTCATTAAAACCTTGCTTGAAAAAACCCATTGGAAGAAAACCAAAGCGAAGAAAAAAGAGTACAATTACTTGATCTTAGCAATGTTGGACGTGTTTAATACTGCCTCATTAAAACCTTGCTAGGAAAACCCAGTGGAACAAAACCTAGACGAAGGAAAAAGAGTACAATATGTAAAAGATGTCCATGGTTGAATATTGTCACATTTATTAGTTACTCCCCCTGATTTAGGAAAGTCTCAGACTGTCTAATGATTAAGTCGACGCATTCCAACTTCACGCACCGTCTTCTGGAAGGTTGATTTTGGCAGAGCTTTAGTGAAGAGATCTGCAAGATTATCACTGGAGCGGATCTCTTTGACTTCAATTTCGTGATTCTTTTGGAGTTCATGGGTGTAGAAGAACTTCGGTGAGATGTGCTTAGTCCTATCTCCCTTGATGTAACCTCCTTGGATTTGAGCAATGCATGCACTATTGTCTTCGTATATGATTGTAGGAATATTTATTGTAGATGACAATCCACAGGTGCTTTGGATATGTTGAATCAATTATTTTAACCAAACACATTCTCTACTAGCTTCATGTAACACCAATATTTCTGCATGATTAGATGAGGTAGCCACCAATATTTGCTTTGTAGATCTCCATGAGATAGCAGCGTTGTTATTAAGATACACATAACCTGTCTGTGATCGACCTTTGTGAGGATCAGAAAGATAACCTGCATCTGCATAGCCAACTAGATGCGAATCATTACATTTATCATTTAAATAAAATAAACACAAATCGGTGGTTCCACGAAGGTATCTCATAATATGCTTGATACCATTCCAATGCCTACGAGTTGGTGCAGAACTGTATCTTCCTAAGAGATTGGCTGAGAAGGCTATGTCTGGTCTCGTATATTGAGCCAAGTATAGCAGTGCACCAATAGCACTCAAATATGGTACTTCTGGACCAAGAGTTGCCTCGTTTACATCTTTATGATGATATGGATCTTTCTTAACGTCCAAGGATCGAACGACCATGGGTGTACTTAGAGGATGCGCTTTATCCATGTTAAAGCGTTGCAATACCTTTTTCTATATATTTTGATTGGTGGATCAATATTCCATTAGAATTTTGTTCGATCTGCATACCGAGACAATATTTAGTTTTCCCAAGGTCTTTCATTTCAAATTCCTTCTTCAGACATTCTGCAGTTTCGTTGAGCTCTTCAGGAGTCCCAATTAAATTTATGTCATCAACATAAACTGCTAAAATAGAAAATCCCTTATTGGATTTGCTTATAAAGACACATGGGCAAATGAGATTGTTTTCATATCCAGCTTTTATCAAATATTCACTAAGACGGTTGTACCACATTCTTCCAGATTGCTTTAAGCCGTTCAATGAACGTCTTAGTTTTATTGAATACATACTCTTTGATTTTGCTTAAGGCAATTTATATCCTTCAGGGATTTTCATATAAATATCAGCATCTAAATTTCCATATAGATAAGCTGTTACAACGTCCATTAGTCTCATATCGAGTGTTTCAGAATGCGAGACTTATTAAGTAACAGAACGTTGTTGCATCCATAACTGGTGAGTAAGTTTCTTCATAATCAATCCCAGGTTTCTACAGGAAACCTTGTGCCACAAGACATGCCTTATATCTAGTGATTTTATTTTTCTCATTTCATTTTCTTACAAACATCCATTTGTAACATACAGGGTTAACACCTTTTGGGGTCTGTACTATAGGTCCGAATACACCACGTTTTTCAAGAGAACCCAATTCTTCTTGAATAGCATCTTTCCACTTTGGTCAATCACTTCTTTGTCGACATTCATTTATGCTAAGTGGTTCATTATCAATATCGCCCTTTGAAATTTCAGTAGCTATTGCGAATGAAAAAATGTCCTCGATGATCATTTCTTTACGATAAAATATAGAGATCTCATTATTATTATGTACATTTTTCTCTTCAAGAGTTTGTACAGTCACTTCTGGGACTCGTGGACTCGTGTCACTTCAGGGACATTATACTCTTCTGGAGTTTTAGAGAAAGTGGATCTGTTGTTCATAATCTCTTTTGGAGCATTATGTATAACTTCTTCTGGAGCATTATTAGGGCATGATTTTTCATTTGGTCTCCTCTTCCAGGGAGCTGAATCTTTAGAACCTATAGGTCTTCCACGCTTCTGGCGTGCAGAAGATTCATTTGCCGCCAAATTTGTAGTTTGTCCTCTTATGACATCTATTCGGGCTGGCATATTTGCAGCTGGTACATGTGATTTGGTCACTTTGGCTGCATCATTGAATGCATCAGGAACTTGATTTGCGATATCCTGAAGATGCAATATCCTTCGTACTTTATTTTCACATTGAGCGGTACGGGGGTTTAGATGAGACAAAGTGGATGTATTCCACGATAATTCTCGTCGTTCTTCAGGAATGGAACGTACTTCAGGTATGTTCTTCCCTCCCCCTAACGGCGGGAAGAGTGTCTCATCAAAATGACAATCAGCAAATCTAGCAGTAAACACATCACTTGTCAATGGTTCCATATAACGAAAAATAGAAGGAGAATCACATATATTCCCGAACGACGTTGGGGACCCATTTTTGTACGTTGTGGTGGTGGGATAGGAATTTGCACTGCGCAACCAAATTTACGCAAATGTGAAATGTTGGGTTGACAGCCTGACACAAGTTGTGAAGGTGAAAAAGGGTGATAAGCAGTTGGCCTAAGTTTAATTAGCTTAGCAGCATGCAAGATAGCATGTCCCCAAGCAGACACAGGCAATTTGGATTGCATGAGTAAAGGTCTTGCAATAAGTTACAAACGTTTGATTAAAGATTCGGCTAAACCATTTTGTGTATGAACATGGGGAACTGGGTGTTAAATATCAATACCTTGTGATAAACAATAATCATAAAAAATTTGAGAAGTAAATTCTCCTGTATTATCTAATCGAATGGACTTAATGTAATGGTCAGGAAAATGCGCTCTAAGTCTTATAATTTGAGCAAGTAATCTAGCAAATATTAAATTACGAGTAGAGAGTAAGCAAACATGTGATCAACGAGTAGATGCATCAATTAAAACCATAAAATATTTAAAAGGTCCGCTATGAGGGTGAATTGGGCCACAAATATCACCATGGATTCTTTGTAAAAAGGATGGAGACTCAGATACAATTTTAAGAAAAGAAGATCTAGTAACAAGTTTACCTTGTAAGCAAGGGGTACAAATGTAATCACTAGGTAGGGTAAGATGTTGGTTTGCCATAGAGTGTCCATTAGAATTATTCATAATCCTTCGTAACATGTTGGCTCCAGGATGACCCAAGCGGTCGTGCCATAATATTAAGGTATTTAGATCATTGAGCTTCAGGCTCATGACAGAGTGTTTCTACAACGCTAAGTGTTGTATGGTATAACCCCATGGATAGTGCACAGAAATTTTCAAGTGTAAGCTTCAGGCTTCCAACACTAGAAGTAATGCAAAGAAATTCTTTGTTACATTCATTGCTTGTTTTAATATGGTATCAGTTCATCTTTATGTCTTTAAAACTAAACAAATTTATTTTAGAATTGCTTGAATATAGTGCATTCTGGATGAATAAGTGGGTACCATTTGGCAATATTACATGGGCTCTTCTGGAGCCTTCAATAATATTGACTGGTCCAACAATGGTGGACATCTTAGTTGCATTGTATATCAAATCAGAGAAAAACTTCTGGTTTTTCAGAATGGTATGAGATGTTGCACTATCTACCAGACAAATGTCATTATTTGTAATGACTTCCTGATCCATACCTTTAAAAGGGATAATAAAATTCAGTTATTCAAAATAGAATAAATATTTTAATAAATTAACCATGAAATAATTCAAATGCAAAAAAAATATCATGATGCAAAATAATAAAGATAAAGACATTTCAATTCAAATAATAATATCAATATCTCAAAAAACTAAGTGAAGACATATATAAAATTTAGGTATTCAGGATCATCTCTCAATAATGGCTTTGAAAGTCTCATTATGAATTATTTGTTTTAGATTTAGCCATTTATGGCATATGCCTTTGAAAATATGATCAATTCTGGTGATCATAACACTCCTTCAGGGAGTATCACAAGTTCAACAGATCTTTCTGCTCATTTATTTTTCAGGTCATCATATATGTGATGTATCAAAGGAAAAATCAACAATCATTGATGCAAAAATAATAAATGATATAATATAAATCTAGATGAGAGCTAATGCTCTGTCAAACCCTTTATCACCGATTCATTCAATCAAGAAAATCATAAATTCAGTTAAGCTAAATGTCATTTTGTATAAAGATCAAATTTTACTTGACTTGTAGTTAAATAAAATCATATTGTATCCACGAACATATTAATGGTCTTAACTTTATAGGGATTTCAGTAATCCAATAGGAATATAAAATATAAGCATTCATAACAATCAAACTTTATGGGTTCATAAATATAAGACATTAATAAAATAATAATAACCCAATTGTTTATATGGCCACAGGTTACACATTATTTGGAAGAGTAATATTCATTTCAAAAAAAATTTCAACCCATGAAAATAAAAATAAAAATATACATGTAAGATAAAAATTCAAGAAATTACAGAACTGCCATAATAATATCACTAAATATTAATGGTTTTTAAAACAACATACATACAGAAGAAATATTGCATAAAAAAAATTATTCATCGGGGTGGCATGCTTTCAATATATATTGCATGGATTGGTGTACACAATATTAATAAAATTGCATGGTCTTTTTCTATATATATATCCACGATACTGTTGCATGCACATATATAGATATATATGCATACTGTTTCATCATCTTTTTTTTTCTTATTTATTTATTTATTTATACATACTGTGCATACTATTGCACTTGAATGTTTGGATTGTTATAACACAAATCCGATAAAAAAAAAAATTAAATCCCAGAATTAGAAAAATAAATTCAAAATTATTGTAGGATATCATAAAGGACATACACGATCGAAACATAAGTTCTATCATTTGTTTGTGAGAACTTCTGGTTCTATGTAAAAAAAAATAAGAACTTCTGGTTCTAAATATTAAATTAATTAGAACATCTGGTTCTATTAATTATTTGCGAGAACTTCCGGTTCTACACAAAAAATTAGAACTACAACTTATTTGTGAGAACTTCTGGTTCTACACATAAAATTAAAACTTCTGGTTCTAATTATTTATTTTATAAGAACTTCTAGTTCTACATAAAAAAATTAGAACTATAATGTATTTGTGAGAATTTCTGGTTCTACACATGAGATTAGAAATTCGGGTCTAATACATAATATTAGAACTTCTGGTTCTATAAATAAGACTAGAACTTCAGGTTCCATATATAAAATAAGAACATCTATTTCAATATATATAAAAAAATTAATTAGAACTTCAGGTTCCATATATAAAATAAAAACATCTAGTTCAATATATATAAAAAAATTAATTGAACTTCAGGTTCCATATATAAAATAATAACTTCTGGTTCTGTATATAAAATTAATTAGAACTTTGGGTTCCATTAATTATTTGTGAAAACTTCTGGCTCTACACAAAAAATTAGAACTATAATATATTTGTGAGAACTTCTGGTTCTACACATAAATTAGAATTTGTGAGAACTTCTGGTTCTACACATAAAATTAATATTTGTGAAACTTCTAGTTCTACACATGAAATTGGAATTTATGAGAACTTCTAGTTCTACATATAAAATTAATATTTGTAAGAACTTATGGTTCTACACAAGAAATTAAAACTTCTGGTTCTAATTATTTATTTTGTGAGAACTTCTGGTTCTACATATAGATGTATTATATTTGAATAATAAAAAAATTTAAATTTAAATTTAAATAATAGATGACAAATATGGAATTATTGCATGAAAAATAAATAATCAAATGATAGATGCCCGCATACTGTTGCATGGGAAAAATTGCATGCATAATTAGATGTATACGGGTTGCATGGAAAAAAAATGCATACTATTTCACAGAAAAAAAATTGCATGCATAATTAGATGTATACGGGTTGCATGAAAAAAAAATGCATACTGTTGCATGGAAAAATCATAACATATGCATGAAAATAATTCACGTGGATTGCATGTATGAAAAATAGACGTAGCGGGTTCTACACATAATTTGCATACGGTTCCGGGCATAATTATATGTATTTTCTATCTTCTTAATTGATAAAATGAATACAATGCTGGCCTGTATTTATAAGCATTAAAAGATAGCAACAAACAAGATTTTACAGGGATTTGATTTTATATATCATTTACAAAGAGAAAAGGATTGAGTCTAATACTTTAGGATAAGTGCTGATAAAGTCAAAGTCAGTCATCTATATTTACAACATAAAAGCATTTTTTCGTTTTTTTAATTGGTTGGGCTTCTCATTTGATGGGAGTGGGTATATAAGCCCCTTTTTGCCCTTTTCACTCTCATTTATAAGCATTAAAAGATAGTAACAAACAAGATTTTACAAGGATTTGATATTATATATCCTTTATAAAGAGAAAAGGATTGAGTCTAATACTTTGGGATAAGTGCTGATAAAATCAAAGTCAGTCATCTATATTTACAACATAAAAGCATTTTTTCGTTTTTTTAATTGGTTGGGCTTCTCATTTGATGGGAGTGGGTATATAAGCCCCTTTTTGCCCTTTTCACCCTCATTTTACCTATCCATGCTTTATTCATGACTCAGATCTAAAAATCTTTTAGAAACACAAATAAGTCTGTGCACTATTACCATCAACAAAGCAAAATGGAGTAGAAGTTTGAGGACACAAGGGCAAAAGGATGGAAGGAAGAAGAAGAGACAATAAGATCCCATATGTGTACATAGAAATACCACTTTGAATTTTTTACATCAGATTTTTTAAATAAATGTGCACCAGGATTTGCAATGTCGGTTATGGAATCGACCTTCAAAATATAAGAACCTGCTTTGGTTGGCTTCCAAGTTTTCCAAGTGCCTTGTCAAGTGCAGTATCAAAATCATGGAAAGGAATCAATTCCATCCTGCATGGAATCAACTTTCAGTGTTCATATTCTTATAGACAAAGCCAAGAAGACCTCATACAGGGAGAAGAAATCAAGTTGTATGCTTGCTCATATCAGCTGGCTTTAGGAAAACATACTCATATCTGAACTTCCCATCACAGACAAGGCCCAACAGGTAATCAATCATCTCTCTGCACTCTTTTGCTCTTTCTGAGCTCATCCATTTCTGCAACCAGAATCCTCGCAGAGCAAGATCCTGAATGCAAAATTAAACATTTAAAGTTATTCCATTTAGTTCTAACAACCATAACATTGGAGGTCTTAGAGCGAGCAATGCATTTGAAGCAAAGGAATGATGAGGAAAAGTCACACAGCCCATTCAGACAAAAAAATGCATAATCCACAGTCAGTTTTGTTACTTCTGTAACTATCCAGTCCAGTTTCTTTACAGATTAGCACTATAAAAAAGTGTGCCAGCTATAAAATAATCATTATAATGCTGAAGTTCATGTGGGGGTATTCTTGATTACTAATATACAAACAGAGAAAAAAAAACTATACTGTTTCTTTTTCAACATATCTTTTTTAATATCTTGTCCCCATTAATATAAAGAAAATCCTTGTTCTCTCATATGGTCTACCATCAATCTCTGGTGCCAATCTGGTTCCTCGAATCAAGGACTTCACATCCCTAAGCAAGTCTAGCATATACCAGGCCAGATGCAACTTTTGGAAGTTTATTAGAACATATTCACTCTACCCCAATCTGTATTAAGTGAAATACAAAATTATATTTAGAGAAAATAATTGCTTTAGTTATTGCCTAATCTCAAGGTTCCACAATGTTTTCAAATGTATTAATTAATTATGGCAAAGAAAAATCAAAGGTTACACAAAGAATCACATTGAACCACTCACCTTAAATATGAATGATGAAGTTGATACAGTAACAGGTTTCTTTGCCATACCCCCATATGTTACCATGGTTCCTCCTTGCCTGAGACAGATCTTACAATCAGCCAACCAGAATGCCATCTTAGACAATATTAATTAACCGTTCCTTCAAATTTTACCAAAAAAAAATTAATACCTCAGGAACTTGAGGACTAATGAAGCAGCATTTCCCCCAACACAATTGAAACCCAATGCAGGTTCAGGTACACCGGCCTATATTCAAAGCATATAGATGATACACAGAGAGTAGTGAAATATTTTTTAGAAACATAAATATGATGGAAAGCAAAAGGGATTTCATGGGTTCTAAACTAAACATGTCAACTGTGACAAATAACGCTGGAAAAATAGCTTATGCATGATAGGTTAACAGAAAATGGAAGGCAAATGAGTAAATAAAAACCCAGAGAATAGACAACAACAATAATCAATATAACAACATACCAGAAGTTCCTTGACATTTTTCACTTCCAGCTGCTTTTCAGTGAACACCGCATCTGCACCAAGTTGTGTAAGTCTTCCTTTAACATCTTCTGATCCAGCCCTAGAGAAATAAATTGAAGCATTTATTTTGGGATTATGAAACATGGAGTATATCAACGAAACTTCTACTCACAAAAACAGGCAGATCTGCTTACGAAAAATTGACAGGAAGAGGGAAAGCTGTTGTAGGTCAGCATCTGTCCACCTTGAATTTTATTTTTATAATTGCAATATAATTTATATTAATGTTGTTTTTTTTAGAAGACTTGTTTCTTTATCTTAAATTCTCTTGTGTCGTTGCATCACACACGAGAGATTCTTGGAGTCTTATTGCATACAGATATGAACTATATACAGCCCAGAGACCTGGTTCAGATTTGAACCAACCTCAATGCAAGACTGGAATAGACTTCTACTACAAAGGTTAGTTAAAAGACAAATGTCAGTGAGGGACATATAAGGCTTGTTTGCTCAGAATTGAACTAACCTTGATGCAAGCCTAAATTATGAATGTGTGATCCAATCAAACATAATATTTAGAAATATTATTGTAAGTTTCATTTCTACAAGTTTGATAACAAGTCTGAAGTGGTCGTGAGAGGAAATAGAAAAGTACAAAAGCAAACAGAAAGTCGAAAAGATCCAGGGGGGATGTAAACCACCCAAAGAGAGTGAGGGCTTCCGTAGATGGGATGTCTACCAAAACCGCAACACACACCCCCCCCCCCCCCCAACCCCACCCCCCTGGGCCCCACGCGAGGATGACCAACCAGCCACCTTGAAAAGAAATGCCCCTCGCTCCGGCGAGGCCCTGGTTAATGGTGGAATTGTTCAGGGATACATCTTTCATAAGGACATAATGGCACATGGTTATATTTTAGCAATTAATATAATTGACCAAAATAAAAAATAGAAGATTCCTCTCACAATGAAATAAATGAAATCAGTGTAATGAAATTAAAAGTAGACATCAATTGGTGTCCCAGTACTCTCTTTGGATTTTAGAGTTCATTTAAAATGAGGAGAAAGCATTCCTTATGAAGATAATTACATGACAGCCCATTACATATGCATTGCACGAAAGCAAATATCAAACGATAGGGGTTCACTTTGATTATGGAACAAAGTGAAGGGATATATTAATATATTAAACAACGTATGCATAAAATAAATCAGGTCGAATGGAATATTAAAAATCATTGGGTAAACAAAGTGTTTCGTGAGGATAAGACATTAAAGAGAACAAAAATGAAGAATAACACAAGCAATTGCAAAAGAGAAGAATAAAAAATTGGAATTTTCTTGGACAACATTCAGTGATTAAACTGCAAGTTAAATTTCTAACTGTGTGCTTATATGGCATCAGGAATTTAAAAACTAGGGATGTTATTGGACAGTAAAACTCTAGAAATGATCCAGTATAGTTCCAGGAATAATCCAGCACATAATTTGCTTACTGCTCATAAAAGCAAATAATTTTCTAGGGTACACTTAGCATATTTCTAACAAGTTTATGAGGTTTACACTGTATGTAAACAATTAATTACTTTTTTTTTTTTTTGAAAATTGGTGCCCCCAAAATTTGATACTTGGTCATCCTTTACGGAGAGGGGGTGCTAGCCGACTTTTCCAAAGCTCGGTTCACATGGAAACAATTAATTACTTATAATAGAAATTATTATTCAACATGCATTAAAATCCACTCAATCTTCCAAATCATTAACAACTTGGTATTTAGAACAAATACACCTCCAATGTCATAGAAAATTAAGGAAATCTCATCAAATTCAGAGAGAATCGGATGATCCAAATTAAAAATACATTTGATTCAGGATTAGGTCCTCAAAGAAGTTGTATCGATGTTTTTCTTTATCTATTGATAAAATTTAGGCCATGTTGATCTTGATGGCTCAAAAAGAGTTTTGAGATCCCAATGGATTTACATGCAAAATGATAAAAAGGGAGCCAACTGTATTGTCAAACGCATTAATACTTATTGTGAGTTACCAGACGGTATCCGTGATGTCCAATAAATATCATTTTTCGAAGAGGTACACAACTACCCATGTATCATGTTAATAATATCAAATTTTGGTCAATGCCTATTATCTGTTACAATTTGCTTCACTTTTTAATCCATGCCTGTCACTGAACCAGTGACCATAGGGAACTTGAAGAAAATAAACAACAGATAAAGAAGAACTGAACAGAAGTTCAAGCATATGGTTAAATTTAATAAATTGCATGTATCCGATTTTCCATAGTAAAAAAGTTGATATGAAGCTCAGCACAGAACACAGAGCTTAAGCAAACTATTTATTAACATGACCAAGCAGAGATATAAAAAGACCGGAAACTGATATGAGGATATTAACTTTAAGGGAATGCTAAATTGCACCTGTCTCTGATGATATTTATGCTACGGATGCCTCTGATATGAGCAAGCTGAATAATGCACTGCCCTACCAAACTTGTAGCGCCATTCTGAACAATTGCATCTCCTAGCAAATTTTTGAGCATCTATCAACTTACACAGGGTAAACAGCATTACATCAGACATTAACAACAAAATAAACATGGAGTACCTTCTTTCAGCTTAACAAAATCTTCCAGCATACGCAAGGCAGTCAATGGATTTACGGTCACTGTTGCAGCATACTCCAAAGGAACATCCTTATCAACTTTGTGCCATAAGCCCTCTTCTTTAACAATGTAAGTCTGCCATGTTCCTATGCAACATGCCTTATATCATTTCTAATAATGTCAAAAGAAGGATGAACACACAATATATTTTGCCATAAAACCATAGAATCCCTTCTTTTAGAAATAGATGTGTTGTAAACATGTATGAAATCACAGAAAGACGATAAAGTACCAAAAGATGGAGGAGATGGTATCACCCAATCACCAACAGAAAGTTTTCTTACTGAAGATCCCAAAGCATATATCTCACCAACTCCCTCGTATCCTCCAACTGCAGGAACTAGTGGCCTTACAGGGTAAACACCTAAATCACAATTACATGCATAACATGTGGATGTTAGCGAATTAATTAGTAATTAATAGCTTCCGGAAAATGAAGCGGTGACCTCAATAAGAGGATTCCTGTAACAGGGTATTAAAATACATTTACTCCCTCACTACTCAGAGATTAGGTAGAAGACCTTTTAGTCTTTTACCATGTTAAAGGGTTAAACGAGCAGTTTTACAAGCAAGGATATCTGTGCGGAAAAACATTTGAGAAACACCATACTGTGCTTCCAAAAAAGGGACTATCCATAAGAGAAAAACTAGCCGGAAGAGATCAGGGAATGATGGAGAGGAGAAGAGACTGATATTCTCTTAGACACAAGACATGTGAATTGTGTGCTTTGGAATTATCAGTATCATGATCTGAAATGCATATTTTTTAAAGATCGGTGCCCCCAGTATCATCCTTTAGAGGATTTGATCTGAATTGCAAATTAAAATTATTTTTTATTTTTAAAGGGAGTTGTGGTGTGTCTACTGTTAGATGTTCAAAAATATATATTTTGATATACCTTTTAGAGTTGTCTTGGACATTTCCCTATGCAATATATCATTTTCTACATACATATTAGGGAATTTTATTTTCAAAGCATAATATGCACAAATAAACTACATTTATACATTTCATGTGCATAATTATATTTGTCATGGAGATTCTAATATTAATCTAAATTTCATAGGATATGAAGATAAATTTCTACATGCTATTGGAGGAAAAGAACATGTGAATATTCAATTCCTAAAAGTCAACAGCAATTATGGAAAGAATGGATCATCACAATGGCCAAAAGAAGAGAGAATCTCCCTCACAAATCATCTCCAGCAGACAGCCACAAATCAGCAAATCTGATTTGTCAAATCAGCATTAAATCTCTATCAAAATCACTAAAAATCAGCATTAGCCAATCCTCCAAATCCCCACCAAGACAGCTACACAATCCTACCAAAACAGCAAGGATTTTTCAAATCCTGGGCAGCTGTCCAGCCTTAAAAGCCCCAGCCAATACAGCCCCTAGAACTCTATAAAAGGGGCCTGCAGAGAGAGGACAGCATACAGAGAGATTTTCAGCTGAGCAGAATTTTAGTCTTCCATTTTCTTGTTCTTTCTTCTTTATTTTAAGTTTGTCTCTTCAGTTTGTGTTTTCAGTTTGTATTTCTTTGATATTAGACATAGATGCTATTGTATTTTGTTTATGTTTGATCAATAAAAAGTTCTTTCTTTGATTTTCATGGAATCTTTTTATTGTTATTCTAGAATATCACCAACCATGGTAGGCTAGAGAATCCTCCCATCAAGGAGAGGATTCCACCCCATGAGTATGAGTGATTAGTTCTTTTATTTGTGCATCTTATATTATTATGATTTATGCTTAATGATTATATAGTTTCTTCAACTCAGATTTATCTTGATTATGGGTATTTTTAAGATCTTTCATCGTTTTACTTAGATGAGACATGATTGATGCTTTATAAACCCTATTTTCAAATCGAGTTGAAGTGAAATATTTTGTTTTCATTGGTTGAATATCTTAACTGTCAAGGAAGAGGGTCTTCACTATAAGAACAGCCCTTGATCTAGTAGTTAATGGTGTATCAACTAATGAAATTTTAAAAGAGAACTTTAAATCTATATTCTCCATGTGAGCAAGTAAAATATCTTGACTCATGTGAAGTAAGGGAAATATAAGTGCAATAAAAAGATCTAATCAATCATACTTGTGGGGTGGTTTCTAATCCTTGGTGGCTCTTTTTTTTTCCATATCTTGATTCAAATTAGAATTTTATTTTAGCTTTTAAAGTAGCTTCCTTGGATCAATCTTCAAAATTCTTGTTTTAAAATCTTTTTGGGAATTGATATCTTTTACAATTACTTGTTTGCTTCCATAGTCTCCTTGTGGGATCGACCTCTTACTCCCATTTTCTACCAAAATGAGGTAAGAGAGAGTTATAAATTTCTTTTGTTGGTAAAGACTAAATCTTAACGACAATTAAATCGAGCCAACATCTACCCCTTGAATTAGTTTTTTAAGGGTTTTTATTTTTTATCATCCTTTCTGATGATGAGGCCATTGAATTTTCTCAATTTCTCGCTTTATTAAAAGGTGTGGAATTAAATTTAGAAGAAGAAAATGTGGTGTGTTGGCGGATGGCTCCTCAATTTGGCTTCTCAGTTAAATCTCTCTACAGAAAGCTAAACAAGTCCGATACATCTATTCTGACGGCATATGTTCAGAATCTGATCTGGGGATCTCTTGCGCCATTGAAAATACGGGCATTTATGTGGTTGCTTTCACTTGATAAAGTCCTCGCGATGGTTAATAGATCAAAATGGTCTTCTGATAATGATGTTTCATGCTTTTTATGTGGAGGAGCCGAAGAAAACAGTGATCACTTATTCTTTAGATTTCCATTTCGTCAATGGTAGGCAAGGCGATTGATTCTCTTTGTTGCTTTACCAATATTGAGGACATGTGGAGTTTTTTCCGAACGAGAAGGAAGAAAGGAGATCGAAGTAGTCATGCTAAATTTCAAGGGCTCATTCCTCAAGCAGTTTGTTGGAGTATTTGGTTGACAAGGAATGAATGCATATTTCAGAATAAAAGAGCATATTTGGAGAACACTTGGGCTCTCATATCATATTCGCTTCGAGATTGGGTGAAGATGATCCTTCAAGTTCAAACTCCTTCATCTATTATGGGGTTATCCTGGTTTGTGAGGAGTTAAGTTTTCTTTGATATTATTCGACTTGGAATTTGTTCCACTTCGAATCTTTTTTGTATTATCTTTGATTTTGGAGATCCCTCGTCTTCTTTGTTCGAGGGCTTTTTATGCAATAAAAGTTCTTATATCTTATTAAAAAAAAAAGGGAGTTGTGGTGTGTCTACCTCTTGAATTAGTTCATGTGCATTAACTTTATTATCTATAATAGCAGAAACTTCATCTTTCAGAAGATTTTTTTTTTTTAAGAAATAAGAATAAAAATTGCAGGGCCCTGACACTTAAACCTATTTCTGAGCACCGATATTCTACCAAACAAATCATGTTTTTTTCTTGAAAATCTAATGATCTTGGTGTTTAGCATTTAGGAAAACTTTCACACTTTTAGATGTGACTGGAGTATCATGCAACAGTGATATTGTCATTTGAAAACATATGGAAACAGACAAGGACATCACTGTAATTTGATAACTCTGCAAATGGTCTCACCTTCAATCCTATTGATATCTGAAGGATTGATTGGAGCTGCAAGCATTTTGACACACACATCGTTTTCCTTGATTTCAATTGGAGGAACGTCAATCACCCTGCATGTATAAATAAAGGTTCAATGTTTTACCTGAACAAGTTCCATGAAGTTAAATAATATTCATGGAATTAGCAGCAGCAATGGTCTAGATATAATGATATATAGATGAATAAATCTGAGTTCAAGTAATTTGTACGTATGTTTTCAACTATATGATGGCATGATGTCAATACAATCATGAATATAACGCATGTTTTCAACTATATGATGGCATGATGTCAATACAATCATGAATATAACTGCAAACTACCAGACAACTTAAAAATTTCTAAATTATTTAGGGGGGGGGGGGGGGGGGGGGGGGGGACTATATGATCGTGCAGTTCTTTGATTTAATTGTCCTTGTCCTTGTATAAGCACAAAATAGTGAAACATATTGCTCATAGGCATGAGATTTTAAAAAAAAAAAAAAATACTGTCCAATCCCCTACATGCTTTATCACATTCAATTTTTTATAGTCATTAAAAATGACAAAAAAATTCAATACATTGGTTTAAACTCTAGTGAATTTGAGTGTGTGTGATATATGTTACCACAATTATGAACATCCATGCATGCTAGGTATCTGTATCCACATATCAGATACATTCATCCACATTACTCATATACAAAGAGAACCATATCACTAATATGTTAGACAAGAGACATTTAATCGGTTCCACATTTATCTCAAAAATATTTCCCATGTACACAGAACTTCCAAATCAGGAATCAATCTAAACAATTCACAAGAATCCACAGACACAAACACCCTATAGATAATTTTTCACATGAATTGTAAACTCATAGACTTTTTGGATACGATGATACATTTTCATTCAGGAGAGAGGTCATTGGAGTATCTCATATCTGATTCTGATTTTAAGTAGAACCTTTACGCGCATTGCTAAACACAAAGAAAGAGGTAAGACTCTTTCCACGTAAATCAAGCAACTTCAATTATCTACGTATATGAATTTTTTTATAAAAACTACTCAACCAGCTTTATTTTTTTTATAAATGCTGATTTTTTTTTATTTATTTATCATTTAAAAACAAAAATCCAAAACCAAAAGCTAAAATTTAAAAACACTCTTGGGGAACCAATTATTTTGCAGAATCAGTTTGACAAATGGTTCTAAACGGGGTGAGTCAATCTAAACAAAATTAGGGGGAGAAAATCACAAAAACACTTGTGCATAACAAAAAATCAAGCAAATCCAAATTCAAGGAAGAAAATGAAACAAATCTGAGAATCTATAGAGAAGAAGGGTTTCAGACCTGGTGACCTGGTCGGGCTGTCCATGCTGGTCGTACACGACGGCCTTGGACGGAGGGGAAAGGCCGGAGGAGAGAGCTCGCACGGTGACCGTTCGATAGTGGGGTGGGACGGGGAGGGATGGGATTCGGCCTCGGGCGATCGAGAGGACGACCCTCAAAGAGGAAGCCATTTTATCTCTCGTTCTCCCTGATCCCTCACTTTCTCTTCTTCGTAAACCCTCGAGAGGTTGAGCACTTCAGCTATACTGCCGATCGACAACTGTTCGTCGCTAAAACGGCGTTATTACATTGGCAATCCAAAAATAATAATGATTACATGGGAGATGCGAGGCTAATTTCTATTTTAGTTTATTACCCACTTCTTCTTTTTTTATCTTTTGTGATTTTGTATTTTGAAGCTCTTACATTTACAAAGGAAAATGTTTTAACTCCTCTAATTAATGGGGGCGGTTAAGATAAAGAGAAGACAAGTAATTAATGGGGTAATTAATTCTGTTTTTTTTTTTTGAATTTGAACATTTGAACCGTCTCATTCATTCTCTTGAAAAAATTTGATTTTTTTGTTCTGGCCGTTCAGAGTAGGTTATAAGCTTTTTATATGATCCTAATTAAATCATTGAATAATTTTGGACACTTGCCGATTCAGGTTTGATGCATGTTTATTATATTTTTTTCAATTATTTCACTGTTTTTTTAGTTTTTATATGTTAATTATTATTTTTTAATAATATGTGAAACGTGGCTCTCAACATCGTATATCAGTTGCTTAACATTCTGAATGTCAGTTACATTTTTTATCCATTATTTGGTTTTTTTCTTTCCATTTATTTTTTAGTTTGACTGCTTTTTTGTAAAATGTAACTAATTTATTAAATGCTTTTATAAGTGATACTAGTTACATTGATAAATGTAACTACCTTGCGGGACAACATAATTGTGAAACAAAATTTCATTACAATATATGAACGACTCTTAATATGATATTTAGTGAAACTATGAGTTTTATTATTCCATTTTTTATTTATATGTTTTTCTTGTTTTAAAGTGATTATAACAGTATATTAGTTTTATTTGATAATTATTTGCATTTCAATATAGGAAATACTGTGAAATCAGTTACATTTTCTGCGGATAGCAGTGCGCAGAAAGATTTCATTGTTGAAGTTGAGAAACAATGTGCAGAAACATTTGCTCAAAGTGTTGAAATGATATTTGATACAGAATAAGATGCAGAAGCATTTGCTCCAAGTGATGAAATTAAAGTTTTGAATAGTTAGATACAAATGATTACGAAGATATTTCCTTTATAACATAAAATAGTTACATAGTATATAAGTTAGTTACATTTGCTTAACAGCAACAACAACAAACACGTAATGATTAAAGAAATATAAATCATGAGATAAATAGACACAAATTAAACAAATGTAAAAGATAATATCACATTGTCAATCAAGTTACATTTAGGATGTTATTATCATTATACAACTCAATAAACATAATTCTTTCTAATAATAGTTTGTTACATTTCAAATAAAATTACATTTTGCAGTACATTGCATTAGTTAGCTACATTTGCTAAATATTTATATACACCGATAACAACTTATAGTTAGTTACATTTACTAAAAGGTCTCATTATGCACAACAGTACTCTTTAAAAAAATCAAAATATATGTTGCTGATAAAATCAGAAAACACTCATCTGATTTTGTCAACTACATTTCAATGACAAACACAAAAAAATGTAATCATATATTTCATATTCCTGTAAAAAAAACGTTACTTTTGTTAATATTCGAAAAAAACTATATAAAAAAAAACAAATCCATGTAATCAACACTGTTATCAAATATAATAGACAAGTTTTGTGAAATACAAAAAAAAGGTTTCGTACCCATTTTTTGCTGTAAAAGAACCTTCAAATGAAATGTTTTCTTTCAAATCGATTCATCAATGATATAATAGATCTTTAGGTCTTCTTCAACATTTTACACAAGAGGCTTTTTTTTCACAGATTTTCAATTCAAATTTGATATTTGAAAACCAACAAATCTTTTAATCAGATTTGAAAGAGAAACGGTTGTGAGCGGAAAAAAAACGGAAAAAGAGAGAAAAACATGGAAACTGGGGTGGGAACTAATTAAGGGTATTTTAGTATTTATCTTTTTTACCTTTTTGTAAAAAGTAACTACACAGCCAATAAAACGTTGACACGTCAAGGGACATGTGGGAGGGGCCTATATGCTGGGGCCTGTGTAGCAAAGTTCATTTACAAAAGAGTTTTGCTACACAGGCCCCAATATATATGCCCCTCCCACAGGCCCCTTGAGTTTTCAAAATGTAATTGGTTGTGTTGTTGCTTTTTACAAAAGGACAAAAAGCTAAATACCAAAATACTCCTAATTGAAACTCACACCTCATTTCCACCTTTTTCTCTCTTTTTCCATTTTTTTTTCCCACTCACATCTATTCCTCTTGACGATTCAAACCCATTCAAAGAAATTTAGGGTTTCAAAAAATCAAATGTGAATAAAAAAATAAACAAAAAAAAACATTTTGTCTTAACGATGAAGAAAACCTAATATATCCTTGAAGAATCGATTTGAAAAAAAAGAGTTCTTCTGAAGGTTTCAACTACAACAAAAAAATCGGTACGCAACCCTTTTTTGGTATTTCAGAATGCCTCTCTGGTGTTTTTAAAGATCTTATGATTATATAGATATGATTTTTTTTGCGAATAGTTACCAAAAGTAACTGATTTTTTTTCTTTTACAGAAAATTGAAATGTATGAATAAATTTTGTTTATATTTGTTATTAAAATGTAGCTCACAAATCAAATGAGTGTAATCAGATTTCAGTTACATTTATTTTTATTTTTCTTAATAATACTGCTACACATAATGTAACCATGTAGTAAATGTAATTAACTTTAAGTTGTTACTCGTGTATATAAGCGATCAGCAAATGTAACTAAGTATTACAATGTAATGCTGAATGTAACTTTTTTAAGAATGTAACCAACTTTTCTTCAATGATTCTAATAGTTTATTAGTTTTGTATGTATGCATGTCATGATTTATGTTTCTTTATAATTACATTTTTTTTGTTACTAATATGCACAATGTAGCTAGCATCTCTTCAAAATAATTACATTATGTTAATGTAAATTTCTTTGTATACATTTTTTAAAATAAAATATATATTTTCAGTTTTGTTTCACGTTATTGCTATGCTGAAGGTAAAATAAATATATGTATTTGAAATGTAACTAATTGAGAATAACTCTTCATCAAATGTAACTAACTATTAAAACAAATTCTGGACAGCCTGAATAAAAAAAAATTCCACGAAAATGAATGGATCATTCAAACGTTGAAATTCAAAAAAGGAAAAAAACATATTTGATTATGGGGCTTGTCAATCATTTTCTTTCGCAAAATACTTCTAAAAATTTGGGTAACTCTTCACCATTGTGGGGGCGTGATTTCTGGTTATCCCCTCTTGGGCCGGATCTTCTCCGATCCAGGTTTGGTATGTGGACCTGAGAAGGTGTGGGCTCGGATCCTTCTCTGCAAAGATCCACCTTAGATCTCCAGTCTCCATCATCGTCTCCTTCTTCCTTCAAATACCTGCAACTCACACCAGTGTGGTGCCGGCTAAAGCATCTCCAACGCTCAAGTCAGTGAACTATTCTCCGGAGAAGAAAGAGTTTGGAATGCTTGAGAATCAGTAGGAGAGAGAGTTAGAATTTCGCATACCTTGAGAAGGAGGTGAAGTCCCCCTTTTATACTAAGAAGGGGCGTGCCGGGTTTCACCTCGTGGGGTGATCATATCATGATATAGAGTCTCCACGTGGTTTTAGGATCTGTGAACACGTGTCCCCTAGGGATCATCATTATTCTATAACTGTTTTTCTGACGCACTGTCCTTTTCTGGTGTCAGAGAATATTCCCTTCATTAACTGTTTTCCTTAAGGGGAAGGCCTGTGGCCGACTTACTTTTTAGTTCGGACATTACCTCCTGGACGGCTTATATTCAAGGTCGCGCAATGCGAGATGCCCGTCCTTAGGATTTCAGCTTGCGACTGTCTTATCCTGGCTGGGCGCAAGCTCTGTCCGACTTATCCTGGTTGGTTATAGCTTTTGCCTGATTTGGCCTAGTCAGGATTGACCACTCATTCGTCCAGAGAGAAAAATGATCCTGACCAGGCCGTGACAGGGCTTTGAGCCCATGGTTTTTTCCCTCCTCAGGCTCATATTCTTTATTGATATGGGCTATTTCCTTACCAATCCTTATTGTTATACTTCCTTATTCCTTATTCAGTTCCTTAGTCAATTCGGTCTCTTACAAATGCCCCCTTCTTTTGGTCTCTCAAGTACTTGGGAGTCCAAAAGAAATGACCACAAGAGACCTGAACAATTGGAAGGCTTGTGCGTCAAGTTTTCCCAATTGGCAGTACCTCGAGCCTTGGGCCCGACGATACATGTTCATGACATCTGTCACCCGCCCACACGTCTTCTTCATTTAATGCCTCTTGGAGGGCGGTTTTTGGTTTTTAAAATTTAATTTTGCTGCTTCGTTCCCCCAAACCATCGTGGCGGTTAGGTTTTCGATTCCGGACTCTCTTATATATACGCATCGCTCCCGCATCGTTTCTTTCCTCTTACGAATCACTATATCCTTCAGAGCTCTCGATTAGTGCCCCATTGTCTTCTTCTTTTGCTTCTGCGTTTCGCTCTGATGGCACAATTCCCCGACAACGTAGCAGTAGAGGAGTATACTGGGGAGATGTCCCCTTCTCCAGATCCTGAATCGATCTAGGTCTACTCCGGCCAATTGGAAGCTGGTAGGATCATTTTCCCATAATATATACTGATAGTGGAGTTTCTTAGCTTCTTCAGCCTGCACCCCCTCCAGCTTGGCGGCAGTGACCGTCATTAACCGCACCCTTGACATTAACCATGGGCTGAACGAAGTGATGAACTTTTATGTCTTGAAGCCCCTCACTGGGGGAGGCTCAACATTCTACTTGGCGCGAAGGTCGGCGTCAAGGATGTTGATCATGGACGCCCAAGAATTCGTCCACGATTGGCGTTCCAAGGTTCTCCAGATTCGAGGTGCCTGGATGCCTGAGAACTGCACACTCCGGATTCCAACCGAAATGAGGGACACGTCTTTAGGCTTGGGTTGGTCTTTTATCTTTGTAGAAATTGTTACAATTTAGATATGTTTTCTCATTTGTAACATCCTTTTCTTCCTAGGCGCGTCACCTCTCAACGCATGCCCTCCTCCGGAGACTCTCCGTACTGAGGACGTGGATCGCGCCTTGGGCTTCGAAGGCAGAAGCTAGAAAGCTATGCTGGGCATGGCGTCCTCAAACCTTCAAGCTCCTCCTCCTCCGGTTGCTCCTGGTCTGTCCACTAGTCGGGCAACTAGCCGAGGCACTTCCTCTTCCTCCTCGCAAGGCGAGACCTCAGGCTCTGCTCCCGGTGCTGGGGGAGTGCTGAGGAGGTCGGGTCGCTATCGCAAAGTCGCAGTGAGGTCGGCCGTGCCCTTCAACCCACCGACTATCATTGGTGACGATGGAGAAGGGTAGGTCCACTCCGGAAGCGGCTGCCCTTCGGATCATCATGTCCTCCCTTCGCCCTCAGACCGACGAACTCCCCCAGCTGTGAACCTCGGAGGACACGATGAAGAAGAGGTGGAAGTTCCTGGCGGTGAATCTCCTCCGCATAGGTGGGTGTCCCCTTCTCCTCCCCCCGTGGATTTCTTGGACCATTCTCCTCGGATAGAGGATTTTGCAGAGTTCTCTCAGGGTTCTCCTATAGTTGAAAGAAGGCCTCGGGCATCGACTCCGGTCCCTTTATCCTCCTCGTTAATGCCCGATCAGACCAACAGCGCCGGCCCTCGCCAATTGTGGCTGATGGCCAGTTCATAATGCCCCCGACCCTTCCTCGCAGGGCCAGCCTTGTATGGTGGGGGCCTATCACTGCCGCCGGGTGGGAGCTCAAAAGTCTGAGGTGCCTGATCAAGGAGGAGGAGAAGGAACGGTTCGATGACTTTTCTGCCAGTTTCGACGCTGGTTATGTGGCCGGTCAAAAGATATCTACGACCTCTCCCTTCATGAGAGGCGCTATGGCCGCTTTACGGAAGATGCCCCGAGTACTTCTATTCGGTCAGGTCCATCTTCCTCTTGCCCCCATCAATGAACGGGTGCTATAAGTGGTTCCCTTTGTACTTCTTTTTCCCTCATGCCTAAACAATTTTTGGTTATTTGCATGGCATTTATCCAGGCTGCGTCCCGTGTATTAACTGTATTTTTGTGGTGATTCTGAACTCTATGATCTTGCTTGTATGATGAATGCCTTTTTACTTATCTATATGATTGCACACTCAATGCATTCCTTCTCTACTCTCTTGCCTCTTTATTGATTCTATTAATAACCCCGACTGTTGGGTTCTTTCCTTGAATCAAAGGTGGGCAGATGCGCCCCATTATGGCGCGAATGGCTCCTCGTATTCGACAGGACACGATTCGGCTTCTGAGGATCCCAAAGAGATTTTGAATTTATAATTAATGAGCGTTCGTGACCTATATAAAGCCCGATCATTGTGATTGCGATACCTACTCTTCAAAACATTCTCTCTTGACCTTTTTGTTTTAATCATCATGTCTCGTGCCTTTGAAACCATCTCTGTGGTGCAGTATCTGTTACATATGTGTCATTTTTTAGCCTATGGATAACCTTTGGGTCATTTTTGGTCATTTTCAAAATTTTCTTTTTTCGATCGGAGCCTCTAAAATTTTGGCTTTTAGTCATCTGCATGAGCTTGAGTACTCCGATTGAAAATCTAACTGCATATTATGGGTCCTGGTACCATTCTGTACTACCCATAAAAATTTCATCAAATTCCGGTAACGTTTTAAAAATTATGCAGTTCTGAACTGTATCTGGGTTTTTGTCGTTACTGGTTTGTTTGGTGGAATAGTAAAAGATATTTTGGGTGGTTATGGTGACCTTTGGTAAGCTCACCCCCCTTGCTTAGCCACCAAGTAATCACTTGGTTATTTTGGCTATTAGAGGGTGAGGTTAAGCCTAATCTTACCCCCCATTTTCATCTCTCTTTTCACCCCCCCCCCAAGTGAGTTTTGGAGGGGGCTCCCTCTCTCACACTCTCACTCTCACGTCTCTCTCTTCCTCTCCCTCTCCAGCCCCCTTTGTGTGTGTGTTTGTGTGTTTGTTTGTGAAATCAAGAGAAGAAGAAGCACAAGAGAGTGCAAAGAAGGTTAGTGTGCATGTGTGGGTGTGTTGTTGATTCTCTTCTCTCTAGCTCCCTCTCATACCCCCCTTTATCCCCTGTTTTCAAAAGCAAGAAGGGGCTGAGGAGAAGCTGAGGAGGTGGGGGTAGTGGTGGTGGCGGTTGAAGAGGTTGCGGGCGCGTGGAGGGCCCGGATCTCCCCCTTTCATTCCCCCTCTCTTGGTAAGCCTCCCCCTACTTGTATTTCTGATTTTCTTGTGTTAGGGGATGTGGTAGAGGTCGTGCATGTCATGTATTTGGGTTGGGGTGTGTGAGAGGGTGGGGGGAGGGGTTAGAAGGGGGCTTGGGCGCACGCGCGGGCCTGTTCGCGCGCGTGCGCGTGCTGCCGGATGTTGGCAGGCATAGGCGGCCGCGCAGACGTGCGCGCGCGCCCGTGCGTACGTGTGCGGGGGCTTGCGGGGCACTGTGCGCGGGTGTGCATGCGGGGGCGCGCGGGGGCGCGCGGGGGGGGGGGGGGGCGCGAGAGTGCGAGCGTGCGCGGGCTGCGCGTCTGGGCGCGCGGTAGGTGGTCTGTGTTAGGCCTGTGTCATTTAGAGTCCTAATTTCGATCGGAGTCGCTAAAATTTTAGTTTTTAGCTACCTTCTGGGGTTTGAGGACTCTGATTGATGATATAACTGCATATTATGGGTCCTGATATTGTTTAGTACAGCCCATAAAATTTTCGTTTAATTCCGATAAAGTTTTTGGAATTATGCAGTTTTGGATTGGTATTTGGATTTGATTTTGTTAAAATCCAAGATGAAGAGGTAAAAATCCGATATTATTATGAGACGTTCAGTTTTGATCTAGCTTCCATATAGAAGTGGGATTGGATCAACTGGATTCGTGTATCAAAAGTTATGGGTATTTTTCCGAGTATACCCCGAAGATGAGAAATCCAGGCAGCAGCCATGTAAGATGTTTAGCCTAGATTTTGGAATAGCTGGACTGGCTATTTGATCTGGGTATAAACATGAAAGCTGTAGATAATCTTCTTGGCTTTCCAATGACATTGGAATCGTGCAATTCGGAGCTGTATTAAGGAAGTTATGGCTGTTTAAGTGAAGGCTATCCAGAGTTTAAGTCCGAGGACAGTTCGGTCATTCAGCCCGACCTTGCCTATTTAATCCCCCCATATGTGCACGACCTGGGTCTCTTCTCCTCTCTATTTCTGGTCCAGCCCCCTTTGTTGTGTGTGTTTTTGGTGGAGGTGATGGAGAAGAAGATCAAGAGGGAGTCCAAGAAGGTGGGTTGTTGTTGTTGTTGAGTTGTTGATTTCCTCTCTCTTTCCCCATCCTTTGCTCTCCCCCCCTTTCCCTTTCTAATCAGCCCCCCATGTGAGTCCCAAATGCCTCCACCCTTGGGAGTGAGGGCGAGGGCAGGGTATGGTCGCGCCGCCATGTGACCTTGTTACCCGTTGGGTTTCTACCCATGTTTTCCATGAAAGGAAATTAGCCTTAGTGTTGAATTGTTGTGTTGGTGTTTGGTTTCTGACTACTCATTGAGCTTGTAGCTCACCCCTCGCGTACTATTTCTTTTACAGGGGCGTTGCTGGGCATGGAGCTGAAGCTTCCTTGTGGCGTGGTCTTGCGTGCATGGAAGCGTCCTGTCCGGCGGACTGGCGAGTGCGAGGCTGTTAGCAGTCCTAGAGTCTTGGGTATTTGTAAACCGTGCGTGTTGCACCAGTTGTATTTTATTTAGCTAGACTTGGCTCTCACAGGATAGTGATTGTGTATTCGGGTCTGTAATAATATTTTTGATTTACAAACTTATTGTCATTTTTATGCTTCCGCCTTTCATTTGAGTTATCAGTTATCATTGATTGTTAGTCTTGTGTATTATTTATTGGAGTCATCTGTTGACCTCTTGTATTATAGCAGATACTGTATATATTTGTCGCGCCTCGGGGACGCCTGGGGCATGACAAAAGTTGGTATCAGAGCCTGGTCCTGTCTGAGCCTAAGTCGAGTCGTATAGATGAGTTATAGGATTGTGATCCGAGTACTCTGGTTTTAGAAGTTTTCTTAGGTTGCTGACATGCCTCCTCGCATCCGTGGACGTGGACGTGGCTACCCCTGGACTCCCCTTAAGTTGTTGACTGAGTCGACTAATCTGGGTCAGTGTTGGGTTCCTTGTTGTGGGACAAAGGCTTGGGAAGGAGTTTTCAACCTGGTTGTGTCGTATTGATGGAATTGTTGTTATTGTGGGTTTGGATCGCGTCTCAATTATGGAGCTTCGTTCCTGGACATCGGTATTGCTGGTAACCATGGAGTTCGCGTGCGGCACCGGTTTCAAGTGTTGTGGATGTGGCGTATTGCTCATTAAGGGGTGATGTCTTCTTCCAGTCTTCCTACTCAAGATAAGGGGCCTTGCACCAGTTCCATGTTCCATGTTTGGTTGTCGGGATATCTTATATCGGGACCTCATGGTGCCCTCCCAAGGTTCTTTTCCCAGTTAAGGAATACCTTTGAAGCATCAAATTGATGATGGATTTTTTCTCACTTGGAAGGTGCGATAGCGAGTGGTGAAACATACAATCGGGATTGAGTGCGTCCTTTTGCAGCTTGGTGGGCGATCGCTTATGGACTGGGATCCATAGCCATAAAAACCAATTAAAGAAGTGGAAGAACTCACCAAACATAAGAGGGGGAGGGAAGGGGAGATGTTGGGGCCCTCGAGCACGCCACGACCATCTCGACCACCACTACCACTACCACCACCTCTCTTTGGCTTCTCTTCACTACATGACTTTCACTTTGGCATTACAACAAACATGTGGGGGCTGATTAGAAAGGGAAAGGGAGGGAGAGCAAAGGATGGGGAAAGAGAGAGGAAATCAACAACAACTCAACAACAACAACAACCCACCTTCTTGGACTTACTCTTGATCTTCTCTATCACCTCCACCAAAAACACACACAAAAAAGGGGGCTGGACCAGAAATAGAGAGGAGAAGAGACCCAGGTCGTGCACATTTGGGGGGATTAAATAGGCAAGGTCGGGCTGAATGACCGAGCTGTCCTCGGACTTAAAAACTCTGGACAACCTTCACTTAAACGGCCATAACTTCCTCAATACAGCTTCGAATTGCACGATTCTAATGCCATTAGAAAACCAAGAAGATTATCTACAACTTTTATGTTTACACCCAGATCAAATAACCTCTCCAGCTATTTCAAAATCTATGCTAAACATCTTACAGGGCTGCTGCCTGGATTTCTCATCTTCGGGGTATACTCGGAAAAATACTCATAACTTTTGATACATGAATCCAGTTGATCCAATCCACTTCTATATGGAAGCTAGATCAAAACTGAACATCTCATAATAATATTGGATTTTTACCTCTTCATCTTAGATTTTAACAAAATCAAATCCGAATACCAATCCAAAACTGCATAATTCCAAAAACTTTATCGGAATTAAACAAAAATTTTATTGGCAGACTAAACAGTACCAGGACCCATAATATGCAGTTATATCATCAATTAGAGTCCTCAAACCCCAGAAGGTAGCTAAGAACTAAAATTTTAGTGACTCCGATCGAAATTAGGACTCTAAATGACACAGGCCTAACATTCTCCCCCCCTTAGAAAATTTAGTCCTCGAAATTTAAAGAAACCTAAAGGGAAGACCGAACGTAGAAGTGTCACCCATAGAGTCCCTTAGCTCCCGAGTGGTCCGGGCACCAAACTGGTGCTACCACACACTTTAACCGAAGGAACGGTCCTGGTGCAGAGCCTCTTCTCACATTGGTCCATGGTCTCGATCAACTGCTCCACGAACGACAAATCTTGCTTGAGGGTGAGCGGCTCGAACGGAATGACATGAGCAGGTACGTGGACATTTTGCCTCAGCTATGAGACAAGGATGACATCACGGGCATGAGTCAGCTACGGGGGCAAGGCTTCATGACAGCCACCTCTGTTAGGCCTGTGTCATTTGGAGTCCTATTTTCGATCGGAGTCGCTAAAATTTTGACTTTTAGCTACCTGCTAGGGTTTGAAGACTCTGATTAATAATCTAACTGCATATTATGGGTTCTGGTACCGTTTTGTACTGCCCATAAAATTTTCATTTAATTCCGATAACGTTTTTGGAATTATGCAGTTTTGGATTTGGTATTCGGATTTGATTTTATAAAAATCCAAGATGAGGAGGTAAAAATCCAATATTATTATGTAATGTTCAGTTTTGATCTAGCTTTCATACAGAAGTGGAATTGGATCAACTGGATTCGTATATCAAAAGTTATGGGTATTTTTCCGAGTATACCTTGAGGATGAGAAATCCAGGCAGCAGCCCTGTAAGATGTTTAGCCTAGATTTCGGAATAACTGGAGAGGTTATTTTATCTGGGTGTAAACATGAAATCTGTAGATAATCTTCTTAGCTTTCCAATGCCGCTAGAATCGTACAATTTGGAGCTGTATTGAGGAAGTTATGGCCGTTTTAGTGCGGGCTGTCCAGAGTTTTAGTCCGAGGACGGGTTGGTCATTTCATTTCCTCTTTGCCTATAAATACCACCCCCAAATGTTACGACCTTGGCCTCTTTTTCCCTCTTTTTCTCTGGTTCAGCCCCTTTTTGGGTGTGTTTTGGGTGGGGGAAATGGTGGTGATGGTGGGGGAGGAGTTCAAATGGAGAAAAGAAGATGTGTAAGTGTTGTTGTTTCTTTTCCTTCTCCATCCTCTCCTCCTTTAACTCCCCCCTCCCCTCTGGTTCAGCATGAAGAAGAGATGTGGAGGCTGAGATGGTGGTTGTGGTGGTGGCGGTTGAGGTGGTTGTGGGCGTGCTTGTGAGCCCCCACACCTCCCCCTTCCCTCCCCCTCTCTTGGTAGGCTTTTCCCTCTTCTTTTTATAGTTTGTTGGCACATTTGGTGTGTTGGGAGGTGGTGCATGCCAAGTGTTTGTAATTATGTTTGTGTGGTGTATGTGTGTGCTTAGTTGCTTGGGAGTAGGGGTGTCGGCGTGCCCGGGTGTGTGCTGCCCTGTGTGAGCTGTCTGTGCCCAGCAGGCCATGCCTGTGCCTTGCCAGCAGCACCAGCACCTGTGCCCAGCAGCCCCAGCACTGGTGCCCAACAGCCCCAGCACCTGTGCCCTGCCAGTCCCAGCACCTGCTGCCCTGGCAGCACTAGAAATTGTGCCCCAGCAGACCCTGTCTGTGCCCAGCAGTGTTCCCAGCGCGCCCAGCGTTTCTGCCCAGCGCGTTCTGCAGCGTTCCCAGTGCCTGTTCCCAGCGCGCCCAGCGACTCTGCCCAGCGCGTCCTGCAGCGTTCCCAGCGCCTGTTCCCAGCGCGCCCAGCGACTCTGCCCAGCGCGTCATGCGACGTTCCCAGCACCTGTTCCCAGCGTGCCCGGCACCTGTTCCCAGCGCTCTCGGCAGCGTGCCCGGCACCTGTTCCCAGCGTGCCCAGCACCTGTTCCCAGCATGCCCGGCAGCGTGCCCGGCACCCGTTCCCAGCGTGCCCGGCGGCCTGCCCAGCATGCCTTGCCCTGCCTGCGCACCCCGGGTGATGCCTCGTGCGTGCGTGCCTCCCCGTGCGTGCGTGCTGTCCCGCCTGCCCCGCATGCGTGCTGTTCCACGTGCGTGCTGTCCCGCTCGCCCTGCTCGCGTTCTGCCAATCGACGCGCATCAAACCGGGTATCGGTGAGTGGTCCGATTCCAACCCTTCCGGGAGCGCTCGATGCACGCAGTTGTGCATTGCGCATCCTTGGGGCATCTTAACCCCTAAATATGCTAGATATTTGCATGTTAGAGTTGTATAGCTCGTATATTGCGTAGAACCCCTATTCTACCCTATACTTGCATAAGTATGTATTCATGTTTGTGATTGTGCTTTCATGCGCCCCTTGTGTTTCGGGCATGTATTTTGAATGAGTTATGGATGTATAGAATATGCATGCCTTAGGTAGTATTGTAATACTCCTCCCCTATATGAGTAATACCTATCATGTTAAACCTTGGGTTAATAACCGGATGCGTACTAATATTCCCTTACGATTAGACTGGAGGAATGGTATAGTTGTTGCACCCATCTGTTGGGGCAAAGCTATGACCAGCTTCCTGAGAGGATGAGATTTTTCCTCTCTCTTACTCTCCCTCTTGGCGTAAAATGAGTAAGTATATGTGGTTCCTACTAGACTCAGGTTCGCTCGAGAATATTGGCATGCACCCGTTAGTGCGCGAGATCGCGCTTGACCCTTTCCTCCTAAGTTGGTGATAACCAACGAATGTTATGATTGTATGATTAATGGCCTTATAAGCATGTTTAAGTGGGCCATACCTTGTATGCATGTTGTATGATTTGTTGTTTATGATGTAAATCCATGTTAGGGAGTACCCCTATAGTTATATATATATTATCGTGCATGTGGCACATATAATTATGTTATGATTTCTCCTTATATATATATATGCGCATGCTAAACTAATTTGGCCTATCCGTAATAGGCAAGGGTATGACCCGCGGTCGGGTCGTACCCTATTAGTTAAAGCGCTAGCGATGTAATCACCCCTTGCATCCGAGTGATGTATTCGTATCGAATTCTGAAGAATTCATTGTGGCATCGGTTTTGTTAAACCGATAACTACGGCATTAACTTGGGCCTACCCGTGCTAGGCGTGTGTCCGAACCGCCTATTGGGTTATGCCCCTGGCTTTTCTACACGAGTGTAGAGATAGTCCTCGCGTTCGAGTGACGCCTCCATGTGGGAATACAAGAGTATTCGATATCATCGATATATGTATGTAAGTACCAAGGGTAGTTGGCTTTCCCATAGGGTTCGCATTGCGAACGCAGGGTGCTTCCTCCTGACATCGTCATGAGTCGAAGCTACCCGACATAGAAGCTGTCCTGTATGGTGCCACCACATGTAGGTGCTACCGATGCGTACCGCGGTACACATCTAGGGAATGTACTAATCGTGGAAGGCCGACAGGTAGAGGCTGCACGGGAGAGAGCTACCAAGTGATATTTCGGGCTTCAAGTCGTTCTCCCCTTCGTCGGATCCGTGTTGAAGCTGCCCGGTTTGTAGTTGTCCTGTGGGGTGCTCCCAGACGTATTTATGACACCTATTGGTGTGCCCATATGGTAGAGATAGCGGTCATGGAGAGGCTACCAGGTAGAGGCTCTCCGGGAGAGGGCTACCGGATGACGATGGGTGTAGAGCAACTGAGTTCGTTTCAAAAGTCCCTAGAGTCACCCCTCTGGGGGCTAGGGTGAGGATGAGTTGTTGTCACGTCGCCACGTGACCCAAATACCCATCGAGTATACTCTGGGTTTGTTACTTCTGGCGCTTGAGGTATCGAAGTATATCTCTATCTCGTAGCAGATGGACGCGTTGTGTCTCGTTAACCAGTAACACGTGGTGTTATGGTTAACCCTCGTTTGTCCCCGGGTCTCCCTGGAGCTCCCCTTCGGGGTCGGGGGCGACGAATGTTTTGAGTCACGTCGCTACGTGACCCATTTGTTTGTTCACTCGTTGCCCTATTTGTTGGGTCCAGTTAAGTATCGATGTTGAGAGACATCGATGACAATTATCTCTTTGTAGATGACCACAAAAAAAAGTGTTGCGTAGACCAGTAATTCCGCGTCTCCTTGACAAACGGTATGGTCTCTCCCCAAGAGTCCCAAGAGTCTCCCTTCAGGAGAGGGTGTGGATGAGATGGGTTGCACCGCCGTGTGACCCTATTATCTATTGGGTTTCAACCCATGTCTTTCCTTGAAAGGAAACTGCCTTAACATTAAATTGTTGTAGTGGTGTTTGGTTTCCAACCACTCACTGAGCTTGTAGCTCACCCCTCGCGTACTGTTTCTTTTACAAGGGCGTTGTTGGGCGTGGAGCTGGAGTTTCCCTATGGTGTCGTCTTGCGTGTGCGGAAGCGTTCTGTCCGACGGATTGGCGAGTGCGAGGCTGTCAGCAGTCCTAGAGTCTTGTGTATTTGTAAATCGTGCGTGTGGCACTTGTTGTATTTATTGGCTAGACTTGGCT